>CM031371.1:18262552-19655455 GCA_018208015.1 Medicago ruthenica | reverse complement strand
AAAAATTTTCAGTTTATTTTTTTTTAAAATAATTTTCATATTTTAATTTTCAAATATTTATATTCAGATTTTAAAAAATTAAGGAATTTTCGATTTTTTTTCATATTTTAATTTTCAAATATTTATATTCAGATTTTTATAATCGGAAAATTTATGGAACTTTTTTTATGTTTTTTTAAATTTTTTATTTTATTTTCAGATTTTTTTTTAAATTTAATATTATGTGGCATGCCACGTCAGCGCCACGTGGCAAAAGTTACACAGTCAGCAACTGCCACGTGGGATAAACCATGCCATCTCACAGAGATGTCAAATAGGCTGGCCCGGCCCAGCCCGGACAGGCCCGAGTGTATATATGGGCCAATCCGGCCCAAACCATTTATAATTGGGCCACATATTCTAGAGCCCGGCCCGACCTGCGTGGGCCATGGGCCATCCCAGCCTGACCCCTTTTAGTTTTCTTTTTTTAATTTATTCACTCTTTTTTATTATAGTTACTCACAATTATCTTTTTGCGAAAACATGATTGGATGAACATAGAATTGTAAATAATTTTTATATTAACATTGAATATTAATTAAACTAGATTATTCCTTCAATTGAATCAAATTAATAATTTATAAACTTTAGAATTTTAAAACTTTGAGCTAAATTCATTCATTTTTATTAATAAATTTTAAATTAGTTGATAATTTTTTCAAAAAATATAGTGTTTTTAAACAAAAATCAAAGGAAAATAGATAATGGGTCGACCCAAAGTCCTATGGCCCAGACCGGCCGGGCCCCATTTTTATATGGGTCAAATGAGCTAGGGCCAAAAAAGCCTGGGTGCATTGCTTTTTGAGGTCTGACCCGGCCCCTTTTTGACATCTCTACATCTCACCAGACTTTTTTAAAAGACAAAAAATTTTGCAAGGGTGTTTTTAAATTTTTTTTGTTACCAAAGATCAAAAGCAAAACAAGCCCTGTTTGTAGAGACTATTTGTATATTTAAACCTAATAATAATAATAATAATAATAATAATAATAAAACGTTTGCCCTGTTACCGTTTTTCATGGAACATAGTTAAAAAAATGTTTAAGTGACCGTTTTAATTCTGACGTGATAAGTTCAAATCAACAAAATATATTTTTTAATTATTTTTATTAAAAACAAAAAAACACAAATAAAAAACCATAGAGTTCTCCATCTCCATCAATCTTCATGCATCAACTCCAAAAATTGAAAAGATACATGCATCACGGTTTCTGCAAACCATACCCTTCTTGTCCAACTACACTCCATAAAGAGGTGATTAATGGTCTCCTCATTCTGTTGATCACAGACACTATAGGGGACAGTTTGACACCTTTGTTAAAAAGAGCAGCTTTAATCGAAAGTCTCTCATGCATAATGGTGAACGTGACACAGGATGGTCTCAATGTTCCAGAGTTTGGACAAACCTTCCTATCATTTAAGTATTTAACCATGTAATTCAGTTCAAAAGATTGATGAGCTTCAACAAAAATAGTAAATCTTTAAGGAGAATTCAAGTTCAACTACTAAATATGACAGATTTTTCCAAGAAATTTAAAATAATAAGTTTGTATTGGACTTTGTGCATTTTATAATTGCTTAATAAATACTTCTTCCAGTCTCATTTATAAGCAAATTTTTACTTTTTAAATATTGTGCATGTTTAATGACTTTAACATGCACAATTTTTTTCATATATGTACATGTGCATGTTGCACATATTATATAAACCCATAAAACAATTCTTTGTTAGATACTCCATTCGTCCTAAATTATATGACGTTTTGAGCATTTCACACGTATTAAGAAATGTAATTAATTTTGTGTGAAAAAAATATATTATGAGTTGTTTTACAAAATTGTCCTTAATAAATAATATGAAAAAAATAAATAAAAAAATTGAAAGAAGAGAGAGTAATAAATAGTTAAGGATATAATATAAAAAATAACATTAATGTTTTATGAATATTGTCATAAAACATTAATGTTATTTTTTATTATATCCTTAACTATTTATTACTCTCTCTTCCTTAAAAATGAGTGTGAATTATTAAATCCTTAAAATGAGTGTGAATTATTATATAAATACATAACTAAATAGTCCAACTAAATTCTCATCGGGGAGAAACTTTAATGGAGAACTTTAAAGTTTCAAACAAATACCACCAAACCAACCCAAATGAAAGTGATGTACATAACATCTATGTTTAAAAATAAAACAATAATTATTTTAATAGTTTTGTATTTTTGAAGGTCTAAAACAATACAATTGGGTGGTGGCCTTATATCCTGAAGTGTATTTTTGTATAAGCACTTCTAAAGTTACACATTATTATTATTACTATTTTTGGAGGGACACATTATAATTAATCAGTTGTGACGTACAAACTCAATTTTTTTTAACATGACGAAATAATAGTTGTCATTTGAGAATTTTTATACACAAAAGTAGAGAAGTTGAAGTTAATAATTTCAACATTTTAACCCGTTGAACTATGACACGTGAACCAAATTTCAAATACTATTATTATGCATTTTAAAAATTAAGGTAAATTATTTATATAACTTAATTAAATTAAATGTTTAAAACACTTGAGTATCTACCAAAGTCACGTCCATACTAATACTCCATAGATATGGATATACCAATGTCGATAGATATACTATAATTAGTTTTTTTGGACAAAATTACAATAATTAGCTAAATAATTGATTAATACAAGTGGAGTTAGTTGTATCATATTTATACAAGTTGTATCAACCAAACTCACGTCCATCTATAAAAGAAGAGTACAAAAAAAGAGTACTACTATATCGCACAAACGAGAAAACAATGAATCTAAACAAAACAACCTTGTGAATTCCATTTTCAGTTATACTCATTCACTTCACACTTTGACTCAACTCTCACCATTCCTATTACATCGATCATGCAACTTCGCGTTTTTCTTCAAAAGGTTTGATCAATTGCATCTTCATTCTATCTTAATCCCCTTTTCTAGGGTTAGGGTTTCGAGATCACTAGGGTTTTTCCCTTTTACAAAAAGTTCTTTTTTTCTCTCGATTTATTGCAAAATTCAACTAAAAGGGTATTTAGGGTTCACTTTTGTTTACTCAAATAACAACTATGCAATTCAGACAGCACGAAGAAGATCATGCTGCAGTTTCTCTTTCTCCGAAGTTGCGTACCCACCAAAGGGTTGATTCGGGTCCTGACCCGTTTAGGAGAAACCGCCGTGACGGGTTGGATCGGTCGCCGGTGAAATTGAGTCCATTGAAGGTGGATGGAGTGAGAAGAGTTGGTAGTGGTGGTGGTGGTAGCAAAAGGAGTGGTGGTGATGGATTTGAAGGAGGGATTCTGATTGGCATTTGAGTGGTAGAAGAAGTGGTAGGGTTCAATCTAGGTCTCCTCCTGTTGATCAAATGAGGAAAAGGTCACATTTTGATGATGGGGTTGGTTGTAGAAGTACTTCACCATCAACTTCAGGGTTGAGACCTAGATATGAGTATTCAAAAACTGTGGATTACGGTGGTGTTGATGACGAAAATTTGGATTTGGATATGAAACGTGTTTATCTCGATAGAGATAAGGATTTGATTGAAAGCAGATTAGGTGGTGGAAAGAGTATTGTGAATCAGAGGTTTTTGAGAAGTGAAAATGAAGTTGGAAGTTCATATAGGTCTATTCCGGATATCGGTGTAAGTGTAACATCAGGATATGAGGAGGAAGATGGTGGGCGCTTGCCTCCACCGTCAAGGAGTGTGCATGAGAGGCTGCATCACCGAGAGCATTTGCCTGTGGATAAAATACCCATTACAGAATCCCACGGTGGGGGAACAGGAAGGTTTGAGCATGAAAGGCTGCATCACCGAGAGAATTTGCATGTGGATAAGATACCCATTACAGAATCCCACGGTGGAGGAACAGGGAGATTTGAGCATGAAAGGCTGCATCACCGAGAGCATTTGCCTGTGAATAGGAAACCCATTACAGAATCCCACGGTGAGGGAACAGGGATATTTGAGCATGAAAGACTGCATCACCGAGAGCATTTGCCTGTGGATAGGAAATCCATCACAGAATCCCATAGTGGGGCTGATAAAACAATGTTTTATGCAAGAGATAGGGATGCTTCCTATTCCACATTATCTCCCTCTTATGTAAAGGATTTTACAGGTACTTCTCACTTGAGGGATTATGGAAACTGCTCCGTGGAAACGAGGAGGAGCGATTTTCTATGCTCGCATGGTGATGGTGTATGTTCACTTTCATCTTATGATCAGCCTAGGAGCAGCGGAAAACTTGCAGAAGGTGTAGGGTTTAGTGGACACGGCCAAAGGCCACCCATAGACACTATTAGAGGTCCTGAAATTGGGCAGAGGAATATTAGGTGCGACCATCGATGTGAGTTTAGTCCTTCCAGGTCTGAGCATGCAGATCATTTTAATTACAGATTACATTCTAAAGCAGCACAGGGTGAATATTTATATCAGTATGATGATATACCTAGAAGGGTAGCTCCTAATGATCGATTGGACTATGAGCAAGCTGTAATGGAGTATGATAACAGGGAGTTGTCCAGACATTACATCTCACATCCAGATTTAGATAGAACTGGTAAGAGTGAAGATTATTATGGAAATCCAAGAAGGGGTATTATGCATGAGCATGACACCCTGCATCACAGGATCCAACATATGTAGACTATCATGATATGAGAAGAGCATCAATTGCATCAAAACAGGGTGATGGCTATTTGCGTTCTGGATATAACCATACTGAAATTAGGAAAAGAATGCCAAATGATTATGAAGTTTCATATCTGGATGCACCAGAGGCATATCATCAAATATCAAATTATAGAACAGAATATGAATCTCGAAGAGATGGCGCTCCAGGGCATCAGCAGGAAAGGTTTCAGAGTTCACCTCTGTCTAAGCATGATTTAGAAACCTACAGACAAGCTGGCAGTGTGCAGGAAATGAATCAGCATGTTGGCATTCATAACCATTCAGATAGACTTGTGAAAAGAAAATACTATGCCAATGAAGAAATAGATGTTCGTGATTTGAGAAAAATGAAATCAAGTAAATGGGGTGCGGCTGAAGAATATCAAGATTATTATGAAAGTGAAGAGTGGGTAGATGATGAAGACATGAATATGGTGTATTCATATAAAAATGTTGGATCCAACCATAAGATATTCAGGCAGCATAAGAATAAATACAATGAGTTGGAGAATGGAGAAGGTTTTCCTTCTGATAAGAGGATATCACCTCAAGTTTCTATGGAACATGTACAAAGACCATCATTTCGATTTCAGAAGTATTCCAATCAAAATATAAGACATCATTCAAAGTCTAGTTCATCAAACTGGTATAAACCTCAGCATTTTTCTAGGCGAAATGCAAATCAAAACAACCTAAAGGTTGGAAAAAGTATCATCATGGATATAATGAGAACAAGCATACAATTAATGACGAATCATATGAAGATGTGGCAAGTGCTGCAGAACCCGAGCCAACTGAGGGCTCTGAGGAGTTTTTACAAATGGTACATGAGAATTTCTTAACGTACTCCAAGAACTTGAATCTGAACCTACCTGTCCAAAGAAGGTACCAGAAACAAGGAAAAGCTGGTTGTTTGTACTGCATCGTATGTGGTAGAAGGTCTGTTTTCTTCTCTATAATGCTCTTTTATCAAATGGAGCACTTCTATAAACATATTGCATCAGGAGGTCCCTATTATTTAACTTAGGTGGAGTCAATTACATGTAGTATTATTCTTGGGATCATGCTTTAGGGCAATTATTCTTGGGATCACGCTTTAGGTTATCAGGCATAGTTGTTGTACTTCATTAAGGGGAATTCATGGACAGTTTGATAGCACCAATCCCATGCCAATAAGATCAAACATATGGTAAATTGCTCTGTGGATGAACATGAGTCACAAATCTTGCAGAAGTGGTGTACATGCTTTTGATGCTGCAAACCAAATATAAGTTTGCTACTGTGCTGCTTAGTTTTGGAGTTAGATTTAATGTTTGCTAGAGCTAGCATTTAACTATAGTTTTTTTGCTAATGTACATGATTTAAGTAATTATTAGCCTCTGGATGCCTTCAAAGTTTTTGACTATTTATTTGGGAAGAAAAGGAACACTGCTAGGATAAATTGGGGCCTGAAAGGTTTATATGGCCTATGATCTTCATAAAAAAGATTGCTTTGACATGCCATGGCATAGTAATGAGAAGAGAATACAGGTAGGTTATAACTTCTTAGACAATTAGGATTGTTGGTCATATGATTGAATTTCCTATTAGGAGTATGGCTGTAAGTAGCTTCCGGTTTTAGATTTTTAGTGGAACTGGGTGGAGGTTTACAGTGCTCAAATAGATATGCTGTATATGTATAACAATTAGGATTAATCTGAATCTGGAATTGTCAATATAGGTTTTAAATTATTTTTCTTGCGAGCATTATTCTAGTAAGTTGTACCAAATCAATTTTTTTCATCATTCTTTTTTTTTTCTTTAGAGGGAATTTATGGTTGGGGGAACCAGAGTCCCTAATCTTAATTCTTAGCTACTCCATGGAAGTTGATTACATACAAGTGGTTATGCTCTGTTATTGCTTTAATGAACCAGAAGGCTGATTAGATATGCTGCTATATTCATTGATGCATTATAAAATGATAATTTTGAGGCTATCTCTGATAACTGTTGGAGATTATAATATTCTAAATATGATCTATAGTTTTTCTCTCTGTTGGCTTCAGTTATTATCATAAGAAGCACCGCCAACTTTTATTTATCAGCAGCACTTGCAAATTTTCTTCTCTGGTTTCAAACTTGAATTTTGTCAGATACATTATAATGAAAATAGTGGATTTCTATCTTTCTAAATTGCTCCTGTACATTTTTTATGCTTGAGAGAAGTTTATGATGTATAGGTGATCAGCAAGTTTCATTTTTTAAGATTAAGTGTATTATTTTTATAGACTCATAGCACATTTTTTTGTCCTGTTTATTTTTCTTTATGGTACAGTTCCTCAAAGGAATTCATGGACACTCGAAGCTTAGTTACTCATGCTTTTATGTCCCATAAGACTGGGATGAGAGCTAAACACTTGGGTCTTCACAAAGCAATATGTGTTATGATGGGATGGGATACTGATATTCCTCAAGATACAGTAACCTGGGTTCCCCAGGTCTTGCCCCATGCTGAAGCTTTGGCCCAAAAGGAGGATTTGATTCTTTGGCCACCAGTTGTTATCATCCATAATATTTCGATGTCTGATGACAATCCTCAAAACTGGAAGGTTATAAGTATGGAAACAATTGAGGCGTTTATAAGAGGTGAATTTTTGTTTGAATGTTAAGATACCGTACAATAATAATTATTCAAACTCAATATGATTTTTAATGGACCAAGTATTTCTTAGTTTTATGTTTGATTTTATACATATATTCCCCATATATTATACCAACTACACGGAACTGTAATTCGTCATTGTAATCTTTACTCACCAATTGATGCCTTATGAAAAATGCACATTTGTAATTTTTTATTTCTTTTCCTGTGCAGGTAAAGGTTTTGTGAGGGGACGAATCAAATTATGCTTAGGGAAGCCTGCAGACCAAAGTACTATTCTGGTGAAGTTCTTGGGCACATTTGTTGGGCTGGGAGATGCAGAGAGGATTCATAAATATCTTTCTGATAGCAATCGGGGGAGAGCTGATTATGAGAGGGTAAAATCTGGAGGTGTCAAAAGCTGTAACATTGAAGAGACAGATCAGGGAGACAAAGTGGAGAGTTTTCTTTATGGTTATGTGGCAATTGCAGAGGACTTGGAGAAACTAGATTTCAATAGCAAGAATTGGAGTACGGTAAAGAGCAGGAAGGATATTGATGATCTGGATAAGGATCCTGTTAAAACCGACGAGAGGCGGTGATCATAACATAAGACCGTTTCAAAAATTTCATGGTTCCCGGTGCTAAAATTCAAGTGTTTGAATTGCATAATTTATCTTAACCTATGCTTAAGTTAGCAGTTCTTGTATACAGGACAGGATCTGCAATTTCAGACAAGAGTCCTTTGTATGAGTTAGTTCTTTTTCTGTTTGCGAATTATATGACCGCTCAGGATGAATGTATCCAATGTTCTTAAAATGTTATTTCATTTAAATACAAGGGTTAAGGATGATTAGACAGTCACTAAGGCCATCTACAATTGATGATATTTAACCATGAATACATGTGTGGGAGAGTACCAATTTGTTCCCTCCATAGTGAGCTTATGTATGAACATCTATTTGGAATGAGTGCCTTTTTAGGCACTTTCTCTCCTTTAAATGTGGCGTCAATTTAATTTTGGTGAGTTATAGTGAAATGTGAAGTTATTGGCGTATATTTAGTAAATTTTGGTGTATTGGAAAAGATACTATCGAAGTTTTTGGGAATTACGTAAAATGTATTTATTTTTTATGAAATATTACACGCGTAAATTTGACTAAGTTTACAAGATGCTGCACTTTTTAATTTTTAATTTTTATTATTGATTACATCTAAAATCAGTTCATTGGAATAATTCAGTTTATTACTGTCTATAACGAATACAAACTAGACGCAGTAGAGGAGTGAAATCCAAAATCTGTGCTTGTCTTTTGTTGGGTGCCCTTTTTCTTTTTTCCCCTTGAAAGTTAAGACAGTTTCATTTAAAGAACATCAGAAACAGAAAAACCAGAAACATCATCCATGGCTGGGATATCCCCCATCCAAATCCTAGAGCCAACAATCTTGGCAATCCCCACTAATCTATAAGCTTCTACATTAATTTGTCTACTCATAAAACAGAAGGACACTTGTCTAAAAGAGCTCATAATGGTTTTACAATCAAGAATTATCAGTTCAATCATTGTAGTAGTGATACATTTTCTGCCCATGATGCGTTCTACAACTACCATGGCATCTGCTTGGATTGTGATACTCTGCAGGTTCATTTCCTGGGCAACTTGGATGTGAGATAAAATTTGTTCGATGTACACTCTATAAGATAAGTCAAATTCTCTGAAATGACTCTTATATTTCAACAATTGATCTGTACACATCTACTATCCACTGATATTATGCAGCAACACTGAAGGAAGAATAACCAATCAATTTCTTCTTAACAAGTTTTAAACTTGTTTGAAAGATGGTTCATATTCTTACAGTAATATCTGCAACTTCTTTTAAATATTTTCAATTGCAAAATGCATATGAATCATTACCATCTCAAATGAGATAATTTGGAAAACATATTAGTGCCAAGCTGAATATATGACCATTAATCAATAAGTAGATTCAAGCGAGAAAAATTCCAGACTGCAAATGAAAGAGGTATTGAAAGCCAAAAAATATATGTTTATTCAAGCTAATTATGATACAGAAATCTTTAAGTTTAAATATCTCTCTTTCATTTGTTCTTCATTTCTATTGGTTCTTTCTGTTTTTCACTCTGTATTATTTACCTCTTCTGGAAATTGAAGACTTTGATGCCATAAGCAAATACAAAAAGAAACACAACTACAAAAGCAATGTGAGCCACAGCAACAGCTCCAAGGAAGTCATATTCAAAGCCCATCTCTTTCTTGAGGTATGCTTTTACTGATATTGTTCCAGCTCCAGGTACCTCAATTAGAGTCTCTTTGTCACCCAACTGTGATGTCAGTAGACCATATACGGTCCAAGCAGTTGGACACGCCCAATAATACCATCTCCACCATATTGGAATTTGCTGCAAAAGTGTGAGCAGCAGTTACATAATCAATGTATTATGATAAGAGAAAAGGACATTAAGAACTATGATACCAACTTCTTTGTGAAGATTCTTGGTTATCAAACTGGAAATATGGAATGGATTGCAGAAAGATTTCAACAATACATGTGCTTAATAATGTGAAAACTATATTCAGAGCCGGCCCAAGCTAGGGCTACCTCAAATTTTTGGGATAAAAACAGGCTTCAGGAAAATTCAAATTAGCTATAAATATATTATGATAAATTAATTATAGATGTTTTCCTAGCTTAGTTGGTCAAGACTAGGGCATTATATCTTCTTGGACAAAAGTTCAAGCCTTAAACTCAGCAAAAATTGATTTGTTTTTAGTGTTTTTTTTCCTTTTTTAAAAGGCCTCACTATAAAATTTGTTTTAGGCCTCTAAACATGTTGGGCCGGCCTAGACTATATTCCTTTACTCATGCATACTAATGTGAAGTTTGTTTTGACACTCATAGACTATAAATTATTTGATAATTTCATTGTTAAACATACCGATTTGAGGATCACGAAACCTGAAAACATGTTCCAGAACATTAGAAAGAAGGACATAACAATTCCAGCAATTTGGTGGTTTGGTGTCAGAGCCACAGTCATCATTCCATAAAGTGTGAAGTAGACAAAGGACATGAATATGAAGTAGTAAAACCAGATGAACTTGTCAGCTTGCCAAGGGAACCCCATCATTGAGTAAAGGATAAGGGTATAGGCAAGTGTTTGGATTGCAACGTATATACATTCTATTGCTACCTGCAAGTCAATGCTTGTAGATTTCATAAGTTTGCTTAGTTATTGGAAATTCAATTAACCGGTGTGTTTTTTTTTTCTTCCTGTTTTCTTGTGTGTGAAAGGATCAGCTTCATTTACCTGAGCAATTGCATAAGGGAGAGCTGAGTACATTCCGGCGGCTCTTTCACGGTAGAAGACTGTTCGTTCTACTGCTGCTACGACAGGTTGAACCGAGGAAGTGTTGGTGGCTCCAAGAAATAAAATAGCTGAATACATAGCTCCTGTTAAATTCATAAGATCCTGTTCCTTGTGTCTGCAGCCGAAAAAATAATTTGTTATCACCTAATTCACATTTCATGAGCATGAAATTAATCACCTTTCCCCCTTTCTGAGGATGTTGATAAATATATTGTTGTCTTTTTCAACAACAAAATAGAGATCAACAAGAGCTCTTCTAGATGGTTCAGCAATCTTATGATAATGTTGGTTAATAATTATTTGACAAGATAATGATGATTCCTACTTATTTTTCATTCAATTTATGATATCAATAGAAAGTGTCATCCTGTGTGAACATAGCTTTAAGTTGTTCTGTTACTGTCCAATTAGGAACATATGCTATTCTTGATCGTACTTGATTCACGTGTTTTCATATCAAAGGTTAGAATTTAACAGCTAATTGTATTTTGTACAATACGAACTTGGCGAACTGGACTTACATTTTATCTCCTTTGTTCCAGAAAATGAGTCCAAAAATGACACCTACAGTTAGCCCATAAAGTACCAAAGGATTGCATTATATTGAGGATTCCTCCAGTAGGACCATCGCTGTTTCCAGAAGCAACCTTTGCATTGAGTAATAAAAGAACGGGAGTGTTTAGTAGCGAAATTAATATCTTTTGTCCCTGTTACTGGTGCGCTTAGCTCTTTAATAAGTTCTGATTCGTCCTGAAAAGAGCTTATATCAGAAATGTGTCTAATAAGATTGAAAAAAAAGGAACACTGGTGCTTAACAATTTTTTTATTTTGGAACGAAGGTAGTCATATGGGAACGCAACTTCAACTAAAACTTAACTGATACAATTCTGACTTAATACAAATCTGCAAAGTCTACACTAAGCTGAGACTCAACTATTGGAGAACTGATCTCCAACATCCATGTGGCAGGATTATATCCATCTTTAATCCTAGGTATTCCTGGAATAGCCTGCAAAAGGTTCACATAGTTTATAAATTTACAGAATTTAAGAATTTGAGAATTTTTTTATATTTGCAGTGCCGAAGTCATACTCACCTCAAAGTACTTAATAAGCTTCCAAGATTGTTGTCCAAGGGGACCACTGTATATTATTTGTCCTCCTCTCTTCATCAAAAGCAGCTGAATGAAAGACGGTATTGAGAGAGCGTTATTTTTTCATTACTCATATAAGTAAAAGCCCATCTCTCAAATTTGGAGAATTTATTACCTCATCAAAGATTCAAATATATCAATGCTTGGTTGGTGAATTGTGCAGACCACAGTTCTCCCTGTATCCGCTGTATTTCTGACAGTACGCATAACAATTGCTGCAGCTCTAGCATCAAGGCTGATGTAGGCTCATCCATAAAGATGATTGAAGGATTGGCGACCAATTCTACAGCAATGGTGAGTCTCTTTTCTTTGTTCTGTTGATAAACCATCTATGCCAGGAAGGCCTACTAAAAAATTCCTCACTGGTTGTAGCTCAACAAGCTTCATAAACTTCCTCAACAAACATCTGTAGTAAGAGAGATGGTTAAGAATTCTGTTCGTAAAGTTACATCGTTGGGATTATTTGGCTACATATTTACTGAATAAAGCATGCTGCAAAAAAAGCTCATGAGGGGGTTTAGGTCTTGGAGTTAGATGTAAGAGTTGATTAAATAAAGCACACCTTCTGTGTTTCTTTGTTGACCTCCTTACTGAGACGTAACCAAGCTGAAAAAAACAATAGATTCATAGACTGTAAGATTTGGAGAGTGGATATCATTTTGCTCACAGTATCCACTGATTCGTGCAAAAGTTGCTTGGTTCTTTGGATAACCAGATACGCTAATGCTCCCTTCATATAACCACCAGTTTTTCTTCCAGCAAGAACATCCATTAGTGTGGTTTTTTCCAGCACCAGTTACACCAACTAATGCCGTTAGTACTCCAGGCCTGAAAGCACCACTTACATCTCTTAGTAATTGGAGCCTACTCTCTTCAATTCCTTGTTTTTTCATTTCCTGCTATGCAAACACCATTAAGACATCATAAAGGCAACAAGAGGAATAGTCTAAAAGGTTAAAGTGGATAACCAAAAAGATGTTTCTCACTGGTAGGAATATAGAGCAGTGAAAAACAATGCTGAAGTGCATTATAATTGGAGATGATTAAAATGAAGGTAGAGTGTGCAGAACTTACGGCTGGCATATTGATGTAGTAGTTTACGCGATCAAAGGCAAGTGATAGTGGCCTGAAAGGTAACACCATCCCCCTCTTGGTTGTTGCTGTGTCTGCTTTGAGAATTGGACTCTCTAAGGTATTTCTTTCTGCCATTTCAATGTCTGCATATAATCATTTTATTTTATTAGTTTGCATTTGAACAGGAAGTATATTATGCTAACAGATACTTGGTGTGAATATTAAAAACACCGCAAATCCTAGGAGTGGAATAGAATAATCATTTCAAACTACGCAGGACAAAAATACACATTTTTATGAAACCAACTTGATCGAAGACTGAATCAAGTATTTATCTCACAGCTTGCTATGATATATAGTAGTTATATTCCAGGAGTAAGTTAGTAGACATGTTTGTACCTTACCAGAAAGAAGTTTAGGGCTGTTTGGTTTTACAAAACGTTTTTTATTTTACTTTAATTATGAAACTGTCACTTTGTTTTCTCATGTTTTCTATATTCAACTATTTGTACATGAAAAGTAAAAATAAAAAAAAAACGTTTTTACTATTCATTGTTCAAATTTTAGAATATATGAGACAAATGAAAACAATGTGCGCCCTTTGTAAAAACATCTTTTCCAACCAACCAACATTTAGTTCCTAAAAACAATCTTTTTACACATTTGACAAAATAGAAAGGGTAGGTTGAGTAATTACTTTCCAATGATTTAGATTTTGAAACATAACTCTCACTTGTTGCTTCCTTTTCTCATTTTCCTCTTCCAGAGCAATGGATTTAGAATCTCCAAATGCTGCAATTTAACTTTTAGACCTTTGTTAGAGACAGTCTTATAGCAGAAACAGAATCAGAAATAGCAGCATGGAGACTTACGATTCAAAAATGTGAGGGCAACGATAAAACAAATGTTGAAGAGCAGTGAAAAGCCTAAGAGAGCACCAACACAAATCCAGTACCAATAATCTTCTGTAAATATGCTTCTAGCCTTGAGAAGAGCCTTCCCAACTGTAGGTTCAGGAATTCTTGGATCTAAATTTGGCTGTAAAGCATCATTGAATATATTTGACTTTAATCATATCTATCTTAAAAGTCATACATAGTCATTAACAGTATAAAAATTTTACTCTAATGCATCAAAATTAATATCATATGATAAATGAATACATTTTGCAAGGAAATGAAATCCTAGAGTTTTTTTTTTCATATGTTAAGGATCTTACTGCACTCCATCTTTTGTCAAGGAACTCATTGATGGCAATAGCATTCTGACCATACATCATAGGAGAAGCATAATAGCCCCATATCATCCATGGTTCAATGTCATCTGTAAATGACATAATTAAAGTTGCTTGAGCCATTGTTCTAATACCTTGTTTTCTGTCATGCATATTTAATTTGACCAATGAAGTTTATTAGGTGCAAAAGAATAAATAATGCTCACCTCTGGCGATAATGAAACCACCAAGTAAGAAAACAAGTAGCAGCATAAAGGTACCAAATGTACTTGCTACAACCATTGTTCTTCCAAGAGCAGCAATGAATCGGAACAGAGATAGACCCATTTGATGAACGCAGAAGAATGCTAATAACTGACGAAAAAATCTGTTACAGTTGTACAAAATCAGTCTTGAATCAGATTACTTGCTACTGGCAAGTCGATAAAACAAAGAAACTATAAAAGTGTATCAACTAATTCAACTTTCAAGATATTACTTCGTAAATACGAAACTCTTAATAAAAAAATATTCCTCAGCATGCACCTGATAGTGCAAAGAAAGGTCAGGATCAAACTCGTCTAAAGTAGTAACTCACTTTAGTCTGTTAAGCAAATAACATCAACTAAACAACAAAGTCTAATCTTACTAGGTGGGGTTGGCTATATGTTGATCGAACGATGCTCTATCATAACTTCTGCCTATAGTTAGTTCAAAGCCCGACTAAAAGGATAAGGCTGTGTTGGGCCTCGACGTTAAACTTAGTCACATCTATATGGCATAGATCAACGATGAAATTAATCTAAATTATCGATGACCTTCTTAAAAAAAATCAATTACTGATGACGAAATATATGGATGAGATTGCATACATATGCATAACAAATTATGGAATGTGCTGAAACATCAACTATTGATTTTCTCAAAATTGATTGTGTATAATATACTTTACTCTCTACTTAATTTAGAAGACTGAAATCCAAAAGGAGGCTGGTTTTTGTTAACAGCTTAATTTTTATAAAATACACACAAATAGGTAAAAAAAATCATAAACATGCAAGGTTTCACTTACTAATTTTCACACAAGGAATAAAAAAGTTACAGGTCTACCTGAATCAGCATTTATATAACCTTTTAAAGTATAAACAAAAGTTGTGAATTTTCATACCTACTTGCAGCTGGAGCAAACCCTATAGTATAATAAGTAAGGACAACCCATAATCCTGACTCCAGAAAAGAGAGAGGGATTCTAAGGATCCATATGGGAAGTGCAAAAGCCCAAGCAGGATAAAATAACAAATCCCTCTGCTTGAAGAAAACAGGAAGTCGAAAAATAGTCATTGCAAGCTCAGCCATTCCATTGAACATTATATTAATCAAACTGAAGAATAATGCACCATAAAATTTTCTCCCATCTTCAAGATGACCATATTTCATTTCTGTTCTAAAAAACACTGTCATAGCAATCAAAGACATAATTATAATCTGAGTAGTCTTAAATATGTATATAAAAGCGCTGCGCTTCGTCAGTAGCCACTCTCTTGCAAAACATGCCTTGAAGAGTTCTAGTTTTGGGATTCCATATTTATCCTTAACCAACGCAGCAGGATGAGTTTTTGCACGGTCATAAGGAACACCTAGCTCTTCAGAAAGTTGTTGTCCAATGCTATAATTATTGAAGTGAGTTACAAACTCAGGAACACTGATATAATGGTATGGTTTGTCCCTTATGAACCAGTACTGCTCTTGATCCTTTCTAGAAGTAACCTCTTGTAAGAAATCTGCAACTCCTTTCCTTTCCGGACATTTGAATCCAACGCTCTCGAAAAAATTGAGAACATGTTCGCGTGGACCTTGGTAGACAATCTGACCTTCTGAAAGTAAGATTATGTCATCAAAAAGATCAAATGTTTCTGGTGCAGGTTGTAAAAGAGAGATTATCATTGTGACATCCATGATATGAACTAGCTGTCTCAAGAATCTAACTATTTGGAAGGTTGTAGAACTATCTAGACCGGTCGAGATCTCATCCATTAAGAAAACTTTTGCAGGTCCTACCAGCATCTCACCTGCATTTTATTATATGAAAGCTACACTGCTTGAGAAAATTGGACAAAGAAGAGATTTGAAATGAAAAGCAATTGGAGCATTAGGGCCTGTTTGGATTGGATTGTTTGTTCTTATCTTCTAGAATATATAAGTACTTGTGAGATTCTTTATGAGAGCTTATGAAAGAGATTTTCATAACCAGTTTTCAACTTATTTCTTTAAATTCTTCAGATTGCTTATAAAAACAACTTACTTGAAAACATTATAGAAATAGCCTATTACATAAACACTTATATGATAACCTTGCGTGCTTAATTAAACCATTTATTCAAACAGGGCCTAAGGTTCAATTAGGTTTTTAGAAAATGTTTTAATTTACTGTTTTCACTGTATCTTATACAAATCTTTGAAAACAGAACGAAACAAGGACAATTTACAATTAAAAGTGAAAACAGAAAACGTTTTCTCAAACCAAACAGATCATAACGTTTTGTCGTTGGTAACTTTTGGTAGAACTATCTTTTCATACCCGTAGTTAACCGCTTTTTTTCTCCACCAGATATTCCCCTTCTCATCTCATCTCCCACCATAGTATCAGCACACATTTCCAATCCAAGAATCTGAGTCCATTTTCATTCATATCAGACAGCAATAAATATAATAATGCTGAATGAAAGTATAGTAATCAAATAGAAACAAAGGCATCAAACCTTAAGAACATAATCTGTGATCAAACTTGTTTCTTGACCTCCCATTGCAGTGGCTTTCATGAAAGCATCTATATCTGGATCAGGTTTGATTCCTGCTTGCTTTTCTCTCCTTGTGGTTTCCACAAGTAGGTCATGCCTTGTTCCAACTCCCAAGCATCGTCCCGAAAAATCCAGTGTCTCTCTTACAGTCATCTCTCCATGATGAAGATTATGTTGACTAATATATGCACATGTTCTTTGAGGAACAAATTCAGATAACTCATGACCACAGTAAGTGACTCTTCCTGATACCTATTTTAATATGAAAACTTTTATCATGCAAAATCATATACTAGATAACAAAACTTCTATTTTATAAAGGCTCATTTTAATGCACTTCTTGTCTATGATGGTTAAGTCATGAAATTTACAATCTATTGTCATAAATATTGGAATTTAGCAGGCCAATCATAGTCACTGGTTCACCACATTACTTAAAATGTGAAGCATTATGTTTTATGATGAATAATTCTTATATCAGCACATTGTTCATTAACAATTTCAGCTTGATCTTTGATGTCCTTTTAGTTATATGTTAATAAATATTTAACTTTTGGTTGGTTAATGTGTATAAATGTCCTCAATCATATACATATTCATATTTATATGCATGATCAAGCATTATTTAAATCCACGAATCTTAAAATGATATGAAAATATGATTGCATTGTTTGTAAGAAACATGAAATGGAGAAACAGGATGGCCAACCAACCCTTAAATCTCTGTCCAGTTTGGCTGCAAGTGCCTGCAGCAGTGTAGTTTTTCCTGATCCAGGAGGTCCCAATAGCAATGCCACTCTGCTCAGTGTTTGAGAAAGATAAATATCAGAAGAAAAATAAAAGTAAGCAATGCTATTATGTCACTACATAAAACATTGATGCTTTTGTAAATATTGTTTGGCAGTATGGAGAAGAAATTGTGTAGAGAGAAAATAAATAGAACCTATTATTTAGTGTAACAGAAACCAAAGAGAAATTAAAAAAAAGAGAGAAAAATAGACTATTTTATGAATAATAAAAAAAATATCTGTTTAAAAAATATATCAAATGATTAAAAAATGTTAAATATGATATTAGTTTATGCAATTATACTTCATCCGTCCCAAAATGAGTTATCTAGTTTGATTATGTGCACTATTTACATAATATACACTTACCATATTTTCTACTAATATATGAAGACAAATGGTAGAATATAAGATGTTGGATTTGTCTCCATGAATATTTTCAAAATATCACGTTATTAGATAATTAAATATATTAATGTCAAAATTATGCATTGACCTATGTGAAACAATCAATTAAGTCATCCATTTTAGGAGGAGGGACTATTGTTTTTTGGTTTTAACTTTTTGGTTGGATTCAGTCCCTACAAATTTAAAAACTGTTGCTTTTAGTTGACATTTATCGGACCATGTGGATTTTATGATGTTAAGAGACTAAAAACCTTAAAAAACAACATAAATGATTATATATGAGTTTAGTTTTACTTCATTTACTTTGATTTATTTATTGTTAATTTACAAAAAAATAACCACAAATGATAGCATTCATTAGTATGCTAAGAAAAATACTTTCAAAAATATCCAACATGCATGTAAAGAAAAAATGATGTCTGACATATATATCAACTTATTTTTGTCCAATTAACATCTTCCAAACAACAAAAAATATGCCCTCTCCAGTCAATTTGATTATGATTGGAGTGCTAGGGCTCAAATAGAAATATGCATCCTCAATTTGGAGAAAACCCCAAAAATGTGTGGATCCCATAGTAGTTTTATTCTCTTTCCACAATCTCACATGTGACATACTATTATTAAGCAACTTCTCTGGCTTATGTCTCTCTTTTGCGTTTTTTATTTATCAATCAAAGCTTAAGGGGCCAAATGAACATTTTTCACATGTCAATCATAAAAGAATACATTTTCCAAAAGAAAATAATTTTTTGGAGCTCAAGTGCTCAACCAGAGTGAACAACTGACAATTTCTATTTGAACTTTGATTGCATTTATATAATCTTTTATCTTTTAATGGTAAGTAAAGTCAACCTCATGTTAGTTTTCTAGTCAACACCCAAAAAAAATAATATATTGTGCTTGGTTTAGAGAATTTTTTTTTTAATAAAATAACATAAATATCTCAAACAAAATTGAAATGTGATAAAAATATCGTAATAAAAAGGGAATATGTTAAACTTTTTCAACCTAGAAAACTAACCTCTCCACGAGTCTTTTGCACCCTAGTAAACTAAGAAACAATATAGACTTGAGTAGTTTTTAAATTTCACGTGATTCTTTTGTCCTTTTTCATTTTATTCTCAATCAACCAAAATACTAAATAGAGTCTTGAAGACTTTTCTCATCTAACAAAGTGTTAAGGACTAATTTGGATCCCTCGCGGAACCGAAGGAAGTTCTTGGTAAAGAGGAAGAGAAAAAGATTCTGGCGATTAACTAACTTAAAATCGACTAATATGAGGGGTTAAATCTCACTATCTACTTGTAGAGACCTTTAAAATTATATCAAAGTTATGTTTTGATTAGTCCACTAAAATTGACATTGAAGAAAATCAAACTTAAAACTTTGAGATGATCACACTCAATTAACTAAAAACAAACATTCAACGTATCAATATGTATTTTCTGGTTCGCCAATTTTATTTGTTTTACTTTCTTTAAATTAACCTCTTTAAAACTAGAGAGGATCCAAATCCAATTCAACCACTGTCAATCTACATAGATTAATAATTTAGAAATTAAACTCTGGACCAAATAGGAAAAAAATACAAACATTAACATAACACTAATATCTCAATCCTCTTTTTGTTAAATTAAAAAGTGTACTATATAATGTAACAACATTAATAAATATGGAGTACTATTCACCAAAAAAAAAACATTAATAAATATGGCCCCATCAATTACCTTGCTGGCCTGACAATTCCACTAACACCTTTTAGGATTTTGATAACCCTTTTCTTTGAAGGGAGAAGCTTGATTGCACCAAGTACTCCCTGTTTTTTTTTTTCATAAACCATGAACAGAGAAAATATCGTTATGGTACAATGCTTTGTCGACAATTGCATGCACAACATCTAAGTTAAAGGAGAATTATTAAATGTAGTGGTTGGAAAGGTATAATGAGATGATACGTAACCAGTTTAATTTCATTTAATACTTTTTTTCTTAACCTTTTCATATACTTTTTTTTTCTTAATTTTTTGATATTTGAGATAAAAAGACTTTGGTAATCTAATGTTCATATGAGAGATATGTAAAGTTTATTAAAAATCATTTCAAATGATAGTCCTCTATTTCGAAATATAAGAAAAATGAGTCAAATAAAAGTGGTGGATTTATTTAAAATTTGGTTAAATACAATTTTTTTGACTCACTTTTGCATATATTTAGAGGGAGTACAAATTTAAATGATATATTATTTTAATTTCATTGTACTATTTATGGTTCATATCTTTCTATAAATTCAGATTACTGCAATGATAGAAAGTAGAAACATGTTAAATAATTTCTTTTTCATTATTAATTCGTTTCCAATGAGGTGGAAGATTGTAGAGGGATAAGTTTGAGTGTTCGGCTATTATTAGTCCACTGAGCCTGATACTGTGATACATCTGACTTTGCTGCCTCTCCCACTGTTTATCGGTAATCATTGGATATGGAACCTATATAAGGCTCAGCTCATATGATTTCATGAATAAGTCTTCCAATCCCAATATTTACCCAAGAAATGGGAACAAAAAAAGAGGAAGAAAAGAGTTCTACAAAATTATAAAAAATAGTGATTCAAAATATATTTAATTAAGGTAAAAGATTATAAAAAGAAAAATGACAAAAGTTTGAGGTTCAAAAACCTAATTCAAAAAAACATAAAAAATGTAAAAGCAACAAATAAAACTACTCCAAAGTATTATAAAACAAGTTCTAAAATAAATATTATAAAAAAATTTGCGTCTAACTTTTTTTTTTTCTTTCTTTCTTTCTTCTTTTGAGCTTTGAAACAACTTCAACGATGCCTCGACTATTTTAATGTACATCACAAGTGACATAAATCTTGCGTCATGCATAAATTAATTTTTAACTATTTAATCAATAAATTTTACATTATTAAATGAAGGGAAATTTTAATTTGTATCCTAAGGGCAAAAAAGGAATTAATAAGTAAAATACACAAATTAAAAAGATAAAATTTAAAGCTTTTAAAATTAAAAATATACAATTTGTAAGATTTTATTTGTACTTTTGGTTTGTTATCTTATGCCTTTAAGACACAACTTAACATTTTCCTTAAATGAAATATGATGGAACTTATTGATTCAATGATAAAACAAGATTGTTTTAGTTGTAGATATTAAACAAAATTTATTTCAATAAGTAATAAGTCAAAAATCAAACAACTCTTATAAAAAAATACTGATTATTTTTATAGAGAGAGTAGCTAGCTATAGGATGGGTCAAAAAAGACAAATACTGTACTATAATTGGAATGATGTAAGGTGACTTCCCATTGAGTAGTTAACTGACAAAAGAGAGAGTTAGTAATACCTCAATCGCATTCATGGTGGAGTTCACAAGCGTTGGCAATGCTCTGTTTCCATTAAATGCATCTCCTTCAATAAACAAGTTCTCAAATCTCACTTCAACCTTTGGTATATCTATATCAACCCTGAATCCACACAGAAATATAATAAAAAAAAATTTGCAGATCATATCCGTACACATATATTATACAATCCAAATTGAAACTAAAGCTTTCATATTACTACTATATATATGATTTGCCTAAAAGAAACTACAATACATGATTGATATATAAAAAGAAAAAAGAATTATATATAGTCTTACACATATGAAAAACATTGAGATTAATCTACATTTTTATTTCGGTGGGAACATGAGCATAAAAATTCGTGGTTTAGTTTATATGGTTAATTCTCTTAACAAAACTGCGGTCTAGAAGATATATTATAAGAGAAATTAGGAAAAAGAATGAAAAACCTATGAATCCTCTCCCTCATCTTTAGGAGAAACTTTTCATTATCTTCTTCAACAGTTCTTAGTATACCATCCATGAGTTTATTCTTATCATGAATACCAAGCTTGGATATATCAACCTCTTCATAACTAAATCTCCCACTATCTATAGCTTGTTTCACAATGCTTTTCCTTAGCCTTTCAAAAGTAGGAAGCCTCTCTATGGCTGCCCACTTGAGCTCTTCTTCATCATCAATATCTTCCTTCTTGTTGTTCCTCTCAAACACTTGATCACCACTCCATACTTCAGCTGGAACACTTGTTGATGTCCAACTTCTCCTACTTGAAGATCCAGTGTTCATCCTTAGGCTGCTTATTGACCTCAAACCATCATCTCTATCCAACCCTTCCTCCATTTTTGCTTAAATGAGCAATTATAACGTGTGTTTGGAGTATTAATTAATGAAAATACTTATAGGTAGGTGTTGGTAGGCAAATTTTGATAGTAGTACCACAAACCTTTATGTGTGGAAGTTGGAAAGGTTGAGGTTTATATTGTCTCCATAATTGGAAAGGATGTTATGGATTAGATGAATAATAGTTCAATTGGTGAAGGGGCGTCCCATGTTTAGAGCTCTAAAGTAAATTTTATAGTAATTTGTTTTAAAAATAAAAATAACACAAGGCATTAAAAAAAAAATTTGCGGAGTCTAAAGTTTGAACCTACGTCAAACAGGATAAAGTCTCGACTAACTAAACTAGACGAGACATCTATAACTATTTTGTTATTTACTATAATGCTAACACTTCTCACAACTAAATGAAAAATGCTAGTTTCTTATATTTATTTTTCAATACAATCTCTTTTATTGAATAAAATTCATATGTGACCACGTAATTTGGTGAAATCAATGTAAATTCTAACAAATAAAAGAGAATATATTAAAAAAAATGTTTTTTAAACAGTGTGTTTCTTTTTTTAGAAAAAGAAAGTGTGTTTCTAACACTCTTATGACTAAATGGGTTTTTTTTTTTTTTACTTTTTTAATGCATAAAATTTTGAGGCCTAAGTTCATAACTTGAACCGCTAACTCTTGGGCCGCCTTGACTTGGTGTTGCGTGTAAACCAAACTAATTTTAGTTTGCTTCCATTTGCAAAAAAACAAATATAGTTTGCTTCAATTCTTAAACACGCTTGATGAAGAATTTGAATTTGATTGAAAAAAAAAGAAAGGAAAATCTCAACGTATATTTAAGAATAAGTTATGAATATCAATTGCTCCACTTAATAATTTATTATAAACATTGAATTTTATCAATTTAACAATGGAGTATATTATCATATTATCTTAATGACCATGCACACATGATTTTGGATAAATCCAAAATTCCTCCAATGTAATGTAATCTAACATACGATATTTTCTTATCATTTTTAAAAGTTTATTATACGTGCATTTAAAATTATTTAATAAGTAATCAATAATCAATATTTTAAAATTTTATAAAAATTTGTGAAATTAATCTAATAAATAAGAGATTTGATTTTCACCATTGAATTTCTTCAATCAAACTATTATATTAATGGCGATGTACATAAATTTAGAACATCTGCAATTCATAGCCATATCTAATAGTCCACCTTTCCTTATATTTTTTTAATAAAGTATCTTAAATATCTAAATTCTTATTTGAATAACTCAACTCATCAAAGAAAAAAACTCAATAAAAAAATAGTACTGTATTTAACTTTATAATTAATAAATTTAAATATTTTTTATTTTGTGGAAACGCAAGATAACAAGCGGAAAAAAAAAGGATAGCAAATGAGGATACATTTATTTAAAAAAAAAAAAAACACTACGGAAATGAGTTCGGGTAATTTTAGAAATTGAGTTTGAAGATTTTGCATGGAAGTTTCCTTTGTCAAGAACCGACACTATATTATTAATGGAAAGTCCAAAAATAGTGAAACTCCAACTAAAGCGATGTTCATGTTTCTGGTGACGCCATTGACACAAATTTATTTATGGGAGATGAAAACAAAAATTTACTTATACTTTGTCAATGTATAATTGTTTTACACATATATCTAATGATATATTACCACGTCAATTAATGAATGTGAAAACATATGAGTCGTCATATTAATTAATTGATGTGACAATGCAACATTGACTTCTTGTATAAAATAATTGTAGATTGACAAAGTATAATAATTAAACTCTAAAAACAATTGGAACAATAATGTAATCAATTAATGAAACCATTTGTTAAAATGAATATTATTAATTTATCACTAATGGCGGTGTCTCTCATCAATGAACGATAGATAAATGAAGCAAATTCAAATCTAAATTGTAATGGCTGTCAAAAATATGAGTTGTATTTAATATGTGACTCTAGAAAAGAATTAAAGATGTTATAAAAACAAGTGGACTAGTAAAGTTTTTAGTAACAAAAAAAAAATTAATGCAACATCATATCTCTTCTCTATTTTTTTTTAAAGAATCATATCTCTTCTCTATTTTATATCATAAAATTCACTATTTTTATAAAAGAGAAATGATATTTGTACAATCATTTTGTGATAATTTTTGGACAACTCTCTTTCATACTTATATTATGTTTTTACTCTCTTTTCTTTTCTCTCTCTCTATTATTTTTGATTAATAAGAAAAGAGAAAAAAAATGGTATTACAAAATTTGTCACCAAATAGTTGTACAAATATTATTACTCTTAATAAAAATAATAAAGATTTACCTTTACACTCTTATTTGGAGGTCCATTTTAAAATGCTCTCGAATATCCCCCTTTTTAAATAGTTTTTTTTTGGTTTGGATTCGAAGTCCCTGCAAATTCATAAAATTGTGTATAATATTAAGATATATGACATGACAATAAATAAGATTTCACGTAGTAAATCAAGTGTTTTATGATCGTCCCCATGAGCATAATTCAGTTGGCATGGATAATGTATTGTTATATACATGGGGACTGATTTGCACCCTAGACATAAGTGAATTTTAATCATTAGATTACTTGACAAAAAAAAAGTGTTCCACGATCAATTGCAAATATTAGGAGTTCAGTTGTTATGTTGCATGAGAATCAATTAAAAGTCACTCATGTTGGCTGTGTATTCAAGTAATCAAACTACCCATCTTTTCACCAAGACGTGAGCATCCGTTTTTCCATCACTAGTGTCATTATTTATCTGTTCTCCATTTGTTAAAGTTACATAACCAAAAGTGGATGGTTGTTTGTCTTAGTTTAAATTTATTGAATGAAAATAAATATCAAACTTTATCATAAATTACGCTGCATGCATTATTATTATTACACTGTCAAATTTGATAGTGTTGTGTTCAAGTGTGGGTGATTACACTGTCAAACTCCCAAAAAGAATAGATATAATACTCAAGCCAAGGATCTCAAAGTAAAAAATAGGATGTGTTCAGCATTAAACTTGAATTCTTTGACCTATACTTTAAACGACAACTACAATTTAATAGGTTCCATAATGTTATCCAATACACGATTTTTACTTTGAAATATACTTACATTTTGAACTTTTTAAATAGCTCACACACAAGTCATCCAAACTCTATGCATCACTTCACGATGCACCTTTCGAGAGAAACATAAACCATCTAAATATTCAGCATGTTTCAACAAAACTATTGGACATTATACTACTAACCCAACCAATCTAAGACTAGTCGTATCTATAACATTTTTCAAACTCGTAGGTTTAGAGTAATTATATCTGACGTGAAGGCAACAAATACACCAATTGGTTTATCAATTTTAGTATTTCTTATAATTCTTTTGCAATCATTGTTTTTTAACATTCCTCCTATAGTGAGCTTCACAAGTTCCTCTTCAATGGTATTTTCAGATTAAAAAAAAAAAAAAGAGTACTACATCCTTCCCCACTAGAAGTACCCTTCAATATGAATTGTTTACTTTTTTTTTGAAATTTTAAAGGTAATTTTTTGGTTGATTAAGATAGTCAAGTTTTAGATGAGAAAATGACTCAAAAGCATACCGATTGTACTTATCGCTGTGCCATATGTGGATATTCATTGTGCATGTGTCAGATGCCCCACTTCCATTCCATACTCCTGTTATTATGATAATAAGATAGGATAACCCTCTCCAACTGCTTTTCATTAATATGGTAGGACAAATATTACGTGTACAACCTTCTTCTATTTTTTGTTATTAATTTTGTGGTTTTCTTCCATCCAACGAGGGCACACCACCTTTCAATCAAGCTTTTCCGTTTAACTACATTTGTCCTAACTACCTTAATTTTCAAAAGCGTTTGTACTTGCAGTGAGTACAATCTAGAAAACTAGGGTTTAGTCTGTGATTGAGATGTCTTGAGAATGTCTCTCAAGCAGGTATTTATAGCCCTGTATGGGCTAGGTTTCCTGTGGTTTTGGCCCCAAATAGCTTGGGCCCAAAGCCACGCCTAAAGCGTTCTAGAGGCTTCTAGAAGCTCTCTGAGGCGGTGCTCCTTGCGGGCTCGCCTAAGGCCTAGCTGGTCTTTATGGAGGGCGTCTGACCCTTGCTTGAGGGCGTCAAACCCTTCTAGAGGGCTTTGTGCCATAGATGATAAGATTGATAGTTCAACCTTGATTGAGAAATTTAATATAGGGTTATGCTAAAGTGTTCTTAGGGTACTTGTTAAAGATTCAAAAGAGAAAATTATTTGTAAATCTTATGTAGAAATTGTTTCTTTTTAAAGTTTTAATGTGTTGAATACACAATTTTTTTAAAAAAATTCTATTCTTTGGACTTCTAAACAAGTGTCATTGGACACTTGTTAGCATTTCCCTTTAATATAATCATTTTCTGCGAAAAATACGAATTGAGTTAAAAACTCACGCGTTGTTTGAAAAATTAGAGGTTGAAAATTTTATAAACGAGATGATTCATAAGTCTAATATCTTAAGGTTTTGGATAAAAATGTAATGTTTAATTCACTTGTGTTGTTGCTCAAGACTCAATGTGAATGATCATCAAACTTTTTCGTAACCCAACAGTGATATTAAAATTTGGTTTGACCGGCTCCTTGTATTGAAATTCTTCATACAAAAGTGTCAACTGTCAAGGCGACATGTTCCGTTGAGTGTGGCCAACAACAGTGCAAATGTACGTTAATGAATAAGCTTCCGTTTGAGGGAGACATAATGAATTGATGACTCACATTTGAGAGAGATTGTTGTGCAAGTGTGAGGTGAGTTAGAAGTCACATATAGTCACAAACATTTCATCCATCTCAAATTAAGTGTCGCATTTGAGTTATATGCGGTTTTTTTAAATGATTAATTGAATTGATTTCAATGGTAAAAATCATATCTTTTACTAAATTATCTTTATTAATTGTAGTTAGAGAAATGAAATGCAATAGTTAAGGGCATATTAGTGTAAAAATACAAAAATGGCTTATTTGGTCATTTGGTCCTCTAAATAATTTCCAATTTTCATTTTGGTCTCATATCTCGAAAAATCAACATTTTGGTCCCCTTGCTTTTTCTCCGTTATTCAAAAAGGTCCATAACTGTTAACTTTAACCTCAAATGTCTATGGTGGACCAACCTTAATAGTGGTCCACCATAGATCCTATTAATTATTTTAATTTAAACCGTTTGATCTTTTTTTTAAAAATGGACCATTGGATTACGCAAGTCTATTTTATCTTACGATGTACCACCAACATCTAACTTTTTTTCCTTTTCTTCATCTTCTTCCCTCAACTTCTTCATCATCTTCACTAACATTCATAAAAAAAATCCAGAAAAAAAACTCATAATCAATTATACACTATTAACAACAACAACAACAACAAACATCATCAATAACAAAAAATCCAAAAACATCAAACACCATCAACAACAACAACAAACACATATTCATAAAAAAACCTTCATCTTTTCTCTCTCTGAACAACACAACTGCAACTCCTCTCTCTTTCACTCACCACCACCACTTCTCTCACCGCTGTGATCTCTCTCCGCCGTATTCTCTCTCTTTCACTCTCTTTCACTCACCACCACAACTGCAACTTCACTCACCGCCGTATTCTATCTCTTTCACTCTCGTCCTCCGTTCCAGCACTCCGTCACCACCACTTCGTCTCATCTCGCCACCACCACTTTGTCTCAGATCCGACCAACCACGCCATCTAACCACCACCACCACACCCACTTGGATCGGATCTAATTCAGAGAGCGAGCAAGAGTGTGAGAGAGAGGGAGTTGTAGAGAAGGATTGGAGAGAGAGAGAGAGAGAGAGAGAGAGAGAGAGAGAGAGAGAGAGAGAGAGAGAGAGAGAGAGAGAGAGAGAGAGAGAGAGAGAGAGAGAGAGGTCTGGTCGTGTGGGAGGGTAGAGGGATTGAGAGAGTTGATTATGAGCAGCTGCGTGTAATTGCATTTCCATTTTCATTTCCATTTTGTTCCTCCCTCCTTCACATATTGCTGCAACTTCAAATCCCCAATTTTGATTTTAATTTTAATTTTGATTCATTTTGTGTAATTGCAGTAGCAGCTGCGTGTAACTTCATTCTGATTGTGGTTTTGTGAAGATGAATAATTAATTAAAAAGGGTTATAATTTTGTTTGGTTTATAATTGACTGTGATGATGTTGATGTTTATGTTGAAGTTGTTTTTTTCTGGATTTTTTTTATGAATGTTGGTGAAGATGATGAAGAAGTTGAGGAAGAAGATGAAGAAAAAGAAACAAAAAGTTAGATGTTGGTGGTACATCGTAAGATAAAATAGACTTGCCTAATCCAATGGTCCATTTTTTTTAAAAAAAATCAAACGGTTTAAATTAAAATAATTAATAGGATCTATGGTGGACCACTGTTAAGGTTGGTCCACCATAGACATTTGGGGTTAAAGTTAACAGTCAAAGACCTTTTTGAATAACGGAGAAAAAGCAAGGGGACCAAAATGTTGATTTTTCGAGATATGAGACCAAAATGAAAACTGTAAATTATTTAGAGGACCAAATGACCAAATAAGCCTTCATAAATATTATTTTATATTTTAAACTGACAATTATTTTGAAAGAGAGAAAAAAATAACACTTACATCAAACAGAGCGAATATATGATTTTAGTAATGTACGTGTTTTTAACAAATTAAGGTGTTTCTTAAAAAAAAACAAATTAAGGAATATTTTCCCTCAAAAAAAAATTAAGGAATATTTTTTTTTAGGGGAATTAAGGAATGAATATTCTTAAAAAAAATGAAGGAAATATATTTGAGTCTCTCAGTGGTCTTCATCAAGTCCTAACTGCTAACCAACATTTTCATATTAAAATAAAAATAGTGCTAACCGACACTCCATTTTTTTTACAGAAGCTAATAAAGTTTCTCTTTGCCTTTTCAATTTATAGAGTTTCAATTTTCCTTTAAAAACATATTTTTAATTTTGTAAACATTTAATATTTATTCACTTAAAATATCTATATCTTTTAAAATTATTTTTTGTATAAATATTGAATTAATATTTTTAAGTGGCAGTTATCAGGCCCATAATTGTATATAAACTATAAAATAGATTTCATCAAGGCTATCTAAATAATTTATACTTTTACAGAATTCTTTTCACGTGAATGTCTTTCAAAAAAAATAATTTGTGTCCTAAAAAAATTGTTTAAGTGTACACTTTTAAATAAAATTTAATTTTACAACATTATTTTTATTTTTAAATCAATTTTGTAAATTTTGATCTTAGAACATTCTATAGGCCAAGTTTTCTTACAAAACAACTTGCATTCAATAAACATGCTTCTAGCTATCTTGAATTTATGTATATAATTGTAAAATGGCCTAAATGTGCTACACCTTCATATATTTTCCAATTGACGGGTCTTCTTCTCTAACGAACCACGCTGAAGCAACCGAGTAACAAGTTGCGCCATGACACAATTTGTTTGAGTTAAGTTTTGATGTCTCACCGAGGAAAGATTATTATTATTTATTGTTACAAAGAGTGTGTTAGTGTAGGAAAGAACAACTATACAGAAACTAAACGAGGGGTAGTAATGGTGGAGTTTAACATGGGAAAGGTGAATCCTTTCCCACTATGGAAAAGTTGATTTTAACTATTAGATTAATTGAAGAGCACAATCTTATCATACATCGTCAACACTAGATTATTTCTTTTACACTTTTCACCTCCTTTTATCTTCAACCTCTACAACCCACACCTCCTTGCCCAAATTGGATATGTTCATGTACGATTAATTGTTTTGGGGCTGGAAATTTAATTTAGATGTTGTTTTCTTTTTTTATTTGTAAAACTTATTTTGAGAATTGGTAAATATATAGGGAGTGAAGACAGTGAAATCTTTAATTTTTAAAAACATTGTGGATGTCAATGTAAGATTCTAGATTTAAAAAAATATTTCATTATTGTAGTAGATTTTTTCCAGCAAAAAATCATCAGATTGCAGAACTGAAAACTACATCACTGTAGTAGCTTTTTGCCGGCAAAATAAATGTATCATATTTGGCATCTTGAAACCCATAAAAAACTAAACACAAATCTGCAACTGATTTGCGAAAAAAACATCTTAAAGAAGATTAAAAGGGGGAGTGTACCGAAAACTAAAGAGATGAGGATGGGATTCCAAAATTACAACAACGGGTTTGATTAGATAAAACGTTGGTACATGAAAGAAGAAAAAAGATTCATGGAATTTAGTGTGTTGAAGAAACTAAATGAAGACAATGAAGATTAGTAATGTGAGTTTGTGTTTGCTGGTGGTGATTGGTCTTAGACAAAGAGGGAGACGAGTTGTGGAAGATAAATAGTTAGATCTAGTATGAGACACACATGATAAGATGTAATATACTCTAAAATTTGATGGTTGATTATAAGTGGTCCATGGTGGGAAAAGATTCACTTTTCTCATGTTAAACTTCACCGTTCCTAAAATTTGATGGTTGATTATAAGTGGATCATGATGAGAAAACTCATTACTCCAAAGAACTAAAAAAATTATACACTAAAAAAACCATGTGAAATCCACCAAAATGATACAACAACAACAACATCAGCTAAAAATACAATTAGAGTGTGTTTGGATGAGGTAATTGATAAATTTTGAAGAATTTAGAATTCTAGCCAATTCAAATGATTCAATTAAATTGACTTCATTTCTAAATATTCTTGTTTGGATAGAGTAATAAAAAAATTCATTGTCGTATTTTGGGCAATTTTTATAAATTTTGATTTTTTTGGGCCAAATTTGAAAATAGAAATTAGGGGTCAATTTGTAAATTTCAAAAATTTTGAGGGGTCAAATTATAATTTTGAATAAGTTGAGGGGTTAATTTGTAGTTTCCAAAACATATTAGGGGTCAATTTGCAATTTTTTGGAAATTTATTGGGGTCAATTTGAAAATTTTGGAAAATTTGAGGACCAAAATACAAAATTTGAAAAATTATAACAATGAAGAAATTTAAAATTCTTAGCTTTTAGGTGTCATTTAAAATTCTCTAAATTTAACTTGAACAAAATACTTCATAAATTTCAATCATTTTGAAAATTCTTCAAATTATTATCCAAACAATGGAATTCACCTAAAAGTATTTGAATTCCCTCAAAACATTACATTACCTCAAAACATTCCCCATCCAAACACACTCTTAAGAGGGTAAAAAAATCCCACAAGAGTATTAAACTTATGCTATAAACAAGTATGAATGATGTGCATATATATTATGCCTACCTTATTCCAACAAAAACAAAATAGATAATCTCGGAATACCTTCCAACCAAAAGAAAATCTCAAAATTAAGAGCAATTACAAGTTTTCTTTATTTTTATTGCGATGAAAGAGCACTCTCAAGCTTTTATATTACTAAGAAAAATAAATTACTCACTTTGAATAGTGATAGAGAGTCAATAGGAAATTCATAATTGACTTATTGTCTAAAGTAGAACTTGGTTTTGGATAGCAAAGTAGAATTGTAGATAGATAGTACCTATGAATCAAATTTGGGCTTGAAACAGTCTTGTTCAAGTTGGGTCACATCCTGCTCTGGCTCTTTAATTGAGAAACTCCTGCATCAATCAACTTAAAGTTTTATGCTAAGAAAATGAAAGAAGAATATATATTATTCAATAGTTCATGCCAACAATACAAACAATGAGTGACAACATAGTAAACTAAAATTCTTATTTAATCTTGCAATTTTACAAATGCTTTCTAATGCAAAGACAATGTGGTATTTTGTTTGTTTTTTTTAATCTTTATTTCGTCAATGTATATCTTTTAGTTTTTGGTTACTAGGCTAACATAAGGGAAAACCAAACAGCAAAAAAAAAAAAAAAATCCAAGTTTCCAAAGAATCTTCATACATAATGTCTGATATACCATTTCTTTATTAAATATCTATGGTCAATAAATAAAATAAAAGTAATCAAACAATTTTTGGATAATAACTTAAATCTATAATAAACAATATGTACTTACTTCTACGCTCATGTTTTTTTTTTAATTATTATCTGAATAAAAAAAACTGAAACAATATTTTATTGTCTTTCCTTCATAAACCATGAAAATAAAAACAAGTTTTTTTTAGAGGTGAAAATAAAAACAAATTGAAAAAAAACTTAAATCAGGGGAAAATAAACTAGGGTACTTTAAAAACCTTTTATATGAAAAACTTAATATATGTATGCGTCGGGTTCAAACTTCAGATACCCCACTAATTCACTTAAAAAGTAATTCACTTAAAAAAGTGAATTTCTAACCAATAGACAAAAAAAAAAGTTGTATTGCAATCGTGGCGCATTATATTTAGAAACATGTTAGACCCCGACTTATTTTATTTTCAAGGAAACCCCCGCTTAAGGATTCACTATTTTTTTACCTGAAAACTTGGTTCCCTAGTCTTACACTTCAATCTATATGTTTGCCCCTTATTTTTGTTGATCCCTTGACATCAAGACTTCTATCCTAGCTAAAGACTTTGTGAACATGAGTTATCGTATGGATAGTCTTCTTTTGGGTGAACAACGGGCATGTGGATATAATCGAAGGAGTATATGTGTTCAATGTTTTGGAGTTTGAAAGGTGAAAAGCCATTACTCCTCATAATTCATTGTTTCGTTTTTTTTTTCTTTCTAATTGTTTCCTTTTGTTAATCTTGCTTGAATCATGAAATGCCATGTATTGTAGTCCCTGCTCCCGTAGTAGTGATTATTTAGTTGGGGTATGGTAGCAAACCTAACTATGGTTTGTGATGATAAATAACAAGTGCAGAGGCCATCGTCAATAATTTCAACTGTAGATATCTAACTGTTGTTTGATGAAAAATATTTAAACGATTTGTACCTAAAAAGCTTCAATGACCTTCTAGACACAAATATTGAGGCACAAAATTAATGCCAACATTAAACATCTTTTATTAATTTTTCCATTTTCTCCAAGTTACAGTAATAACTAATTTTTTTTTACGGTAAGTTAATAACAAATCTAATTGTACCAAAATTGATGTGATGTTATATTATATGACAAGATGTACATACAAATAAAAGTAAAAAAAAAATTATATACAATTACAATTAAAAATAAATAAATAAGAAGAGCTAGGTGTAACCCTTTCTGCAATGAAAACTGGGTTATATGATTAAGATAATAATTATTATGATTAGAATAAGGAATTATTTCCTACCAGTCAATCAAGGAAGTGTCCTGCCAATGCATCTAGTGATCCTCCAGCCTGAGTTGCTTCAGTCATTCTAACTAACATTGTAGCCTTGTAGACTGCTAAATCTGCATTCTCTGCAAGGGACTGAGCCTCTCTGCGTTTCTGTATTGCAAGTTCCGTTGATTCATTTGCAGCCGCTTTAGCTGCTTCGACCTTAGCAGCTGCTGTAAATGAATAGATCAGGGTGAGTTCCACGACGTGCTTCTACAGACACAGGCATATACAATATATAAACAATTAAATGCTCGAGCCCGTTTTTTTATCGTCAACTCAAAGATACCAAACAAGATATTAAACCGAGGACAAACATTCCAGAAACAATAATCAGAAATAATAAACGTAACCTAGAACTTCAAAATCCATCTGGAAATATATCAAACTATCAACTTCAGTTGTTGATATGCCAATTCAAGTCGTATTTCATAAAAAGTAAAATTACAAATATAATTACATGAAGCATTAGAGGGAAAAAATAGGCCAAGGAACAATCTGAGTTGTGAATTTGATCGTCTTCATTTTCTACTCAAGTTTAAAAGCGATAGAAACAAAAAATAGATAGTGGGTCCCACCATTTTTTATCATTCAATGTTTTCAAACTCCTTTAGAAAGGATCCAATCCCAAACAATCCTTGGCCATATTTTACTTACTTCCCAACCAAATTCTGAATTATTAGGATTTTCTTCCTTTGAAAACTTGAGCGTTAAAATCCAAAAGAAAAAAGGAAAGATATATGCTAAATTCTAGCAATATTAACAAAAAAATATGAGTTGACGCGCATGATATCAAAATTCAGAACTAATATATTAAAAAAACAGGTCTTATGGTCCAATTCCTACAGTTCCATTTCCAGTATTTATGTTGCATAAGGTGGATATAAAGAATGACAATTGCATGATTTTCTACTTAGATGCCATAATAACAACATCAAAATTCCACAGCAAGTTAAAATATCTAAAATAATAAAATTAATTGTATTTTGACAGAACTAGAGAAATCCATACCTTGCAAAACATTTGGATGTTCGGTTCTATTTATTTGACTGGGATGTCTCTTAAACGACCTCTTCTTTCGCAGTGAAGGCTTGAGAACAAATGGAGATATCTTTGATTGATAACTCTGACAAGAAATCAAACCAACTATGACGGTCAGATAATGAGATTGAACTGCAGTAAAATATCCTAGAGCTCTTCCAGAGCTTAAGAGACTACTTGATATACATCACCTTAACAGTTCAAAATAATAAACTAGTAGTTTAACCGAAATTGGAAAAGAAATCAAACGTCTACCAACAAAATTTGTCCCTTTCGATTTTCCAAGGGAGAGAATTGCATGAAGATGAGCATTGAAATGTTCCAGATAAAGCAAGCAATGCAATAATGGGAAAGTTACCTGGAAAATCCTAAGCAGCGATGAATGATTATGATTCCGCTTTCTCATCCAATAACCATGTACAGCTTCTACAGCTTTCTTGCTAACAAGATTCTTACACCAGTAAGTCACAGTTTTTTCATCACAACAGTCATCTGGATTATAATGATAAGTCTTCTCCAAAGCATCAACAATTGATTCAAAATCATCCTCTGAAACATGTTCTTGAAACTCTTTATTGAACTTGCTCGCCCAGTCTTCATCACCTGAATCCATGTCATAAATTGCAGTTTTACTTGTCATTGCTCTGTAAAACTCATCACTATTTGTGGATATATAAGAATCCGGTCGATTGAAGGGAGCGGTATAACTGTCTGCATAGTCAGAGACTTCACAGACGCCTGGTACTGGAATATATTTCGCAGAAGGAATTGGAATTTCGCGTTCAGAACACTCCTTATAGAGATTCTTAAAGGCAAGCCAGTCCTGATGATTAGCAAACTCTAGCTTCCACCCATTGATTAATGAGACCATTTTAACATGGGTGTACCTATTGGAAGAGCATGGTCTCATTATCTTATCAGCCTTGAGGGTGCATCGAGTCAATCCATCTTTCTTTACTGCGAGATGCCATTCTCCTGACTTGGGTGTTTCTTCTGAAGTAACAACTGCTCCTTCTACCCTATAACATCGGTCAGACTCGACGATCAATATATTTGCAGAACAATAAGACGAATCAATTGCTTCTTTTGAATCCTCCATGGCAGACTTTGCCTCTGAAAGGATTAAACTTGTGCAACTGTTGGTCAAACTTCTGGGTTTCTTATTAGAGGCCACACCAGAGCTACTTTTTTCCCATCCATCCTTTGAATCAGAAGGTAACTCGCTGTTACTCATGTTCTTCATTGAAGGATTCTGAGCTTCCCTTATCCTGGGTGAAGTTCTCCTCATCTGAACGCATCGAGCGTTCATGCTTTGACGTTGTCCATTTCGACCAGCAAACTTGGAAGATGTGACAGATTCATGTAAAGATAAATCCCTGTCAATTTCAATAACTTCAGGGGTGATACTAATGGTTTCAATCTCAGAAGTTTCTTCCATGAAGGAATCACATGAAATCTCAAGTTCCATCTGAAAATCTGATAGATCAACTCCGTCCTCGATATCAATAGCAACATTAACCAGATTACATGCAAGAAAAAATGACCTGAACATATATCTTAAAACCACTGCAGAATGTAGAGACTTGAAACATTGAGGAACAGCAGAAAAATCAACACAGAACAATGGTATGAACCTTGTCACCCCAAAAAACTGACAAATCCCAACGTTGGCAGTAACAGAACCCTGAAAGAACATTAAACTCATGTTATGTAAGATCACAGTGTAAATTAGGAACACTAGAATTAATCAGCAGATAGATACTCAGCTTTACTTTTATTTTCATTTTTATCTTTCGTAATATATACAACTTAAACTTACCAATCTCAATGAATTATAAATCGAGAGACTTAGATTGAAACCAAAAATCAAAATCATACATTGTCAAGAGCAGGGAGTTAATCAAGTGGTGGACCAACCCCTTAACAGACAAAAACTATTGAGATTCAATTATTTTTATTTTTCACTTTATGTATGAGTACTATTTGTTTTTTTGGTCAAAGTGTATGTCTGTATGAGTATTATTTTATCACACCTTTTTCAAATCTTATCCCTGCATCCACCCATTTACAGTAAAAAAAAAATATAACAGGAAAAACCCCACTTATTTTTTTTTACCATAAATAATAAATTGCCATAGATAAATAAATGTAGGGATAAGTATAAAAAACAATATTAGAAGAAAAGAGAATAATAAAATTTTATACCATAGATGTTAAATTAACAAAGCTGTCCCCCACTAATCACCTTGCAATTTTTTTACATAAATAATAAATTACAATAAATAAATAAATGTAGGGATAGGTATAAAAAAACAATATTTTAAGAAAAAAGCATTAATTATAAGATTTTTATACCAAAGATATTAAATTGACCCCCACTGTCAAAAAATAATTACTCCATGCAGTTTCCATCAATTTACAATTCATTACAAACCTCGAGGGGAATTAAATAGATTAATCATATTAATGCATTAAAAACATAGTATAAGGTTCATCAGATAATATTTCGATAACTAACATGAAGATAAAAAAAAAAAAACATTACGGTATCATATTTGACCAACAAAATAAAAAACATCAGAGACTAACTTTAGCATAATTTCCATAATTCGAGGACTAAGATTTTTACCTGTAAGAATTGTATCCCTCTTGATGCATAAACAGAACAAATAGGTTCTGACAGAACAAAAGCAGCGAGATCCTCGAATGTGAGTCCAAACATCACAACGGTTCTCAACACCATAAACAAGAAACACGAAAACAAACCAATATCCTCAGAACAAGTTTTCACAATAACCGCAATCTTACATGGATCCTTCATCCTTTGTCGTTGAAACCTGAAAATCTGACTTTCGTTGTTTTCAACGTTTCTTTTCCTCTTTCTGCTATACACTGTCCCGTAAAACCTATCACTGCCATCGTTAATCAGTTTTTTTTTCCTCCGATCGTCGGAGACGTTGCTGGAATCCGGCCACAACCGCCGCCCTGACCGTAACACACGTCCGGGGTCTCCGCCACCGCCTTTGACCACCCCAAACACTGTCGTCGTTCGCCTCGTGGCAACCGATGGTGATGGCATTTCAACCTCTTCCCGAATTGAATTCACAGTGACACCGAGTTAATTCAACTCAGTAACGAGTTGAATTTAACAGAACTCGGATCGGAATTTAAAATTGAAAATCACAAAAAATGAACACAAAAAACAGATAAAAAATAAAAAATAAAATACAACAACAACAACAATCTAGGAAGAGAGAGAGAGAGAGAGATCGATGTTTAGAGAGAGAGAGGAAGCGGGAAAGAGAAGAGGGAACAAGACAAGAGAGAGAGAAGGGGGGGTTAGGGTTTATGGTTGAAAAAATAAACTGTGAAGAAAGGATTGGTAACTAGTACTAACTACTAAGTGATGAGATCCGTTGAATGGGAGAGATGGACGGTGGGGATTTGTTAAGGACAAGATATATAGATACGAGCGAGTGAGTGAGTGAATGAGTTCGAAGGTGTGTGTCAGGTTTCAAAAAGTAAAGACTGGATATATTTTTTGTGACACGTAAGGTAAGGCAAGTGAGATGAGTTATGCAAAGACCAAATTGGGGTTTAATGGTGTGGTGTGTGGTGTTGAGATTTTCAGGGTAGAAATGTCAACAAGGGAATGTTTTGTGAGTTCGAGTGATTTTCGTCTTCCAATCTAAAAAATGAGTTAGAAATGCAAACGGAGGCAAAAAGTACAATTTATTATTACACCAAACAATTGAATTTGATAGTAAATGAACTCTAGCAAAAACAAATTCTTCAGAATAGCTGAGTTTGATTATTTATGAAATAATTTTTGTCTAAATTTTGTTTAATTTTGATCGAACTTTAGATTATCAAGTCTTTTTCTATTGAGAACTGCACGGTTATAAAAAGAAAAAACAATTTATTAAAATTATTTTGCTTTTTTTATTGTACATTTCGCCAATTATTGTTTTACCTTCACAAACTTCATTAAATTCATGTTTGCGTTTGAGAAAATTCATTTTTTGAGTCTTCGTTTTTCGTTGCGAACAAGAGCTTTTTTTTTTACTCAATTAAACTCTTGTTAGATAGATATAGACCAAGAGATTTTGACTCTAAAACAAATTATATGGGATTCGATGGACTCCTACATACTCAAAAATTTAATTCAAAGGAGTGCTTAACTATAATGGTGATTGCTAAACACGATGGAAACTTTGCTTTTGTAATATATTTTTAGGGGTTTGTTCTTATAACATATTAACATAAAACCTCATGTCATTTCATTGATTATGTTAAAGTATTATGAAGAGAGGAATAAATTCTATCATTGTAATTTTTACATGAGAGATTAAATAGGATTTATAGTCGTCATTTCAATCAAAAAAGCGAGAGAGAAACACATGAAAAATTTAGATGAAGTTGTTTTTTAAAAAAAATCCAAAACAAAAGATATCTCATGATGAAAACATTCGAACCTAATGATTTATATCTGTATATTACTAGTATTCGACCCGTGCAACGCACGGGAGAAAAAGAGCAATATTATAATGTTTGAGAGAGTAAAAGTGAGAATAGGGTGAAAGTGTGTGTATTTGAATTTTGAGTTTGAATTGTGAGTGGAGTTTGTCTTGTAATTTAATTGAGTGGAGTTCGTGACTTTAACATTAATACAATTGTTAATCCAACATTATTTATACCTACAATATAAATAGAAACATAAACTAAATACCTATAGCCCCCATGTTTGAAGAATATGAAATTTTGGACTTAAATCAAATACTTATAGCCCCCCATGTATAAGAAATATTGATTTGTTTGAGGTTAGCATTGAAATATATATATATATATATATATATATATATATATATATATATATATATAATTTATGTCATATGCAGAGAAGAAGAAGAAGAAGAAGAAAGAGAGATTGAGAGATTGAAAGTGTGGAAATTTGAATTTTGAGTTTGAATTGTGGGTGAAGTTTGTCATGTAATTTAATTGAATTCTGAACAAAAGACATGTTTACAACTATTATCTTGTTGAACAAAAGGCATGTATATCATTGAGAGAGTGTAAGACTGAAAATACACTATCCAGAGGAAGATTTTGTAGGTCTCCCGTGTAGTGTTTTATATCTTTTTTTTTATTCACGACCATGAATTTATATCCAATTTGCATATTGTCTTCAATATTTAGTTAACTCAATCATATAATTGAAGAAGAGACTTATAAATTTACAGTGATATGAAACAGAAAATCAATTACACAGTTCTGAATAAGAACAACACAGTTTTGGTTTAAATATTTAAATTAAAACATCCCCCGATTGGGACAGAAAACAGCGTCGCAGTTGCTGAGATCGATAAGTAGAGGAAAGAGAGTAGTCTTAGGCAGCAAAAAAACCGAATTGACGACGAAGCCTCTCTTTACCACTGATTTGAGGCACAAACATTGGAGGTTACTATCAGAGAAAAGGTGAGAGGAACATCAACATTAGTTTTTTCAATATTATCCTTTCACTTGCGCCCTTTGACTACTAATGATCTTAACTATTAATATTATGTTTTGAAATAACACAGACTAAGTTTTCAGAATTAATACACAGACACCATAAAATAGAGTAATAAATAGTTCATACACACGATCTTTGTAAAACAGTTAACATGCTAATAAAATGCCTAGATAAAGCACGAATTCTGAAAACTACATAAATAAGTACCAAAGTATCAACCAAAAAGGTCAAGTCAAGTGACATAAACCTAACATAATTAGTCAATACAATGCAAAGGCCACAAAATACTTGTACATATAACCAAATTCTTAGTTAAAACTGCAAACTGGTTTTGAATAGATTGAGACATATGTTGATCTCTTCATCTTCCTTCTCATCATGAGATCAACTATTTGAGGATGAACCAACGTCATCAACTCTAGCTCCTTTTTCAATATCAACATCCCCCTCAGTGGTCAAATCCGACATAGTATTTTGACATAATGTGAATAAAAATGTGAGTATATAGTAATATGAATGTATAAGATTTACTAAAGAAAAATTGTAAATGACAAAAATTAGTAAGTAACGACATCCTTCTAATGCATGATATAACATAGGTCCAATTGTCCGTTTTTATTTTAATTATTTTTTTTAAAGATACTTTAAAAAAAATTAAAATGTGTAATAGTGTATCCAATATATATGAAGAACTTACTGGTTCACTTTTGTACTTGACAATAGTTGAAGTAACAAAAGTTCTAGACAATGGTGGAGAGAGGCGGATGACAGTATGTCGTCGTATTGGTAGTAGCATAATTTTTCCTTGAATATATTCTTTTATACTAATATGATAACCAGTTGCATAAACACAAACATTAATATTAATTATTAATATGTGATAGGAAAAAAATTACTCATCGACAATGTGTTCATGTAAAAAAATAAAATGTTAAATAGAATACTATTAAAGTGTTTGCTATTTTTTTATGGGAGAAGTGTTTGCTATTTAAATAATTGAAATATTGTTATTTAAATAATTGAAATAAGTATCAAAAGCACAATTCTGGCTAGCCTCCCGTGTTTTTGGGGCTGATTTAGAAACCATCATAAAGAATGGATAAACAATGTAAAACTATAGAACAACGTAGAAAATAAAAAGGCAAAGTAGAAAAGAAAAAATCAATTTAAATCTCATAGAAAGTTGTATCACCAAATCAATGAGATTTACTCGATAGGGCCTATTGATTTCCCTGTTGCAACGGTCCTTGGATGGAAGACAACAACGATCATTTATATCCTAGTGTTTTTGTAGTTCATGAAAGTTTCTTTTTGCATTTACTCATGTGTTTATCCATGCACCTCTTGAACTACTCATCCTTTTCATAGCAATGGATCATAGTTCCTATCTATTCTCGTGTTTCTTTTGAAATTATAAAGGTAAACTATACTAAAAGACACAACACATTGTTACATCACAACTATTACATCACTAATAAACAAAATTAGGCATCAAAATATAACTCCAAAAATCACTTCAGTTGAAACTGGTGGTGAGGTGTTTGATATACTATGTTGAGGATGTGGTGATTGTGGTAGATATCCATCCTAGTTATATTCCATAAAAGATGAAGACCGTGAAGAATCATATGAAGGAACATGCTTCCTCTTAAGACACCCCATAAGTTGTTCAATTTTATAGCTACAATTTGAAAAAACAGACGTTAATTCACTATTTTAACTTAGCTGAGAAATCAAAGTAGGATAAACAAAAAAGAACAAAGAGCTAGCAACTATTCAATCCATAATTAGATAAGGAAAAATTCTAGTTCATAAGACTAAGAAATAGAGCGAGACTTATTCATATACACAAAACATGACAACAATTTATTTCATCAAGAGAGATCAAGTAAAGTAGAACCAAAATAAGCTGACAAACATTTGGACTAATATACACATTAAACCTTTTTAGATTTTCCAAATCATTCATCCATTATGCACTGACTCATATTAAAGTAAACTTCACTTTATAAAATAAATGAAATGTGAAAGAATAAAAAAGGTGGTGTTGATGCAATGATTTAATAATTTCTTTTCATTAAAAAAATCTCATATTAGATTTCTTCAAACTGCTCCATGCTAAATATTCTTACCATGAAAAAATGAGACACAGTTTGATTTAATTATACCAGCAATGAAGTTCAAACACTACTTCTCCTATATGATTATCCCTGCGTAACGATTTAAACTTCGATAGATAAATGAAACTTTAGTCATGATAGTCAACTTTAGATAACAATTGATTAATAAGTTCAAGAAAACTGATAAGCATCCCATCTACAATCTCATTTACGTTAGTTGAAGAAAATTGTTAACTCCTACCCCATATGAAGGCCTAATAGTCTGTTATCAAGGGAAAGATAGAGAAATTACCCGCAAGATGGAAAGATAGAGAAATTTATATGAGAAGAAATTTGCATAAACAAAATAATTATTTGTTTGTCTTATGTAGATAAACTTCAGCACTGTCAAGATAGAGGAGTTTATATGAGAAGCAATTTGCATTAAAATTTAAAAATGATTATTAAAATAGTGACATCTGAAACAAAGAAAATCATATGTAGGTTATGGATACCAATTACATTGTTTTATGTATAGAAGAAAGTTAAAAACAGATGCATGCATTGTACTTCTCAACCCAAGCAGTAGAAGAACTCCAAAAACATGGATCCAATTGGCAACAGAGAAGAGGGAAAAGTAGATAAAAATGAATTAGAAAAAGGTGAATATCACCTCCATCTACTTTTACAAAACTCTAGTTGAAAACCCACGTGACTATTAAAAAAACCATATTGTTGACAATCTAATAGACATTATGCAACTTCAAAATTGAGCTTTGAACAAATATGTAAAACAAATATGTTGATCTATCCTCTTAAATAAAATATGATGATCTATGTAATCTACAACATACCAAACAACATGATTAATGCCCTTCATTCAGTCAAAATTACAGACTTGCAGTCAAAGTAAGTAGCAAGAATTATTTTTTAAGTTTGGAGGAAAATTTTGAAATTTGAATGTGTTAGTAGCAAGAATTGTTTTTTAATGATAAAAACTGAAAAAATAAGTACTAAATCAAATAATAACACGAAAAGATGATGAAAGCTAACTAAATCTGAATGTGTGTAGTATGCTACTTTAAAAAAAAATTAAAAGCTAACTAAATCATATTGTAAATATACTTCTCCAAATTCAGATTTTCAGGTAAATATACTTCTTGTAAATACCTATCAAATGTTCAAAATCAACCATAAAATAATTCCCAAGCTATCAAATGACAAACCAATCACATTCCAAATCCAACAACCATAGGTATTGCTGGCTTCGATTGTTAAGAAATTAAAGTTAAAATTTACCTATCTAAAATGCATGCTATCAACCCATTTGTATACACATAAATAGTTAGATCTGAAACCAAAAAAATTAAGTGATTAGGGAAATTAGAGCACAAACAAAACCAAAGTCCAAAATATAATGGTCAAACATAAAAATTCATCCAAAATGAAAACAGAACATGAAACTAACAATAAAATTCTCACAAAACAAACCATGCAGCAAAAACTCCATAAAAAACAAATAATCGGCAATGGGTATTTTGAAGGTAATAAACAATGAACATGAAACCAACAATTATTTAAGAAAGAAATTACCTGCAAAATTGTTCTGATCGAGCACCATTTTCGCTGGTCAACTTTAAAAAAAAAAAAAAAAGAGTGTGAATCAGAGAGCATGAATTTTAGGGTTGAAAAGAAAGTGATGGTAGGAAAAAACTTACAGAATCGTGATTGAGCAGAGATGACAGTGGATTTCGCCGGAAAATGAAAGAGGCGAGAGGGAAAGGGCGGTGAAAGGAGAGAAAGAGGCGAATTCCGACGCGGTGGCCAACGGTGGTCTCAAAAGTGAACTTGAAGGAATATATAAATCAATGAGTTGGTTTTGTAGAGGATGAAGAGAAGAAGATGATGGTGGTTTTATTTTAGTGGGAGGAGGCCGAAATTGATCCGTGGTGAAGAAAGAAGGTAGAAGAAGAAGGAGGGTTACGTGTTGTTACGTGAGAGAGGGAGGGTGTGAGGAAAAGAGGGATTTGAGGATAAGTCTAATTTAACAGTTGTACACGCCAGATTTTACTATGTGTTACCTTGCCTTTCTCTATTTTCATATAAGTCTAATTTAAAAAAATATTTCAGCCATCATCTGAGTAGTTTCAATGCAGCTATATTAATTTTATATCTAAAGTGAACCAATTTAGAGTTGGTTAATAAATTAACATTAGTGAGTTTTAATCTATTTTATTTGAAAATCTAGAAAGCATTTCGAAATTCAACATGATAAATGTAGATAAATGCTTAGTTTGTATAAAAGCAAAAAAGCATATCATTTAGATTAGAAACATAGTTAAAAAATTATAAATTCAACCTTATCCATCAACAACCAAAAGAACAACTCATAAACAAAATAGAGAAAGATTAACAAAGCAAATACAATCACTATGTAATAATGGTTGGAAAAACTCCATGGTCATCACTCTAGTGATTTAATGGTCAAGTTCATGCAACTATAACTCCACAGATTATCAAAATTCAAAATGAATAAAAAACTTATATTTTTAGCTGTGTATAAGATGGAAGGAACATAAATCTCTCTTGTAATCATTGTCCAAGGTTAAGAAGTTATGGCATCTTCTTGTTCACTCAATTGAATTTGCAAACAACAATGAGTGTAAAAAACTAAACTCACATTATAATAATATAGATTCATAAGTTTAATAATTGAAAGAGGAACTAATACAATCATATTATCCATACAGTACCCATAATTAACATTTCAAAACTTGCAGAATACCAATTGATCACAAAAAACCTCTAAATCCATTTATCCATTAAATTTGGGTCTTAAACCAAACCATATTAGATTCAAAACTAACAATATAATATGTTTTCTTGTTTGTCACGTTTCCACAAACACCTTGTGGGTGTTAAAGTTCAAAATGCAAAAATCAAATATAACAGAATCAAGATTACTCAAACTTCATCATTTCAAAAATCCAAGCATTTTCGTTCATCCTAAGAAACCAAAAAACACATAGTTCAATGAATCAAATACTAAAAACAAACTAAGCAAAAGTTGAAAAAACCACCAATTTTTTTTCCTTCCAATTAATAGACAACCTCTATACTCAAAACTCCACATCCAAGTTAAATTGAACTCCACATCAAGCAAATAAACTTTTGAATAATTGACAGACCAATTGAAACCATCAAAATAAAATGAAGAAACATGGTAGAAAGCAAATACCTTTTTTTTCTCTGGTACAAAAAGTGACAATAAATCTGTAAAATGAAATGAAGAAACAGGGTTATCGTTCCATTGAACACACAGAATCAGAAGCAGAAAACATTTACCAAAAGTTCTAAAAAAAATGAAAAATATCATAACAAAGACGATGTGGATTAAAAATTGAACCATAAACCCTAATTTCTATGAACAGAAATTACCTTCGCATGAGAGGATTGATGTTGAACGACAGCGATTCGTGTCTCCCTGAACTAAAGGAGAAGAAAACATTGAAATTAGGGTTTAGAAAAATTAGAACAAAACTAAACATTATATTTGAAAGAAAAATTACCAATAAAATTGCAGTGAGAGAGAAGAATGGAGGATGAGTTTTGTGAGGATTTTGAGAGTGAATTGAATTTGAATTTGAATTGTTGTAAAGCAATTTGACTTGCTGCTGCTTCAGAAGAGAGAGTGATTGGTAGAGAGGTGGCGTTGAATCGTTTTGAACGTGAAAGAAGGGAAAACTTCCCCCATTTAGTATTCTGCATTTATTGTTTCTGAATAAAAGGATGAAAAGAGTTGGGTTTGGAGTGTTGGGCTTTCTTTCATATGGGCCATATTTTAGATTGATTTTTGTTTTTTCTAAATATTGCACCCGAAAATGATGTTTATAGGAGGGAAAATAACACTTTCAAATATATATGCTCTAAACTGAATTGTGATGATTTTTTTATTTTGAAATTTGAATTTTGAATTGAAGAGGAAAAATGTGTGATAATGATATTTTATAGTTTGAATTTTGTGAATGCTTGAAATGGCAAAAAAAAAAAATAGCTTTTAATGATGATGTGACATAAGGTGGTTGAGAGCATGACACCTAGGATTTATGCCTCCAAAATGGTTCCATGCTTGTATATTATTAAGATAAGATATATAGTATGAATTTTCCAAGAACATTTAAATAAAAACCAAATTTTGAGAAAGAAACGTGAAGAGATTATGTAGAATATCCCTTCAGTTATTTGAATTTGTACAACTGGACTAAGCAAAGCCATCTTGTTACATCTAAGTGCCTGTTTGGTTGCACGTCCAGCCTCCTTAAACGCACGTTTGTAGCGTTCAAACGTGATTTCATGAGATTTGAAGATGTTTGGATCTGAGTTGAAAAATCGATTCTGGAGCTTAAACGCAATTCTATATGAAGCAACTATTCCTAGCTTCTACGTCTGGCAAAAATCAATTCTTGAAAGCCCTTTGTGAATTCTCTACTTTGCCCTTGTTTATGTCTGCCGTTTGCTGTTTCCATTGTTGAAGAAACCCTTATTTCTCAAGGTTAGAGACGATGGGTTAGATTGGGCTGGGGGCCCATTTCTTTAATAATTAATAAAAAAATCAACCCATTATTTTTTTAACGTTTTTTTTATCGTGAGGAAATAATGTGTTTTATTTGGCAATATTTGGGTTAAACTTATACCCGAAAAAATAATAAGAAAATTGTATTTTAGTTCTAATATATAAAATAAATTTAAATAATTACATAATATTGAATTGAAATTTAATTATAAATAAATGTACTAAATAAATATATTAGAACTTTTTTTTTGGTCAGGAACTTATTTTTATAATTATACATCCAAAATAAGAATGATATATTTAGTTTTAAATACAATTAAAAGGATATTTTGGTCATTATGCATTCAAAATCAATTTTGATTCAAACAATCCAAACAACATCAACTCATAAGAATCACTTTCAAGTGAGTGTACCCAAACATAAATCAATTCACATCAAACCCACTTTTAACCAAAATCAATTCTGCCAAACTCAATTCTACCAAAATCAATTCTCTCCGCCGCCAAACCAAACACACACTAAGATGTGCAAAGCCCGAACTATTCTTCCCTTCAAAAGTCACCTTGTGCACTTGAACGAATTTTGAGTTTTTGGCATCCTCTAGAGGTGGGGTTTAGCCTTGGAAAGGCTAGTTTTTCCCCCACCATGGGAAAAGCTAGTTTTAGCCATTAGATTAATCAGGAACACGATTGTTATCATGGACTGCCTACACCATATTTTTTTCTCTTTTACACTCTTATATTTTTGTTTAGATCTTAAAATTTTTTCTTTTCTTGATCCGGAAACAATTGGTCGGATTTTCTCCCTCGCGCGCGCGCCCGTATTATAAGAGTGACTTAGAGGTTGAATTTTTTCACGATTTTTTGCAGGCATGTTTAGGATATAAAAACAACATCGCCCACAAAAAACGAGAATTTTCCGACAAGAGACGGATTAAATATGAATTTTTTACACGCCAAAAACTCAAGAACGCGAAACAACAAAACATGCACCTAGAAAACGAATTTTGAGCTGGTTTTTTTGCAGATCCTCTATATATATTTTTTATAGAGGTGTGTCTTTTGCCCACGGTAATCACGGTTACAAATTTCAATGTATCTATGTTTTTATTTTACAATTTGTTTTTTTAGGTTATTAAGAAAATGATTGAATTTTTTGTGTTATTATGATCGAAAAAGTCTAGCTTCCACTCAATGAATTAAATATGAAAACAAAAAATACTAGTGTAGTCTAATATTCTTAAATTACTAAAAAAATTAGCAAATTTATAATTTAATACAAATTTCTTAATCTATTATAAGATTGATATTAATAAAAATGGGTCTTGTTAACGAGTGTATTCGATGCACTCTTTAAACATTTTAAAATAAGCAATTATTCTTTAAAAAAAGTTAAATATTTCGATTTTCAATGCATTGAATACACATTTTCATAAACACTTAACATTTATGGTCTTTAAAAAGTGTCCGAAAGTATTCGTTAACATTTCCCATAAAAATTATCATTCACAATAGTAATAAAATGTTGAAAGTTGGAAAAAAATATTAGAAATCTAATAAATAAACTAAGAAAGCGGTGGACAAAGCTAGAACTAAAGTTTTTAACAGGTTACATCAGTGTTTAGGCACTAAAGAGTGAGAAAAAACTTTATATAAGCTTGTTAAGAGGAGGGAAAAAAGACAAGAAACATAGACCAAGTGAAGTGTATTATTTCCACACTTCACAGTTTATTGAAGATAGAGGAAAAACTAAGGTAAATTTTTTATTCAAGAAAAGGATAAAAATGATCAGCTGAATAATTTCCACAGTTTATTTAATGAATGTTGAGATTCTATTGAACTCTAACTGACTAGACATTAGAGAGGAGGACCAAATTTATATATTTATTGGGGGTATGGAAAAGTATTGAAGATAGAGGAATTGAGTGGCTCACATATTTTTTTAAAGGGATTATGAGGTCAAAAAAATGTGGGTCAAGTGGAGAATAAACACTTTAATACTAATTTATAAGAATAAGGGAGATATGCAGAATTGTGCAAATTATAAGGGAGTTAAATTATGAGTCATACCATGAAGTTATGAGAAAAGTGATTAAATAAAGACTAAAAAAAGAGACACACATTACTCATAATTAATTTGGTTTTGTCCTTGGGAGATCAACAATGAAAGAAATTTACTTACTACGACGCGTGATGAAGTGATATCAAATGGATCTAAAAGAATTGTACTTAGTTTTCATTGATTTGGAGAAGGCGTGCAATAAAATGGCTAGAGAAGTTTTGTGGAAATTCCTAGAGAAGAAAGGGGCTATGATTTCCTATATTTGAGAGATCGAGAATATGCACGAGGGAGCCCCGACTAGTATGAGGACATACGATGGGGCCTCAAAAGATGTTTCCTTTACAATACACCAAGGGTAAATTATAAGCCCTTATTTATTTATTTATTTTTGAACATACTTACAAAACACGTCTAAGAGCTAGCACCAAGAATTAAGTTTTTTTTTTTGCGAATGATAGAATCATACTTGAAGAGTTGAGGGGTAATTAAATGGAAGGTTGAATATTCAGAGGCAAGGCTTAGAAGTATACGACTTTCTCCTTGAGTAGAAGCAATACAAAGTATGGAATGCAATTTTAGCAAAAGTCATATCATTTTTAGTTTAGAGGTGAAAGTACGAGATTATATCATACCACAAGTTATACAATTTATATATCTTGAGCCTATATTACAAAACAAATGAGAAATAGAAGAAGATATAAATAAAAAAAAAAAAATTAAGTTTGATGGTTGAGATGGAGAAATACCTTGGATGTTCACTGTGATACAAAACTACTACTCAAGTTGAAGAGAAAACTTTACCATACAATTGTAAAAACGCCATTGGTAAAGAAGTGCATCAGGATACGATATGCCCACTTTGAACACAATCCAAGCCATGGCAAGAAAGAAAGCGACGTCAAATAGGATAGTCATCTCAACTAGGATCCACTAACTAAAATTAATATACTACTTGTAAAATTTGGTAATGAAAAAAATTTGGGTGGAACAAATCTGACGAGGAACAAAAATCAAAGAGAAAATAGGGGAAATCTTGACAAATAAAAGATGAAATGTTATTCCACCCAAACAAAAGAAGTCAACTTATCTGGTTAAGTATCAATTTGGTGAGATTAGTTTGGATATATGGGTAAACTTGGTCTATAATAAAAACACTTTCAAATATAGAGAATAACCACAATTCAAATTGCATAAAATTTAAAAATAAAACATATTAGAATCTAAAACCTGATTATAATTGAAATTCATAAAAGTCACATACAATTTTATCCAAAAAACATCACCACAACAACTCCAACACAAGACTAAAGCTCTTAACCACTATATACCAACTAGATAGCCTATCCTAGCCTTACAGAATTAAAACCGGCCTACTGAACTACTTGCCATTTGTGGGACGTAATTGAGTGAAGAGAGTGGAGCGAAGCGGCTGCGGGAGAGCAAAGAACTGAGAAGGGCACTGGGGTGGAGTGTCATGTGTGTGATTGGGGGATATCAGAGAGAAGATATCCAAATATATCATGGATATTTTCTTAAATTTCTCTGTAAGAAAATTAACTTTTTTTAAGTGGGTGTAGCCAAAGCTACCATGAGCTCCCACCAAGAACCGCCACCTAGTACTATAGTACCAAACATTTGTGAGTAGTATTGAGTATTGGCAATCAAAATAGAAAACGACTTATATATATTTTATATAGATAAAAAAGAAGAAAAAAGAGACTTTTTTATAGATAAAAAATAAGAAAAAAGAGAGAATATATATCAAAAATTATTATTTTATGGTGATGAAAAACTTGCATATATGTAGTAATTGAAGTTGTAAACTGTAACCATTTTTTTTAGTTAATTTATGCTTTTAGTCCATGTAATTTATATATTTTTTGCTTTTGCTTCCTGTAATTATATTTAGTTTTGTTTTCCATCCATGCCATGTGGCAGTTGCCCATTAGATGTTGACGTGACACTAATGACATGGCAACACAGTGCCGTATGCCAAGGCTAAGTCATCAAGATTCCTTCCACATCAGCAGATTCATTGTGACTTGGAAACTCTAGAGACCAAATTGACAGGGAGCAGAATCCCCTGTTTTATTTTTTTCTTTTCTTTTCCAAATGACTAAAACCAAAACTCACTCATACGTCAGGAATCAAATGCATAAATAACTAAAAAATATTGATTGTCCTAATTGAATACTACGTAATTTATTTATATGACATAAATATCTTGGGACTTTTTATAGAAAAAAAAGTCTAAGAATCTTTCGAAATCATAATTCAATACACCCCATAATCTCTCTTGATCTGTTTGTATATTCACTTCTATTTTATTGTTCATTTCTTATCTTCGACATTTGTGAGATTTCAAGTCTATTGTCCTGAAGGGACACATCTAATCAAGAGTGTTCATGCTTCACAGATGATGGTAACCATAAGTTAGATATGAAGAACATTAATAGTGACAAGGACAACCGAATAAAGGAAGTCAAATTTTCAATAGAAGGACATTAATATTTAATACAGTAGCATAGCTTTGAAAAGTATCAACATTTCTACCGGTCTTATTGTAGCACACCAAGATTACATCAGAAGACTTGTTCCATAGCAGTTACAAATCCATCAAATAGTATTTGATTTACAGAACTACTTATCTCACAGAAATTGAGGCAAATGTTTTGGCAACAGTTACTGTGCTTTAGTCTCAGATGGAGCTTCAGCTTCCCAGAAGGCGGTTGGCTTCCCAGTTTTGGAAACTGTCTTCAGAACTGTGTCGGGCTCAACATTTCCTTTCACTACCACTTTCTGTTCTTTCAAATCAATGTCATAAGATTCCACGCCTGTAAATAAAACAATTAGTTATAATTCTGCAATGTTGCAAGGGAATCCTTGGTTAATATTATTGTTATTGAGTTTACTTTAATCAATATATCAAGATTCGGGTCTCTGCAAATTTACTTCTATCATATTCTAGCATTAAGGTACTAAAACAATTTGGCCTTGAACTTTACATTATTTCCTTACATATATAATTGATTGCGGCAATTTTTCATCTGGTTAAACAAAAAGTATATGTTAGGTACTGGGTTTGGGCCTTAAGCGAACAAATGGGTCAAGTAGAGAATTGGTTACAATTTTCTTCTCTGAGGAGCCTTTGCTCGGGAGTTATAGGGATTTCCCTTCTGGAATACATCTATTTTCTATTAATAATAAAATTTCCTTTTCTTTCTAAAATTCGGGTTCCTATCAGTATCAGTATATGTGTAATTGAAGAAATAAATAGAACCACACCAACAACATATCCAACATATTTAGTGAAGACAAGGGAAGTGAAGCTTTGCTGTTGACTGGAAAAAACACGGTAGATGCTATAATCTGCCACTCTAAACGGACAGAAGAAGAAAATTTCTTACATCCAATTGTAGCAGATTAATATATTCATGATTGGAAACTTAAAAGGGAGGATATAAGCACTATACTAACTAGTAAAGGTAAGATGCTATGCTAGAGAAGGTGTGAATTAACATGTTCAGTTGTACTTCTCTTTGCTTTGTGACATACTCAAACAAGTTTCAAAATTACTGAAAGGATCATTAGATATTTAGACACTTCAATACAAAGTTAAGAAGCATAAGACGTACACAAACGCAGATACTATAAAAGGAAGTTCATGAAAATCACTTCAAAGACCAGCATAACTAAATCATAATACCCATATAGGAAAGAAAGAAACACGTGGATACACAATGGAGAAAAATGGGGTACATACGTGAAGCCTGCAACTTCTGAATTGAAAAAGTAGAATAAACTTCAATAATTGATCACCTGAAGAAGTCTGCCAATGGCTATTAATTGATTTTTTTATTTATTTTAGTATTATTCAAATACGAAATCGAAGACAAAAGAACCCGTCTTAAGAGAGAACATAACCAAAAACTATGAGTAATTATGTCAATCTAACAACACATATTGGGTAACAGAGAAAGGTTTGCAGTAGCAAGATAATTAAAATGACTGTGAATACAATACAATACAATGGTGAGTATAAAGTAAGGGATTAAATATACCATCCAATTTTCCCAGAACTCTTTTCACAGCTCCAACACATCCTTCACATGACATACCAACTTTGAGGGTAACAGTCTGCAATCAAATGCAAAAAAAAAAAAATCATCAAATGGATTGAAAACAATATGTAATCATTTTAATTCTTAAATAATCCAAAAGAAACAAAACTTGTGGATTCATATTTCCTAGGAATTATTAAATCTGATAAACAACAGCAATAATTCCAGAGGGATTTGTTTTTTTGACAAGAATAATATGAGATGGCTAAACAAAGAAATTCATAGATGGAACAACAAGAACAATTAATCGGGGGGAGGGGGGTGTTAAAAATTAAAATTGGAGGCAGATGAGAAATGAAATCGGAAAAAAGAAGAGAAGAATGTAAAGAAGGGTTTACCTGAGAAGACATGGTTAAAGACTTAATTGGGGAAGATGAGAAAAGTCAAAGGAGAAGGAAAATAATAGATGCTGATTTGATGATAGATAGATAGATTGCGTTTGGTTTTTATAGGGAAGAGACAACGATGTTACTGGGTGGCGTGGGTTGGGTTGAGGTTGTTCAACACAGCACACGTAGTAACGTCAAAATTACTCCCTCCTTTGCGATTACGTCTTCCTTCTTTTTTACGTAGTAAAAAAAAACGGTAAAATTCATTTTTGTCTTAACGAATAACCACGATATTCTTTCAATTTATCAAAATTTTAAAATAATCTTTTGTTAATATTGTCATTTTAGTCCTTCAATATATTTTTGTCATATCAATCTAAATAAGTACTTACTATAATATCAATTCCTTTATGAAAAAAATTAATGTCAGCATTAAATCACTATTTTAACTTTAACAAGTGTTTTGACTCACGAAATACACAATCGTGAACTACTTTAAAATTTCAATATATTGAAAAACTATTGTAACTACTCGTTACACATTCAAGAACCAAAATAAGTATTATCCTAAAAAAAATTATATATTTACATAGACTAACATATTGTTTAAACAATTTAAATAAATAATTGATTTAGTGGCCTGCAAAAAAAAAGTCATTGATTTAGTGGTTGAATCTCCCTACTTAATCGACCAAATACATCTAAAATGTTTTTTTTCTTCTTAAATACACTATACAATTTTATTTTATTTGTCCCTGTCATTTTATTTTTTGATAATATTTGGTCCCTATCATATTAACACTAGGGTTTTATAACAAAAAAAGTCATTTCTGCAAAAAAGAAAAATAGTCATTTCAATATTTGGTCTGAAGTTTATTCATATCTTACAAACACACGAGTTTAACTTTTCTAGTTGGTGTTAGGATCTTTTTTTTTTTGACAAGAGTTGTTAGGATCTTATTGATGGGTAATTTATAAATAATTTTATCACCGATCTTTGAATCTTAATATATGATCCGACCATGTTGAACCCAAGAACTCAATTCAACTAAACTAATTTCTATAAAAAAATGTCGTTTTAACACTAAGGGTAGGGGCAAAAGTGATGACAGATAAATTAGGTGTATTTTGATAAACTACTCAATTAGTCGTTAATGTTATAAACATTTAGTTTATGCATACATTTTTTTATATGTGTTGATTCTAATGTTGCGGTTCATAATATTTAGAGCAAAGGGCCAGTTAGTGTGATGAGTTGTAGAACTGCGAACAAAATTTAGTATTAATGAGCTCGATTGGGAAGTAAAGGTGTGCTACAATCATTGTCAAGGCAAAAGGTGTGCATATGGTCTTACAAATTTAGGATATGGGATAAGAGATGTATTATTTGAAGAACCATTTTGGTGACAATTTTTAGGACAAACATAAATTTACAAAGAAAATTAGGGATTGACATGAAAACCAAAGTAATAGAGTGAGAAAGTAAAAACATAATGTAAGTGTGAGAGAAAAAGTTGTCACAAAAATTGTAAAAAAATTGGTTATAGAAATATCATTTCTCATAGGATAAATATTTTTTTTTCATAGGATAAATATTGGTTTAGTTATTTATAATATGTGCCGACACCTATTAGGAGTTGTTGCTAGTTGATTCTATCAAGGGTTTCCATCCCTCGTCTTTTTTTCTAGAGAGAACCATCCCTCGTCTTGTTGTGTTGTACTTTTCTTTTTTTTAGGGTTGTTGTGTTGTACTTTTTTTCTTGAACTTAGGCCATCTTTTATCCAGAAAAAAGAAAGAAAGTGGCTCGATAACCTAATTTTAACTGTAGTTTGTAGACCTTAGTAAAATATGATAATCGTGTGTTTGATTTTGGTTCTTCTTTATCCATACAATACTGGTTAAAGTTAGTTCTTCAACCACGAATCATGCTATGGAGACGCCCTAGAGGCATATCCAAGTGAGTCCGGAGATGCAATCAAAATATGCGACAATCATCACATCATGAGCTATCAATAGTCGACTCTAAGGACAAATGTTCAATAATAAAAAAGAATGTAAAAAAACAACCTTTGATATTTGGTCAAAGAAAAATACTGTTTTGCAAATTTGTGCTCATTTGTTTTTGGCAATTCCACCGAAAACTCAAAAAGTTTTTGTTGGTTGGGGTTTTTTGACACCAAAATTGGTTGGATGAGTTGTTTTTAATTTTTTATAACGAAGCTTTGAATTTTTATAGACAAAATTTCTTTATTTCATTTGTGAAAAAAAAATATAAACAAAATAAAAGACTCATCCAAATAAAACGTAATTCTCCCCTAAAAATAAATAAATAAAACGCAATTCAACAGGCCAAATTCATTTTATTTTTCTTAGTGTGTGTTTGGTTCTGCGGTGGATAGAATTGATTTTGACAGAATTGAGTTTGGCAGAATTGATTTTGACAGAATTGAGTTTAGCAGAATTGATTTATGTTTGGATACATTAATATAAAAGTGAGTTGAACAATAAATTTTAGTGTAAAAATTACCCAGAATCAATTCTGCAGGCAGAAGCTACGATTTCTAGCTTCAAGTAGAATCAATTCTGGAGGCAGAATCAATTCTACTTTTAAGAAACCAAACAAGCCAGAATCAATTCTACACGTCCAGAATCAATTCTGGCTGCTCCCACCGTGCAACCAAACAGGGGCTCTCAACAGCCCAAAATCATAAAAAAGTAAAAGCAAGAGAAGCAGAAAACACATGTCCAAGACCACTTTGTAATCCAGTACAACATACCACCACAAAGATATACTTGACAACATAGTCCCTCCACCAATTCATAGACCATATATAATACTAGCTATTTAACGAGTAGTTGCTCAAGAAAAAATGATTTTCCATGAGATATTCCACTCAATGACTCAACCATATTGTAACGTAAGTTCTAATTAAGCTGAGGGTGCTAAAATGATACAAATCAATAATGATCAAAAGTTTTTCTCTTGAATTAGTTGACCGAGAGAAGACTGCAGCATCATGTAAACTTCATACCAACCATTTTGAGAAGGGTGAACCGTGTCCCAAAAGAGTGAAAATTCTGGCTTCTCACATAAACTATATTTCCTTGCACCTTTATCATCAACACTTCCACAAAAATATTTCAAATCCTCTCCCTTACAACACGGTTGCAAAGGATTCATCACTGTTGAGTTTTCTAAACAATGGATAAAAAGGAAGTCAGCATCAATGATTTTTTCTTTAACAATGTAATTGTAAGTTTTAACTTCCTTCATTGTCGTTTTCTATATATGTCTTATTTATAGAAAAAGTCATGGTTAATATTTTATTTAAAATAAAAAAATTGGATAAATGAGTTTAACTCAATTGATAGGGACAATGTATTGTAACATGTAGTGGTTGGGGTCCGTACATCCCACTTATTCACCTTTACGCGATAAATTTCTAATTAATAGGCTACATGACAAAAAAAGTCTCCATGAATTGAGCTATACTTACGGGAACCATGTTCAATCATCTTTAATTACATCATAATATCACTTTTCAAAACATGTTTACAAAACATGTAAAATAAATTTACACGGTTAATGAATACTCCGCCCGACATGAACAATATAAGCAAAATTAACTCATATTCTTTGAAATGATATACAAACAATGTTATCTATTTGACAATTTGACTTAGCAATCTCTTAAGAAATATAAACTTCAATGTTGCGATAAATGCTTCTAATTATAATGAAAATCAAGTGAAAGATGAGAAAACTGGGAAAAGAGAGAAAGAAGTGGAAAAGTGATTATTGAAAGTTTGTGTTTATTCAACTTGAATTACTACTGATTTTGCATTACAATGTACCTCTTATATACACAACGCAAAACTAAAACAAATTTTCTAAGCAATCTCAACAAACTAACTAACTAATAGAGATAAATTGCAATACAATTATTTCCTTTATTCAAGTCCAAACATTCAAATCTTATATAAAACAATTATAAAATGATCATTAGTGTCACTGTTTATCACTGACTTCGTGTTTCCCCTTCTCCTATTATAATGATAGAATCTCTAACATACCTCTCGTTGAACTTATCTTTTTAAAGTCTAACATACCTCTCATTTAATTTATCTTATTAAAGTTTTGATGCACAAAATTATTAGCAAAACAATTTAGATAGTAGACTTTTGGTCAAAATAATATAATTAGATAATAGACTTGATTTTTATTGGAATTTTATAGATTAAATTTGATAATTTACATTTATTTTTTTGAGGAAAAGATCATTTACATTTCTTAATATGCATAATTTGATCAATTTCTACTAATAATATTTCCTTAACTATGGAGTAATTAATAAACTATTATTTACCAGCTCGCCTTTTCTGCATCTTTGCAATTATGGAGAGGAAAGAGCTGTAGAGATCCAATGTCATGAAGGCCGATTTCCCCATTTGCTTGTTTAGTTCTTGCACAATTTGGAGCAACATTTGACTATGGTTTTGGGAAACCAAGTTGAAAGACTCATCACACTTTTCATAAGAAGATCTCACAGTTATCATAGGCACACATCCAATAGGCTCTAATAAACCAATTGCTATTTTGTTTATTCCCAACTCGTGAATACGTTTAAGATTCAATGACATTTGCTCTATAAGGGATTTAGTGAAGACTGATATATCCTGCCACAAAGAAAACAAAAGGTTTTGACAATATGTTTTTGTATAAATGTAGATTTTTAACTATTTTTTTTAAGTTAACCCTTTGATTCCTTGAAATCCTAATAATTTACAGTTCGGTAGAAAATAAGTAAAGTCGACCAAAAATTGTATTATCTAAAAATCGAACTCAGATTATCTCAAATGAATCATCCTTAAATGAAGTTCATTAACCACTTGAGTCCATATTTAATTTATGTGAAACTAGTTCGGAGATTTATGATAGAGCTGGAACCAAATTAATATACCATAAAGAACTAATTAAAATGTAAAATGTTTTACACGAACTAAAAACAAAAGAACGATAACCAAATAAATATGTCATAGAGAATAAAGTAAAAAATAATCAGAAATGAAATCAAACAAATAGTGATATTACAAAAATATTAAAATATATTAATTCTACAATTAATTTTCTTGTTTAAAAAGTAATTGAAATTTATTAAGACTCTTATCCTTCCTTAATTTTATCTCAAATTTAAAATTTATTCACAAACGACCTAAATTCTATTCTCATCTTTTATTAAATAATTATTTTGTCTCAAAATCTTCTTTTTTTTCTTCTTCAAATAGAGCTAATTTATTTTTCAAATGGAGCTAATATGTGCAAACATAATTAATTTGTTCAACCACTCACCTGCAAGCTCCCATTCTTGAGTACAAATGTAGCATAGTCATTACCGCCAGCGTTCACAAGTGCAATTGAGGATTCAAGGTCATGTTTGGTATAGACATTTTGTTGTATTAACTTCTCAAATGAGTCTATTTGTACACTCATGTTTGGTCCATCAACCAAAGTATTGAAAATACCAGTCCCTCCATGTGCAAAGTTCATACCATATTGTAGTTCTGTGGAATTTCTCAATGCATACGGTGTGGGGGATTTCATTTTCAAAAAGGAAGCTGCATACATAGTATCAAATCAAAATAATAAGCAATGATAAAATTTTATATGATATGTTGGAAGTTCGAGCCTATACTAATCCTTTCGAACGAGATAAATGTAATTTCCTTTGTATATAAATAAATACTACCAACGTGATCGGTGAGGACAAGACCATCGCAGAATCTTCCGGCTGGTTTACCAGGAAAACTGATTCCATAAGGAGGATTATATGATCCTGAGTTCAAGGAATTCCCTGTGTCAACATAGGAGTCCCCAAAGACAAACAGTTTTAAAGATTTTGTATTGTTGTATGCTCCATGTGACTTTTTTACCCCTTCCACCCCTGCAACATTTGCATTAATCAGTTCTAACCAAAGGTATTTAATTTGATGTGATGCTTGCAAAGAATGTGTACCTGTTATAATGAAGAAAAGAATAAGCCAAGGGAGAAGAGTGACTACTTTCACTAATAGAGTTTGCTTCATCATATTATGATCGGTGGCAGATTGAATTTGTGATGTCAGGATGGATGGCAAAAGTGTATAAATACTCTACCAAAGTTGGCATATGGTAGATTACCAATCTGATTAGGCCAACTATATATTGAATTGGTGTGAAGAATATATGACCATCGCCCATGAAAAAACTAATTTATCCTTGTATCCCACATGAAGAAAATAATTTATCTCTGAGAAAAACTAGTTAAGCCATCTAGAACGAAAGAAAGAAGAAACAAGAGAAAGGAAGAAATGAAAGCTAGATGAATGGTTTGATTATGAAAATTGGATTGAATTAGTGGTATTTATATCCTTAAACATGAGAGAATGGTGAAAAGTTGATTGGGTTACCTAAGTAAAAAAAACTCACATACAGAATTATTGTTGGTCAATTTTATTTATCAATAGGAGTTATCATCCAAATCAAACTAATGTTAATGTAAAATGCATTAGATAATTATGTATTGTTTAAGCCAATTAGAACTTTAAAATCATCTTAAAAGAGTTTGTTTAAGCCGGTTAAGACATTAAGCGTAGTTCATTATTGTTGAGTATGAGAGAAGGGAAATAACTTGAATGAGTTGCATAAGTAAAAAACTCACGAACCGAATAAATGTTGGTCAATTTTATTTACTTTGGAGTTATCAATCAAAATTATTGACAAAGAACATATGAATTGCCCTTTTAAAATTTTAATTGATCGTTGCATTTTTTTAAGATAAACTAGTCCACCCAAATTGACACCGAGGTGATCGCTGCATAGTTTAATATGTTTTTCAGAAATTCGTCATAAAAGAGACAACTATTTATTTAAAACACGCAAAGTTACTACATATTTTTATTTCTTTTGTAAAAAATTTAACTATCCTTTCACATGGGATATGTGTAGGATCTCGTTGTCGTCTCTCTTCACTTGATTTATTTAGATTTGTTGGCGCATATCTTTGTTGATATTTGTAGATTTTATACATTGTTCATTTTTAATTTTTTTTATTGTTCATGAGATATATGTTCAAATGAACATCAAATATATGGAGGATCACTCAAGACCTAATATTTTCAGAAGCACCAAATTGTTGGATCCTGAGGCTTATATGTGTGTGTGCGTGCGTGCCTGGATGACTAATTAAAAAAGAGGACACAAGACACTTAAACTCTCAGGGATGACCTTGTACGTGCTCTTACATGACTTATGAAAAAAACAAGTATACAAATTTATGTATGTGATTGAGATCGGTTTGGTTCAATTTTTTTTTTTAAATTGAAATTTAATATGATATGATATTTTAAAGCGTCAATATATGCCATTTAACACCTGATATTATATGAGAGAAAAATTATTTTAGTCATGAATCAATTTTTTCTATTAATGTATGAATTTTCGTTTTATATATTGTTGATGTTAGAGTCATTAAACCAACAATGACACCCAAAGCCACATTCTCAAGCAATGTAGTCTGAAAGTAAGAATAGTTGTATAGAAACAATTAGTCAAAATTTATCATTGTTAAATAAATACCTCCTAAATGTTCATCGATCCAATTATTAGTTTTTATGCAACCTATTTCTAATCTAATTTAATTAATTTAAAAAATTTCACATACGTTGGCAACCTTAACAATTGCCATGTGCAATCTTGTTCCTGCCATGAGCTTTGTATTGGCTTTTATTGTCAGGTAACTTGGTTTTGATTGTTTTTTTTACTAGAAATGGATCATTGCATTTCTAAATGAATAATATCTGCAATAGAATGATCATTGATTAATTGATAATTTTTTTCTCTTTGTTGGTGTTTGGGCGGGAGAATATAGAAATAACAAGGAGAGAAGGCCAAACAAAGGTGTTCGGGACTTTGATATCTGTTTTGGGGGCTATGGTCATGCCATTTGTTAAATACCCAATATTGTTTAGAGGCAGTAACCTCTCTGTTGGTGCTTAGGCAGGAGAAAATAGAAATAACAAAATAACAAGGAGCGAAAGCCAAGCAAAGGTGTTCAAGACTTTGATAACTGTTTTGGGGCTATGGATGTCATTTGTTAAATGCCCAATATTGCTTAGAGGCAATAGCCACCATCATCATGGTGGTGGTGCAAACACAATTGGTGGAAATGCTCGTCCTAATAGTGTGTGTGTGAGTAGTGCTTGCTTTTCAAACCTTCAAGTAGGTTATTCTATCTATAAAATCTTAAACGAACTTGCTATATTGATGTACAGGAGAAATATTTATGTACAAAATTTTAGCAAACCTTAGGCTATTGTTCTGTACAACCATTTTTTACTAGAATAAAACTAAATCAAAGCTAATAATGGATATACATCTATTTGCTACTAATTGTGATGAATTGGAATCATGCTTCAGTTACCTAATAATTGAGAAGAAAAATAATTGATGCTTCAGTTTGATTGTTGCCATTATAGTCGACACCATTGGTTGCCATAAATATATGCAACGATTTTATTTTTCTTGATTTGTTTGTAATTAACTGTGTGACACTATCTCATTGTCCAATATTTCTTTTTGAAGTAATTTTTTTTTTATTCAGTACTAACATAACTCACTTTATTTTTCTAGAACATTGCTCAAGAGTGTTACTGAGCCCCAGTATCTATTACGTCATTGATATACTTATTTCGCACAACTGAAGGTGCAGTAGTGGCTTGGGAGGAAAGTTTAATAACAACATTTGATCCATTTTTAAATTGGATTTGGAATTGTTGTCTGCTATTTATGTGGTGGAAATTGCTGTTCACACTTCAACAAAAGTTAAGAAACACCAGTATTTTACGTTTTTAATCCCATCGGCAGTTAATTGCCGATGGAAAGCAATCCGGCGGCAGTTAACTGCCGATGGGAAGGAAACCAGCGGCAGTTAGCTGCCGTTGCCATGTTTTGCCTATATTTTCCAAAACTTCACTTTTTTTATCTTAATGTGAACAAAAACGATAAAATGACATGCGATTAAAGTGAAAAAGTTAAAAAAAAAAGCTAATATTTTAAAAAACAGATTTAATTTTAACAAAAACTAATTTCTAACAGTTTTAATTTAAAAAAAAAAGTGATTTTAAAAAATCAGTTTTTATAAATTGTTTAATTTAAAAACAGTTTTAATTTAACAAACAGTTTTACTTTTAAAAAATATCAGATTTACGACTACACAATGTGGTTGTGAATGTGTTGTTAGTTATGGATTGATAGTTATCAATGGTTGCCTTCGTGTTAGTGGTAAACATTAAAACCGTTTTTAAATTAAAACAATTTATAAAAACTGATTTTTTAAAATTAGTTTTTTTTTTTAAATTAAAACTATGTTAGAATTAGTTTTTGTTAAAATTAAATCTGTTTTTAAAAAAATTAGTTGTCTTTTTTTTTAGCTTTTTCACTTTAATCGCATGTCATTTTATCGTTTTTGTTCACATTGAGATGAAAAAATGTGATGTTTTGGAAAATATAGGCAAAACATGGCAACGGCAGCTTACTGCCGCTGGTTTCCTTTCTATCGGCAGCTAACTGCCGCCGGATTTCCCCATCGACAATTAACTGCCGATGAGGTTAAAAACGTAAAATACTGATGTTTGTTTGCTTTTGTTAGAGTGGATAAAGCAATTCTCGCTAAATTGGATTTGGAATTGTTTGTCTTCTAGTATCAAAAGCTAGAGGCCCGTATATTCCACAACGTTTAATCTATTAACCATGGTCATTGTTGCAGTCTTTGGCTTTCTACTTCTTGGCGAAAAGATGTTGCTTGGAAGGTAATAAAAAAAAAAATTATACCTTTGAAATTAATAAATTTCCAAAATAATATTTTAGTTGATATAAATAAACGAATTGAACATGTAATATCATATTGTCATAGGCGTGACTGTGATATTTTTGGGACTGTATTGTTTTATATGGGGGAAGAGCGAAGATCTCAACCCTCCAAGTAATGAACAAGCTGGTGTTGTGTACTGTCAGTGAGTACAATATCTAAAAACTAGGGTTTCTGTGCTGTGTTTAGGTCATGCCTTGGGAATGATCCCAAGGTTACTATTTATAGCCTCTCTCGGGCCTACCCGGTCATGGTTTTGGGCCCAAATCGTAAAGGGCCAAAACCATGACTAGGGCGCCCTCGGAGAGTGTCCCTTAGGAAGGTCACCTAGGGTTATTTATGGCTGTTAAGTGGGCCCTGCGCCCTCCTGGAGGACGCCCAGCCTTATTCCAAGGGTTCACCCCTTGTCTTTGTGGTCTCAAGCCTTCAGTGGTGAGATCTACGGTCCACAGCCCAACAAGCACGAGTCTTGGGACAAGGCGAAGTGATTAGACTGTTAACGGGAGGATTTGCCTATGACCTTTTGCCCAGCAAGTGGGGCTTACTGACAACGAAGCTTCAGTAAAAAAGTTTATGAGTACTAGCCCAACACGGGTGCATACCCAATCGTGGGTGCTCGCCCACGAAGGGTGCCAGCCCAACATGGATGTTTAAACCTGTATGGGTACTAGCCCAACATGGATGTTTAAACCTGTATGGGTACTAGCCCAACATGGATGCTTAAACCTGTATGGTTACTAGCCCAACATGGATGCTAGCCCAACATGGGTGTATGGGTACTAGCCCAACATTGATGCTAGCCCAACATGGGTATTAGCTCCACGTTTCTGTTCTGAGTACCTTAATGGGCGGCACTAGCCCTTCGAGAGCATGGGCGCTAGCCCAACGGGGATATTTATATTAGCCCAACAAGCACAAGTCTTGGTACAAGGCGAAGTGATTAATCTGCGTGTATCTCGCCGCGCCCGTTAGACTTCGTGTTGAGGACGCCTCTTAGTGAGATCCGACGGCTGACGTGAGGCGACGGTTCACTCTCGCTGACGTGTTCGAATCGCAACGGCTATCGGAAGTCGTGTCAATTTAGATGACGTCATCTGCGCGTTTTCCCAGGCTTTTTTACTTTAAACTGAAACGGATCTACTTTTTCCCTTTACTTTCAGACTTCTCTTATCTTTTCCCCCCTCCTTTATCTCCGTCCTTTTCTTCCGACTCGTTTTCTTTTTCTCGTTCAAGCGGTTACGGTGTTTGTGGATCTCTGTGCTTGCTGTTTACGGATCGTCCGGAGTCCTCGTTCGCTTCTCAAGCCCTCCATTTGTCTAGATCCAGGTACCCTTACTTGATCTCGTTCTTTTTACTTTTAAATCAGTAGTATGGTGATAATTAGGGAGTGCGATGAGGCGGGTAGGGAGTTATCCCCAGCTAATTCGGAGGAGAGGTGTAGGTTGTGGAGGGAAAGTGTTAGGCATGCGAAACGCTCAGATGGAACCATGGATTGGGTGGTGTTTGATAAGGCCTACTACGGCCACTCCCTTGTGACGGAGTCTCCGAGTGGTTTGGACGGGGGTGAAGGGGGGAGTATTAGTGAGAATTCATCTGACTCTATTATTCGTTCTGTTCGCCCAGGTCCGTTCTGTAGGAAAGGAATTTGTTACATGGCGTCTTCTAGTGATTCAGAACAAGAGAGTTTCGCCGACGAAGTGCTTCGTTCTGAGTCTGTGTACCTGGATTCCCAACGGGTGGCGTTTTTTCGGAGTAAGCTACACGTGTCCTCCACGGGATTTGAGGAGGACGTGGTTTTGGAACCTTGTCGCCCGGGCGAGAAAGTGTGCACACAGAGGCCGAAGAGTTTGAAGAGTGAGATGTTCCATATGTACACCGCCGTTTTTGAAGATTTGGGTGTGAAGTATCCCTTCACGCCCTTTGAAGTTGACATACTCAACTGTCTCAATGTTGCGCCTTCCCAGCTGCAGCCAAATAGCTGGGCTTTTATCCGCGCCTTTGAGATTCTATGTGAGGGGTTGGGCTTCCAGCCCTCGGTTGGATCCTTCTTCACTTTCTATGGCACGAAGGGGGTAGATAAGCAGTCTTGGGTGTCTGTTAGCGCGCATCCTGGTAAGAGGTTATTCCCGCCCTACGCCTCTCATTACAAGAATTGGAGACAGACATTCCTTCGGGTTCGGGGGCGAAAAGGTTGCGAGGCAGTTGCTGTATGGGTGGATGGTCAGCTGAGGTTTCCCACATGTTGGACGAGTGCTCCGGCGTCCATCATGGGCTTTGAATATGAGAAGCTGGACGCATACGACCAGGGCGTCGTCTGTTTTTTGGACAAAATGTTGCCTATGAACATCCGAGAGTTATTGAATAGGGAAGGGGATGTAGATAGCTTAGACGAGTATCTACGTGAGTCAAATTCATTTATTCAAGCCCATATTTTGCATTTATATTTTCTTGTCCCTTAACTTTCCTGCTTTATTTTCTGAAGGCAAAAAAGGCTGCTGAGGGAACGGCGACCACCGATCCCGCGGGACTTATTACCCGCAAGCCAAAGAGGAAAGCTGATTATCCGCCCGAGGTTCCAGCCGAGAGCCTTCCGGCGGCTCCGCGCGAGAGAAGGTCGCCCGGAAAAGACAATAAAGGAAAGGCGGTAGCGGAGAAAAAAGGGAAGAAGACGCCCTCTCCTTCCCTGATTGGCGCCATCAAAACCAGCAGCTCAGTGCCGTCTTTCTGGGATAAAGGTTTTGACTACGGTGCCTACGTGAAGGAGAGACTGGTATTTAATCCAGAAGATGCAGAGTCTGGAAGCCAGGGCGCTGTGCCCTTTATGACGAAGGATATAGGAGTTCACTGTTTGCAGACTATAATGCTTCTAGACTCGGTGGATCGTAAGTATGAGGAAGTGGTGCAGAATGAGGAGGCTCTTCAAGCTACAGTGAGGGCGTTGGAGAAAGAGTTGGAGGAGGCCAGGAATGCTAAGGAGAAAGAGGTGCAGGAGGCCAAGGAGGCGATGAAGCTTGAATGTGATAAACGCATCTCCGATCTGAAGATTGGTTATGCAGCGGATCTTGCTGGAAAGGACGGGGTCATTGCCAAGCTACAAGACGATGTCGCGGCTGGAGCGGAAAGGGAGGATCAGCTTACGGCTGAGGTTTCTGAAGCGAAGGGCGAGCTGGCTCTGAACTTTGATGCTGGCATTGAAAGAGCCAAGGCACAATTCGCCCTTCTCCATCCTGGCGCCGATATTTCTGCCCTTGATCCTTTTAAAACTATTGTAGATGGCGTCCTAGTGGACGAACCTTAATTTCGTTTGTTGTAATTTAACTTCCTTAACTATTTTTAAACTCAGTACTCTGCTTGAATTTGCGTTCGTGATGTATCATTTCTCTCTCTAAGCTCTTCGTTTTTCTTTAAATTTATGTATTTCGAAAGGCCTCTCCTGGGCGGTGATTACATTCGTTTCATAATAATGTCGACAATTGTAGGTATGTTTCTTTTAGCGCCTGACGCTTTAGGGTCCCTTTATAAGGGTTCCCTTTTATCGCTTGGACGACAATTTTGTTTTTCGCTCGCAACGTCTTAGAGCCCTCTTTGGGGTTAAGGAGTTAGGCGGCGATTTCATCTTCGTCTCGCGACGTCTTAGAGCCCTCTTTGGGGTTAAGGAATTAGGCGGCGATTTCATTTTCGCTCGCGACGTCTTAGAGCCCTCTTTGGGGTTAAGGAGTTAGGCGGCGATTTCATCTTCGTCTCGCGACGTCTTAGAGCCCTCTTTGGGGTTAAGGAATTAGGCGGAGATTTCATTTTCGTCTCGCGACGTCTTAGAGCCCTCTTTGGGGTTAAGGAATTAGGCGGCGATTTCATTTTCGTCTCGCGACGTCTTAGAGCCCTCTTTGGGGTTAAGGAATTAGGCGGCGATTTCATTTTCGTCTCGCGACGTCTTAGAGCCCTGTCTTTTAGGGTTAAGGAATTAGGCGGCGATTTCATTTTAAGCTCACGACGTCTTAGAGCCCTGTCTTTTAGGGTTAAGGAATTAGGTGGCAACCCATTTAGGGTTAACGGATCATACGGCGAGCTCATTTAAGATTCGACGATGGCGATCTGCTACATGCAACGAAAGTAAGATAAACAAGCAATATATATATAATATTAATAATAAACCGGGGCCTCATTAAAAACCCCTATTACTGCGGGGGGAAAAGAGTGCCCCTTACTCTTTTACTACGTAGCTGTACAAAGACGTCGAAATTTATAAGGTAAAAAACGGTAGGAACTAAAATGGCTTTGTCTTCCCTCTAGCTCGCCTTTGAGTTGTCATGGCGAGTTCCTTCCTGCACTGTGTTCAACTTTTTCATCGTACTGTGGTTGGCTAGTTCTGCCTGTAGTATCAACCCCTTCTTGATTTCATCGGATTCTGCTTCTTCTTTCCCGGTCTTGACAATTGGATTGGCTGGCTTTGAACGGAGCGTCAGGAAAGAAGTACTTGTTTCCTCAACCTTCCTGATCTCACCGTGTTCTGCATCTTCTTCCTCGGCATTGACTCTTGAATTGACTGGCTTCGAATGGAGTACCAAGAAAGGAGTACTTTCTTCCTCAACCTTCTCGATCTCCTCGGGTTCCGCATCTTCTTCCTCAACATTGATACTTGAATTGGCTGACTTCGAATGAAGTATCAAGAAAGGAGTACTTTCTTCCTCGACCTTCTTGATCTCCTGGACATGAATCTCTCCTTCTAGGCTTGTGACGATGAAGTTCACTCGGTGCGCTTTTATGTTACTGCTTCCTTTCTTCTCCTTTTGTAGCTTCAAACTGTTGTGGTAACATTCTCGGGCCACTCTCTGGTCTGCTCTGATGGTACCAACCCGCCCATCATCCAGCGGATATTTCATAACGAGGAATTTGGTGGAAAGGTAGGCGTCGAGGGCGTTAAAGGCTGGGCGGCCCATGATGACATTGTAGGAACAGGGCGAGTTTACTACCAAGTACCTAATCCTGATGGTCTTAGCGTTATTACCCGTACCGAATGTTGTTTTCAATGTGATGTATCCTCGGACGTGCACCTGTTCCCCTGTAAAGCCGGCTAGTATCCCTTTGAAAGGCTGCAACTGCTCCTCGTCTAGACCCATTTTCTCAAAAGCAGAATAATAGAGGATGTCCGCAGAGCTGCCGGGATCAATCAACACCCTTTTGACATCCCAGTTGAAGATTTGCACGGTGATGACCATGGGATCGTCATCGTGGGGGATTACTCCTCCGCGGTCTTCACTTGAAAAAGTGATATCCATTTGGCGTTCTGGTTCCTTTTTGGCGTGGTCATCAAGCAACATTACTTGTCTTACATACCTCTTCCGGGAGGTGCTGGACTCCCCACCTCCTGCGAAACCGCCAGATATGGTGTTCAAAGTGTGGCGCTCACCTTCTTTCGCCACATCTTTTTCCCTCTAGGGGTCTTCGAGGGGACGTCTGTCTCCCTCTCTACCTTCCTTCACATACCCTCTTAACCTGCCGTTCTGAATCAGCTTCTATATTTCTCTTTTCAGATGTATACAATCGTCTGTGGTGTGTCCTTTGATGCGGTGGTATTTAGACCAGGCATCCTTATCGTTCCCCATTATGGTTCCTCTCGGAGGTTGAGGTTCAGGAATAATTCTGGAATGGTAAACATCCCTCCAGATTTGTTCACGGCGGGTGTTGAGGGCCGTGAAGGATTCCGGGAGGGGTGCGCGCCTGTCCTGAATGTGGCGCTTGTACGGCGCTCTGTCTCTGTTGCTAGGTGGGTAATAATTGTGGCGATGATCAAATCCGTAGGGAGCACGCTCCCTGGAATCCCTTGCTTTCTTCTCAGCATTGCTTTCTTCACCCTTTATATAACACTCTGCCCTAGACATGATTTCTTCCATGGAGTCAGCTGGTTTCTGTGCCAAGGATTCGTTGAATTGGCCAGCGCGGAGGCCATTCTGGAAGGCTCCCACAAACAATTCCTGGTTCGGGTTAATGACTTTGATGGTGGCGTCATTATAGCGCGCGAGATACTCGCGGAGGGGCTCGTTGGGTCCTTGACGGACGTTGAAAAGGCTGGTAGACGAGACTTTACGGTGGCGGCTTGCTGAGAACTGATGCGTCAACTTGCGTGTCATATCTTGGTAGCCGACGATGGAAAATCGAGGCAGGTTCATATACCACCTGAGGGCGACGTCTTTGAGGGTCCCTGCTAACAACTTGCACTTGAGAGAATCGGCGGCGCCGATAATGGCCATTTGAGTGTTGAAGGCGGTCACGTGTTCCACGGGGTCGCTTTTTCCATCGAAGGAGGAAAGAGAGGGTGGCTTGAAATTCTCTGGAACTGGCGCGTTCCACACTTCGGCAGAAAGTGGTTGAGGATCGGGGTCGACCGATTCATCTTGTTGAGATCCGTTTCCTTCGGCGTGCTGCTGCTGTTGGATGGTTTCCATGGTTGCTTGCAAGGCTTCGTTGTGGTCACGAAGCTGCTGGATCTGTTGTTGTAGAGCCTCTAAGGCCGCTGGATCTGCCATTGTGCTGGCGGCGACGGTAGTTTGAGTTTGTATGTTAAGGTGGTGACTGGTGACCAGAGATTTGCGCTCTAGATCGCGAATCACATGCTTTAGATCAGGGTTTTCTGAACATATGTGGGTTAATCGTTTGATTGGGAGGGTTTGGAATCGCGGCGGATTCGGAGTATCTAGGGTTGCTCTGAAAGGGACGGCGGATTCACGGCGTTTGAGCGATGCTTTGAGGCCGCGGATCGGCTGCTTCTCCTTCAGAGATGGTGGCTAGGTTAGTTTTACCGTAGCCCCACGGTGGGCGCCAACTGTACTGTCAGTGAGTACAATCTCTAGAAACTAGGGTTTCTGTGCTGTGTTTAGGTCATGCCTTGGGAATGATCCCAAGGTTACTATTTATAGCCTCTCTCGGGCCTACCCGGTCATGGTTTTGGGCCCAAATCGTAAAGGGCCAAAACCATGACTAGGGCGCCCTCGGAGAGTGTCCCTTAGGAAGGTCACCCAGGGTTATTTATGGCTGTTAAGTGGGCCCTGCGCCCTCCTGGAGGACGCCCAGCCTTATTCCAAGGGTTCACCCCTTGTCTTTGTGGTCTCAAGCCTTCAGTGGTGAGATCTACGGTCCATGTTGCTAATGTATCACATTCAAGAATCAAAGAGGAAGATAAAGATTTGTGGAACTATGTTGCGTCTCTAGTGATGTCTTTTGAGATTGTGGAACTATGTTGTCGCGTCGAATTTCGGATATCAAGCTATTGGGAAGCGTTGAATCACTAATTTTAAATCACGACTGAACTTTTAATTTTTCGGGGAAAAAGGAAAAAAGTTCTAAATTACCTTGAGAAAAGATTTTAGGTTCGAAAGTCGATTATGCAAGGGGAAGGTATTAGCACCCCTCACATCCGTTGTACTCAACGGGAACCTCTTAGTTAACTTAGGCTTAAAATGTTTTTGACGTTTTGCTTGCACGCTTAATCATATATGTATAAAGGAAAAAGAAAATATAATGTGAGGTGAAGAAAGAGATAAAAACAAACGAAAGAGAAAAGAAGAAAAAAGATTTTTTATTAATGGGCTTGACAAGATGTCGATCTTGCTCCTACGTATCTCCCGGTAGTCGGAGAATTCAAAGCGTACGTAGTTCTTGAAAAAAAGTTTGAAAACGCACAAAGGCGTAAAAGCTTTAAATGATGAAGGAGACAAGCGCACATTAAGGCGATAAACTCGCACAAGGCGTAAAAAGACGAACGCACATTAAGGCGATAAACTCGCACAAGGCGTAAAAAGACGAACGCACATTAAGGCGATAAACTCGCACAAGGCGTAAAAAGACGAACGCACATTAAGGCGATAAACTCGCACAAGGCGTAAAAGTTGAAAGAAAACATGCAAAGGCACGACAAGTTCGGATTGACCACAAGGGCCAAAATGACAAACGCACGAAGGCGTACAATGTTTGAATTGACCGCGGGGGCCAAGAAAAGTTTAAAATGGTCACGGGGGACCAAGAAAAGTTGGATTGGTCACGAGGGACCAAGAAAGGTTCAAATTGGTCGCGAGGGACCAAGAAAGGTTCAATTTGGTCGCGAGGGACCAAGAAATGTTAAAATTGGTCGCGAGGGACCAAGAAATGTTAAAATTGGTCGCGAGGGACCAAGAAAGGTTCAATTTGGTCGCGAGGGACCAAGAAATGTTAAAATTGGTCGCGAGGGACCAAGAAATGTTAAAATTGGTCGCGAGGGACCAAGAAAGGTTCAATTTGGTCGCGAGGGACCAAGAAATGTTAAAATTGGTCGCGAGGGACCAAGAAAGGTTCAAATTGGTCGCGAGGGACCAAGAAAGGTTCAATTTGGTCGCGAGGGACCAAGAAATGTTAAAATTGGTCGCGAGGGACCAAGAAAGGTTCAAATTGGTCGCGAGGGACCAAGAAAGGTTCAATTTGGTCGCGAGGGACCAAGAAATGTTAAAATTGGTCGCGAGGGACCAAGAAAGGTTCAAATGCGTTGGACGCGTTGAAAATAGAATGACGATTGTCCGAGCAACGAGACATACGTCAAGCATTCGTACAACCGGGGAAAGGAGAGACATACGTCAAACCACCCTTTTTCATTCATGTTTTGTTTGAACTTGAGAAAAACGTATTTTTGGGGAAGCTAGAAAAGAATGACGATCGTCTAAGCAACGAGACATACGTCAAGTGTTTATCCGATCGGGGAAAGGAGAGACATACGTCAAACCACCCTTTTTCATTCAAGTTTCGCTTGAATTTTAAGAAAAAGTGTAAACTGTCAACACGCTCGTTTTTAGAACTCAAAAGAAAAGAAATAAATGTTCAAATTAGTTGTTGCAACTAAATGAACAAGTGTTGTTCAAGTTATTGAAACAAGAAAGAAAATGTTTTTGTTGTCTTCGTTGATTTTTGTTTGGTTGGTTTGGAAGGACAAAGTCCTTTGCCTACATACCCAAATGGGATCAAAACCGATGTAGTTCGGGCTAAAAAAGCCGAGTGATTTGTTATGTTGGTTTTAAAGTTTGGAAATGTTTGCGAAAGATAAAATGAGCCAAAGTGGCGAGTGAATAAAGTTTGATTGATTTTAATTGCAAAAAATAAAGTCTAATATGATTAAGATTGATTGAAGTTTGATTAAAATAAAATTGCTTGGTTTGAAATCCAAGACTTTGTTGATGAAGAATATTTTTGATGAAGTTTTTGAATATTTGAAATGTTTTTGGTTTTTTTTGTGATTTCTACTTGGAGTTAAAAAGAAAATAAGCGCGATAAAAAAACTAAACGCGAGAGAATAAAACGTTTGTTGGATTAAAATAAAAAGATTTTTATTTATCATGGATTGAACTATAAAAAACAATAAAACAATGCATTTATATATATATATATATATATATATATATATATATATATATATATGTTCCTAAATGTATATACTAATGACATAAAAGAAAAATAAAATGAACACAATAGAAATAAAAAATGCATGAGATAATATGATAGGTAAATAAATAAATGAGATGTTAAAAAACAATAAAACAATAAAAAGAAATAAATAATAAAAAGAAAAAAAATAAAATTTGCAAAGAAAATAAAAGAAATAAATATTTGGGAGGTGTAAAAATTAAAACTGGGGGTGCTAGTAGTAAAAACTAACTCAGATTTGAAAGAAAAGGCCCAAAAGGCATTGGGCCTACGTAAATTAATATCGGCCGTCTGATTAATCAGACGGCCCTGATCAGATCACAGGGTAAAGAAAGCAGGGCCACACGATCTAAAATCAAAGGGCCTGGAGGGCGTGGGTGTACGCTAACGCGTACACCCTGTCACACAGAATCAGGGAGGGGTATATATACCCTTTCCCTTTCATTTTCTTTCATTTCTCACCAACACTTCTCTCTCTTCCTCTTCTTTCTCTCAACCGATCCACTCTTCCTCTCCCCTCTCTCTTAACTGTTCGGCCACCGGTGGGTTTTCCGGCGTGGTGGCCGCCGGCCCACGCGGCGGCGCCACCGCGCCGGAGAGTTAGAACCCTCCTTTTTTCAAAACAAAAACACTTTTCCTATATCCTTTTTCGTTCTAAACCCAAATCCGAGCTTGGATTTCTCAAAATCTCCCTCAAAAAACCTAGATCTAGGATTTTAAAACACAAAAAAAATTCACCTTTTCTCTTGTTTTGTGTTCGGTTTCGTGCCTTCTCTGTGGTGACCGTGTGTTTGCGTGGTACTGTGTGTGTATGCTTGCGTGAGTTTGTGTTGTGTATGGTGGGTATGCGTGAGTTTTGGTTATGGCTTGCTGGGTTGTGGCTGTGTGCGTGAGTGAGGGTGGCGTACGGGTTGGCTTGGTGTGTGTGTGGTTTGGTGTGAGTTCTGTGCGAAAATGGTGTGTTAGGGAGTAGTTGTGTTTTGTTGAGTTGCTGTTGTGTTGCTGGGTATTGCTTAGTTTGAGTTAGGGGCGTGTAGGGTGTGTGGGTTTTGTTTAAGCAGTATTGTGTTTTTGCTTTGTGAAGGATTTGTTGTGTTTGCTGGAAAATGTTTTGCTTAAAAATTCCTCTCTTAAAAATTTTCCTCCTCCTTTTTTGCTCTGCTTGATTCTGTTAAATAGAGGGGATTTAAGCTGCTTGTCAGCTTAGTGACTCATTTAACATTGCAAGTTGATCTGGTTTTCTTGGATAGGATTTCTGCAAGCATTTAATGAGATGTGATTTGCTGGATTTTTTGCAGATGATTTTGTGAGGATCTGGGATTTGTGATGATGATTTTGGATAGAATTGAAGGTTTTGTGATGATGAAAAACACTGTGTTTGGGGGCGTGAACAGTGTTGGCCCTGGACTGTGTTGACTGTGTTGACTTGGACTGGATTTTTGGACAAAAATGTAAAAGACAAAAATAAAAAATAATAATAATAATAGTAAAAATAATAAGAATGATAATAATAATAATAAAAATAAAAATTAATGATAATAATAAAAAACTGAAATTAAAAGTAAAAAATAAAAAGGGATAAAAAAATAAAATTAATAAACAAAACAAAAATTGACATGAGGTATTTTAAAATACCTCTCTGCCGAAATTTCGTCTGAAACGACGAAAATTTTCGGCCCTTTTTTAAAAAATGCGTAAAACGAGACAATAAATAAAACGAGACGAAAATGGGTCAAAAAATGGGGTATGACAGATGCCCCTATTTAAGTTTCTTCGCTACGGAGATTAAAAAGCGAAATTTTGATTCGACGGGTCGAAGAAACTTAAATACAGAGTACACCATTTTTTGACCAATTTTGGACAGTAAAACATCATGGGTGCGATGCCATGTATGCAATGTTATGAATGCATGTGATGCAATTATGAATGCAAGACGGCAAATATGACCTGATTGGGGATAAACAGAGACAAAGGGATACCCGGGTTCGTTAAAGAAACGGGATCCAACTCTATTGGGGATAGTGTTCCACTGGGGAAAAAGGTTAGCCGTTTGGGTTATTGCCGAACTGTTCACTGGGGAGAGTGGGCAATTAACCACGGGAACCAAAAAGGGTAAAATGTCAGCTGTTCGGGTTAAATTCCGAACTGCCACTGACGACAAGGATTGAATGTAAAGGTCAGCTGTTCGGGTTAAATTCCGAACTAACACTGAATGATGATAAAACAACGAAGGTAAAAGTCAGTCGTTCGGGTTAAATTCCGAGCTACTGATGACAAGACAACGAAGGTAAAAGTCAGTCGTTCGGGTTAAAATCCGAACTACCACTGAGGATAAAAACAAAGTCAGCTGTTCGGGTTAAAATCCGAACTACCACTGAGGATAAAAACAAAGTCAGCTGTTCGGGTTAAAATCCGAACTGCCACTGAATGATAAACAAGAAGGTTAAAAGGTCAGCTGTTCGGGTTAAAATCCGAACTACCACTGAGGATAAAAACAAAGTCAGCTGTTCGGGTTAAAATCCGAACTACCACTGAGGATAAAAACAAAGTCAGCTGTTCGGGTTAAAATCCGAACTGCCACTGAATGATAAAAAACAAAGTCAGCTGTTCGGGTTAAAATCCGAACTGCCACTGAATGATAAAAAACAAAGTCAGCTGTTCGGGTTAAAATCCGAACTACCACTGGGGATAAGGAATGAATGTAAATGTCAGCTGTTCGGGTTGTTGCCGAACTGCCACTGACGACAAGAAATAAAATGTCAACTGTTCGGGTTGAATTCCGAACTGCCATTGACGACAAGAAAGTAAAATGTCAACTGTCGGGTTGTGCCGACCTGCCATTGACGACAAGAAAATAAATGTCAACTGTCGGTTTGAAATCCGACCTGCCATTGACGACAAGAAAGTAAAATGTCAACTGTCGGTTTGTTCCGACCTGCCATTGACGACAAGGAAATATAAAATGTCAACTGTCGGTTTGAAATCCGACCTGCCATTGACGACAAGGAAATATAAAATGTCAACTGTCGGTTTGAAATCCGACCTGCCATTGACGACAAGAAAGTGAAATGTCAACTGTCGGTTGTTCCGACCTGCCATTGACGACAAGGAAATATAAAATGTCAACTGTCGGTTTGAAATCCGACCTGCCATTGACGACAAGAAAGTAAAATGTCAACTGTCGGTTTGTTCCGACCTGCCATTGACGACAAGGAAATATAAAATGTCAACTGTCGGTTTGAAATCCGACCTGCCATTGACGACAAGGAAATATAAAATGTCAACTGTCGGTTTGAAATCCGACCTGCCATTGACGACAAGAAAGTGAAATGTCAACTGTCGGTTGTTCCGACCTGCCATTGACGACAAGGAAATATAAAATGTCAACTGTCGGTTTGAAATCCGACCTGCCATTGACGACAAGAAAGTAAAATGTCAACTGTCGGTTTGTTCCGACCTGCCATTGACGACAAGGAAATATAAAATGTCAACTGTCGGTTTGAAATCCGACCTGCCATTGACGACAAGGAAATATAAAATGTCAACTGTCGGTTTGAAATCCGACCTGCCATTGACGACAAGAAAGTGAAATGTCAACTGTCGGTTGTTCCGACCTGCCATTGACGACAAGGAAATATAAAATGTCAACTGTCGGTTTGAAATCCGACCTGCCATTGACGACAAGAAAGTAAAATGTCAACTGTCGGTTTGTTCCGACCTGCCATTGACGACAAGGAAATATAAAATGTCAACTGTCGGTTTGAAATCCGACCTGCCATTGACGACGGGAAAATAAAATGTCAACTGTCGGTTTGTTCCGACCTGCCATTGACGACGGGAAAATAAAATGTCAACTGTCGGTTTGTTCCGACCTGCCATTGACGACAAGGAAATAAAAGATGTCAACTGTCGGTTTGTTCCGACCTGCCATTGACGACAAGGAAATAAATGTCACGTCAACTGTCCGGGTTGTTTACCGAACTGTTCATTGACGACAAAAAAAGAAAAGTCAACTGTTCGGGTTGTTTACCGAACTGTTCATTGACGACAAAAAAAGAAAAGTCAACTGTTCGGGTTGTTTACCGAACTGTTCATTGACGACAGGAAATAAAAAGACATGTCAACTGTCCGGATTGGTTACCGAACCGTTCATTGACAATAGGAAATAAAAGACATGTCAACTGTCCGGGTTGGTTACCGAACTGTTCATTGACAATAGGAAATAAAAAACATGTCAACTGTCCGGGTTGGTTACCGAACTGTTCATTGACAATAGGAAATAAAAAACATGTCAACTGTCCGGGTTGGTTACCGAACCGTACATTGACGACAGTGAGGATGCGGCTGACAAGCTGTTCCTTACAGAATTGCCCCTTCAATCGGGGAAAAGGGATGCACAAGCTGTTCGTTAAAGAACTTGTCACTTGGCACAACACTGGGGAATATGCACAAGCTGTTCGTTAAAGAACTGCCACTTGGCATAAAAGGGTGACATCACTTGACCAAATGGACTGGGGATGACACTTGGGGAATATTTACTGGTGACTATGGTGGGATGCCGAGCAAAGTCGGGCTTCGGTTATGATTTGGTATTTGTGAGTGTGAATGTTGACTCACTGGGGAATGCCAATAAAATTGGGCTTTATTTTGTAACATCATTGGAGAATGACATTGGAGAAAAATGCAGATTGTTTATGATAAAATGGTAAGAAACGTGGTGGTTAAAGCAACCATGTACAGATGATATTGTAGTATGTTGCATGTGTGAATGCGTATATGCATGAATGCGTGATTATATGATTTGTATGTTTGTACAAATGTACAAATGCATGAATGCATGAATGTATGAATGTACTAATGCAGGACTCCCACTGGGGATGTTGTGTGAAAGATTGGCTTGCACTGGGGATACCCTAAATGTTCGTTAAGGAATTGCCCCTTGGTATAAGAATATAATGAAAGATTGCACAAGCTGTTCGTTAAAGAACTGCCGCTTGGCTTACAAGAAGGTGACATCAACAGATCAGACACGTTGGGGATGACACTCGACTGTTTTGATTTATTGCATGACCGACAACTTGGTGAAACAAGATTTAGACCGGTAAAATGAAAAATGGACCGACGTCGCATTGCAAACACTCGGTAATCTTTGATGGGGATGATGTCACAGGGAACACATCCAAAATGTTGACGGGGTGAAGCCGTAACCGTTGATGAGGAACACATGCCTCATGGGGAAATTGTTACTCCACTGAGGAATCGTGTTAATCCGCTGAGGAAAAGAACTGGTGATGCCGCCGGGAATGCTTATGTTTATGATGGATGCCGAGCGAGGTCGGGCTTTGGTTGGGGTGCCGAGCGAGGTCGGGCTTTTATGTTGGATGCCGAGCAAGGTCGGGCTTCGATTGTAATGTGGGTGCCGAGCGAGGTCGGGCTTTTTGTAATGTGGGTGCCGAGCGAGGTCGGGCTTTGTTATGTATTTGTGCCAATGATGATTGGGCTTTAGGGGTTGAGACTCCACTGGAGGGATGCCAATAAAATTGGGCTTTGTTTGTGATTTCGCTGGGGATATAAGGATCATTTTGGAAGCATGATCGATATCCAGCCTTAGATGCCAAATGGTGGTTGGGCTTTTGATTGTTTTGGACAAAGGTTGATTTCCTGGGGAGTTTGTTAATCCACCGGGTATTATGCTGATCCGCTGGGGATTATGATTGAATGCCGAGCGAGGTCGGGCTTTGATTCACTGGGGATATTCCCTTTGATTTACTGAGGATTTTGCTGGGGAATCCCTTGAAAGAAGTCCAATGTGGGATAAACATATGTCATGTTTAACACTGGGAATAATGATTGGATGCCGAGCAAGGTCGGGCTTTTTGTAATGTGGATGCCGAGCGAGGTCGGGCTTTTTGTAATGTGTGTGCCGAGCGAGGTCGGGCTTTTTGATATGTGGGTGCCGAGCGAGGTCGGGCTTTTTGTGATGTGGGTGCCGAGCGAGGTCGGGCTTTTTATGATGTGGGTGCCGAGTGAGGTCGGGCTTTTTATGATGTGGGTGCCGAGCGAGGTCGGGCTTTTTGTGATGTGGGTGCCGAGCGAGGTCGGGCTTTGATTGTAATGGGATGCCGAGCGAGGTCGGGCTTTTATGATTGGTTGCCGAGCGAGGTCGGACTTTTATGATTGGTTGCCGAGCGAGGTCGGGCTTTTATGTTGGAATGGTCAATGAACTTGGGCTTTTTGTGATTGTATTTGTGATCAGGTGCCAATGACAATTGGGCTTTTTGTAGGAGATTGAGGAATGTTAATGACGACTGGGCCTCTTGTGAGTTGTGAGGGAGTGCCAAGCATGGTTGGGCTTTGGTTTGATATTGTGGGTGCCAATGAGAATTGGGCTTTTGTTGGTAATGAGGATTGGTCGGAAATTCCCGAATGCATGATTCCTATGAGATTTGCACATGCAATTTTGATGTTCCCATTAATCCCAGATTGCACTAAAAATTTGAAACAATACCAAACACAAAATTTATCGTACAACTCAAGTTAATAATATGTTTATCAATGAACCAACCTAATACTCATTTAAGTAAATGAACAAATTGAATATTAATGTGAGGGGTATTGAACACTCATCCGACAAGTTTGCTAACATTCCGATCGAGTTATGTGTCCATCTAATCATTGTTTCTAAAAGCACGAAAGCATTGATCACAAGGTCTTCGAGGGTTGTAATTTGGCTTGGTTACAAAAGAAATGTCATATGTGGGGAAATTGAATTCAAATGGCCAAGCAAGAGGAACATTCTTTCTATATTACACCCTTCCTCCTTTATTCAATCACAACTCTTGGTGATTTACAAATGTTTTTCTTTGATCCTCGACAACTTTTTGATTTAGAGATTTTCTCTTTTTTCTCTTTTTTCTTTTTCTTTTCTTTCTTTTTTTTTGTTCTTGTTGTCAAGATCAATTTATAAAATTCACCATTTCTTGACATTCACAACCTCCTTTTTTCAACTTAATCAAAGATGATACCCTAATTGAATGTTCCTTCCTCTTTCGGCAAGGGACAATAATCATGAAGGTTAAGGGTTCAAAAATGAAAGTGAAAATATCAGAATTCAATAATGATTTAACTATGAACTAAAAATTTATTTTTTTTTTTTACAAACTCCGGCAATTTCATTAAGCAATTGAGCTTATGAAAGTTGGCAGTTCATAGTTAATGATTCTGATTCATTAGGCTCAAAGGGGTTAACAAATGCTCACTTCTCACAGGGTGGGCTATTTGTGGTCAAGTGTTTTCACTCATTTTCAAAAAATGCCTTGATCCTATCAATGCTTTCGTACAATCTAAAACAACGCTCAGATTTAACATAACAACATCGAGTTTAAACAAAAAATGCCGGCCTCCTGCATATATATAATGATTTTGAGGATTCCTCACATTTTGGCCGGTTCTAAATGGTTCACCGAATAAACATATTAAAAACGCAAGTTGCATGATATAACTTTTGTACTAAGTACGTATTCTCCTTTCAAGTTTAATCATGGAAAAAAAAGCAGGAAACATGTATCTTAGCTTTGCGCAAATTAATCAAATCTTATCACTACCATGCATTTGTGGTTGAATCATTGGATCAATCCATATGATGTGATTGGTTGCCGATCAAGGTCGGGCTTTGATTGTGGATTGTGCCAATGATGATTTGACTTTTGTTAATTGGGAAAAGGCCGCAGTAGCCTGGGGGTTGGTAATCTCGGGTTGAGGTACCGGAATCTTTTGAAGAATAGTGGGAATATGGATGAATTCCTCACCAACATCGAACGGCATGCCCCATGTACAAACGGGGGGATAGTTGCCCCTTGTTATATGTGCGGTTTGCTTTGGGACGTCGAGCCACTTTCCTTAATGGGATGACACGTGGTGTTGCGAATGAAATGCGAACACCGACGACTCACTTCGGATTGTAAGAAATCCTTATGATAAGAAAGGAAATGAGTTTTGGACTCGAAGATGGACGTATGCATGATAATGAATGAGGTATGTAAATGCATGAAAAAATTTTGTTTTGCTTTACAAGGAAATTAAAAAGTGCAATTAATTTCCTATAAAGCAAAGTGATATGCGAAAATTATTTTCATGCATGTAAATATATGCATATGTATGACATGTATGTTCAAAATTTCCCCCTTCCTCACGTGTAGGCTCTAAAAATGAGATTTTCTAAAAGGTCCCTAGAGATCACGGACCTCACAAGGAATTATTGTCGTCAATTGCAAATGCTCGCAAGACCTCAATATATTCCAAGTGAAATCTACTCTAGGCGGGGTTTTCGCATCTTCCCTTCAAGACATACGTCAAGTGGGCCTCCGCTACGCAACCCCATCCTATCTTAATTTTCTCTCAAGCTCGGGAATAAAGCCTCACACGTCCGGCATTAACCCGAACAATGTGGAGTAACATCGCTCAAGTAACCCCACAACATATATATAATATGAATATAAAGCAATATGAAACAAATACATATAAAGCGAGAAAAGATAAACAAATAATGATGATAAGGCATAAGCGTGCAAGCAAAATAAAAACATTTTAGCCTAAAAGCCAACTAAGATAGGCTTGACTTGTCATACACAAAAACAAAGTGTTTAAGTGTCTCTCCCCAGCGGAGTCGCCATTTTTGTGAAAAAATGGTGACGAACGCAAAATATAAAGCAATATGGAATACATAAATATAAAGCAAGGGAATAAAAGCATATAAAGGCAATGAAAATAAAAGCATGCAAGCAAAAAGATAAAAACATTTAGCTTAAAAGCTAACTAAGATAGGCTCGACTCACTAGTGAGGAAAAAATCCTCGACATCCCCAGTGAAGTCGCCATTTTGTCGCGTCGAATTTCGGATATCAAGCTATTGGGAAGCGTTGAATCACTAATTTTAAATCACGACTGAACTTTTAATTTTTCGGGGAAAAAGGAAAAAAGTTCTAAATTACCTTGAGAAAAGATTTTAGGTTCGAAAGTCGATTATGCAAGGGGAAGGTATTAGCACCCCTCACATCCGTTGTACTCAACGGGAACCTCTTAGTTAACTTAGGCTTAAAATGTTTTTGACGTTTTGCTTGCACGCTTAATCATATATGTATAAAGGAAAAAGAAAATATAATGTGAGGTGAAGAAAGAGATAAAAACAAACGAAAGAGAAAAGAAGAAAAAAGATTTTTTATTAATGGGCTTGACAAGATGTCGATCTTGCTCCTACGTATCTCCCGGTAGTCGGAGAATTCAAAGCGTACGTAGTTCTTGAAAAAAAGTTTGAAAACGCACAAAGGCGTAAAAGCTTTAAATGATGAAGGAGACAAGCGCACATTAAGGCGATAAACTCGCACAAGGCGTAAAAAGACGAACGCACATTAAGGCGATAAACTCGCACAAGGCGTAAAAAGACGAACGCACATTAAGGCGATAAACTCGCACAAGGCGTAAAAAGACGAACGCACATTAAGGCGATAAACTCGCACAAGGCGTAAAAGTTGAAAGAAAACATGCAAAGGCACGACAAGTTCGGATTGACCACAAGGGCCAAAATGACAAACGCACGAAGGCGTACAATGTTTGAATTGACCGCGGGGGCCAAGAAAAGTTTAAAATGGTCACGGGGGACCAAGAAAAGTTGGATTGGTCACGAGGGACCAAGAAAGGTTCAAATTGGTCGCGAGGGACCAAGAAAGGTTCAATTTGGTCGCGAGGGACCAAGAAATGTTAAAATTGGTCGCGAGGGACCAAGAAATGTTAAAATTGGTCGCGAGGGACCAAGAAAGGTTCAATTTGGTCGCGAGGGACCAAGAAATGTTAAAATTGGTCGCGAGGGACCAAGAAATGTTAAAATTGGTCGCGAGGGACCAAGAAAGGTTCAATTTGGTCGCGAGGGACCAAGAAATGTTAAAATTGGTCGCGAGGGACCAAGAAAGGTTCAAATTGGTCGCGAGGGACCAAGAAAGGTTCAATTTGGTCGCGAGGGACCAAGAAATGTTAAAATTGGTCGCGAGGGACCAAGAAAGGTTCAAATTGGTCGCGAGGGACCAAGAAAGGTTCAATTTGGTCGCGAGGGACCAAGAAATGTTAAAATTGGTCGCGAGGGACCAAGAAAGGTTCAAATGCGTTGGACGCGTTGAAAATAGAATGACGATTGTCCGAGCAACGAGACATACGTCAAGCATTCGTACAACCGGGGAAAGGAGAGACATACGTCAAACCACCCTTTTTCATTCATGTTTTGTTTGAACTTGAGAAAAACGTATTTTTGGGGAAGCTAGAAAAGAATGACGATCGTCTAAGCAACGAGACATACGTCAAGTGTTTATCCGATCGGGGAAAGGAGAGACATACGTCAAACCACCCTTTTTCATTCAAGTTTCGCTTGAATTTTAAGAAAAAGTGTAAACTGTCAACACGCTCGTTTTTAGAACTCAAAAGAAAAGAAATAAATGTTCAAATTAGTTGTTGCAACTAAATGAACAAGTGTTGTTCAAGTTATTGAAACAAGAAAGAAAATGTTTTTGTTGTCTTCGTTGATTTTTGTTTGGTTGGTTTGGAAGGACAAAGTCCTTTGCCTACATACCCAAATGGGATCAAAACCGATGTAGTTCGGGCTAAAAAAGCCGAGTGATTTGTTATGTTGGTTTTAAAGTTTGGAAATGTTTGCGAAAGATAAAATGAGCCAAAGTGGCGAGTGAATAAAGTTTGATTGATTTTAATTGCAAAAAATAAAGTCTAATATGATTAAGATTGATTGAAGTTTGATTAAAATAAAATTGCTTGGTTTGAAATCCAAGACTTTGTTGATGAAGAATATTTTTGATGAAGTTTTTGAATATTTGAAATGTTTTTGGTTTTTTTTGTGATTTCTACTTGGAGTTAAAAAGAAAATAAGCGCGATAAAAAAACTAAACGCGAGAGAATAAAACGTTTGTTGGATTAAAATAAAAAGATTTTTATTTATCATGGATTGAACTATAAAAAACAATAAAACAATGCATTTATATATATATATATATATATATATATATATATATATATATATATGTTCCTAAATGTATATACTAATGACATAAAAGAAAAATAAAATGAACACAATAGAAATAAAAAATGCATGAGATAATATGATAGGTAAATAAATAAATGAGATGTTAAAAAACAATAAAACAATAAAAAGAAATAAATAATAAAAAGAAAAAAATAAAATTTGCAAAGAAAATAAAAGAAATAAATATTTGGGAGGTGTAAAAATTAAAACTGGGGGTGCTAGTAGTAAAAACTAACTCAGATTTGAAAGAAAAGGCCCAAAAGGCATTGGGCCTACGTAAATTAATATCGGCCGTCTGATTAATCAGACGGCCCTGATCAGATCACAGGGTAAAGAAAGCAGGGCCACACGATCTAAAATCAAAGGGCCTGGAGGGCGTGGGTGTACGCTAACGCGTACACCCTGTCACACAGAATCAGGGAGGGGTATATATACCCTTTCCCTTTCATTTTCTTTCATTTCTCACCAACACTTCTCTCTCTTCCTCTTCTTTCTCTCAACCGATCCACTCTTCCTCTCCCCTCTCTCTTAACTGTTCGGCCACCGGTGGGTTTTCCGGCGTGGTGGCCGCCGGCCCACGCGGCGGCGCCACCGCGCCGGAGAGTTAGAACCCTCCTTTTTTCAAAACAAAAACACTTTTCCTATATCCTTTTTCGTTCTAAACCCAAATCCGAGCTTGGATTTCTCAAAATCTCCCTCAAAAAACCTAGATCTAGGATTTTAAAACACAAAAAAAATTCACCTTTTCTCTTGTTTTGTGTTCGGTTTCGTGCCTTCTCTGTGGTGACCGTGTGTTTGCGTGGTACTGTGTGTGTATGCTTGCGTGAGTTTGTGTTGTGTATGGTGGGTATGCGTGAGTTTTGGTTATGGCTTGCTGGGTTGTGGCTGTGTGCGTGAGTGAGGGTGGCGTACGGGTTGGCTTGGTGTGTGTGTGGTTTGGTGTGAGTTCTGTGCGAAAATGGTGTGTTAGGGAGTAGTTGTGTTTTGTTGAGTTGCTGTTGTGTTGCTGGGTATTGCTTAGTTTGAGTTAGGGGCGTGTAGGGTGTGTGGGTTTTGTTTAAGCAGTATTGTGTTTTTGCTTTGTGAAGGATTTGTTGTGTTTGCTGGAAAATGTTTTGCTTAAAAATTCCTCTCTTAAAAATTTTCCTCCTCCTTTTTTGCTCTGCTTGATTCTGTTAAATAGAGGGGATTTAAGCTGCTTGTCAGCTTAGTGACTCATTTAACATTGCAAGTTGATCTGGTTTTCTTGGATAGGATTTCTGCAAGCATTTAATGAGATGTGATTTGCTGGATTTTTTGCAGATGATTTTGTGAGGATCTGGGATTTGTGATGATGATTTTGGATAGAATTGAAGGTTTTGTGATGATGAAAAACACTGTGTTTGGGGGCGTGAACAGTGTTGGCCCTGGACTGTGTTGACTGTGTTGACTTGGACTGGATTTTTGGACAAAAATGTAAAAGACAAAAATAAAAAATAATAATAATAATAGTAAAAATAATAAGAATGATAATAATAATAATAAAAATAAAAATTAATGATAATAATAAAAAACTGAAATTAAAAGTAAAAAATAAAAAGGGATAAAAAAATAAAATTAATAAACAAAACAAAAATTGACATGAGGTATTTTAAAATACCTCTCTGCCGAAATTTCGTCTGAAACGACGAAAATTTTCGGCCCTTTTTTAAAAAATGCGTAAAACGAGACAATAAATAAAACGAGACGAAAATGGGTCAAAAAATGGGGTATGACAGATGCCCCTATTTAAGTTTCTTCGCTACGGAGATTAAAAAGCGAAATTTTGATTCGACGGGTCGAAGAAACTTAAATACAGAGTACACCATTTTTTGACCAAGTTGATGGGATCTTGAGGCTTACATATGTGTGTGGGCGTTTGTGCGTGCGTGCATGCTTGTGTGACTTATAAAAAAAAAGAGGGTAGTATGTATACTGATACTTAAAACAAATCACTCAAACTCTCAAAGATGATCATATATGTGTTCTTAGGCAGCAATGAACAAAGGAGAGACAACTTTAACAGAGGTATTAAAGTTTATTAATTACTAAACCAACAAGAGATACATCAAGATGTATAAAGTGCGTGTGAAGAACAGGACTATAGAGATGTACAAGATGATATATATGAAATGTCTAATTCTGAATCTAACGAATTGCCAAAGTTGTTTTCTCACTTATATGATTATTTTTAGTGGTTAATTTTTAAGTTGTTTATTACAATATACTCCCTCCGTCTCAAAATAACCGAGTCATTTACAAAAAAAAAATTGCCGAAAAATAACTGACCTGTTTTAATTTTCAATGCAATATTAATTACTTTTTTTTTTCCAATTATACCTCTAATTAATACCCCCTCTATTTTTTTTTTCTTTTGATGTTTTAGAACTTCAACTATATTCCAAAATATTTAATGTTTTAGTATATTTAATATTTTTTCCAAGTTTACCCTTGTTGGAAAACTGACCATAAAACTATTAAAGGAGTTGTGACATTTGGCTTATCACGTGTGAATTAATTATAAATAAGGACATTTTAATCCAAAACACAAATATTTCTATGCTTTAATTACTCCGTAAGACTTGTACCAAGAGGTAAAACATCAAAAGATAAAAAATGGAGGAAGTACTATTTTTCATAACTCACAATTCAATGTATTCTATTTTGCATTTTTGATAATAGTGAATGTACCAATACTAGAAAATGACACTCAAAACCATTTTTTTTCTTTCAATGTACACTTTTTCTTAATATGTGTTAAATAAACAAAATGCTCAGTTATTTTAGGACGAAGAGAGTATATTATTTATTATAGTTATGTGAGATCTCATTTTTTTTAATATCTCATGTGGTTAAATGACATCGAATATGGAGGAAAATCAAGAACAAATGAGAGAAAATTGAGAACTTAAACGTTGAATTGCAATTGATGTTGATGGATGGAAGGAACTCAAAAATGCATAGTCAAGGAGAAATTCAAGTATTTAATTAGATAATGGTGTAAGAGGAATTTATACTCTCCTTTTATTTGTTAATTTTATTTGTTTTTCTAAAAAAAAAAGAGTTTGTCATTTTATAAAATTAAGTTTCTTTTATAAAACACACCTCATGTGGTCTCGGTGCTTAACTCAGTTGATAAGAACATTGCATTACATATGCAGAGACCGGGGTTTGAAGCTCGAATACCTTACTTATTCATTAAGAGGTTAGTTTTTAACCACTAAATTTTTTTTTTTAAAAAAAGAAACACACCACATGTGAATGGCGCATGTATCCTGCTACTAGAGTTACTCTTGTTGACATAAATAGTAAATATCTTCTTCAATTGTTGGCCAAGTAATTTGGATTAAATTCATACAATAGTAGGAGAGTAGTTTATGTTGTTTCTTCTTTATGTCGAAAAGATGTTTTAGATAATGCTTTGCCCCTCTTAAAAAAAATTAATATTTTACCTGTTGTATTCCTTCGTGGTTCTTAGTTTATATGATTAGGCATGACAATGGAGCGGGGTGGGGACGAGTTTTACCTTCCCGTCCCCATCTCCGATCCTCATACATTTACCCGTTACTCTACTCATACTCAATGATGATGGGAAATTGAATCACATCCCCGTCTTTGACGGGTTCGGGTATCCCCGCCTCATCCCTGTACCCACATCGAATTTTTTTTTTAATAAAAAAAAAGTTTTTTCAGCCCCAAAGGCAATTTTGTAATAGATTACCCAACAATATGTTCACTTTAACATTTTATTGATCCAAAGATTTGTCCTTTAAACATCAATGACAATTTTTATAACATGACAATTATCAAACCAAATAACATGACATACCAAATAAAAGGAGTAATAAAGTAACATTTACATTCGAGAATTGATTTGGTTATTAGTTCGGGATGGGTACCTATATCCACGTTACACGTCCCGTATCCATGTTTTGAAATCGGATAAAACTCAAACTCATACACAAACCCAGTCAAAACGGAGAAATCCGTCAAATTGGGGTGGGTTTGGACGGTTACCCAGGTAGAAGCTTTTTGCTATCATGCCTATATATGACACACCATACATAAAAGGATATGGCTGAGATTAACAAGTGATATCTTTGCTTATTAGACTAATATCTTTTTTCCTTAAAAAGAGACTAATATAATTTTTTTTGTTTATTAGGCTAATATCTAATATAATGTGATTGGATTAGCAATAATTAAGAGGAAGAATGTCAAAATATCAAATCTAGATATTGAAGATCAAGGCAACTGATTAATTTACTATATAGTGGTATTTTATTAAGTGTATTGTTAGTATTACTTTTTTATTTTTATATGTGTTGCTAGCATTGTTCTTTATTCAATGATTGAAGATTTTAGAAAGTTGAGAACACATAAAATAATACAATTTTTCCGTAAGGATCACCGATTTTTTTCTTCAAATTAGGGTAGAGAAGATTGCACCAAATTGTAAATTGCAAACCAACCATTTTGAGAAGGATGTACACTGTCCCAAAAGAATGAAATTTCTGGTTTATCACTACAACACTTCCGCAAAACATACCTCCCACGCAACATGGTTGCAACGGATTCGTCACTGCATAATGGAGAAAAATATTAGCATTGATGTACCATTAATGTAATTGAGTAAAAAAAATAGCATTGATGTTAATTAATTCTCTTTATTATTAATATAATTTTCATTTTCCTCTCTTTTATTCCCATCAATAATTTTTTTTCCCTTATAATAAAGAATATAAGAGCTAGCTAGGTTTTGCTTGAAAAAATCAACTAATGCTATATAAATACCATCAGGGTTTTTCTGCATTGATGCAATTATGGATAGGAAAGAGGTGTAGAGGTCTAGTGTCACGAAAACCGATTTTCCCATTTCCTTGTTGAGTTCTTCCACAGCTTGGAGCAGCAATTGATTGTGATTCATGGCAAACAGGTTCAAAGTGTCGTTGCATTTCTCATATGAAGTGAACCATAGGCAAACACCCTACCCTATAGGCTCTAATAACCCAATTGCTATTTTATTTATTCCCAATCTTTGATGACAATTGATTCACAAGTGATGGAGTGAACCTTGGTACATCCTGCAACATGTATAGAGAAATGAAAGTAATATTGACAACATTCAATTGGTTCAATACTTATACACCCACCATTCAAAATATAGAGGCAACATCAGTTGGTATAAGTTATATAAAAGAACAATAATTAGACTAATCACTCACCTAATTAGTGCTACCCCCGTTTGTAACAAAAAAAATAAGATAGTCGTTACCAGCAGCGCTGACGAGGGCTACTGAGGATTCAAGGTCGGATTTGGTATACATATTTTGTTGTATTAACTTCTCAAATAAGTCGATTTGGATAGTCATGTTTGTTCCAGGTGTACTGAGAACAAATCCTCCTTGATTGTTGCCTATGACAGTATGACATCATCATCATTGTTGACTTTCCTTAATTCATGCATAACCATTATTATTTAGGATCAAATGTAATTACTCAGGATAGCTGACTTACCTTATTCCTGCATAATTATTTTCCTCTAGTGTAATTTCAATTCAATGCATTTAATTATCTTGTAAATGCATTTGATTACCTTGTAAAGCTTGGACAGCTATAAAGCATGTACAATCGTGTGCAAATTATCAAACATAAATATATTAGCCTTTGTTACTTTATACATCAATCAAAGTATCGAAATCACCAGCTCCTCCATAGGCAAAGTTAATTTATACCATATTGTAGCTTCCAGGAACTTTTCAATGAATATGGTGCAGGAGATTTGATTTTCAGAAAGGAAGCTACGTTGATATTGCACAATAAATCAAACAAGAACCGATATCTCGTTAAAGGATTCAACAACTTGGCAAATTCAACAATTTATAGAATCATGTCATACACAAAATTTATAATTTTTAGAAACACAAAATTTCTAACAAAATAGGTTCTCACACATAAATATATATAATCTTTAAAAAGCAGTTATAGCTTACGACCGCACTTGATCCCATTTTTATAGGGCACCACATTCATTTTATAATAGTACTTACAAAATTTATGTAATAAAAAATATGTAAAAAAGTAAATTTATGTAATAAAAAATATGTAAAAAATTTAAGGGATTGGAATCGAATCAGGTACCAACTGTTACCACCAAGGTACTGATGTTTTTTCTGATATGCGATTACTTCAATGTTGTGTATTCAATACAAATCTCTGGTCCTCTTTCTTTTAACCTCACAATCCCTAAATCATTTCTCACTCATTTTCATCTCTCTCACCATCATGCAATTGAACCTAATAACCATAACCCACCCTTTTTGACGGATAATTATTTTTTAAAAGCCACTAACGCCATTGCAATTCTTTTTTTGATAGTAGTTTATTTTCATTAGCGGTTCCTTTTCATTATTATTTTACTTTCAATTACCACATAACGGTTCCTTTTTATTATTTATTTTTATTTCGGTTAACGCATAGCAATTCTTTTTCATTATTATTTTTTCTTTCGATTACCACATAACAGTTTCTTTTCCTTTTCAATTTTATAGATTTTACAGCTTTTGCGGTTAAGACCAATTTTTTGGTGCAAGTTTTTGTATTTATTTTTTCTTTTGATTTGTCATTTTTATTGCAATCCATCTTTTGTTTTTGTTGCTGTTTGAAGTAGTTTGATAACATAATACTGAATGTAACTATAAAAGTAATAATATAACCAATTTGATAGTTATATATGAAGCTCTAAAAAACCCGTAGAGTCTAGTTTTTTTTTTTAAAAAAACGTATAGGGCCAAATTCTAGGTTAAAAAATCTTTAGTTTCTTAAACTTCAAGGTATAAAAAAGAGTTGGACCCCTTTTCTTTTACCGTACAACCAGATTCTAAAATGATCTATGAAGCTGAAATTCACGTCTTTAATCTCGAAGCCAATTATAGAGACTATGTCCACCAATTCTTTTAAGCCAATTATGTTTTAAAATTTCTTAAATTTTGGTGACTAAATCATCCAACACATATATATAATTTCATAGACTAAATTTAAGATTCCCTCTAAATCCAATTAATCTTTTGATTTGATCATCTTATTATTATTTCAAAATGTTTGTTATTTTACATAATTTATTCTTTCTCCCTTAACTTTGTGTTGAAATCAAAATGTATAAGGAATATATATATACTCTCTTGTCAAGTGTTTTTTAGCTTGAGTTACCAACATAATCAGTGAAGATACGACCGTCAGAGAACCTTCCAGAAGGTTTGCCAGGAAAAGTCATTCCATAAGGAGGTTTATACGATGGTGAGTTCAAGTAATTTCCTCTGTATCAACATAGGAGTCTCCAAATACAAATAGTTTCACAGAGTTGTTGGCGTATACCTCATACAATGACTTCTTTGTTCCTTCTGCAAATTCATCTTTTAAACTTGGCTTCATTAATTTGATTGCATGTGAAAACCAAGTTAAGCCATTATATTTAAGGTCTTTTCGTTTAAGATTATAAAAAAAATTGATTTTCATTACGGAGGGCGCCGAGCCCTTGCTTGAGGGCGCCGAGCCCTTCTGGAGGGCTTTGTGCCTTAAATGATAAGATTGATAGTCCACAGCCCAACAAACACGAGCTTTGGGACAATGCGAAGTGATTAACTGTTCGTCCTGGGTTGGTTTTTGCAGCGCAACATGTGCTGGACTCTAAGGGGTGGGGTCCTCGCCCAAGGTCTATGAAGGGCGCCAGCCCAACATGTTCGTGGGTACTAGCCCGGCTTGTGAGTGGAGATGGTGACTATGTCCTGTTTATATGTCCCGTTTATTGTTCTAGATGATCTATAGCCCAACAAGCACGAGCCGTTGGGACGAGGTGAAGTGTTTAAACTGTGATGCCTCGCAGCCCAACAAGCGCAATGCGAGATATGGGCGTCGTCTGGTTTGGCGAGGTGATGTAAAGGGCGCGACTCTCGATGTTTTTCGTAGATTCGAATTGGACGGATGAGATTCAATCACTGTTCACTTTCGTGACGTGTCTTAATATTGTTGCCTTTGGAAGTTGTGCCCCACTCAACGTTTGGCTTTGCGTTTTTCGAGGCGTCTTAACTCGTTTAATTGCTATTTTTGCGTTGCATTTCCATTTTCATTGTTTCGTATCCTCACTTCTCTCATTTCTCCGTGTCTGCTCCTTGCCCCAGTGTTTCCGTTGGCATCATCTCCATTCACTCCTTTGCTAAGTCGCGTGTAGCGCTCCTCGACAGGTACTTATCTAATCTCATCTTCTTCCTTCGCCTTTCACTATGGTTTTGATTAGGGAGTGCGACGATGTGGGGCGGGTGGTAGAGCCTGTAACTGAGGCTGAAAGGCGTAGGTTATGGAGGGATATCATTAGTCATGCCAAAAGGCCGGATGGATCGATCGGTTGGGTAGTGTTTGTGGAGGGTTACTATGGCCATTCAGTTTTGGCGCTTTTTCGGGGAGTGAGAGTGAGGAGAGTAGCGCATCTTCTGATTGCATTTTGCTTTATTCTTCCCCAGGGCCTTCGTGTAGGAGGGGAATTTGTTACTCTATGTCGTCCGGTGATTCAGATGGGGAGACGTTCGCGGAGGACATCATGGCTTCTGAGAGTTATTATACTACTGAAAAGCATGTTACGTTTTTCCAGAGCAAGCTCTACGTCTCGTCCACGGGAAACGAGGACGACGTGGTGTTGGAGCCATGTCGTCCTGGCGAGAAGGTTTGCCTTCGTCGCCCCCGAGGAGTGAAGGACGAGCTCTTTCATATGTACGCGACGGTGTATGAGGATCTTGGAGTGAGGTATCCATTCACTCCTTTTGAAGTGGACGTGCTAAGGACTTTTAACGTGGCACCGTCATAGTTGCAGCCCAGTAGTTGGGCGTTTATCAGGGCGTTCGAAATCCTTTGTGAGGGGTTAGGTTTTCAGCCTTCACTTGGCGCATTCTGCACCTTTTATGGGACGAAAGGAGTGAGCAAGTTATCCTAGGTGTCGATAAGCGCGCATCTGAACAGGCGATTGTTTCCGCCGTATGCTTCTCACTGTAAAAACTGGAGGGAGACTTTCCTGAGGACGAGGGGGCTAAAGGGTGCAAAGCGGCCATCGTGAAGGTGGATGGCGAGTTACGGTTTCCCCTTTGTTGGACGAGTAATCCTGCATCAGTGACAGGATACGAGTATGGGAAGCTGGATGATTATGAGAAGGGTGTCGTGGCGTTCCTGGAGAAGATGTTCCCCTTGAATATTAGGGAGCTGTTGAATAAGGAGGGGGATCTTGTGTCGTTGGAGTCTTATTTACGTGAGTTTCATTGTCATATTTTTCATTTTGCGTACTCTTTATGTCGAGTTTTTACTGATTCCTTGTTTCTATGTGTCTTCTTTCGCTGTTGTTGCAGAACCTATGGCGCTCATGTCTGGCGCAGAGAGGAGGAAGTATTTGGAGGAATTGAAGGCCAAAAAAGCTGCTGGAGGGCACGTCACCAACGACCCCTCTGGCGTCATCTTGAGGAAAATGAAAAGGAAGGTTGATTTGACATCAAATCTGGACGGTGGTGGCGAAGTAGTGGCGGCGGTATTGCCAAAGAAAGCCAAGCTTGTGAAGGCGGCGTCGAACCAAGATGCCGGTGATCGTGAGACGAGCGAGGCCTTCTGGGATCACAGCTTTGATTTTGAAGCCTATGTGAAAACCAAGATGAGTTTATACCCGACGGACGTGGAGGCTGGTCGGCAAGGCACTTTTCCCCTGATGATGAGGGATGTGGGCGTGCACTGCCTGCGTTCTGTCGTCATGTTGGACGCTATGGGGGAGAAGTATAAGCTGGAAATGGCACCATTTCGGGACAGTGTGACAAAGCTGGAGGAGGAACTGAAGGGAGCGAAGCAGGCCAAAGAGGGCGCCGTGAAGGAAGCGACGGACGCCCTGAAGTCTGATTATGAAGGGAAGATTGACGGGTTGAAGTCGGAGCTGGAGAAGCTTGATAAGGAAATAAAGCGCCTGCAGGCGAACACGGAGGAAGATCTTCAGAGGGGTGCTCAGCTGGTGGGGAATGTGAAGGAGGCCAAGTTCGAGGCTGCCGAGAGTTTTGACCGAGGCTTCGAGTGTGCCAAAGAGCAAGTGGCCCTGCTCTTTCCTGATGTAGATCTAGGCGGCCTTGATCCTTTTAAGATAGTGCAGGATGGCGCCTTGGTGGATGAGCCGCATGCCTTATTTTTTTGTAACCTTATTTAAAAGTTTGTTTGTTTCGTTTTGTTGTAATGGTCTTTTTGTAACACTTTGACAATGCCTCTTCGGAATTGGAATTTAATGTTATGTTATTATCTTTATCTGATTGTTGCCTTATTTATCTGATTGTTGTTTTACATTCCTTATCTGATTATTGTTTGGTTCTGGCCTTTATGATGAGGCGATTGCATCACCGACGTTTAAAATGTCTCGTTTAAGGTTAGGAAGCGACCTGAACCCCTTTAGGCTTTTTGATGCGTGGTATGTGGGCGGCCTGGGGCCCCTGTAGGATCAAATGTAGGCGACCTAGAGCCCCTGTGGGGTTAGGGTTTTAATTGTAGGCGACCTAGAGCCCCTGTGGGGTTAAGATTTTAATTGTAGACGACCTAGAGCCCCTGTGGGGTTAGGATTTTATTTATAGACGACCTAGAGCCCCATGATTTTAAGCGTAGACGACCTAGAGCCCCTGTGGGGTTAGGATTTTCGTTGTAGTCGACCTAGAGCCCCTATGGGGTTAGGATTTTAAGTGTAGACGACCTAGAGCCTCTGTGGGGTTAGGATTTTAAGCGTAGACGACCTAGAGCCCCTGTGGGGTTAGGATTTTATGGCGAGCAGACATGATATGTGAAAAATCGACAAGATTTAATGAAGAGAATAGGGTGCCTCGTTAAAAACCCCTGCCCTTGCAAGGGAAAAGAGTGCCCCTATCCCTTTTTATTGAAATGTAGATAAAATGTCAATGATAGTTGGTGGCGATCTTATTTGAGAGCTCGCCTTTATTTGAGAAAAATGAAAAAACTAAAAGAAAATAATGAATATTAGTGAAAACTTCAACTGTAGTAGTGGCGCAGGTTGACCGTGTTCCAGGTCCGTGGGACTGGGTCTTCGTTTAGCTCCTCGAGTTTGTATGCTCCATGGGAGAGCTTTTCCTTCACCCTGTACGGGCCTTCCCAGTTAGGTAGTAGCTTTTCAATTCTGGTGGGTGCGACGACTTGTCGGAGCACGAGGTCGCCGCTTTCCATGTCTCTTGGTATCACTTTGGAATTGTAGCGGTGGGCTGCCCTCTGCTTGGCGGCGAACTCTTGTATGTGGGCAGCCTCGCGCACTTCGTCGATCATGTCCATGGCGCAGTGTAGACCTGTCTCATTAGCTTTGACAAGGAAACCAAGTGAGTTAGGAAAATAATAGTATTGATGCGTAGAAGAGTTGCTAAGCTTTTAGGGGTTCTGCAAGCATAAAGAAGGTTAGTGGAAACAAAAAATGTAAGTACCCTCTTCCGAAAAGTTGTCTCGGCGCCAAGTTGGCGTGTCTATTTCCACTGGGAGCATGGCATAGGCGCCGTATACCATGGTGAATGGCGCCTCTTTTGTCGTTGAGTGTGGCGTTGTGTGGTAGGACCAGAGAACCTGTGCTTGTGGATTTTTTCTTTTCATTGTGAGAAAATGTAGCATGTAGTGGTGAGTAAGTAGAAAAAATTCAGAGTCATGTATTTCTTACCTCATGTAGTTGCTCGGCCCAAAGGCCTTTGGCTGCTTCGAATTTTTTCTTAATTCCGTTCAGTATGACTTTGTTGGCGGATTCTGCTTGTCCGTTGGCTTGGGGGTGTACTACGGAGATGAACTTCGTTTGAATGCCCAGCTGGTTGCAGAAATCTACTACTCTGGCGCAGGCGAGCTGTGTGCCATTGTCTGAGACGATACATTTGGGGAGTCCGAAACGACAGATGATTTTCTTCCAGTAAAATCTCTTGACTCTATCAGCTGTGATGTTGGCAACCACTTCAGCTTCAATCCACTTGGTGAAGTAGTCCACGCCTACGCTCAGAAACTTCAGTTGTCCAGGTGCCTTCGGGAAGGGTCCAACGATGTCGACTGCCCACTTAAAGAACGGCCACGGTGAAAAAACAGAGGTGAGTTCGCATGCTGGGGCGTGCTTCTTATCTGAGAATCGTTGACACTTGTCGCATTTCTTCACAAAGTCGGTGCAGTCCTGTAGCATCGTCGGCCAGTAATATCTCGCCCGGAGTAGTTTGGAGGACAGGGCGCGTCCCCCAATGTGGCTTCCACATACGCCTTCATGTACTTCAAAGAGAACTAGCTTCGTTTCGCTCTCGCGGAGGCATCTGAGCATGGGTGTCGCCCTTCCCATTCTGTATAGTTTCCCAGCTACCATGGTATACTTGGCGGCTCTTTTCTTGATCTGTAGTTCTTCTGCTTTGTCCTTTAGGGTGAAGGATCCTGTAAGGTATTTTATCAGGGGCGTCATCCAGCCTTCGTCCTCCCCTTGTATGGTATTGACCTTCATTACTTCTGTGCTTGGCACTGACAAAGTTTCTTGTATAACGGTTCTGTTATTCCCGAGTCTTTTGGTGCTGGCGAGTTTGGACAGAAGGTCTGCTTTGGAGTTCTGTTCTCGGGGGACGTAGATTTCTTCGAAGTATTTGAACTGGCTCGCCAGCTCTTGAACTTTTGCCAAGTACTTTGTGAGTTGTGCATCTTTCGCTTGGTATTCTCTGGTGATTTGGCTTGTTACTAGCTGGGAGTCGCTCCTCGCCCTCAGATTCTCGGCGCCCACTTCCTGTGCTAAAGTCATCCCTGCTATAAGGGCTTCGTATTCCGCCTGGTTATTGCTTGCCTTAAAGTCGAAGCAAAGTGATTGTTCAATTGAGAAGATCATCTGGTCCTTCCAATACTATACCTGCGCCGCTACCTTTGAGGTTAGATGATCTGTCTACCGAAAGGAGCCATACGTGAGGAACGGGATCGCTGATGGGCGACGTGAACTCCACTAAAAAGTCTGCTAGGACTTGGGATTTGATGCTGCCACGGGGGAGGAATTGGACGTCGTACACTTAGAGCTCAACGACCCAAGCCACCATGCGCCCGACGAGGTCGGGTTTCATGAGGACCTGCTTGATTGGGTAGTTCGACTTGACGACGATCTATGCCCCTGGAAGTACGAGCGTAGCTTTCGTGCTATGGTGATGATTGCCAGGGCCAGACGCTCGATCTTCTGGTATCGAAGCTCCGCTCCTTTGAATACTTTGCTGACGAAGTACACCGGTTTTTCGCCGTCTTCTGAATCTTGGACTAACACTAAACTCATGGCGTTGTCAGAAATCGATAAATATAAAAAGATAATAGAACCTTTTTCTGGGCGGTGTAGCATTGGCAGGCTTGATAAGAAAGCTTTGATTTTCTGAAAGGCGTCTTCGCACTCAGGTGTCCATTGGAACTGCTCCTTCTTTTTAATAGAGGCAAAGAATGAAAAGGCCTTGTCACCTACACATGAGAGAAAACGTGACAACGCCGCCAGACGTCCTATCAACTGTTGAACTTCCTTGATATTGGATGGACTCCGCATGTCTATGATGGCCTGACACTTGTCTAGGTTGGCCTCTATGCCACTCCTTGTAAGCATGAATCCCAGAAACTTCCCTGCGTGGACACCAAAGGAGCACTTGGTAAGATTCAGGCGCATGTTGTACTATCGTACCTGTTGAAAGATTTCCCTCAAATCTTCTGTGTGGCTCGTATCTTGCTTAGTCTTGACGACGAGATCATCAATGTAAACTTCCAGATTTCTTCCAATCTGGGCGGCGAAGACAATGTCCATCAGGCGCTGAAAGGTGGCGCCGACGTTTTTCAGTCCGAAAGGCATGACCTCGTAGTGGTAATTCTGGTTATTCGTCATGAATGCCGTTTTGGGGGCGTCTAGGGGGTCCATCTGGATTTGGTTGTAGCCGGAATACGCGTCCATGAAGCTCAGTGTTTTGTAACCAGAGGCGTTGTCTATCAGGTGGGCAGGCGGTGTTGAGGTCGGTGTAGTCTACGCACATTCTCCATTTTCCTGAAGATTTCTTCACCAAGACAACGTTAGCCAGCCACGTGGGATATCTGATCTCGCTGATAAAACGGGCGTCTTTGAGCTATTCATCGACGACCTTTCTTCTTTCCTCGCCCAACTTTTGCTTTATCTGGATGACAGGCTTGACCCCTGGGTTTACGGCGAGGTGATGGCACACGATACTTGGGTCGATGCCCGACATGTCCAATGGTTGTCTGGCGAAGAGCTGCAAGTTTTCCTTCAGTAGGGAGATGATGGCGAGCTCTTCCTATGGGTCTAAGGAAGCGGCGATCTTGGTTGTATGTGGGGTTGTGGTCCTATCTGAACTTCCTTCAGGTCTTCCGTGGGCTCGAGACGCTCTTGTTGATATTCTTCGCGTGGGTCTAGGTTGATCATGTTGACGAGGTGGGGTTTATCTGTCACGCTTCTTCTATTATCTTTCTGCAGCCTCAAGCTGTTATGGTAGCATTCGCGGGCGACCCTTTGGTCTCCGCGGATCGTACCTATGTGGCCGCGATCCAAGGGATACTTCATGACCAGGAATTTTTTTGAAAGGAAAGCGCTCAATAGGTTGAAGGTGGGGCGACCAATGATGATATTATACGAGCATGGGGCGTTGACTACCAAATATCTGGCCTTGATAGCCTTCGCGTCTCTTCCTGTGCCGAAAGTGGTCTTCAGGGAGATGTAGCCTTGAACGTGTACTTGTTCTCCTGTGAAGCCTGCTAAAGTTCCCTTAAAGGGTTGTAGCTGTTCGGGGTCCAAACCCATTTTTTCGAAGGCGGTGTAGTAAAGTATGTCTGCCGAGCTTCCCGGGTCAATGAGGACCCGCTTGATGTCCCAATTGAATATCTGGGCGGTGATAACCATGGGATCGTCGTCGTGGGGAACGACGCCTTCATAGTCTTTGGACGTGAAGGAGACATCTGGTTCTTCTATGTCGGTCCTGCTCGTGATGTCGTCAAGGAGAAGAACTTGTCTGACATAATTATTTCATGAGTTGTTGGACTCGCCCCCACCGGCGAATCCTCCAGAGACCGTGATGAGAGTGTGTCTGTCTTTGCCTTTGTTGCTCTCCTTGCTTTTGTGGGGCTCTTCTGAGCGTCTACGCTCTTCATCGTGCCCGTTCTTCACATATCCTCTTAGTATCCCGTTCTGAATAAGTTTTTCAATTTCATGTTTCAAGTGTATGCAGTCGTCTGTATTGTGGCCCTAATTCTATGATACTTGCACCAGACACTCTTGTTCGGTCCTATTCGGTTGCTGGTAGGCTCTGGGGGGTCTGGGATCAACCTCGAGTGATAAACATCTTTCTAGATTTGCTCTCGGCAGGTGTTGAGTGGTGTGAATACCTCGAATGGTCGTTCGTGGTGATGCCTGTCCGTGTCGTGGCGTTTGAAAGCTCCCTTCACCCTGGAAGCTGATGGGTAGTAGCCGCGGCGGGGGTCAGAGTTCGCCACGCCACACTCCTTCGTGTCATGTGCCTTCTTCTCGGCGTTGCTTTCTTCTCCCTTGATGTAGCATTTGGCTCAGGACATGATTTCCTCCATGGAGTCTGCAGGCTTCTGTGTGAGGGATTCATTGAATTGCCCGACCCGCAGACCGTTCTGGAAGGCTCCGACAAACAGCTCCTGGTTAGGGTTGATGACTTTGATGGTGGCGTTGTTGTAGCGGGCGAGGTATTCTCTGAGTGACTCGTTTGGACCTTGTCGGACGTTGAACAAACTAGTGGAGGAAACCTTCCGGTGGCGACTGGCGGAGAACTGGTGGATGCGTTTTCTTGTCATGTCTTGATATCCTATGATCGAGAAGCATGGGAGATTCATGTACCACCGGAGGGCGGCATCCTTGAGGGTACCCGCCAACAGCTTGCACTTCAAAGAATCGGCGGTGCCAATCACCACCATCTGGGTGTTGAAAGCAGTGATATGTTCTACAAGATCAATTTTGCCATCGAAGGAAGCGAGCGATGGTGGTTTGAAGTTTTCTGGTACGGGGGCGTTCCAAATTTCGGCTGAGAGGGGCTGGGGATCTGGATCGTCTAAATCGCCATGTTGCGACTCGTCGCGATCGTTTTGCTGCTGCTGAATGGTCTCCATGGAAGCTTGTAGGGCCTCATTGTGATTGATGAGCTTCTGAATCTGGTTTTGCATGGCTTCCATGATGTTGTGGTCCGTCATCGTAGGGATGATAAGGGTTGGCGGCTTCGAACTATGAAGTAGGGTAGAGCGAAGGGTGGTGAGGCTTCCGAGTTGTAGCAGAGGCTATTGACTCAGAAGAAAGCTCTAAACTGTCGTGTGTGTAAACGATTCAGAGTTGCGGCTAGGTTAGTTTTACCGTAGCCCCACGGTGGGCGCCAACTGTACTTGCAAAGAGTACAATCTAGGAAACTAGGGTTTAGTCTGTCAATGTGATGCCTTGAGAATGCCTCTCAAGTGGGTATTATAGTCCTGTATGGGCTAGGTTTCCCGTGGCTTTAGCCTCAAGTAGCTTGGGCCCAAAGCCACGCTTAAAGCGCTCTGGAGCGTTCTAGAGGCTTCTAGAAGCTTTCTGAGGCGGTGCTCCTTGCAAGCTCGCCTAAGGCCTAGCTGGTCCTTACGGAGGGCGCTCAGCCCTTGCTTGAGGGCGCTAAGCCCTTCTGGAGGGCTTTGTGCCCTAAATGATAAGATTGATAGTCCAATAATAAACATAAATTTTGATTATTTTTATTTTATTTTTTGTAATAATTATAAGTGTACCTGCAGTTATATTAATTATCATGAAGAGGAGAAGAAGCAAAGAGAACTTGGTGATTCGTAGAGTTTGCTTCGCCATTGATGAATGGTGATTAGTAAGTGCAGTTTAGTACATGTTGCTGAGCGATCACAGGTATGTACGATAAGTATAAATACTACTCAATCTAAAAGGAGGATATATATATATAGTAAACGATATCATTGAAGTCGACCTTAATTTTTTAGCGACATAAACGTCAGCTTCTCTCTTAATTCTCTCTTTCTTCTTTCTTCATCAAGGATAACGGGTGAGTTTAGGTCATTTTTTTTACCCTGAAACTGAAACACTCCTGTAAAATTTTAGTTACAACACAAGTTTAACTGGTCTTACCGGTAAAAAAAAAATATATCTAATGGCTTTATAAGAAGAAAAAAAAACTGGAAAAGCTTTTTAGAGCCACATACATCATGGGGCAACATCCTTAAACTAAAAGTAAATCATCCATCTTTATTAATTTTACATTTTCATGTTTCTATATGAATATAAATGTAAAAAAAAACTAACATCTTTATTAATTTTGCTCTTCAAGTTTGGTTTATGGCAGATTTATGGCAAGAGATTCAAAGTGCGGTGGCAGCATCACCTTCGGCTATTGAAGCTATTTTCTCTTTGTTGCATTCTTTATCTGCCACGCTCTCTCAAAGGTTGGTTGCACTCTTTTGGAGTATTTGGAAACATAGGAATGTCAAGGTGTGGGAAGACGTTACAGAAACTTGTGCGACGGTGGTTGAAAGAGCTCGGTCTATGGTCGAAGATGGGAAGCTTGCGAATGCTTCCGGTGTTGATGTGTAGAATGCGGCCTCTGCTGGTTCGGATATAGCAGCTGCTAGGGCAGCTCCTGTTGCACCGTCTTCTGCTCAGTTGCGGTGGCAGGTCCCTACGCATGGTCGGATGAAATGCAACATTGATGCCGCGTTTTCCAGTCATCGTAACAGACCCGACATTGGTATTTGCATCCAAGATGAAGGTGGAGTTTTTGTGCTGGCTAAAACAGTAAGCTTTGCTGGTGTTTACCTGGTTGATATTGGTGAAGCATTGAGTCTCTACCATGCTTTACAATGGGTGAGCGACATGCAGCTTGATAGCATTGATTTTGAAGTTGATTCTAAAACCACGAAAGATGCACTTTATTCAGGTCGGGAAGCAACATCATCACGGCTTCCCGGGCTCTGCTCTCTTCCAAGTTCATTAACTCTCGGGTGGAGTTTGTTAGGCGACAAACAAATGTGGTTGCTCATAATCTCGTAGGAGAGGCCACTTTTCTCGTTAGTCCCATTATTTATTTTCATATACCCAATTGTATTGAAACTTTGATTATTAATGATATGCTATAAGCACTTTCCTTTAAAAAAAAACTAATTAATAACTTGTGGATTAATTTAATAAATTTTATTATAAAATATTTGTTAACTTGCACCAATTTGCTAACTTAGACCCATTTTTGTTATGAACACATTTATGTCACAATAACAAACATTAAACAACAAAAAAAAGACAAAACGGTTTTGAAAAAAAAAACGGTTACAATTTTTTAAAATTACATAGTTACCCTTCGTTTAATAATGGTTTTATAATAGTAGTAGGTGAATATTTTTGTCCAGATGAAAATGTGCACACTTCCTAACTTGGACCTTAAGAGTGTGTTTGGATGAGGTAATTGAGAAATTTTGAAGAATTTAGAATTCTAGGCAATTCAAATGAATCAATTAAATTTGTTTCATTTCTAAATATTCTTGTTTGTATGGAATAATAAAAAATTTCATTATCGGCATTTTTGGGTAACTTTTATAAATTTTAATTTTTTTGGCCAAATTTGAAAATTGAAATTAGGGGTCAATTTGTAAATTTAAAAAATTTTGAGGGGTCAATTTTAAATTTTGAATAAGTCGAGGGGTAAATTTGTAATTTCCAAAAAAATATTAGGGGTCAAATTGCAATTTTTGTAAATTTATTGGGGTCAATTTGAAAACTTTGGAAAATTTGAGGACCAAAATGCAAAATTGGAAAATTATAAGAATAAATAAATTTGAAATTCTTAGCTTTTAGGTGTCATTTGAAATTTTCTAAATTTAACTTAAACAAAATACTTCATAAATTTTCATCATTTTGAAAATTCTCCATATTATCATCCAAACAATGAAATTCATATAAAAATATTTGAATTCCCTCAAAACATTACATTACCTCAAAACATTCCCCATCCAAACACACTCAATGTTTTTTGTTGATCTAAGTTAACAAACTCATATGTGTGTGTGTGTGTGTGTGTAATCAATCAATATCAATTTTTCTCCTTCACTCATCGAGGATGGGTGATTTAAGTCATTTTTTGACCTAGAATCACCCATCTGCATTTTATCATTTTCATTCAATCTAAATAAATGGTTTCTACATATATCTATATCAAGTTTGTTCTTTTGTGTTTTTTCGTGATTTCATCGTCTGAGTGCGGCGTTGTGTTGCTCGTCCTCTTGTACCACATTGTTTGATTTTTGGTGACTTAGATTTTATCATATTATATGTAGACATTCTGCCGTTGTATGCTATTAACTTAGATGTTGTGAGTTTTTCGTAGATTCATCTTTTATGTTTTTATCGATGTTGAACATATTATCGTATCTGATGTACTCTATCAATTTAAATGAATAAATAATTTTTTTAAGGAAAATAAATATCATTTTGTTTTTATCAACAAAAAATAAATATATGAAAAAATAACGCATGAATATATGAAGGATACACATGAATATGTGCATTTAATTTAAGGGACAAACAATCAGATGACCAAATGAATTAAACGGTTTGATTGATGATGGAAAAGGAAAGGAGAGATTAGATGACCGAATGTACTGTGAACTATCTCGACATTTTTTTAATGGATTACTGAATCAAAATAATTTGTTTAATTTTTTTTAAATGGCAAAAGAATTTGTAATTGAATCTTGTCAGTAATCTATAATTGACTCTCTAATTAATATTTAATATTATTATGTTAATTTTTTTTATTAGAGATAAGTTTATATGAGTTGGGTTGCGAAGCTCATCACGGTTAAAACAGGCGAACGGATTTACAGATGAATCAACTTTTTACATGTTGAGATAATCATCATTGACATTTTATTATGTTAATTGAGTTTACAAAATTTTAAATAATTTATAATTCAGTTTTTTTAATAGTTTTTTTTGGTCAAGAATCAAAATTTATAATTGAGTTGTTCCACATTCAAAAATATATAATTGAATTATTCTAATTAATTGACATATTCAAAGACCTAGATTATTTAGAAGTTCAGTGATTGGCAAAACTTCAGAGACCTGATTAAACTTAAGCAAGACAAATAAGTAAGTAACAAAAGATATCAAGATAACAAAAATCGTTATTGTTTGATGTGAAAATAACATCAAAACATAAATTTGTTCTTGACCACAATAATAATTTTAGAGTTAACCAAAATGTGAAAATAATCATCATCTTCTCCCATCTCCTCATTAGCAACATCACTCTCTCCTATATTTTCATGCGAGGTGTTAAAATTACTTTGTAGCTGATACGACCCAATTCGAGTAGGGATTACACTCCAGAAATTAGAGAAAGAAACTACAGATAAAAGAAAGAAAATTCATTATATTTTTCATTGATTCTCATAATTAGGCATACAATGCTTATATAGACTTGTGCATACTCACAATAAGATAAGTGCACCCTATCATACTCAATATTATCCCACTAACAATATACCTTCTAGATCTTTCTAGATTAAGGTGAGTCATAATAACTTCTAAAACTAGCTCAGTCTCCATATTAGTGCTCCTTATTCTAACTATCCTATCATTACCGACCCCTTCAAGACCAACCTTGTCCTCAAGGTTGTAATACTTTATTCTTGAAACAAGTTTTCCTGGATCCAACAGTTTGAATGAAGAAGATCTAGTTGCCATAGACATGTCCCCTTGTCCAATGGGATCCCATTGATGCTGTCTTCCCATTCTAAAAAATAAAACAGATTGTTTCTGCCCACTTTTAATCAATTGAGTCTTGATGTAACCAATAATTTCCTCAGCATTCCCCAAGTTTTGCAGTTCTGACCCAATATGAAAACAACTGTGATAGATGGAAAAAATAGTGACAGAAATAGCCCCAATACTAGTTGCACATTCAACCGTTCCAACCATCATGCCAACAATGTTGTGAAGCCAAGACTTCAAAATTTCAATGGCATTGTCAGCAAAAGTAGCTTGTAACAAATCCCAAACTTCTTTCTCATAATTCTCGGTTGACAACACAACTATGTGGATCTCATAGTTGTCAAATTTAGTAACAACTAGTGCATTGCAAATACAATGTCCAAAATGAAATGGGTCAATTGCCTCTGGAAGATCTTTATGGTTATATGCAAAGCCTTGTGATCTCCCAAAAGCAAGATAAATAAGTCTTTCAAATCTCCAATAACACTTTTCATGAGACCAGTACCTTGCAAGTGGTGCATACTTCAAGTGAATATAATTCAACATATCTATTCCAGTGTGCTCTGTTGTACCTTAATTTTGTCCAAGTCTCTTCTTTTTTTTTTTTTTTAAAATCATCATCATGCAAAAAATCAATTTTTATTTTCTTCTTTTTTAAAAATAATAAAAAAGGTTTTATTATTATTTATTTATCTTTCTTTTTTTATTATTATTATTATTATTATGTTTTGTTTTTCTCAAAAAAAAAACACATATACAAAGAAAAAAACAAAATCAAAGAAGGCTGCAAGCTGCAGCCCCTGTTTCCAGCATCCCTTCCTTTCCGTTTTCTTCCATTTTCCTTTGTCAAAGAAAGTCCAAATAAGCTGCAGCTGTGTGCAGCGCCCTTCTTCCCTGTTTTCTCCCAACCTCTGTCAGGGCAGCACCCCTCCTTTTCTGTTTTTTTTTTCCATCAACTTCTTTCAAACTCAGCTCCAACTTGTTCAAAATCCTGCCCAAAATCTTCACCAAAATCACAAGGTCACTTCCTCCATAAATGTTAACCACAATTCTAGCAAAAGCACACAAAAAAGCCCAGCTTTCAAGGGATCTCATGATCACAAAATTGCCTATATAACAGGGACGAAAATGAATGAAAGGGGAGAATTTTTGAAGCAGAATCAGAAAACCAGAAAACAACAAAGATCATAACAAAACCTCTAAAAAGAAAGAAGCTCTGTTTTTTTGTTTTTTTCTTTACAAACCACCACAACAAATCAAATAGAATCAAAACAGCAACTAAACCACAAAAAAACATCACACAAAGAGAGGAGAATAGCAGCAAAACACCATTCTGTTATTGTTCATCTTCTCCATCACTTCCATCTTTAAAAAAAACCACAACAACCCAAAGGCCCCTTTCATTTTTTTTTGTGCATCTGAAGCTTTGGCTAGGAGTTGGTAAGTATCTTGAGCCTTTTTATCTCATTTTTCGCATCTGTTTAAAGAATATGTAGTTTTTTCATAAAAAATGCATTTTTCACCATAAGTTCATAAGCATGACTTAAGGCCAAAATATAGTTAGTTCTAGGACATCTTTTGGTAGATCTAAGACCACTAGGATGTAGTATTCATGGCAAACTTTACAGTGATATTTTTACTTTCGTATTTGGTTCAATATTGAGTGAGAAATTTAACTCAGAAGTTGGGACAAAATCACAAAGCTGTTCTGCTGTTCCTGCTTTATTTTTCTGCATTTTTAGTCATTTTAACTCATATTTTTGCACTAAAAAGATCATACAAAAACCCCAAAAAACACAAAGATCACAACAATTACCAAAACAGAAATGATTTTTCTTCCTACTGTTTTCAACATTTTACCCCTGAGGTTATGAAATCAGAGTCTGAAGAGTGCTTCTGAAGTTCAGCTTCTGAACAGTGCTTCTGAACAGTGCTTCTGAAGCAGCTTCTGAACAGTGCTTCTGAAGCCGTACATTTTGCATTCTGTTTTTGAAGTCAGTTTCTGCGTCTGAAGGTTCAGAACCTGGTTTGAACTATTTTTGAAAAGGGCTGAAACTCGTTTTATTTGAAAAAGAGAAATATAACAAGTGTTATTGTTTTCAATTATAGTTTATACATTATTTTTTCAATAGCAAACTTGGATGAAAAAAGGAATGGTCCGACGTATGTCTTTCTATTCCCCGGTTGCACGGGCACTTGATGTATGTCTCGTTGTTCGGACAATAATCATTCCTTTTCAAAATACAAAAAATATATTAATTTTCAATAACAAACTTGAATGAAAAAGGAATGGTTCGACGTATGTCTTCCTATTCCCCGGTTGCACGAGCACTTGACATATGTCTCGTTGTTCAGACAATTGTCATTCTATTTTCAAAATACAAAGACATAAAAAACAAATCCAACACACCAAACTAATTTTCGTCCCCCCGTGGTCAAATAAAAATCAAATCTCTTTTCACAAACGGACGATTGTTTTATCAATTCTAATGCGAAACAAACAAACGCTTAAGCCTCCCACGCACGAGCATACAAGCTACGTTTAACCACTAGAATACGATCAAAAACATTGTTCTTTAAAATCAACTAACAAACAAATATTTTCTACCAAAGAACTACGTAGCTTTGAATTCTCCATCGCACCAGGAGATACGTAGGAGCAAGATCCCACTCTTGTCAAGCACAGAAATAAAAAAACTTTTTTCCCCCTTTTTTTTTTTTTGAAATATTAAAACGTAGCAAGAAACCTTTAAAACACTTTTTAACCCTAAGCTAACTAGGAGGTTCCCGTTGGATACAACGGATGCGAGGGGTGCTAATATCTTCCCCTTGCATAATCGACTCCCGAACCCGTTAATGGTTGCGATGACCATCTTTTCCACATCGTCAAGGGTTTTATCAACGTTTCCCTTTAAAAATAAAACTTTGGTGGCGACTCCGTAGTTATTCCGAGCGTTAGTACGCTCGAGCGTTTTTTAGCGAAGCGACAGCTGGCGACTCCGCTTGGGAAGTTCTTTTTGTTTCTCACTAGCGAGTCAAGCCTATCCTAGTTAGCTCTTAGGTTAAGTGTTTTTTGTTTGCTTGCATGTTTTTATCTTATATATTTATCTTCATTTTTTTCTCCTGCCTCTATATCTATGCTTCATTATGCTTTATGTTCATATATATATATATATGTCAACTGTGGGTTGTCTCATGAGTGAAGCTCTATACCCGAGCTTTGAGAAAAACTTAAGATAAGATGGTGGTTGCGTAGTGTTGACCTTCCTGACGTATGTCTTGCAAGGTTGGCATGAAAACCCCGCCTAGAGTAGATTCTCTTGGAGGTGTTGTTGTCTTTCGAGTATTTGCAATGGCGGCGGTAATTTCTTGTAGGATCCGTGACTCCGGGGACCCTTTTAAACCAGTCTAGAACCTAAACATGTTATTAGGGACCTCCGGTTAGAACAAGAGTCGATGGTCGCGTAGTGTGGACCTTCCTGACGTATGTCTTGTAGGGTTGGCATGAAAACCTCACCTAGAGGAGATCTCTTAGAGCGTTGTTGTCTTGCAAGTATTTGCAATGGCAACAATATTTTCAAATAAGATCAATGACTCTTGGAACCATTTTGAGATCTAGAACCTACATGTGAGAATGGGGGGTAGTACTGTGCGTTCCTACCTTGGTAACTTATGCCTTGAACTCTTTTACCAACACCTCTGCATGCCATAACATTTACATCCATGAAAATAATTTTCGCATATACATTTTCCTTCCCAAAACAAAAAAAAAGCATGTTTTTCCATCTACATCGCATACATGCATTTTCATGCATTTTAAAGAAAAACACTCATATCATTCCTCCCAAAAGTACCCGACCTGGTGTACCGTTGCGTTTCTAATGAGATCCCGAGCAACAGGAAGGCCATTGAAATTCCATAAATCATTTCCTTGTTCAAGGAATTTATCATGCTTTTAAAAAAAATCATTTTGCTCTGCCCAAGGCAAATGATTAGCTTTGTGGGCCCCCATGTTTCAAATTATTTCTATCGTTAATAAAATTGCATTTTGTGTTCAAGTGAGTTTCATTTTTCTTCCATGGCAATACTTTACCCATTTTAAAGTTCCGCAACCATAAAATAAAAAAACATACTCATGCAGATCCATAAATACACCCATTGAAAATAACACTGCTATAATCCCTTACGACTTCGATTTCTCGATTAACCAAACGGAAGACGATGAGGAAGACGATTATGAACCTCCTGAAGAATTGTCCAGGCTTGGGGATCAAGAGGATAGGGTAATACAACCTCACCAAGAACCAATCGAAGTGATTAACTTAGGGACCGAAGAGGACAAGAAAGAGGTCAAAGTAGGAGCCTCCCTGCAAGGAGACGTGAAGGAAAAGTTGATTGAGTTACTACGGGAGTATGTAGATGTGTTCGCTTGGTCATATCAGGACATGCCAGGATTAGACCCCAACATAGTCATGCATAGCTACCACTCAAGCCAGAATGCCCACCAATAAAGCAAAAGATGAGAAGAACCAGACCCAGCATGGCTCTCAAGATTAGAGAGGAAGTCAAAAAGCAGTTTGACGCCGGCTTCTTAGCAGTAACCAAGTATCCACAATGGGTTGCCAACATTGTGTCAGTCCCAAAGAAGGATGGCAAAGTCAGAATGTGTGTGGATTACCGAGACTTGAATAGAGCGAGCCCAAAGGATGACTTCCCACTACCTCACATTGATGTATTGGTAGACAACACTGCCCAGTTTTCAGTCTTCTCTTTCATGGATGGCTTCTCTGGATACAACCAAATCAAAATGGCTCCAGAAGACATGGAGAAAACCACGTTCATCACCCCATGGGGAACTTTCTGCTACAAGGTAATGCCCTTTGGATTAACGAATGCCGGGGCAACATATCAAAGAGCAATGGTGACTCTTTTCCATGACATGATTCATAAGGAAATAGAGGTTTATGTCGATGATATGATTGCCAAATCTTAGATGGAGGAGGATCATCTGTTCCATTTGCAAAAGCTGTTCGAGCGCCTGAGAAAATTTAAGTTACGCTTAAATGCTAACAAGTGCACCTTTGGTGTTAGGTCCGGTAGGTTATTGGGGTTCATAGTCAGCCAAAAGGGAATTAAAGTTGATCCTGACAAGGTAAAAGCCATACAAGATATGCCAGCGCCAAATACTGAGAAGGAGGTTCGTGGATTCTTAGGAAGATTGAACTACATTGCTAGATTCATCTCACACATGACGGCCACTTGTGAACCAATTTTCAAATTGCTAAGGAAAAATCAAACTATTCAATGGAATGAGGACTGTTAAGAGGCGTTTGATAAGATCAAACGATACTTGCAAGAGCCACCGATTTTGATACCTCCGATTCCTGGTAGACCCCTCATCTTATACTTGACAGTGCTTGATGGATCCATGGGTTGTGTGATAGGACAACAAGATGAAACAGGAAGAAAAGAGCACGCAATCTACTATCTAAGTAAGAAGTTCACCGATTGTGAATCAAGGTATACCTCACTTGAAAAGACTTGTTGCGCCTTAGCATGGGCTGCCCGACTCTTAAGACAATACATGTTGACTCACACCACTTGGTTGATATCAAAGATGGATCCCATCAAATACATCTTTGAAAAGCCCGCCCTCACAGGAAAGATAACCCGTTGGCAAATGCTACTATCCGAGTATGACATCGAATATGTTACTCAAAAGGCTATAAAAGGGAGCGTGTTATCCGAGTACCTTGCTCACCAACCATTGGAGGACTATCAACCCATACAATTTGACTTCCCCGATGAAGACGTTGTAGCCTTGAATGACGAAAAGATCATAAGTGATGATGAAGGGCCTGAACCAGGAACTCGATGGAAACTCGCTTTCGATAGTGGCTCAAATGCCATGGGGCACGGGATCGGGGTTGTCCTAATATCACCAAGAAATGGGTATCAACCCTTCACAGCAAGGTTATGCTTTGACTGAACCAATAATATGGCAGAGTATGAAGCGTGCATCTTGGGCCTCGAAGCGGCAATTGACCTAAGGATCAAAATCCTGGAAGTATACATGGACTCAGCACTAGTCATATATAGTGTGAAAGGAGAGTGGGAAACAAAACATCCCAATTTGATCCCCTATCATGTCCGTGTTGTAGAATTGATGAAGCATTTCGATGAGATCACCTTTCATCATATACCTCGAGAAGAGAATCAAGTAGCAGATGCTTTAGCTACATTATCATCAATGTACCAAGTGAATTTTCACAACGAGGCACCAATCATAAAGATGGATCGTAGGGATATACCAGTTGTGTGCGCAGTAGTCGAAGAAGAACTTGACAACAAACCCTGGTTTTACCACATCAAGCGATACCTCGAAGAGCAAAAGTATCCAGAGAATGTCTCACAAACAGACAAGAAAACCCTCATGAGATTGGCATCGCAGTTCTTCCTCAACAGGGGCACACTCTACAAAAGAAATTATGACATGGTCTTACTCAGGTGTGTGGATAAACGTGAAGCAGACATGCTCATCAAAGAAATCCATGGGGGTCTTTTGGAACCCATACAAACGGACACGCTATGGCGAAAAAGATCCTAAGGGCGGGCTATTACTGGCTAACTATGGAGGCTGACTGTTTTCACTACGCCAAGACATGTCACAAGTGTCAAATTTACGCAGACAAGGTGCACGTGCCACCAACTCTTCTGAATGTTATGACGGCACCCTGGCCTTTCTCTATGTGGGGCATAGACATGATTGGAATGATCGAACCAAAGGCTTCAAATGGACACCGGTTCATCCTGGTTGCCATCGACTATTTCACCAAGTGGGTTGAAGCGGCTTTTTATGCAAACGTAACAAAACAAGTGGTGGCCCGATTCATCAAGAAGGAAATCATTTGCCGTTACGGCACTCCCCACAAAATCAACACATATAATGGGGCAAATCTAAACAACAACACAATGAAGGAATTGTGCAAAGACTTCAAGATTGAGCACCATAATTCCTCACCATATCGGCCGAAGATGAACGGCGGGTAGAAGCAGCCAACAAGAACATCAAGAAAATCATCCAGAAGATGGTAAAAACCTACAAGGATTGGCATGAGATGCTTCCCTTCGCGCTACACGGCTACAGAACGACAGTTCGCACTTCCACCGGGGCAACCCCTTTTTCCTTAGTATAAGGTATAGAGTCCGTGCTTCCCATTGAAGTTGAAATTCCCTCATTAAGGGTCTTGATGGAAACTAAGTTAGAGGAAGCCGAGTGGGTCCAAACAAGATTCGACCAACTGAACCTCATAGAAGAGAAGCGTCTAACAACATTGTGTCATGGACAGTTGTACCAAAAGAGGCTCAAGAAGGCATTCGACAAAAAAGTTCGTCCTCGAGAATTCAGAGAAGGAGACTTAGTGCTGAAAAAGATATTACACATCCACAAGGATCCCCGCGGGAAATGAACTTCTAGCTATGAAGGACCATACGTGGTAAAGAAGGCTTTCTCTGGCGGAGCCTTAATCATCACTACTATGGATGGAGAGGAGTTTCCACTCTCAATAAACTCCGACGCAGTCAAAAAATACTATGCCTAAAAAAGAAAAAAAGAAAAAAAAAGAGGTCGCTAAATGAAAACCCGAAAGGGCGGTTTAGGCAATAGAGAGCGTCCTGGTAGATCGAAAACCTGAAAAGGCGGTCTAGGCAAAAATTAAGGACATCAAAAAAGGAAATATACCCCAGTGGACTGAAAACTCGAAAGAGCGGTCCATGTAAAAATTAGGGGCTTCAAAACAGATAAGAAAGGCAGAAGGCTGCATCACTCAAGATCCTGACAGAATTCAGGAGGGAAGGAATCAGTCTCGTTATCATCTTTTAGAGGCGAAGGATTTCGAAGTCATAGGGAAAGTAGCACGTGTTGTACCAAAGCGACACCCAAGCAAATCTCCATTTGTTTTTTGTTTCTTTCTTTTCTCTATCTTAGTTATCACCTCTTACTGGGATTGCATCTTCATGTATCAAACCCATTCAAGGGATCAAGTTTCTTTGAATAAAAATCATCTTTACGCCTTTTCGTTGTTTTGTGTCCTCGCTTGCTCGTAAAATGTTGTTTTATTCATGATAAATAATGCATTGAAATATGGGAAATAATATAAAAACTTGCAAAAAAAAGTGTGTTTTACTTGAATTTTTAAATGTCGAAAGAATTTCGTTGGTCTCCAGTATTGCATCAAAGGACTCAAGGCCTGAAACTCTTCATCAATCATTTTAAGATTCTTACTCTTCAGCAGAAACAAGTGCGCAGCTCACGGTACATGAAACATAAAGATCCCGGGTGTCGGAAGGGCGGGATTCCCCAAATAAAACATACCCCACGTTTCTTTCATCCACTGAGACTGGATATCGATCAGCTTTCAAGATGATCCTTATATTTCCAACTAAAGCCCAATTTTCATTGGCACTCTCAAACACAATTTCCAACCAAAGCCCAACCATGCTCGGCACCCAATCACAACCGAAGCGCAACATGTCATCTGTTTATCCCATATGTCAGCATAGTGCATGCATCATATCAAACTCATTCATTGGCATGCATCTCATATTCATAACATACTCTCCCTCACAATTTCTCATGCTCCCCAGCAAACACTCCCCGGTGAGTATCCCATATTCATCGACATTCACCAACAAGTTATCCAGTGTTCACCAGTGGACCTCTTTCAAGAACTTCCCCAGTAGGTTTCTTCAAAAAAAAAAAACCAACGGGTCTCTTCACAAACTATCCTAGTTTTCGTTAAACTTACATGTATCCACTAGATTTCCCCAGCAGAAACTCCCTAATGAGTCAACCTCATGTCATATCATACTGCATAAAGCAACTTAAAGCATATCATGCATCAACAATCATTTTTTCTTTTCCGACAATCTAAGTACTAGCCACGTCTAGAGACGATACGTTTATCCCCATGGCAGTCTAAGCACCCCCTGAGGCGACGACTTATCCTTCAGTCTAAGCACCCCCCCGAGGCGATGATCTGTTTATCTCTCAGTCTAAGCACCCCCTAAGGCGACGACTTGTCTTTTAGATCTAAGCACCCCCCGAGGCGACGATCTGTTTATCTTTCAGTCTAAGCACCCCCCGAGGCGACGACTTGTCTTTTAGATCTAAGCACCCCCCGAGGCGATGATCTGTTTGTCTTTTAGATCTAAGCACCCCCCGAGGCGACAATCTGTTTATCTTTCAGTCTAAGCACCCCCCGAGGCAAAGACTTGTCTTTTAGATCTGAGCACCCCCCGAGGCGACGATCTATTTATTTTTTTCAGTCTATGCACCAGTAGCCAATCCAGAGGCGCAACTGCACTTACTTTTGTGTCCATACTTCCGCATTTTAATACCTTCATATTATCTCCTACATTCTTTTCTCACTTTGAAGGACAAAATTTGGGTCCTTTATACTTAATTGCTCTTTACAAAGAGTTTACGTGATGCCCTCGGCACTCGCATTCTTTACGCGAAGACACAATTAAGTAGGGGCAGCTGTTGCACCCTAATTTTGTCCAAGTCTCTTCTTTTTTTTTTTAAAAAAAAAATCATCATCATGCAAAAAAATCAATTTTTATTTTCTTCTTTTTTTAAAATAATAAAAAAAAGGTTTTATTATTATTTATTTATCTTTCTTTATTATTATTATTATTATTATTATTATTATTATTATTATTATGTTTTGTTTTTCTCAAAAAAAAAAACACATATACAAAGAAAAAAAACAAAGTCAAAGAAGGCTGCAAGCTGCAGCCCCTGTTTCCAGCATCCATTCCTTTCCGTTTTCTTCCATTTTCCTTTGTCAAAGAAAGTCCAAATAAGCTGCAGCTGTGTGCAGCGCCCTTCTTCCCTGTTTTCTCCCAACCTCTGTCAGGGCAGCACCCCTCCTTTCCGTTTTTTTCCATCAACTTCTGTCAAACTCCGCCCCAACTTGTTCAAAATCCTGCCCAAAATCTTCACCAAAATCACAAGGTCACTTCCTTAATAAATGTTAACCACAATTCTAGCTAAAGCACACAAAAAAGCCTAGCTTTCAAGGGATCTCATGATCACAAAATTGCCTATATAACAGGGACGAAAATGAATGAAAGGGGAGAATTTTTGAAGCAGAATCAGAAAACCAGAAAACAACAAAGATCATAACAAAACCTCTAAAAAGAAAGAAGCTCTGTTTTTTGTTTTTTCTTTACAAACCACCACAACAAATCAAACAGAATCGAAACAACAACTAAACCACAAAAAAAACATCACACAAAGAGAGGAAAATAACAGCAAAACACCATTCTGTTACTGTTCATCTTCTCCATCACTTTCATCTTTAAAAAAAACCACAAGCACCCAAAGGCCCCTTTCATTTTTTTTGTGCATCTGAAGCTTTGGCTAGGAGTTGGTAAGTATCTTGAACCTTTTTATCTCATTTTTCGCATCTGTTTAAAGAATATGTAGTTTTTTCATAAAAAATGCATTTTCACCATAAGTTCATAAGCATGACTTAAGGCCAAAATATAGTTAGTATTCATGGCAAGCTTTACAGTGATATTTTTACTTTCGTATTTGGTTCAATATTGAGTGAGAAATTTAACTCAGAAGTTGGGACAAAATCACAAAGTTGTTCTGCTGTTCCTGCTTTATTTTTCTGCATTTTTAGTCATTTTAACTCATATTTTTGCACTAAAAAGATCATACAAAAACCCCAAAAAATCACAAAGATCACAACAATTATCAAAACATAAATGATTTTTCTTCCTACTGTTTTCAACATTTTACCCCTGAGGTTCTGAAATCAGAGTCTGAAGAGTGCTTCTGAAGGCAGCTTCTGAACAGTGCTTCAGAAGCAGCTTCTGAACAGTGCTTTTGAAGCAGCTTCTGAACAGTGCTTCTGAAGCCGTACATTTTGCATTCTGTTTCTGAAGTCAATTTGTGCGTCTGAAGGTTCAGAACCTGGTTTGAACTATTTTTGAAAAGGGCTGAAACTCATTTTATTTGAAAAAGAGAAATATAACAAGTGTTATTGTTTTCAATTATAGTTTATACATTATTTTTTCAATAGCAAACTTGGATGAAAAAAGGAATGGTCCGACGTATGTCTTTCTATTCCCCGGTTGCACGGGCACTTGACGTATGTCTCGTTGTTCGGACAATCGTCATTCCTTTTCAAAATACAAAAAATATTTTAATTTTCAATAACAAACTTGAATGAAAAAGGAGTGGTTCGACGTATGCCTTCCCATACCCCGGTTGCACGAGCACTTGACGTATGTCTCGTTGTTCGGACAATCGTCATTCTATTTTCAAAATACAAAGACATAAAAAAACAAATCCAACACACCAAACTAATTTTCGTCCCCTCGTGGTCAAATAAAAATCAAATCTCTTTTCACAAACGGACGATTGTTTTATCAATTCTAACGCGATACAAACAAACGCTTAAGCCTCCCACACGCGAGCATACAAGCTACGTTTAGCCGCTAGAATACGATCAAAAACATTGTTCTTTAAAATCAACTAACAAACAAATATTTTCTACCAAAGAACTACGTAGCTTTGAATTCTCCATCGCACCAAGAGATACGTAGGAGCAAGATCCCACTCTTGTAAAACACACTAATAAAAAACCTTTTTTCCCCCTTTCCTTTTTTTTTTTTGAAATATTAAAACGTAGCAAGCAACCTTTAAAACACTTTTTAACCCTAAGCTAACTAGGAGGTTCCCGTTGGGTACAACGGATGCGAGGGGTGCTAATACCTTCCCCTTGCATAATCGACTCCCGAACCCGTTAATGGTTGCGATGACCATCTTTTCCACATCGTCAAGGGTTTTATCAATGTTTCCCTTTAAAAATAAAACTTTGGTGGCGACTCCGTAGTTATTCCGAGCGTTAGTACGCTCGAGCGTTTTTTAGCGACGCGACATGCTCAACCATACAAGATTGTTTGGGATTAAGTGCAACTATATGATCTCTAATGTTACCACTCTTGGGCCAAACACCAAAGTCAATAACACCATCATTGATATCTTGCCCTAAATTGGAAGCATGAAGTTGATAGCATATACCTTCAGAACCATAATAGAGCACAAGGAGTTGTGGATATATACCATAATAACTACAAGCATCATGAACATACGGTTCACATGGAAAACTGGACATGCCAACAATGTCTAGAAAATTTATCTCAGTTGATCCACCTACAACACATGATGAGTCACCTATTCCAACAAGTGGGTACCCCTGTCTCATCATAATTTGAACATGTTTGTAGCTCAACAATAGAGGAAATTGTTTGGTTCCAAACTTGCAGTTGCAAGGCAGAATACAAGTAACGAGTAAGTCATGGAAAATGGAAGTGTTGGGTACAAGACAACTAGAAACAAAGAAAAAGTAGTTTGATGAAATCAATAATTTCAAAAGGAACAAGAATATGCCTTGAATAGTATCCTAAGAGAAAAATATTGATCACACTGATCCCATCATTACCAACCCTTCTAAAAGTAAGCCTGTCCTCAAGATAACCATTGATAATCAATCCACTGATATCATCAACCAAATCCAAATGAGTAGTAAGTAATACGAGAGAGAGAAAATAATATAAAAGGAGAAAAGATTGTAAAGGAGTATCATAGAACTAAAAGTAATTTTAAAAAGGAAAATTTGTGAAGTTGCAGAACAAATTTTGGTATTTGAAGCATAACCAAGTTCAAACAAAAGTTATCAATGAAGCAAATATATATATTTTTTTTTTAGATTTTTGAATGATATTAGGTTAAATTTGATTACATTGGCAAAACAAGACTAAATTCAGTGGTTGATACTCTTGATTTGTCATATTCATATGGTAAAATAATTACCAAACAAATAATACAGTGATAATAGAAAAATGGACCAAAATGTCTTAATATTTGTAACTTAAAATCAAGGTGTTCAACGTTCATAACTTAAGGGGACCAAATGAAACGAAAAAAAATTTAAGGGGTCAAATGATGTTGTATCAAAAGTAAGTATATTTTTGTATCGTTTTCACAGGGACTAATGCGATATTGAAGCCGTTCAACAATTAGTATTGTTCTAAGTGATGAGTTTATAATTTGGTTGTTTGAATAACCTACTAAAACTTATAACAAGATAGTTAAAATGGAATTTAGCAGAGAGATAAGTATGTTAGAATTAAACTTCATCAAACTATTTCACATGTATTCCTATGATTAGTATTACAGATTCTAATACCATTCGATATTATCATGTATTGCTCGACAACGTTACTTATGTCTAAATAACATCGTGGGTTCGATCGTACTGATTAATCGACGATTTCTCGGTCTAGTAATCAATACGAAGGCATTATGATTCAATACTTGAGTGAATATTAAATCCAAATCCTATTTCTAGAATTTAGTAATCAATAGATGTTATTCTAACCTAGATTCAAAGAGTATTTTTCAATAACAAATTAAATCATGAAAGGAAAGCATTAAGATCAAGAACAACATCAATATCATGAATGATCTAGAATCATGTAATAACACAATCAAAAGAAATACATATTAGAAGATTTGATTACATTTAATCCCAACAAAAAGGAATTTAGCTACTCATTGTCATGGTAAGCTTACAAAGATGAGAAATGATGAATTGATTTGCCATCAAGCCTTGATTTCTCAAGGAATGTTGTTAATCCACCTTCAATCCTTGCCAATTGGTATTTCTCTCTCTTTCTCTCTGTTTTTCGCACCTTAAGATAACATAACATATCAAGTTTCTGTTTCAAAACCTATTTATAGGTGTTCTGCATTTTTGCAGCTTGCTCAGCCACGCCCTGTCTCGCTTAGCGAGCTGCCCTTTCTTCACCAGTGGGTTTCTGCCACATCAGCAAGGGACCAGTCAAAACCGCCTTAGCTCGCTTGGCGAGCTTATCCTTTGCTTAGCGAAGTGTTCTCACTTGGCGAAACTTTACTTCGCTTAGCGATGCCTTGTTTTTCTGGTTTCTGGTGCTCTCAGCCTAACTTCGCTTGGACTTCGCTGAGCGACCTTATGTGGCCCTGACTTTGCTTGGACTTCGCTATGAGCTCGCTGAGCGACCTTATTGACATTATTTTCTCCCATTTTTGATCTTTAAGTCCAATGCAAGTGCATTTACCTACATAAATGGTTGGTATTAGGTATAAAAAGCATAAATTGATATTTATCCATTATTTTGAAGCTTTTACATAGATAACTTGCAAAACAAGTTAACAAGTGCCTATTTTATTCATGTAAATTCATCAATTTCTGGCACTTATCATCAAATGATATAACATTTGTAACTTAAGAGACTCAAATAAAATGAATCATACTTAAGGACCAAAAATTTAATTTAGCTTATTAAATAAATATACACCAGCATAATTTTGTCTAAATTACAGAACTACAAATGACACTATTTTTCTATTTGGAGTTTCTGGAAGAGAATGAACAATGATTATGGCACAACACTGCTAATATGCTTCCCAATCAGATCACTACTAAAGCAAAGTTTTTCTTTTAATTCATACCGATACTCTCTATTTGAATTTTGTTGATGACATCATTGAATTGAATAATGAAGATTTGTCTTTTGCCATTACTTTTTGTCTTCCCACTTGTAATTCAAGAATATCTATTTAATGTTAACTAGAAATTCTCTAAAAAAATTATAAGAAAATTTAATGATGTTAATATAAAAGGGATATGTGGATAAATTTTGAGATTAATGACATGCTCAGAAGTTTCCTAGAATGTTTGTGAGTGATGATAAAAGATTATGAAAAGTCTCGTGATATTTTGGTAAGACACTCGCAAATACTTAAAGTTATCTAAGATGTTACATATTATTTATTTTATTATGATAAATTTTAATTGCATTAGATGTACAATCTACAATTTTATTATTATTATTTTCTATTCATGATATGGAATTTTTATTAATTTTGTTCATCATATTATTTATGTCTTTATACATGATTCCAAATTATTTTGATAACACCATTATTCAAAAAATTTGGTTAATTAGATTTTTGTTTTTTTAACATGGATAATCATCAAGTGACCTTTTTGCCTAATAATTGAGGTTGAATCTAATCAAGTATTTTAAAGAACATAAAAACATTATATATTGAATGAGGTGAAAGGATACGCGCAAAAAACTTGATTAGAGACATTTAAAACTAACTAATATTTTATAAATGGCTTCTTGCAACTCCTAATTAAGGGCAAAAAAACTATTTAATTGAAGTTAGCAGAGCATTAGATATTTAAGTATAAAACAATAAAAGAAAATTATCTTTAATACTTGCAGAGAGAAAAAATATGGCTCAGTTTCTCATATTTGTTTATGTTTTGATCATATTTCTTTCTCTATTTTATGTTGAAGCTGCTATGTTGGAAATGACGACATGTATACCATTTTTTCGCACCATTATCAATTTCTCTAATTTCCGTCTTATACACAATATTTTATCATATCTTAGTAACAATTTTTTTTTTCTAATTTAAAAATGCAGCTACAATTCATTGTGTTTCTGACGATGATTGTCCAAATGTGGTAAAACCCTTGAAACCAAAGTGTGTTGATGGTTTTTGTCACTACACGTGAAAGAGCCATAATTGCGATATTGAAACTAGAGGAGGTCATAATGTTTACACTTTGATAGTTTTCTTTAAAATTTTATTTAAGTTTATCTGAATTTTTAATTTAATTGTATTTGTATACATTGCACTATTTCTTAACCAAGTTTAATCCTACTGGATTTTCTTGTTAAGGTTTTTAATGAGAAAAATATATGTAATATTAGTTCTTTTCGGTTTTGGCTTGATCCCCACTAATTTTTTCTCTCATTAACTTTTAATAATTTATTCCTTTAAGATACTGTAGATGATTGTGATGAGATAACATCCCAGCCTAGCTGTGATGTTTTCTTATCTGGTGATGCTCATGAACCACTATAGAGACATATTCTTAAAAGAAATACTTCTATTCTAGAGACAATTCAACTTTTGTCCTATAAGGTGTTGTAGAATTACTATCTTTTAGTTTCTTTTGGATACTACCGTAGATACACATTCATCCAATTTGAAATTAAGTTTATGTAATAAACCTTATAATCTCAAATTATCATAAAGTTAAACTAGGTGCTCTCACCTTCATATAAAATATTGTGTCTATGATTATTTCAATTGGAACTTGTTATAGGTAAACAATAATTGCAAATAAAGCAATTTCTAGAGAAAGACATAGGGTTATAATCAGACTATTTCATAACAAATCATGTCAACATGATACGATATAAAAAATTATTATACCACTAACTTAAGTATTTACCATCACAACATATTTATATGGTCTTTATACTTTTTAAAGTTCTTCCTTTTACTCCATTCTCGATCTCTTTGAAAAAATTTAAAGATTTCTAACTTGCATCAAATACACAAATTTACATATACTATGCTTATCAGTAATGTAAGTAAAAGGAACAAAATATATATAACAAGTGTGTGTGTGTCTATATATATATATATTACATGTATATAGTTCAAATAAATAAGTTGTCATTTCACCTTAGTTGGTGATTGACACACTAAAATATTTTTCAAAGGTGAGAATCACATAATTTGAACGATATAAAATAAAATGAGTCCAATAGTCCATATTCATAGATTTTAAATATGAATCGAACACATTTATACTAAACAATAATGCCACTAATATAGATAAGCTTATAAAGATCATGAAACTCTAATCCATTAATTGATTAAAATACTTGTACAGAAAACATCGTTTGGATAATGCGACAATGTTTTCCTATCATTCAAACACGCAGTCTTTCTCGTGTCAATACAAGTATTAGGATTAACGGTTATCTTACTAGATACATGAGGGGTGTTTTGGTCTATCTACAGGGCATACCGCTAAGGTTTTTATTGATAACCATTAATCCTAATACGTGTCAATACGTGTAGAGAGGCTGTTTTTTTTTTGTCGCAGAAATGTGGGGTGTTTTGGTCTATGTACAAGGCCTTTTTTTACAACATTCTAGAGTTTCATGACTTTACACTTTTTACCATTTTCTAGTCCAAATTGGATTTCGGTGTCTTCATGAATGTTGACTCTATGAATGTTAGCTTTCATTTGGATACCTAAAACTCCATATATAATTAAAATACAGCACAAGAGTCATCTTGAATTTTCACCAAAAATCAACATTGTGCTAAACCAAATAAACAAAATGAAAGCTACAAAAAATATAAGGTTAATCAAAAGAGGAAATCATTAAAAACTTATCTAATCCTTCAAAAACGACCTATTCAAACAACTCTAAAATCAACATTAAATCGAAAGAAATAACTAAATAACTAAATCAAAAAACCTCTACAAGACACTAAATACTTGTTATGACCGAGAGTCATCACTTATCCCTTGTAGATCCATAAACATTCCACTTAAAAACATTTGATAGCAGAGGACAACATGAAATTAATCTTATCTCCTTTCGATGTTTCGTCCACAAACCAACAACTTAAACATTATGAACAACATCAATAGGTTTAAAAGGACATCCAAAATTCCAACCTTGCATCCAATAACCTAGCCTTATCTTCATCAAATCAAATAGTATAGATTTCCCCTAATGTGTCTTCTCATGCTCGAAAACTACTTTATATTCTTTTGGTTTCAGAAACTCCATAAAACAACATAGCACAGTCCAATCCAAAGGTCTCTTTGAAATTCATTGGAAAACATCCCACCAAGATTTTGAGAAAGAAAAATTCACCATCATTATTAAGCCTCAACCATGTTTTATCATTTGCCGATGTAGCAAGCACCACATCTTTCACCATTTTCATAAGTTCTTCTAGTTGGACCACCTCCCATTCCAATAAAAAACTTTGTTATCTTATCCTACTTCAATGTTATATAATACAATCTCAAAAATTTGTCTTCCATCACCTAGACTCATGTACCAATTTTTATCAATAAAAACCTTAGCGGCATGCCCTTGCTTTTTCCACCACCAAACCAGAAGAATGATTTTTGCAAGTTTATTATCTTGTTGATCACACTCTTCAGTACAGTACTCATAATAGAACGATATATTATTGAGTACTGATTTCACAAGAACAAGTCTCCCTGCTCTAGATAGCAACTTCACTGGGTTACAAGTGGTGTTTATTTTAGGCCAAATACTTCTTTTGGTCCTTTAAGTTTGACAAAAATACCGGATTAGTCCTTTAAGTTTTTAAGTTTCAAATAGGTCATTTAAGTTGTTAATTTATTACATCGTTACCCTTTTAAGGACCTATTTGAAACTTAAAAACTTAAAAAACTTCAAATAGGTGCATTAAATTAACAACTTAAAGGATCTATTTGAAACTTAAAAAACTTAAAGGACTAATCCGGATTTCTTGTCAAACTTAAAGGACTAAAAATGGTATTTGGCCTTTATTTTATTAAACGCACACACACCCAAATGAAATGCACAATTTTCTTCCTACTAGAGTTAATCTTGTTCAAGGCTGACATAAGTAGTAAATATCTTCTTCAATTGTTGGCCAAATATGGATTAAATTCAGACAATATAAGCAAAGTAGTTTATGTCGGGTAAAATGACGCTAATTTTGAATAGTCATCTAAAACTAAACTAGCCCCCTGATCGGATGACTTTTTGTCTTAAAGTCGATCTAAACTGCACCATAAATATCTTTATAGTTTAATCATTTGACACATCACAAACAAAAAAGAATACGCCCAAGATTGACAAGTGATATCTTAACTTATTAGATTAGAGGAAAGCTAGAAAAACTGTTTATGATACTCACTCTTACATTCCCTCTCAGATGAATTGGTAATATAATGTGATTGAATTAGAAGTTAATGGAGAAGAAGAATGTGAAAATATCAAATCAACCGATTAATTTATTTACTTTATAATGGTATTTTATTCGAGAGGAGTGTTAACAACGCAGTTCAACACATATTTTTTAACCCACTCTTTTATTAGATAAAATTCATCTAAATCCCATATAAATTTGGTGGCACTCATATGAATTTTAACTAATAAAAAATAGCGTGTTAAAGAGTGTATTTGCTAAAATTATTCTTTAATGGGTAATTTGCCCACACTGAAATTTCAGGTTTTACTAAAACAATACAATATTTTGTAAGAATTAGAGGTTTTTATCTTCAAATTGGTGGAGAGAAGATTGCACCCTCTTGTAAATTGCATGCCAACCATTTTGAGAAGGATGGAAATTGTTCCAATAGAATGAAAGCTCTGGTTTATCACATACACTATATTTCTTTGCTCCTTTCTCATCGACACTTCCACAATAATAACTTGAACTCACTCCCACACAACATGGTTGCAATGGATTCATCAATGTTGAGTTTGCTGCACAATGGAGAAAATATTATTAGGTATAAAAGTTAGTTAGTTATACTAGTTAGTTAAGCTCGTTAGTTGTTGACTATATAAGCTAGGTTTTGCTTGACAAAATCAACCAATGCTATTAATATAATTACCATAATGGTTTTTCTGCATTGATGTAATTGTGGAGAGGAAAGAGTTGAAGAGGTCTAGTGTCACGAAAACTGATTTTCCAATTTCCTTGTTGAGTTCTTCCAAAGTTTGGAGCAACAAGTGATTGTGATTCATGGCGACCGAGTTCAAAGTCCCATTGCACTTCTCATACGAAGTATTCTCAGTTGCTATAGGCAAACACCCTATAGGCTCTAATAATACAGTTGCTATTTTATTTATTCCCAAGCTTTGAATGCGTCTAAGATTTAATGACAATTGCTTCACAAATGATGCAGTGAACTTCGATACACCCTACAAAATGTATAGAGAAATGAAAGTATTGACAATATAGGATCATTGTTTTATTTATTTATTTATTGTACAAACTAAATTCAATTGTACTTTTCATATTTAATTAGTCTAATTACCGGTACAAAAAATTAGCCTAACCACTTAATTACCTTGGTGCTCCTCCCATTTTTAACAAAAAATTTAAGATAGTCGTTACCAGCAGCGCTCACGAGGGCTATTGAGGATTCAAGGTCGGATTTGGTATACACATTTTGTTGTATTAACTTCTCAAATGTGTCGATTTGGATAGTCATGTTTGGTCCATCAATCAAAGTATGGAAAACACCAGTCCCTCCATAGGCAAAGTTCATGCCATATTGTAGTTCTGAGGAAATCTTCGATGAATATGGTGTAGGGGATTTTATATTCAGAAAGGAAGCTGCATGTATGTATATTAATTAATTGCACAATATAACAAACTAAGAACTGATAATTAAATTTATTTAATTAGCTATTTGACAAATTCAACAATTTATAGAATCATGTTATACACAAAATTTCTAACAAAATGAGTATATATAATTGTATGATAAATATTATTTATACTTTAAAAGCATTGGCGAGCTTAACCATGTGTGTACAATTGCATATATATGATCCTATTTTTTGAAGGACACAAATTTATTTTATTATAGTATTTATATTATTTAGTATATAATTTAAAGCTGTGTATAAAAGTTTAAGGGACTCAATTAATTGATTGTTAACTTGTTGTATTTATACTATATAGTTTTAAGGACTAGATTGAAGAAAGAGTGATATAATTTATGGACTAAATTAATTGATTGTTTATTCTATTAAAATACCACATCTCTTTTCTTGTTTATTTACAAAATCCACTATTTACTAAAAATAAAAGATGAAGGATTCACGTCGACTTTTTTTTTTGTATAAGAAAATTTAGGTGAGTTGGATCTCAAGGTTCTTTCTAAATATAAAATGTTTTAAAGATTTTTCCTCTCAAAAAATCTTTAAAACATTTTATATTCATATATAAATTTAGAATCATTAAAATATAATTTCTATTTCTATTTTTTTGTAAAAAAAAACTATAATTGTGATTATAATATTTTTAGCTCTATATATATATATACATGAAAAATAGTTTAAAATCAAGTTTCTCCATATATCATATATCTGATATATTTCCTCAAATAGAAAAACAAAAAACCCTTATCACTTATAAAGTGATCTTTGAATTGTTGAAAAAAATCACATTATTAATATCAACCGACTTCAGAGACAAAGTTGAGCAATTCAAAAGGACTAATTATCAGTGAAATTTAAATTTTATGAATGATTTTAAAATTTTGTTAATTTTAATTAATAAATTGGATGTGTCTTCTAATGTGGATCTCTAAAAAATGGTTCAAAGATGGACCTTTGCCAGTGTTATAAACTTTTTCTACGTGTTGAAATAAAAATTAAGGAGTGCATACTCTCGTTAAGTGGTTTTTTTTTAGCTTGAGATCTAAAGAGAGTGAGAGTGGATAGTTACCAACGTAATCGGTGAGGACACGACCGTCGGAGAACCTTCCAGAAGGTTTACCAGGAAAAGTGATTCCATAAGGAGGCTTATATGATGGTGAGGTAAAGTAATTTCCTGTATCAACGTATGAGTCTCCAAATACAAATAGTTTCACACGATTGTCGTATGTCCCATATGATGTCCCTTCTGCAAAGACGTTATTTGAATTTGCATTAATTTGATTGCATGTAAATTATAAACAAAGTAAACTCCTTATATTTATGGTTCATTTATTTAAGGTTATTTAAAGAAATTATTTTTGATGTTTTGATTATGTTTGTGTGTAATTTATTCTAATTATTTTCTTAAAATATGATTTTTTTTGTTGAAATTAAACGAAAAACTATTTTGATTACCTTCTGAAGAAATTTATTTTTAATAGAAGAAAGAGAAACACACAATCTTTTTATTAAGTTTAAACAAACACAAAATAGTTTGTAATTTTCTTAGAAATCTAAAAAAAAACCTATATAAAGAATGACTCAGTCAAAATATTATTCGATTAAAAAAATATTAAAATCACTTTTGTTTTAATCTAAAACAAATGAACCCTTAATTTGATTATTTTATATAAGATTAATTTATATACTCTAAGGACATATAAACACTTTTCTACACATACATCCAATCAATATATATGTCAAATAAATATTTGTAGAGATATTTCAAGAACTAGTTTTAAAACGTGACATCATAGAGCACTGATTTTAACAAGCATAGTAGAGTGGTTGATTGGATGAATATGTAAAATAAAAGGTTTACCGTTTATGTCGATGTATACAAACTAAATCCATCTTTTATTATTAAGGTATACGTACATTCTGAGCTCATAAATGTCGATGTATACAAACTAAATCCATTTTTTAATTATATCAGCTCATACTATATAGGCGTACCTGCAGTTATAATTATCGTGAAGAGGAGAAGAAGCAAAGAGAGAAGCTTGGTGATTAGAGAGATTTGCTTCGCCATTGATGAATGATGATTAGTAAGTGTATAGTATAGTATTAGTGCATGTATTGGGTGATTCACATGCATGTAGAATAAGTATAAATACTACTCTAAAATGGTCATGTCCGTATCACCGTATGTATAGTCAATGATAACGTGTACGTTACACTTAATTAAGTGTGTAGGAAATATGCATCATCAGCGTTGACATGATGATGCACTCAAATACACTTATAATTTATATATAAATTGATCGTTCCATATTTGAAAAAACAATGCGTAGAATGGAGTATTATTACTACTTTAAGGATACACATGAATGAATATGTGCATTTAAGGTACAAACGATTAGATGAACGGTTGGATAAACGGTTGATAGGCTAAATTGAAATTAAAGAAAGATAAGATTTATTTACTCTCTCATTACACATGTATGAAGTTTATAGATGAAAGATTGGATAAACGGTCGGTAGGCTAATTGAACCTTCATTTCATCTATATGTATGTAGATAACATGATAATCATTCAAAAATGTATTTCCATATCGTTGCAAAATATTTAATTCTTTATAAAAATTATAGGGAAAAACTTCTTCTATGTTCGTGTTTCCATTAAGTGGGCAAGCCATTATTTTAAGTAAGGATAAGGATGAAAATTAAAATGTCTAATAATCAACAAAATAAAAATTTGTGGGGAAATTTATGAAGATTATTTGTCTTGCGCAACCTTTCATATGAAAAAACCCTTCTCCACCTCTCATTCCAACTCCAAATAACACCTCTCCCCATGTATATCAGCAATTTAAGCATGTTTTTCTTCGGAAAAAAATGAAGTAATCTTGAAAACAAGTTTTGAAGACTTAGGACCCAATCCAATTTATATCCAATCAAAATTGTTCAATTTCATTCTAGTGAATTTCATCAAGATTCATCTCCTCATTAGTTGACTGTAGAATTCAAATGAATTGGATTGTTTGAAAAGAAAAGCATATTTGTTATCAATGAGAAAAAAAATTAAAAAAACAAGAGAAACTAAAATCTCATGTGCTAAAAGTACTAGGGGTGTTCGCGATGTAGTTTGGTTTGTTTTTTAGGTTAAAAGTCATCTGAATCGCAAGTTAAAAAAACATGTGATTTGGTTTAGTTCATCCGAACCGCAAGATAAAAAGCATGTGATTTGATTTGGTTCGGTTGACTTTTAAAATAAAAACCAAATAAAAGTAATGTGGTTTGGGTTGGTTAGGTAGATGCGCTTTTTTTTTGCGAGACAATACAATTTTTTGTTTACAACATTAAAGTCAAGTTAAAACGCAAAATCACAACCTATTTCCAGCTATGATTCCAACAATGTTTTAAATTTCATCTAACAATTATAGTTTCATTTTCATCCAACAATGTTTCCAACAACACAAATTAAAAGCGCGGACAAAAAGTAATCTTATTCTGTAAGAAATGCAAAAGATTAAGACTTTATCATTCTCTGAGTGTGTTTGAATGATGTAATTGAAATTTTTAGAGAAATTAGAATTCTATGCAATTCAAAAGTTTAAATGTTTTTGTTTGGATAGAGTAATAAATAATCTATTGTTATTATTTTTGAGATACTTTTGTGAATTTTGAAACTTTTGGGTCAATTTGCAAATTTGAATATTTGAGGGGCCAATTTGCAATTTTTGAAAGATTTATGTGGTCCTTTTGTATTTTTTGAAAAAATTGGGGTCAATTTCTAAATTTTGAAAATATGAAGATCAAAATGCAAAATTTGAAAATATATTGTAAGAGAAGAATTTTGAAATTCCTAACTTTTACATGTCATTTGAAACTAGTAATTACACCCGTGCGACGCACGACGACAAAGTTAATTATAAATATAAATGTAATAAAATATATATGTAGTTTGTTATACACAATACAATAGTCAAGTTTAATTTATTATATTATATACTATAACATTTCGTCCCCCGTGTTTTTTAATGCATTGCAAAGGGGAACAAAATAATTATCAATACAACATGATTCTACAATCAAAGCATTAATCTTGAAGTAGCTAAACGACCTACAATACAATTCAAAAGTTGAACAAAATTACATGTCGAAATTATGTAGTGTTGTGTATCAACCAAATGGTTGAAGTTTGAAAAATGAGACGCTTAATATTTAAAATTCATCAATATAGATGATAAATAAAATAATGAAGTTGAAAACAATTGCAAAATGAATCAGCTTCACGCTTACACCAAGTATTGCAACAAAACTGTTATCGAATGATGCGACATAACCAAATAACAAAAGGCAAGAGGTTGAGATGCACTTGTAGATATAAGTGCAATGCATTCTCACATCAGAATATAGAGCGATTCTTACATGGGTACAAACCCAAATATAAAAAATTAAAAGAGAAATTATTTAATCACATCATTTAAATCTATTCTCTTTTAATTTTTTTCATTTGTGAGTGTGTCCAAATAAAATTAATTTGATGTAGTGTTCAAGTTAGAATTTCCTCTGAAGCCGGATAAAAAATATATATATCATCCCTTGTGTATATCCAAAAGTAGAGATGTCAAATAGGCTAGCCCGGCCCGGCCTGCGTAGGCCATGGGCCAGACCGGCCCAACCCGTTTTAGTTTTCTTTTTTAATTTATTCACTCTTTTTTATATATTAGTTACTCACAATTATCTTTTTGCTAAAACATGATTGGATGGATATAGAATTGTAAATAAATTTTACATTAACATTGAATATTAATTAAATTCTAGATTATTCCTTCAATTGAATCAAATTAATAATTTATAAACTTTAGAATTTTAAAACTTTGAGCTAAATTCATTTTATTAATAAATTTTAAATTAGTTGATAATTTTTTCAAAAAATATAGTGTTTTTAAACAAAAGTCAAATGGAAATATAGATAATGGGCCGGCCCGAAGTCCGATGGGCCAGCCTGGCCTGGCCCATTTTTATATGGGCCAAATGGGCTAGGGCCAAAAAAGCCCGAGTGCATTTTGGTCTAGCTTTTTGAGGTCCGGCCCGACCCTAAAATGTGGGCTAATGGGTCGGCCCATTAACCCGGTCCATTTTTGACATCTCTATCCAAAAGTGAAGAAACCACCACCAGATCTTGCATAATTCTAAGTTCTAACTGATCAGCCACGTATTCCAATTATAATTCTAATTTGTCAAAAAAAAAAAAACAAATTGGTTTTATTTTTGCCAAAATGGCCTTGTGTGTTCGGAAGAAGTAACATAATAATTTCGGTCTGGTTGGTACATGGTTTGTGTTTAGTTGTATGATTGTGAAAGTTAAATTTGACTACAACTGTACTTCCATTGTTTGTTACTAAAAGTATGAGCTAAATTAGTCTATTATTAAGATATAAACATGTATACATTCACAAATATATTACAGTCTCATCATGAGTAATACTAAATACACATTAAAACCATTCAAATGCCATATATTTAAGCTAGTAATGTATCTCGAAAATTGCTTCTGAAAGCAAAAACCATTTGGCATAGAATCATCAGCACACCAAACAAAGATACCATGAAGTTGCTGCTAACTCTTCAGCCTTTGAAGTGCCTTGAAAATCCATCACTTGGAGACAATCCACCCATCCCAACACTAATGAAGCTCACTAAAACCTTCCCACCATTGTAGTTTGAACCTTGCCTGTTGAAGTTATCAATAAATCGGAACACTATTGTACGTTTATCATATGCATAAAATTGAAAATTAACATAATCTATGAGATGCACATAACTCTTCCTTAAGGCCAAATAGTGACTCAGAACTTGATCATCATCAAAAGAAGCAAAAGTTATTTAAGAACTTTGATTATCCCTCAAATGCATTCAGAGGTATGTGGGCCTGATTTGAAGTGCTCATAGTTTCAATTATATTTAGTGTGGCTCACAAGAAAGCTGGAATATATGGGAAGTATCAGCATAACTATGAGGATTACAAAAATTTGCTTGCTATAGAACCTAACTATTAATAGAAGATTGAAAAGAACATTTTCAAAGCTTCGCCGTCCCATCTTACAGTCCTAAGAAAAGCATATAGTTGAAGACTGCATGGAAAAAAATCCTTATAAAAGTGGTATGTCAAAATAATGATTGTCCAAAAAGGAAATAAAGAAAACAACATACGACAATAGATCAAAATGTACTTCAGTTATAGTGAATATTGAATAAAAGGAGTAGTTAATTGTCAACAGAAGAGTGTGGCAAGTAAAAATAGTAGAAAGAGGGGGGGGAGGAATCTTTCACAGAAAAGTATGTGAGGTTCAGGAGCCATACAACATGTTTTTGTCGTACAACTTTGAAGGAGTGTATAGAGAAAGATGTTGGAAATTTAGGTCTTAATAAAAAACAGAATTCATAAAACATGTTCAATCATTATGAATCAATAGCGGAAGCAATCAAAACATTGAACCTGATTATGAAAGGATCTACGACATGTTTGATTTACCAAGGATAATAAGAATTAGGGTATATATTAAGAATACCTGAAAGAAGCTTTCATGGCAACCTCCCAACAGCAGCGGTCAGAAACAGAGATGAGGTGATTTGATATGAAAACATAACAAAGGGTTAGCGGCGCCTGAATTGGTTCTTCCTCAACCGGTACCTTTATGCCTCAAGTTTTCTTCAGATGGGGAGAAGAGAGAGTTTTGACGTGTACGGTGTATTGGGGACCATAGCCTCTTTTATATTGGATGGTCATTAGGGTTTCCCATTATTCCGTTAATGGGCCATCCGGACATCCACCCATATTTAGTCCATATCAACTAATTAAATATTTAATTAATTATCCAATTAGAAATCTAATAGCATTATTACTTAATTTGATCACTAATCAATTAAGGCTCACAATTGATAAATAGCTAATATAATTATTATTACGATATTTGCCCACATAATGATATCGGAATATAATTAAATAATAAAATATTCCAACAATCTCCCACTTGGGCTACATATCTTAATAATTATACCAGAATTCTTTAGGCGCGCGTCTGAATGCTATTTATCTTTAGATTTCAACTTTACAATCTGGTCCACCTCATACATTAATGATGGGACCACCGCGGCTGTCGTCACTGACGTATAATGTGACGGAACCCCGACGACCACCATATCAATGCACTTGATGACATAGATCGATATGGATGAGTGACATGGAAATTTCATGTGATGTGATCTCTAAATCATGTCTATTTCCAACTGGTCCAACTGAAAACTTTAGTGAGATCAAACTGAAGTTTGCAAATTCAATATTTGCACAAAATGATACAGAAATGGTTATAACAAAAATAACTTCATAAACTTTATTTCTGCAGAAAATCATAACATAAAGTCTGTATCGATATCAAAACAAAAGTATAGAACATAGAATAAAAGAGACTCCCACTAATCTAAGACATCATTAATGACAACAACCATATGAAAGACCTTATGTGTCATGTCTTTGATTAGTGGGTCACCTAGCATAAAGTTTGTCTCTAATGTTCTATCATTTAACAACAATAATTTATAATGTAATGAACCTATAAACTTTGTTATTAAAACATTATATGACTACATTATGTCACTATATAATTTAAATGGGTTTTCAATCCCTTTTTACTTTGCAACCAAGTGACATAAATACTTACAGTCATTTCCTGAGTTAGGATGAATATTATATACACATCTCCTAAAGTCAGAGTCTAACACACTAATGATCTCCAAATTGTCAGATCCCTGATGTGAGCATAAGCTCTCTTGTTCTCTTTAAAAAAATCCTTATGGTTGCGTTTTCAACAATTCAAACTTTGAATTGCTCAAATATCTGCCAAACAATTTTATTATATACGCTATTTCCAAATGCGTATAATAAAATCATACATAAAAATCATATAGGAAAAGTGTAGGAAAATACTTAAATTTCTGAATTCATAAATTTCCTAATGGGCAATATTTGAGACTGAAAAGTCTCTCTCGATGATTGAGGTCATCCAAAAATTTATTAACTTTAATGTCAATTTATTTTCAACTTTAATGATATAACTCTTTTGTGATATCTGAATAATACCTTGAGAAGAATCTCTAAGTATTGAAATGCCTAATACAAAAGAGGTGTCCCCAGGATCTTTCATCACTAACTTTTGTTAGAGATTTCTTTGGTTTCACATTACTAACATATATCATAGTTGACTAAATAAAATAAAATTGACACATTAAAATAGGAATATAAATTTACTCCCACTGAGATTACTAAATCCACAACTCTACTTAATATTATCTCAAAACCAAATGAGACAATTACTTTATGAGAATTTGTGGTAACACTAAAGAGACAAATTTCTTAACTTATAAGTGGATTTCACGACTTTGCAAACCATCTACTTTGTATCAATTGACACAGAAGCTTTATTCCGTTGCACCATATTATATCATTAATGTCACCATTAAGAAACACTATATTGAAATCCATCTTATGCAGCTCCAAAATTATAACAAGCAAACTAGTATCATGACTGTCTTAATAGAGTCTTTCAAATAAAATAAATAGAATTTCTCTTTTCAGTCAATTCTTTATGATACTAGAAGCCCTAGTTCTTGAGGGTGTTGAGTTTGATCTATATGAATTAATTTCATAACTTGATTGAGAGGAAGAACAATAATGTCCTTATGAGGTTCCAGATATACTATACTAATAGTAACAATATGAATTGGTTTAGAATCAATTCTTCCTCATTCAATTTTATTCTATTTCCATATCTCTCCCCCAAACTCAATATCCTCAAGAAAACTTAACAATTTATGTCTCAAACATTTCCTTAAGTTGTGGGACGAAAAACTTATAGTTTTCAAACTCTTAAACAATTATAGAATGTCACAAGTCATAACTGAATTAACTCTAATTACTAAACTTAAAAGACACACTGAATCATCATTTGAAAATAAAACTCGAAATATCTTGATTTAGTCAAAGAGAAATTAAAACAAAAATTAATTCAAATAATGATTCACCAAATTGTCTTTTAAATACAAAAATAAGCTAGCAACGACAATCTAAAATTAGTATAAAATGAATAAACAATCTTTATCGACTTTGTCCATTCTAAATTGATATATCTTTCAACATCATTGGACATAAATCAGTCAAGATTACCTTTCTTTATTTGCCCTTATCTTTTTGAGGTATTTTCCTAATGAACACTATTTTATTTTCTCTTGCTTCAGCTTTTCTTTATTTGCACACTTTATGAATTGATCCTTTAAAGGATCATTTCTAACTTTAACAGTTATAAACTTAATTGTGCAAAGAGAATATTAAATGCTGAATTTTCGTACAAGTCATCTGATAGTCGAAATTACTGAATTTTCGAACAAGTCATCTGATAGTCGAAATTATAATGTCTCAGCAAGATTAAATATTTACATAATGTGCTCAATATTTTCTTTGCCCAATAATCTTAATGAAATATCACTCTCCAATGAGAGATTGTCTTTCTCTGTATTGCTTTAAAAGTACCTTAGTTTAGGCAAAGAAAATATGACAAAAAATTGTCAACTTAAATAACACTGATAGGATTTCTGATCTTTTAACTTTATGATCACATAAGACCAATAAGATTTGGCGTATACTCACTTGTCAAACTTGATCCTCACATTAGATACTGAATTTGCGAGAGAATGCGAGTTTCACCACCCTTATATAAGGTCTAGATCCAAGAACAATGTTAATATTATTCTTTAATTCCTAAAAGTTAAAACTTTTAAGAGTTAAAAATTTAACTCAAATTAACAGATACATAAGCTGTATTAGCTTAAAGAGAACAAGAGAAGCAAAAGCACTCACAAAAATACCTAGTGCACCATTAATATCAAGTCTTTAAACAATAATATCAATTGCTAGTGGTATTTTACAGCAATGATCAAACAGTGACAATTTACTTTGACAAAGAATAAATTCTTATAATTGTCATATGTTTACCATTATATTCGTGTGAATGTAAACTCTTAAATGTATAAATAAGTTTACACTCACACAACATTATCACACATGTCAATAAAATATTATAGAAACGTGCATCTTTATTTGTAAATAAAAGACCTTAACAAGATACCAAGCGCACCATTAATTCCCAATCTTCGGATTGTAAAAATTAACTGCAAGCGATACTCTCAACGCGATGATCAAACATTGGTGATAAGTCCCGTCAAATAATAGTCACCTTCGGGCATCCTATTATCCACATGGAAAAAATACTTTATAACCACCACATATTTACCACCACAGGTATGTAACTATCCGGCCAAGTTGTGCCTTCCTTGGGGCCGACGACAACTCGCATAAATAATTACACACTACATCTATTGTAACTTCAGTTGAGTCGAATCTACGCAACAGAGGTTACTTGGGCAACATTATTGTTTCAACCGACTCAACCGCAATTACTAGATAATTTTAATAGATATTAAATGGGGTGATAAGTCCTGTCAAATAATAGTCACCTTAGGGTATCCTATTATTTACATGGAAAATCACTTTATAATCACCACACATTTACTATCACATGCATGTAATTATCCGGCCAAGTTGTGTCTTCCTTGGGGCCGACGACAACTCGCATGAATAATTGCATACTACGTCTTTTGTAAGTTCAGTTGAATTAAATCTACGCAACAGAGGTTACTTTGGCAACATGTTGCTTCAACCAAAACAACTGCAATTACTAGACATTTCACAATAAATTAAATGTTTTAAATGGGAATGGTCTTTTAAATTTACAAGACACTACTAACATAATGTAGGCCGAATTAGTCCATTATGTCGCTAAGTAACCATAAGGCCACTCAGCAACCCTTAAGTGTAAAGACAAGTTCACAAGAATTTGAAAGAAGATGCAAGTCAAAAATCACACCAATGTGTGTATGACAATACATTTACAGGCATCGCATAAAAGCGAAAACATAAACATCATGAAATATGTCAAAAATGCATGATTGGAGGAAAAGAAAAATGATGTTATTGTAGAAACTTAATAACAATAATCTCAAACATCACAATCATGCTATAAACCAAATATTCAATTTCAAATCAAATAAAAAGAAATTGAATTTTTATATGCCAAAAATATTCATGCCACAATTGATTCACATATAGTAATGATTCTTTAAATAAAATAATGAATAACTCTAAACTTAATTATTTCCTAAATAAGGAAACAAACTTTATATGTTTATAAATAAACAAACAAAACTAGAATCAATATTTTCCAAAATTTAAAGAATCAAAACCTTATTTTCTATACAAAATAAAAATTGTCCATAATATCTTGAGATTCATTATTAAAAGGCAACAAATCTTCTACAAGTATATATAACAACCAAATATATATAACAAATTTATATTTGCCTTTTTCTCAAAAAAAAAACTTTATATACAAAATCTTTGTGAATCAAAATTAATTTCAAATAAAAATTAAGTTGCAAGGTATGATAACAATATCTGAAAATTATTTTTACCAAATGATATAATATAAAATCAAACCACCAAAATCAAAATAAAATCCAAATCTTTATTTATCAAATCCATATAATGCACAAATACATATATGTGCAACAAATTTGATCACGATCCAATAAATAAATAAACATGGTATCATTTCAATCCTACTAAAACAAACCAAAGTGTGCTCAATATTCAACCATATTTGAAAGAAAAGATACATGTCTTATATCAACCATTAACTTTTCAACAATCGAATTCCAGTATTAAAATATAATCACAACTTTTAAGTTGAAAAAGCGAAACAAGCCACACTACTAAGAGTGTATACATCGATCTCTAAACTGTGATATGTTGTCAAAGAAACACGTTAACAAGTATTGCAAACTGGATCTAAAGTATACAAAATCCAAAGACTAGAATCGATGTAGACTTTCAAACAATTTCCAAACAATTGTTATATGGATTCCTTTTAAAAAATAAATAAAGATAAAAACTATTTCTGAATCAGATAAAATAAACAGTTTTAAATCCATATTTTCTCAAAAGCATCAATTCAACCGATTATGAAAGCAATATTTTACGAAATAAAATCAACTTTATTCATGCGTCATATTCAAGTTTATATACTGCATAAGGAATGGGAAACATGAATTTTCAATATATACACACACGTGCAAATTGAAAACAACATATATGATTATCAAATCAAATTGATTCTCGGATCCATGATAGAAGAAAAGTACATGAATTCAGGATCGAGTAATTCCATTCCAAAAATACAACCGTAATTGATATTTCAAAATTCATGAAAGTAGGGTTCATAAAATTGAAAAACAAAATAGAGAACTCAATTAATCCCAATAATCAAACATGAAGACCTGCTCTGATACCACTTGTTGGAAATTTAGGTCTTAATAAAAAACAGAATTCATAAAACATGTTCAATCATTATGAATCAATAGCGGAAGCAATCAAAACATTGAACCTGATTATGAAAGGATCTACGACATGTTTGATTTACCAAGGATAATAAGAATTAGGGTATTAAGAATAAAGCTTTCATGGCAACCTCCCAACAGCAGCGGTTAGAAACAGAGAGGAGGTGATTTGATATGAAAACATAACAAAGGGTTAGCGGCGGCTGATTTGGTTCTTCCTCAACCGGTACCTTTATGCCTCAAGTTCTCTTCAGATGGGGAGAAGAGAGAGTTTTGTCGTGTACGGTGTATTGGGGACCATAGCCTCTTTTATATTGGATGGTCATTAGGGTTTCCCATTATTCCGTTAATGGGCCATCCGGACATCCACCCATATTGAGTCCATATCAACTAATTAAATATTTAATTAATTATCCAATTAGAAATCTAATAGCATTATTACTTAATTTGATCACTAATCAATTAAGGCTCACAATTGATAAATAGCTAATATAATTATTATTACGATATTTGCCCACATAATGATATCGGAATATAATTAAATAATAAAATATTCCAACAAAAGATTCCCGAATGAAAGTAGCAGTAGCTAAAAATGTGTACTTTATTGTTTTTGTGAGTGATAGGTGCATAACTTTAAAATCTGCCCCCTTATAAAAGTTGTCAAACAAAGACCTACATTAATCTATTATTAAGATTTAGATTAAATAAACATTTTAAACAGGACGCATAAAAAGTATGATACAACAATTAGCAAATAACTTAAGCAAGTTTGAAAAGGTAAAAATTCAAAATGGGAGAGACATATATGGCTTAAGAATTAATTTAGTTTGAAAAGTAGACACAGCGGGGACCTTAATTTAGTTTGGCTATAAATTGCAGCATAGTAAGACCTACTTTTGTTGTTGTGTAATGTTAGCAACTTTGAAGGAGTGTGGAGAAAGATTCCTGAAAATAGAACAAATATGGGATGTATGGAGAAGATGCTTTCTGATTAAGTCAACTTGTGTCTAAATTGGGTTAAATAGTTTGGGTTGTAAGCAAATAAATTGGGGCCAAACTTGCAAAAAAGAATTAATTTTGATCAATCACAAAATGTCAAAATCCATGAAGCCAAGAATAATATAGTAAACATGGCCTAAAATGTCAAAATCCATGAAGCCAAGAATACTATCTATTCATGGATCCCATACACTACACAATATGCTTGTGTTTCTCTTTTTATACATAGATGACATCACAAAGCGCAATTAATAGCATATATTATTGACTACACAACAGAGGTCACACAATTCCCTAATATGAAGTTTTAAATGCAATACCTGCAATTGAACCAAGAGCTTCAGTAGCATCATGTCTAACCATTGGGTGCTCATTAACATCTCTAAGTATATTGGATAGAGCAGCTGAAGCAACTTTGTCTTGCAATTGACCCTAAACATATGGAACCTAAAATTACTGCAAACATTGATATTAATTAACTCAGAGTCAAATAGGTGTACTCAAACTTACGCAGCACCATTGAAACATGCATATAATATTATTACCCAAATAACTTGTAGAATTATTGTATTATTAAACTACTGAAGAACAACTGACTTCTTTTGTTTTTCTTGTTTAAAACAATTGACGTCTTTTGACATGACAATTACATGTTTATTCTACTCGAAGAAATATAATATAATAATGGTTCAACATTTAAAAGTATGAACAATATTTAAATACTTAATTTTTAAAAAAGGGCCAGCATATCCCCATGGAACCCTTTAGATTGAATGCTTAAAAATCAAGTTCTTTTGAAACCGTGTTTCACAACTCTCCTACTCCAAGCAGAACATAAGAAAATCTATTGGCTACCTATTATACAATAGATGACACAAAAGAAACACAATACAAATTAAATCACCACCACTAAGTGAGTTCCAGAACAACACAAACAAACAAAGCTAAACTGATTATTGTTTTTTACAACTACATTGCCACATAAAAAAGCACAAACCTTTGACAAAATGTTGTTTACACTCGCCAATTGCAGAAGTGATTGGATGCTCTATCCCAACTTTCCTTCTCTCTAAACCATCCATATAAAAGAACATCATAGATTTAAATTTAAATTAAAAGAACATCATAAAAAACCACATACATCTAAAATAATGATCATAGAATTGCAAAGAAATCAAAAGAGATTAAAAAAAATCAAAACTTTATAACAGAAAAGGGCTTTAATCAAGGAAGGCCACTGCTATGGCAATCAAAATAAAAATTACTAACCAAGATAAAAGCTATTTTCAGTCATTCCAAAGAGTCCAACCTGCAAAAATAATTTCACAACCTGCAAAAAAGAGGAAAAATAAAAAGAAAATGAAGGATGAGAATGCCATAATATTTATACAAATGTCGAGAAATCAATGCTACAACTTGTGTATCTTACTGAACCTCTAAACAAGCCCTTATCGTTCAAAATTCCAAAAAATAAAACCATATCAATACTACACACAAAACTTCAGTAAAAAAGACAACATTGTTGTATGTTAGAAACAAAAGACCATAGTCCATAAATCTCCATACCTCTATTTGTCGTCAAAGCCCTAACGATTTCCAGATGTCATTGCCGCTACATAAATGAAAAGAGGGCTCCATGAAATGCCTACAAAAATCACAATTCATGCCAACTTACAATAAAAAAAATGCAACCACAGAAACAGAAGAAAATCGATGGAAAAAAATTAAAAAAAATGTAACCTGTACATAACCGATTCATCTGGGGCACAAAGAAGGTAGGGTGATAACGGCATTTAGAGAGAAAGATCGGGGGCGGTGAGATTAGAGGAGGAAGTTAAAAGAAATGCAAAAAAAAAAGGTCGATTGAATCTGATTTTGGAGAGAGGAAAATTGAGAGCCATGATAAAGAGAGTGAGGTTTGAGATTGAAGAAAGAGAGAAATTGAAATTTGAATCAAGATTATACAGATTTGAATTTGAATTTGAATTTGAATTTTGGTGGGAGTTTAAAACTTGAAAGGTGGGGTAAACCAACTGTGCAGAGAGGAAAGCGACGGATCCGGATTGTATGACTTTTGGGCGGGAAAAGTCACATGACTTTGGGAAAGTAATGATCGTAGGATTAATCCTTTGCTTCAGATCTTGACAAGTGTTCAACTTTTATCTTTTAATTAAATTAAATTAAATCAGATTTGAGAAGAAATCACACATACCCATATCAGTAACCAAAAAAACCCAGACCCATATCTTGACCCATTTCTCCTTCCTCGACTCGCTACCTTCAATCCACCGCTTCACCGCCGTTGTACTCGTTGCCGCCTCTCTCGCCGCCGTCGATGGTTGATTTCGTTTTCCTTTTCAATTGATTTCGTGTTCATAGTGCAAACAAAACCCTTAGCAATGGGTGTTTAAGAAATTGGGTATGGCTGGTGTATTTTAGAAATGTTTTTCTGGCTTTTTGTTCTTGCCTTTCAACACCACAAGAGAAGAATCATCCATGCCCTTCTTTGATCAAGCTCTACTCTCCATGTTTAGAAAAATTGGTATTCTTCATTAATTTGTCCTTTCTTCTTTAAAACTTGATTCAATTCATTTGTTTTCTTCTACACAATAAAAGCCACTTCCTTCAGGCATTGTCATTCTTTGAGTCAATGAATCAACTACTGAATCAATCTCTTCCTTCACTATTGGGGATAATTTTCAATTGATGGTTACTTTGATCAATTATGGTGGTTCTGAAATTGGTTGTTGTTAGCACCGTTTAATATGAGATTAATTTGACCAATTTTGATGGTGTACCAATTATGTTGGTTCTGATTTTGTATGCTGCTGGTTCTGAATTTTGTTTTTTTTTTAATTTGTATGTTGTTGGTTCTGAATTTTGCCTTTCATATGCAGATGTGATTCTGGTTTCTGTTTTTGCCTTTCAACACTAAACTGTGCAAAATTTGACAAATGCTAATAGAAACCACAAGATGCAACACCACTATCTAGAATTTGACAGTACATGAGCAAAGGCAAGGAGATACAACATTGTGCAGAATTTAATGCTTTAAAGTTTTGATGCAAAGGCAAGGAGATCAAGACCACTGTGCATAATTTAATGCTTTAAGATTTGAGATTGTAAAATTGTATATTAGGATGTTGTAAAGTAGATACAAAATGCATTGTATTAAATCACGCATATTATAATGAATTGAAGTTATGTATACTTTTTTGTAACTTATTTTGGGATACAATGAATTGAAGTTATGTATACTTTTTTGTTTTCTATGAATACTTCTAATGAATTGAATAACACTTGGGAACAAAACCTGTAACTTATATATATATATATATTACAGCTCCAAAGTTCATCAAAGGTTGTACAAAAAGTTAATAACACCAAAAATAACCTACAGAATATAACCTGCCCAAAATATTAAAATTTCCAATTCAGCTCTAAATTACACAAAAGATAGCCTAAATTACAGCTCCAATCAGTGTAATGATGCAAGGTCTGTCTCATTAAGTGGTGCCTACATAATAAAAAAAGACTAATTAATATCATCATAAGTGTAAATGTAAGGATAATCACTTTTCAAAGGATGAATAAATTACCATCAAATACGTTGTTAAGCTAAATTGAGTCCCTTGTGTTTGTCGTGGCTCATAAGCTGAAGGTGTTGAACAAGATAATCCATCGACCATATGATAGACTTGAGAGACTTGACTACATGGTTGCTCTCTAGGTGGATCACTTTTTTTTGGAGCAGATTGTTGCTCAACCCAACTCTGATGTCACTTTTGCGATGGTCTTTTTGCGCTAGGTCGTTTCTTGAATACCGTTTGTTCCCTAGAACCATTACTTGAAAATGTTGGGTTATCATTGCATTGAATGTCGTTGTCTTTGGCTTGTGACCGACATTCCATTATTTTCTTACGCATGACATCTACACAATCTTCAACAATTTTGAGATCTTCTTCAGAAGGTGATGCCTCAGCTGCAACTTTTATGAAATTTGAGACAACTTGTCTATATCTTCGTGTTCTAGACAACTTTGGATCTCCTTCAACGGTGTTCCCCCTAACATCTTGCACAATGCCACTTCTGGCTTCTCTTGTCCACCTTCTTAAAATGTACTTCTCAGGAATGGTTTTAACATCATTTGCTTCAATCACTTTCAATGCATGTGAACAAAGTATGCCAAATGTCTCAAACTTTCTACAACTACAAGCAATGGAGGTTGAAGCTCGGTCAAATGACACTATCCAATATTTTGGAAGGTTCCCCATAGTAATGACATATTCACATAAAGATCCAGACTCTTTTTTCTTTGATATCGATAAAGCTAAGAACAAATTAAACTCGTTTTGAAATAACTCAAATACAGTGTGTGTGTGTGTGTGTGTGTGTGTGTGTGTGTGTGTGTGTGCGCGTGTGTGTGTATACTTTCCCCATTTGTATTAGTATTGGTGACATCTCATATACTAACCTTGCAAGCTTATGTGAGGACTCATACACACAACTCAATTCGTTCCCTCTCTTCTCTTCAACAACCCGTTCGAAATGTTTAAAGAATTGCATGATTTCCAAATTCGGTTGCATACAAGGTTTGAAGTGAGCATTCAAACTTTCACTAATTTGAGTACTTCGCATGCCAAGTGTTAATGCTTTCTTCATATAACATGAAGCCCATTTTTTTTTAATAGCATAAACTGATTTGATCCAGTTATTATCATGAACATCATATTCGTTGACTAATTTGATCCAAGTTGCTTCAAAATCGGCTTCATTGTCAATATCATACATGCACTTCTTGAAATCTCTTAAAAAATAACTTCCTCCCTTCATCTTGTTTCCAAGGTGTTTAATTCCATTTTGACACAAGTGCCGAGTGCATAAACCATGGTGAGTCTCGGGCATCACTTCAGCAAGTGCCCTGGCCATTACCGGATCTTGGTCAGTGAAGACAGTCCTTGGTTTTTTGTTGTTGTGTGCTTGTAAGAATGTATCAAACAACCACTTAAATGAATCAGTTGTCTCATCATACAGTAGTGCTGCACCAAAAATGACTGAACCCCTGTAGTGGTTGAAACCAAAAAACAAAGCAAGTGGTTTATTCGCATGGTTGGTACAATATGTAGTGTCCAATGACACAACATCACCAAAATACCCGTAATCCAAAATCATATTTGCATCACACCAAAACACATTTGTCATTTGTTCTTCTATATCCATCTGATATGCATGAAAGAAAGATGGATTCTCCAACAACTGTCGCTGAAAATATTGTGAAATACATCCAGCGTCGCCGTACGCCATACTTCTTTGTCTTCTTTTACTGATGTAGTTTTTTACATCCAATCGTGTAAATCCAACATTAGATCTATGCCTTGCATGTGTGCTCATAAGTTGAAATGTTGACTTTTGCCTTAATCCAGAATCATTAGCCAAATTAATCTCATGTGCTTGTACTTCAGTTATCTTTCTATGTGATGCAAGCATGTGTGTTGTCTCTGGAGATTGTAGCTCATGATTATGTTTCTCTTCAAATTCATGGATGACCAACTTCCCATCATAACGTGTAAGTGTGATCTTTGCATTGCAATCTGTTCTAGTCTCGGCTCTGTGTTTGCTAACTAAAGCATTTGCTTTATTTATCTTTCGTAGCCCTTCCTTACAACAAACAAATCTACATGATGATACAATGCCGTCTTTATTTTTGTTCGCATAGCGTATTCTAATTCCAAAGCCAACACGTGCACCATAAGCAAGCCAAAATTGATGAACTTCGTCTATATTGTCAAATTTCATTCCAACCCTTGGCTTCCAATCAACATTTACGGATGTCATATTCGATCAAACAACTCAAACGAAGGAACCTAACAAGTGAGTAAAAGAATTAAATAAGAGTCCAAAAAATATAGTTAAAGACAATATGATGTTTGTATATACTATTTTTTTAAATGCCATAAAAGACATAATGAAATGAAAACACACCATATGTTAAGAAAACACTCAACAATATTAAAGAGTACACACCTGAAATGAAAAAAACATGCTTGCACAGTACACACAAGAAATACAAACAGACTTATGAAATAATAAAAGGGGTATTGGCATTGACAAGAATGAACAAGGAAGTTAAAAAGGTATTAAAATGGTTATGAGTTTCTGAGTTATATTCTCTAGTATCTTGGAACATGTGTCAAAATCTGAACCAAAAGATTAAATGACCGGTGAATATTGAGCAAAGTCACATGACTTTTCCCTCCCAAAAGTTACTGAATCCGGATCCGAAAGGGACTTGGATGAGGGATGCAGCGTGCTAATGAAAAGATGCAGAACGTGGGAATATTGTCAGATTTGATGCTTTGACTATTTCTCAATTTTTTTGGCTTAAATGTGTAACTGGGCCGAGCTGAGGAACTTGATAAAGGCTCAAGAAGAAAATTGTTGCCATTCTATGCTGCCACGTGTTAAGCCAAAATCGGAAAAAAAGAATGTACATTTGAGATGGGAGGTTTAATAGGTGGATTGTCTACAGAGGTGACACTTGTCAATATCTCACTAAAAAAAGACTCATAGTAGTCTAATATTAAAATTAAAATTCTTTAAATTTAACTTGTATAAAATACTTCATAAATTTCTTTCAATTTGAAAATTCTCCAAATTATCATCCAAACAATGAAATTTACTTAAAAAGATTTGAATTCTCTCAAAACATTACATTACCCTAAAAGATTATCTCATCCAAACACACTCTAAAAGTTCAAGTAGCACAAATACATTTTTGAAATAAAAAACAAAGAAGAAATTTATAAAGAGAAAAAACATGTCATTCTATAAAAGTTCTCATTGAGTTTTTATGACTATTGATCTAGGTGATATAGATTTAGTTAGTGTTTTTCATATGTTGCGGTTTGGTTCAGTTTAGTTCAGTTGGTAAAATAAAAACCACAAACCGAATCAAACCGTACAGTTGAATAAAAACAAAAGACCCGAGTACATCCGAACCAAATATGATTTTTGCGGTTTTTTATTTGGATTAGTTCGATTTACGATTTTCTATTGGGTTAGTTCGGTTTTTAACACCCCCAACTAACACCAAAAGAATTAACCAAAATAGAGGACAAACATCCCAAACCCAAACCTTAAGTCTTAGTAGCATGAAGAATACAAATATGTAATGATAAAGAGAGATGAGAGAATATGTCATTGGAAAATAATTATTATGTTTTTCAATAAGATGCATAATATTCGCATGAGGAATAAAAATCTACATAACTATCAAAAAAAAATTATCCATGATTAAGTTGACCGAGAGAAGATTGCAACAACGTGTAGACAGCTTGCCAACCATTTTGAGAAGGATGTACACCGTCCCAAAAGAATGAAAGCTCTGGTTTCTCACATACACTATATTTCTTTTCTCCATTATCACCCACACTTCCACAAGTATTTTTCAAACCCTCTCCCTCACAACACGCTTTCAATGGATTCATCAGTGTTGAGTTTTCTGTACAACGCAGAAAAAATAAGTCATCATCAATTTACATTTACATTGTTATCAAATCACAATCAATTATATGTACAACTTTATAAATAATTATAAACGTTTATAATGATCTGACGATTGTCTCTAAATTTTGTTGTTATTTCAACTTTTTTACTATAAATTAATCACAATCAATCAATGTTCAAAAGAACGTACCATCGCGCTTTTTCTGCATAGTTTTAATTGTAGAGAGGAAGGCATTGTAGAGGTCTAATGTCACATAAACCGGTTTTCCAACTTGTTGGTTAAGTTGTAGGACAGTTTGGAGGAGTACATTGTTGTGATTTTCCGAGGCCAAATTCAAAAGACCAACGCAACTAAGATGAAAAGTTACAGCGTTTATCCGAGGTAAACACCCAACTGGTTCCAATAATCCAATTGCTACTTTATTTATTCCTAAATTGTGGATGCGTTGAACATTTATGGATAGTTGATTGATAAGGCTTGTAGTGAAGGATTTTATCTCCTACCAAAATCAAAAACAAAAGGCATAAATATATTAGTAGAGAAAATTAATTAGCAATAAAAAAAGTCCATGGCTTAGTATAAGTATAAATGTGAAGCAAAATTATGTTAACCACTCACGGTAATGCTTTTATTGTTTACTATAAAAGCATTGTAATCGTTGCCAGAAGAGGTCACAAGGGCAACAGAGGATTCAAGGTCTTGTTTGGTATAGACATTTTGTTGGATTAGCTTCTCAAGTGAGTCAATTTGGACAGTCATATTTGGTCCATCCTTCAATGTTTGGAAAACACCTGTTCCTCCATAAGCAAAGTTGATTCCATATTGTAGAGTTGAGGAATTTCTCAATGCATATGGTGTAGGGGTTTCAATTTTCAGAAAGGAAGCTGCGTGTAATAACACATACATACATGAGTAAGAGCAAAATGAGGTTAAATGAATGAATCAAAATTAAGTAGATGATAAAATTATAGCCACATAAATACATTTATGGTTGTTGTTGTAATATGAACAAAAACTATATATACTTTTGTAACATTGTAAACCTTAATTTTATAAAATAAATATAAGAAATTATAGTTACCCTATTGTTGTGGAAGTAGACATCATTGGTTGAACTGCGTGAACAAAGATGGTGTCTCGTTGTCTATCTTTTTTTGTTTTTTATTTATTTTATTATCTTCGGAAGTTTTTCTATTAGTCAAATGATTTGCTCGGCCTTGGAATGGGGCATCACAAACTTTTTTCCTCAAACTCGAGTTAAGTTAATTAGACTGAACACTATTTATATTCATTCACTGGTAAAATAAAAATACAAAATAGAAGATGCACGTCATTGTAAAATAGCTTTACAGTGACATCCCATAAATATATGTTATATTATGTCAAATCACATAGATATTTTGAAAATAGTGATATAACATGGCACATTGATAACTTCTTATTGGATGAGAGCTTGAAACTGTTTTATACCGTCAGTGTGCCCATTGAACTCAAATAAAAATAAAAAAAATGAGACCAAATGTAGTTTTTTGTTTTTTGATACACCTAATATAGTTATTTGACAAACCCTAGAACTCATCAGAATTACAGAATATAAGAGCAAAATTAATTTATGCATACTAACTACCATGCTACAAAATCGGAAAAATCTAACAGTATGATAGAAGATAGTTACCAATGTAATCAGTAAGAACACGACCATCACTGAATCTTCCAGCAGGTTTACCAGGAAATGTGATTCCATAAGGTGGCTTGTACGATGATGAGTCCACAAAATTGCCTGTGTCAGCATAGGAGTCTCCAAATACAAACAACTTTACAGAGTTTTTGTCATACACACCATATGATTTCTTAGTCCCTTCGACTACTTCTGTAACATTTGCATTAATTTATGTCAAATAATTTCGAAACAATAAAAATGAATAAACCAAAGATATTTAATTGAATTATTATGATGTTGGCTTTAAATGAGTTTTATACCTGATAAAGTGAAATGGAGAAGAAGCAAAGGGAGAAACGTGATTATGAGTTGCTTCGCCATTGATAATCATAAACAATTTGGTGATGTGATGTGAAAGTGTATCATTCTCTCCTATCCTATTTATAAGCACAAATGGTTGATACAGGTTACTGTAGAAGGGTCATTAAGTTGACCAGAAATGGGTGAATGATTAAGTAATTTCTATTGTGAAATTTTTGTGTTGACTATCAATAAATTTTGACAGACCCATCTCTTTAATATAAAGTAAATCATTTTATATGTCCTATTTATTGGTTTATATTCAAAAGTACAAATGTCCTATTTATTTATTGGTACATACATGAAATTATGAATATGGAATGATAAAATGATTTAATACTATACGAAGAAAAAAGATCAATAAACGCTTGTTAAGAACATCAATTATCCTTATACCTTATTTAATATTTTAAAATTTACCAAAATATTTGTGGGCTGAATTAGTTAGCAGATAGTTTTCTCAATTGTGATGTCCTTATTTCAAGCCATTAACGTTGAGGGAGGAACTTTGTCCCACTTGAGTTGATCAGATAGTGTTGGCTTGAGACATTTAAGTGTGTTTATCCTCAAGTTTTATTCTCCCTGGTGCTAATTTGAGTAGGCTAGTTTAGTTTCCTCAAAAAAAACAATTTTGGGTTCCCTAACTTCTCCAGCAGACCGATGGGTACAATTGTTTTTTTTAAGAACAGTACAATTGTTTTTGAGTTTAAGCTACACTAACAAATGCATAAATAAAGGAAAAAATGTAAAAGAATAAATATTGTGAAAATAAGTTGGTTTAATTGATCGAATGAGTAAATTATAATGTATAAACAAAGTATTTAGAGTGTGTTTATTGCCTATCAGCCAAAGGACGTAACCTACATTGCTTAACCTCCATTCAACTGATTTATGCGGGTGTTGCGTGATAACTCTCTTGATAGTTGGATCGTTGCACCCCATGTTCGACATCAATCTCCTCTCCCAGGCATGATCCATTGACAAGGTCTGTTTGTGCGCAGCTCCACTAAAGATTGTGTCTTCTCCCTGATTCCTTGCAACGTGTATTGGTGTCGAGAGCAGGGATCGTGGCTTTGTCACATCATTGTCAAGTCACAATATGTTTTGACTTAGTTATAGGCCTTTGACGACCCACTTTTTTTATTTAGTGGCCTTGAGAAAGAATCAACTCCATTGTCCGACTGCTCTAGCATCGTCTATCCTTCACTCGACTAAAGGGCACTCATGCTTAATTAATTGTTCAATCACCTATTTGACGAGTTCAGCTAACATGATAATTATTGTTAGGTGTAAACAAATGCTTCATGCTTTGTATCATTAGTTGACCCTTAAAAAATGAGATGATGTGACACAATTAATGTGGCTGCACAGGAACGATGTCAATATTGCACCTTAAAGTAGGAAATTGAATTGTCTTATGTAACCTTACTTCGGCCAACCAATTGCCATCATTGGTTTCTTCACCCCACCGATTACTCCTCCAATGTGGATTCGTCTTCCTTTTGGCTAACTCAAGAGTCCCTTTCTTTAATGGATTCCTCCTATAAATTACCCGAGTTGACTATATGGATCACATTATTTCCTATATCTTGGTTGCTTCATCACGAACCCTCCTTCAGCTTTCCAGCTCTACAACAAGGATGAAAGCCTTGTATCATCAAAGATAAGAAGGGGAAACAACCAACATTTCCTTTAAAGGTATAATTATATATTTGCCTCAACCTGATTTTTTTTCATTTGTTTGGTTTAACTGACGATCTCTTTATTGTTTGATTTTTAGGTCTCTCTATCAGGTTCTGCTCAAAGTTGACTGATTCAAAATAACTAATGATCAGTAAATTTTAAATTTTATGAATTATTTTTAAAATTTTGATAATTTTTATGAATAAACCATTTTCTTGAGAATAAAAACATGGGAAATGAGAAGTTATTTTATTCCTGGGGATGCTTTATTCTCAGGAATTAATTTGCTAACTTTGTAACAAACATAGGAACCCTTCTTTGTAACTTCAATATTCCTGAGAATGGTTTTTACAACCAGGAAACAAACGCCCCCAAAGAGTTTTGCAAAATTGTCATATGTCTCGTATGAATGATGACATCTTAGTCCCTTATGCAAAGATGATATTTGAATTTGCATTAATTTGATTGCATGTAAAAACAAAGTAAAATCATGGCTAAATCATTATATTTGTGGCCCATTTTTTTTAAGAATATTTAAAGAAAATATTTTGGTATTTTAGTTATGCACTACTACTATACTTAATTAGTAAGTGTTTAGTATAGTTTTTTTTTTGTTTGTTGAATGAATATATAGTATAGTATTAGTGCGTGTATTGGGTGATTCACACGCATGTAGAATAAGTATAAATACTACTCTAAAATGATCATGTCCGTATCACCGTATGTAGTAAATGATAACGTATACGTTACACTTAATTAAGTGTGTAGGAAATATGCATCATAAGCGTTGACATGATGATGCACTGAAAATACACTTCTAACATTAATAAAAAAAAAACATTAATCAGCTGGGGTCGAGTCGTCCAGCTGTGCACCGGTGGGTAAAACCGGCCCCAAGAAGGTATACGCGCAATATAGATGTATCGTTCTCCTCTTTGTTTAACAAGGTAGGTCTAGGTATGTGTCTTAGAGACGAAGAAGATAATTTCACACTTGTAGAAACTCTCTGGTACTGCCCTCTTTGTGATGTCGAAGTGGGTGACGCGATGAATTTGTATGCGGCACTTGACTGGGTGGCAAACCTTCAATTAGACAATGTTGATTTTGTGTTAGACTCTAAGAAGGTTAACGATTATTTCAGAACAGGTATAGGAGATGACAGTGAATTTGGTTGCATAATGTAGCGGTTGTTTCAAAATAATTTTCAAAACTCTCATGTTGACTTTAATCGGAGGCAAGTTAATGGGGTTGTGTTGATACCAAAATTATAAAATTTATGGTATTGAGAAAGTCTTAGTGTTAGAATTTGAATAGAAGAAGAAAACTCATTTCGACTGACCATTGAACGTGATTTGTCGAAGTTAGCCATATTAAGTGGAATTCGACTAAACTATTTTGTTGTCGAAGGCTTCATTTCCAACAAGAAGTGACATATGTTATAAGACATCGGAAGAAGTCATTCAAAGAGTCGAATATTTACATAGTTCGTCGATCAAGCAAACAACTCCTACATAGAAGTTATCGGAAGTTATTAAATAAGACACTTGTCAATATCTTAGATGTAGGAAGTTATTTTCTTTTCTCTATAAATAGTTGCAATTTCGATGTATTAGATGTTGGATCCCATTTTCTGAAAGCCTTGTAACACCTACGCCGCGTTGGCAAACGGGTTCAGGGGCGGATAGAGATGGATTCCAACCACCATTTACATTCCCTGCAATTTAATATTGTTTTGTTTCTTGCTTTCTTTTTCTTTTTCTTTTGCAATTTGCATTTCTTTTCTCTTCTTTATTTTTCTTTCTTTTGAATATGCTCACTTGAGTATTTTTCTATTATGTTGTCATGAGATAACTTGTTATTAAAAGCTGTTGGATGCAATTCTAACATTAATAAGAACAATAATTTTGTTCCTAAAAAACGCATGAAGTGATATCATAAATCACGAGACTTAAACGGACACTATAGAAATACATTTATCCAGTCCTAAAACGTTGATGGATAATGAAGTTTACATTATCAAAAATCGATGTAAACAGGTTGCTCATGAACTGCAAATTTAAGTCTTGTGTAATGCTAGCTAGCTCCCACCTCTATATTGATGTACCATCACGTATATGTATATGATCCATGATTGATAATGAGATGAATTGAGTTTGTTTCCTTAAAAAAATAGAAACATATATAAATTGATTGTTCGATATTTGAAAAACAATGCGTAGAATGGAGTATTATTACTACTTTAAGGATACACATGAATGAATATGTACATTTAAGGTACAAACGATTAGATGAACGGTTGGATAAACGGTTGATAGGTTAAATTGAAATTAAAGAAATATAATATTTATTTACTCTCTCATTACACATGTATGAAATTGAAATTTATAGATGAAGGATTGGATAAACAGTCGATAGGATTGAATAATTTTGTTCCTAAAAAACGCATAAAGTAATAATCATTAAAAAGTGTACTTCCATACCGTTGCAAAATATTTAATTCTTTACAAAATGTATATAAAGGGGAAAAAACTTCTATGTGTTCCTTAAAAGAAAAAAAACTTCTATGAGTGTGTTTCCATTAAGTGGTCAAGCCACTATATTAATTAAGAATAAGGATGAAAATAAAAAATTTGTGGTGACATTTATGAAGATTATTTGTCTTGCGCAAGCTTCCATATGAAAAGAACCCTTCAAAACCTCTGATTCCAAATTTTGAAGACTTAAGGATCCAATCTAATAATCCACCCAAATTTGTTCAATTTCATTCTAGTGAATTTCCTCAAGACTCCGTTTTCAATATTATTATTTTTCCGCGATGAGAAATGCAAGACGAAAAAGGAACCCATCTTTTCGTCTTCGTTAGTTGAATGTAGAATTCAAATGAATTGGATTGTTTAAAAAGAAAAACATATTTTTTATGGACAAAATTTAATGTATTGTCCAATATTTGATTGCCACTAATATAAAATAGGCTTAATTGCACTTTTCCCCCCTATATTTTGTCAATTGTGTGTTTTTGCACCCCATCTGTAATATCCCGCTTTGATGCAACTATTATCAGTATTAGACGCAATTGAGAAGCATGGCAAATTAGTAATATGATGCAATGGCATTATGGTAAATAATGGCAAAAGGGAGTTTAGTTAAAAATGGGAACTAGATATTTTCCCACTATCATTTCCTACTTCTCTTACTCATCCAAAATCAGCATTTCTCTTCCTCTCTTCCCTCAACCACACGCCCTCACTCCCTCTCCATAAACTCATCATTTCTCAATTCAATCCTTGGGAGAAAACTTTGCAAGCAAGCTTGGTTTGTGTAGCTAGAACAAGAGATAGTAACAAGGAGAATCAAGGAAGGAATTAAGAGAAGTGGTAGCTTGAAGCTAGGGCTTTGGGAATCAGAGCTAGCAAGCACCAATAGGAGGTTTAAGGTGAGCTCCACAGGGTTTATAACCCGCTTGAGTAAGTTTGAGAGCATTTTACAATTTTGAGCTAGTTTAGAAATTTTACCCTAAATCTCATATGCTTGCCAATTCCTTGATGATTCATGTTTAAAGCTATCATTTTGTATCAGAAATTCATTCCTTATACTGTTGGGATTCCTGGGTATGATTAGGTATGTCAAAATGGTGTAAAAATCGCATTTTTAACAGGTTTTGAACTGTCATTTTCGTCTGGCGAACTCGGGCCGAGAAAACGGCGATTTCCAGCATTTTTCCCTGCCCTGTTTCGCCAACCTTTCGCCAAGCTTTCGCTCGACGAAATCAGACATTTCGCCAACCTTTGGCTCAGCGAAATCAGGCAGACAGCTCAGGTCTGTCCTGGTTCGTTCTGGGTGCTGTAAACGCGTTCGGCGAGGCTTTTAATAACCGTTTTCAACGAAAAACCTTATTTTTCTAAGATAAACACCATCCTTGACATATCCGAAAGATTATTCAACAATTAAGGAATGAATGGATAAATGAATAAGGAAATTGGTAAGGCAATAGAGATGCAAGAGTAAGGCTATTTAAGCTATGAATGTATTGTTTTAAGTTTCATCCTTAAGAATGATTCAAAGCTCAAAGACAAGAACCTTTATAGGTTAAGTACTAGAGATTTATTACTTTAAAGAATGAGATTTATGAGAGAGATTTAATAGTCTAAGTTAAGGACCTTTTATAGGTTAATAGTTCAAGAACTATTAAGATATTTAGCCGTGGCCTTCGTCGTTCACGCCAGTGGGACACGAATGGTTCACGCAAAGTAAAGACTAAGATTAATATTATTAAGTCGTGACTTTCATCGTTCACGCCAGTGGGACATGGAAGGTTCATGCATAAGTTTACAGAATGTTAATTCGCGTCTTCCGTCGTTCACGCCAGTGGGACACAGGAGGTATACGCATAAGTTAAGATTATTATTAAGTCGTGTCTTCTGCTGTTCACGCCAGTGGGACACAGGAGGTTCACGCCAGTGGGACGTGTTATTCCGCAAGGATGACCGCACGACGACAAGAGGAGTCCGGTGTTAGCCTGATATGATAGGAATTTTCACCGGTTATCAGGGGAATGTGCTTCGGGGTTACTCCACCCGGGGGCATTCCGTAAAATGAACTCAGATAATAATGCTTGTTCAACGCTAACAGCTAACATAAAGACATGTATCAGTTAATATTTTATTATGTTATCAGACAGAGAATAGTTATCAGACAGGTATCAGATACAGGTATCAGTTATCAGGCGGTGATCCTAGGTTTCCCCTCGATCACCCAGTTATCAGGATATAGTCTAGATCTATTGACTATTCAGTATCAGATTCAGACAGTGATCCTAGGTTTCCCCTTGATCACTAGTTTAGCAGGATGTAGTTCAGTTTATAACTACACAGTTTAGCAGGAACAGTCAGGTAGCCCTCTATGGGTAAGGTTATGACTTGGCGATCATAGGTATCCCCAAGATTGCCGAGGTAGGCACGGCGACCCTAGGTTCCCTGTGGTTGCCAACAGTAGGTAGGGTAGGAGTTCACTGAGACATTATGTCTCATCCCTATCCTTCTGGTGCAGGTTTCCAGGTAGCCGAGTGGTTTTCAGATGAAGATCTTCATGAAGATGCTGGTTGGAGTGCAGTTGCTCGTCAAGGACACGCTCAGGAGGCTGGCAGATTGTATATATGTATATAGAAGTGTATGTTATGATATTTGGATAATTGTATAACGAGCCAACTTGTACTCATTCAGTTGTATGTATTATTGTTATTATTATTGAAAATTTTAATGTACCCAGTATCAGATTAATACACATGCTAAATATTCTAGATAATTTAGTATGGGTGTTACAATTGGTATCAGAGCAGGTCGATTCAGACCGTGCCATGGGTCATTAAAGTTTCAATAAAAGTAGTGGAACCATTGGGTTCCGGATGTTGTTCTAGATGTCACATCTAGTTGAGCCTGATCAACTCAATCTAGTATATGATAGTTAGGATAAATATCCGAGAGCTGAATGTGACCAAGGAGGAATGAAGTTATGAAGGGCGAAGATTAAGGTGATAGAATTGTATGACGGAGTTGGCAAAGAAGTATTCAACGCCAAATGGTGGCCATCGAACCGTAAAGTGACTAAGCCTGTTTATGGCAGAGTTTCAGGAATGTCAGAAATATTTAAGAATAAGGTGAAACACCTCAACCCAGTTGGGCACGACGTTGGACGATACCTCATCTGCGGAAGACATACGGATTAAGAAATTACGGAATACTCTAAGGAATGACGTGGAACCTTAACGGGAACCGCAGTTCCAGAAGTTAAAGTGAAGTGTGGATTAAGTATCAATTCTGAGTACAGAGTTAAGGAATTGTGGTACCAAACCTAGAGACTCAAAATGAGGAATTATCGGTCGGTTTTTGAAACCTCTAGACTCCCAACAAAGATAGAGTGCTGAGAACCAAACTCCAATCGGATGAGATTTTAATGTCCAGACAGTTAAGAGAAAATTATGGATTAAGCGAATCATTTGGACGAATGAAACTAACCACTCAAGGGTGGTCTTTGAGCATGACTCGCAAGTAAGTTTAACGCCATCAGATCAGCCGCACCTCCCGAACCATAAATGCTAGATTTGGGAATTAAGAAAAGAAGTTGGTATGCAACCTAAGAAATAAGATGGATGAATAAGTGTTGATAATAAGACCCGTTGCATATCGAGGCGTGAATCAGATATTCATATGTGTTTTATTAGTAAGAAGATTGGAAATAAGCTAAGCTTAACTGAAATTTTATTCAACGAAAGGTGTATATTAAATGGTCAGTCATTAGGATTTAGTGAACTGATGGATGAATAAAGTTGAATTTCCTTGATTGGATGAAGAAGGCAAGTTCAAGATGACACAAGATTGTAGTAGACCAGTTTTGAAGGGTAATTGGAAATTTTAGCCGAGAAATTATATTGAGACTGTATTATACGGAGGATCGTCTTAAATACGAAAGGTTGAGATTGTGGTTACTGCTAGTGAGTTTTAAGTTTTCAACTGATGAGTTTTCTTCCACAGTTATTCTAGAAGCTTAAAGAGGTCACCTCGTGTTGATAAGTTCCGAGGGCGGTAATAAGGTATAGATTTCGGATTGTTCCACTATATGCAGAATTATTCAAGTGCTAAGATTAAGATTTGAATTGTGAATGCAGTAACGAGTTGTTGAATGAAACAAAAGGTAATGATGAGGTTTTGAAGCTCAAGATCAATTAACCGGAGGGATTCGAAGGTAATTTAAGAGGTATGGTAAAACCATAGAGACCGTAGCTGTCTCGGAAAGATTATGGGTATGAAATCCTTATGGATAGATATAGAAAGATTAGTAATGGGACTCAGAATCCTCAGTGGATCCAGTGAATGAAAGATGTGAACCTCCAGAAACCATAAGTCGTTTTAGAAGTTGACACAAGTTTTTGTGTGTGTGAATTTAAGTTGTCTCAAGTAAGCTTTCAGTCGGGTTGCGCAATGTTTTAGTGATTATACATAAAGAACTGGCCAAGAGATGGTTACGGAATTCAGGATATGGAAAGTTAAAGTTAGAACCAGAGTATAAATTGTTTGACAGGAACATTGTTGAACTCTTGACAGTTGTTGGAAACCGTTTACAGGTTCTGGCGTTTTATTGTGAAAGTAAGTGAGTATATGGTTTATGTCCGAAAGGAAGTACAGTGTCAGATAACGATCGATCAGTAAGTTAAACAGGTGGTTTAAGCCACAAGAGAATCAACGAACGTAAGATGAATCTGCTGTGATAGCTACAAGTCGTTAAGGAACAAGTCAACCAGAGAATTTGATAATGGTGTATTACTCCTACTCCAAAGTGTTTTGTTAGATTAGAGTTGCGCAGCGGAAAAAAATAATTCCAGGATGAGTTAACAAACAATTCTAAACTGAAGCTTAGGGAACAAGGATGCTTGTGTAGTCCTTGTCAGGTGAACTACAGAATAGCAGTGAGCAGTGACGACTCGAACTTGTTATAAGTTCTAGAAGGAAATTTTAAAAGTTAAGCCGAGGGATATTTCAAACCTCGAAATACAAGGGGAAATGGAAATCGAAGCAGTTTAAGATTATGTGATAAGAATGAGAAGAATATGTTTCTAGCACAATAAGTTTAGAACAAGGAAAGTCACCGCTAATACGGTAATTTAGTTATTTTAGCCCAGTAACTTTAGGTGGACTTGAAGAGTAATGTTTAGTCAAAAGGATCAAGCATAAGGCAACATCAGAAAAGGTTGCACTTGCAAGATGATACTTTGAAATTGAAGCGTTGATCAGAAACGTCAATGCAGTGACATATGAGTTTAAACCACGTTGTACCCCGCTATGTCAACATGTCACCTGTATCAGGAATGTTTAAGTATGAAGGTTCTCACCAGAACAGAATTGTTGATATCACCATATCTTAGCTGGAGTGTTCAGAAATTCTTGAATTTAATGTTCATCAGTAAAGGAAGAAGGACTTAGATGCAGATTAAAAGTCACTAGTAGTCCACAGTAAAGGCCTACGTAAGTTTAGGTTTTGATTAAAGGATTAAAGATTAAGCGTACTATTTTGGTAGTAATCGAGTAGAGTTTTCTATTGAAAACAAGGATCTCGGACTCGACGTCCAGAATGAGAAAATAAGTTTACGATGCCGAGAGAATGTAACCACAATTCATGTTATATGGGTTGTTGTATACTCAAGAGATAAACATGGGTAACATTGGCGGGGCAAACCTGGCAAGCCAGTCGAAAGGCAAATCCCGAATGTTACAAAATGAGTTAATAGTAAGAAAAGATTCCCAATTGATGTGGTAGTGTCTCAAATATGATAAGATCAAGAATGATGTCCCGTCAGTCGGACAAGGATGAGATGATGTATTATGTACCCGTCAGTAGTGTACACGTGCTCGCTTATGTATGTAAATTATATGCTATGAAATGTACCATGTGGTGTTATGTGAGATGATTACTACTCATCACTTGGGCTAAACTTCTATGAGTTTGGATTTACCAATATAGAAAATATTTATGCTACGGCCAGAATTCGAGAATAGTAGTGACAAGAAGGGTAGGAGATTAGTAAACTCCAAGTAATGAAGAATGATTTCTAAGTTATTAAGATAAGTGATGTCGTCGTATGAGACGAAAGATAAAAATAATAATTCATGGGAAATAAATGCAGTGCAAGAAATCCACTGAAGAGTGGGAATATTGAGGATAATGAGAACGATCCAATATCGTCAAAGTAAGATTACATGGACTATGAAGGTATTTATAAGAATTAGTACAAGTGTCAGAGTTGGACAACTCCAGATTGGATTTGCAGAAGTGTATGAACCAGGAACGTGGTCAAGCGAGTTGGATACGATGGTTCAGATAACCTCACATCCTACTACGTAAGAGTTATGCAATTCACCGCGAGCATTTCAGTTAAAGAAAAGTTGTCGAGTATATAATCAATGGATTCCGATAAGCAAGACGAACTGGAATTTTGGCTAGTTGAGGAAGTAGTATGAGAGATTCATTTATATATGATAGAGGATTCTAAATTTCGAGGACGAAATTTCTTTAAGGGGGGTAGATTGTAATATCCCGCTTTGATGCAACTATTATCAGTATTAGACGCAATTGAGAAGCATGGCAAATTAGTAATATGATGCAATGGCATTATGGTAAATAATGGCAAAAGGGAGTTTAGTTAAAAATGGGAACTAGATATTTTCCCACTATCATTTCCTACTTCTCTCTACTCATCCAAAATCAGCATTTCTCTTCCTCTCTTCCCTCAACCACACGCCCTCACTCCCTCTCCATAAACTCATCATTTCTCAATTCAATCCTTGGGAGAAAACTTTGCAAGCAAGCTTGGTTTGTGTAGCTAGAACAAGAGATAGTAACAAGGAGAATCAAGGAAGGAATTAAGAGAAGTGGTAGCTTGAAGCTAGGGCTTTGGGAATCAGAGCTAGCAAGCACCAATAGGAGGTTTAAGGTGAGCTCCACAGGGTTTAGAACCCGCTTGAGTAAGTTTGAGAGCATTTTACAATTTTGAGCTAGTTTAGAAATTTTACCCTAAATCTCATATGCTTGCCAATTCCTTGATGATTCATGTTTAAAGCTATCATTTTGTATCAGAAATTCATTCCTTATACTGTTGGGATTCCTGGGTATGATTAGGTATGTCAAAATGGTGTAAAAATCGCATTTTTAACAGGTTTTGAACTGTCATTTTCGCCTGGCGAACTCGGGGCGAGAAAACGGCGATTTCCAGCATTTTTCCCTGCCCTGTTTCGCCAACCTTTCGCCAAGCTTTCGCTCGGCGAAATCAGACATTTCGCCAACCTTTGGCTCAGCGAAATCAGGCAGACAGCTCAGGTCTGTCCTGGTTCGTTCTGGGTGCTGTAAACGCGTTCGGCGAGGCTTTTAATAACCATTTTCAACGAAAAACCTTATTTTTCTAAGATAAACACCATCCTTGACATATCCGAAAGATTATTCAACAATTAAGGAACGAATGGATAAATGAATGAGGAAATTGGTAAGGCAATAGAGATGCAAGAGTAAGGCTATTTAAGCTATGAATGTATTGTTTTAAGTTTCATCCTTAAGAATGATTCAAAGCTCAAAGACAAGAACCTTTATAGGTTAAGTACTAGAGATTTATTACTTTAAAGAATGAGATTTATGAGAGAGATTTAATAGTCTAAGTTAAGGACCTTTTATAGGTTAATAGTTCAAGAACTATTAAGATATTTAGCCGTGGCCTTCGTCGTTCACGCCAGTGGGACACGAATGGTTCACGCAAAGTAAAGACTAAGATTAATATTATTAAGTCGTGACTTTCATCGTTCACGCCAGTGGGACATGGAAGGTTCATGCATAAGTTTACAGAATGTTAATTCGCGTCTTCCGTCGTTCACGCCAGTGGGACACGGGAGGTATACGCATAAGTTAAGATTATTATTAAGTCGTGTCTTCTGCTGTTCACGCCAGTGGGACGTGTTATTCCGCAAGGATGACCGCACGACGACAAGAGGAGTCCGGTGTTAGCCTGATATGATAGGAATTTTCACCGGTTATCAGGGGAATGTGCTTCGGGGTTACTCCACCCGGGGGCATTCCGTAAAATGAACTCAGATAATAATGCTTGTTCAACGCTAACAGCTAACATAAAGACATGTATCAGTTAATATTTTATTATGTTATCAGACAGAGAATAGTTATCAGACAGGTATCAGATACAGGTATCAGTTATCAGGCGGTGATCCTAGGTTTCCCCTCGATCACCCAGTTATCAGGATATAGTCTAGATCTATTGACTATTTAGTATCAGATTTAGACAGTGATCCTAGGTTTCCCCTTGATCACTAGTTTAGCAGGATGTAGTTCAGTTTATAACTACACAGTTTAGCAGGAACAGTCAGGTAGCCCTCTATGGGTAAGGTTAAGACTTGGCGATCATAGGTATCCCCAAGATTGCCGAGGTAGGCACGGCGACCCTAGGTTCCCTGTGGTTGCCAACAGTAGGTAGGGTAGGAGTTCACTGAGACATTATGTCTCATCCCTATCCTTCTGGTGCAGGTTTCCAGGTAGCCGAGTGGTTTTCAGATGAAGATCTTCATGAAGATGCTGGTTGGAGTGCAGTTGCTCGTCAAGGACACGCTCAGGAGGCTGGCAGATTGTATATATGTATATAGAAGTGTATGTTATGATATTTGGATAATTGTATAACGAGCCAACTTGTACTCATTCAGTTGTATGTATTATTGTTATTATTATTGAAAATTTTAATGTACCCAGTATCAGATTAATACACATGCTAAATATTCTAGATAATTTAGTATGGGTGTTACACCATCCTTTTTTTGAGCGATTTTGCACCCTATCATTTACACCCTTTCTGATTTTGTAGCCCCTCATGTGTTTTTTTGCTGATGTGTTGAATTTTGCTGATGTGTATTCATTAAATGCTTGCCATGTGTAATTTGTATTTTTTAAAAAATCAAAATTGAAATAATTGAAATAATTTGTATTTTTAAAAAATCAAAATTAAAAAAATCAAAATTAAAAAATACTGGCCATGAATGGTACAGGGGTTACAACAGCAACAACAGTTTGGAACTGAGTCTGGCAACCAAGGCATCCAAACAAGCCATCATTCTGCACAGATGCTGCAACAACCAAAGGTTTCAATGCAGCAACAATTGCAACACAATCCATCAAAATTGTTGCCATCTCAGTCGCAACTGTCCCAGCCACAGGCTTCACAGCAGCAATTGATGTCGTAGATTCATAACCAACCTGCACAGATGCAACAACAACTGGGTTTACAGCAGCAGCAAAATCTCTTGCAACGAGATATGCAGCATCGTCGGAGATAGTTGAGATCTCGTTGTTAGCGTGTTTGTGGATTTCATCGAAGCGGTGGAAGGGATCAGAGAGGGAAGAGAGATAAGGAAGGAAATCGGATCGGGTGAGAGTGGAGGTGGATTTGGTGGAGGAGATAGGGGTGAATTCGGGAGAGGAGATTGTGGTGGAAGAGAGAGGATTGTTGAGGATCGGAGAGGGAAGGAGAAACAAAGAAACATCAAAAACAAAACAAAAACATTGAAATACCTAAACTAAGAGATCTGTGATGAAGCCATAGGATTTTCGATTCTTTACAACAACAAGAAACAAACAAATCTTCGATTCTTTACACAACCCATGCCGAAGAGATTGATTTTTTTTTTTCTTTTTTCTAGATTTTGTTTTGAATGAGGGATTGAAAAGGGTTAGGAATTACTTGTTTGAATGATTGATGTATTGAAGTTCGATTTGTTGTTGCTTGAGTAAACTTCGTATACCTTTGTTTTTATTGTGTGGATCGTACTAATTTTGCAGAATTTGGTTTGAGGTAAAAGGTTCCCAACATTGAATATGGAAGGAAAGAAGAAGAAACATGGCTGAATATGAAAGGAGAGAAGAAGGAAACAGGGTGTAGTAGTTGTTGTGCTGCAATTGGGGTTGGATCATGGAGACAGAATCATGGAAAGAAGAAGAAAGAGGGAATAGAGATAAGGAAGGAAATTGCTTTTTTTTTAATTTTGATTTTTTAATTTTGATTTTTTAAAAATACAAATTATTTCAATTATTTCAATTTTGATTTTTTAAAAAATACAAATTACACATGGCAAGCATTTAATGAATACACATCAGCAAAATTCAACACATCAGCAAAAAAACACATGAGGGGCTACAAAATCAGAAAGGGGATAAATGATAGGGTGCAAAATCGCTCAAAAAAAAAAGATGGGGTGCAAAATCGCACAATTGGCAAAATATAGGGGGAAAAGTGCAATTAAGCCTATAAAATATTCATTTATCAAATTTACAATTTTTTTTAAATAAAATTCACAATTTTCTTAAAGTTTGTTATAAGCACGAAAAATGATATATTTATGTAAATAACCATGTGAAAAGCATCTAAGTAAATGCATTTTAATTTTGTCCATTTTTTATCATTGAGAAAAAAATTGAAAAACAACATAAACTAAAATCTTAGGTGCGAAAACCAAAAGAATCAACCAAAGAAAACCAAAATAGAGTCAGTCATCTCAAGACGAACTTGATTCTACACAGTAATTGCGTTAACATAGTAACCACTACCGACCGTCTGATCGGAAATGAACGGGTGAGATCGAAACTGTGAGAAACTACACTGCATAAATCTGAACTGTTAGATTGTTTTTTTGTGGCCGAGATCGCCTATTGCGTGGAGCAGTTACAGCAGACAATCCGGTCCATCCCAAGAGGGCATACATCCCAAACCCTTGAGTCATAGTTCGAGCTAGAGAGTTGACGAACAAGTAATTAAATTTGATAAGAGAATATGTTATTGGAAAATAATAATTATCTTTTTCAATAAGATGCATAATAGTAGCATGAAGAATACAAATCCATAACTATAAAAAAAAGTTATCGATAATTAAGTTGACCGAGAGAAGATTGCAACAGTGTGTAGACAGCATGCCAACCATTTTGAGAAGGGTGAACATTGTCCCAAAAGAATGAAAGCTCTGGTTTCTCACATACACTGTATTTCTTTTCTCCATTATCATCCACTTTTCCACAAGTATTTGTCAAACCCTCTCCCTCACAACATGATTCCAATGGATTCATCAGGGTTGAGTTTTCTGTACAATGGAGAAAGAAAGAAAAAAAGGAAGTTTACAATACAATCAGATGTTCAAACTGCAAACAAATATATTTCTTAGTGTTGCTCCAATTATACATCTTCAAAAGGTTTACACTATACATCAACAGATAAATATAATTTATATGTGTGACTTTAGAAGTAGTTATTATCAAAGTCAAATAATGTATAATTTGACAATTATGATTGATGGACTGTTTAAAAAACTTTACATTGACCGTTTATGCAATTCAATTATAATTTATTAACATTAGCGGCAATCAAATATTGGACAATGCATTATTTCGAACAATATTTGATCATGCTTTATTTGTCACTCGATCTTAACAATTATGTCTCTTGGGGACATAATTGTTAAAACCAAAAAATAATATAGTGGTTGATTGGTAAAAAGATCAAAAGGACATACCATCATGCTTTTTCTGCATAGTTTTAATTGTAGAGAGGAAAGCGCTGTAGAGGTCTAATGTCACATAAACTGATTCTCCAACTTGCTGGTTAAGTTGTAGCACAGTTTGGAGTAGTACTTTGTTGTGATCTTCTGAGACCAAATTCAAAAGGTCAACGCAACTAAGATGGAAAGTTACCAAAGTTATCTGAGGTAAACACCCAATTGGTTCCAATAATCCAATTGCTACTTTATTTATTCCTAAATTGTGGATGCGTTGAACATTTATGGATAGTTGATTGATAAGGCTTGTAGTGAAGGATTTTATTTCCTACCAAATGAAATACAAAAAACAAATATATTAGTAGAAAAAATTGAGATATCAGTAAGAACATTGAAACCAGAAAAATATAAAATTTTCTCTAATTTTGTCTCATACCAACATTTCGAGGGAAATTGGACTCTGAATGTTTAAACTAAGATTTTAGGTTTGTGCTTTGCGGAGAGAAAAAAATCATGGTTGAAATGAGAGACCACATTGAAGATGGTTACGTGGGTTCTCTAACAAAGATAATTCATTAACAAAAACCAAGAAATATTTCGCACAAATGATATAGTTACAACAAAAATCATTCCTACTTATTATAAATGTGAAGAAAATAATGTAAACCACTTACCGTAATGCTTCTATTGTTTACTAAAAAAGCAGTGTAATCATTGCCAGAAGAGATCACAAGGGCAACAGAGGATTGAAGGTCTTGTTTGGTATAGACATTTTGTTGGATTAGCTTCTCAAGTGAGTCAATTTGAATAGTCATGTTTGGTCCATTGGTCAATGTTTTGAAAACACCTGTTCCTCCATGAGCAAAGTTGATTCCATATTGTAGAGTTGAGGAATTTCTCAATGCATATGGTGTAGGGGTTTCAATTTTCAGAAAGGAAGCTGCGAGTAATAACAACACATACATGCATGAGTAAGAACCAAATGAGGTTAAATGAATGAATGAATCAAACCAAAAGGCAAAAACAGTAATACAAACTAGTAAGCCTATTATGCCCTGTTTTGAAGTCCAATTTGTACATTTACTCTCTTGGCATTCCTTTTTTCACTTATCAAAAGTTTTATTTCATGCTTATTAATTTAAACCATGTTGGTGTGACGTAACCTATGAAGCACAAACACTAACACGGACGTGTCGACACCGATCAAATTTTGAGAAAATGACATAATTCAATATATTAACAATTGTCAGTGTCGGACACGACGCATGTCAGACATCGAGACACGCCTTCAATCAGAAGTATAGGTACAACAAAGGATGTAACTAGCCATCTTAAGTTTAAGCGAGATATCCCCTTCCAATCATGTTTTTCTCATCACGAGACTCAAATTTGAGACCTTGTTTAAGATATTTGAGTCTAGTTCCACTCGGTTCAACGTAATATTGATCTTATTTTATGGTATTTGTATATCAAATAAGATCACTTTTACAAAAATATATTATTTATTCTAATTTATTTGATTTTCGTATTCTATCATATGCTTAATTTGGATTGAATCACTTTTTTTTTGTTTTAATTAGTCTTCGGTTTTTTACACAAGAAAAATTTCAGCTTATCATTAATAATCAAAATAGTGATATAACAGGTATCCACCCCAACAATGTTTGAAAATATGGACTTATAATATGTCACACTCACATGCTAATAAGTAACGAAATGAAAGTACTGGATATCTCCTTTATAATATGTCACATGCTAGTAACTTTTAATTACATTTTAAGAAGAATGAACTTATTCTTTCATTCAAAAAAATAAATGAAGAATGGACTTATAAAAGAGTTGTCAAAACAGACCAGTTCGACCCACAACTGGTTGTGGGTTGACTCCCCTATTTTTTTAGAAAAATGAAATTAAAAAATAGAAGCAAAAGTTTTTGAGAGAAAAAAAAAGGAATTTTGTAAATATGCATATATCGGTCATGCTCAATTGGAGAGTAATTGACTTCAACTTGTGGGTTTCCATCCGTGATTTGATTCAATGTGAGCCATGATTTTTACATTTCAACCCATTGAGTTGTATTGTTTTTTAAAAAATATATTAATGGCGAGATAATATTAAAATAAAGTGCCTCTTCTTTCAAAAAAAAATTAAAATAAAGTACCTCTAAAATAAGTATAAAGGGTACTAAAATTAGGGCTGTTTAAAACCGAACCAACTCAATAGAAAAACCGTAAATCAAAACCGAAAATTGCAAAAACCGCATTTTGTTCAGATGTATTCAGATCATTTTTTTTTGTCTCAACCGCACTGTTTGGTTCGGTTTGTGATTTTCATTTTACCAACCGAACCAAACCATAACATGAGAAACACTAACTAAAATTTTGTCACCCAACCTAATTCTCATAGAAATTCAATGGAAATTTTTAATAGAATGATGTTTTTTCTCTTCTTTTTTTTACTAAAACATGTTTTTCTCTTGTTAAGTTTCTTCTATGTTTTTGATTTCAAAAATGTATTTATATCTTTTAATTTAATTCTACCTGCACATTTGCATATATATATTTATGTTAGATATATCTTGAATCATTCAAACTCAATGTGAACTTTTAGATAATGATTAATTTTGTCTTTTGTATTTCTTACCGAAGATGATTGTTTTTTGGTCCATGTTTTTAATTTGGTTTATGTTGATGGAAACATTGTAGAATAAAAATGAAATTGTAAATTGGATCAAATTTAAAACATTGTTGAAAATAAATTGTTTTAATTTGAGTTTAATGTTGGAAACAAAAAACCGCAACAACTGAACTAGCACAAATCACATTGGTTTTGTTTGGTTTGGTGTGGTTTTTATTTTAAAAAATAACCGAACCAAAACAAACCGTAAGTTTTTTTATCTTAAAGTTGAGATAACTTTTAACCTCAAAACCACACGGAGACATCCGTATCTAAAACAATCACACTCATTATAAAAAAAATAAAAAAAAAAGTTAAGGACTAAGGAGGGACAAGATTCAACCCCACCTAACTGGATCAAAAGTCGAACCCAAGAAGAATACAGCCAAATTAAGTCCTCAAACCTGACAATAGCAGCATTGAGTTGGGGTGGATTGGCTCACATGACACATTCCATTTTGATGAAGGTAACTTGTACAATTCTATGTAACTCAAACTTTTATTTCTTAGAGGATTGTAAGTCAAACTTAAAACGATAAGTTAAATTGTACTCTAAAATTAATTTATTAACAAAAATCTTCTTCGAACTCGAGTTAAGTTAATTAGACCGATCACGTTTTGTACTCATTTGATTCTCTAGTAAAATAAAAATAAATGAGACAATGTAAAAATAAAAAAAATACATTTTACAAAAAAAAATCAAAATAAACAAATGAGGTTGCCGGTGTAAAAATATTTTACATGTATCCAATCAAATTACGTCGACATTGACATGATTTGATTGAATACATGTATAAAAAATAAATGGCTAGGTAATTCAACTTAATTTAAATCAAGAAATAAAACACGACCATGTTGGACGAACATGTTTAAACTTAGACGAAAAAATAAATATTAATCTACCAACTAACTATTAACATTTGTCATTAAAAATAATTTATGCTCTTTGATACTAACTACCATATGCTATTAAATTGGAAGGATCTAACAGTATGATTTAGTATTCAATAGAGAGAGAAGATAGTTACCAATGTAATCGGTAAGAACACGACCATCACTGAATCTTCCAGCAGGTTTACCAGGAAATGTGATTCCATAAGGTGGCTTGTACGATGGTGAGTCCACAAAATTGCCTGTGTCAGCATAGGAGTCTCCAAATACAAACAATTTTACAGAGTTTTTGTCATACACACCATATGATTTCTTAGACCCTTCGACCACTTCTGTAACATTTGCATTAATTTATGTCACACAATTTAAAATCAATAAAAATGAATAAACAAAAAAATATGAAAAAACCAAAGACATTTAATTGAACTATGATGTTGGCTCTTAATGATTTAATACCTGATAAAATGAAAAGAAGAAGAAGAAGCAAAGGGAGAAGCATGATTATGAGTTGCTTCGCCATATATTGATGATAGAGGTTGGTGATGTCAAACTGTATTATTCTCTCCTGTTCTATTTATAAGCAACAAATGGTTGAATATATTCCCTAAAATGGTTGAATGTATGCATTGCTCAAGAAGGGTCGCAAAGTTCACCAAAAATGGGTGAATGATTATGTAATTTCTATTGTAAAATTTTTGTGTTAACTATCAATAAATATTGACAGACCCATCTCTTTAATACAAAATAAATCATTTTATATGTCCTATTTATTGGTTTATATTCAAAAGTACAAATCTCCTATTTATTTATTGGTACATACATGAAATTATGAATATGGAATGATGAAATGATTTAATACTATACGAAGAAAAAAGATCAATACACGCTTGTTAAGAACATCAATTATCCTTATACCTTACTTAATATTTTAAAATTTACCAAAATATTTGTGGGCTGAATTAGTTAGCAGATCTCGGATGAGTTTTCTCTTTAATATTGATGAAAACTAAATAACTTCATGCCTTTGATAAAAAAAAAAAAAAAAGAAAGAAAGAAACGTCATGCCCATTTCTTTAATATGGGAGTGTTTTTTTTGTCTTCTCCTTGAATTAAATTTCACATCAACAATTTTCATTCGTTATAGAGAAAATAAAAAGGAGATCGGTTTGTATAAATTTCATCAAAATAGGTAAAACCAAATTTTAAAAAAGATAAACTCAATAAATATTATAAGAGTGTTTTTGAAACAACTTCAATAAATAAATGGATCAAAAGTTTGTCTTTTTTATAATTTAGAATAGAAAAAGTAAAATAAGTACAAGAGTCGCCGCACCGACCTTTCAAAATAAAATAAAAACCAAAAACAAACCCAACTAATATGAACAACCATCTTAATTGAAAGAAATTTGTTTTTGTGACATTCAAAGTTTTTTAAAAACACATCAAAATGATGTAAATACTTTCGGTGGTAGCTAACTACCGTTGAGAAAACCGGCGGTAGTTAACTACCGTTGTTCTAACGGTAGTTAACTACCGCTACATTTTGTCTTTCTTCAATCATTGACAGAAAATTGCATTTTTTTAAAAACATGTGTTCTAATCGGGCAATTACGCAAAATTAATTTAGTTTTAAATTCATCTTTGTTCTAATTGGGCACCAAAATTTATTTTTTTTGCTTTTCAATGTGTTTTTAAGAACTTTTGTATGTGAAAAAAGCAATTTTCTATGACATTTGGTGCATTTTAACACTATTGTTTGTTGAAAATTGTTTTTTTCAAACATTCTCATTTACCACATTCATTCATTCAATCATTCTCAATACCTTTTAAAAACATTCATTTGTTTAATGGTAAGCATGTTTTAGAAAGATCAATTCAATTTATACACAAGTACGCAAAATCAATTCCAAAACAATAGAATACGACAAATTTATTTACTTTTAAACAAAGTGTTGTGTTACATTACATTATCCCTAAGGATGTTGTATCATCATGATGTTGGATTTAAATAAATTTTGTGGTTGTTTGCTCAAAATGTTGGCATTAAAGTGTCTTATACTTAGTGTAAAAATTTGCTAGTCTCTTTCGAAACTCAAAAAAATGAAGAGAACACAACACATGTATTCTACCAAATCAACTATACATGTTCTCACATCGAATTCCTTCGTATAAGATGAGTGTGACGAACGGGAATGCATTTCTAAGATGTTGTTTTGAGCTTAATCATCCTCCTCTGTCAATTAAACTTGTCAGTTGGCAGGGCAGTATGATTGAAACTTGTCGGTTTGGTTCGGTTTGTGGTTTTCATTTTACCAACCGAATCAAACCAAAACTTAATCATATTGCTATGCCAACTGACAAGTTTCAATTGACAGAGAAGGATGATCAAGCTCAAAACAACATCTTAGAAATGCATTCTCGTTCGTCACACTCATCTTATACGAAGGAATTCGATGTGAGAACATATATAGTTGATTCGGCAGAATACATGTTGTGTTCTTTTCATTCTTGTGAGTTTTAAAAGAGACATGAATTAAAGTTAATTCCAACAAAATAAAGACACTACCTAAACATCTTCATCTGACCGAATCAAACTCTTGAGAATATCTTCAGGTGATCTCAGCAACGTAGCATCCATCTCGATCGTCGGGAACATGTTGTGCTGACCAAATATCGAGAACATGCTCCTCACGTTGTCGTCGTTCGTTAACTCCAGCCGATTGAACATCAATCTCCCCTCTGAGTCGAAGGATGACGTTCATATCAAACGTATTTCACCCTCCTTGTATCTTCGTGGTTGAGTCGTTGGATGATTTCATCCAGTTGATCCTTCAGATCTTTTAATGTGACATCATCCTGAACCCTGAACAAATTGGCTTTCCACAGTTGAAGCATACTTGAGCGCTGAACAAATTGTCCATTGTTTCAGGTCTACACCATAAACATTTCATCAAACATAAATCATTTACATTTCATCAAACAACATTTCTCCCAACATTTGCTTTATATGTTGGAATATGTTATTATTTAATTATATTCCGATATCATTATGTGGACAAATATCGTAATAATAATTATATTAGCTATTTATCAATTTAGAGCCTTAATTGATTAGTGATCAAATTAAGTAATAAGGCTAATTAGATTTCTATTTAGATAATTAATTGATATGGACTCAATATGGGTGGATGTCCGGATGGCCCATTAACGGAATAATGGGAAATCCTAATGGTCATCCAATACAAAAGAGGTTATGGTCCCCAATACACCGTACACGGCAAACTCTCTCTTCTCCCCATCTGAAGAGAACTTGAGGCATAGAGGTATCAGTTGAGGAAGAACCAAATCAGTCGCCGCTAACTCTATTGTGTGTTTCAGATCATCTCATCTCTTTGGTTATCCTTGTTGATGAGAGAGCTGCCATCAAAACTTAATCCAGGTATTCCTAATACATTATTATTGATATCCTTGATAAATCAAACATGTTGCACAAATCCGATCGTAATCATGTTCAATGTTCTGTTTGCTTTCGATATTGATTAATAATTATTGAACATGTTTTTTGGAATATGGTTTTATTTAGACCTAATTTTTCTAACAAATGGTATCTGAGCAGGTCTCCATGTTTGATTTATTGAGATTTATGTGTGGGTTTTGCTTTTAGATGGCTTTTACGTTCTTCCTCATATTTGCATGAACCCTATTTTTTAAACTTGGGAATTCACTGATGTTAACCGATAATCAATTGGTTTGCTTTGTTAACGATAAAAGTTTGTTATTGAATAATCTTTTATCTTCGATCAAAAGAATTCGTATAGTTCCTCTTAGGAATGACCCCCTGTATCAGTGAATTTGTGTTGCGCGTTGATGAATTTTTTTTTTATATTGTGAAATACAACTACTGTGCAATTAATTTATTTGATTATCACAATTGATATTTTATTTGGGGCACTAGTTTTCATGCAAACGATTTCATGGTAACAAGATTTCGTTTTTTTTATTGTCCAGCCCTCTTTTGTTTTGTTGAATATATACATATATGATGATGGATTATGGTAAATCGTAAATGGATTGATCAATTCAGCATATGATATATATTTTTTTATGGTTGAGTTCAATCGATTCAAGAAGTTGTTTGTTGGTAGCTGATTCTGAGGATTTGTTTTTTATGGTTCACATACTTATGCTTGATCAGATTTATTTGTTTCTAATGACCATAGTTTTCTTGTGGCCATAATGAATGAGGATTATCATTGTGTTTATGTTTTAGATCCTGACACTATTTTTTTTGTGTGGATCACATATGTGCTATATCCAATTTTTAGTCCTGTAAAAGAGTTGATCCTTTATATTTACACTTGCTTGCTCAAGGATTTCATAAAGAAAATTGTTTCAAATTTCGGATCATGTGTGAACTTTTGAAAAATAAAGATTTGGATTTTATTTTGATTTTGGTGATTTGATTTTATATTATATCATTTGGTAAAAATAAGTTTCAAATATTGTTATCATACCTTGCAGCTTAATTTCTATTTTTTTTTTTACAAGACAACTTAATTTCTAATTGAAATTAGTTTTGATTCACAAAGATTTTGTACGTAAAGTTTTTTTTGACAAGATTTTGTACATAAAGTTTATTTTGAGAAAAATAAGGCAAATATAAATATGTTATATATATATTTGGTAATTATATATATACTCATGGAATATTTGTTGCCTTTTACTAATAGATCTCAAAATATTTTTTTTGACAAGAAATAAATCTCAAAATATTGTTGTCCTAATTTTGTAGTGCAGAAAATAAGGTTTTGATTCTTTAAATTTTGGGAAATAATAATTTTAGTTTTTTTTGTTTGTTTATAGACATATAAAGTTTGTTTCCTTTATTTATGAAACATTTATGCTAGAGTTATGTTTTATTTTGTTTAAAGAATCATTCAGTTTATATATGTTAATCAATTATAGCATGAATATTTATTGCCATATAAAGTTTCGATTTTTATTTCGCTTGAAATTGAATATTTGGTTTATAGCATGAATGTGATGTTTGATTTTATTGTTATTAAGATTCTACAATAACATTATTTTTCTTTTCCTCCAATCATGCATTTTGCACATATTTCATGCTATTTATGTTGTTGCTTTTATGTGACATCTGTAAATGTATTGTCATACACACATTGGTGTGAATTTTGACGTCCATCTTCTTTTGAATTCTTGTGAGTTTGTCTCACACTTAAGGGTCGTTGAGTGGTCTTATGGTTACTTAGCGACATAATGGACTAATTCGACCTACATTATGTCAGTAGTGCTTTGTAAATTTAAGATCATTCCCATTTAAATTATTGTGAAATGTCTAGTAATTGTGGTTGTTTTGGTTGAAGCAACATGTTGTCAAAGTAACCTCTGTTGCGTAGATTTGATTCAACTAAACTTACAAAAAGACGTAGTATGAAATTATTCATGCGAGTTGGCGTCAGCCCCAAGGAAGGCACAACTTGGCCGGATAATTATATGCATGTGATAGTAAATGTGTGGTGATTATAAAGTAATTTTCCATGTAAATAATAGGATGCCAGAAGGTGACTATTATTTGACAGGACTTATCACCACATTTGATATATATTAAAATTATCTAGTAACTGCGGTTGAGTCGGTTAAAACAATAATGTTTCCCAAGTAACCTCTGTTGCGTAGATTCGACTCAACTGAAGTTACAAAAGATGTAGTGTGTAATTATTTATGCGAGTTGTCGTCGGCCCCAAGGAAGGCACAATTTGGCCGAATAGTTACATACCTGTGATGGTAAATATGTGGTGATTATAAAGTAATTTTCCATGTGGATAATAGGATGCCCGAATGTGACTATTATTTGATAGGACTTGTCATCAATGTTGGATCATTGCATTGAGAGTACCGCTTGCAGTTAATTTTTTACAATCCGAAGATTGGAAATTAATGATGTGTTTGGTATCTTGTTTAGGTCTTTTAATTTACAAATAAAGATGCACATGTCTCTATAATATTTTATTGAGAGTTTACATTCACATATATTATGGTAAACTTGTGACAATTATAAGAATTTATTCTTTGTCAAAGTAAATTGTCATTGTTGTAAAATACCATTAGCAATTGATACTATTGTTTAAAGACTTGATATTGATGATGCACTAGGTGTTTTGGTGAGTGTTTTTTTACTACCCTTGTTCTCTTTAAGCTAATATAGTTTATGTATATGTTAATTTGAGTTAAATTTTCAACTCTTAAAAGTTTTAACTTTTAGGAATTAAAGAATAATGTTAATATTGTTCTTAGATCTAGACCTTAGATAAGGGTGGTGAAATTCACATTCTCTCACAAATTCACCACCTAATGTGAGAATCAAGTTTGACAAGTGACTATACACCAAATCTCATAGGTCACGTGTGTTGTACCCTAATTTTGTCCAAGTCTTTTCTTCAAAAAAAGTCATCATAAAAAAAAAAGTCAATTTTCATTTCTTTTTTTTAAATAATAAAAAAAGTTTTATTATTATTTATTTATCTTTTATTATTATTATTATTATTATTATTATTATTATTATTCTTATTATTATTACTTTTATTATTAATATTATTATTATGTTTGTTTTTCTCAAAAAAAAGAAAAATTTACAAGCAAAAAAAACAAAGTCAAGTTGCAGCAACACCTCATCCTTGCCGTGTTCTTCCTTTTCTTTTTTGTCAAGAAAGTCAAGGAAAGCTGCAAAGTTTTCCCCTGTTTTTCCAGCACCTCCAGCTTGCCTTTTCTTCCTTTTTGCTTTATCAAAACCAGTCAAGGAATGCTGCAAACTGCTGCCCCTGTTCCTGCAAGTTGCTGCCCTGTTCCAGCACTTCTTCCTTTCCATTTTCTCTGTTGTTGCCCTATTCCAGCACTTCTTCCTTTCCATTTTCTATGTTGCTGCCCCTGTTCCAGCGCTCCTTCCTGTTTTCCATCAGCCTCTGTCATGGCAGCACCCCTCTTTTCCTGTTTTTCTTCCCCAAATCTTCAAGAATCAACCCAAAAGTACCACAAGTTGCAAACAACACCTTGTTTTCCCATTTTTTCCTTACCCTCTGTCAGAATTCAGCCCCTACTTGTCCAGAACTAGCCACAAGTCTTCACCGAAATCACAAGGCAAGGTCACTTCCTTCCCTTTTCATTAAATGATAACCAAAGTCTTGGTCATAGCACACAAAGAGGTCCAGCTTTCAAGGGATTTTCATGATTACAAATGATCACAAATTTGCCTATATAAGAGGCACGAAAATGAATGAAAGAAGAGGATTTTTGAGAGCAAAAACAGAGAAATTTTGAGAGCAGAATCTGAAAACCAAGAAATAGAAAAACCATATATCAAAACCTTAAGCTATGTTTTTCTGTTTTTTCTTTACAAACCACCACAAACAAATCAAACAGAATCAAAACAACAACTAAATCACAAGAAACATCATACAAAGAAAGAAGAATAGTAGCAAAACACCATTGTTGTTACTATTCATCTTCTCCATCACTTCCATCTTTGCAAAACCACAACCACTCAAAAGCCCCTTTCATTTTCTTGTGCATCTAAAGCTTTGGCTAGGAATTGGTAAGTGTCTTAAACCTTCTTATCTCTTTTTTGCATTCTGTTATGCTGTTCCTGCATTATTTTTCTGCATTTTTAGTAATCTTTAACTCATTTTTGCACTAAAAACATCATTCAAAAACCCCAAAAAAATCATAAAGATTACAAATCACCAAAACAGAAGTGGATTGCTTCCTTTTCTTACTGTTTTCAAACATTTTTTACCCCTTGAGGTTCTGAAATCAGAATAAGAAGCAGCTTCTGAACAGTACTTCAGAAGCTGCTTCTGAACAGTGCGTCTGAGGGTCAACAGAAGCTGCTTCTGAACAGTGCGTTTGAGGGTCAACAAAAGTCAGCGTCTGAACAGTGTGTCTGAGGGTCAACAAAAGTCAGGGTCTGAACAGTGCGTCTGATGATCAACAAAAGTCAGCGTCTGAACAGTGTGTCTGATGGTCAACAAAAGTCAGCATCTGAACAGTGCGTCTGATGGTCAACAAAAGTCAACTTCTGAACAGTGCTTCTGAAGGCAGCTTCTGAAGCAGTTTCTGAAGGCAGCTTCTGAAGCAGCTTTTGAAGGCAGCTTCTGAAGGCAGCTTCTGAGGCAGCTTCTGAAGCAGCTTCTGAACAGTGCTTCTGAGCCAGCTTCTGGGCAGCTTCTGAAGGTTCAGAACCTGTTTTGAACTATTTTTTTTTGCAAGGGCTGAAACTCATTTTATTCAAAAATATAACAAGTGTCTTTGCTTTTATTTGTAATTTATTAAATTTCAATAATAAACTTGAATGAAAAAGGAGTGGTTTGACGTATGTCTTTCCATTCCCCGGTTGCACGGGCACTTGACGTATGTCTCGTTGTTTGGACAATCGTCATTCCTTTTCAAAATACAAAAAATACATTTACTTTCAACAATAAACTTGATTGAAAAAGGAGTGGTTTGACGTATGTCTTCCCATTCCCCGGTTGCACGGGCACTTGACGTATGTCTCGTTGTTCGGACAATCGTCATTCTATTTTCAAAATACAAAAACATAAAATAAATCCAACACACCAAACTAATTCTTGGCCCCCCGTGGTCAATTAAAAATCAAACCTTTTTTCACAAACGGATGATGTTTTTATTAATTCTAACGCGATACAAACAAACGCTTAAGCCTCCCACGCGCGAGCATACAAGCTACGTTTAACCGCTAGAATACGATCAAAAACATCGTTCTTTAAAATCACACACCAAACTAATTTTTGGCCCCCCGTGGTCAATTGAAATTCAAATCTCTTTTCACAAACGCACAATGTTTTTATCAATTCTAACGCGATACAAACAAACGCTTAAGCCTCCCACGCGCGAGCATACAAGCTACGTTTAACCGCTAGAATACGATCAAAAACATCGTTCATTAAAAACAACCAACAAACAAATGTTTTCTACCAAAGAACTACGTAGCTTTGAATTCTCCATCGCACCAGGAGATACGTAGGAGCAAGATCCCACTCTTGTCAAGCACACTAATAAAAATCTTTTTCCCCTTTTCCTTTTTGTTGGAAGTATTAAAACGTAGCAAGCAAACCTTTAAAGCACTTTTAACCCTAACTAACTAGGAGGTTCCCGTTGAGTACAACGGATGTGAGGGGTGCTAATACCTTCCCCTTACATAATCGACTCCCGAACCCATTAGTGGTTGCGATGACCATCCTTTCCACATCGTCAAGGGTTTTATCAACGTTTCCCTTTAAAAATAAAACTTTGGTGGCGACTCCGTAGTCATTATGAGCGTTGGTACGCTCGAGCGTTTTTTTAGAGAAAGCACAACGTGTGATCATAAAGTTAAAATATCATATATATATATATTAGAGGTGTTGTTTAAGATGACAAAATTTTTGTCATATTTTCTTTGCTTGAACTAAGGTGCTTTTAAAGCAATATAGAGAAAGACAAGCTCTCATTGGAGAGTGATTATTTCATTAAGATTATTAGGAAAAGAAAATATTATGAGCACATTATGTAAATATTTAATCTTGCTGAGACACTATAATTTCGACTATCAGATGACTTGTTCGAAAATTCGGTAATTTCGACTATCATATGACTTGTTCGAAAATTCAGCATTTAGTATTCTCTTTGCACAATTAAGTTTATAACTATTAAAGTTAGAAATGATCATTTAAAGGATCAATTCATAAAGTGTGCAAATAAAGAAAAGCTGAAGCAAGAGAAAATAAAATAGTGCTCATTCGAAAAATACTTCAAAAAGATAAGGGCAAATAAAGAAAGGTAGTCTTGACTGACTTATGTCGAATGATGTTGAAAGATATATCAATTTAGAATGGACAAAGTCGATAAAGATTGTTTTATTCATTTTTAAACTATTTTTAGATTGTCGTTACTAGCTTATTTTTGTATTTAAAAGACAATTTGGTGAATCATTATTTGAATTAATTTTTGTTTTAATTTCTCTTTGAATAAATCAAGATATTTTGAGTTTTACTTTCAAATTATGATTCAATGTGTCTTTTAAGTTCAATTATTAGAGTCAATTCAGTTATGACTTGTGACATTCTATATTGTTCAACGGTTTGAAAACTATAAGTTTTTCGTCCCACAAATTAAGGAAATTTTGAGACATAAATTGTTAAGTTTCCTTGAGGATATTGAGTTTGGGGGAGAGATATGGTAATAGAACAAAATTGAATGAGGAAGAATTAGTTCTAAACTAATTCATATAGTTACTATTATTATAGTATATTTGGATCCTCATGAGGACATCAATGTTCTTCCTCTTAATCAAGTTAAGAAGTTAATTCATATAGATCAAACTCAACACCCTCAAGAACTAGGGCATTTGGTGTCATAAAGAATTGACTGATAAGAGAAATTCTATTTAGCATATTTGAAAGACTCTATTAAGACAGTTATGATCCTAGTTTGTTTGTTATAATTTTGGAGCTACATAAGATGGGTGTCAATATAATGTTTCTTAATGGCGACATTAATGATACAATATGATGCAACTTAATAAAACTTTTGTGTCAATTGATACAAAGTAGATAGTTTGCAAAATCATGAAATCCACTTAAGAGTTAAGAAATTTTTCTCTTTATTATTATCACAAATTCTCATAAAATATTTGTCTCATTTGGTTTTGAGATAATATTATGAGAGTTGTGGATTTAGTAAGCTCTGTGGGAGTAAATTTGTATTCATATTTTAATGTGTCGATTTTATTTTATATAGTCAACAATGATATGTATTAGTTATGTGAAACCAATAAAATCTCTAACGAATTAGCGATAAAAGATCTTGGGGACACTTCTTTTGTATCAAATTTTAGATACTTAGAGATTACTCTCAATGTATCCTTCAGAGGTCCCAAAAGATTTATATCAATAAAGTTGAAAATAAATTGACATTAAAGATAATAAATTATGGGTGACCTCAATCACCGAGAGAGACTTTTTAGTCTCAAATATTACCCAATAGAAAATTTATATTCATAAAATTGAGTATTTTCCTATGTTTTGTCTATAGGATTGTTATGTATGATCTTATTTATACGCATTTGGAATTAACGTATATAACCAGATTGTTTGGCAGATATTTGAGCAATTCAATATGTGAATTGTTGAATAGGCAATCATACAGATTTTTTAAAGAGAACAGTGAAGTAAATAATATAGTCACAAGAAAGGGGGGTTTGAATTGTGACCCTTTTTAAAATCTAATATTGTACTTAAAAATACTTCTCAAGTTGATTCTTGGAAGAATAAGGTTAAACAGACTTCAAAACGTTCTGAAGTGTTAGTTGCAGAATAAGATATTTAAGTTAAGTATTGTGTGTGTGTGTTGTGTATGCAGTAATGTAAAGAGTATAAGGAGAGAAGAAAGACACACATAATTTTATAGTGGTTCACCCAATGTGGGTTAGTCCACTCCTCACAGTCTTGTGAGAGTTTTCCACTATGATGCTTGAGATACCCTCTCAAATCCTGCACCTTACAATCTTGTTCACTTGGAACGGTTACAAACTATATTCTCTAAGCCTCAGCAGGCTCTCAACTTTCTGTACTAAGTCACACCAGACTTTGCACTATGTTACTCAACCTAGACTTTAATACCCTTAAAACTAGATGAGATTTTCTCTTTTACAATTGATTGGATATTTGAAGAAATGAGGTTAAGATGAAGACTTTTCAGAAGAGAAGGAGGAGAATTTATCTTTGACAAGATAAAAGAGAATTGATTTACACTTTAAGAGATGATTTGGAATATCAGTGATGATCAATTTGAGATGTTAAAGCTTCAAACACTTTTCAGATGTTTTCTTGTATGCTTAGCAATTGTATGTTTAATGTTGAGCCTTTCACTTCTATTTATAGAGTTATTGGTCTCTTGTAGCCGTTGAAAGGTGACCAATAGTCTTGTGCCACGTGTCCTGGGTCCCACTGATTTTTACTTGAAAATCTGGGTGAACATTCTGAACTTCAGAATGTTGTTGTGTTCTTGAGAATACTTCAGAACGTTGTTGCATTCTTGATGATCTTCATTTGGGTTCATCATGTATAAATGAAGATATGAGTTTCTGGATTGTTGATGAACTTTTGTTATGCGTGCAGTACTTTAGAATGTTCCTGAGCCAAGAGCTTTGCAGATCTGTCTTGGATTGTGTGCAGGAGAGAGGAAAGTGGAACTGTCACTTCATGCCCATGCTTTAGGGGATTTTGCTGGTCAGTTACAGTACCAAATCCCTTAGGTGTCGAAATCTCGTGGATTCTGACTTTGAGATTGCTATCTTGCTTTTGCTTTACTTTACCAACCACTTTGCAGTACTGTCAGAATTAAAGCATGTGCTGTTTTGAATTTTCTGAGCTTCAGAATGTTCTTTTTGTTTCACTTAGGATGATTTGTAAGACTTCCATTTGATGTAATCAAATCCCAATAGTAAAACACTGATGAAGTGCAGTATGTACAACATCTAGGATGATATTCCAAGAGGAATATTCCTAATGTTTTGTACTTCAATTGTTCATAAGTCTTCAATGAACAATGAATGTGCGTTTTGCCTTTATTCCAAATAGATGCCATAACTTCTTGATTGATTAAAGCTATTGTACTTTTCTAGGCATCTCATTCATGTCATGTGAGCCTTGAATGTCCTTGATTTTCTGGGCTTGTTTTTTACATCCATACGAACAACCTTATGATTAAGCTTATGAACAATGTTCCAGCTTCTGAACTGTGTTTCAGCTTCTGAACTGTGTTTCAGCTTCTGAACTACGTTCCAGCTTCTGAACAGTGTTCTAGCTTCTGAACTACGTTCCAGCTTCTAAACAGTGTTCCAGCTTCTGAACTACGTCCCAGCTTCTGAACTTCGTTCCAGAGTCTGAACTATGTCTCAGCTTCTGAATAGTGTTTCAGAGTCTGAACTACGTCTCAGCTTCTGAATTCTGACAGAGTACTTTCTTTTAAATGGTCTTTGATTCCTTGTATCTTGGTGTGGTTCATATTTTGTTCCTGTCTTAATTAAACACTCAAGAGCACAAATTAAATACCAAGAAACTAATCAAAGTCCATTAACCCTTTTAATCATTTGGGGTTTGTTATCTTTAAACTCAATTAGGGATTTTGCCTCAACAATCTCCCCCTTTTTGATGATGACAAACCAATGATTTAGGATTATGGATTTTGATTTAAAATTATGAGAGGTTTAAGAGCTGAAAATTGTTTTTATGCTCCCCCTCATTTTTATAATCCATGTCAGTGGGTTTTTAAGAGTTTTTAAAGGCTCCCCCTCACTTTTATAATTCATGGCATAATTAAGAAATGCAATTTTTGAACCAAATTCATTTTACTTCATTAATCAATCATGCTCATTACATCATATATGGTTCAAAAACAAAAAAAAAAACTTAACAAACAAAAGTGATCAGGCAAAAGTTGAAGTTTTAAGAACTCCAATAACTATTGACCACTGACCTACTTGGGCCTAAAACATAAAGACTTAAAGACTTTAAAATCCTAAAGTTTCTCCCTCTTTTGTCAACAGCAAAAAAAGGTAGGGAGGGACAAGTGGAAGAAATTCAGGGAGTTGAGTCTCCAGAATCTGAGGAAGGCTCAGAATCAAGGACAGAGGGATCCTCAAACACTGGAGGTTCCATGGCTAAGCTAGGAGCAGCAACTTCAGTAGTCCATTTTGCTAGGACACATGCAATCTTATGGGTTTTAGTTGCATCCCTAAGAGATCTTCTGGCAATCTTTTCAGCTTTGGATGTTTGTGGTGTGGGAGCAGAAATGGGGGCTTCCAAGGTTGTTTTTGAGGGACCTTCTTTTGATACAAAGGTTTCAAGAGAGGCAAATAGAGTAGGAATGTCTGGTAGTTGATTGGTGGTTTTGATTGTGGCTGGAGCAGGAGAGATATTTTGAGAAGTAGGAAGAGGAGAGATCAGAAACTTGCTGCAAACAGCTTCTGATTCCATGGTGGAGGTAGATTGATTTAGGTGTGGTGGTGGTGGTTGTTGAGCCAGATGTTGAACTTGTTCAATAGGTAGAGATCCTGAGGCTACATGAACTGGGTCTACAGAGACTGCACCTATGGTATGATCAGGAAGAATGTTTCTTTCAATATTCTGAACTTCAGTTTCAGGCATTGTTTCAGAATTCCCTATCTGAGAATCCTCAAATACACCATCATCTGAGTTGAAATCTTCCACGTTGAGGTCAAACCCAGCTTGATTTCCATCTGGCTTTTCAGTACCAGTTTCCAACTGGTCAGCATTGTCACTAAGCATGTGGGTGACTAAGATCTCTGCAACATCGTGCAGGTCTTGATCCTCAGCAACCTTTTGTTCTTCTTCCACAAGTTGATCTGCAATCTGAGCTCCTTCTTCAGCATGTTCTTTATTGTCTTGCTGAAGTTCTTCTTCAGCAAATGTGGCTATCTCAGCATTCTCTATGTTGAGAAGAGATTCATTATCCTGCTGGCTTTCCTCCACAACAATTCCTTGAGCTTCTTCAACATTCTGATCTTCTGCAACTTTCTGAGCTGCTTCTTTGGAAAGATCAGCAATCTCTTGGAATATTTCTTCAGCAGGGGTTTCATCTTTTTTCTGATTTTCTGTAGGATTTTCATCCATGAGATCCTCTTGAAACATATTGTTGACAGCTTCTACTTCTTCTTCCAGTGGAATATTTGAAAGGTTCTTGACTTTCTCAACGTTTCTTTTCTTCTTTGCCTTTCCAACTTTCTGGTCTGGATGTCTTTTAACAGAACCAGATGTTTCAGATGCTGGAGGTGTGGGTAGATTGGAGGAAGTGATGTGTAACTGAGCTATGGTTTTTGCAGTGAATCTCATAAAAGTGTAATCACATTTTTCATTTTCAAGAGGTACCTTGTTTTCTTTGAGGATAAGAGTGATTGGCATTCCATAGGCTAGGGCACTGGTTTGTTTGGGGTTCATACATGAATCAATCATGTGTTGAAGGATAATGAAGCATAGGTTTAACTTTTTCTTGTTGATAAGATGAAACATGATGCAGAGATCTGCATCACTCACAACTTCATAGGTTCCTGACCTAGGGAGCAAAGTGTGACGTATCATATTGTGAAGGATTTTTGGTAGGTCAGCAAGGTTTGTGGAGTTAAAAGGGAGGTTAGGTTCGGTGTATTCAAGTATGAGTTTGGCACGGTTTGTTCTAGCTTCAGAGAACCAAGAAGGAAAGAAAAGTTCATTACCTTCATTTGGGATTCTTAGGGCTTTTGAGAGGGAAGCTTGAGTGAGCTTGATCTTAATCCCTTTGACAGCTGAAATGAGAGTCTTTTTTCCATCTTTGTCTTTGATCTTCATGGAACTGTAGAATTCCCTTACCAAGTCTGGGTAGGTGAGTTCTTGAAGAGCTACAAAGCTTGTCCATCCTTGTGCATCAGTGTATTCATACAGGTTCCATCCTTTCTTCTTTAGATCAGCAAAATCAAAGTACTTAGCCCTGCTTATGGGTCTAGGTGCTTTTTCCTTTTTGGCTTTCAAAATTGAAGCTATCTTCCCAATGTCTTTTCCTTTCCCATCTTTTTTTGGAGGGGACACTTCTTCTTGCTTATCAGAGAGTAACCCTTCTTCAGATTGAGATTTGGATTGAGATTCTTTTTCAGATTCAGAATCCTCTTCTTCTGGTTCAAAGGATTGTTTGGATGAAGTCTTTACCTTCCTCATGTATTGAGAAATGGTTGGTTCAGATTCTTCCTCTGAGTCTGAGAGATGAACTGTGGAAGTAGAGTATTTCTTGGTTTTTCCAATTCCAGAAATGATTCTTTGAGATCTTCTGGGAGGTTGGGAAGCTGAAACAGATTTTTTAGGTTTAGACGCTGATTTTTTGGGTTTAGAAGGTTCAGCAGTAGAGATGATGATATCAGGGAGAATGGTGCGAAGAGGTTGAGGTTCAGCGGGATATGGTGGTGGAGCAGAACGAGGAACAGGGGTTTGTTTTTGTTCATTGTTTTGAGCGGTCGTTTTTGTTCTGGCCATGACAGTGTTTGCAAAGAGACAGAGTTTTTAAAGTTTTTAGAAAGTTTTGGTAAGAGGTAGGGAGATGAATGAGGTTGAGTGAAATGGTGATTTATTTATAAAAATGAACGTGTAGGAGGAGAGAGAGAGAAACTGATGATGGTAGTTTTATGGGAAAAGATGAAACTGAAAAGTAGTGGACAAGAGAGAAAAAGTAGCCGTTCGAGAGAAGAAAGGAGAGAGGCTGATTTGATAGTTCACTTTTTGCATGGAGGTTAATAGCTTTATCACATTAACTCCTATACAAGCATTTAATGCTGAGATATGGAGAGATTTTTAGATAAAGATGAAATTCACTTATGAGAGTGATTTATTAAATTCAGAAAAAGTTTGTTCTGAATATTCTGAGTTCAGAGTACCATGCTGAACTGGGTGAACGTTCAGAACCCGAATGAACATTCTGAACTTGTTGAACATTCTGAAGTGAATCAGAATGAATCAAGGGGGTTTGTCCTAGGCCCTTAGTGATTCAGTTAATCAATCTTTATTGGGATTTTTCATGATTAGCAATTTTTCTTTGATAAAATTGAATCTACCCTCAACTAATGGTTTTGTGAAAATGTCAGCTAATTGATTTTCAGTATCAATGAATCTTAACTCAATGTCCTTTTTCTGAACATGATCACGTATGAAATGATGCTTAATTTCAATATGTTTAGACCTAGAATGTTGAATTGGATTTTTTGATAAATTGATTGCACTTGTGTTATCACAAAAAATAGGAACATTAGAGTACCTTAGTGAGTAATCCTCCAACTGATTTCTGATCCACAAAACTTGAGAGCAACAACTGGTTGCAGATACATACTCAGCTTCTGTTGTGGAGAGTGCAATGATATTTTGTTTTCTACAGGACCATCCAATCAAGGCTTGTCCTAAGAATTGGCAGGATCCACTTGTACTCTTTCTCTCAACTTTGTCTCCAGCATAATCAGCATCACAATAGGCTACAAGATCAAAACTACAGCCTTTTCTATACCAAAGACCAAGATCAGTAGTACCTACTAAGTATCTTAAGATCCTTTTTACAGCAGTTAGATGAGATTCTTTTGCACATGTTTGAAATCTAGCACATAATCCTACTGCAAACATTATGTCAGATCTGCTAGCAGTTAAATAGAGCAATGATCCTATCATGCCTCTATATTCTTTTTCAGAAATTGATTTTCCATTTTCATCTCTATCTAAGCTAGATGATGGATGCATGGGGGTGAACATGATTTTTGCTTCATTCATTTTATATTTTTTAAGAATGTCTTTGACATATTTTTCTTGACTTATGAAAATGCCATTTGGAAGTTGTTTGATTTGTAAACCAAGAAAGAAACCAAGTTCACCCATCATGCTCATCTCAAACTCACTTTGCATGAGATTGGAAAAATCTTCACACATTTTCTCTTTGGTTGAACCAAAAATAATATCATCTACATAAACTTGAACTATGAGCAGATCTGAGTTCTGAGTTTTTCTAAAAAGTGTGGTATCAATTTTTCCTCTAGAAAATCCATTTTTAATAAGAAATGTGCTAAGTCTTTCATATCAAGCTCTAGGGGCTTGCTTAAGACCATAAAGTGCTTTAGTGAGTTTGAAAACATGATTAGGTTTTTCTTTATTTATGAAGCCAGGAGGCTGACTCACATAAACTTCCTCATTTAAAAATCCATTTAAAAAGACACTTTTGACATCCATTTGAAAAAGTTTGATGCTTTTATGTGCAGCATATGCAAGAAGGATTCTAATAGCTTCTAACCTTGCTACTGGTGCAAAGGTCTCATCATAGTCAATACCTTCTTGTTGGTTGTATCCTTGAGCAACCAATCTTGCCTTGTTTCTGACAACTTTGCCATCTTCATCAAGCTTATTTCTAAACACCCATCGTGTTCCAATGATTGTCTTCCCTTGATTATTTGGAACTAAGTCCCACACTTTGTTTCTTTCAAACTGAGAAAGTTCATCTTTCATGGCCTCAATCCATGAATCATCAACTATGGCCTCATTGATTGACTTGGGTTCCATTTGAGAGATCATAGCAATGTTGTTCCCTTGGAAGGACATTATGGTTCTTACACCATCAGTTGTGCTTCCAATGATTTGATCTACAGGATGATCTCCTATCATTCTCCAACTTCTATGAGGGCTTTGTAAGGATGGGTCCTGAACATTCTGATCATCCTCTTTTTCTACAGAACTTACAGTGTTCTGGTTGTCAACATTCTGAAGTGTTGGATCTTCAGTATCTTCTTTTTCTTGGAGTTGGGAAGGTTCATCATATTCATCAAATATGACATGCATACTGACTTCAATTGTTTGGGTTTTTAGGTTGTACACTCTATAACCTTTAGATGTTGTAGAGTATCCTAAAAAGATAGCTTTATCTGATTTAGGATCAAACTTACCCAATTTTTCTTTTGTGTTCAGAATGTAACAATAGCAACCAAATATGTGAAAATAAGATATGCTAGGTTTGATGTTTTTCCATAATTCATATGGGGTTTTATTTAAAAATTTTCTTATTGAAACTCTATTCAAGATGTAACAAGATGTATTGATGGCTTCTGCCCAAAAGTAATCTTCAACATTTCATTCATTTAACATAGTCCTAGCCATTTCTTGCAAGGTTCTATTTTTTCTTTCAACAACTCCATTTTGTTGTGGAGTTCTTGCACAAGAAAAATTATGTGTAATACCACATTCATCAAAGAATGTCTTGAAGGAAGCATTTTCAAATTCTCCTCCATGATCACTCCTTACAGATATGATATTAGAACCTTTTTCATTTTGAATCTTTTTGCAAAAGTTTTGAAATGCTTCAAATGATTCATTTTTATGTTTTAAAAATAACACCCATGTAAATCTGGAAAATTCATCAACAATAACAAATCCATATTTTTTGCCACTAAGACATGCAGTTTGAACAGGACCAAAGAGATCAATGTGAAGAAGCTCTAAAGGTTTTTGAGTTGAAATATATTCAATTGTTTTAAAACTGCTTTTAACTTGTTTTCCTTTAATACAGGCTTCACAGATCGTGTCCTTTTCAAAGTTGATCTTTGGCAAACCTCTAACTAGATCAAGTTGAGAAAGTTTAGCAATAGTTTTCATACTTATATGACCAGCTCCTTTGTGCCAAATCCACTTATCTTTTTCAAGAGACATAAAACATGATTCAGCTGGTATTTCATTTAAATCCAAAACATATAAGTTCTTTTTTCTTGATCCAAAGAAAATTAATTTTTTAGAGGAGGCTTGTCTTATTTCACATATGTTGGGTTTAAAAATAACTTCAAAACCACTATCACATAATTGACTTATGCTAAGTAGATTGTGTGTCAACCCTTCTACAAACTGAACATTTTCTATTTTGGCAGAGTTAGTTTTACCTATTGTTCCTTTACCTCTGATTTTGCCTTTGTCATTGTTTCCAAATGTGACTAGTCCTCCATCTTTACTTTCAAAGGTTAGAAAGCAATTCCTATCTCCTGTCATGTGTTTTGAACAGCCATTGTCCAAGTACCATGGCTTTGTCTTTGCATTTTGAGAGGAGACCTACACTTGTCATGAACAAAATCTTAGGTACCCATGTAATGTTGGGTCCTTGAGGGTTAGTCTTTCTAAGAGATCTCTTCTTATTGTAACATTCTGTTATCATATGACCAGATTTGTTACAGTAAGAGCATATCTTCTTAGCCTTCTCAGCCTTTTGTGAACTTTCTGATCTATTGAGATGAGAACGTTATGAACTAAGATTAATTAATTTATTTTTTTCAAAGTGTTTTTTATGAAAACATGCTGAATCAAGATGTCCTAGCTTGTTACAATATGCTAGGTGACCCACTAATCAAAGACATGACATCTAAGGTCTTTCATATTGTTGTTGTCATTAAGGATGTCTTAGATTAGTGGGAGTCTCTTTTATTCTATGTTCTATACTTTTGTTTTAATATTGATACAAACTTTGTGTTATGATTTTCTGCAGAAATAAAGTTTATGTGGTTATTTTTGTTCTAATCATTTATGTATCATTTGGTGCAAATATTGAATTTGCAAACTTCGGTTTGATCTCACTAAAGTTTTCAGTTGGACCGATTGGAAATAGGCATGATTTAGAGATCACATTACATGAAATTTTCATGTCACTCATCCATATCGATCTATGTCATCAAGTGCATTGACATGGTGGTCGTCAGGGTTCCGTCACGTTATATGTCAGTGACGACGGCCGTGGTGGTCCCATTATTAATGTATGAGGTGTACCAGATTGTAGAGTTGAAATCTAAAGATAAATAGCAATCAGACGCGTGCCTAAAAAATTCTGGTATAATTATTAAAATATGTAGCCCAAGTGGGAGATTGTTGGAATATTTTATTATTTAATTATATTTCAATATCATTATGTGGGCAAATATCGTAATAATAATTATATTAGTTATTTATCAATTATTGGTGTGTTAACTGCCGATGACTCTTTTGTGGCGGCAGTTAACTGTCGTTCCACATCTCTACTCCATCGGCACTTAACTGCCGTGGAGCATGAATTTGATTTTTTTTTTTCATTATTTTCCACACATTGACTTATTTATATTCCATTATTTTCCATTTTTTCTTTTCTTTTTCTATTCTTTTCTATATATATTTATGAATCAAAATTGATTTTTAGAGTATAATTTTAATATAAGAGTATAATAAATAAAAATGATAATAATAAATCAAATTATTTATATATAATAAATCATATCATATATTGTTATTTTTAAGAGTATAATTTTCAAATTATTATCATTTTTATTTATTACTTTTTTTGTTGTTTTTAGCTTTTTCACTTTAATTGCATGTCATTTTATCGTTTTTGTTCACATTAAGATGAAAAAAATGTGAAGTTTTAGAAAATATAGGAAAAACAACAACGACAGCTAACTGTCGCTGGTTTCCTTCCCATCGGCAGTTAGCTACTGCCGGATTAAGATGAAAAATGTGAAGTTTTAGAAAATATATGCAAAACATGGCAACGACAGCTAATTGCTGCTGGTTTCCTTTCCATCGGCAGTTAACTACCGATGAGGTTAAAAACGTAAATTACCGGTGTGTTTTAGCTTTCTTTGAAGTGTATAAAGCAGTTTTCAAAAAAGTATTGCATTCAAAATTGAAATGTTGATACTTTTAAGGGAATTTTCTTTTAATTAGTCACTCGTTATAGAACAGAGTTAGTTGTACATAGGGTGAGCAAAAATAATCACAAACCGAACTGAACCGCGAACTAAACTGAACTGAAATGAAATTAACCGAACTATTTAAGTGGTTCGCGAACCAAACCAATAATTTAATAACGGTTATTGAACCATAACCGAACCATTTTAAACCGAACCGAATCATTTTTAACAATTGAACCATAACGGTTATCTAAGTGATTTGGTTCAGTTTTTTGAACCATTGAAACAGTTTAATTTGGTTCGGTTTTCTTCAAAAACCAAACCATGCGTCCATGTCCACCCCTATTTGTATACATGTCTTTCATTCATGATAGAGAAGATATATAATTAAACATTTGTGATATGTTTTCGGTGCATAAATTAAATTCTTTCATTCATGATAGAGATTTTTTAATGATATAAATAAAATGTCACGCTAACTAGTGCCCCCGATGCACTAGTTTAGAAAGTAAAAAATAGAACTTTTTATTAAAAACAACTTTTTTACTTTTATAAAGTTGAACATTTCACTTTTCACTACTTTTCAATGCAAAATTTCTATTTTAATTTCCTTAACTAGTGCCCCGGAGCACTAGTTAACATTTCCCATAAATAAAATATGGTGAAAGATTGTTGAATTAAATCATTTCATGCAATATTTTTCATTTATCTTGAATAATATTTTTTAATGGAATGTCATTTTTTGGAGGTTGAATAATATCTTAATACTTGATACTCTCTTAGTAACAAATTATAAGTAAAATTATTCAATTACATGATTATTAGTTATTCACGTTTTCTCTTATTCATCTCGTAAAGATACAAAAGATAAGAACTAGTAGAAAACTACCATCACCCAATCAATAAAAGCTATGTTCCTCCCTCAAAACTAAGAATAAGAAAACTACTTTCAATAATGGTTAGTTCAGTCGATAAATAGGTAGACTCATATGCCATAAAAAGCGTGAGTTCAACTCCCGTTGCGAGCATGATAACCCATGTGATAGATAAATGATTTGTAGGTAGCTTTGTAAACATTCGCCGAACCTTGAAGTCTGCCCTAACCCTAATTATTTCATTTTTATTCTGTGTTTGTATTAAAAATAGCACAACATTCAGTGTAATTTGTTGATTAAAATGGTAAAATTACAATTAAAAAAAACATACAGTTGAGAGAGAGTAGAACACACCAATGGGGACAGAATACCAGGTTAAACCATATGCCAAAATATACCAAGGACCAAAAGTGCAGATCAAACTAATGTTGACCTGGTGTCAAATTTGGAAGAATTTGAAATCAACTTTTGTTTTTTTAATTTTATCTCATCTCCAAGTGTGCTTTCAAGTTTGCCGGAACTTCAGTTTCTGTCAAATAGAGATACATCCAATCATCCATGACAAAAACATTGGATCATAGATAAAAGCATATCAGTTTCAGAGAAATATCAACAAAGACAAGGCTAGCAGACCTAGTCTAACACCCAAGTGACCCAATAACACAAAACTTATTATGATACAGTAACAGGTGCTTTCATTTCACCGTCGCTCTAGCACTCATGGATGTATGATAATTTGTGCTTCTCTGCTTCCTGTAAGATGAATATACATCATCATACTGACTCACCTCATTTGGATCGGCTGTGGCCCCAAGTCCTAACCTTCCCGAGCCACTTGAACCTGGCTTGCGATCTACACTTCCATCGGCATAGGTCCCTGTCTCTGGATCAATCTGCTGCAAGTGTGGGGGTGGAGGTATGCAAGCACCCCCCTTTCGTACTTGAGATTCTCTCTCATATTCTCCATCGTATTCATCATCTTCATCTCTTGATTCAGAATTCATAGGACCCTCAGAAGGATTTACCTCTCCAATTTCTTTAAAAAATTTGGACACTCTTTGAAGAATTTCTGATGGTGGTACAGTTGACGGTGGTATCATAGTTGGGATATCCAAAGGGCTCATAGGAGAATAAGGGACCCCACTACCAATCTGCATCTTTCTAACCATTCCAGGAATGAGGCCAGGTGGAAACAGTGGATATGGAGGTAATTGTTCGCCTGTGCCGGATGATGGAGGTTGATTGGTTGGTTGAACAGAAGATGGTATACCCATGGACCCCGGAAAGACACTAGGAGGAGCAGAATTTGTAAGAAATTGCTGAGCTGCAATAGATTGCCCCAGAAGTTTATCGGGGCGGTCTTGATCTAAGACAATTGTACCAGAGCTCATCCTATCAGCTTGCCACTGCTGGACAATATGGTTTGGAGTCTGCAGTATTCCTGCAAAGGGGAGAGAGATTATAATTTCTAAAAAATCAAATAACATAACCCTCAAAACAATCAATATCTAGTGAATCACAGTTCAAAAAAATATCTAGTAAATCACACTAAGTGCACTAAACTAAGTTGTCATTTAAAAAAATATAATTGGTCGGATTAGATGGTAATATGGTATACTTATATGCAAATGTCATCCTGGGGGCCACGGGTAGTAATCATGTACTCACAACATTCTGCCTTGTGCCTTGTCATTCATTATAAAATAGTGCTTTGTGAAAAGAAAAAAAATAGAAGAAAGAAAAGAAAACACAAAAAACAGCAATGTAGCTTGCCCTGATTCATGGATAAATTTACAACATATGACACAGCAGAAGTTACTCAAGTCTTGCCCTGGTGTTCAAAGCTGAAAGAAATCAAGCGACATCAATGAAACATTTTTTTTAAAAGACTGTCATTTCACAAGTTATCTTACTTACGGCAATGGAGTATTTCCAAACAAATTATTGCCCCACATTTTGGAAATCATTCAGTTATTACAGAAGAAGTAATTCACTAACTTTTGCATGCCATGATGCATTAGCATTAAACAGAAGCTTACCTGCACCTGAATCTGCTGAAGCAGAAGATAAGTCCTTTTGTGTTGCAGGAAAAGAATTTGTCTGCAGCCCACTAAACATCTCAGCCTTGAGTGAAGATATAGTCTCTTGATCGTATACCTCTTTAGAAGCCCAGAACTCCACCATTTGCTGCAATCTTTTCCTATATTCCTCATTGCTTTGTGGATTATGATAAATTCTTGCAAGCATAGAGCCTAAAACAGGTTTAAACGCAAGGGCCTCATTGTCAAGGTCGTGAGTGCTTGCCCTTCGATTTAAGCTGCAAATTAGTAACACAAAGGTCAAGGACGTTGAAAAGCAGAAACATGCATGTTAGCATCAATGTCAAGAAGACTATAAATAAGCAAAGCAAAATAAGCATGAGGTGAATGATCTATCCAAGGCAAAACTTGCAAAAAAAAAAAAAAGTGCAATTGAAGAAAAAAATTCAAACCTTTGACCTGGAAAGTATAAACAATCAAGGCACCAAAATCACAAGCCTTTGAGCAAGAAAGTAGAAACAATTAACAAACATCCCAAACAAAAAAAGATGAAGCAAATTTTTGATTTTCAATTGAGATTCAAGCTTAGGATGGAAATAGCATATTTTGAAAAAAGATGAAGCAAATGAGACTCAGGGAAGAAAAAGCTGTGCGCTATATGCACTTGTGCGGTAAGGATAGACGGGCTGTTGCAAGTTGCAACTCCTACGAGACAGGACTCTTATCACATTCCTCCTGCCGGGAAACTAACCCACCAATCAGGCAAAAAATGCAGACGGGGGATAAACCATAAACGCATACCAAGAACAAGCTTATTTTGACACAACAAAATAGAATCATAAAAAATACAGCGAGAAAGTGATCTATAATTTCTGTTGATTAGAAGCACAGTTCTAAGAGTATATCATATATTAATCAATCAAACTATGTTTCAGATATGAGAAAAAGACTAGCTCTCCACTGAAATGATAAGCAACGCTACCTGTCAAAAAGAATGTCGTTTGCAAGGTATATTATATGTAACTGTCTCTCAACATCATCAAATGCAAATACCCTATCTCTAAGAGTCTCTGCTAGAGCTGGTGCAAATGGAGCTCTCTGCATGAACCAGAGTTTAGCCCCTTTAATGGATTCCTTTGTACCATTCAAATTGTTAAGAACATTACTCAGTTCCATTGCAACATCAGATGGAAGTGGTCCGGAGAGCCCTTTGAAAGACTTGGATGACTGATCATACTCAGGTCGACCATGAAGCCCAAAAGACTGATGATGTTGATGGTGGTGTTGTTGATCATAGAATTGTTGGAACGGAGGCGGGACTAGCATTGAAGGTGAAGATCCAATTCCAATCGGATTCATTGAAGGACCGCTAGGAGATGGGCTCATCATTGGATTAGGAGAAGGATGGATCATTGACATGGAAGATGACGGAAATGGTTGGTTAAATGGACCACTTGGGGGTCGACTTGATAACCAAAGCTTAAAACGGTAATAAGCATTGCCCTCCCCACCAAAGAGAAAACTATAAGAAGGATTATCCCGTTGCTTTTCACAAATCATGGCTTCAAATTCAGGGCCATTTTTCACCGCGTACTCAACAAGTTTGTCAATTCTCTTCTGAAGCTCGGGATCAGAAGGAGGAGCAACTGGGGGTGGAGCAGAATCAAAAAATGGTGATGGAGCAAGATGCGGAGGATAATGAGAAGGGAATGCAGGTGGTGCTTGATGCTGCTGCTGGAGAAGAAGATGAGGAGGAGGAGGAGGAGGGCCTTGATGGTGCAGCTGATGTTGCATTGCATGATGAAAAGGGAACTGCTGCATAGAGGGATGTGCAGCACCGGGACCAGGGGGTATAAAAGGTGGACCGTGTATTGCAGAAGGAAACTGCTGATGTTGGGGATGAAATCCAAACTGCTGCTGCTGTTGCATATTAGCAGCCGGTCGCTGTTGCTGAGCATATGCCATAGCAGACGCAGCTGCATAATCATGATTTGGAAGTTCCATGACTCTCTTAACAATATATGGCTAGAATAAGCCTCGACAACTCTCTATGATGATAAGTATCTTAATGTACCTACATACAACAAAAGGCAAAAAACTCATTCATTTCTGTTATCATAAACAGATCACAATCCTATTAAATAATTTCAACCTGACATGAAAATCATATTCTGGTAAAGATAAGAATTTTTTTAAAAAATACTGGAAGTTAATTGAACTTTTTAACATAAACATTTTTCATAAACAAATTTAGCCCAATTTATTTCCTCTTGTAAAATTAACAGCAATTGACCAGCTACTAACTCTCAACTCCCAAAAATTCAACACAAGATTTAATTAGTTTTCTGTTAGGGTGTGGATATCAAGAATTGCTGCACTTAACCGCGCAATTGCAGAATCCGGCTGCGAGTAGAGCAAAGCTCTGCTGCGACGCAATTCTCTAATTGTGGCCGCAAAAATCATCCTCAGTAAAGGGGAAAGGAAAATCCGATTTTCCTAAGCATGCCAACATTCACTTCAAAACTACTACTTGTATTGTGTCTATTATTGTCGGTGAAAATTAACATATAAAATACTAAACCTAATGTTGAGGAAATTATATAAATGTACTTCAACAAAATAAAAAATAAAAACTAATTAAATGTAAGATTATAAAAATGAAACTTATAACTGAGAAAATCAAAAAGTAAATACAAATCAAACTACTGCAAAGAATAAATCGCCGTAACCAGAAACAAGTACTAAAAGCAAAAATTAAAGAAGAAACAGAAATCACGAATTGGTAGAGCAAAAGAGAGTTTGAGATCGATACCGTGAGAAAGAGAATCGAGAGAAAGATGAGAGAATCGCCAGAGAGTGCGCGCGTTGTGAAAATAGGGTTCTATCCAAATATGTAATTTTCAAATTAAAGTCAGAATAAAATTGTCAGTTCAGCTTATTAACCCCAAAAAATTAAATTTAAGAGGTTTTTAACCAAAAAATACTGATTAGATTTTGTCCGTTTGGTTGAAGGTTTTTTTGGAGGCGATCGAAGGGAGCAAAACCCTTTTTAGACTCATTTTTTGCTTTCTTTAAATTGGAGTATGGGTTAGTACAATTTTAATTACATTCACATAATTCTCCTCATATTTATTTTAAAATGTCAAAATTATCCTTATTTTTTCTCTCTCCTTTGTGTTGGTTTTTCCCTTATAGGTCAATCAACCATTGGATTAAGAAAGAAGAGATGGCTAGACAAAAAATGCAAGAGAGGATCCACTTCCTCGTTTTTGTTGTGCTATCGTTTTTTTTTTTCAGCTTTTTGTATTACATATTTTTTTTTTATTTTTGTACTAACGTGTTCTATTATATATATTTTTTGGGTTAAGATTCTAAATTTATTTTTATTAACGTATTCTATTCTCATTTTTTATTTTCGTATATTTGTTTTATAATTTTTCGTTGTAATGTAAATCAAATCAGTTGTTAATAAATTCTTTTGTATAATTTTAATAATTGTACTAGATTATCTTGGAAGTACTCTAATATTAATGAATATCTAATGTTATAAGATAAACTAAAAGCACAAGATCAAAGATAAAGAAGATGAAGTCTTTGTGATTATTCTCTACACAAGTGTGTCTTTATACTAAAATATGAGTCATATTTATATAACACAATTTGCAAGTGAATGATCAAAGTAATTAAGGTCCATTAACCATCCATTCACTTTAGGGAGTTATAGGAAGGTGGAAGACTAAGGATGGACATCCACTAAACTAATTATTCATAATATTCCCCCTTGGATGTCCATCAGGATATGCCTCATTAAAACCTTACTAGGAAAAAAACTCAATGGGAAAAAATTCTAGTGAAGGAAAAAGAGTACACAATCCTTTTACATAATACATTTAATTCTCCCCCTCCACAATACAGTCATCTTTGAGTCGACGAAGACCAATTTTTTGTATCAACTGTTCAAAAACTCTGCTTCGGAGTGACTTTGTGAAAAGGTCTGCAAGATTATCACAAGAACGAATTTGTTGAATGCTTATATCATCATTCTTCTGAAGATCATGCGTGAAAAAGAATTTAGGAGAAATATGTTTTGTTCGATCTCCTTTAATGTAACCTTCTTTCAACTGAGCAATGCATGCAGTATTATCTTCATAAATAGTTATCGCATTTATTCTCCCGATAGATAAACCACAACTCTCTTGTATGTGTTGAATTAGAGACCTTAACCAAACACATTCTTGACTCGCCTCATGTAGTGCTAAGAGTTCCGCATGATTTGATGATGTTGTTGTTACGGTTTGCTTCACAAATCTCCATGAAATGGTTGTACCTCCACAGGTAAACAAGTAACATGTTTGTGATCTTCCATTATGAGGATCTGACAAATAACCTGCATCTGCATAAACTGTTAATTCAAATTTTTGTACTTTTGAATAAAACAAACCCATGTCCATTGTACCTCTAAGGTAAAGAAATATATGCTTGACTTCGTTCCAATGTCTCCGTGTGGGTGAAGAACTATATCTTGCTAACAGATTGACAGAAAATGAAATATCAGGACGCGTATAATTAGCAAGGTACATTAGTGCTCCGATTGCACTGAGATATGGTACTTCAGGACCAAGTATTTCTTCACCCTCTTCTCGAGGTCTGAAAGGATCTTTCTCCACATCCAGTGATCGAACAACCATTGGAGTAGACAATGGATGAGATTTGTCCATATAGAAACGTTTTAATACTTTTGCAACATAAGCTTCTTGATGCACAAATATTCCATTATTCAAATGCTCAATTTGTAATCCCAAACAAAACTTTGTCCTTCCCAAGTCCTTTACCTCAAACTCTTTCTTTAAGCAATCTATAGCTTTTGGAAGCTCTTCAGGAGTTCCAATAATATTTATATCATCAACATACACCGCAATTATAACAAATTCTTTTCCAGATCTTTTTATAAAAATACACGGACAAATGGAGTCATTTGTATACCACTCTTTTATCAAATATTCACTGAGGCGATTATACCACATGCGCCCTGATTGTTTTAGCCCATATAAAGACTTATTCAATTTGATGGAATAGTCTTCTCGAGATCTAGGACAATCTGTCTCAGGAAAATTAAATCCTTCTGGGAGTTTCATGTAAATGTTATTATCAAGTGATCCATATAAATAAGTTGTAACAATATCCATCATGTGCAATTTGAGCCCTTCATGTGCTAAAAGGCTAATTAAGTACTGAAAAGTACATGCATCCACTACATGTGAATATGTCTCATCAAAGTCAATTCCAGGTCTTTGTGAAAATCCTTGGGCAACAAGCCGAGCTTTGTATCTCACAATTTCATCATTCTCATTTCGTTTTCTCACAAAACCCACCTATATCCAACTGGTTTCACACCTTCAGGTGTTCAGACTATAGGTCCAAAAACTTTTCGCTTGTAAAGCGAGTTTAATTCAGCTTCAATTGCATCTTTCCATTTTGGTCAATTCTCACTTTGTCTACAATCTTTGATAGACTTTGGTTCATGATCCTCACTATCATTTATCACATTTAGCGCTATATGATATGCAAAAGCATCGTCAACGTTGACTTTTTGTCGGTTTCATTGTATTCCATTACTGACATAATTTATTGAGATCTCTTTACTTTCATGAATTTCAGGTACCTGATCAGTCTCTTCTGGACTGAAATATCAATTATGTCTGAAGACTCTTTTAGAGTTTCTATATCCTCACTTGGGCCATCTTTCTTTTTAGCTCCTTTTCTCATTCGAGGATTTTTATCTTTGGAACCGACTGGCCTACCACGCTTCAGGCGTGGTTGAGACTCATATGCAATATGAGATTGCCCAATTGTGACATCCATTTTTATCGGAGCATTAGCAGCTGGTATATATGATTTTGTCACACTTTTTGGATCAGTGAATGCATTTGGTAATTGATTTGCTAAGCTCTGCAAATGAATTATCTTTTGAACTTCAAGTTCACATTGTTTAGTTCGAGGATCAATATGAGACAATGATAATTCTTTCCAAATGATCTCCTTTTCCAGCTGCTTACTCTCTCCCCCTAATGTTGGGAAATTTGATTCATCAAAATGACAATCAACAAATCGGGTTGTAAATAAATCTCCCGTTGTTGGTTCAAGATACTTTATAATAGATGGAGATTCATATCCAACATATATTCCCAACCTTCTTTGAGGACCCATCTTAGTGCATTGTGGTGGAGAAATAGGAACATACACCGCACATCCAAATATTCTTAGATGGGAAATATTAGGTTCTTGACCAAAAACTAATTTTAAAGGGGAAGAGTTATGATAACTTGTTGGCCTGATGCGAATCAATGATGCAGCATGCAAAATTGCATGTCCCCAAGTAGAAATTGGGAGTTTGCATCTCATGAGAAGTGGTCTTGCAATTAACTGTATACGCTTGATAAATGATTTTGCAAGTCCATTTTGTGTATGAACATGGGCTACATGATGTTCAATGTCAACTCCAATGGACATACAATATTCATTAAATGCTTGAGATGAGAACTCGGCGGCATTATCAAGTCGTATTTTCTTGACGGGATAATCAGGTAAGTTCGCTCTTATTCGAATTAATTGAGCTAGCAATCTTGCGAATGCCTGGTTGCGAGTTGACAACAAACAAACATGTGACCATCTAGTGGATGCATCAATTAAAACCATAAAGTATCTAAATGGTCCACATGGCGGGTGTATTGGCCCACAAATATCACCATGTATACGCTCTAAAAAATTTAGAGATTCACTTCCATTTTATGTTGGTGATGGCCTAATTATCAACTTCCCTTGTGAACAAGAGGTGCATGAGAACTTATCACATTGAAGAATATCCTGGCTCTTCAATTGATGACCACAAGAATTTTCAATTATTTTTCGCATCATTATAGACCCGGGATGGCCCAACCGGTCATGCCAAACAACAAATTTTTTATGATTTGTAAACTTCTGGTTTACGGTCACATGTGCTTCCATTGCACTTATATAAGTGTAGTACAAAACAGAGGAAAAGGCGGATAACTTTTACACTACACTTATTTTATACAAATTATGTCTCGTTATATAAAGATATTCAACATCTCCTTCATTTCTTGTTTCAATATGATATCCATTTAGACGGATATCCTTGAAACTTAATAAATTTCTACGAGACTTGGGAGAATATAATGCATTCTCAATGTTTAAATTTGTTCCTCTAGGTAATTTTATATTAATTCTTCCGGAGCCTTCAATTATTTTTGAACTTCCAGATATAGTACTAACATCGGTTTCTTGCTTTACTAAATAAGAGAAATATTTTTTATCCTTGAAAATTGTATGAGTAGTTGCACTATCAGCGAGACACATATCTCCATTATTGAGGTTAATGTTAATACTCATTCTATCTAAAAAAAAGTTAACAAACAAAAGATAAGTATAAAAACAAAATTATATAAACGTAATATCATGACTAGTATTGGAGGTTGAAAACACACTTAGAAATAAGACTTTATTATCATTAACATAGGAAAGTTAAAACATAACATAAAATTTTTATTATCATAGGAAATTCAAAGTCATTCGTAAACATGATTATTTATTGCTAGGTTTTATTTCTTGACACTTCCATCTCCAATGAGATGATCAATCTTTCCATCAGGATCAACAAAGAAATCAGCAACGTCTAAGTGGGTAACATCCATATTACCATAATCTTAATCACCATCTTCACATGCAAAATGTGTCTCAGCCTTTTTATCTTTATTTTTAAGTGATTGTTGGTAAAGATCAACAAGATGCCTTGGTGTACGACAGGTACGACTCCAATGGCCTTTTCCTCCATAATGATAGCAAATATTCTCATTATTTTTGCTACTCTGACCACCATTTTCATTCTTTCCAACATTTTTCAACTTCTGGTGAGAAAATGTGTTTTCGTAATCTTTACTGTGATTATGATTAAGACTACGACCACGTCCACGACCATGACCTTGCCCACGACCACGACCATGTCCACGACCACGACCACGAGTTTGCCCATAGTGATCGTGTGTTGCTACATTCACTTATGGGAATGGAGCACTACCAGTGGGACGAGCCTCATGATTTTTCATCAAAAGCTCGTTATTTTGTTCTGCCACAAGCAGGCAAGATATCAAGTCAGAATATTTTGTAAATCCTTTTTCGCAATATTGCTGTTGAAGGAGCACATTAGATGCATGAAAAGTGGAGAATGTTTTTTCTAACATATCTTCATCGGTCACTTTTTCTCCACACAATTACAATTGAGAAGTAATTCTAAATACAGCTGAGTTATACGCGGTTACAAATTTAAAGTCTTGTAAACGCAAATGCATCCATTCGTAACGAGCTTTAGGAAGAATGATAGTTTTTTGATGGTCATATCTTTCTTTTAAACTGTTCTAAAGAACTTGTGGATCTTTTACGGTAAGGTATTCATTTTTCAGATCCTCATGAAGATGGCGACGAAGGAATATCATGGCTTTTGCCTTATGCTGATCAGATGATTTGTTTCCTTGTTTAATAGTATCTCCATGACCTTCGGCATTTAAATGAATTTCGGCATCTAGGGCCCAAGCCAGATAATTTTTTCCCGAAATATCAAGAGCCTCAAAATCAAGTTTTGTAAGGTTCGACATAATGAGTTCTATAATAAAAGTTTAAACAAGTTAGATATTATAAAAATAATTGATAAAATTTGAATTAATCATTTCTAACTTGGTCTCAAATTGAATCAGATAATTGGGTATATAATATATGAAAAATGTGAGAAACATACATAAAGGTCGAAGTTAAGATTTATATATATATCAACGGAAACAACACAGAAACATACAAATATAACAGAAACATACTGTCATACCCCAATTTTTGACCTAAAATTCTTTTTTTACTCGTCTTTTTGGTTCGAAATTTTTCGTCGTTTCAGACGAAATTTCGGCAGAGGTATTTTAAAATACCTCATTTTTGGTTCCGAAGGCGACAGTTTTTTTTATTATTATTATTTGTTATTTTTTACTTATTTTCCTTTTTATTATTATCTTTATTATTTACCTTTTTTTTTACATTTTATTTTCGGTTTTAATTTTATTTTATTTTTTTAAAAGGGGGTTGACTGATGTTTTGATGATTTTTTTAAGGGCCATTTTAATGGTTGCCTTATTTAGTCATTGGTTTGACTGTTTTGGTTTATGGTCCATCAATGTGTTTCATGGTCATTTAACTAGCATTGCATAATAAAAAGAAAAGCCAATTCCATCAAAAGGGGAGGCCATCAGCAATGGAGGAACGATCAGTATTAGTAATCAACACAAAAATCATCACAATCCATCACGACCAGAATTACAAAAAGAAAAAAAACTAATTCCATCAGCCAGAAAAACCCTTATTCATACTACCAGCCACTACCACCACATATCACCACTCACCAAACACTTCCTCCTCGCCACAACAACCCACGGCCAAACAGACTCTACCCACGGTCAAACCCCGAACTACGAGGTTTTGATCCCTCACGGGTACGTAGGCAAAGGACCTTGTCCTTCCAAATCTTAAAAAATAAAAAAAACAATTTTTTCTCACTATTCTAATTCCTTCTTTCCTTTTAAAAAAATAAGCAAGTTATAGCCAAAATAAATGAATAAAATCAAGAGGTTCTCGTAGAGTACTACGAACGTTTAGGGTGCTAACACCTTCCCTAAACGTAACTAACCCCCGAACCCTAAATCTTTTAAAATGTGGTAATTTAGAACTTTTTCCCATTTTCTTTTGAAAAATTAAAAGTTCGGTCGTGAAATAAAATTAGTGAGTCAACGCTAATCAATAGCTTGATCTCCGAAAATCACCGCGACAGAAATGGCGACTTCACTGGGGATGACACTAGAGGGTTGAGCCTAACTTGAATTTATTTAATTATTTTGTGCTATAACTTGCTTAAAACATAAAAAAAATGTAAATATGTGCCTATGTGTTTCTTTTCTTTTGCGTGAGTGGTGAGATAAGTCCTACACCCGGACTTGAGGGAAATATAAGATAGGATGGTGGTATAATCAAAGTATCTTTCCGAGAGTGAGTTTCGGATGTGGCACATGTGATAACCCCACTCAATGGAGGAATCTTGGAAGTATTACTATGTTGGCATGAGTAGTCGTGTTCGGCATTGTTATTTTCAAGTGACCTATGAAGTTGAGGATCTTTAGTTACACTTAACCCATCTTGGCCTTTTAGGACGTAGTGCGGTGGCTAACCAAGAGTAATCTTGAATTAGTTGATACGCGATGCTACACTCAAACGAGACTTTCTTACAAATGTTGTTGGACCGGGAGTCAATCTCGTAACCCGATGATATTTGGAAGGGGTTGAGGACTTTGGGAACTTGGTAGAACCCGTGATACAGGTACAGATGAAACCATAGTCCTTACCAAATGGCGTGTTCACCCTCGACTCCAATCTTATGGACTTAACCTCACCATGTTTTCTCCGTTCTTTAGCATAACCATGCATGCATGCACTCATTCATAAACATTTTTTCATCCAATTATCAAAGGACTTAAACAAGTTTTTTTAAACATCATAGAGGAGCACTAGGAAGTACACCTTCAAGAGCCCTGATTTGTTGAATTTAAGGAAGCTAGGAGTCTTTAGATTTTTTTTAAAAATCTAGCTTCCACTAAAGGACTTTTGAATTGGTCCCTTGGCTTGGTTTCTAAAAAAGAACTATTTTGTAATGCATTGATGCTCAAATGAAATGTTCAAACCATGATGTTTACAATTATTTCAACAAAGTCCTTCGATAACAAATCTTTCTTCTTTTTGCATAAGCATAAATCATGCATCATACTGCATTCATAAGTTTCCGAATCGAGTCTCATCCTTTGTTTCATCACAAAAGGTTAATCTGCCGCCGTCAAAGAAAGTGGCCCGGCGCATTCATTACAAACCGACTCGCACCTACAACACTCGTGCAAATAAAAGAGAAAATGGATGTGGTCGTGCAAACACGAGGAGGGGTTTGTCGTAATTGGGTCGCTGTTGACATTCCCTCAGTTACTCATGGGCCCAAGTAATGTGTTTTTGTTGTCTTGTCTTTTAAAAAAAAATCCTTTCGTTCCGCCCGAGATGAAAGTGAACTTATTTAGGGCTTTTTGCTTCATGCATTTCCATCATCAAATAAAAAAGTCGTTTTGTCCCCGAACTATGAGGTTTTGATCCCTCACGGGTACGTAGGCAAAGGACCATGTCCTTCCAAATCATAAAAAATAAAAAATAAAAAACAATTTTTCCTCACTACTCTAATTCATTCTTTTCTTTTAAAAAATAAACAAGTTATAGCCAAAATAAATAAATAAAATCAAGAGGTTCTCGTAGAGTACTACGAACGTTTATGGTGCTAACACCGTCCCTAAACGTAACTAACCCCCGAACCCTAAATATTTAAAAAATGTGGTAATTTAGAACTTTTTTCCACTTTTCTTTTGAAAAATTAAAAGTTCAGTCGTGAAATGAAATTAGTGAGTCAACGCTAATCAATAGCTTGATCTCCGAAAATTACCGCGACACATACATAATGGTCTAAGTTAAGAAAGTAGTGTTATTCAACTTACATAAACTTACAGTAGTTTGATATATAACAAAAATAAACTAAGGAATTCTGATAAAATAATTTCACTGAATAATCAAAACAAAATAAACTCAGTCAATGGATAAATTTTGAACGAGTCTTGTTTATATTATTTTATTTTGTAGTAACTGCTCTTAACAATGTTAACTATGGTTTAAGTTCAGAAACTGAATAAACATAAGAAAACAACTTCAGGTAAACAATAAGTATTATTATTCAATATTTCGAGTTTGGCAAATGATTGATTTCGTCTATATAGATGTTATATTTCATACCGATAACAGCTTGGTCTATGTTTGGTTCATCCATATATGAACTCAATTTTCACTGAGATGTTCATGCATAGAATTATGTCACTGTATTCTAACTTTGAGTCATTTTCCTTCTTTGGGCTGCATGCTTGAATGAGGCTAGTTTGACCATGACTAGGTTAAGGGATTTGTATCTAACTACTTCTGACATTTAGCAATTCTAAAAAGAAAATAAGGAATAAAAAAACTTGAAGCAGCATACACACTGCACACAAATCATAATACGTACAAACATACAGCACAATAAGTAATATCATGAAAAACAAAATTCGGTATTACCTCAGATTGATAGAGTTTCGTGCTGATAACGTGTTATAAAATAAACTAAAAGCACAAGATCAAATATGAAGAAGATGAAAGCATTTGTGATTATTCTCTACACAAGCGTGTCTTTATACTAAAATACGAGTCTTATTTATAGGCCACAATGTGCAAGTGAATGATCAAAGTAATTAAGATCCACTAACCATCCATTCACTTTAGGGAGTTATAGGAAGGTGGAAGACTAAGGATGGACATCCACTAAACTAATTATTCATAACATCTAAAATTTTGTTAGAATTTTTGTGTTTAATTTTTTATGGAGTTTTCGGTTATTGAGCAATGTTTAATTTTTTATGAAATGAGTAATTTTAAAATCATGAGGTTGTTTTACGATTAAAGGGATAAAAATGTAATTTAGTTTTAAAATTTGTTTCCTTTCTTTGTGAACCAAACATGTATTTAAATATAATTCTTCCCTTCCTCTCTCATTCTCTATTTTGAACCAAACATATATTTAACGGGTTATGCTAACAGATGTCCTTAGACACTTGTTAAGGTAACGAAAAATAGTAATTTTGCATCGAATTCAACAATTTTTTAACTTTTAAAAAGTCAAATTTATCACTTTTTACTATTTTCCAATACAATATTTCTACTTTTGTCCTCTTAACCAATATCTTAAAGACATTTTTTTAGCATTTCACATATTTAATTAATATATATTTCCTCTCCTTCCCTCCCTTGCCCTCCCCTCTATTAAAACTCTTCTCCTCCCCTCCCTTCCATTGAGCCAAACATACCTTTAGAGATTTTGCAAGAATCTGATTTTTTTTTTTCTATTTGTTTACTGTATGTATAAATCAATTTTTTTTAAACCTGCAAATATATTAACCTGCCGTGTTTTTGAAACAATTTATCTGGTCTTAGTTGTATTTGTTTTACCTTTAAAAAGATGAATTTTGTGTTAAAAAATCTAGATATTTTGTTTTTGAGATTTTAGATTTGTACATTTCAACTTCCCTTTAAAAAAAAAAGACGTGTACGTTTCAACCGTATAAAAATAAATTTTGTGTTACAAAAAATTAAAGATTTTATTTTAGAGATTCTAAAAAAAATTGAAGCTTTTTTACAGAGGGTATGTTTATTAGGGTTTTTAATTAAACTTTTTTAAAATGCCAAAAAGAAAAATATTAACAAACTATCATCTGAAGCACAAGGTGTGCATCAAAGAGCAAAGCAAAATATTTAAATATAATCAAGGTAACAAAGTTGAATGAAAATACTAGGCAGACAATCCTAAACAAAGTAGAGGAAAAGTTCATCAAGCATGGAAATCCCCGGTAAAAATCAGTCTATGACTCTTCAACCACCACCACCACGAGTGTGGTTTTATACCATCCAACAGCTGCTTCGTAGAAAGACATTTATTGTAAAAAAAAAAAACTTAAATTGCACTCTTTTCAAATAATTTAGATACACGACATCTAGACTACCTGAAAGCACGTACGAACTTCCTTGTTGTACAAATGTGCACCACCAAATTACATAGCTGCTCTCTTACATCTGTTGGATTCAAAAACATATACTCGGCCATCCAAAAACATCATTCCATATAATGTGAAAGAACTCACATCCTATAAAAAGATGGTTAATCGTTTCCTTTTTTCCACACCCTCACAAAGAAAGTAAAAAATTAGAAGGCACCACTCCACGATGCGAGAGATGATCCTTAGTAGCGATCATATTGTTCAAGGTCTCCACACATACACTGACACCTTCAAAGGTACAACCTTGTTCCATATCAATTGATAAAAATTGTCATAGCTGGGTTGATCAACATGCACCCAAATCTGATAAGTGTCTTTGACTAAATAACAGTCGGCTTGATTATGTAACCAAACTCATCAATCAGCAACGTTATCCTACCAAAAAATGTTATCCAACAAAGGAACACACTATTCCAACTGGTTCTCCTCCCGATAAAAAAAAACGTCTTCTCCACCGCCATCTGAACTATCCACACCCCACCCTTGCCTATGCAAAACAGCTACTATAATACTACTCCCTCCGTCCCATTATAAGTGAACATTTTGTTTATTTCACACATATTAAGAAAAAGTGTATAAGTTAAAGAGAGAGAAAAATTGTTTTGAGTGTCTTGTCAAGTATGTGCATTCCCCATTATCATAAATGCAAAGTAGAATATACTGAATTGGGAATGATAAAAATAATATTAATTAGAGTTAAAATTGGAAAAAAGTAATTAATATTGTATTGAAAAGTGAAATGAGTCAATTATTTAGGGACAATTTTTTTTGTTGCAAATGGGGCACGCGCACACACCGACACTACAAACATAAAAGATTTTCTTCAAGGATAGTCAAAATAAATGTGGGAGCCTTGAAGAAAAAAAACTGGAATTGAAGACATCATATTTTATAAGAACAAGATGACCGCCGTGGATAGATGTTTATTAAGCAGATGGTCACAAGTCCAGTATTTATAGGCTTAGGTGAACAGTAGTCCTACTGACCAAAATGACAGTGACATGCAAAAATTAGCCTAGCTCGGTTGTTAAGCGGGTAGTGTGTGAATGATTCGATTGTAGGGGGTATGTGGTGCTCGACGTTTGACTTGAGTCTTTCACTTCGCGACATATTTTGTTGATATTATCCATATTGCGCAACTTTCCCTCATAACGTGGTTATGTGCTCATAGTCTTCTTCGGTTAGTAACACTACAAACAAGAAGCACGAGTTAATTTCTCAATTTCCAGTTCCACTATGTTTTGACCAAGTTTGATGTCATCGCAACCTTTGTAGATCTCATTAAAATTGAGAAAGATTCTACTAACTCGCATTTGGATGTATTTGCACTCGCCTAACCTACTATCAATCAAGAGGAATTCGCATGACTCTAAATCATTTGTTTACCGATTTCGGCTAAGATGTAATTTATTTTTAGGTGTAAACAAATGTCCCCATGTGTCGCATTATCAATTAGATATGAGCATTGAGATGATGTAACATAAACAATAATTAATGCATATGAATTGCGGCAATATTGTGTTGTAAAAATATAAACTAGTTGTCCGAAACCCTATCTCGGTTTGTGAATGGTAAAAACCTAATAACTACTTCCAATTCAATTACTTCAAGAATAATATTGATCTTTTTTCACCTGAGTCATCAATAACTATTCTTGATTATTAGATAGATCCTCCCTTAAATAGATTTAGGCCGTGTGTTAAGTAAAGTCTGACCAAGAAATCACCAACAGAGTTAATTTATGGGATTCTTGTTAGTATGAGCCTTTTCAAAGTAAATGCATCACAGCTTCAACTTTAGTTTCCTTTTCCGTTTTCTCTTTTGATCTTTATTTCTCACCTCCTCTCGTATAGTCCATAGAAATCACTAAGTACTACTTAATCAAAAGAGAATTAAGCATCGCAAATTTAAACAAAGAGAATATGGAAATTTAGACCAAATAGCAGAATGTTAGCTAAGTTATATTTTCTTCAAACGCCTATCTCAACCAACATTGTGATAAAATTACAACTAAACTCTAATGTTCAAATAAGAATTCAAACCCCAAACTTCTCATCTTTTTAGTACCTTAACGTGAGGCCAGATGCCAGTCGAGGCTACAACATCGCTAGTCAGGCCACTGCAGTGTGTTTAATCTCACATAACCAGTACGAAACCTGGCTGGTATGTTCACTTCCTAAGAGAATGTGTAGTTATGTCTACTGAAAACATCTCCAGAGAATATTATGGGTGTCTACACATCTGCTTGCATGTTGAAGATAAGTCAAATCAAGTGGAGACAGAGGGGAAGGCTATATATCATGAAATGATAGAGAAGTAACTTGGTCAGGGGTATTGCACATGCCCCGTATAACATCCCTGTCCAAGCCTTGTTGAATGAAGCATGCACTGCATTTAGCTCCCAAATCTGGAAGATATGAAAATTTGCTATGTTAAGAACAATGGTATGAGTGGACATTGGAAACAGACTGCACATCAATCAAATTCACCGTATATATGTTATGTCCACATCCAAAAAAGGAATTATTTTCAACAGATGTTGCTTGTAATGTAAGGAATCTGGATGGAAGAATACACAGGTGTTCTACTGTCAAAATAACTATTTGATAAATGACCGGAAAATGAAAAAAAAAAAACAGAGGGGGGTTGATGTTTGGCAACAGGCTACCAACAATAAACATGAACGGCAAAAGTAGCGTCTTTGAATCAGGGCATGTATTAGTGAATTATGTTGGTAGAGACGATTGGAAGTTTATGAAATGTGTATGAGCAGAGATAAATAAATGAATTCTATGGTTCCATTAAAGATATAGACTGTATCAAGCACTTTTTAGAAAAAATAGAATTGACTTAACTAAGGAAGACTGAGTTCATTCCACGGAGCTGGTAATTAATAGCAAATACCTTACAGACTTCTTTTCTTATCAAGCAGATGGTCTGGCACGACCCTTGTTGTATCTTGGTGGGGTAGTCTTGGCAGCATCTACCACTATCATCCAGCCATTAATAATCTGCACGCACAATAAAATCGTTAAAGACTACCAAACTTCTTTCTATTATTATTTATAAACCCGTATTCTTTTTCTTCCTACATGACAATCACAGAGCAGAACTAGCGCAAAGCAAAATTGCATTTTACATGCAAGAAAGAAAGATGGATCTACCTTGCCATTCATCTCTTTGAGTGCTGCACTTGCGGCCTCCTCTGTGGTGTATTCAATAAATGCATAACCCTTGGACCTTTTTGAAATTTTATCTATAATAACTTTAACTGTCAAACATAACCATTTATTTATTAGTAAAAGCGCAGACAAAATTTTAATTCTATCTTCAGATAGTAAATATTGATGCGAAAAGAGAACAATAAATGAAGTTGAAACTACCTTCAACAAGCTCACCAAAGCCTTCAAATGCGGCGCGTAAGGTTTTCTCAGATGTATAAAACGATAGCCCTGTTCAAGAGACAAATAACTGTCAAATGGTAGTGTATCATACCCTGCAAGCAAAAATGCTCTCCCAAAGTATTTATTTATGCTTCCATTGACAGAGTAATTCACACACAATTTTACTTAAATAGGCGTATGAACATCCAGCTGAATAGGAGATAAACATAAAACATGGTCTATACCTTAGAATCAATGTTGTGTTGCGAGAATACCTGTCACAAAAAGTTTCTTTGTTTTCACAGCAGCTTCCTGACTTGCTTCAGAAGAATTTGGCATATTCAGATTATTTTCCAAATTTCTACCTGAACATGTGTAGTTAGCAGGAAATCAGAGAAAAAAGTTACTAAAATCAGAAAGTAGAAAATCATGAACAAGCATAATTCAAAGTCAGTGAAAATCATATCATTGAATAGGCATACCAAGTAGTTTCTATCAAACCATTTGTGAACTAGTTTCTACTTTTATTTTTGGTCAAGTAGCTAAAATTACACCTCTAAGGTGAATAAGTGGGGAATCAGGGGTTCGAACAATGCAATGTCCCTACCGACTGAACTATGCTCACAGGGACAACTAGTTTGAGTTTCTATCAAACCATTTATGTCAATGAACTACAAAATCATAACAACTATAAAGAGCTGACCACTGAAATATAAACTAATGCTAAATATCATCCAAGATACAAGGACAAAAATGACACATAAATTATAAAAAAAAAAAAGGACAGCTCAGTGCACTAAAGCTCCCGCATACGCAGGGTCCGGGAATGGATCCCACCATTTGGTGTATTGTACGCAGCCTTACCCTGTTTTTACACAAAGGTTGTTTCCGGGACTTGAACCCGTGACCACGTGACAACAACTTTACCGTTGCGCCAAGGCTCCCCATCATGCCACATAAATTATATTGAATTAAAATTTCAATATTAACAAGGATTCCCAAATGCAAAAATATGGAGAATTTGCGAAGCGGCAAACCTTCATAATCTTTATTTTCAGACTCAAAATTGTCATCTGGATGAACAGACAAGACACTAGGCACACCTGCAACAATCACAACAAGTATTTCAAATTTCATTTAATAATATGGTAACTTAAATTTTGAAACAACAAAGGTTAAGAATCTAAAAAGCTAACCAGCTAGCTCATGTGCACAATCCTCATCAAGTTCACAACAAAATCCAAAATTGGTTTTCCATGAAACATGATATATACACATTTGTGCATCCTTCTCACTGCAAACAAACGCAATTGTCATCATCAAATCTTAGAGAAAACAAGAAACATAATAAAGAAAGAAATAAAAATAAAAAAAGGTAGATTTCAATGTCCTTACTTACTTTCCCATGATTTTGGTCAAAATTTGAGCATAATGGTCAACAATTTGAGCTTTGGTAACAACCCCAACAGCAGGTTTATCCATTCTAACAACCCAATGCTTTGAATTTCCATTAGGGAACAACAACATATCGGTTTGGTTACTTGTTGCTGAAATTCTAGTAAACGAGGAATTACATGAAATGGAGCAAGAAGAAGAGGGAGGATTATTAGAGTGATTGTTTTTGTTGGGTAGTTTTGTGTTTATTGGAAGTTGGTGAATTTGGGTTGTGTTTTTTGGTTTGAAAGAGGGAAAGGTTTGAGATTTGGTGAATGTGACGGAGAGAGACAGAACTTCCATGTGTGTCACAGAGTTCAGTGTCTGATTCATTCTCAATGGCTTTGCAGTGTGAGAGTGATACAGTCATATCCTCAAAACCCAAGGTGTAGTTTTGTTTTTATTTTGGCTTAAATGCATTTATGACCTCTTAATTTTTAAAAAGTTGTGATTTTGACCCCTAACAAAAAAAATAACAATTTTACCTCTTAATTTTATAAAACGTTGCAAAGCTACTGAGAAGACACCACATGTCCCAAAACAGGGGGCCAAAATCACAACTTTTTGTAAAGATAAATGGTCAAAAGAGCTTATTTCCCTAAAGATAGGGGTCAAAAGAACATATTTTCCTAAAGTTAGAGGGTCAAAAGAGCATACTTCCCTAAAGATAGATGACAAAATTTTTATTTTTTTTATTAGGGGGACAATATCGCAACGTTTTGAAACATAAGGGGAAAAATGCATTTAAGCCTTTTATTTTTGAATTATAAACAACCAGTGGGATTTTTGTTTTAATAAATAAAACGCTTAAATGCATTTGTGACCCCTTAACTTTTAAAAAGTTATGATTTTGGCCCTCTAACAAAAAAAATAACAATTTTACCCCTTAATTTTACAAAATGTTGCAAAGTTGCTGAGAAGACGTCACATGTCCCAAAACAGTTGTCTAAAATCGCAACTTTTTGTAAAGATAAATGGCCAAAATATCTTATTTTCCTAAAGATAGAGGGTCAAAAGAGCATATTTCCCTAAAGTTAGAGGATCAAAAGAGCATATTTCACTAGAGATATAGGGCAAAAAAAAAATTTATTAAGGGGCCAAAATCACAATATTTTGAAACATAAGGGGGAAAACTACATTTAAACCTAAATAAAAATTTATGTGAATTGAGTTTCCGGAACTCAAGGGGTAACGTAAGCTCATCTGGATAAAAGCAAATCTTAAGACATAGAGAGTGTTGACATTCACCCACCAACAGGGTCCCAACGCAATCAACGCGATATGAGCCAACTAGACAACTCTGCTTGGCATTGGGAAATTTATTTGGGTGAACACATGTTATCCATGTAATTTGGTTGAATATGTACTCATCATCCAATCAATCAATGTCATGTCGTATTTTTATATTAATTTATTATAAAATAAATTTAAATATTAAACAAATTTTGTCTACATGATACTCGTATCCAACCAAACTTCTAACTATCAAAAAATTTATCATTTTTTATCCTTAAATATAAACTCATTTCAAATTATTAGATACATTTATTTTATTTTTTTTCAAATATAATGTCTTTGAATATGAAAAATTAATATCACTTACAGCTTCCTTCAAAAAAAATATCACTTACAGCTAACTCAGTGTAATTTATTAATGGTTAAACACAAAATATACCCACTAATTATATTATACATTTTTATTAATACATCGAAAATATACAATAGGTGTTTATGAAAAGAGACACGGAGAGTATATTTTTATTGAGTATTGCTAACAAGCTATCGAAGGGTACATTTAAGAAATCAAATATATGAACAATGTCTTAAAAAAACAATTTTTAACTTACAAGGATTTCAATACTCCATTTTTAAGAAAATATTTCCATTTTTGCTCCCCAATATGTTGTGTTAGAACATTTGTTAGCATTTACCATTTGTAATTATCGAAATAATATTGGTTCAAACTAAATTCAAATTCTTTAAGCAAATCGAGTCTTGTAGATAGAAAATATATGTCTCAAATTAGGAATTTTGGTTAAGTAGACTCAGTAAGTGTTTTTTGACATTTACAACCATGTGCCAATTGCGAGTTAAAAGTTAACTTAGCTCATTCCTAAAAAAATGTTAACTTAGCTCACATGTAACAAATATAAGGAAAAAGATGAATTTGTATAATGTTGCAAAGATGATTGACTAAAACAAACTTTTTAAATGATAAAAGATCAAAATGAATTTTGATGGAAAGATATAGGATCAAAAACAATATTTTAACATAAAAGAGTAAATGAACAATTCAGTCGTTAAAATTGGAAGGGTCGTCAATTAGTTCCTCATGTTTACAAAGTAGCAATTAGTCTATTAATTTGAAGAACACCGATCAATTTATTAATTTTCTCACCTTTAGCAATACAACTTTAAACAATATATGTTTGTCTTGATGCATGAAAGACTATTCAAGTTCATAATTCAAGTTCATATTTATTTTTATTGATTTTGATGGATGGTTACGGAGAAGATATTTTGCTGGAGGGACTAAATTAATTGATATTATTTAGGGATCTAATTTGCTATTTTATAAATTTAAGAGACTAAATGCTTGACTGTTACAATGTCTCTAAATGCCAATTTACTCATCACAAATTAGTTTCAACTTTGCATAGTATTATTGTCTCCATGTTTACGTGGTTGAGCCAAGATACTTAAAGAGTTTGAGAATGGGGAAACATAAAATAGTAAACATTGAAGTTGACATTTTATTTTTCTTATACCCAATTCTATGAATATATGGCAAGCATTATATGAGGCAAGAGATGCCTTAAATTAATTATATCTCTACATTATATGATTGGCCAAGCATGTGTACAATTGATCCAATCAGTTATAATTCAAAAGCGGGTCTTTTTGGTTGCCTTCCAAGTCATCCCTTGAAGGAGTATCAGGATTTAGCATGCAAGCAAAAATCAGAGAGATTATCTGAGAAAATTGAAAAGACTTCAAAGTTAGTATTTACATTTTTTTTTTTCACAATTCTCTCTTTGTACCAAAAAAACAACAACAATTAGATGGTGGAGGAGACAGAAATAGATGGCTCACCATGCATATGGATGCACATATAATGCTAAAACCTTTGCATTCAAAGGGAGCATTGCTAGATAAAAATAGTGCTGAAGTGAAACAACAATTATAATATTGTATAAGTACTCAAAATTAATGTAAAATGGTCTAATGAGAAGTTAGCTTTGGTATTCCACTCACAAGTCAAAGGACTCATAACAATTGGTGATAGTAAACCAGATATTGAATTTGCCCCAGCAATAAAAGTTTGTGCTTTTCCCTACAATGAAGTTACATCACAAAATTCAGAGAAAGCAAATCATATGAAATGACGTTTGGTGAGTCTTTCTGATTAGGTGTTTAAATAATAGAATGAGATAAAGAAAAGGAAAAAAAACCTGATTGGTTGAGCTTGATGCTTTTGAAATAATAGCATATGTCTACATGACAAGAAATATTTAATGGCAATATCAAGAGTCAGGACCATTGATTCTAACTATAAAATGGATAATAATTTTATCATATATATGAGGAAAATTAATCTACTACTCACAGCAGGTTTCTCAAGGATATAGATAATGCCAAATGAGCCACCCAAGTATGGTACCTGCCATAGTGAATTAAACTCAATAAATTTCAGTGTGGAAATGCAGGTTATGAAATTTTCAGCAAGCCATATAAGCATGTAAATTTGTATAAGGACATTGTAACAGTACATGATGCATAGTTAAAAAATAAAAATCACATTATTTTTAAAGTAAAACTTGATCTAGAAAGTTATCAATTTTACTTACCCAAGGTGCCCATGCTAATCCAGAAAGCCAAGCCTACACCAAAACATATTATGAAGATAGCTTAGATATGCTATTAGGAAGCATGTAATAAGAAGTAAAAGAAAGAGAACTTACATATGCTATTGATGCAAGTAAGGCTGAGCATAGAATCACTTTCTCTCCAACCAAAGGATTAAGTATTGGAAGCAACACAATCTGGAAGTCAGCTTATTAGAGTAAGTACTTAAAACTAGAAACTCAACTTATCCATAATCAGCTTATCAAACATTAAAAGAAGCCAGATTAAACTCAACAGTTATAGAAATGAAAAAACTGTTATACACACTTATCCTTATAAAGAAGAATCACAAAACAAACTAGCTTGCTTTTTTTATTATAATCGTTACAATCATTAGTTTGGAGGGATCAAAGGAAGAAATTTAGTCTGAGAACCGTTATACCTGAGAAAAGATTGAACCAATTCCAACCATCATCAGAAGTTCTGAGAACTGATTTTTGTTAAAACCAAAAACAGCTTTCAAATAGTACTGCATATGAATTATGAGACTGTCAATTAAACTATGGAAATAATTAAAAGAAATCTGTCAATTAAGTACAAGCTTTGAAAATAAGAAGTAACATAATTAATATGAGTTTAATTGGTATGCATCCAATCACATTCAACCACATGATATTTTAAGAACTACTATAAAAAAAAAGTGCACTTCCAAATTAAATCCTTAATTTAAATCAGTTGAAAACATACCAGTAAAACACTGTGTATGCCGGTCATTCCCAACTTATAAAAGAAAGAGACAAGAGCCATGCCTTTTAATGTAGGACTGAAAAATTTGATAGTAGTTAGGATTCATGAATACATGTAAGTTCAAAAAAGGATTGATGCTTAATATGAGACCGACAACCTGAAGATTACTATTTCCGCGGCATTCCTCATAGATTTGTATCTTCGGCTAAGAACATAAATAACTCTAGTACAGAAGCCTAACTCTTGGTTCTTTCCTGGAGCCAGTTTCACAGTTTCAACTAGGAAGAAATGCATATAAAGTGGACAATAGGTCAACAGTGCTATTGAAACCTGAAACCAATATACCATAATTAAGATTCATAGCCAAACATAAAGTATAAAAAAAAATTCTAGATACATGATGTGAACATCGACACAAAACTCAGTGAACAAAGATTACCACAAAAATGTAGTTTTGAGGAAGAAACCGAGCAAAGACGTTCCCGATAACATGTGCAGCAGAAAAGAGACCAGTGATCCAACTAAATACTGCTGCTCTTTTGCTTTCAGGAACAACATCTGCCTGCCAGAGAGGAAGTATAAATATGTAAATAAAATTGTTTACCATTTTCTTCTATTGAAAATTTATATAGTTAAGAAAAAACCTCACCACATACGCGACAGAAATGCAGAAAATACTTCCTTGACTGATTATGTACGAAAATGTGCGGAGCACATAGTAGGCATATACAAATTCCTCAGATTGATTCCAAGCAAGTAAAGCTACAACCGTGAAAAAGTAAACAAATTGTCATGGGATTGGAGAAAGTCATCCCAGGTTTCTATCTATTTGCATCTTGGGATTTAAATTCCGTCACTTGAGATTACGAGGTCAAATTCTTACTACTGAGGGGGATATGCCTGATATCATGGTCCTATCTCTAAGATTAATTAAAAGGATGCAATTGACACTCACCTTCCTCTCTACTTGTTTTTCTGATCAATACTATTGTTGCAAATATTGCTTGTAAAAGGAAAAATATTGTAAACCGAAGTAATCATATTAATGCTATGTATATATAATTTATTTACTTAACATCACCATCATATCAGATTAACAAAAATAACATGATATTTATGTATGTCTTATAATTTGAGGAGGTGAAATTGTAATTACCAAAAGGAATTATAGTGGTGGATATGGTAACAAGGAGTAAAGGTTTGCGGCCATGTTCATCTGAAAGCTGACCCAAAAGTGGAAGTACCACCATCTTGAAAATTCCAGCAATCTAGAAGGAAAAACTCATATTAATAATATATTTAATTTCTAGTGTTGGTTGATTTGATCAGATAAGTGACGTGATCATTGTGATAATACATACTGTTTGTTGAAGGCCATTAATGTAAATAGCTTTGGAGCAAGATGATTGTTGAGGGCACAAAGCAGATGTTGTAACATCAACAAGAACAGAAACTGTCATTGCTTCAGCAATCCAATGAATGCTTAGTGGAAGTAGCAAGTGAAATAAAGGCCTCAACTCAAAGAAACCACTCCACCACGGCATGTTTAAGATGTGAGATTGGCTTAATTCTTAATAATTTGGATCAAATCAAACGTTGTACCTAATTGTACCTTGTTCATTGGACATAACTTATTTATATACGGTTGGAAAGGAAGAATACAGTGGTTGTGTTGTGATCAAAACCGACGTCAATACTTTGATGTGTGGAGTAAAACCAGCATAAACCAAAATTAGAGTGATCATAAGATAAAGGATAAGAAGGAAAAACACAATTATATTTGTTCACCTAATTCGGTACAAATTCACAAATTTAGAGATGTCATCAATTCATCCTCAAAGAGTTCTTTATAAAGAGATAGAATTACAAGAAATAAGCATTCAACAAGACAACCCTAATTTCTACCTTTTTTCCAAATCTTCTGTGGTCGGTCAAGGGGGGACTCAATAATTTATTGTCAAGATGTTTAAAAGTGTTTCTCAACCCTAATATTTCCCAAGCTCTCAGTTTTTAACCTTAGAAGTTTTCTCTTTAGTAACCCTCGAACTTCCAATTTTTCACATTAAAAACTCGGCTTACACTCCGCGCATGGTGCCATGCGCCCCGCGCAGAGGACGTAGCCAACAGGCAATATATACAAGTTGACATGCGCCCGGCGCATGTGCTGTTGCACGGCCAACACATGCTACAATCACTCTTGCCTCATGCTGACTTTCACTCTTTCTTTAATTTCGTACTTCATAACTCCTTAAAAAAATTATTTTTTATATTCATATAACAACGGTTAATTAATTAATAACAACAGTTAATTAATTGCAAATATTTAATAAACAATAAACAAGCTGATATACAAACAAACGTATTTCAACCCTCAGAAAAAAAAAAAAGTATTTAAAAAAAAGACTGCTATACAAACGTTGAAAAAATTCAGAATTTACGTCACTACATTGGCATGGGACATGGCATACATGGATCGATGTAGCATGAAAATAGCTCGATCGCCATCCCATTTCTTGCGGATAACTTACACTTGTAATATTTTATTTCTAAATTTTGATGTGCATAGTTTGTTACCTATTGTTTGAACTAAGTTTTGTTTTTTGTCTAATAGTCTAGTGGTTGGAGCTCACATATTTAAATGTGGAGAAGTATGGTGTCCGGGCTTCAAACCCCAACCCTTGCATAAATTATGCAATGTCTCTATCAATTGAGCTAAGCTCAAGGGAACAAAAAACTAAGTTTTGTTAAATGACAATTAATTGATATCATTATGTTAATTATTATTTAGTAGTATTTTTTTTATTAGGACTTAAACCATAGACCTTTAACTTTTCAACTCCTTTGATCCCTTATTTTAAATCAGTTCAGCTACTCAATTACCAATTGTTGAATTAATTGTTTCAATCAAAGAAACAAAACACAGTGGTAGAGACTAGAGATACATAACTTAGAGCATCTGCAATGATAGTAAACTAAAAAGAGTCATTAAATGTATCACACATGTAAACATCATTCATTTTCATAAACTTCACCATCTTCATGGTGAATTCAGAGAAAATGCAGAAGCTTAAGGAAGAAGAAAGAGAGAAAATTGGGAGAAATATATTGATTCATTCAATTGAGAAGAGTTTGTTACAATCAAACTATATATAGTACAATAGAATCCTAACTAACTTCTATATAAGGTAGGAATCATCTAGAGCTAGTACATAGTAAGGAAACTTGAGATGCAAGCTAACTTGCTCTGCAAGTTATCTAATAGCAAGGGATTAGATAGTTTGCACCCTCCCTCAAGCTTAGCATGGTACAAATCAAGCATGTTAAGCTTTGATAAGTGCTTAAAAGTAGTTATCTTTTGATATATTTTAAGGCACTTATGTTACTTGTTTTACAAGTTATCTTAGGATAAGCTCATATTTGTGGTTAAAATGCTTAATTTGTGATCCTATGTCTTACCCCATTTAATTATGCAGGAATTTCATGCTTGGACCTGAATTGAGCAAAGAAAATGAAGTTTTGTTAAAGCCATCGCTACAAGCGCAAGTCTCATCGCTACAAGCGAGGATAGGCAGGGAATTTCAGGACTTCATCGCTACAAGCGCCAGATTCCTCGCTACAAGCGAGCCTAGGCAGGGAAAATTGAGAGTTCATCGCTACAAGCGATGGACTGGACGCTTCAAGCGAGCTTAGGCAGGGAATTTTGCAGGATCCATCGCTATAGCGACAGATCTCGTCGCTACAGCGACCAAGGACGGTTTAATGCTATGTGATGACGTGGAGCTCTCCCATTGGCCAAGAAAGTTTCGTCGCTATAGCGACAGGCTGGTCGCTTGTAGCGCGCGTGCAAAAACTCAGAAATATAAAAGCTTTTAAGCTCACTTTTTCATATAATCAGTTGAATACCAGTTTTTATAATTTCCAGAGCTTGAAATCTTTAATTTCTAGAGAGAGAATAGGCATAAAAGGAGGCAAACTTCATAGATCAAAAGTGATTCAAGTGAAGATTACACTAAGTAGCTTTGAGAAATCAAGTCTTAGCATATTCTTCATCTTCCTTTCTACTTTTGCAAAGTTGTCATGAGAATGATCAACTAATCTCCTTTGTTGGGATTATTAGGTAATCAATCACTCTTAGTTGTAAACCTTTGATATTTTAAATATATGATTCTAGCATTTTTATATACCATTGAATTTGTTCTCGTTTTCCATTCTTATATTTGATTTAAATGATGTTGAAAAATACTTTTGAATCTAGGTTTAGAATAATATTCTATCAAAATAAGAAATTCTAGAAATGGGATTTGGTTTTGATAATTACATTAAGTATTGGATCGTAAAGCTTTCGAATCGTTTAATAGATTGAGAAATCGTCGATTAAACGATACGATCGATCTCACGACGTCATTTGGACACGAATGACGTTGTCGAGTAATACGTGATAATGTCGTATATAAGAAAAAAGCTAGAATCCATATTTATGATCAATCGAATACAATCGACGTTTGATTGACGAACTTTAATCCTAACACCTTTTATGTCCTATTACTCTACGTTTTATTTATAATGCTTTTAATGTCGAGTAGTGTTAGTAAAGAAAAAGATTAAACCCTAACTTAAGACGATAATCGACGTTGAACGGTTTATGATATCGCAATAATCCCTGTGGAAACGATATAAAAATATACTTGCTTTTGTACGTTAACAAGCTTGGATAAAAAGGAGTGAAAACTTTTAGGTGGTAATGGCTTGGTGAAGAAATCTGCAAGCTGGGACTGTGATTTGATTGGAAGCAATTTGAAAAGACCTTGCTGCAGCTTTTCTGTAACAAAATGGCAATCTATCTCCAGGTGCTTTGTTCTTTCATGAAACAAAGGGTTTCCTGCTATATGGATAGCGCTTTGATTTTTACAATACCAAACTGGTAACTTGCAGCATGTCACTCTCAAGTCTTGAAGAAGGTAGAGAAGCCATTGTAACTCACAACTATCAAAAGAAAGAGCTCTATACTCTGCTTCAGATGAACTTCTTGCAACTGTATGTTGTTTCTTTGCTCTCCATGAGATCAGTGAAGAACCAAGAAAGAAGCAATAACCGGAGGTTGACCTTCTAGTATCAACACAACATGCCCAATATGCATATGTGAACCCAAGTAGTTGTAAATTGGAATCTCTTATGAAGAGTAAACCTTGACCAGGTGTACCTTTGAGGTATTTAACCACCCTGCATGTTGTGTCATAATGAGTAATGGTTGGAGCAGTTAAAAATTAACTCAATTGTTGAGTTACAAAAGCTATATCAGGTCTGGTAGTAGTAAGGTACAAGAGTTTTCCCACAAGTCTTATGTAGCTCAGTATATCTTCAAATGGTTTGGAAGTATCTTGATGTAATTTGACAGAAGGATCAAGAGGTGTTTGAACAGGTTTAGCACCAAGTAATCATGTATCATTCAAGAGATCAAGACAATATTTCCTTTGGCATATGTTGATTCCAGTTTTAGAGTGAGCTACTTCTATGCCTAAGAAGTATTTGAGCTTTCCAAGATCCTTGATCTTAAATTCTGCAACAAGGGCTCCTTTAATTCTATCTATCTCATTCATAGAATCTCATGCTAATATGACATCATCCACATATACAAGTAAAGCAGTAAAGCTGGAATCTGTATGTAAAGTGAAAAGGGAATGGTCTGAAGTAGATTGCTTGTAACCTTGATCAAGTAAAAATCCTGTCAATTTTTCATACCACTTTCTACTTGCTTGTTTCAAACCATAAAGAGATTTCAACAATTTGCAAACCTGATTTGGATTGGGACTAATAACACCTTGTGGAACAGACATATAAACCTCTTCATTCAAGTCCCCATGTAGGAAAGCATTGTTTACATCTAGTTAATGCAAGAGCCATGAATTGATAGATGCTAAAGCAAGAAGAGTTCTGTCAGTGGTTATTTTAGCAAGAAGAGCCATGAATTGTGTATATATATATATATTATCTTATTTTAAACGCATAAATATATATCATAATTGTTCTCTACGACTTTTCATACTCAAACATTGAATAGTTTTCTTATTTTCAATATCAATAAAAATATCTCTCTCAATATAAGTAAACAAATTATTATTTAACCTTTCATGTTCCATGCAATTTCGCATCCAATTCTTGTAAATACTCGTAATAAAGAAAACTATTTCATTAGTTGCAGTAGGATGCTTTCCGGTGGAATGAGATTTGCAATTGAGATATATTTGGCTTTCAGTTTAGGGTCAAATATGTTTTTAATCCCTACAAAATTATGAGCTTTCAAGTCTAGTCCCTATAAAAAATTTATCCACTTTTAGTCCTTATTTGAATTTTATGGGAACTATTTGGAGGACTAAAAGTACACATTTTTTGCAAAAAGTTTTCAAAATAAGGAATATTCTTATAAACAACAATATTATGGAGGATTACAATTACTATTAAAATTTGGGTCTTGTTAACGAGTGCCCCCGTGACACTCTTTAAGCATTCTAAATTAAGTAATTATTCTTTAAAAATGTCAAAGTTTTCAATTTCCAATGCACAAATTACAAAAACTTTCATAAAAAGTTACCATATAAGGTCCTTAACTAGTGCCCCAGGGGCACTAGTTAACATTTTCCTTAAAATTTTATAGGGACTAAACTTAAAAACCCAGTGATTTTGTAGGGACTAAAAACATATTTAACCATTTAGTTTATTAAGTGTAGGCTTTTTACCATTCATTTCTTTATTCATCACTAGAGTAGTATATATAGGTATTATTATTAGAAAAAAAATAAAAAAATAGGGAGGGCCTTGGCACTCATTGTGCTAGGCATGGGGCTGTCCCTGGTTGTTGGCATCGACAGCAACACATTTCTCTCCACTTATTGATAACCGCGACGATGACAATGAGGGATTGAGTTCCTCCGTGGAATCTCGAGGACCTAGTTTGTAGTGAGATACTACCTCTATTTTTAGTCCAATTCTGAAAATTGTGAGTATAACGACGTGTTAGTTTGAATAAACACAATTTTAGAAGGATAGAACCTAGTATGTTGTTCTGGTTGAACGTTGCTGCTAATGATTGCCATGTTTATGAGATCTTGAGGCTAGGTTAGTTGGGCTTCGTCGGCCATTGTTTTGGGATCGCCGAGATGTTTTTTAGGTTTTCAGATGCGGCCTAGGTTAGTTTTACTGAGGCCCTATAGTGGGCGTCAAATGTACTTGCAGTGAGTATAATCTATAAAACTATGGTTTAGTCTGTTTAGGTCATGCCTTGAGAATGCTCCCAAGGGTGGTATTTATAGCCTTCTTTGGGCTTGTTTTCGTGTCTTGGGCCCTAAGTAGCTTAGGCCCCAAGTTAGTAGGCGGGCGCTCTAGAAGCTTCTAGAAGTTAGGAAAGGTGGTTTATGCCTCTTAAGGCCATGGGCGCGTCTCGAAGGGCCGATGAGTCTTTATTGAGGGCTAGCAAGCCCTTAATTTATTATTGGCGAGTCCAAAGTGTTTTTTGACATTTACAATGAGATAGATAACGGTTAACTTAACTCACATGTATCGAAAATAAGTAAAACGAAGAAATTGTATAGTGTACAAAAATAAATTACCAAAATAAAATTTGTAAATGATAAAAGATCAAAATGAATTGAATAAAGGGCAATTAGTCCATCAAATTTACATAGTAGTAATTTAGTCCCTTAAATTGACGAAATCCGATCAATTTACTTATTTTCTAAAATTTAGCGATACAGCTTTAAAAATTATGTTTGTCTTGATGCACAAAATATTATTCAAGACTGTATATATTCTTTATTGATTTTAATGGATGGTTACCAAACAGAATTTTTTATGGAGAGACTAAATTAATTAATATTTTTAAATTTAAATGCTAATTTGTTATTTCGTAAATTTGAGATACTAATTTACTCGATTGTTACAATGTCACGAAATGCCAATTTACACATGACAAATTAGTTTCAACTTTACATAGTTATTATTGTCTCCATGTTTAAGTGGTTGAGTAGTTGAGCTAAGACCCTTATAAAGAGTTTGAGAATGGGGCAACATAAAATAGTAAACAGTGACATTTGACATTTGAGGCATGTGCAAAATGCAATTGTATGAATATATGGCATGTGCAAAATGCAATAGATACTTGAGGCAAAGGATGCCTTAATTAATTATATATCTACATTGCCTGATTGGCCTAGTATGTGTACAATTGATCCAATCAGCTATGATTCAAAAGCGGGTCTTCTGTGTTGCCCTCCAAGTCATTACTTGAAGGAGTATTAGGATTTAGCATGCAAGCAAAAATCAGAGAAATCATCTGAAAAAGTTGAAATGATTTCAAATTAAGAAGAGATAAACAACTGGAGGGTAGAGTTGATGAAAGGAAATGGCAGTGAAGACAGAAAATAGATAGCTCACCATGCATATGGATGCACATATAATGCTAAAACCTTTGCATTCAAAGGGAGCATTGCTAGATAAAAACAATGCTGAAATGAAACATAGTTATTATATTGTACTATAAGCTTTCAAAATTAATGTATTATGGTCTAATAAGAAGTTAGCTTTAGTATTCCACTCACAAGTCAAAGGACTCATAACAATTGGTGATAGTAAATCAGAAATAGATTGTGCCCCTGCAATAAAAGTCTGTGCTTTTCCCTGCAGTTAAGTTACACCATAAAATTCAGAGAAAGCAAATCAAATCATATAGATTTTGGAAAATGCTCTTTGTGGCTAGCTTCACTGCTTGCTTGTATAGATTTTGGATGAGTAATAAATAGGTAAAAAAGGACAACAAACCTGATTGGTTGAGCTTGATGCTCTTGAAATAATAGCATATGTCTACATGATAAGAAAATAATTGCAATATCAGGAGACAGGACCATTGATTGTAACTATAGAAGTGGATAACAGTTTTAAAATTTAATTTGTATACACTATCGGTGCAAACTGTTTTTACATATGCATCAAATTACATCTCACGACGTAGATATTTGGCGAGAGATATTTTAGGATATAATATAAAAAAAGTGGCATTGTGGTTTGATTTTATTTGATGCACGTGTAAAAAAGGTTACAGTACATAGAAATTAATCTACTACTCACAGCCGGTTTGACAAGGACATAGATAATGCCAAATGAGGCACTTAAATATGGTACCTGCATTGGTGAATGAAACTCAATTACTATCGGTAAGAAAATGAAGATTATAAAATTTTCAGCAAACCATATAAACATGTAAATTTGTTTAGGCATATTGTAACAGTACATGATGCAAGGCTGATACGACACAAACATATAACAGCCCAACAGTAGAGCAAGGTGGGCCAATTGAAGAAAGTGTTACTACTATGGAAGGTCCAATACTTGGGAAGAGAGAGTCCAAGAAGCCTCTGTGGATGTAAGACTATCAGTGTGAGACAAAGAGGAAGCCTAAGATCAATCAGCCGAGAACTTAGCAATTTTATTTTACATTCTGTTATTCCAATTCAGTTTGCTTATGCAAGTTTGTTATGCCCTTTTATTTCTAGTTCTGTTAGTTTGTTACGATCTGCTTTCTATAAGATGTTATGGAGAACCAATTTTGGGTTATGTTGAATAATAAAGAAAGCTCTATTTCCTCTCAAGTTCTCTTTTCTTCTCTAAATTTCTAGGAGTTTACACTCACTCGAAGAGTGCTCTCTACCGCATACAATCTGAAAACTGTGCAGGTTGTATCACTGGTGCTTTCATTGATATGGATTCCACTGAAATCATGAACGCCCTTCAATCCAAATTGGCCGCTCACTCCGCTGAAATCCGTACTCTACTTCAATCAGCCATCGACTCCCACTCAGATACGATTCACTCCACCCTCCACAACCACCTACTCGAGGTCGATGCAAAGGTTGCTCAATTCCGTCCAGCAACGCAACATCAAACTTCAGGGCCGAATAGCAACGCATCACGAGCAATGAAACTCAGTGTTCCTCGTTTTGACGGTTCTAACCCCATTAATTGGTTGTTTCAAATTGAATCGTTCTTCAACTTTCACGAGACGTCGGAAGCATCTCGTCTCCAGATTGTTGCCTTTCACTTAGAAGGACGTGCAGCAGAGTGGTTCCAATGGGCTATGCGTAACAATTTGCTACCATCTTGGTCTGTTTTCTTGGAGGCCGTACGCAACCGTTTTGGTCCAACAACTTACGAAGACGTTGAGGGCGATTTATCTAAGCTCTCACAGAAGGGTTCCGTCGCTGATTTCCAGGCACAATTTGAGGACTTGATGAATAAGGTCACTGGTATTTCTGAACCCTTGCTTATTAGTTTCTTTATCACAGGGCTTAAACAGAATTTACGCCGAGAGCTACAATTTCACCGGCCTCCAACTCTAATGGAAGCCTTCGCTATGGCCAGGGCATATGAGGCCCGTTTGGATGACAATCCTTCTAATTTTAAAAATTGGTCTCGAGGATCATCTTCTTCCACAGTCAATCCTAACACAAATAACTCAAACCAATCTGTGAATGCTACTGCTACCTTTAAACCTCAACAGTCAACACCCATTATCCCTACACCGACACCAGGCATGTCAATTCGCCACGTCCCACCTACTGAAATTAAAGACCGCCGTGCTAAAGGCTTATGCTTTAAGTGCAATGAGAAATGGAACCCCTCTCATCGTTGTCAGAGTAAAGTCCTCCTCCTCCTCGGCTCCGAGGACGATGAATCGGAAACCAAGTCTGAAGATCATTCCCTGATGAAATTTCTGGTGACATTTCTAGTTTACATGCTCTTTCCAGTCAACTTCAAGGACGTTCATTACGTGTTTCTGGCGTTTATGATCGTCACTCATTTCAAATTCTCATCGATAGCGGGAGCACCCATAACTTTATCAAACCATCGTTGGTGGAGCGTCTGGGTTTAGCAGTTACGCCTTGCCCTCGTTTCCGAGTTGCTACTGGTTGTGGTACATTCTTAGTTTGTCAACATTATTGCAAATCAACTCAATTAGTGCTCCAAGATATTCAATTCTCAGTGGATTTATTTGTTTTAGCAATAGAAGGACCAGATGTGGTTCTTGGGTTTCCGTGGCTACAATCATTGGGCAAGGTAACCCATGATTATTCTGCCCTCACCATGGAGTTTGTTTGGAATGGTGAGCCTGTCACTATTTGTGGCGACCCCACCTTGGATCCTCATTCTGTCTCTCTACACCAGCTGCAAGCATTAGTTCAAAACGACGCTATTGCAGGTATTTTCACTTTGACAACAACTGATCCTGAGCCTTTTCCTCAACCTACAACCACTATGCACCCAATTTTCCCTGCACATTTACCTTCTTATGTTACTGAAATATTATACAAATTTGAAAAGATTTTTGCAACCCCAAATGGCATACCACCGCACAGTCGATCCCCGTATACACTTAATTGAGGGCATAAAACCTGTTAATGTGCGACCTTATCGCTACCCACAATTTCAAAAATCTGAAATGGAAAAGTTGATAAAAGAAATGTTGGATCAAGGCATTATCATTCCCAGCCATAGTCCTTTCTCTTCTCCGGTGCTCTTAGTTCGTAAGAAAGATGGCACATGGCGTTTCTGCGTCGACTACCGTGCCTTAAATGCTGTGACAGTCAAGGACAAGTTTCCTATCCCCACAATCGATGAGTTATTGGATGAACTTGGTGGAGCAACCGGTGTTTACCAAATTAGATCTCCGTGCAGGTTATCATCAGATACGCATGCATCCCCGAGACACATACAAGATAGCGTTTCGTACACACGATGGTCACTTTGAATTTTTGGTGATGCCCTTCGGCCTCACAAATGCACCATCAACATTTCAGGCCACCATGAACCAATTGGTCTCTCAATTTCTCCGACGGTTTGTTATCGTTTTCTTTGATGATATCTTAATATATAGCTCTTCCCTTGAGGATCATTTGGGACATCTGGAATTGGTTTTCCAATGTTTATTAACTCATTGTTTTTATGTGAAACTTTCCAAATGTTTGTTTTGTCAAGAATCTATCGAGTATTTGGGGCATATAGTTTCGGCACAGGGTGTTCATGCAGACCTAGCAAGTTGGAGGCTATGGTTAAATGGCCTATTCCAACCACGATTAAGCAACTTCATGGCTTCCTTGGGCTCACAGGTTATTATCGCCGCTTCATTGCCAACTATGCTAGCATTGCTGCTCCATTAACAGATTTATTGTGTCGTGATTCTTTTAGTTGGTCTCCTGCTGCATCTAAGGCCTTTGAGGCTTTGAAACATGCCATGGTTGCAGCCCCGGTTTTACATCTCCCAGATTTTTCCAAGGAATTTGTTATCGAAACTGATGCATCCAATATCGGTCTCGGAGCGGTACTTATGCAAGATGGTCATCCATTGGCTTTTTTCAGTAAAAAACTTGGATCTAAGATGCAAGCTGCCTCGACATACATTAAAGAGTTGCATGCTATAACAGAAGCAGTACTTAAATGGCGACAGTACCTATTAGGCCTTTTTTTTTTATTATTCGCACCGATCACAAGAGTATTCGTGAGTTATTGCAACAAGTGATTCAGACACCAGACCAATAGACCTATGTTCGTAAGCTGCTGGGTTTTCAATTCCGCATCGAATGCAAACCGGGGGTTTCAAATCGTGTGGCTGATGCCCTATCCCGGGTCCCGGCGGAATGGTCTAAGAGCCCAGTTAGTGATGATCCCTCATTACTAGCATTGGTGACAACTCCTACATTTGGTATTATTCAACAACTTCACAAGGAAAACGCTTCTGACACGTTCCTTTTGGCACTTCACCAGCAACCATAGTAGTCAATAGCGGCCGCGCATAGCGTAGCGGCGGCGGACCGCTACGCTAATATGCATAGCGTAGCGGTTTGGAATAGCGGCCAATAGCGGCGCTAGCGCGGCGGTGCGGTGCGGTGTGGCGGGCGGGTTGCGGTTCAAAACCGCAAAAAAAAAAAAAAAAAAAATCCGAAATTGTCCTTGGTTTTTAAAAAAAAACGAGGGAATTTTTGACTTTTTCTGCAACCCTAACTTCTCTTCTTCTTTCATTCTTCTTCTGCGCCGTTCCAATTTTCCAAAACACAAGTGCACCTTCCAAAACACAAGTGCACCTAACTTCTCTCTTCCTCTACATCGTTCGCCGTTTTTCGTTGACCGTTCGCCGTTCTTCGTTCACGTTCGCGTTCTCGCCGTCGTTCACCGTTCGCGTTCACCGTTCTCACTTCTCCGTTCGTGTTCTCGCCGTCGTTCACCGTTCGCCTTCATCGTTCTTCGTTCGCTGTTCTCGCCGTCGTTCACTGTTCTCGCCCTAAAACAGTGGTAACTTCTTCTGTTGCATAGCTTTTGCTCTGTTCTGTTACTTCTTCTGTTCCATTACTTCTGTTTCTGTTTCAAATTTCACTGTGTCTGGCTTTCTGATATGATTCTGTTTCACTGTTATCTCTGTTTCCTTATTTTTGTTGTTGTTTGTGGACAACACAGCCATGTCAGCATCAGCTTCAGGAGTACAATCAAACTCTGTTTCCGTTGACTCTTGTGTTCAAAGGCATAGATAGACTGGTGATAATCTGGACATTGCTTGGCAGTTTAATCATTGGAAGAATTTGAATGATAAGAAAAAGATTTACTGTGATTTCTGTGATAAGGTCAGTAATGGAGGAATTAGTAGAGCAAGAAGACATCAATTGGGAATATCGGGTGATGTAGCTCCATGCCGTAATGTTATCAAATAGCGGTCATAGCGCTATGCTTTATCCCGCTATAGCACTTTTGGGGTCGGCCGCTACGCGCCGCTATCCGCTATTGACTACTATGCCAGCAACATGCTAAAGGAACTCTTGTCTCACCTTACTCTATCATGAATGGATTGGTTGTCCATAAAGGACGCTATGTACTTAATGCGGCTTCTCCTTTATGATCCATTATTATTAGTGAGTTTCATGACACTCCTTGTGGAGGCCATGCCGGTATCAAACGTACTCTTAGTCGGGTTGCTGCTAATTTCTTTTGGCAAGGTATGAGAAAATCTGTCGAATCTTTTGTGGCTTCTTGTCTCATTTGTCGACAAATTAAATACTCCACTCAGGTTCCAGCCGGTCTATTACAGCCACTCCCCATTCCTGAGGCGGTGTGGGAAGATATCACGATGGATTTCATTACGGGTTTACCACCATCACATGGTTCAACGGTTATCTTTGTTGTGGTTGATCGTTTATCCAAATCTGCACATTTTGGCGCACTCCCTACTGCATTTTCTGCCTCAAAAATTGCAGAATTGTTTGTGTCTATGGTGGTTAAGCATCATGGTTTCCCTCGCTCAATCGTATCCGACCGTGATCCCATATTTGTCAGCAATTTTTGGCGAAAACTCTTTGAACTCAGCGGTACAAAGTTGGCAATGAGCAGTGCTTACCATCCCCAAACGGATGGTCAATCTGAGGTTACAAATCGTTGTCTTGAACAATACCTTCGAGCCTTCACTCAACACAAGCCTTCTTCATGGGTCAGTTTTCTACCATGGGCTGAATTTCATTATAATACAAGTTTACACAACAGCCTTCAAATGTCCCCTTTTGAAGCACTGTACGGCCGAAAACCTCCTTGCATTCCAAGGTATACCAGAGGTTCAACTTCCATTCCAACATTGGACGAAACACTCACTAGTAGAGATGAACTTCTTCGTAAAATGAAGGAAAACTTACTGGCTGCTCAAAATCGCATGACTCAAAAGGCAAATGCACATCGCCGTGAACTCACTCTTGCTGTTGGTGACTTAGTTTTGGTTCGTCTCCAACCTTATCGTCAGACTACGTTGCGCCAGCAACGTCACCACAAGCTATCTAAACGTTACTACGGTCCCTATCCTATTATTGAACGCATAGGTCCGGTTGCTTATAAGCTACAGCTCCCTTTGAACAGCCGCATACATCCGGTATTCCACATTTATACTCTTAAACCTTTCCGCGGTACTGAAGCACCTTCGCCTTGTGATTTACCTACTGAAAGTTTTAACAATCAACCCATCAAAGTTCCTGCTGCAGTGCTGGATCAGCGCACAATCCTGGTTCACGGTAAACCTTGTCACCAGATTTTGGTTCAATGGGTTGGCCTACCTGCAGATGAAGCATCATGAGAGGACCTTGATGCACTACAGTGAAGTTTTCCCACTTTCCACCTTGAGGACAAGGTGATTTCTGAAGGGGTGAGGAATGATACGACACAAACAGATAACAGCCCAACAGTAGAGCAAGGTGGGCCAATTGAAGAAAGTGTTACTACTATGGAAGGTCCAATACTTGGGAAGAGAGAGTCCAAGAAGCCTCTGTGGATGCAAGACTATCAGTGTGAGACAGAGGAAGCCTAAGATCAATCAGCCGAGAACTTAGCAATTTTATTTTACATTCTGTTATTCCAATTCAGTTTGCTTATGCAAGTTTGTTATGCCCTTTTATTTCTAGTTCTGTTAGTTTGTTACGATCTGCTTTCTATAAAATGTTATGGAGAACCAATTTTGGGTTATGTTGAATAATAAAGAAAGCTCTATTTCCTCTCAAGTTCTCTTTTTTTCTCTAAAGTTCTAGGAGTTTACACTCACTCGAAGAGTGCTCTCTACCGCATACAATCTGAAAACTGTGCAGGTTGTATCAAAGGCAGTGCAAAGAAATTACAGACTCCTGTTATAACTTCTTATTCAAGTTATATAAAAAAGCTTACTGCTAATACAGGTGATAAAACTGATTGCAAGAGTTATTAAATATATAGTGAAAGTAAAATTTGATGTAGAAAGTTGTCAATTTTACTTACCCAAGGTGCCCATGCTAATCCAGAAAGCCAAGCCTGCACCAAGATATATTATCAATAGTGCACAATGGTATCACTGAGATTGGTTTTTGAGAGCTTGTAAGAAGTAAAAGAAAGAGAACTTACATATGCTATTGATGCAAGTAAGGCTGAGCATAGAATCGCTTTCTCTCCAACCAAAGGATTAAGTATTGGAAGCAACACAATCTGGAAACCAGCTTATAGTAAGTTATTAAAATAATAACTCAACTTATCCATAATTAAATTAACAAACATTAAAACAACCCGATTAATATTTAGCAAGTTATAAAATTGAAACAACTGATAAAGAGAAAAGAAAAGGGCGACTAATATGATTATAGAACAAAAGGCGCATTCAATTCAACTTACTTTTTTGAAACCTAGAGTAATTATAAGAAAATTATACTATGCACTCTTTTCCTTGGAAAGAAGAATCACAATTTCACAAAACAAACTAGCTTGTTTTTTTTTTATGTATAGAAATCAAGATATCTTACAATCATCAGTATGGATGGATCAAAGGAAAAAAATTCCTCGGAGAAGCATTATACCTGTGAAAAGATTGAACCAATTCCGACCATCATCAGAAGTTCTGAGAACTGATTTTTGTTAAAACCAAAAACAGCTTTCAAATAGTACTGCATAGAAATTATGAGACTCTCAAGCTATGGAATTAACTAAAAGAAATTTGTTAAATAGTAGTAACACAACAAGGAAAAAAGTTCATGACTTCAACTTCAACTAAATCAGTTGAAAACATACCAGCAAAACGGTGGTTATACCAGACATTCCCAACTCATAAAAGAAAGAGACAAGAGCCATGCCTCCTAATGTAGGACTGAAAAACATTACATTATTTAGGATTCATGAATGTCGCAGTTTATTTCACAAAAGAAAAATTATCAGAAATTAATCATACAGATAATTATGTATATCGATGCTTAACATGAGGCAGTCTACCTGAAGATTACTATTTCTGCGGCATTCCTCATAGATTTATATCTTCGGCTAACAACATAACTAACTTTAGAGCAGAAGCCTAACTCTTGGTTCTTCGTGGGAGCTAGTTTTACAGTTTCAACTAGGAAGAATTGCATATAAATTGGACAAAATATCAATAGTGCTATTGAAACCTGAAACAAGTAAGCTATAATTAAGATCCATAACCTAACAAGAAGTATAAAAATAATCTTGAAATGATATATGAACATCAACACAAAACTCAATGAACAAAAATTACCACAAAAATGTAGTTTTGAGGAAGAAATCGAGCCAAGACGTTCCCAACAACATGTGAAGCAGAAAAGAGACCAGTGATCCAACCAAATACTGCTGCCCTTTTGTTTTCATTGACAACATCTGCCTGGCAGAGGAAAGATATCAATATGTAAATAAAATTGTTTACCATCTTTTTCTTTTCAAAATTTAGTTAATTAAGATAAAAATCTCACCACATACGCGACAGAGATGCAGAAAATACTTCCTTTACTGATTATATACGAAATTGTGCGAAGCACGTAGTAGGCATATACAAATTCCTCAGATTGATTCCAAGCAAGTAAAGCTACACCAATCAACAAGAATACAGTGAAAAAGATGAAAACATAAAATAAAATAAAATCATGTGTAATAATGTTAACAACTGATACTCACTTATCCACTCTACAGTTGTTGCAACCACTCTACAGTTGTTGCAAATATTGCAAGTAAAGGGATAAATATTGTAAATTGAAGTAATCAACAATGTTAAGGATAATTTAATGGATTTAATTCATATATACCACAGATTTTACACTATCAATCAATCATAATCGTTAGATCATTGAAAACGTTTAACTTTTATCATAATGTTTTAAAATCAAACATATGATTGTTTGTGACGTGCTAACAATCTAATTTTTTTTTTACACTTACAGTAAATTAAACTCTAATTTAATTACTTAACATCACCAATATATTAGATTTAAGAAAAATTGAAATTACCAAAAGGAAATATGGTGGTGGACATGGTAACAAGGAGTAAAGGCTTGCGACCATGTTCATCTGAAAGCTGGCCCAAAAGTGGAAGTACCATCATCTTGAAAATTCCAGCAATCTAGAAGGAAAAAAAGAAAATACATTAATTAGAAAATAAAAATGAGAAAGTTGGTTGATCATATAATTAAGTGATTGTGAATTTGTGATAATACATACTGTTTCTTGAAGGCCATTAATGTAAATGGCTTTGGAGCAAGATGATTGTTGAGGACATAAAGCAGTGGTTGTAACATCAACAAGAACAGAAACTGTCATTTCTTCAGCAATCCAATGAATGCTTAGTGGAAGTAGCAAGTGAAATAATGGCCTCAGCTCAAAGAAACCACTCCACCACGACATGTTTCTGAGATGAGATTGGTTTAATTCTTAATAATTTGCATCAATCAAACATTGTACTTAACTGTACCTTGTTCATTTGGACATTACTTATAGAGATCAACAAAAGAAAAAGGAATACCCATAAATAATTTTATGGTCACAAGTCTAAATAAAACCAATTAGATACACACTTGTATCAATACATTTCATTTAATTATATCAAAAATATAATTTGTTAAATTGTTTTCTATTGTACATTTTTTCAAGTTTTGCAAGTGTGTCAAAATAAATTATATTTGGAGTTGTGACGATACAAATGTCCCTTAAAAAATACAGTGGTTGTCCACGTGCTACACTTACTTTTGCCTCATGCCGTTGACTTTTACTCTTTCTAACTTTATTATAGTATACATAATACATGGCTGTTGCTATTAAAATACGTATAATTTAATAAAGAAAAATGCGGATAAGACAAGGATATCTCTGTTTGAAAATTATTTATTAAAATTGACTTTAATTTGTACTTTAATTTTAAAATGTAGTTACAGTGTAAATATGAAAATATTTAAATATATATCATCAATTGACAACCAATGTTGATCTAGTTGGTAAATGATTCAATTTCCCTTCCTAACTTAAGGACTTGGGTGGGTAATATGTAGTTGTAAATACTTTTGTGGTTAACGTTTTCTAAGCTTCGAAGCATGTTTTTGGTGAATCTTACGACTCAACTCACTTAATTAAAGGTTAATTTTTTAGAGATAGATAGGTGTGTCGGGTGTTAAACGTGGATACTTCCCCAGTTAGCCATAATTTAAATTTTGTTTGTCATGTTGTGGAATTCTAATACATTATGTTGGATTCAACCACGTTGGTAACTCAATTAAATTTCATTTGTGACATGCTTATGCTAGAACCCATAACAATTAATTCACTCAATCTTTCTACCATATATATTGTACATTACCCAAAATCCAAATATGTCATGCCTAGCTTTTGCAAAATTGGTCCGAAAACATAACATCAAAGAAGATATACCCAATTTCCTCCCCATGAGAAAGCATCTATTGGAACTCATTATAAAAAAGGTAGGATGTTTAATATGTTAAGGCGTATATTCACAACTCTTGACTTCTTGCATCACATAGTGTGGGTGAGTTCGCCACTAAGATTTCTAAACAAAAAAAAAAACTATTTTGATGAGATGTAATTAATTAAGTAACCGTATGATATATATTTACTTAAACTTGTTAATTTTCGTAAAAAAAAAAATCAAACTCGTTATTAATTGCAAATATATATTTTTTTTGACTAAAATTAATTGCAAATACCATAAACAATAAACAATTAAACATGTTGATTTACAAAAAAAAATGTTGATTTACAAACGTTGACAAAAATCGAGATTTACGTCACTCTATTGGCATGGGACATGCAAACATGGATCGATGTGTAGCATGAAAGTAGCTCGATCGCCTTTCCATTTCTTGCAGATTACTTACACTTGTAATATTTTATTTCCAAATTTTGAAAGATTCACGTTACTGTTTGGCAGTTGTTTTATATGTGCATAACTTGTTACCAATTGTTGAACTAAGTGCTGAAAATAATTGTTTCTCTTGAGTTAGATGGTGTTTTTATTTTTTGAACGGATATATTTTGCGCGCAACTGCAATAGAAAAGTCGTGAGAGTGCTTTTTAATTAGAGTAATCAATGTAAATCACATTTCGTTTGTATATTGATAAAGATAAAATAGAGATATAAATATAGATTTTTGAGAGGAGACATAATTATTATAGATATAGATAGATTATGAGTATATCCTTCTAATCATATCACCAAATCTTACCTGTCCCTCCCGAATAGGAACTTCTTAGGCTGAAGTTATCTTATTGTGAAACAATAATATTCCAAACTCATAACACATCCATAATTATTACTCCATTCATTTTAAAATGAATGTCATTTAAGGTTTTTACACATATATTAAGAAATGCAATCATGTTGTCAATAGACATTACCCATTTACAATCAACTTGGGTTGGCCCGGTGGTATTGGCTTTGGAAGTAGTGTATACAATAATAATTATAGGGTACAATTGGAAGAATAAAAATAATCTTACATTGAAAAGTGTAAGTGACATTCATTTTAAAACAAATTTTTTCTCCTAAAACGACACTTATTTTAAAACGGAAGGAGTAGAACAATTGTTATCGGCCCCATCCATTTTTTATTTCCACCCATGTATTCCAACAAGTGGATTGATTAATCGGTTATAAGTCATTTGTGATCAGTTTCACGATGGTATTGTTCACGGTTAATATGCATGACAAAAAAGAATAAAATTATTTTTTGTAAAAAACTGAATAATGTTTAAAGAGTTCGACGACTGATTTGTATTTTGAATTTCAATTGCTCTGAATAATATGGACATAATGTATTGCCAAAAAAAATATGGACATAATATTACAATTTATATGTACATCTCCATGTGTAATCAAAAGATGGACTTTCATATCATAGATGCACGTATGATTTCCTTTGAAATTTAGAGAAATGCTAATAAATGCCTTGGGGCATTGTTTAAATAAACAAAAGTAGTAACTTTTACGTAGAAAGTTGTGTAATTATTACTTTTATATGTGTTTGACTTATATTTTCAAGATACAATTTATTACAATGAATTTCTTAAACAGTGTTCTTAGGACACTTGTTAACATAACCTTAAAAATTATCGAAAAAGATTGAAACGGTGGAACCTTGATTGTGAAGAGTACCAGTAGAATGAGGATTCATGATCATTTGCTTTAATTAAATAATCGGCAAAATGACATACCCTTGACTAATCAAAATATTTCCATGTCGTTCTCTAATTTGATTTTAGTGTCTTATATGTTGGATAGTTTTAGTGGCCCTGCATGGACGCTAATTTTCGTATATGAAACATAAATAAGGTTAATCACATGAGCTAGTAATGGGATCTCGAAACCACTTTTCGTTCGATTCTTCTTTAAATGAGGAGGATGTACTTAGAAAGACGCTATGATGCCAAAGTAAGGCAGGCTGCAAACAAGATGTAAGTGAGATGATGTGAGGAGAAGATAAACTATCTTATCATGTTATTTAAATTTGAAATTTGAAACTTTGTCTTACACAAGATTTGTGAATCGCCTCTTTTGGATTATAATCTCAATGGTTATGAGAAAAATATTAATTTCATTATACAAAACTCATGGTTAAGCATCACTCCCACAGATGTGATCTCTATGCCACTTCTCCAAATGAGAGGATGTACTGCAAAAAGACTCTGATGCTAAAGTAAGGCAGTGTGGATAAAACGTTTAAGTGAGACACGAGTTTATACATTGGGGGTCCTACTTATAGTGGTTAGCTTCTGAATTGCATTGCACTTCTTACCTTCTAATTAGTCAGCCCCTAAGTGCTTATCACAACTTTAGGGTCGTTGTGGCTTGATATGGTAAAGTCTTGAGAGTTTTTTCTTGATATCAGTAAATAGAGTTATATATAGAACCTGAACTTTATTTTATAAGGCTTGATCATCACAATAATGGCTTTTCTTATCAGTCTATTGGTAGTTCATATCTTCACTTCAGATGACAGTTGTGACCTAGTTGGGATAGACATTAGTCTAGGGATGGCAAAAAGGGCCAACACGCCACCGCCCCCCGTCCCTGCCCCGTTTTTTAGCAAGTTATACGGAGCGGGCACCCTACTAGTGACGGGTTCAAAATCTCAATCCACCCGCTTAAAAAGGCGGGTTAAATGGACCAATCCGATGGGTCCAACCCATTTTGCTATCCCTAAACGTTACGTGCATGTGACCCTAATATTCGAGATTGGTGGAGACTCTTATGCGCAGTGGTGAAGCCAAAAAATTTTTTATGGAGGTGTCATATTTTCAATATATAAATATATATTGTGACAAAAATAATTACATTTAAAGTTGTAATCAAGTGATTCGTTTGTTTTTATGTTGCTCCCCTAACCATGGTTTGATACTTGCATTTTACAATATTTTTATTGCATTTTTCGTTTAAAAAATACAAAAAATATGAGTCAAAGCTAAAAATGAACAAAAAAAGAATCAAACACAGGACCAATCGTTGGAAGGTGAGACACTAATTAACCGCTTTGCTAGAGTGTAAAGACATGATTTGTAATGCAAACATTAATATATATAACATAATTTAATTAAAAATATGTATATATACTTATTAAAAATATATTTTTTAAAACTTTGGGGGTGCCATGGCAACCCCTGCACCCCCTGGCTCCCCCGGTGCTTATGCGAGTTAAGAGAGTTCTCAACCACACAGAACAGTGGAGACGCGTCTGGTCTTTTGGAATCCTTATCCTCTGATGCATTTATCTTGGGGATGTCGTCAATGCTATTTTTTCACACCACCTCATCCCTTTATGATATGTAGTTTTGCCACGATCTTCCTTTATTGGGCCAAATATTTGGGATTGTTTAGTTTGTACAATGTGAATCCTTGTGGCTATTGGCACAACCATTAGAAAATTGTTTTTCCCACATTAGACAAGGCTAAAACATACCAGTAAATGACGGTTTTACCCCGGCGGCAGTTAATTGCCGCTGGGATGGTGCATCGGCAGTTAACTGCCGTTGCGATCTGAACATATGCAGAACAGCAAACAGAACCTGCATTACAGTTTCTAAAACTTCAAACTTCCTCCAATCCTCTCCAATTCCATTTTCACGAAAATCAAGCAAATCATCTCCACAAAGCCATAAGTAAGTAGTATTAATCATTTATAATGTTAATGTTAGTTTGTGTAGGTTTATTTTTGTTAATTTTGGTAGATTTATGTTGTTAGGGTTTATGTAAAAATTGAATTTTTTTGTTAGTTTATGATGTTATAGATGAATGTAGTTGTTGTGAATGTTGTTTAGATTATGTTTAAGTATAATGTGGTTGTGAATGTTGTCCAATTAACACAATGTGAATGTTGCACTCAAAGTGTTTGTTAAAATGCCTAAATGAGTATGTTGATGAATGTTGTTTAGATTGTGATAGAATTGTGAGAAGGTTGGAATTGTGATAGAATGATGTTTTTATTATGCCTAATTTTTTTAGTTTTGTTTTTGTGTAGATATGTCTGATCAGAACCAAGATAGGACGACTAGAGCTGGTAAGCAGCCCATACCTAGCAGCTACCGACGGGAGAGACAGGCTGCAAACCCTCATGTGCCTAAGAGGGGAAGAGGCCGAAGGCCTATTGGGGGCGAATTCTCAGCCGACACAGCAGGTGTCGCAGGTGGAGGACCCCACCCAGTACCTGCTTTATCAGGAGCTACATGATGCCACAGATGGTGGCTATGACGTCCAGCATGTTGCTGATGAGGGTGGGGACGACGATGCGGCTGCGTTAGATGAGGATGAGATTGCGGCTGCGACAGCCTCCGAGGAGTTACCTAATGTGGCTCCATTTCCTGGAGGGCCTCATGATGACTCATTGTTGTCATCATACGCTTCACACGTTGCATTACCGTTGTGGGATAATGCAAATAATGTAAGTTTTCTTTTTTCTTTTTTAACTTTTATAGATGAAGTCAATATTTTTTTTTGTATGATAACGATTAAAAAAAATGACATGAACACATGTCGTTGTCTGATTATTTTTTTGTCTTCGATTATTGTTCGCGCGTAATTTTTTATATCTGAAGTATATGCTTTTTTTTGTATGTTTTTTTATTTATGTGGTGTTTTTTTTTATTATTTTAGATTCGTAACACTCGTAGGATGAGATGCATAAATCACGGCAAAGGTGGCAGATCTCCAGCGTCCACATAGGAATCAAATATGGTTTTGGGATACTATAAGGGCGAGTGGGTTGCATGATTTACTGTACACAGGGTATTCTACTGTTAATCATGCTCTGCTCCAGGCGCTAAGCGAGAGGTGGCATTCCGAGACCAGCAGCTTTCACATGCCTACTGGGGAAATGACCATCACTTTAGATGATGTGGCGTGTCTGCTGCATGTTCCTGTTGAAGGACAGATGCTGAGCCATAGGAAGAAGGTGTCTCAGGTTGATGGGGTGGAATTGATGGTGAGGAACTTAGGTGTCACCCAGGAGTATGCAGTGAAAAACTGCAAGACTGAGTATGGTGGCTACATTAGCTATAAAGCGCTGAAGGAGCTTTATGAGGATCACCTGAGTGTGGCCACCAGATTAGCGCTTGCTGAGACACAGGAGCAGCTCCAGGAGCTAGCCAGGCGTAGGGATGCATGTGTGAGGTGTTTCCTCCTATACCTGCTTGGATGTACGTTGTTCAGTGACTTGAGCAACAAACACATCAACCTGATATACCTGCAGATGATGGAGACCTTTGTTGGGATGATGGACTACTCGTGGGGAGGAATGACATTGGCATACCTTTACCACACTCTATCCGAGGCCTCTTCGCTTGCAGAAAAGAGGATTGAGGGAAGCACGACACTTTTGATGGTAATAATTTTAATTTACTATGTCTTTTAATAATTTACTATGCTTTTTAATTTACTATGCCTTTTAATTTACTATGTTTGCTAATAACTTATAAATGTGTTTGGTTTGTGCAGGGATGGTTCTTGGCACATTTTCCATAAGTCTACCCACATGACCATAGTGATAAATATAAGCAAAATTATCCTTGCGCGGCTAGATGGATTCCACACAGGGCTCATGCAAATCTGAAGCCATACCGTCTGGCGCTGGATCGTTTGGAGATGGATGATGTTACCTGGATGCCATACGAGGATCATAGGGAGATCCAGGAGTTTGTGGAGATATGCTGGTATTCAGGCTGGATCATGTGTGGTCGTGACATCATCTACCGTCACTTGCCTGAGCGGGTTAAAAGGCAATACTGGTACGTGCAGGACATCCCCCGAGCTCCGACGTCTGTGCTTCCTCTCCCTTTTTCAGGCTGTTGCATAGGCTTTCCTAGACTTCCGTGTGCACATCATTCCTCAGGCTGTGTGGGGTAGGGAGGTTGATCAGCCATGGCAGTACGAGGAGGGATACATGAGGTGGTACAGACATGTGTCTCACCCAAGGATTCTGCCATATATTGATGGATCTCCTCCGAGGCCAGCAAATGAGGAGCAGATCATTGCACACCATCAGCAGCGGCCAGGAGAGAGGCTCGCCTGATACCATTGACATGGTTGGTGGACTTGCTAGCCAGGCTGATGACTACTTGGGTCAGGAGGTGATGAGCAATGAGCAGCTATATCAGGCGATGCGCCATATCAGGGACATGATGACACCGATACTGTCCAGGAGGTCAAGGAGGCGGCAACAGCAGCATGATGACCAGGATCAGGATTAGGACATTTTTTTTAGGACTTTTGTTAGTTTTTTTTGTTGACATTTGTTAGATTTTTTTTTGTAAATTTATGGCACATTCACATTATCGTAGTTTTTTTGGGTTTATTTTGCTTTATTTGGATTATTTTGATTACTTCGAAACAACAATAACAACAATTCCTTCATGATCCGAACTAAAAATTCACAAAATAAGCGTTACATTACATTACATTATCCCTAAATATGTTGTATCATCATGAATGGTGTTGAATTTTAATTTAATTCTTGAAAGTTTGCGGAAAACATATATATGCTCTCGTGTCTTATACTTAGTGTTGGACTCAAAAGAATGAAGAGAACACAACACATGTATTCTACGAAATCAGCTATATGTGTTTTCACATCGAATTCCCTCATATAAGATGAGTCGTGACAAAAATGAATGCATTCCAATATATTCTTTTGAACTTAATCTTACTGCCCTGCCAACTGACAAAGTTTCAATTGACAGAGGAGCATGATCAAGTACAAAACAACATCTTAGAACTGCATTCCCTTTTGTCACACTCATCCTATACGAAGGAATTTGATGTGAGAACCTATATAGCTGATTCCGCAGAATACATGTTGTGTTCTCTTCATTCTTTTGAGTTTCCAAAAAGACTTGCAAACATTTACACTAAGTATAAGACACTTCAATACCAACATCTTCAGCAAACTAACAAGAATTAAACTAAAATCCAACAAAATAATGACACAACATAATAATACTACCTAAACATCTTCATCTGGCCGAATCAAACTCTTGAGAATATCTTCAGGCGACCTCAGCAACGTAACATCCATCTCGAGGGGGATCATGTTCGGCTCAGCAAATATCGAGAACATGCTCCTTACGTTGTCGTCGTTCGTTAACTCCGACCGAGTGAACGACAAATTCCCGTCTGAGTCGAACGATGGACGGTGATACCAAACGTATTCCACCCTCCTCGCGTCTCCGTGGTTGATTCGTTGGTTGATTTCATGAAGTAGATCCTTCAATTCTTTTAACGTCACATCGTCGCGAACCTTGAAAAATTGTTGGTTACCACCGTTGAAGGATACATGAAAGTATACTTGAGCCATTTTTTCGGGTTAATGTCAGTTGTTCGGGTTAATGCCGAACTGCCACTGACGACAAGAAACAAAGGTAAATGTCAGCTGTTCGGGTTAATGCCGAACTGCCACTGACGACAAGAAAACAAAGATAAATGTCAGTTGTTCGGGTTAATGCCAAACTGCCACTGACGACAAGAAACAAAGGTAAATGTCAGCTGTTCGGGTTAATGCTGAACTGCCACTGACAACAAGAAAGCAAAGATAAATGTCAGTTGTTCGGGTTAATGCCGAACTGCCACTGACGACAAGAAATAAAGGTAAATGTCAGTTGTTCGGGTTAATGCCGAACTGCCACTGACGACAAGAAACAAAAGGTAAATGTCAGCTGTTCGGGTTAATGCCGAACTGCCACTGACGACAAAAGAAAACAAAGGTAAAAGTCAGCTGTTCGGGTTAATGCCGAACTGCCACTGACGACAAGAAACAAAGGTAAATGTCAGCTGTTCGGGTTAATGCCGAACTGCCACTGACGACAAGAAACAAAGGTAAATGCCAGTTGTTCGGGTTAATGTCGAACTGCCACTGACAACAAGCAACAAAGGTAAATGTCAGCTGTTCGGGTTAATGCCGAACTGCCACTGACGACAAAAGACAAAGGTAAATGTCAGCTGTTCGGGTTAATGCCGAACTGCCACTGACGACAAGAAAACAAAGATAAATGTCAGCTGTTCGGGTTAATGCCGAACTGCCACTAACGACAAAAGACAAAGCTAAATGTCAGTTGTTCGGTTTAATGCCGAACTGCCACTGACGACAAGAGATAGAAGGTAAATGTCAGCTGTTCGGGTTAATGCCGAACTGCCACTGACAACAAAAGACTAGATAAAAATGCACAAGTTGTTCGTTAAAGAACTGCCACTTGGAGAAAAGAGGGTGACATCTCTGGACAAAACACACCGGGAATGACACTTGGGGAAAGAGAGGGTTACAAATTGTTTATGATTGATTGATATGAAAAGACGATTAAAGCAAGACTCAGGGTGGTTGATGCAACCATGTATGAATGATATTGTCTGTATGTTGTATACACGAATGTGTATATGCATGAATGTATGAATGCATGAATGACAATACAACTTGTATGACTGATTAACTTGTGTGACTGCATAACTGATAAACTTGATGAGACAAAATTGGACAGGTAAGATGGAAAATGACCCGACGTCGCATCACAAACACTCGGCAATCTTCAATGGGGATGATGCCACTGAGGACATATCAAAACATTGACGGGGTAAAGCCCGGCATATGCAACAACTGATGGGGAGTAAACACTTCCTGGGGAGAACGTTCCAATCCAAAAACCATGGTAGAAGAACTGGTGCTTCTGTGGTCATGCTTATTTTTGTTTTGCTTGTTTTTTTTGAGCCCCTAATTTTTGCCTGGACCGCCTTTTCAGGTTTTCAGCCCACCGGGAATATATTCTTTTGTATGCCCCTAATTTTTGCCTGGACCGCCTTTTCAAGTTTTCGATCCACCGGGAATATGTTCTTTTTGTATGTCCCTAATTTTTGCCTGGACCGCCCTTTTGGGTTTTCAATCCACCGGGACGCTCATTTTTGTCTAAGCCGCCCTTTCGGTTTTTCGACTTACCGAGCTCTTTTCTTTTTCTTTTTCCTTTCTTTTCTTCTTTTTTTTATATACTTTTTGTTTCAAGCAATTGACCAAGTTCAACACTGCAGAGTTTATCCGTTCTCAGGATAGCTGTTGACACACCCCTCACTTATTCATGAGTTCAGAGAAAATGTGTTTGTTGTTTGTGCTTTTCAAAAAGACATGAAAAATATTTATGATTTTGAAAAAAATATTTTGTTTCAAATACTACCATCAAAAATAGAAGAAGTTTTTATAAACTGAATAAACGGGAATTCCAAATGAAAGGCAAGAGGCTCAAATTCATTTAAAAGAGTGGTGACCCGCCAATGGCATGGCTCCACGGATCTTACAAAGTTTGGAAAATGGTAAATATAAATTGAAGGTACATTGAACACAATAACCGCTATTATCCCTAACAACTTTGAATTTCACTGTTTGGATGCTTCAGATTCAGAGTCTCTTTGACACCTAAGGTGCCCCAAGTGAGTCATGGCTAACCCGATGCAGTTACTAAGTCTTTTGATCCTTAACTTTTGCATAGATCGCCCTTTCGGGTTTTCGACCTATCAGGATGATTATTTTCTGTTTTATGTCTCTAATTTTTGCCTGGACCGCCCTTTCGGGTTTTCGATCCACCGAGACGCTCATTTTTGCCTAAGCCGCCCTTTCGGGTTTTCGACTTACCGAGCTGTTCTTTTATTTTTTAGACAAAGTATTTCTTGACTGCATCGGCATTCACAGGACGGGGAAGCTCGTCACTATCCATAGTCGTAAGAGTTAATGCGCCACCGGAGAAAGCTCTCTTGACGACATATGGACCTTCATAGTTAGGCGTCCATTTGCCCCTGGAATCGGGTTGAAAAGATAGGATCTTCTTGAGCACAAGACCTCCTTCTTGGAACACACGGGGATGAACCTTCTTGTCAAAAGCTTTCTTCATCCTCTTTTGATATAATTGCCAGTGACAAAGGCATTCATGCACTTCTCTTCAATCAAGTTCAACTGATCATATCTGTTTTGGCACCATTCAGCCTCTGACAACTTGGCCTCCATTAAAAACTCTCATTGATGGAATCTCAACCTCTACAGGGAGTACTGCTTCCATGCCATACACCAAAGAGAAGGGGGTTGCCCCTGTTGAGGTATGCACTGAAGTACGATATCCATGTAAAGCATACGGTAACATCTCATGCAAGTCCTTGTAGGTGGCTACCATCTTCTGCACTATCTTCTTGATGTATTTTTCTTTTTTCCTTTTGTTTTTTTTGTTTTTTTTTTTTGCTTTTTGTTTTTTTTTGTCTTTGTTTTTTTGTTGCAGCCTCGATAGCACCATTCATCTGGAATTTTATCAGGAATACCATAGCGGCAGTCCCTCGGAACCCAAGTTAATCACTTCCAGTGCTTCTTCATGAGGCTGAATGATGTATTCTAGCAATAGAGAGATCTTTTCGAGAATCCCTTCATCCTCCTCCTCTTCAGCTTCGTAAACAGGGAACTCAAAGTCGGGAGAGAGCATAGGGTTACAGTGTTCAACGGGTTTATTGGTGTTTAGACTTTTTATATGATTGATGATTGATTTGAGAAAATGAGTTGATGCAGACATTTGAAAATGATTAAAAAGAAAACAAATAAAAGAAAAATAAATAACTTTTTTTTGGTTTTTTGTGTTACCATTTTCCAGAAAAAAACAAAATATAAAAAGACAAAGTCGAGGACAAAACGACTTTTTATTTGATGATGGGAATGCATGAAGCAAAAAGCCCTAAAAAGTTCACTTTCGTCTCGGGTAAAACGAAAGGATTTTTTTTATAAAAGCAAAAAGCGAAAACAACAAACTGTTATTTGGAAAAAAGGAATAGCGAAAAGGAACGTCAACAGCGATCCAATTGCGATAAACTCTGCCATGTGTCACAAAACTAGCTGTCATCTTCTTCAAGATTGTCTCCAACAGGATAAGCTTCTAAACAATCTTGCACCAAATTAACAGATGAGGTCCCATGACCCGGTGGTGGATTAGCTTGCACATTGGGGCTTGACTCTTTGAAGGATAAGATGTTAGTCTGGATCAACTTTTGGACTTCAGCCTTCAGCACATAACAGTGCTCAATGTCGCGACCGGGTGCCCCTTGATGGAAAGCACAAGAGAGATCGGGTCTAAACCCCTTTGGCAACCTTTCAGGTACCTTAGGAGGTGCCTTAGTTTGAACAAGATTTTTCTCAAGCAAAGCGGGAAGCAATTCTGAATACGCCATAAGGATTGGATCAAACTGCGATCTCCACTAAACCCGATTCTATTGGGTGAACTGCTGGGGAGCCCGTTGTCGAGGCTGTTGTTGATACTGTTGCTGAGGCATTTGTTGGGGCTGGAGCTGATGACTTGGATTCTGGATAGCACCAAAGGTAGGTGTGACAACGGCGACATATTGATGTCCCAGATACCGTTGCTGAGGTTGACCATGGGCCACCATACTTACTCTTTGCTCTTTCTTTCTTGAGAAGCTATTCCCAAACTTCCTTGTACTGCTGGCAGGAAAGGCACTTTCCATAACCAAACGTCCTTCTCGGACTCCTTCCTCCAGACGCACTCCCATATTAACCATCTCTGTAAAATCCGTCGGCGCACTGGCAACCATTTTCTCATAGTAAAACTGGTCGAGAGTCTTCAAGAAAACCTTTGTCATCTCCTTCTCTTCTAGAGGCGGATTGACTTGTGCAGCAATCTATCTCCAACGCTGGGCGTATTCCTTGAAGGTTTCCTTTTCTTTTCGGGCCATAGCCTGAAGCTGGTCTCTGTCTGGGGCCATGTCCAGATTGTACTTGTACTGGCGAATGAAGGCTTCCCCCAAGTCATTGAAAGTTCAGATATTAGCGCTTTCCAAATTCATGTACCACTTCAAAGCGGCCCCAGTCAAGCTGTCCTGGAAGAAATGAATGAGGAGCTTATGATTGTTGGTGTGTGCAGACATCCTCCTTGCGTACATCACCAAATGGCTTCATGGACATGTGTTCCCCTTATACTTTTCAAAGTCAGGGACCTTGAACTTAGGCGGTATTACAACGTTAGGAACCAAGCAGAGTTCTCGAGCATCATTGCCAAACAAATCTCTTCCACGGAGGGCTTCAATCTCTCGTTGCATCCCATCAAATTTCTCTTGAAGCTCGTCCATCTTATCGAAGGCTCCAATACTTTCGGCATGAAAGATAGGCTCTGCCTCTTGCTGAGCAGTGTAGATAAGAAGCGCCGAGTAGGTCACAGCTGCTTGAGCAAATGACGGACCAGGTTGGGGAAGTGGTGCTGATTTCTGGATAGCCGGAGCTGGGGTTCCAAAAGAAGTGGGATGAAAACCTTCGTCTGATAGACGTGCCGGGCGGTGGAGTCAGTACGGTAGAAGTTGGTAAAGCAAATAAGATTGGCTGCTCAAGACTAGTGACGGCAAGCTGAGGATCTGACGCCTGGGCTTGGGAAGCTAACAAAGCATTCATCATGGAGGTCAACTTCTCCATCCCCTCCCTGAGACTAGCTACCTCTTCCCGGAGGTTTTGGTTTTCTTGCTCTAACAGATCCATTCTTTTTCTCTGATGTGCTCGAGTGTTGGGAATGAGAGTAGGCTTGCAATGAACGCGTCGGGCCACTTTCTTTGACGGCGGCAGATTAACCTTTTATTGGTGAACAAAGTGTGAGACTCGATTTGGAAACTATGAATGCAGTATGATGCATGATTATGCTTATGCAAAAAAAGTTTTGTTATTGAAGGACTTGTCGAAGTAATTGTAAACATCATAGTTTTGAACGTTTCATTTAAAATATTACAGACAATCCCCTTTTTAGGAACAAAGCCAAGGGATATGCTCAGAAGTTCATCAGTAGAAATCTTGAAAAAGTCCTGATATTTCCAACTTAAGGATGCCGAATGATCTCCCATAACGAGTTTGTAAAATCCTCCGGACTAGTCACTAAAGATCTCAGCTTCCTTAAGTTTGTCAAATCCGAGCTTTTGAAATTGTGTTTCTGAGTGTTTCTCTTTGTGAAGTTCATTCTTACGATGTTTACAACAAAACTTGTCTAAGTCCTTTGATACTTGATGGAAAAATGTTTATGAATGAATGCATGCATGCATGATTATGCTAAAGAGCGGAGAAAACATGGTGAGGTTAAGTCCACAATGTTGGAGTCGAGGGTAAACACGCCATTTGGTAAGGACTATGGTTTCATATGTACCTGTATCACGGGTTCTACCAAGTTCCCAAAGTCCTCAACCCCTTCCAAATATCGTCGGGTTACGAGATTGACTCCCGATCCAATAATATTTGTAAGAAAGTCTCGTTTGAGTGTAGTATCGCGTATCAACTAATTCAAGATTACTCTTGGTTAGCCACCGCACTACGTCCTAAAAGGCCAAGATGAGTTAAAGGTAACTAAAGGTCCCAACTTCATAGGTCACTTGAAAATAACGACGCCGAACACGACTACTCATGCCGACATAGTAATACTTCCAAGATTCCTCCATTGAGTGGGGTTATCACATGTGCCACATCCGAAATTTACTCTCGGAAAGACACTTTGATTATACCACCGTCCTATCTTATGTTTCCCTCAAGTCCGGGTGTAGGACTTATCTCACCACTCACGTAAAAAGATAAACACTTAAGCACGTATTCACAATTACAAATAATAATAAAGCATAAAGATAAAGAAAAGCAAGATAGGTTTAACCCACTTAGGATTTTGGTCCCCAGTGAAGTCGCCATTTTTCTGTCGCGGTGATTTTTGGATATCAAGCTATTAATTAGCGTTGACTCGCAATTTTAAGTTCACCACCGATCTTTTATTTTTCCGAGGAAAAGAGAGAAAGTTCGAAAAACCCTATTTTGTAGAGATCAAAGGTCCGGGGGTTGGTTACGCAAAGGAAAGATATTAGCACCCTAAACGTCTATAGTACTCTATAGGAACCTCTTGTTTTTATTCATCTTTATGCTAAATTGATTATTTGTTTGTAAAATAAATGCTTAAGTGTGAAAAGATTAAAGTGATGAGTTTAAAAAAAGAAAGAAAATGTTTTTGTTATTTTGTTGATTTGGAAAGACAAAGTCTTTTGCCTACGTAGTTCGGGGTAAAAAGCTGAGTAATTGGTTTGGATTGATTTTAAAGTTTGAAAAAAGTTTTGAGAAAGATAAGAGGCCGAAAGGCATAGAAGAATAAAAAGAAGTGAGTTTGATTGATTTTAAATTGAAGAAAAAGTTTTGATTGATTAAAGATTGATTGAAATTTGATTAAGAAAGAAAGGATGAAAATTGACTTTTTTTGAGATTTTGATTATAAAATGTTTTTGGATTTTGACTATTTTGACTTTTTTTGAGAAAGTTTTGATTAAGTCCTAAGGTCCAGAGACTAGGTTATGCTGAGATAATCTGAAGCGCGTCGGATCCCTCAAAATGACGTTGGATCAAATGAGGGTCTTTTTCCTCGGATACGATCATTATTACGTTATCGTCCTCGACACAAAGCATAATAAATAAATGTGGTGTCGGTGCATATTCTCATTTATATTTTTACATTGGACCTAGATACACTCTAATGAAAATAAAATAAATGACAAAAATAATAAAATAAGATTGCAAATGCATTAAAGTAAATATGCTAAAAAAGAAATAAAAAAAATGCATGAAATGCAAAACAATAAGTAAATATGGTGCATAAAATAAATAAAGAAAATAGAAATGCAAGACATAAAATAAATATGATGCTGAAAATAAAAAAAGAAAATAAAAACGCAAGACATAAAATAAATATGATGCATAAAAATAAAAAAATAAAAATGCAAGACATAAAATAAACATGATGCTGAAAATAAAAAATAAAAATGCAAGACATAAAATAAATATGGTGCTGAAAATAAAAATGCAAGACATAAAATAAATATGGTGCTGGAAATAAAAAAAGGAAAATAAAAAATGCAAGACATAAAATTAAATATGGTGCATAAAATAAATAAAGAAAAATAAAAATGCATAAAATAAAAGAAAAATAGCAATAATAATAAAATGCATGAAGTACTGAAATATAGAAGCTGTAAAAATAAAATGCATGCAAATAAATATAAATTAAAAAAATAAAAGCAAGAAATGATAAAAGGAAAGAAAATAAAATTAATAGAAAGAAAGGGGGTGCAGAAGTAGGGAGATGGGGGTGTAGGAAGCAGCAGAGGAGAAGAAAGGGAGAAGGGAAATCTGGGCCGCACTAAGCCCATGGTCTAGTTTGGGTATAAAAACCGTTTTCTGGTTTTCTTCCCCCATTTCTTCTACTCTTCCTCTCTCTACATCTCCTTCCTCCAACTTCTCTCAAAGGAAAAAAACCAGTCCGGCTAGTAGCGATTTTCCGGCGCGGCGGCCGCCGGCGGCGCCACCGCGCCGGAGAAGAGAAACTTCCTTTTTTTTTAAATTTTTTCGGTTTCTAAATTCCTTTTCTCTCTTCTCCTCAAATCCAGACTCGGATTCTTCAAAACTTTTTTAAAAGTGAGTAGATCTAAGTTTGAAACACTTGACAAACTACCTTGTTTTCTGAATTTTTGGCTCGGTTTTTGTGGAAGCTTGGTTCGGTTCTTATGGTTTTGTTGTGTTTTGTTGATTTTCTTTGTGGCTCGGCCTTTGGGTTTAGTAATGGTTATGTTAATTTGTGTTGGATTTGGTTATGTGGCTGGATTTGTTTTGGTTCGGCTGCTTCTCTTATTGATTTTGATTTTGCTCTTGATTTGATTCTGTGATGAACTTGATTTCGAAAAAAGGAGAAGAGAAAGAGAAAAAAAAATGGGTTAGGGTTGTGTTGGTGGTGGCCGATTGGTTTTGGGTGGTTGGTGGTGGCCGGATTCTGACTATGGTTCTGTACTTTTTCTGACTCGGGTACTGTGTACTTGCTCTGACTCGGGTACTGTGCATTAAATGCACTATTTAAAGGACAACTGGACCTAGAGTTAGAGGAAAAAAACGGACCAAAATGCCCCTCTAGGCCTGGACTGAAAAATGACCAAAAGAAGAAAAAAAAAATAAGTAAAAAACAGTAAAAATAAAACAATAATAGATAAAAAAACGAAAATAAAAATAAAATAAAAAACACTAATAATAAAAAGAAAGAAATTAAAAAAGAAAATAAATAAAAATAACCAATAATAACAAAATAATAAAATAAAAAACGGTCGCCTTCGGAACAAAAATGAGGTATTCTAAAATACCTTTCTGCCGAAATTTCGTCTGAAACGACGAAAATTCCTGGCTTAAAAGACGAGAAAAGAGAATTGAGAATGGGTCAAAAATGGGATATGACAAGAAGTCATTATAGAGAGAGTCATACTTAGGTTTTGATTCTGTGAGCTTTGTGCTTTGTTTCTGTACACCACTCAATTGTTTAGAGTTGGTTGGTTTTATTGAGTTGTAATCACTTGAAGCTTTTAAGCAAAAGTGACTGATTGTGTTTCGAAGTGTGTCTTCATCTTTGTTTGTTTAGAGTTTAAGATCACTGGGGTAGTGATTGCTTGAGTAGGAAGTAAGAGAGGTTTTATATCTAGGAGTTCCTAGGTAGAAATACCACGGGTAGTGATTAAGTGAGAAGGCTGTGAAACAGGGGCTGTTCACATAGGACTTTGAATTGATACTATTATAGTGGATTTCCTTCCTGGCTTGGTAGCCTCCAGACGTAGGTGTGTTTGTCACCGAACTGGGTTAACAAATAACCTGTGTTTTTACTTTCTGTCTGTTTTATTTCTGCTTCTGAACTGCTGTTTTGCGTACTCTGTTCTACTCTGTTTTTCGGTTCAGAATCAGGAACTGCCAGAATTTCATAGAGTTTGAAGAGATGAAGTTAGAGGTTCTGGGTGCTGAGCTTCATAAGTACTGATCGCAACGACATTTAGCTACCGATGGGAACAGCGGCAGTTAGTTGCCGTCGGATCCTTCCCATCGGCAACAAACTGTCGCCGGGGTAAAAACGTAAATTACTGGTATGTTTTAGCTTTCTTTGAAGTGGGAAAAGCAATTTTCCAACCATTATTTGGGTCTGTCCGTTTAGGCCTATGAGATTACAATAACCAACTAGTTGAGTCGTCTACAATTATGGTGCATGTATAATATATGGGTAGTGCAAACATGGAACTTCCATGAGAACAAACGAAATGTATATGATGAGAGTTTCTTCTTGTACCAACTAATCATCTATGTTCGATTATAACTTCGATTGTAACATCCCGCTTCAGACTTAAATATTTATCAGTGTCGAGACGACGTATCAGAGATATTTTAAGAGAAGGGTAATTTGGTAAATTGCCGCCCAAGGAATTATAAAAGGGGAAAAACCCCAAAATTTCCTCATTCCTCATTCTCCTTCTCTCTCTAAAGTTCACAAACTTTTCTCCCTCTCTCTCTAAGGCTCACATCCATCCCCTATTGCCACCATCCATCAATTTTCTTTCCAAAACTCTTGGGTCACAAGCAAGCTAGCTTTGGGGAGGCTTGGAGCAAGAAAAGAAGTTAATGAAGAATCAAATAGGAGGAAGAACCAAGCTAGGGTTTTGATGATAAAGCTTGGAAAGAATCAAAGCAATTACTAGGTGAGCTCCCTAGGGTTTTAGAACCCACTTTGAGTGAGTTTGGGTGTGATTTATGTTTTGAGCAAAGTTTTGTAAATTATGCCCTAATTCTCTTTGCTTGTTAATTCCTTGCTTATTCATGTTTTAAACTATCAATTTGCAATAGAAAATCATCCCTAACATCATTGGGAAGCTTGGGTAAGTTGGATTGGGTCAAAATGGTGAAAAATACGTTTTTGAGCAATTTCTGTACTGTCAAGCTCGCTGCAGCGAGCAAACCATTTTCTGGTTCTGGTCCTGGTCGCTATAGCCACGGATTCGTCGCTACAGCGTGCTCATCAGAAACAACTTAGTTTGCTGAGCTGTTTCAGGTGTTATGACGCGCTTACGCGAGGTTTTTCACTACCGTTTTCTCCAAAAACTTTAAAGAATCAAATGACACCATTTTAACTCATCCATAAGGCTTACCACGGATGAATTTATTAGAGAGCAAGGAATGAGCAATGCATTGGGAAAGCAAGAATAAAGGGTAGATGAGCAGGAAAACATTACAAGTGGGTTAGTAAGCCCCTAAGTACGACATATGAGAACGATATGTCTAGATCCTATGATAGGATAGCAAGATTAATATGTACTCAATTAAGTATACGAAAGTACAAGGAATGTTTCAACATTCAAAAGCTTCAGATAAGCTTAAGGGCTAAGATTTTCAACCAAGTAAGTGGCTTATGAGAACGATAAGCTTGAAACCTTATATTATAGGTTAAGCATCACACGATTAATTAGTGATGAATGCATTAGATATGCGCAGAGATTATGTAATGTATCAGATATACATATGAGTAACAAGTTAAGAATTTAATTATAAAGATTACACGTGTTCAGCAGACTCCGGATTATGCCGGACGAGCTTTCTCCGAAAGGGCTATACACACGTAAGATTACAAGTTATATGTATATATATATATATATATATAAAGAATAATAAGAACAAGTTAATTAAATGACTTTATGTGTCTCCAGTGTTTTCGCTAGTTAGAGCAAGGGGGTTCCAGCAAGCTGGAACGGTGTAGTTACCATCCGTGAGGATAGCCACACATGAGAGTTAATTAAAGATTATATTGTGTCTCCAGTGTTCTCGCTAGTTAGAGCACGGGGGTTCCAGCAAGCTGGAATGGCGTAGTTACCATCCGCGAGGATAGCCGCACAAAAGTAAGAGGAGTCCGGTGTTAGCCTGATATCATAGGAATTTTCACCGGTAGCAGGGAGATGTATTATGGGGTTACTCCACCTGGATGCACTCCATAAAATGAACCAAGATAAGTATTGTTTGTTCAACGCTAACTTGCTAACTTAATGATAAAGAAAGATGTATATGTATATTATATAAAGAGATATGACAAAGTAGTCACCAGATATCAGAAAGTGATCATAGGATGTCCCCAGATCACTAAGTATGAATGCATAGGTTCAACATAAGATAAAGACATATAGCGATCCTAGTATTACCCTTGATCGCGAAATATGTAGAGACTGACGGCGATCGTAGATTTCCCCGAGATTGCCAAGAGTTAGTGCATGGCGACCCTAGGTTTCCCCGAGGTTGCCAACAGTAGGTTGGACTAGAGTTCACTTAGACATTATGTCTCATCCCAATCCTTTTGGTGCAGGTTTTCAGGTAAGCAAGAGGTTCGTGATGAAGTTCTACAAGGGAAACGCTGAATGGAGTGCAGATGCTCGTCTTGTACCAGCTCATGAGATTGTCAGACAATATATAAGTGTATTTTTTTATGGTACTTGATTGGTTGTATATACGAGCATGTTTGTACATTCAGATTTATTATTATTATTATTGAAAATTTTAATGTATCCAGTATCAGATCAATACACATGCTAAATATTCTAGACAAATTTAGTATGGGTGTTACATCGATGGTTATGAGAAAAATATTAATTTGGGTTAAATATGTTTTTGGTCCCTATAAATATATCAACCTTTTGTTTTAGTCCCTCTAAAATTTTTCTTTGACTTTTAGTCCCTATAAAATTTTCAATCATCACTTCTAGTCCATATTTTTAAGACAAATCATGTGTAGCATTTGTATTTGTCAATGAAATTATGCAGAAATGTGTAGAATATTTTAAAGATCTTAAAAAAAATAGAATTTTTTAACAAAACATGAATTAAATATGAATTTTTAACCGCAAAAAAAATCATATTTAATTCATGTTTTGTTAAAAAATTCTATTTTTTTTTTGGGAGAGACTCTTATAAATATGTTTTTGGTCCCTATAGATATATCAACTTTTCGTTTTAGTCCATCTAAAATTTTTCTTCAACTTTTAGTCCCTATAAAATTTTTAATCACTATTTTTGATCCCTGTAAGTTAATGTTTGTATTTTTTTTAATGAAATTATGCAGAAATGTGTAGAATATTGTAAAAATCTCTCCCAAAAAAATTATAATTTTTTAACAAAACATAAATTAAATATGAATTTTTAACCTCTAAAAATATAAAAATTCATATTTAATTCGTGTTTTGTTAAAAAATTCTAATATTTTTTGGGAGAGATTCTTATAATATTATAATTTTTTCTGTAAAATTTTATTTAAAAATATGAATTCTACATATGAGTTTACTTTAAAAAGAGGGACCAAAAGTGAAGATGGAGAACTTTTGGGGACTAAAAGTTGAAGAACAATTTTAGACGGACTAAAATGAAAAATTGACATATTTATAGGGACCAAAAACATATTTAACCCTAAACTTTTTTTGCAAAATTTTATTCAAAAATTTGAATTCTACATATGAGTTTACTTAAAAGGAGGGACGAAAAGTGAAGATGGAAAACTTTTGGGGTACTAAAAGTCAAAGAAAATTTTTAGAGGGACTAACACAAAAAGTTGGTACATTTATAGGGACCAAAAACATATTTAACCATATTAATTTTGATGTATGAAACTCAAGGTTAGGCTTCTGAACATATTTAATCTCGTTTTCTTTGTAAAATTTTGGTTGTCTCAAAAGTTGTCATATAAATAGATGTTCAAATAACACAACTCTTCTTCAAATGAGGGGATGTGCATGCAAAGATAATTTGATGACAAAGTAAGGCATGATGCATACACGATTTATGTGAGATATGATTTTATATCTAGGGGTGAACCTGCTATTTGCAGTGGTTAGTTCCCGAGTAGTATTACATTATTTGCCTTTCAATTGGTCAGTCCTTGAGTGTTTACCATGACTTTATAACCGTTGTGGCTTGGTCTAAATAAACCCTAGAGAGATGTTCCTTTATATCAGTAAATGCAACTGTACGTCGAACCTAAACCATACTTGATAAGGCTTGCTCCTCATAATAATGACTTTTCTTACCATATTGTTGGTAGTTCATATCTTCACTTCAGATGACTGTTGCGACTAGGTCAAGATAGATGTTGCACGCATGTGACCCTAAATACCCAAGATTGGTAGAGACACTTATGCGTGTCCGATGAGTTCTCGGATTTGTGAAATAGCGAAGACACAACTGATCTTCTAGAATCCTTATCCTTTAGTGAGACGAATGACGTCAATTATAGTTTTTCGCGCCACATCATCCCATTTTGATATGTAGTTCTGCCTCGATCTTCCTTTCTCTGGCCAAATATATGGGCTTGTTTCACTTGTACAATATGGATCCACGTGACTATTACCCCAATCATTGTTTGGGTTGAATCGTTTAGGCCCACATTATTACAGTTACCAACAAGGTAAATCGTATACAATCATGACACTTAGGTACCGTTTGACCCGACTTTTTTTCTACTTCTCTACAATTTTAAGGAGAAGGTAGGTCAAACACAATATCTATCAAGTACTTACTAAAAAAAATATTTTAAACATTTTTTCCCTTCAAAAAATATTTCAACAACTTTTTATTTATTATATATTTGTACAATATTTTGCCAAACAACTTTTAACTTAAAAATAGCTTTAAAACTAAAAAAATAATAAAATAACCAAACAACTTTAACTTCTTTCTTAAAACTCTTAATTTTAACTTTGTTTTAAAGTAGGTTTTGGATTGTAAAAAGTCAGGCCAAACAATATCAGAGTATATGGGCACAATAAACATGCAACATGCGGCACAACAACAAAAAAACATTTTAGAAGTAACAACAATTCAATTAAATTGTCTAAAATTATTATCTTTTAATCATAAATTGTCTAAAATTATACTCCCTCCGTCCCAAATTGTATGACGTTTTGGGCATTTCACACGTATTAAGAAATATAATTAATTTTGTGTGGGAAAGAGATATTATGAGTTGTTTTACAAAATTGTCCTTAATAAATGGTATGGGAAAGATAAATTAAAGAATTGAAAAAAATAGAGTAATAAATAGTTAAGGATATAATAGGAAAAATAACATTAATGTTTCATTGGTATTGTAAAGCGACATATAATTTGGGACAAATTTTTTTTCCAAAGCGACATACAATTTGAGACGGAGGGAGTAATTTTATGAGGATTTTCAATTACACGGTCCAAGTTTCAATTAGAATTTTTTGGGGAAAAAAAAATGAATGAGAGTAATAATGAGTAGTATTTATTAGAGTTGGGATCCCACGCGTGAGATAATATGTGAATAAAGAAAACCTCTCGATCTTGGTCTTCAAACAAACCCTATCTCGCTTCCAATTCGTATCTTGTACCAATCACTTTACCCTCAATTCCAAAATTCCCATTTTCCATAACCCTAACCCTTAAACCAAACCTTCCATGAAATTCCTCACGCAAACTTCCACCATTCTCTCCGAATCAGGTTCATTCATTCCATAAACCTCGAAGAATCTTCTTCAATCCTCCTCGTCTTCGCTTTCTATGGAGGGCTCTTCAGAGGATCTTGGAGGAGCCCCTGAATCATGGGAGGTTGCAGATTTAGACGATTCCATGAACCGCTTGAACCTTCTGATTTCATCCAACAAAGATTCCAACGCCGATGGTGCTGCTTCGCCGCATCTTCCGAATTCATCTTCTTCTTCAATCAGTGGTGATAATGTCTCCGATGATGCCGTTAATCAGGTTGATCAGTTTCTTCGTGAAGCGATTCAAAACCCTCGTGAACGCCTTTCAAGTAGGTTTCCCTAATTGTTCGAAGCTATACTTCGATTGTTTGTAGATTTTTGTATACATGTTTTGAGTATGTTTACTCTATTAGTGCTCTAGATTCTAATTAAGGAGTTAATTTAGGTCATGATTATGTATACATTTATAGTTCTTGTAATTAATACAACACTAATATAAATATTTAGGTAGCACGACTCAGACACAGACACTGACACTGACAATAATTAGAGAAAATGAATTAATTGAATGTAATGACAATAGTCGGTGTCGAACACAGACACATGTCTAACACCGGACACACCTTCGATCAGAGGAGTCAATTCTACTGTTGTGTGGTCTGGTTAGAGAAACAATTCCAGCATTCTCTCTTCATTTTCATTATGTAGCTTTGCCATATGAAAATGAATATCCAACCGAGATGCTTCCTGATGTGATTTTGTAATTGGGCTAGAGCTTGTGATTTTTGTAAGCACATTTGTGGCATATTTTTTTGTTGCATTCTGGTTTAGATGCATAAATTAAAAAAATGGGAGATTAACATTTGTTATATATGTTGGGATGGTGGAATAATTTTGCCTCTCACATTCAAGAAATGCAGAAAACATAGATCATTCAAAATTTGGACACTTGAATGTTTTATAGTTATTCTGTGATACATGCTACTGCTTATGGCATTGTTATGCAATTATAAATGTGTTATTTGAATATTGCTTGTTTTAGATTAATTACGCTTTATGTTCCAAAAAAGATTTTTCCTGACAGACTAATGAAGGTGTATGCTTTGATTTATCCAGTTTTACGGATCGAACAAGATGTTCTGAATTTTATCCAAGATCCTAATCAACAGCAGCTTGAATTTAATCAGCTTCCAACATCCTATTTAAGGTTGGCTGCACACCGGGTGGCTCAGCATTATTCATTGCAGTCAATGGTTTTACAGGATAATAATAGTTTACCTGATGGTTCTGGATCAAGAATTATTATTAGCAAAACTGCTGAATGTAAGCATCCTGTTATTCGCCTTGCAGACATCCCAGTAAAATTGCCGTCAGAAAACAATGCTGTGATGAAGGTTGCAATCAAACCGAGGCCACAGAAGCAGACACAGACTCTTGGCAATGCAAATTCAAACTCAGGGAAGAAAAACAGCTCTAAAAGTGTGGAAGAGAGGAAAGAGGAGTATAATAGGGCCCGTGCCAGGATCTTTAACTCGAGTAATAATAGTGGTACAGTGGGTGGGAAGCCAGAATGTGAGACAAGGCAACAGGATACCTCATTGCATGGTTCCTCTCTGTTTACTCGCGGGGAAGATAAATATGTTTCTGTATCTGATGTTAGTTCCAGTAGGGGGATGGTTGGCTCTTCAACATATACCAATAGGGGCTTGGTTGAATCTTCAACTAATACGGGTAGGGGGCTGGTTGAATCTTCAACTAATACGGGTAGGGGGCTGGTTGAATCTTCTGCCAATACCAGTAGGGGGCTGGTTGAATCTTCAACTAATACCAGTAGAGCTAGAAATAGGACAGAGAAGGAGCCAGTTGGTAGGTACAGGCAAAGTAATAGGGTGGCCATATTCCGGGACCGTGAAATTGACCGCAAGGATCCTGATTATGACAGAAGCTATGATAGGTATGTGCGCCTTTTCCCATATTATTGAGTGATGCACTTGTACCGCTAATACATGTTCTTGTTGTCTTGTTCCCCTTTCTCGAATAAATAGTGAGTTTGCAGTCATGAATGATTCATGCTGTACTATTAGTGCGACTTGCTTTTTTATATGTTCATTCCCATTTAGACCACATGTTATTTAATATTTTCATTATAGAATGCAGACAGAATATCTTGTGTGTCAATGTTGTCTCTTAAACATTTTTGTTTGCTTCCAAATAAAAACTTTTTTTTTTTCCCAAGTTACCACTTCTCATTCCTGGGTTTAGCTTGTGACGAATATGGATAGACAAACATTCATTAAACATCTCCCACACACATTTACAAGTTATTAGCTAAGTAGCTAACACCTTTGTCATATAGAAGAATAAATTTTATACACATTTTCTTGTTTGAATGAGTAATTGATAATTGGCTATCGTTACAAAATATTTCAGACTTTCTTGTTTGTTTGCAGCAGTGTTGTTAGTTGTGCTATAGCGCTTAAGCGCTACAAACAAACGAATTTTGTTAAGTATTACACTGATTTCGTACAAAGTGTTGTCAAATAGAGACACTATAACACTGTAGCATAGTGAAATTTGAACAAACACTATTTTCTGTAGTATGTGATTGACAACACTGGCAGTATGTTATTGACAATACTGGTTTGCAGATGTTTTTCAAACCTATGATTTAGATGAAATCTTATGTTTTATTTATTTTGATATTGAAATACAACAGCAAAATCCTATCATATATCTTCATAGTTACATAATATTTTTACCGTTTTAGTATAGCATGAATTGCGCAATGTGTGAGAAGAGAGAGAAAAACAGAAATGAAGGTGTAAGAAAAAAGTTTAAGAGAGGAACACAAGGTTGGAAATCCTTTGTATCGAAATATTTGTGCAAAAGTTATGAATTGTTTTTGACACCAATAAGTGTTAACTGTTATTCAATGTAAATTTAAATTAGTATTCATTATATTATAGTAAATACTTTAGTGGCCGTGGCTATTATATATTATGAATGATTATAACTTGACTTCTCAATTGATTGGCTGAAGTCTTGTGTAACTTATCAACATCTGTTACTTTGTATTCAAAAGTCATATTATAAATAGCTGCTTCAAGCTATCAACCCAGTGATTACTGATTTCTACAATACTAATATTCTTGTGATTTATTTGAGCCTTTTGCACCATTTTTTTTTTACGATGAGTATAAATTGGAATATATTCTGAACAGGAAGGGACCTATATTCCAAATAGATATGCTAGAAAAGATAGAAGATTTGTTGAAATTGCTAATATATTGATAAATTTTTAGGGGATTAAATTAAAAAGAAATACATAATTTTGAATAGTCTCCATGGTGTCTAACTTCTTATAGTTAATGAAATGTGTTGTATTTTATTATTTACCATGTTCTGATTGTAAAATTAATAAATATTAAGGATGAGATATGGTTGGAGTATGGATTAATATGATCAGCTTTTCTTCTAACTTGCATGACAGGTATATGCAAAGATTTGATCCTGGGTTTGGATTCAATGGAGGATCATATCCAATGCAGCCAATGTATGCACCGATAGTGAATTACAACACCGAGTTTCCACAGCTTGGATCCCCTCATGGCCCCCAGCGATCTGCAGAACATCAACCACGGCCTCTCCCGCAGCATATATCAGGGCAGCATATATCAGGAACTTGGGTTCCACAATCAACACCTGCTGGAATTGGATATGGACATCCAGAGACCATGATGTCACCATTTAATCCTAATCAAGTTGGTGTACACTCTTCATCAACCATGTATTTGCATTCATCTCAGTATCCTTGTCAGCACCCGGGAATGCCTTTTATCCATCCCGAACATATTCACCAGCCCTTTGCACAGGTATAGGCAGCTACTACATCTCTTATGTTTGATTAAGTCCTAAACTATGTTTTATCAAGGTGCATAATTTCCATATTGTTTAGAGCATCTTTTAATTTATACTACTAAAATTAAAATGAAACAATAAACCTTCACAGTTGAAAAAGACAATCTAGGAATCTGACAAAGGTTGTATAGGCGTTTAGATCAGCCTCAGCTGGCTAATAAAATAGACGCGTTTTTCTATCTTAGAGATTGTTACAAGTTTTCTAAATCATTTGATATATATGTATGCTGCTAGTATAAATCCTGTGCACATGGCGCAGCATGATAAACATTTGAATGATTAGTAAATGAGATGAAAAAATGTTTGGTTGGTTAAAGAAAATGAAGTTCTCAAATCAAAACAAGAGGCTGAATTCATCATTTGTTCTATGATATTCTGACTGGTGTTATTGGTCGTTGAGGCTTATTGTGCACCTTTTTTGCACTTGACAATGGCAGTTTTTCCTCATTCATACTGCAAATTCGATTTGTTGATTCCCATCTATGTTTGGTTTTACCCTAATTCCTTAATTTGTCAAATTTTGGCTTCCTTTTTGGCAGCTGCTGCTTATGAATATTATGATCCTTTAACTTTTCACTAGGATCTAACAATTCTCTTTTATGTACCTGATCTGCAGTCTCATCAGCCACCACCTGATGCAAGTTTTGGATTGGCCCGGCCCCGATGAGGGGCATAGGCCATGCCTGCACCCAATCAGCCTGAGCTATATAATGTAAGATGATGGTCTGCTGCAGCTACAGATCTCTTTCAGCTGATTGGAGTGCAGGCATATAGGCCGAGTTGGGCTGGAATGGATTTGTGTATTTCTTCAAAAACCAGATCCAAACCTCTCATCTCGGTTTTCGAAGGATGCTTCATGCATCTTCCATGAGTACCATGACTATGTTTCTCTTGTGGACATTTGATATTTTGTGAGGAGCTTTTGGAGCACACACTGCTGCTCATGAAGAAGAGTGAACCAAGGACTTCTGCAGTAAGTTTGTGCTTGACTTGGATGAAGGTATGCTTTGCTTAACCTACACTGTGGCATTCAGTCGTTCTTCAAGCTTTGACTGACTCATTCTTTCCTCTTCATGTTGTAGTTCATCTAATTCATCTCTTGAGATTGGGTATTCGAGTATAGTTGAATCATCAGAGGGACACTTCAATGTTTCATAGGTAAGCAATTTTCCTTGCAAATTTTGACGTGAATTTAAGTTCAAAACCAATATGTTATTAACTTACTCAATATACTTTCAAAGAATGAGTATCAATTGCTATTTTTTGTTTGTGCGTGTGCATATTTTTCCAGCTTCAGCTCCCCAAAAAGAGGTAAAGGGATTTCTGATCTTGCTTGGCGACATTTGCCTTCAGACTGCAGAAAATTTTATGCTGAAGATTTAACTGGAGTATTCTAGCTCTAATCACTATTCCCTATATACTTTACATTCTGGCAAATTATCCTGAACCCTGTATGGCCAACTTCTGTGGATATTAGTTTGTATATTTAACTCTTCATAAACTTGTCTGCATTTCCTTATTTACAGTGGTCTTTTCATATGGATTGTTTGCTTACATTTTTTACCTTTCTGTCATTTTGTAATGAAAAGATCGATGCTGCATGCATGCAGATTTTTAGTTTACACCTGCCATTTTACATATTGGATATCATACTAATTTTTTGGTAATTATGATTCACCGAGGACATGTTTGATGATGTTTCTACATTTTGTTTTAGAAAAAGTTCAATTTTTTTAAAAAAAAACTTTGGAAACAAATCAAATACGAAACCTGTTTGATAATCTGAATTAGAAAACAACAGTAGAGAAGTGAAAGAAAAAAAACAGTGATAAGATAAATTTGATTTTAAAACATACACGGACTAGGCCACCAAACCCTGGCAAACTAGTAATAAAAAAAAGTTGTTATTACGGGTATTAAAAAAAGTTGTTGCAGTAATAAAATTGTCTCAAATGTATGTGACTATTACTAAATTACCCTTAATTAAATATATATTTAATGTTAACTTTTCATATACCAAGACCTTGGTAGTATTAATAAGGGGTATATTTGAAAAACGAGTAATCAATGCATTTAGAAATATGCATAATCTTATATTTAGGGACATGATTTTTTTAAACTACTCCTATAAAAAGGGACGGAGAGAGTAATACACAAGTAATAGATTTCACTTATTAAAATAAATCTCATTAATTAATTTATTACATTTGTATCAAATATCTCATAAATAGAACAAATGATCACATTTATAAAGAAAAAACTACATTTTACTTTTATTGAATACATTAAACAATCAATGAATCTAAAAAATTCTTATTTGTGTATAAATGTGACCACCATTTGCATTTGCATTTGATCCATATCCAAATAACACTTCACTTTTGTGGATGGGCACGTGGGAGTGGGAGATAATACCCTAGTCTTCATCTTTACTTAACCCTAAATTTAAATCCTAAAACTCCAAACTTGAACCCTAACCCCACCTCACGAGATTTGCTCCAATGAATCTCTAACCTTAGAAGATTCCAAATTTCCGCCATGGCTTCTGCAGATGAACCAGGAGCCTCGGCGCTGTTGAAGGTCGCCGATTTGAACCAATCCATGAACCGCTTGAAATTGTCGCCAACCTCCGTCAAAGATTCCAACTCTCACGAACACGCCGACAATGCTCCAATTCCTCCTCCATCGTCCAGTGGTGGTGTCAATAACATCTCCGAAGTTGACCAGTTCCTTCTCGATGCTATTCAGAACCCTCGTGAACGCCTTTCCAGTGAGTTTTCTCCATTTCATAGAAATTAGGGTCCCTATGACATGTGCGTGTGTGGGTTTTAGGAAGCTTTGCATTTGTAGAGTTCTATCTATGTTTTACAAAACTGATAAAGGTTTCTGCTTTAATTAATTTACAGTTTTACGGATGGAGCAGGATGTTGTGAAGTTCATTCAAGATCCTAATCAACATCAGCTTGAATTTCTGCAACTGCCAACTTCCTATTTGCGCTTAGCTGCACATCGGGTTGCTCAGCATTACTCGCTGCAGTCGATGGTTTTAATGGATTATAGTTTGCCGGATGATTCGGGGTCACGGATTATTGTCCACAAGACTTCTGGATGTAAGCCTCCTCATATTCGCCTTGCGGACATCCCTGTAAAATTACCGTCAGAAAACAATATTGCCAAGAAGATTGCAATTAAACAAAGACCGAAGAAGCAGTCCCTAGGTTGTAGTGATACAGATTCAAACTCAGTTAAGAATCGAAACTCTAAAAGTGTGGAGGAGAGAACAGAGGAGTATAGTAGAGCTCGTTCTAGGATCTTTAGTTCAAGCGATAATGATGGTACTATGGGTGGGAAACCAGAATGCGAGTCAAGGAAGCAGGATAAGTCTTTAGTTGGTTCCTTGGATGTTTCTAGGGTTGAAGATAAATCTGCTTCTGTGTCGGATGTTAGTTCCAGTAGGGTGTTGGTTGAGTCTTCCACAAATAACAGTAGGGCTAGAAGTAGGACAGAGACGGAATCAGTTGGTGGGCAAAGGCAAAGTAGTAGGGTGGCTATATTTCGGGACCGTGAAGTTGACCGCAAGGATCCTGATTATAACAGGAACTATGAAAGGTAAGCATGCCGGTTACCATTTCATCTAGTCTAGTAGTCTGTTGGAATTTTTGTTGTTTTTTTCACCTCTCAAAATAAAGGATTTCAGCACTCAGAATAAATTTGATGCCATCACTGTAGGAGCTATTAGATGCCTTTGATATTATGATTTCATGCTATTTTTTATTTATCATATTTGTGAATCTTTGAGATGTGGGGTCTGACATGATACGTCTACTGATCTACAATATTTGGCGTTAATTCATTTGTGTTGGGATTTAAAAGCTAACTAGCTAGGATTATGCAGGGAGGTTTTTTTCAGCGCATTTCAATTTGCTTCATAAAGAAAAAAAGTATCAAGTATCCTTCCTTCAAAAAAAAGTATCAAGTACTAGCATCACTTGTCATTACTTCTTCAACAGTTTAAGTGACATGTATTAAATTCACACTGCCTGAAATCTGATGGTTTGTTCCTAGTCTTATTGGGTTAAAAAATATGATGGATTTTTTCTTCTAGAAAAGCACCAAAACACGGTGTTACGGTTACCAATCGGTCATGCTTAATTAATACACTCATTTTTTTATTTCCTACTGTTGGCCATTATGTCCTAATTCCCAAGTACTTTTTTAAGTGAAGTTTGGAGTTTTGTGCTGCATAATAGATGTTTTCGGGTATAAGGCTTTAGATGTGTTGGGGGCCTGTATAATTGATATGCTATTGGGTTTCTGGCTTTCTGCATCAGAATGAAATTCAATTTTATAATTTATATGAGATATGATGTGCATGTGATTTAATTAGACAATATGTTATTAACATGCTATGTTACTATAGTTCCCTCAATAATAATTTTCTAGCTCTAATTACTATTCCTTATATAATTAGGGTTTCTGCCCCTAATTATAAGCACCTTTGATATGTTTCACATATATTAAGAAAAGTTGTTAGTGTAATTAATTTGCACATTTTATGTAATTGTCCTGTGTATAGATGTATTAAATTCTGACTTTTCATCTTCCAAGACAAATTACTTACATTTGGATAAAATTAATAAATGTATATAGTAATTTGAATAGTGCTTATAATTAGGGACTTGTTTTTTGAAAAAAGAACTTATAATTATGGACATTTACTTTGAAAGAGGGTTTATAATTAGGGACAGAGGTGGGTGGCATAAAGGTAGGGACATGGTTGATATGTGGTTTATGGATTTATCTGATTTTTTTTAACTGGCATCGTAGGTTTGTGCAAAGATTTGACCCTGGATTTGGGTTCAATGGAGGATCATACACCATGCAGCCCATGTATACAACAATATCAAACTATCGCACTGAGTTTCCACAGCTTGGGTCCAGTCATGGACTCCAGCTTTCTGCTGAACACCATCCACAACCTTTTCTCCAGCACATACCTGCGCCATGGGCTCCACCAGCACCCGCTGGAATAGGTTATGGATATCCAGAGACCATGTTACCATTTAATCCTAGACAAGTTGCTGCATGCTCTGCACCAACATTGTATTTGCATTCACCTCAGTATTCTTGTCACTGTCATGGGATGCCTTTTATTCCCCATGAACCTCTTCATCAACCATTTGCTCAGGTATAACGTCCCCCAAATGTCCAATTTAATGGTCAAGTCTTGTATAATAATTTAACAAGACAAGATGCTTAGCTTTCAGTGTCAGTGAATTTTATATAGCGCTTAACTTTTTAAACTACATACTTGAGCTTAACAGAAGCAACTCTAAAGTATTACTCTAAACTTTAGTTGTATAAACCTCCAGAGATCATAGCTATGATTTTGTATCATTTGACCCTTGATGTGATATTATGCATGCATCTTCCCATAACATAGTTTTGGGTTTTCCAAACGAGCACACACATTTTGCTTCAGAGTGCTTGTGAAATTTAACAAGTTCTTTAGTCTTTGACCTTTTTTTTGTATCTAAATTTTTTACTTTATTGTTTTCGATACGACAGTCTCATCAACCACTACCTGATGCAAGTTTCGGAATGGCCTGGCCCTGGTGAAGGGATGGGCCGTGCCTGCAACTGATCAGCTCGAGATAAATGATGTAAGCTGATGGGTTGCTGCAGCTTAAAAAATTAGCTGGTTTCAGTGCAGGCATATTGGCTGAGTTTGGCTGGAATAGATTTTTATATTTCTGTAAGACCATCTTTGATCCATTCCTCCATTCCTGGTCTTCCAAGGATGCTTATTGTGTCTTCCATGTCCCTTGTAGACATGTGCAATGATTACAAGTAGTCAAGTGTGGACTTATCTAGAGCTGAATAAGTTTGTGCTGGACTTGGATGAAGGTATGCTTTGCTTGACCTATACTGTGGAATGGAGTTGTTATTGTAGCTTGTCTAAGCAATTGTTTCCGTGTAGAAGTTCGTCATTTTCATTTATTAATCATTTTCAGTTATTAAAATTCGGTAAGTGAAAAATGTGTATCAGTCAGTAATATTTTCAAATACCCCATCACCAAAGTTCTTTTTTTTAGTTAAATTTCTTATACACCTTGTTACGTGAAATCAGTATAATTATGATGAAAAACAATTTTTACATTAGCTATGTGAAAAATAATTATGTAAATGAAGCTTTTGTTCATGCTACCTGCACAAAATGTTTTATATATTTTCTTGTTTTTGATACAGCTCCTTAAAGAGCACAAGGGGTTACTTCAAAAGAGCTTGGCACGTCTGCCTTCGAATTGCTGGAATTTTGTTGCTGAGATTCAACTGGAATTCCCAAGCTCTTGTCATATACACACGACTTCTGTTGACTGGTTGATATTCTTGTGCCAAAGCTGCCAAATCCTTGTCATTTGTTACTTTCCTAAGTTGAGTTGAAAAGTGTAATAAGTTGGTTTGGTTTGGTTGTACGGAAAAACAAGGCCAAACCAATAAAAATCGATTAATTTGGTTGTAGGCAAAAAAAATTACAAAGCTCAAATCAAGCCAACCTGCTGAATAACGGGGTTGTTTGAATACATTTGTTAGATCAACTCCTTAAAAAAAATCGTTAAAAACAGCAATAATAGTAATTGTTGTATGCATTAAGGAAGGAAATTTTACCCTATGCCCCTACATTTATATCACCGCAATATTTTACCCGAACCACCCATTTTGCAAGGCATCATTTTTTATTTTGTTCCAGATAATTTTTTTCACTGTTCCAGTTCACATTGGAAAACAATTTTCAAGTTTTCCAGAATTGCAATTGTTTCTGGAAACAATTGATGAATCTTTCCCGTTTCATGTAGCCCCATAGCTCCGTTAAAATTTTATTTGCAAAGCATCCATAAAATTAAAGTGATATAAAGTAATTTCCTAAAAAAAAATTGTTTCTCCCAAGTATTTAACCATTGAAAATGACCTCTTCCAACGTAAGATCAAAATTTCCACAATTTGAATTTACGGCCTTTGCTTAAAGCTTCTGTTTGCTTTCAAATCCAATTTTACAACCGTAGTTATGAACAGTGGATTGTAAATGCAGAATATGTCACAGTGATAAAAAAAAAAAAAAAAATCCCGAAGCCGCATATGAAGGGGTCCACTTGTAGCCATATAGAAATAACCCTTTTGTACATCATATCTATGGAGTAGTCTTAATCATAATGATAAAAAATTCCCAGAGATTTCATAAATAACCAGTTTATAAGTAATCCAAAAATAAGTAATAAAAAAACAGTATATAACTGGATGGATCGACGCTGGAAAAGATTTAAAACTATTCTGGCTTTAAAATTTACCAAACCGGAAATGATTTTAACAAATTTCCAGAATTACCGTGTAATCCAAAAATGTTTATATTAGTTTTCCAGGAAATACATACCTGTCATTGCAGGTAGGGGTGAACTCATGTTGGACTAGGAAATGTTGAAAGTGAGGGTGAAAAGTTAAATGATAAAAAGGACAACTTTAGAATTATTAGTGATTTGTAGGGGTGAAGACGTAGGGGTATAAGGTGAAATTTTCATTAAGGAAAAGTGTATTGGAGCGAAAATGTTTTTCTTGATGTTGAAAATCATTGATGGGTCAGGTCCGGTGGGCTGGCCAATCAATACACATTTCCCACCCTATGAGGTTCTCACGCGTCCTATTTTTTTTCTTTCAAAATGCCCCTCAGATTTTATAATTCGGAACCAGTTCGAGATATATAATCCGAACCATTTCGATATATATATATATATATATATATATATATATATAAACACACACACACACAAGAACAACAACTTCCCCCATTTTTACAGTTTCACTTTCACTTTCTCTCACTTTTTATCCGAAAATCAACAAATTGGTCGAATCTTGGAGTTTTTTTGCTTAAAGTCATCACATTTCAAGCTTTATCAAACATCAAACTGAAGGTCTCATTCCATCTGCATGTTTGCATTGAGTTCGATTTATAAAATTGAAACTGGATTGTTGAAGTTTCAATTTTATAATCCGAACTGTACCAGTATGAAGATTTTTTTGACTTTTGTGTATTTCTGTTGATAGTAGTTAACTCCTTTTATGCATGTTACAGGTATGGAACAACCTGTTGAGCGCATCAAGGGTCAAAGAACAGTGATGCATGCTTATGTTAAGAGGGAGCGTATGGAGAGGTTGCGCGGAGGGTGGGGAGAGCCCAGTCGTGACAGGGGTAGGGCATGCCGTGCTGGTGCTGATGGTGAGGGAACCTCCCAGGGGAACTATGCTGAGCCACAACACGAGCCTCAGATAGAGATGGAGGAGCAGGTGGAGGTGGACGATGATGAGCAAGAGGACCGTGTGTCAGAGCCAGAGGAGCTTGAGGATTATCCTGGTGGCCCAAGGGTGTGGTGGAGCAAGGGTCTGATCAGTGACGCCATTTGGAGGCTATCCTGACAGAGGTTCATGGAGGGAGAGTTTATCGTCGTAAGCGTGCTGTTAGGGGTAGGGGTGGCGGGGCTTAGTCTTACTTAGTTTTTGCTTTATGGTGTTGTAATGATTAATTTAGAATTTTATGTCTGAAAAATTGGATTGTATTATTCCGAATAATTTTAGTAATAATTTTTATGTTTGAAAATTGTGTTGTGTTGTTTCTTATCGTTTCAATTACAACATTTTTTGTCATTTATTCAAGAATGCATGTTTATTTTACAAGATTAAATAATATGTATGTATAAAAAAAACACAGCTTCTGTTTCTGCACTGATACATTTTAGATTATATAATCCGTAATGTTTAATGACATTCCATATTATATAATCCGAACTGGTCATTTTTTTTTACCTTTTTTACGCCAAAGTTATGCTTTTCTGGGGTGTTTGACATGTTTCGGATTATATAATACGAAATGTATAAAAGGATTTCGTTTTATAAAATCTGAAGTGTAGTTTCACAGAGATTTCACAAACATCTCCAAGGTGCTCTATGTTCCAAAAGCTTAAGAATGTTTCGGATTTTATAATCCAAACTATGTCCGGATTATAAAATCTGGACAAAGGGTATTTTGGGAAAAAAATAGGGCGCGCGAAAATGTCATAATGGAAAAAGTAAAAGCCTTTTGGATGTGTTGGATCTCAAAAATGCTACCTCAAATACAACTGAGGCCCATATAAAAATGCTCGGCCAATATAAAAATATGGAGACCGGGTTATACAGCTGAGTCATCGGCTCAGTGATGCGGTTCAACCAGTGATCTAATGGTTTGACTAGTGACCCCGTCACTTTGTTCGGTTGATGGTCGATCTGACTATAACACACTGGTTTCGAGTTTTATTTCATACAGCTAATAAATAAATTAAGAACAAACAAAACCAAGATAATTGTTTTAATGCATTAACAAATGCTCTCTGAGCAACTAGAGAGGATTTGACTCATATATTTGTATAACAAAACTGTTGCATAATCCAACTAAATGCTAGGGAAGAAAGTTCATTTGCTAAGGTTTTAGGAGAACTTGTTCTCGGATTTATCTAATATAAGATCACAAAACCAATATCCCATTCTAGTTCCACTAGCACCAGTTCCTCAGCAAACACGACTATAGTACCATACACATGTTCAGCAACACAGCTCAGCTATCCACAGTCAGCATCTTGTCTATGCTTGAAAAGTTTTGATAAAAAGCTTTGAAATGCTTGTAAGCAATGTCTATATCTTCCTTCCCACATATTTCTCTTATACTGCAAATCAAGTACAAGCAAACTCAGACAATCTATATTATATCCTTGGTGTAAGTCAGAGATGAATGGAACATAAGTAATCACAATTCCTTCTTTTTCAGAATGGTTTTTTCTTCTATTTATTATTCATAAAAGAAGAATTTTTTTTTTTTTCGTAAAAGAAGAAATTCAATAAGACAAAGACAAGAAATTAAGGGGGATAACATCTAATATTGGTTGAGCGGCATGTATTTCCATGGTGCTCGTTTTTCCAATTTTGAAGCATGTCTAAATGATCCTACTCACATTCAACCTAGTGCCAGGCGGTTTGGCCAATAGTAGGCCAACAAATATTGAATGGTAAAGCCAGCCAATACCTGATTCCAAAATGTTGGAAATTCCGCCTTAATTGCGGTCCACCCCTAGTCGCCTAAATTGCGACCTTTGGTTTGCTTTCATTGCAGCCTCCAACACCTTCATTGTGTTGGCTTTGAGGGGGTGGATTTAGAGGCACTCCTCACCTTACAAGCCGGTTTTGTAAGGATGAGTTAGGCCCCAAATTTCAACACAAAATAATCTCTTATTTGTTTTTTTTTTTTAGATTATGCAGAAAAAAGCCAGCCAATACCTGATTCCAAATGATTAAGTCAAACCTCATAAATATTGAAAATTGATTTTTTTTTCTTAGGACTCATTTCCCGGATACAAAAAAAAAATGGTTAATTGACTTTCATCTTTAGACATATGTGCAAGAACCAACTGCCTGACATGGTTAATGGTTACAACTTATACCTTTTTAGTATCAAGCCTGAGCATATGACAAGGTTTCATAAAGGCTTTAATAGGTTATTGGCAGTAGTTATATATTTTTCTCTCTTTCAAAATCATTTGATACCTGTGCATTGAAAGTTGAGCAATTCCACAGTCAACAGTTCGGATGCCAACCCCAGAAGCGAGTATTGGACCTATGGTTGATCCGCATCCCATGTCATTTCTAACCACGAATTCCTACAGTGAGTAGACAAAATATAATATTCAAATGCCTTAATTATGTGATATAACAAGCATAGATAACACATTTACTTTCTCTTTCATCTATTGCTAGAGATTATTTTGGAAAGCTACTCAAGTAACTTAAGAATAAAATTTGAAGACTTTTTTGCAGAACACTTCTTTGAATTAAAAAAATTGCATTAAAACGAATAAATAGTTTAAACAAAATGAGAAATAATAGAGAGGAATTGCCTGAGTTGGAAGGTTATGGGTTTTCCCAACTTCTTTAAAAAGAAGAGATGTGATTCCACTGGTAGCATAGCGCTGGTTTGCGTTGTGCTTAATAACAAGTCCTTTCTGCAGCTCTGGTCGGTGGTGTTCTTCATGCTTATCTGCAAAATTTGGATGAACTCCATGGGCCATATCTGCAGACACTGTTGGAAACAGAATCCAAAAGTTAATTTAGTGGTCCCATTCAGAATATCGTGTGAGACAACAAATTACCGACATCAAATTTACTATTGCTGATATGACGATAAAAATCACTATTTTCCATTGAATGTGCTCTTTTATCATAAATAGAACTACATTTTCAACATCTAATTAAACGACAAACTCTCCATATTGCAGGACGAAATTATCGGCACGTTTCATTAAACCCGGAAACAAATTCATGTATAAGCTCTTTCTCTTTCTATCTTTTAAGAAAATAAAAATTGGCTTCCACCCAAAAATTTAAATTGACATCCCAATAGATCTAGTAAACAGAAGAGAGTCCAGAAACAGAATAAATAAATAAATGCTAGGATTATTTCCTTAGTCACATCACACCCCTTAATAAGATATAAGTCCTGAACAAATGGTTGCCGTGGCTGAAACAGCTCGAGACCTCTTTTATCAATTTCAGCCATTATTTTAAACCCCATATCCTCTTTACTAATCCATAATTTGAGCTTTCTTAGGAGCCACTAGTTATCTATACTAGTTGACCTACAACAGAAGGTTGACAATTGAAGTTTAAAATTAACCCTTAATATTGGAATTACATGCATAAAGTTAATTATTATGTTCATGCATTTGTCATATATTTATACCGAGAAATGATTGGCGTATAGTGCGCTCAAAAGAGCCTTCACCAACATAGTTATTTGCCAAGCTTGCAACTATACGTCTCATGGCCTGAAACATGGTGGGTGCACCAGCTCCTTGAGCAGAATCTGAACCCACCTAAACAGCAGTGGTTAGACGTAGGACTGTGAAATCAATAGCAAAATATCATTACATTACAAAAAAACAGATGCATTATGCCAACTCATAAATAGGATATATCATAAAGGATTTAATTTGATTTATTGTGAGTGTCAAGAGTCCCACACTACCAATGATTGCTATGATTTTTTTTTAGAGGAAATGATTGATATGATGTTATTTCCATCAGTTTGAAAGAACAGTTTATTGCATAGGTTAATGACGTAGTACTTTCTTGTTCATTGTTATTGAATAGTTATAATAAATTAATAATAATAGATATTTTTCAAATATATAGCAACTATTGTGAGAACAGTGGGTGAAAATATAAAAGATTTTTCGATACATAAGTGTGCAAAAGAATCATAAAACAAAAAGCATACAAATTTAAAAAGAAGACAAATACCTCCTCATTGTCAAACAGAGCAACCATCCGAATTGCTTGTTCACTAGCCAAATCATCCGGAGATTCACACGAGTCAACAAGTGCCCTTAATGCACAATAACTTGAAGCGAGATTATCTAATCTTCCAGAAAAAATGAATTCATTGTTTGCACCTCCAAGGCAGCTAGGTTGAGTATCACAAACATTCAGTTCAATACTCACTATCTCATCAACATCACATTTCAACTCCTCTGACAATATCTGAAAATTAAAGACAAGGGCTATTATAAAGAATAGTAAGCAATAGTTAAAGCAAGCTACATTTAAAGTCAGGGTAGTTTAAAATCAAGACAGACAAACTGAATCCTTTAATTCCTTTACAAAAATTCTTTACATAAAACATGAAAGCAAGTAAAAAATCTCGGTCAATAGTCCTTGCCCTCAATGCAATCATCCCTTTCTATGAATGAATATTTACAGTCCACCTTCCAACATATTTGCATGCATTTCAATAGCAAATATCTAATGCAACCAATTCATTGGATTATTAAATTGTAATGGACTGAGGAATACAAAATATGTATAAGGAAAATGCCAAGACACTGGTTAAGAAAATCAAAGAATTTTCTATGGGAAAGTGTACCTTTTAAAATTTCCAAAATAATAATGTTCTAAATTTTGATTCCTTAACCACTGCTCTTCCTAAGATCACAGGTTAGCACAACCCAAGTAGGAGACCCGTGATTTGAAAGGTCTCGGTGTTTCTTTTATCATCATCGATAATAACTCAAGAATGTGGTATGAAATCAGAATTATATCTTACATTACCATACTGATATCTAGTTGTGATCAAGACCCGAAGAGTAGGAAAACCAATTATAGCAGGCAGAGTAACTTTTAAGATGTCCCTAAAATCGCCATGTCAGGCTCTGAATGATGTTTCTTTGACTTGCGTTTTAAGATATCTATGCCGTACCACAGGAACTATAGTATATAGCAATTTCAATTTCAATTTGGAAAATTAATGGATTTGATTTTAATTTTCTTTCTTCTACTGAATCTAGACTGTACTATGAAGAAAAAATGGGAAACAAACATGAAAATGATAGTTGTGGATGGAATCATCTTATTTTATTTTATTTTGAATAAATGTTTAAAAAAAATTATTGGTAAGGTATGCATGGTTTGCTTTCCTCAACTCAAATTAAGCACAACTAGTTTGAATCCATGAACATGAAAGATCATTCAAAGGTGAAACCTTTGAAGAGAACTTCATATTCAAACTCAATTCGAAAGAAGGAAAAACAATACGTACCTGCATAAGCAGTGGATGATGAGAAGCTTTGGATGACAATGAAGCAGTCTTCTCTTTTGACTCTGAAGAAGTGTCCTTGAGTTTCATCGAGAGTAAAGGAAGAAGATGAGTCTCAAAATTTGGTTTGAAACCATCCTGGTTCACTGTGCTAAACAATGAAACAAATATGAGACGGCAATAGAATCTGCTAGCTTGCATGTCTTTGTGACAGAGCATTAACATATAATAATGAAGTAATGAGCCAAAAATAAATAAATACTATGGCCACGTAGAAAAACCATACATTTCCCTCAATGATAGTACAAATGTTTGCCGGTATTTGCTGATCATTAACTGGAAATATTTATGCAAACAAGAGACAAATGATATCACTGAAAAATCAGACATGCTCCTCTGAAGTAAGGGATTAACCATTGATGAATAAATCAATGGTTAATGTTACAACACACATGCATTACAAATCATAGGGGTGTTGAAATATCAAACCTTAAATTTCTCATTAATAATTGAGATTACTAGTCACTTGAGGAGAGTTAGATCCCACTGAACCATGATGTTTAGTTTGATGAATATATGGACGTGATGATGATAGTTAGTTAGTGTTAGGCCATGTTTGGATAAACAGATTAATTAAACAATAAACACATATCGCGTAAGTACTTGTGTATAAGACATTTCTAAAAAAAGTGAAACAATTTTCATACAAGTTATGAGCTGTTTCCATAAGTTATTTCCATAAGCTCCCATTAAAGTCTCACAAGTGATTATGTTAATGGATAAGCTTAAATAATTCAATCCAAAGAAGCCCAAGTGCAGCCAGGAGTTGTAATTGAATTAAGAAAAAATGATATCATACAATTTGATGAGTGTGAGTTATAGTACCGGTCAAGATGAATGGCAAGAGTAGGAATACGCAAAATGGGTCTGTTGACTTTGACAAGCTTATGAACAAAAGAATTATCACTTCTTCTGAGAATAACTCTTCCTGCAACACTCAAATCCCTATCAAACCAAGTATGCCATAACCCACCTCCATAAGTCTGAACATTTACCATCATATAAGAAGAAGCCTTCAATGACGCTGTTTTCGGCTTCAGTTTCAGACACGGACTATCCGTATGAGCTGCTATCGCATAAAAACCATTACCCACATCGTACCTTCAAGAACAACAATGCACAGTTCCATTCGAAGTCCATCAGAAGATAATAATAACAAGAGTGAATGATCATAATCAGTCCTCGAAATTATAAGCAGCAGTCAAAAATCAAAATAGTCTCTCATTATTGCACATACATCCCCAAAATTGTAATATAACATTCAAAATGGTCCTTCCATTAATTTCTAACATTAGAGGCTATGACGTGCCACGTTAACCAGACATATCGCATTGCACGTTGATTCCACATCAATGTTAGTTCATTAATGACTAATTTCCCTTAGAAAGTTAGGTTATCAGGTACAAATTTGCTGTAATTACAATTGTACATGGACTAATTACTAGCAAATTAGTCCCTAATATGCATTGATGTGGAATCTACGTAGAGGACCACATATTCGGTAAGGGTAAAAGCTAATGTAATCCACCACCCCCAGAAATTGGAGGTGTTGTTGGGCATTTACACCCTTGTAATTTGCGAATAGGCAAAAAAAGACCCTGATTTTGAATGACGTCCCACAACTTGGTCCTTCTACTAACTTGTAATGACTGGTTTGACAGTAAGCGATATAATTCAAGGACTAATTTACCATTAAGTGATATAACTCACTGGCAGTAACTTGTATAATACACAAACTAATTTCCTAGTAAATGATATAATTTCGGGACAAATTTGACTATAAATAATCAGGTACAAGTTAACCAAATGATCAAGTTGCTTGACATAATTAAAAATCGTGGTTTTTTTTGTCTATTTGTAAATGATTGACCCCTATGATTTCAGGGGGAAAATAGGAGATTTACTTGAAAAAGCTAATATCGGGACTATTTTAATGACATTTTACAATTTCAGTTGGAATAATTGAAACTCACTTTTGTCCAACGGCGAAAGCAACCAAACAAGACATATTACGAGTGAAGAAGTATCGTCCACCTGGTTTGAGGTTCCATTCTTCATTCTCATTAAGAAGATGAAAACCAGCTGCGATTAATTGTCGTTTTGCTTCAGCTACAGACGAAACGAAAAGGTTAGTTTCGGAAGAATAAGGGGGTTTAGGGTATAAATGGAAGCTACCTGTGGCGTGGAAATGAGTCCATGATTCGTTGAGATAATCGAGAAGATCGTTAACAATGGAAACGGATTCGGATTTTGAAGATGTGGAATTGGTGGAGCAGAAGCTGCGTGGACGAATGAAGGATGACGAATTTGGGAGATTGCGGTAGCGAAGAAATGGTTTGAGATTGAGATTGAGATTGAGATTGAGTGATGGAGAAGAAGAATGGAGAAGAAGAATGTGTGGTCGAGTTATTGTTGATGCCATGTTTCTGACTGAGTTCAACTAGTATTGCATCACTGTGGATATCATTAGAATCATTGATGATAACTTTGACCAAAAAAGTCATAACACATCCCAAAGAATGGGACTATATAGATTAGATTAATGAGTCACTCGTGATGATAAGTTCAGCTAAATGAATAGATATTAACAAGTCATTATGTGATACTCCCTCCGTTCCTTTTTAAGTGTCTCTTTTGAAGAAAATTTTTGTTTTTAATTAACTGTCACTTTCAAAGTTCAATGCAAAATTAAATTTGTTTTACCAATATTACCCTTAGTTATTTATTGCGGAGAGAGAACTATATGATATGAGATATTAAATGAATAAGGTCATTATAGTAAAAGTATAACTTATTGCACTAAAAGTAGTAACATTTATTGATTGTCTTGGTTTTTGTAAAATGTCAAAAAGTGACAATTAAAAAGGAACGGTGGTAGTACTAAACTTCTACCCGACGCACGGAAAAAATATACTCCATATGAGATCAAATTATATTTTTAATTATAATATTATTTTTAAAAATATATATCGTAGAGAGAAAATTATAAATGAGGAGTAATATTTTTAACCATTAAAAGATTTAGGTTCAAAATATGAAAAGAGAATAGTTTTTTTTTTGTATATTTGCTTCAATTATTCATTATCATGCGAACTTCAATATGAGGAGCTTTGCTTAACTTTCATTTTGTTCTACGATTAATAGGTGAAGAAAGGGTGTTTTATAGTGGACGCAATTCCTCCTGAATTTCTAAACTCTATCAAAACATCTGACCTGCCAAATCACAAATTCACACTCAAGATTGGGACCTCTGTAATGCTTCTAAAAGATTTAGACCCGGCTGGGGGTTTTCGCAATGGTACTAGATTAATTGTTACAAGGCTAGGTCAATTTGTACTTCAGGCCAAAAGTATATCAGGAAAAAATATTGGTGACCTGATATTAGTTCCTAGAATAGATATGTCTCCTTCACAATCACAATGGCCTTTCAAGCTAGTTAGAAGACAATTTCCAATTGTTGTCTCATATGCTATGACAATCAACAAATCTCAAGGTCACTTCTTCGACACTGTGTGGTCAGCTGTGCACTACCCTTTCTAGAGTCAAAAGCAAAGATGGACTCAAGACTCTAATTCATGAAAAGGAGAAAAAGGAAATGTCCAGCACTACAAATTTAGGTGGTATTCGAAGAGGTTTCCTAAACCTCTAACAAGTAATACTTTTGTCATATATATACACATATCAGAATAAATATTCTATTTTCATGGTCATTTACTTCTATTGCTTATTTATACTAAATTATATGAATATTTCTTCTAACATGATTTTCTGTTAATAGAATAAACATCGATCTTATGGTTTAATTCAACTAAAGAAATAGATATATCAATCTGTGGGCAATAGCTGTTTTTATTCCTATAGTAGATTTTTTTCTATCATGTGGGCAATAGCTGTTGTTATTCCTATAGTAGAATTTTTTTCTATCAGTAATGAATGCAATAAAAAGCAACAAAGTGGCCATGCCATTCTGCTCGCAACATAATCTTGGTGAATACACATACGTCAAGAAATTGCACACATTAGTCCTCTCAACTATTTTACTGAATAAAAAGAAAATGAACCTACTATATAGTATATACCATATGGTTTCCTAAATATTTGAAACTGAAGTAGTGAACAATTAAATATATTTGTATATATTCCATTATACGCTTTCAATTGCTTATTAACTTATACTTTATTAACAGGATATTTGTTTATGGGAACCAACCTTCATGGAGAAGTTTTTTGATGAGCTAGGCGATCATTGGTGGTTAGTGAATGATGATGGGAACAGATACCATGTTAAACATAATGACAAGCTGAAGATCAAAAGTAGTTTCAACACCTCTGTCGCTGTCATCAGAATTTAAGCTTTACTTGGATCCTGTTGCTATTTTGAGTTATATTCCTAATATTCCTAATCTGTCATTTTCTTTTGTGATTTTAGAACATATAAAAACTCAACTGTCTCTTTTTTTATGGTTAATATTAATGGATGCACTATATTTGATCAGATATCACTTCGTATGTTGATGTATGCTGCCAAACCAATTTTAAATGCTGAGGAGAGTCATGCTTGGAATGCCTTTTTCATGCACCAGAGGCATGCTTGGAAAGGTTTTTACAGAGGAATTTAGTTAATATTAAAGGTTGGTTAATATTACAACATGCAATTTAGTCAACGTTACTAAGATTGCCACTCAAATCACTTGGTTGTGCAGTATTTCTATTTCTATTTCTATTTTGTGTGTACTCTTGTTACTTATTGGTTCTTTTGCTGCTATTTTATGCATTTATTGGTGGTGGATTATTGTCGTTAGGGATAATGGTGATGGTGTGTACTACTCCTATGTATGCATTTGCTACTCTATAATCACTGTTTCTTGAGCATAAGATAAGTGTTTACCTTATCTATGTTTGGTTATCATAGTGCCGTCCACACACAACGATGCCAATTTGTGCGAACACGAGTATCTCCTTAGTTTTTTTATGGGATGAGTTTTTTTACTGGTTAATTTATATACATTAACAATGTAATATTTCTTTTTCTTTTTGCCACATCATCTTCAAATCAAGTTTAAGAATCTATTTTTACTAATTCCATATTTATGGGACGATTTACTGTGTTGTAGACCTATATAATCCCCATTTTTCTTCGACTATAGGAATTAAAAATATATATTTACTAGACCTTTGACCCGTGCGACGCACGGGTCCATGTATAAAATAACTTGGTCTGAAAGACATTTGATCTTACCAAAGCTTCAATTTTAGATCCAACAAAATCTAAGAGAGATTTTATTTATCTTATTTTGCATCCATTAATTGGCCAATATGTATACAAAAACATGATATGTAATAGAAAATATGTGGGTGACAAAGCACTTTGCGCTATATCTTGTCTACAAAAATTGTAACCCTCAATGTACATTAACGGCATATATAATAGAGTCATCCAAACTAATATTTCAATTTCACAACCCTTGCAAGGACTGAACCAAAGCATTTCTGCCAACAAAAAACAACTTGATCAAATAATATATAAGATTAGCAAAGTTTAGTTCCTTCCAACTTTTATATGTACAAAATTTGCAGGAATAGATTCTATCAAATCTTTGATGACCATTTTGTGTCTAAAGCTAATCATTATATAATAAGACTATTATAGAAGGATGACTCACTTAGATATCAAAGTTTGAGTTAGTTCAACTTCAGTCTGTTATGTTGTCCTGAAAGTCAAAATAAAGATTAGTATTTATCATATATGTTGGATCATTTACTTAATCTTATATTTGTTGACTTCAGATGAATCAACATTTAGAATAAGTATGTTTTATTTTGACATTGTGGCTGAAATATTACGTGATCACCAAACCAAATTTTTTAAATCCAAAAGAAAGAGAGGCAGTAAATAACTTTTATCTCTCTTACAAACATGGGCAATTGTAAATGACGTACAATAACAAATGGCTAGAAATGAAGAGCAGTGAATAAAAAAGGATCACACAATTTAGTGTTCGAACATTTAGAGTTTGGCAAATGTGTTGTCACCGGAGTCATTGGATTCGTTTTACTTAACGAAGTAGTATCTGCTTCTAACTCAAAATGATTATGACTTCAATTTCAATTAGTTTTTAGTATAAAACTTAAATATCTAAAATGACAATTTCTAGAGAAAATAAAATAAAATGCATTGGAGTTGAGTATAGTACCCGAAGTTGATTACGATGCAGGTTCTGAAATTCATTCAAACATATGTAAAGCCTCTGTCTTTGCTCTTATTTGAAGGAATGTCTATGGATATGAAATAGAATGGAAGAAAATATGAAATGAGTTTGTGAAAGTTGAGATTTTGATTAGTGGGGGATGAAAGTGACGGTAGGAGGCAGAAGAAGAATGAAAAAGAGATGATTAATAAGGGTTTGATGCTAGGAGGTTGAGAATAGAAAAACTCATATCAATTTTTGGGTGGTGTAGTGAGTTGGCTGCAACTATTATATACACTTAGCGGTTATCAATTTAATATGTCAATTAGGGGTTATCAATTGAATTGCATGAGCGGTTGGAATATGGAAGGTGAGATTAATTGATGAACGGTTGGATGAGAAGTGGCTGGGTAAGGATGCATTTAATGCATTTGATGAAGGATTAAGGAGAAATGTGTCATTTTGGGTGTTTGGGTTGCATTAGGGTTAGAGATTCATGTGATCAGACTGCATAACATTTATATATAAGTGATAATGAAGGTCTATTTTAGCGACCAACACCTTTTCCACTTAGACAAAAATGTAAATAACTGTTCTTTTTTATTTTCTCATTTTTTTTCACCGTCCTTTCGTGTCTCTTACTTCTCTTTTGCTCTCTCTGTCTGTCTTTTGTTGTTGCCGCTCATAAATTGATGATGTGTTGTTTGCTTCCTTCCATTCAAGTGAAATCATATGCCACAATTGTTTTATTGAAATCAACCTTGCTTCCACTCATGACAGTAATAATAAACCAAATATACCTCTTCTCTTGTTGATATGCAGCAGCCAAACTGAATCCAACAAATCAAAGTATTTCAGCGGAATTCAAAAACTCAGAGATTCAAGATGAGGGATTGTTGATTATACGCAGAGAAGGTGGTGAGAGAAGGGGCTTACAACAAAAACTCAGATACGGAGGGATAGTGGATTTTTTTTTTAAATTATAAAATAAAATACAACAGCTAATTACATTTTTGTCATTTTATTTTGATTGGTCCAAAAAACAAAAACATGGTTATTCTTGTTCAAGTGAAAAATGTTGGTTGCTAAAATAGACTTTCATAAAAATGAGTAGGTCTATTGTAGTAAAATAGACTTTTATCAAATCAAACCATTGTAGTCGAAAGTAACGCTATCACATATGTCAAAATAAAATAAAAGGTAACGCTATCACATATAGAAACCATGCACACATAAAATAAAACATTGTCTAAAATGGCGGCACATATCAAAACCAAAACCAGCAATAGAGAAAATAAATTATTATTTTTTAGTTAAACTGCAGGTAATTGGTATGAGTATGGATATTTATGTATCCAACGAACGGATACATGTATGATATTTAAGTTGTTCTCCACAAAGTTTTGGATTTGTATGAGTATTTTTTTTTTCAAATTGCGGTACAAAAATGAGTACCATAGTATTTGAACCCTACCGATTGTCAAACTTGTACTCTGTAATGAGTCAAAGAGTTAAAAGAGACAATATAGAAAATATGAATGTGGACTCTTATAAATAAGAGAAGGCCAAAGAAATAAGGATGAAAAGTGTGATGTCATAATCATATTCTTTTCTACCTTTTTTTTTTGTTGAAAATATCTTCTTTTATACTTGTATTCTCCTTCTCTGGATTCTCTCTAATTCTTCCTTCTTTATTGTACTCATTCAAGCTTATACTTTGGTTAACTTATTTTACTTCTCTAGTTTAAGGGTCTGTTACATAATCTTAAATATCAAACTATGATGGAGTAAGGAAATCCACAAATGATTATTTATCGGTTGGGTGTAATGTTTAATCCTTGATACTCAAAGCCAATAAAGATTGGTCTAATTGGTAATTCAATTCATATCTCAAAAATACGAGTTCGAATTTAGCTATCAAGGTTGTGAGGATAATACAAGTTAATATTCTTATAATTTCACTATTTAACTCCACAACTCCACCTACTAAGTAAACCTTATGAATTTAGCTAAGCAAACCTACTTGAGTTAGTCTGGTAGTATTAACTTGAGACCTTGGAGCATGTTCCTTCTCAAGGTCTTCGTTTCGATTCTCCTTAGTGTCGATTTGGGTGAACTACTTTAACTTCTTAAAAAAAATGTAACAAGTAGTTACAAAAAAAGATAAGGAATAACATATGCATATGCACCGTTTTGTTAGGATCAACTTCAACTGGACATTCAGGATTACATTAGCAAGATAATCTCATTAACAATTAGTTATTTTGATATGAAAACTCAAGAAAACCAACATTAATAGATGATTTGCAGCTTCTTTTAACATCTTTGATATTTGCAAGATATTGCTCCTATACTATGCCTTCAACATGTGCTACTTAATGCGAGCTATTATTTTATTTTTAAATTAATCATACAATAATTATGATTCATCATACTAAATAACTAAAAGACATTGGTTAAAGTATGGGATAATTGCTTCATCATGCACTTCAGGTGTAGAAACTATAAGTGGATGAATCAGCAATAATGTTCCTCAAGCCTCCAACTGTTGATGCCAGCATAATACATACACCTATGTAAATTCCAGTCTGAAATAAAGACACATAAATTGATAATCAATACATTGAGAAAACAATTCACAGTTTCTTTGGTTTTTGTATTCTGTTTTTAGATTTTGTCATTGTAAAGGAAAAAGTTGCCAATGCTAGTGTCAATTGATCACTCATTACCCAATTGATGAACCAGTTGATGCTGAATTTCTTTGGTTTCTTGATTATCATCCACATTATGCCAGGAAGCTGAAACAATTAACAAGCCAATAATTGACTTTTCAATTTTAGAATCAATTCATTTTAAATTGACAATTTGACACAAGAGCATAGAGAGGACAAGAGAGCCTTACAAAATATGAAGTGGGAGCAAAACCAAATCCACCAAAGAATCCAAGAAGATCACCAAAGAATGGAAAAGTGACCCCAAAGAATAATGTAAAAGCTGAAACATTTCAACAAAGACCTATCATGAAGAAAATAATTCTTCTATCTACTACAGAAAATTAGTTTCGCATCGAGTTTTGACATCTTACCTACATAAGCAGATCGAGCTACAAGTCTAAGTGCTACACCGGGAGGGAAGTTCAATCTTCGCATCATCATCCTCTCAATCAAGTCAAAAACAGGCATTGCATAAACCTATAATATATTTTTACCCAACCAATTAGAAAAGAAAATTTAAGATCTGTTTAGTTTCTGAAAACATATTCTATTTTCATTTTTGTTTTCACTTTCAATCACAAAAAACGTTACGACATTTTCAAATATTTGTACAAAAAATGGTAAAAAAATATTAACGCTATGTTCACTATTTTCACAAATTTGAGGAATTGGTTTTGCATTAATAGTTGATACCTGGTAGCTACCAACAACATGGATGAATACCATCAAGTTAGCAGAGGCAATAAGCCATGAAGGTCTTTCAAGTGACATTAGTATATTATCATTAACAGCTTGTCCAAAAGTCCAATATCCAATGATTGCAACTGGGAAATAACATATTGCATTGATTAAATAGGCACAAATAGCACCATTCCACATTGCTATCTTTGATGGTTTTTCAGGTGTTGATGGAATTGTAGCTTGAATTTCAAGGGTCACTGCATGGCCAGCAAATGCAAATGATATTTGACCAAGTGCATTGAAGACTCTGAACAATAAATCAGTTTTGCTGATTGGTTTGTATGCATAGCTAACATTGTCAATCCGGCCTCTAGATAAGCAAGCCACCCATGCTATAGTTGAATAACTGCAGTCAAAACACCACAATATTAAGGCTATAATAGTTGAACATGAATTTTTTTATGAGGTCTTGAACTACTCTAGCTTCCACACGCTTAATTGCAGAGTTCTAATTGGGTTCGACACCTTGATCAACTGTCATATCGAAGCATTCTTTAATATCAACAGTAGGAGTTGTATTATCCTCTACTAAATCTTACTTCTAATTTCGACATATGTTCAAAAGCTGAGTTGACCAACTGTTTATATGCTGCTGCTTCTGAATTGTTTCACTATAAAATTACACTCTTTGCAAAAACTACCAAAAGAGGGGTAAATGATCATTTCAGTCCTCAAAATTGTAAGGGTTGGTAAATTTAGTCCTTCAAATTTATGAAATAGCAAACTAGTCCCTTAATTGTTTTTTTAACAAAACTAGTCCCTTAGATTAAAAAATGTCAATCAATTTTTGGCCCTCCACCTAAGTATCTCTTTAGTAAATTGTTGAAATTGGGCCTAACTAATCCTTACAAAATCGACTTGTAAGGTGATGAATGTCTCTCTTTATAAACTCATATCAGTAGTCATATCTTTTCAATATGGGACTTGGGTTTTTCCCAATGCACTTCTCACGCCCAACATCATTGGGCTTGATGTGTGGATAAGTAGGTGGCCCGAATCAATATATTATGATACCATGTTGAAATTGAGTCTAACTCATCTGAGTCAAAATCCTCTCCATTTATTAGTCTCTCCATTTCTTCCATTTGGAGAGATAAAGACACATAGAAGTTTGAAAATAATTAAAGTAGTGGGACCCACTTAGTGGTAGGACCCACTACATACTTTTTTGTATTTATCTCTCACCAAATGACAATATCCATTTATTTTTAGTAAATTGAGAGGATCTTAACTTAACTCATCTCTACAAAACTGATTAAGTATAGCTGAATTGTTGGCTACCAGAGACATTATGTGCAGGTTCGGAGTTCGAATCCCATATTTTCTACTTCTCCACACTTAAAGTGTGTGAATCTCAACACTTGATTAGTTGAAAAAAAAAAGCAAGTTTATGCGGATGAAAGAGTTTCCGCTTTAGAGGTGGGCATGATGAATTTATGGACTCGCACTTGAAGGGGAGATTGTTGTGTAGCAAATGTGAGTTAGAAGTTTCATGTTGCTTAAAAATATGGAGGTTGAACACTTTACAGGTGAAATGACCCATAAACTCATTGTTAAGATTTTGGGTTAAAATATGATGTTGAACTCAATTATGTGGTTGCTCTTGCTCAACTTAGATGATCCTTCGGGCTTTCCAACCAACATAAATATCTACCAAAACTTATAAAAGTTACATTTTGAGTTAAGTAGTCTCTCGTTGCAACCATAGTACAACATAGCAATTGTGATTGTAAATTTTTTTTTTTTAAAAAAAATACTAAATTGGCTTACCCTTACAATCTCAAGGACACTCACCAAAAAAGGTGAAGTTAATGCAGTCTTTTATCTTTTTGAAAAAACAGTCTTTTGTCTTAATTAATCATTTCTAGTTTGTTGGACATATATTTATATACTTTTCTCATGTGTACCTTCTATTTTTCTTTTTTGGGAAACATACAAATTACATCTTTCCCTAGCACCAATATAAAATGTCAAGCTAGTTCAGCAAGCACTAAGGAGTAATAAATAATCAAATTTTAGAAGCTGGTGTACAAGAAGATACTGCTAGACATATTGGATCAAGAAGTACCTTAATGACATCGCAGCTGCTGCTAAAGAAACACCAGCAACAGAATTGAAATTGGGAAGCTGAGACAGAAAAAAATGGATGCCACCAAAAATCATAATCCAATAAGACTGCTTGATTTGTGTACAATCGGTGCATGCTATCTCCACAAACTGCTTTAGACACTTTCCACCAATAACCATATACACAATGTCACACCCAACTTGTACAATCAGTTGCTGAGGTAGAACAATCCATGCTCCAAGTTTTGGTCCAAAAGCATGTCTACCAAGATCAATATATCGATCGAAACGAGTTCCCGGTACACATTCATGTAGCTGGATCATTTGCCACATTGTGTTTAATGTTAGACACCATGATAGTAACAACATCAAGATCCCTGGACCCCTACATAGAAGACAAAAGATTATTACCACTATTTTTTTTTTGTAGCTCTTGTTTTAAGATTATTTACACGTACAACTGAGGATACTATTGACAAATAGAGTTAATGTTACTCTAATTTACCATCCTAGATAAGCCATGGCATATGGCAGGCTGAGAACACCAGCACCTATCATGGCTGTCACCGTGTGGAAAGTCGAGTACCACCATTTGGCTCGGCGAACGGGGCCATTCTCCACCTCTTTTTGTTCTGATTGAGTTTCCTACAATTGTGGAAGATACAAATTAACTACATATTTAAACTGTATTAACAATCTAAATTATTGTAAAAACTAGTGCGTGAGACCATGTCAAAAAAAAAACTATTATATACACACAATGACTTGGAATTACCTTAGAAGGTAGAGAAGGACTGGAAACCATTTTTAGTCACTAACAAAAAAGATCAAAGAATGAGAAGACCCTAGGATGTTGGAAACAAAGTGAAGTACATAAGTTATATACTATGTGAGTAGAGGTCGATATGTAACAAATATTTGATGCAATAATAATAACAGTAGACATGTGCACCCACGACCTAGTGTTTTTCTTGCCACTTGTGCTTTTGTTGTTGCTGCTTAAAGTGCTTCCTATGACTTTGAATCAAATTCAAAAGAAGCGACTGAATTCAATGAATAAGTTTCAATGTAAGGTAAAACCACTTTAAACCCAACAATTAAAGCAATATTATCTTAGGAGTTGTTTTTCCATCACTAATTGATTCTATTTTTGATTATATTTCATCCAACCCTGTCTAGTTACAACGTAGGAAACCTGTATATAGTTTAGAGTAATATTTTTCTATGTGGAATTCCTAACCAAGAATAATTTTTATGATGGAATATCAATAAATCAATTAAGTTAATATTATTTTGGTAGTGTTAGGGACAATAGAAACTTCACTTTTTTTTCAGTGGGGTAAGTGAATTGTTCTGCATATCAAAGAATCAAATTTGAGAAGATCATATATATTAATTAATGTGTAATGTAAAGAATTATAAAGTCTTGTGTGAAGCAAATGAGATTATTGAAAGGTTACTTTTTTAATATTTGAGTGATGGGAACATTTTATTTGTAAGTGAAAGGTATATAAAACTTTAATCATTACAGTTATTGACAGTGGTATTTGTTTATCTTGGAAAATTAAGCCACTAAATTTTGGGTTAATGATTGAACTTTGTGGCATGCTGCGTTGTTTAAACTTAGTGGAAGGGAGCGGAAATATGTACCACTAGAATTGTTTTTCTACTGGTCATCTAAAAAGGTGTACTAAAACCACACCATATTAGGTTAAGAATCCTCTTTTAAGTTATGTTTTTTTTTCTTCGAAAAATGGGGTAATAGTCATTTTGGTGTCTGATTGTGTAATAAGTAGTCACAATAGCCCCTCAATGTATCAAAATTTCAAAATAATTATGCGCTTCGTTAGTTAAAATAGTCCTTGACAGTAAAATATTTCGTTAATATTGTCATATTAATCATTCAATATACTTATTTATGGGCATATCAATCCTTATAAGTATTTACTTATTATCATTTCAGTCCCTATATGAAAAAAGTTATTGTGAGTATTGAGAGATTATTTTAGCGTCATGACTATTTTGACTAACAAAGTGCACAATCAAAAACTATTTTGAAATTTTGATACATTGAGAGATTATTATGAGTACTTATTACATATTCAAAGACCAAAATGACTATTACCCCTTCGAAAAATATACTTTAAAGAGTTGCCTTAGGCTTTGATTATTTTTCGTGTAGTGTTTATTCGTTGATACTTGAGACCGATGAAGCTTGGTCTGATCGGCCATTCAATTCATATCTTATAAGAATGCGAGTTCAAATTCAATTGTTAATGTAAAGAATTTGTTGGCGGATGATGAGTTAATATTATGTTGCCATGGAATCAAAGCGTCTCTATTTTTAAAAGAAACTTGTGTTCAAATGGAGTATTCCATCGTACAGTTGTCATAACAACATGATGTAAAAATTTGACAAACGGGATAGATGTGCATCGGCTTGCTAAGATCGACTGAACATTCCGGATTACATTATCACTGTCTAATCTCATTAGCAATTACTATCCTCTATTCCCTTTTAAGTGTCTCTTTTAAAGAAACTTTTTATTTTTATTTAACTGTCACTTTCAAAGTTCAATACAACATTAAATGTTGTTTTATCAATATTAACCTTAATATTGATTGTATTGGTTTATGTAAAATGTCAAAAAAAGACAATTAAAAAGGATTTGAGATGAAAACTCAAGAAAACCAACATTAATAGATAATTTGCAGCTTCTCTTAACATTGCTCCAACACCATGCCATTCAATATGTGCTAGTGCTACTTGATGTGCCCTGTTATTTTTTAAAAATTAAGAGTAAATAAGCTTTTCTATACTAAAACTTACCAAATTTCATTTTTCGTCTTCATAAAAAAAGTGGCATGTTTATGTTCCTACACAATTTTCCAGCCACACAGTTTAATCTTTGTTGTTTTTTAAAATTTTCAAAATTAATTAATTATTCTTAAACTTTTAAATTTTTGAATCACTTTTAAATTTTTATTAGACTTTTTTTTTAATACTATAAAAAGTTTCTTTACAAAAATTAATATTTTTAACATGAGATGAATTAAATATTAACTTTTTAAATTTCAAAAGTTCAATATAAAAGTAAGGAATGTTGACCTAAAAATCAAATTTTAAGCTCATTTTTTTTAGAGAAATTTTTTATAATGTTCTAAATATGTCTGTAAAAAAATCATTAAAAATACAATTTATTTAATAACATAGATTAAAAATGCCTAGAAGAAAATTTTGTAGGGACAAAAGCATGCAATTTTTTATGGAGACGAAAAATGAAATTTGGTGATTTTTTAGGAAAAAAACTTATCTAACTCTTAAAATTAATCGTTCAATAACTATGATTCATCATACTAAAAAAGTGAAGACATTGGTTAAAGTTTGGGATAATTGTAACATCAATGCACTTTAGGTATAGAAACTAAGTGGATGAATCAGCAATAATGTTCCTCAAGCCACCAACTGTAGATGCCAACATAATACACACACCTATGCAAATTGCAGCCTGAAATGAAAGAAACGTAATTTTTTTTAATGACAAATATATATAAATATAAGAGAAACATATATTGTATTCTGATTTTAGATTGCTACATTTTTTAATGAAAAATTGCTAACGTGAATTGATCATTACCCAATTGATGAACCAGTTGATACTGAATCTCCTTGGCTTCTTGATTATCAACCACATTATACTAGGAAGCTGAAATAATTCACAAGAAAATAATTGATCTTTTGATTTTATAATTAATTCATTTAAAAATTTGACAGTTTGACATAAGCAAAGAGAAATTGAGAGGACAAGAGTGTCTTACAAAATATGAAGTGGGAGCAAAACCAAATCCACCAAAGAACCCAAGAAGATCACCAAAGAAAGGAAAACTCACCCCAAATAATAATGTAAAAGCTGAAACATATCAACAAATTAATTGTTGCAACATTAAGACTTTTTCATGAAGAAATTAAATAATTCTTCTATAACTCACTCTACTACTGAAAATTTGCTATGTAATAATGATAGCATAGATTAGTTTTGACTCAAGTTTTACCTATCTTACCTACATATAGCGGATCGAGCTACAAGTCTAAGTGCTACACTAGGAGGGAAGTTCAATCTTCGAACCATCGTCCCCTCAATCAAGTCGAAAACTGGCATGGCATAAACCTATGACATATTTTTGCCCCATTGATCAGAAATGAAAATTTAAGGTAAAAAACATTTTTTGTTTCAGTTTTTGTTTTCACTTTTAATCACAAAATTGTCACTATTTTCGCCAATTACAATGTCTTGGTTTTGTATAGAGACCTACCTGGTAGCTACCAACAACATTGATGAATACCATCAAATTAGCAGAAGCAACAAGCCATGAAGGTCTTTCAAGTGACATAAGTATATTATCATCAACATCTTGTCCAAAAGCCCAATATCCTAAGGTTGCAACTGGGAAATAGCATATTGCATTGATTAAATAGGCACAAATAGCACCTTTCCACATTGGTATCGTTGAGGGTTTCTCAGGTGTTGATGGAATTGTAGCCTGAATTTCAAGTGTCACTGCTTGGCCAGAAAATGCAAATGAGATTTGACCAAGTGCACTGAAGACTCTGAACAATAAATCAGTTTTGCTGATTAGCTTGTATGCATAGCTAACATTGTCAATCCGACCTCTAGATAAGCAAGCCACCCATGCTATAGTTGAATAGCTGCAGTCAAAATCACACTATATAGTAAGGTATACTAATATAAATGAAATCAATCCAAATACTTAATGGAAAAGAATAAATGTTGGAGGCTGATCCTTACTCAGGCCTATCATATACTAATATAATTTGTAACTAGAAAAAAATTTTGAACAAAAAATGATAGAAGAGGTGCAACACAAGGACTTCTAGGATGTCAACCATCTTAATAATACTCTTAGCATAATGAGATATCATACATTAATACCAATATGATTGCACTTATTTGTAACTATAATATAATAATACTTGTTGAGTATGCCTCATAGTTATTGATAAGTGGGGTGCATGGGGAAAGGCTACCACAGTACGGTTAGGGGTAATGTTGTATTCTGGACTGTAGCATTTAAAATTAAATCCTAGTTATACTTGTTGTACACTGCAATCCCTAATCTTTAACTGATAAGAAAAAGGAATTGCAGTAACTCTGTAGTCGGAGACGTGCACTTTGTGTTTTGTATACTCTTTTGAACTAGGGTTGCTATTTTAACAATATCAACATCCTAGTCAACTGGGTCATATGGATTTACCAATTTCATCTTATCTAGGAGCAACTGGGTTAAACAATAAGAGATGTATTGTCCTCTACTAATTTTTACTAACTGATTCAATTTCAACCTAAGTTCAAAAGCTGAGCACACCAAATCACCAATTGTTTCCTTGCCTCTGCTTCTGAATTGTTTCATTATAAAATTACACTCTATGCAAACATGCCTAAAAAGGCAAAGTTATTGAAATCTTTTACCTTAATTCATCATTTCTAGTTTCTTGGACATATATTTCAAAACATTAATAACATTGACACTAATGACTATTTTTCAGTGATAATTATTCGTACTTTTCTAATTTGTATTTTCTATTGTTCTTTTTGGGAAAAATACAATTATTGCATAAATATAAAATGTCAAGCTAGCTCAGCAAACACCTAAGGAATAATAGACAATTAAAGTTCAAATACTAGTATTCAAGAAAAGACTAAACATGTTGAATGAAAAAGGTACCTTAATGACATCACAGATGCCGCTAAAGAAACACCAGAAACAGAATTGAAATCGGGAAGCTGAGACAGAAAAAAATGGATGCCACCAAAAATCATAATCCAATAAGACTGCTTGATTTGTGTACAATTGATGAATGCTATCTCGACAAAATTCTTTAGACACTTCCCGCCAATAACCATATACACAATGTCACACCCAACTTGTACAATCAGTTGCTGAGGTAGAACAATCCATGCTCCAAGTTTTGGTCCAAAAGCATGTCTACCAAGATCAATATATCGATCGAAACGAGTTCCCGGTACACATTCATGTAGCTGGATCATTTGCCACATTGTGTTTAATGTTAGACACCATGATAGAAACAACAATAAGATCCCTGGTCCCCTACATAGAAGAGAGAAAATAATTACTCATTTGTTTCTTTTTAGTTATCATTTTAAGATTATTTACGCATATCCAAAAACCAATAATTTTTGTTACTTCTCATGAAATTATCTATTTTGTTCCTATAATACATTTAACTATTTACTATATCATTTTATCTATTTCTCTCTGGAAATAATAATTAAGGGTATTGATAAAATAGTAGTTAATGTTACATTAAACTTTGAATACGCTAAATAAATAGAAACAAAATTTCTCTACTAAAATGACGATTAATAAGGAAATGAGTAACTTTCAATAACAAATTTGTCTAATTGCCAAAGTTTTTTCTGATGGGTTGAAACTAGGTCCTCTAATTTACCATCCTAGATAAGCCATGGCATATGGTAGGCTGAGAACACCAGCACCTATCATGGCTGTCACTGTGTGGAAAGTCGAGTACCACCATTTGCCTTGGCGATCGGGGCAATTGTCCCCACATTTTTTTATTGATTGAACTTTCTGCAATTGTGGAAGATACGAATTAACCACATATATAAACTATGATAACGATTTAAATTGTTGTTGAAAACTAGTGTGTAAGATCATGACAAAAAAATTATTATTCGAATTACCTTAGAAGGTAGAGTAGGAGTGGAAACCATTTTAAATCACTCACAAAGAAGATAAAAAAAAGAGAATGCCCTAGGATGTTTTAATCAAAGTATATAAGTTATATATGGGTGTGTGTGTAAGAGAGAGTAGAGGTTGATGTGTAACAAATATTTACAATAATAGTAGTAATTCTGATTATATTTCACTCTAATCTAAACCATGTCTAGTTGCAGATGTAGGAAACTTGTATAGAGTGATATTTTTCTATGTGGAATTGTTAACAAGAATATTTTTTTATGATGAAACATCAATTAAGTTAATATTATTTTGGTGGTGTTTGGGACAATAGAAACTTCACTTTTTTAGTGGGGTTAGTGAATTGTTCTGCATGTTAAAGAATCAAAATTGAGAAGATTCTTTATATTAATCAATGTGTAATGTAAAGGATTACTATGATTTGAAGCTAACGAGTTTATAGAAAAGTTTCTTTTGGGTGTTCTTAAGGGGTATTTTTTAAGCATTCTAAAATAAGTAATTATTTTATAAAAAAGTTAAATATTTCAATTTCAATGCAATTAATATACACATTTTTATAAATACTTACCACTTATGGTCTTTAATTAGTGCCCCGGGGGCACTAGTTAACATTTCCCCAGATTTTTTGAGTGATGGGAACATTTTATTAGTGACAGAAAGGCATATTATTTTTAGGAGAATGTTAACGAGTGATCTTGGGGCATTATTTATAGGATCTTGTTAATTTGTGTTCTAAGAACATAAGTTAAAGAGCTTAAAATAGAATTAAAAAAATTATATAGAAAATATAACTTTTGAAACTTTTAAGATATTGAATGTACAATTTTCAAGAAAGAACTTATACATTTAGTTTCTTAACTTACGCATCGAGAACACAAGTTATCTTTTAAAGTACTTAAAGAAGTAAGCTTTGTATTAAAAAATAGTGTAATTATTGATAAGATAAAGGTAACAACTTGTATTTTCAAGACAATGTTTTTTTTAATGAATTCCTTAAGCAATATCTTAGAACACTCGTTAGCAAGACTCTTGTTTTTAATCATCATAGTTATTGACGGTGGTGTATCTGTTTATCTTGGTAAATTAAGACACTAATTTATGGGTTAATGATTAAACTCTGGAGTTTAACTAAGTGTAGTGGAGCAGAAATATGTGCCACCAGAATTGTTTTTGTAGTCGAGTGGTTCGACTCAAATGTTATGAGCTTCTGAAATTCTGGCACTCGTTGGACATATGTCCTACCTGATGTCCTGGACAACAGGTTCGACAAGAGTGATGTCCTAGACAACATGTATGACAATGTAGCACCATAAACAATAAACAAAAATAAAGTAAAGTGCAATAAAGAATGACACAAGAGGTTTGGTAATCCAGTTTGGTGCAATGTCACCTACATCTAGAGGCATCCATGCCAAGAAAGGAAATCCACTCTCAATAGTATTAGTTCCTAGTCTTATGTGAACAAACCTTGTTCACTACCTTTTCACCTAACACTACCCATGAATTTATATCTATGACTCCTCCTAAATATGAGATCCCCTCTCACTTTCTCTCAACCACAAATCCAGTGATTGACTCAATCACGATTACAATCAATTAAGAGAACAACTCCAATACACAAACCAACTCTTGCAAGATGCACTAGAGTGGTATTCAAATAACAACTTACAACTCAACTAAACAAACCAGCTCTATGTATCAAGGTGGCACATAGAGAGGTATACAAATAACAAAGACATGAAACCCTAAAAGACTTTTCTTTAAATGGCGGCTTCAATAATTTTCACAAGGGTTGAGTCTTCCTTATATAGTCATAGTAAGCATGAGCTTTTTCTTCACTCGGGCTAAACATGAATCAACTAACCAAAATGTATATTCAATCACAATCTTCTAGTAGCAATATACATTATTACCAAATATGTTTAGGACATTTACTTCAAAAACACGACATCATACAAGCGACATAAGCAAGCTTCTAGAACACACGCTTCTTGGAGCACAAGCTAGGTGAGTATAATCTTCAATCAAATCTTCTAAGATCTCACGCGAAAATATAATACTCCAAAAGCGAAACAAAGCACTTCATCTTAAGTTAAGATGTCGTACTTACATGTCTAAGACATTTGGTACAACTTCTTGTTAGAACCTATTGTTTTAACAAAATGAAGTCAATTACACAAACAAGAACAGAACAATCTTTCATTAATGATGAATCATTGAACGAATATAAGTTCAAGTTCGAGCTGAAACAATCATTTATCAAAATTTACTTGGGTCTCCCCCCTAAATTGGTTAAGACTAAAAGAGAATTGTTTTAGTACTGGTCACATAAATGGTCCGAAACAACATCATATCGTATTCATATGTTAATAATCCCATTTCAGTTATGTTTTAGTGCCAAAAACTTTAATTAACTGCGGTTGAGTTGTATTGTTCATTTACACTTTGTTGTTCCAAGAAAAAATATTTTAAGCGAAGAAAAGTTGAACATGGTTGGAGGGAGAACACCAATCATTTTATACTGGAGAGTGACTCAAAGATCTGGATCGACATGATTGCTGAAAATTTCAATTTTAGCGGAACGACTTCTACTTTGGTCAGGCGAATTCGAAAGCTTTTGAGTTTGAGTTGGACTGTCAAAATTACCCATACTTGGCATGAAGGCAACAGAAGTGCAGATTGGCTTGCTAATTTGAACATTTCGATGGATTTTCTAGATTTTCATATTTTGGAGACTCCTCCTAGTGAGCTTCAGAGTCTATTGTTTGATGATATTTCTGTGGCTTGCATGCCTAGGAACGTCCGTTTAATTTCTTAGTTTTCTTTCTCTTTGGGCTTTTCCCTCTTTTGTACCAAAAAAAAAAGTTGAACATGAGGAATAAAGTAAAAAGAGATGTGTTATTTCAACAACAAATTAGATGACAACTTATGATACAACTATAAATTTAGAAAGAAAATTAGGTATTGACACAAAAATTAAAGCAATAAAGAGATAAAGTAAAAAGATAATGTGAGTATAAGAGAGAAAATTGTCACAAATGTTGTCACAAAATAGTTGTACAAATATCATTTCTCAAGTAAAAAAATACACATGAAAAACTTGTCACTTTTATCTTAAAAAAATGAGCAATAATAAAAAGTACCTAGCTATAGTTTTGTTGTCCCGCTCATTTTGTCGGTCAAAGGGTTGACTCTTTTGTAAAAAAAAAATTGTTTCTATTTAACTGTCATTTTCAATGTTTAATGCAAGATTAAATGTTGTTTTACCAATATTACTCTTAGTTATTTATTACAGAGAGAAATATATGAAACAAAATATTAAATGAATGAGGTTATTATTGGAAAAGGATAATTTATTGTATAAAAAGTAGTAACATTTATTGAGTTTTTTTGTTTGTGTAAAATGTCAAAAAGTGACAATTAAAAAGAAAAGGAGGTAGTAAGAATTTTAGTTCTTTTTCTGGCAGAAGTCTGGGTGTTAGAGACTAATATTTTACAAAACATTGAATACTAACCAAATGGATTTAAGCGTGTCGTTGGTTCAGCAATTACCATAATTAAGTTTAATTGAATTATTTTTGTAAGAAAATAATGTGAATGTGAAAATATTTGAACACATTTATTTAAAAGTGATTCTCATCAATTTACCGTGTTTGAATATTCTAAATAAGAATTGTTTTTACATGTGTGATTATTAAAATGGTTTTTATTTATATTTAAAACTAGATATTTAGCCGGCCTTAGTTTTTTAAAGAGAGAAACTCTATATTTTCTCTAAGTTTTCTGCCTCTTTCATCTACGCAAAGAGGTGGTTTTCCTCATAAATCAAGTTTTTTCTTGTGTTTTTTTGTGATTTCATCGTTTGAGTGTATTTTTGTGTTGTTTGTCGTCTTGTGCAGTATTGTTTGATTATGTGTGTGAAATTCCTGACAGTTAACTGGTTCTGAACAAAAAACAGAGTATGAAAATTGATGTTCAGAAGCAGAAATAAAAAGGTGCAGAAAGATAAAAACACAATGAGATTGTTAACCCAGTTCGGTGCAAATTTCACCTACTCTGGGGGATACCAATCCAGGAAGGAAATCTACTAAAGGAATCAACTCAAAGACTCAGACACAGACCCCCCTGTTCCCAGCCTTAGCAATCAATCTCCACTTAGTCTAGATTTCTACTCAGGAACCCACCTAAGTATTAGAGCACTACTAACTTCCTAATTACTTAATCACAACCCAGTGATCAGTAACACTCAAACAAACAACTCAAAACAATGAAGACATTCTTCAAAACAAAGACATCATTCGTGCTTAAAAGCTTTGAATGAATTACAACTCAAACAAACTAAACCAACTCAAAACATATGAGTGGTGTACAAAACACAGCCTAAGCTTACACAGACACTTAATTCTAATATCTGAAATTTGACTCAAGTCTGATTCGCAATTTGCAGCAAGCACGTCTCCCTTTATATAGGCTTCAGCAGCTTCTCATAATTCTGAACACAATCTTCAATTGATATAGTTCTGAAATACTTTGAGGCTCAAATAAGGAAACAGATATTTCTGAATTCAATCTTGCAAAGATTCTTCAACAAATAAATTCAATCATAAACACGAAGCAAATCTTCTTAAGATCTTCACCAAAATTATCAGTCTTCTATAAACCAAATGCCAGAATAAATCCTTGATAAATCTTCCAAAGATACGCACAGAAAGAATTAGATTGAATACAAAAATCCAGCTTCTGAAGTTCAGCTTCTGAAGTCCAGCTTCTGAAGAAGTCAACGCTGGTCAACCTATGAATAGTGCGTCTGAAGTACTGTTCAGCGTCTGAAGGAGTCAACGCGGGTCAACGACTGAACAGTGCGTCTGAAGTACTGTAGTGCGTCTGAAGGAGTCAACGCTGGTCAACGTCTGAACAGTGCGTCTGAAGTACTGTTCAGCGTCTGAAGGCACATTCTGCGTCTGAAGCACTGTTTCAGAGTCTGAAGAACTAAAACAGCTTTTGAAGGCATTTTCAGCTTCTGAACCTCCTCAAATATGATTTCTTGCTTCTGAAGACTTCTTAAACACATGGAGATGCTTTGCTTGAACACTTTGATTTTACCAAAACATGCAGCCAACTTCTAAATACTCAACAATCTCCCCCTTTGGCAAATTTTTGGCTAAAATCAATGTTTCACAAATAACAAGTTCTTCATTTCAACACAAGGAACTCAGCAATGAAGAACAACACAAAATTCAAACATAACAAACATAGCACAGAGTCTGTAGCAGCGGATAAGGCTATGTTTAACCATGAAACACACACAACAGCTTCAGTTCTTCAACACAACACATCAGCTACTGATAATCTGAAGAACACACAAAACAACTGATCATCTTCTGATAGTTCTAAGACTCTGATCATCACATGCAAACTTCAGCATATCTGATCTTCATAAGAATACTCCCCCTGAAGCTTCACAAATAAACTCAAACAAACTTCACTACTCTCCCCCTGCAACTCAGCACATAACAAACACTCCCCCTTAATTCTGATCTGCAGAACATACTGAGATATAACTTCTGAAACTTAAACACATCAACTCAGGAATTCAACACTAATGCACTCCCCCTGAGACACAAACAGCTTCTGACAGGAAGCACACAAACTCAGGAACAACTCCCCCTGAACCAAGCAGATCAGCATTGATATTTCTCCCCCTTTTTAGCCAAACAAGTTTGACAAAACACCAGAAAACACAAGGAACAAGAAACACACACAGAACACAAAGAACCCATCACAACACACTTGCAAACCAGAAATACAAACAGAAAACCAGGACTTCAGTCACAAACCAGACAGTCTTCAGACTCAGCATCAGAAATTGCTTAGTCTTCATTAGACACACAACATCAGATGTTGCTCAATTTATGTGTGCCTCAGGCACATTTAGAACCTTCTTCCCAGCAATCTGCTTCTCAAGTTCAACAATTCTCTTCTAGACACTGGTCACACCATCTTCTGACTTACTAGAAACTAGAGCCTTCTGATCAGGAACAGGAACCATCATTTTGCTCCAGACTTTGGATGGTCCAGCACCAGAACTCTTCTGTGCTACAGGAATGGGCTTGCTGTCATCAGCAACAGCCTTTCCTTTTCCTTTGTTCAGCCTCTGAGCAACACCTTCACACTTTGGTCTCCAAACTTTCTTGATCTTGCTTTTGTTCGCAGCTGGTTCAGTTTTCCTGTGTTGAAAATGTTTGGGATAACCATGCAACTTGTAACAAAAAGGTTTAATGTGACCCTTTTTACCACAATGATGACAACCCCAAGGATGAGAAACTTTCTTGTCTTTGGATTCCTGAGGTTTGTTCTTAGGTTTTCTGATCAGTGGAACATTAGTATTAGCAGCAGGTAGAAACCTCTTAGCAGGTTTTTATTGTTTGATGTTCAGGTTCTGAGCAACAAATCCAATGCCATTTGGTTTTCCTTGATTCTGATTCTCCAGAATCTCTTCCAGCACATCAGTACCAGTGTTCAACATTCTGACTTGTTTCTTTACATGTTCAAGTTGAGAGTTCAGCTGGTTTACCTCATCTTTGAGATCAGAAATCTGTGCTAGATGATCACTTCTTTCAGCATACAATTGACTGATAGTCTTTTTCTGATATACCAGCTGCTTGCACACTTCTTCAAATTTAACATGCCACTTCTTGCAAACAACAACATGATCTTTATAAGACAATTCTCCATGTGACTTCTTAACATCAGTATTGGTAACAAGGCCAATGCTTTTTACTTTCTTTTCCATTCTGCCAGAAAATATCTCCCTAGAGCTCACCCAAAAACAAGCAGGGTGTCTGCTCTGATACCAATTGAAATTCCTGGCAGTTAACTGGTTCTGAACAAAAAACAGAGTATGAAAATTGATGTTCAGAAGCAGAAATAAAAAGGTGCAGAAAGATAAAAACACAATGAGTTTGTTAACCCAATTCGGTGCAAACTTCACCTACTCTGGGGGATACCAATCCAGGAAGGAAATCTACTAAAGGAATCAACTCAAAGACTCAGACATAGACCCCCCTGTTCCCAGCCTTAGCAATCAATCTCCACTTAGTCTAGATTTCTACTCAGGAACCCACCTAAGTATTAGAGGACTACTAACTTCCTAATTACTTAATCACAACCCAGTGATCAGTAACACTCAAACAAACAACTCAAAACAATGAAGACATTTGTAATATCCCGCTTAGGTGTATCGTTTATCTATGTTAGGAACTTGAGATGCAAGCAAGAAAATAAGAATTAAGGGAAGTGGCAATTTCGTAAATAAGGCAAAGGAGGGGATTAATTTGGATGTGGGGCAAGATATTTATTTATGTTCCTTTTCATTCCTTCATTTCCATTCCAATTCAGATTTTTCTTTCCTCTCCCCCTCACTTTCACGCCACCCTTTCTCACTCAAATCACCAAGTTTTCACCCATAAACTCCTTGAGAAGCTTACTAGCAAGTGGGTTGCTGAAAAGATAGAATAAATAGAGAAGGAATAAGGTAGAAGCAAGGAAGGAGCAAGCTAGGGTTTCACAACCAAGTCTAACCAGCACCATTTGAGGTTTAGGTGAGCTCATTTAGGGTTTTAGAACCCATCTAGAGTGCTATTTATGAGTTTTGCAAGTTATTACAAATTTTAAGTTTTGCCCTAATCTCCTTGTTTGTTTAATCTTTGCTCATAAGTGTTTATAAATGTTAAATTATGAAAGAAAACCATTTTTATCACGATTGGGAAGCATGGGTTCCATTGAATGGGCAAAAATGGGGGAAAACACGTTTTTACACAGGTTTTACTGATATGGTCGCTGTAGCGACGGACGGTCGCTTGTAGCGACCAGACTGGGATTTTTCCCTGCCTAGCCACGCTTGTAGCGACCACGCAGGCGCTTGTAGCGACGGTTGTCGCTTGTAGCGAGGAACTGGGCGCTGTAGCGACCAAGTTCTGCCTGCTGTCGCTTGTAGCGACCAGAAGGGCGCTGTAGCGACCAGCCTTGAACAGTTCAACCTAGTTGAGCTGTTCTGGGGGTTCTGGTTCGCGCGCGCATGGCTTTTGGCAACTGATCTTCTATAACATATTTTAGAAACTTAACCCACCATTTTAGTTCATTCTAAATGCTTCCAAAGATTAAGACATTACTTGAGCAAAGGTTATACAAAGCTTGGAATTCATGAATTAAAGTTAAAAGCTTAAGTAAGCCCTAGGAATGGCTCATGAGAACGATGGGTCAAGGACCTTGATAGGTTAATGAGAATGATTGCGTGAGGTATAAGAATACGATATGAATATGTTATACGATATGATCACGTGTTCATCAGACTCCGGGATTCGCCGGATGGGATTTCTCCGAAAGGGCTATCCACACGTAAGTTAAAAGATTTAAGCATGTCCATCAGGCTCCGGGATTCGCCGGATGGGACTTCTCCGAGAGGGTTGTCCACATGTAAAGTAAGATGTGTCCAGCAGGCTCCGGATTATGCCGGATGGGGCTTCACCGAGAGGGTTGCCTACACAAAGATAAGAGGAGTCCGGTGTTAGCCTGACATGATAGGAATTTCACCGGTATGATGGGAGATGTACTTCGGGGTTACTCCACCCGGATGCACTCCGTAAAACGAACCAAGATAATGCTATGATTGTTCAACCCTAACTGCTAACCTAATGATATGAAATGAATACGTATATTTTATATGTAATACGAGTTATGATGATTAGTTCCTAGTGAACGAGATGTGATCATAGGATGTCCCCAAGATCACTCCGTATAAGTCTAAGATTAAGAATGAAATATGAAATACATGAGATAGGCCATGAAGCGATCCTAGGTTTCCCTCGATCGCGAAATAAGTAAAGAAAGACTTGGCGATCATAGGTATCCCCAAGATTGCCAAGAGTAGGCACGGCGACCCTAGGTTACCCCGTGGTTGCCAACAGTAGGTAGGGTAGAGCTCACTGAGACATTATGTCTCATCCCTTTCCTTCTGGTGCAGGCTCTTCGCAGGTAGCACGACGCAAAGGTAAAGAGAAGGCTATGGACTGACCGTGCTGTTTATGCTTTGTTATTATGGATAGATGTATAAGACCGTTGTATTATGATGTATATTATGGAAATGTTTGTATCGGATAACAAGTTGTATGACAAACTCATGTTTTGTATAAATGTTACCTATCTTTCTGTATTGTATTTAATGTATCCGGTACGAAATTTTAATACTCGTAAGAGATCCTAGGCAATCTCTATATGGGTGTTACAACATTCTTCAAAACAAAGACATCATTCGTGCTTAAAAGCTTTGAATGAATTACAACTCAAACAAACTAAACCAACTCAAAACATATGAGTGGTGTACAAAACACAGCCTAAGCTTACACAGACACTTAATTCTAATATCTGAAATTTGACTCAAGTCTGATTCGCAATTTGCAGCAGCACGTCTCCCTTTATATAGGCTTTAGCAGCTTCTCATAATTCTGAACACAATCTTCAATTGATATAGTTCTGAAATACTTTGAGGCTCAAATAAGGAAACATATATTTCTGAATTCAATCTTGCAAAGATTCTTCAACAAATAAATTCAATCATAAACACGAAGCAAATCTTCTTAAGATCTTCACCAAAATTATCAGTCTTCTATAAACCAAATGCCAGAATAAATCCTTGACAAATCTTCCAAAGATACGCACAGAAAGAATTAGATTGAATACAAAAATCCAACTTCTGAAGTTCAGCTTCTGAAGTCCAGCTTCTGAAGAAGTCAACGCTGGTCAACCTATGAATAGTGCGTCTGAAGTACTGTTCAGCGTCTGAAGGAGTCAACGCTGGTCAACGTCTGAACAGTGCGTCTGAAGTACTGTAGTGCGTTTGAAGGAGTCAACGCTGGTCAACGTCTGAATAGTGCGTCTGAAGTACTGTTCAGCGTCTGAAGGCACATTCTGCGTCTGAAGCACTGTTTCAGAGTCTGAAGCACTAAAACAGCTTCTGAAGGCATTTTCAGCTTCTGAACCTCCTCAAATACGATTTCTTGCTTCTGAAGACTTCTTAAACACATGGAGATGCTTTGCTTGAACACTTTGATTTTATCAAAACATGCAGCCAACTTCTAAATACTCAACAGTGTGTTATTCCGGTGTTCGTTTGCTTTATATTGAAAGATTAACTTCAATCAATGAATGATTCAATCAATGATTTAGACGTCAATGTTGCATATCCAAAATATGGATATTCTCATCATTTTAATTTTATCATATTATTTGTATATTTTGTCGTTGTATACTATTAACTTGAGTGTTGTGAGTTTATTCACAGACTCATCATTTATATTTTTAGCGGTGTTGGATGTGTGGTTGTGTCCGATATACTCTAACAATATTGGAAAAAGGGTAATTGTTTGCCTCTTTCTGTCATTTATATTTAAGATATGATTTCTTTTCGAAGAATTAATATGTTCATATTCCTTGACAAAAAAAAAATCATATTCTCTTTTTTGACAGTAAGGATTGAATCGAAATGTTCATAAATTCCTATTTTCTTGTATTTTATTATCAATTTATGGCTTGTAAAACTTTATTTATTGGTGAAAATTACATTACTTGCTAATAAAAAAGAAGGAAGAGTTACTCATGAGTTCACACTAAACAAATCTTTCTCTTCCACTATTTATGTTATAAAATAGTCAAAAACAAATGAATACTTTTAATTGGTGTCAACTAGCTTCAGTAATTCTACCCATCTCTGTTGATGCATAAATAAGAATTTGTCTTCTTTATGTGTACCTGTTTTCCTTAACATCTAAGCTTTATAACATTGGCCCATTTTTTTCAAAAAATGATTTGCGAAAGAGAATTGCTCTTCTCTCATACAAAATTGCTCACTCTCATACAATCTGACCAAAATACCCCAAGTGTGACTTAAGTCACGTAAGTTAAGTCACACTCGGTATATACCAACGTGAGTTAACTCACGTTGGGTACTTGTTATGACACTACACTAAAACAGAAATATTATTACTCACAACATAAATATTATTACATTACATTGTAATTCATTACATTCAACAATGATTATTATAACATAAATTAAAGGAATTTTTTTAAAAAATCGATTAATCATAATGACCAATCATCTTGGGGTGGGGGGTGGGGTAAAAGGCCACTTTTGGGCAATCCCCTATAGCAAATCTAAGGTAGACGAACTCGCTATAACCACCTCTACCGCTAGGGGGAAAACACAATTAGGTCGGATTCTTGTCGATTAATCGTAATAATCCTAATAGGATTCAAAAATTCCCTCGTCGATTAATATAATGATCTCAATCGTCGTCATAAAAAAACAGTATAAAATCATTATGATTAATCAACGACGGACATTGATGTCGTTTACGTCTATACTAACAAAACTACAAAAACAAATAGGGGTGGATTTACATATGAAGATAAGTGGTTGACATTACCGGATATGGGTCACATTATTGCAACTTGCTACAATAGAGTCGTTGTTCAATTGGTTTCGGCCGAAAGAGGTATATGTGAGACATATTTCTCAATCCGAGGTGATCCACCACTTAACCCACATTCCCACATCTTGTGTCTTGGCTTAATTCTCGGCCATTTTCTTCATGTTTATTTGAAAGACAGTTGTCCATTACCACCGCCTTGTTCGGAGTGGAAGATTCACAAGATTGGTGTGGCGGAGCAATGGGAGTTTGCATTTATGGATAGACAAGCTTTGTTCAAAGACCTCATGTCTAAGGAGTTGAAGCCGCCGAAAAAACCAACAACAAATGTATTTTTAACCCCCACCGACAAGTTGGATGATTTGAAGACACAATGATAAGTGCTAAAAAGAAGTTATCTTTTGATATATTTTTAGGCACTTATGTTACTTGTTTTGCAAGTTATCATAGGATAAGCTCATAAATTATGATTAAATGTCAAATTAGTGATCCTATGTCTTACCCCATCTATTATGCAGGAAATTTCATGCTAGGACCTGGAATTGAGCAAAGAAACATGAAGATTTGTTAAAGCTTCATCGCTACAGCGCAGGATGGTCGCTACAAGCGAGCTTAGGCAGGGGAAAACAGAGGATTCATCGCTACAGCGATGGATCCGGTCGCTACAGCGAGCGTAGGCAGGAAGAAATGAAGGTTTCGTCGCTATAGCGACCAAGGGCGGTTTGAACCCCGTTTGCTGACGTGGAGCAAACCCACTGGCCAAGAAATCTGCCGTCGCTACAGCGACCAACTCATCGCTGTAGCGAGCGTTGTAAAAATCTGTTGTATAAAAGCTTTTTAGCTCATTTTTTCAGATATGATTACTCCCATAACTTTTAGAGCTTAATAGTTTTTACTTCCAGAAAGAGAATAGGGCTAAAAAGAGGCATACTTCATTGAGCAAAAGTGATCTAAGTAAAGATTAAACTAAGCAACTTTGAGAAATCAAGTCTTAGCTTTGGATCTCCATCTTCTTTTCAACTTTTGTATTGTTGTCATGAAAATGAACAACTAATCTCCTTTGTTGGGATTATAGGTAATCAATCACTCTTAGTTGTAAACTTTTGATCTTTTAAATATATGATTCTAGCCTTTTATATATCATTGAGTTTATTCTTGTTTTCCATTCTTATGTTTGATTTAAATGATATTGAAAAATACTTTTGAATCTAGGTTTAGAATAATATTCTATCAAAATAAGAAATTCTAGACATGGAATTTGGTTTTGATAATCACACAAAGTGTCTGAACGTAAAGCTTTCGAATCGTTTAATAGATTGAGACATCGTCGATTAAACGATACGATCGATCTCACGACGTCATTTGGACACGAATGACGTTGTCGAGTGATACGTGATAATATCGTATATAAGAAAAGCTAGAATCCATATTTATGATCATTCGAATATAATCGACGTTTGATTGATGAACTTTAATCCTAACACTTTTTATGCCCTATTACTCTCCGTTTTATTTTTAATGTCTTTAAAGTCGAATAGTTTTTAGTAAACAAAAGATGAAACCCTAACTTAAAATAATCGATGTTGAATGGTTTATGATATCGCACTAATCCCTGTGGAATCGATATAAAAATATACTTACTTTTGACTAACACCACACAACTTGACATATACTTTGTCCATTGATGTTAGTCAAAAGTAAGTATATTTTTATATCGTTTCCTCTGGGACTAATGCGATATCATAAACCGTTCAATACCGATTATCATTTTAAGTTAAGGGTTTAATCATTTGTTTGCTATCAACTATTCGACTTTAAAAACGGTACTAAAAACGGAGAGTAATAGGGCGTAAAAAGCGTTAGGATCAAAGTTCGTCAATCAAACATCGATTATATTCTAATGATCATAAATATGGATTCTTGCTTTTCTTATATAGGATATTATCACGTATCACTCGACAACATCATTCGTGTCCAAATGACGTTGTGAGATCGATCGTATCGTTTAATCGACGATGTCTCAATCTATTAAACGATTCGAAAGCTTTACGTTCAAACACTTTGTGTGATTATCAAAACCAAATTCCATGTCTAGAATTTCTTATTTTGATAGAATATTATTCTAAACCTAGATTTAAAAGTATTTTTCAATATCATTTAAATCAAACATAATAATGGAAAACAAGAATAAACTCAATGATATATAAAAGGCTAGAACCATATATTTGAAAGATCAAAAGTTTACATCTAAGATTGATTGATTACCTCTAATCCCATCAAAGGGGATTTAGTTGTTCATTTTCATGAACAACAATACAAAAGTGGAAAGAAAGATGGAGATCCAAAGCTAAGACTTGATTTCTCAAAGATTCTTAGTTAATATACACTTAGATCACTTTTGCTCTTTGAAGAATGCCTCTTTTTAGCCCTATTCTCTTTCTGGAAGTCTAAGTTAATAATCAGAAAATGAGCTAAAAGGCTTAAATACTATCTGATTTTTATAAGGCTCGCTACAACGATGAGTTGGTCGCTGTAGCGATGGAAGATTTCTTGGCCTTTAGGTTTGCTCCACGTCAGCAAACGGGGTTCAAACCGCCCTTGGTCGCTATAGCGACCAGATCCATCGCTGTAGCGATGGAACCTTAGTTTCTCCCTGCCTAGGTGCACTATAGCGACCAATCCTCCGTTGTAGCTGTGCGCACTCGTTAAAAAACGCGCAATCCCCCGAGACGAACGCTCGGAAGGCCTTTGTGAAGTCGCCACCAAAGTTTTTGTTTAAAGGGAACGTTGATAAACCCTTAAGTTTTTTGTTTTGAAGGGAAACGATAATAAAACCCTTGACGATGAGGAAAAGGACTGGTCATCGCAACCATTGTCGGGTTCGGGAGTCGATTACGCAAGGGGAAGGTATTAGCACCCCTCACGTCCGTTGTACTCAACGGGAACCTTCTATTTGGCTAAAGCTTAAAATGTTTTTAAATGTTTTTGTTGAAGCAGTGTTTCAAACAACAAACGAGGTAAGTATTTTTGTATCGTCTCCACAGGGATTGGTGCGCTACTTCGAACCGTTCAACAATCGGTATCGTTTTGAGTTAAGGGTTTGTACGATCGGTTTCATAAACTAACGGAATGTAAATGCGGGAATTAAAACGACAAGTAATAGGGAATAAAAGCGTTGAGATTAGAGTTCATCAATCTTGCAAAGAATGTAATCTATAAATCATGCATATGAATTTAGCGTTTTAGTGAAAATATCACGTATCGCTCGACAACATCATTGATTTCCTAAATGACATCGTGAAATCGATCGTATCGTTTAATCGACGATTTCCCAATCAATCAAACGATCCGAAAGCATTACGATCCGAAACTTAGTGCAATTATCAAAACCCAAATCCATTTCTAGATTTTCTTATTTTGATAGAAGATTATTCTTAAACATAGATTCAAAAGTATTTGTCAATATCATTTGAATCAAGCATGAGATTGAAAAGCAAGAATAACTTCATAAACACATGAATTGCCAAAATCATATATTCACATAATCATATTTTACATCAAAGCTAGAAAGAATACCTCTAATCCCAACAAAGGGATGTTAGTTGCTCATTTTCATGACAACTATACAAAAGATAAGAGAAAAGATAAAGATCATAACCCAAAGTCTTGATTTCCCAAAGCCCTTGGTGGATTTCCACAATTCAATCCTTTTGCTCCTTGAAGATCACTACTTCTAGCCCTAATTACTAAGTCCTAAACTACTACTAAAGCAATCCTAACAATTGGAAGTAAAAGTTCTCAAAGTTCTCCAACTGGTTATATCATTATGAGCTAAAAAAATGCTTTAATACTCTGAATTTTTGCACGCTCGCTACAAGTGATGAGCTGGTCGCTTGTAGCGAGGAAGTCTGTTGGCCAATGGGAATCCTCCACGTCAGCATGGAGTCTTAAACCGCCCTTGGTCGCTTGAAGCGACCAGTCCATCGCTTGTAGCGATGAACCTCTCAAAATCCCTGCCTAGGCTCGCTTGAAGCGTGGCAACTGGCGCTTGAAGCGATGAAGCCTTCAAATTCCCTGCCTATCCTCGCTTGTAGCGAGGAAGCGTGCGCTTGAAGCGATGGCTTTAATCAAAACTTCATTTTCTTTGCTCAGCATGTTCAAGCATGAATTTCCTGCAATAAAAACATGGGGTAAGGCATAGGATCACAAATATAGCATTTGAACCATAAATATGGGCTTATCCTATGATAACTTGTGAAATAAGTAACATAAGTGCCTTAATTAAATGAACATTTTAACCACTTTCAGGCACTTAACACACTCCCCAACTTAAATCTTTGTTTGTCCTCAAACAAAGGACACAACAAATAAGGAAACAAGCTTTAACCATGGCTTTGAGCAAGAATGCAAAAGAATTAAAAGTTTGAAGCAAAAGCGTATCAGATGAATGATTCAACGTGATTGCGCAAACTAGGGTTAAGTTTCTCATAAAACGAGATACATACTATGAATGTGAACTAGTTCTAAACACAAAGAATCAAATCACACAATCCTAAACAAACAACATGTTTATAATTGAACCAAACCTAACACACTTCTAAATAAAGTATATGAACATATTTGAAATCTATTGTGAGGGTATGAACACTCATCCAACAAGCATGATAACATTCCAATTAAATTATGTGTCCATCTAATTATCATTTCCAAAAGCATAAAAGGCATTGATCAAAAAGTCTTTAAGGGTTGTAATTGGGCTAGGTTACAAAAGAATTGTCATATGTGGGATATTTGAATTCAAATGGCCAAGCAAGAGGAACATTCAATCTAATTACAAACTTCCTTCTTTTTCCAATACAACTCTTGGTGAATTTCATATTTTTCTTTTCTTGATTGATCTTGACAACTTTTTCTTTGATTCATTGCAAACCTTTTCATTTTGTCTCTTTTCTTTTTCTTGGTTTGCTTTTCTTTCTTTTTTTCTTTTCTTTTCTTTTTCTTTTCTTTTTCTTGTTGTCAAGATCAATTATCACATTCACCATTACATTGACATAAATATAACCTCCCTTTCTCCCCAACTTATTTCAATGACACCCTAATCGAATGTTCCTTTATCATTATGGCAAAGGTCAATAAAAACGATGGATAAGGGTTCACAAGAAAACAACTATTAGAATTCAATAAAGAGTTAACTATGAACTGAATTTTTTTACAAACTCCGGCAATTTAAATAAGCAATTGAGCTTATTAAAATTGACAGTTCACAGTTAACAATTCTGATTCAATAGGCTCAGATGGGTTAACAGATACTCACTCTTCTCACAGGGTAGGTTTATTTGGTCAAGTATTTCACTCAATTTCAAAAAATTGCCTTGATCACTTCAATGCTTTTATACAAATTAAAACAACAACAGATTTAACATAAAATAACTGAGTTAAACATGAAATGTTGGTCTCCTGCATATATATACAATGGTTGAGGATACCTCACATTTTGGCTAGTTCTAAATTGGTTCAAAACTAAACATATGCTTGCGTAAAACTGAATAAATTAACTTGTGTGTAAAGAACTTATTCACATTCAAGAATATACCTAGAAAAACAAGAAAACGAGTACCTTAACTGCGCGCTTTAACACTCATTCTATCATTATCACTCAAATGATTCTAAGCTCAAGCACTTGCTTTTGAATCTTTCTTTCCAAATTGTTGGGATAATTTCAAAAAAAAACTTTACCAAAAATAAATAACAAAGCATAAATAAAGCATAATATATACTAAACATGTTATAACCAAAAATAAAAATAACATAAACCAAACTAACATAAAGCATAAGGTAACATCATCCATGGTACACAAAACATAAACAAAACAAAGTACAAAACATGAATAATGTTATAGAATACAAAGCAATATAAATAAAATGAAAGGGATGATAAAACAAAAGTCTGCAGCTTTGCATCAAAATCAGTCTGAATCTGAATCCATGTCTTCAGAATCTATCAAGTCTGCTGCCATACGATCAATGCTATTTGTAGCCGCCGATGAATCATCGCCAAGGTCGTCATCAACATCAGCATCATCATCACCATCATCACCGGCATCCTCATCACCAACATCTGCAGCAGCTGCCCCTCCAGGAAAGAAAGGTCTGTCCCCAGGCCAAGCAATATGCTCTGAGAAGAAGGCTGGCGTCCAAGTGCTTTGGCCACTGTCGTGCAGGTGACTCTGAATAGTCGTGAGAGCCTGGTGATTAGACGCATTCTGCGCCATGAGAAAAGAGCTAACCAAAGAGGGGTCCCAACTAGAGAAATCCAGTGGTGGAAAGGTCGGGCCCTGAGGGTGGCTAGGGTGATGTGGTGGTGGTGGTGGTGGTACACTAGAAGGACCGGCTGATGTGGAAGGTCCAGCTGAGGAAGAAGGTGGGGCAGGAGGTGTGGGGGTGAAGCAATACCTATTGATGTACCTGTCATCAATAGGATTCTTAATCTCTTCATCTACCTGGTTGGGCATGTGTACCCTAGCCCTTCTACAAAGTCCCATAATCAAACCAGGAAAGGTCAGTGGGCATTTGGGTTTGCCTGGGGGTAGGATGCCGCTCTCAGCTACAACCCTCATCTCATTGGCTATAAGCCTAGCAACGTCAACCTGACGGTTGCTAAGAATATAGTGGAGAAGGGGTGTAACGTCGAGGGTGGTAGAAGAGGTGTGTGATTTAGGCCGGATATTATATAGAATTAGGGTAAGGACTACCTGAGCAGGAGTGGTCATATCCTCTCTAAAGGCTCTGAAAGGCTTACCCGAAGCCTTACTCACATCGTAATGTTTCCCCTCCTGGAAGATGTCTCGTGCAATCAGCTCGTGATCCCAATTCCCGCTCCTCTGATGCTCATGGAAGTCACAAAGCATGGTTGGTGCTAGTGGATTATCCTTTTCACAAAGCTCCAAAGGTTTGCCCAAGTACGCATTTATGGACATGCGATCAAAGGTAATAGTGCGCCCTCGCACGTATGTCATCCATGTAAATGGGTCTGATGGGTCTGCTGGGATCGCATTTGCATAGAATTCCCGCACGATGTCGTAGTTGATCTTCCTCGGCGGAGTGCATAGAATCCCCCATTTCCTTTCATTGAGCATATGTGCTATCCCTCCGTATTCTCCCTCTTCTGAAATCTGGAATTGCTTCTCAGACCAGATTCTCCGTGTTCTCAGCTCCTCATACCGTTCTTGATTCCTCAAACTTAGGAAGCGGCTCGCGTCATGCGGTTGAGGGTTGGCTCTTGGTCGAGATGATGAGCTCTCAACGTTCCTTTGTCTTTTGGATGAGGATTTGGGTGCCATTCCTACACAAGGATTAAAACTGACAAAAATTAGGTAGGATACAAGTCAGGTTCAAATCAAAAGAAGAATAAAACAAATTCTGGGTTTCGTCGCTACAGCGACAGCTTGGTCGCTTGTAGCGAGCGAACCCAGAAAATGCTGGATTCCTGCGCTACAAGCGCACTGTAGCGAGGACAACCCAATTTCAAAATTCATGATTTTCTGGATTTAAACCTACTTGTAGCATGCGAAATTAACCCTAAAGCAAATATAAATGAATAAAAATCACTAAAACTTCCTATTCATCAAAACCCTAAATTTATTTTGAATTTTTTTTACAAAATTTTTTCAAAATACGATTTCAATGAATCAAATGATGAAAGGAGAGTTTTCTTGGTGATTCTAGGTCATTTATTACAGCTTAAACTATGGCTAATCATGGGTAATCAACAGGGCATAATCTTAAGTTTAAAAATTTTAAAAACCCTAAACCCTAAATTTAGTAATTAGCATGCAAGCACATTCATCAAGTAAAAAGCATATAAACAGTAACAGAGACTGACGAAAAACATACCTGAAGGTTGTTAAGTGCAGATTGCAGAAGTGAGATGCAAAATTTTGCAGAAATGTGCAGAAGTTCAAAGTGAAAAATGCAGAAAAGGATAAACTGGAATGGAATGTGTACAGATGTAATAGGATGCGAAAAATAAAAAACACAACGGCTAGAACATTAATTAAGGTGGAAACGGCTACAGCGCAAAGCTTGGAAGTCTTCGCTACAAGCGACAAGTGCGTCGCTACAGCGACGTAGTGTAAAGTTCATCGCTATAGCGATGAGTCTGTCGCTGTAGCGACCATGACAGGAAACAGAAAAATAAAATTTTTGAGTCTTAGCCACTATCCCTATATGCATGCATGGATGATAAAAACTAAAATACTAATTAAAAACAATAAACCTACATAGTTGGGTTGCCTCCCAACAAGCGCTTGTTTTACGTCGTTAGCTCGACGCCTTATTCGTTAGGGTGGCCAATACGAGACGGAAAGCACATCAGCCTTTGTACTCCTTTGCTGCGGGAGGAATTCCATGAACTTGAAGAACAGCTGATGTGGAGTCCATAACCTCCCTATCCAGAATAAGTTGAGCAAGGTACACAAGCAATCTAAAACCAATTCAAATCCGGCCTTGCTCACTTTCACCCCCTCCTTTCCACAAGTTTCTTCCTTGTTAAGAAACGGTTCTAGCTTCTCAATCTCCATAATTTCTTCACTATCAACAACACTGGCCTCTTCAGAATTTGACCATTCTTGAGGAAGTTCTAAGTTGTGTGGTATTTCAAATTCTTTCACTAATGACTCTATACCACATCCTTTAAACATTGGCTCTTCCTCACTCTCATCAACATCATCTTCAACAATCTCTCCACATTCCAAAGTGGATTGATCTTTGGTCTGAACATCCATGATTCTTGGTAAAAAATTGAATTGCACTCGCAAAATATCCAATTGGCATGATAAAGCTCTCAATCTCTGGTTGGTATTTTGCATGTTGATCATGGATTGTTGCATGAACATATTCAGAATATTCTCCGTTCTTGCCATTGGTTCATCTTCAGACGGATATTGTTGATATTGTTGATAAGCTTCATACTCGTATGGATCATAGTAGCTGAAATAATCATGATGATCAGCCATGATTTCTTTCAATGAGAATCTGAAACACAAATAACTAACAAGAAACTTTTCTTTGCATAACAAAGAGGGTTAATGCCAAACAGTTATAATGTACAAAAGAAACGAAAAATATATACTAACACGATATATACAAAAGCTCAAAACAACACAAACTATTGCGATGCTCGAAATATCTAAACACCATTCCCCGGCAACGGCGCCATTTTGTTGAAGCAGTGTTTCAAACAACAAACGAGGTAAGTATTTTTGTATCGTCTCCACAGGGATTGGTGCGCTACTTCGAACCGTTCAACAATCGGTATCGTTTTGAGTTAAGGGTTTGTACGATCGGTTTCATAAACTAACAGAATGTAAATGCGGGAATTAAAACGACAAGTAATAGGGAATAAAAGCGTTGAGATTAGAGTTCATCAATCTTGCAAAGAATGTAATCTATAAATCATGCATATGAATTTAGCGTTTTAGTGAAAATATCACGTATCGCTCGACAACATCATTGATTTCCCAAATGACATCGTGAAATCGATCGTATCGTTTAATCGACGATTTCCCAATCAATCAAACGATCCGAAAGCATTACGATCCGAAACTTAGTGCAATTATCAAAACCCAAATCCATTTCTAGATTTTCTTATTTTGATAGAAGATTATTCTTAAACATAGATTCAAAAGTATTTGTCAATATCATTTGAATCAAGCATGAGATTGAAAAGCAAGAATAACTTCATAAACACATGAATTGCCAAAATCATATATTCACATAATCATATTTTACATCAAAGCTAGAAAGAATACCTCTAATCCCAACAAAGGGATGTTAGTTGCTCATTTTCATGACAACTATACAAAAGATAAGAGAAAAGATAAAGATCATAACCCAAAGTCTTGATTTCCCAAAGCCCTTGGTGGATTTCCACAATTCAATCCTTTTGCTCCTTGAAGATCACTACTTCTTGTAATTTCAGAGTGCAACCTAAGAGGGGGGGTGAATTAGGTTGTATGACTTTTAATGGATAATTTTTCTGGATTATTGTGTTCTTGTAAATTTTTCCGGAATTTTGTATGAATGTATGAACGAATGCTTGGAAAAATAAAGAGTGTAGGGAAGAAGAAGATGGACACAAGGAATTTATAGTGGTTCCCCTACTGGTACTCCACTCCCCCACAACCCTGTGAGGAATTCACTATGTTAGAATCTTTGTTACAAGCAATCTCTCCCCAAGACCCCCTAACAATCTTTCTAACATACACAAGATAGCACCCCACTATCTTTCAACAATTCTCACCAACAATGGCAAGAAAACTTTACAACAATGTAATTGAAGAATAACAAATGTATGGCTGTATATTTTTATCAATATCACTCTTAAACAAATGGACTTAATGCTCAGAAAACCTTTTTAATAAATGTTAAAGTGTGGGCAAAGTTTTCCAAACAATTAAAAGAAAGTTTGAATGCAAGTGATATTGAAATTCACAATTGAGAGGTTGAAAGTTATTGTCTTAAAAATTGCTTTGATTCTCAATTGAATTTATAGAGGCTAAAAAGATGTTTATGAAGCAATACTATTTTTCGAAAAATGGTTACCAATGAATAGACACATATTTGAAATTGCACCTATTCATAAAAATGAGTATGAAATGCATTTTAGAAAAATACTAGCCGTTAAACAATATATTCACAAGGCCATTATTGATTATTCTAATTATATAGAATTTCATCCAATGCATCGGTAAGAAAAACAAGTTTAATGCAAAGTTAACTGAACATGCAATTAAATAAAAAAAATAGCCGTTGCAAATATCAATTAAAGCAAGTTTACGTTTGAAACTATAAATTGAATCAATATACAATTTCATAATCAATTATATGTGATGCCTATATTAACAAACAGTAAGAATGGTTTTAAAACAAAACAAGACATTCACATTTTCATATTCATAATTGATTATGGAATGTTATGTAATTGATGATGCATGCTAAAAATATTTTTTCAAAATCGATTATAACTTTTCTTTGTCAAAAATATTTTTATTCAAAATCACATTTAAATAAAAATCATTGTGAGTGTGTGATTTATTTTAATGAGATTTTTAGCATTGCTTCATATGGAGACTTATAAAAATGTTTGTAATTATTTTCTGAGCATTCTAAATTATTCCATAAGTTAAGAATGATAAATCAAAAAATAATTGCCATACTTACAAAGAGTATAGCCAAGAAGCCTAGACACTAATCTTCATTCTTAATCTTCATCTTGTGCCTCCATAGTTTTTCTTCTTTTGTGATGTGAGTTTGTTATCATCAAAACCCAGCCAAAGTTAGAAGGAAATCTTCTTCACAATCTCCCCCTTTTTGATGATGACAAACCATATCTTTTTGACAATGTTTGCTCAACGAAACTCCCCCTATCTTGTATATCTCCCCCTTTGTTTTGCAATTGGATAACCTGAAATAGTTTAAGAACAAAACACAAACATACACTTTCTCCCCCTTTTGACATCATCAAAAAGAAGAAAGAAAGGATAAGATCCAAATGGTCGAAATAGAAAGGAAATAATAAATTTTATATAAAAATAACTTATCTTCTTCACAATGAATATTCAATCCTTGACATTATTTTGCACATATCATATGAGATAAATATTTTAAATACAATGATTTCTCACACAAAATAATAGCATCATTAAAGCATCCAATTGATATTTTTTCACAAGTCACATATGCTACTGTTATAACATTAGTCAAATATTCAGACATAATATATTTATTTAAATTAATTAATTATATTCCAAAACTTTTTACCCTTGAACAGTAAAATACTAGCAAGTAACGTTCATGTTTTAGGCTAAACATTGCAAGCATGAAATAACAACAATTAACATTTAATATGCATTCAAATATGTCTGATAAACCAAACTTATTCATACTTGTCAAAATTCACAAACATGAATCGTTTCTAAGTCATGCATGCATTAATTTAATACCATACATGAATTTAGAAGACAAAAAAAACATCATATATCTATATAAAATAATTGTGTACCTTTCACCATGGTCATTAATAAAAAAGAAGTGTTCATCTCTCCATCAAAGTTGCAGAGATAATTTAACCACACATAAATAATAAATCGAACCATATCATATGGTCTTATATCTTGAAGAACCCGGTCTAAACATGACAAGATTTTCATATGGTCTTCAAGTACCTACAAAACAATTAATAGAACTTTCTAGGTACCCATTGTAATTTGGGTCCTTGTGTGGTAATTCCTTTCCTTACCCAAATATATTCACCATAATGAACACCAAAGTTTCTTATGTAGCATGTATTTGGAGTATGGCCTTTCATGTTGCAATAGAAACATGATAAATTTTGAACATGATATACACTAGAATTACTTCCATTGGAGACATTATTTCTAACCTTAGAATTTGTTTTCTTATAAGACTTGTTAGAATAATTTCTTCCATAAGAATTATTTCTAGTATTCATACTTTTAAGAGGAATTACAACATGCATTTTCTTTGGTTCCAAGTTGTTGGAAGTTGTGCCTGCTTTAACAAAGATTGTTTTACTTGTACTTGGTTTATCAAAATTTGAAAATCCAAGACCGGTTTTATTTTTTAAATCTCTTTGTTTGCTAAGAACATCTTCCAAACTATTGTGACCTTTTTCAAAATTTTTTATTACTTGATTTAATTTAATAATTTTTGTTTCATGTTCTTTACATTTATTACATGAAGAATTTTTGACCTTTTCTAAATCCACTTGTGCATCAAAAACTTTTCTTTCAAGTGAAACAATTAATTTCTTCTGTTTTACACAAGTTTTAGAAAGTTTACTACATTCTTCATATAATTCATCAAATGCATTTTGTAATTCATCATATGAAGGTTTAATATCAAGTTCAGAATCACTAACCTCTTGTTCATCATCAGAGTGATGAGATGCCATTAGTGCAAGATTTGCATACTCTTCATCCTCTGATTCAGAAGATGAACTTATGTCATTTTCTTCCCATGCAATGTAGGCCCTCCTTTGCTTGAATTCTTTCTTTCCTTTGTCACCATTTTTGTTTGTAAAAGATGGACAATCTGCTTTCATGTGACCTTCTTTCCCACATCCAAAACATGTAATGTTTTGGTTTGACGTAGAGCCCTCATTCTTCTTGAAAGATTTTCTTTTATTACCAAACTTGAAGGACTTGTCCTTTTTAAGAAATTTTTTAAAACTTTTTGCAAGAAGATTGATGGTCTCACCTTCATCAGAACTTTCTCCTTCATTTTGTTGTTTTGACTCAACTCTTAGAGCAATGCTTTTGTTCTTCTTCTCTTGCCCTTCATGCTTTTCCAATCTTCCAAGTTCCATTTCATGTTCTTGGAGTTTACCAAACAAAGCGGCAGAAGTCATTTTAGAAAGACTTTTCTTTTCTGATATTGCAGTCACCTTTGGTTGCCAAGCCCTTGTTAATGATCTAAGGACTTTGAGATTTAATTCATTATTTGTGAAAGTCTTTCCAAGAGCCATCAAGTGGTTTGTTAAGTGAGAGAATCTCTTTTGTAAATCAAGAATTGATTCACCGGGCTGCATTCTGAACAATTCATATTCTTGTGATAAAGTGTTCAGTTTTGATCTCTTCACTTCTTCTGTGCCTTCATGGGTTACTTCTAGAGTGTCCCAAATTTCTTTTGCAGTTTTGCATTGAGAAATTCGGAAGAACTCATCCATGCCAAGGGCTGAATGAAGCATGTTGATTGCCTTCTTGTCAAACAACAATTTTTTCTTATCATCATCAGTCCAAGATGTTTTTATTTTTACTTGGACAACATCATTCACAACCGTTGTAGGAATGAATGGACCATTCTCAACGGCATTCCATATTTCTTCCCCTTGTGCTTCCAAGTATGCACGCATGCGAATTTTCCAGAAATCATAGTATTCACCAACAAAGCATGGAGGTTTGTTGCTACTACCACCATCTTTGAACACAATGTTTGAATTTGAAGCGGAAGCCATTTTTCTGGATCAAGGAGCAAATTACCTTAACTTGCTCTGATACCAATTGTAATTTCAGAGTGCAACCTAAGAGGGGGGGTGAATTAGGTTGTATGACTTTTAATGGATAATTTTTCTGGATTATTGTGTTCTTGTAAATTTTTCCGGAATTTTGTATGAATGTATGAACGAATGCTTGGAAAAATAAAGAGTGTAGGGAAGAAGAAGATGGACACAAGGAATTTATAGTGGTTCCCCTACTGGTACTCCACTCCCCCACAACCCTGTGAGGAATTCACTATGTTAGAATCTTTGTTACAAGCAATCTCTCCCCAAGACCCCCTAACAATCTTTCTAACATACACAAGATAGCACCCCACTATCTTTCAACAATTCTCACCAACAATGGCAAGAAAACTTTACAACAATGTAATTGAAGAATAACAAATGTATGGCTGTATATTTTTATCAATATCACTCTTAAACAAATGGACTTAATGCTCAGAAAACCTTTTTAATAAATGTTAAAGTGTGGGCAAAGTTTTCCAAACAATTAAAAGAAAGTTTGAATGCAAGTGATATTGAAATTCACAATTGAGAGGTTGAAAGTTATTGTCTTAAAAATTGCTTTGATTCTCAATTGAATTTATAGAGGCTAAAAAGATGTTTATGAAGCAATACTATTTTTCGAAAAATGGTTACCAATGAATAGACACATATTTGAAATTGCACCTATTCATAAAAATGAGTATGAAATGCATTTTAGAAAAATACTAGCCGTTAAACAATATATTCACAAGGCCATTATTGATTATTCTAATTATATAGAATTTCATCCAATGCATCGGTAAGAAAAACAAGTTTAATGCAAAGTTAACTGAACATGCAATTAAATAAAAAAAATAGCCATTGCAAATATCAATTAAAGCAAGTTTACGTTTGAAACTATAAATTGAATCAATATACAATTTCATAATCAATTATATGTGATGCCTATATTAACAAACAGTAAGAATGGTTTTAAAACAAAACAAGACATTCACATTTTCATATTCATAATTGATTATGGAATGTTATGTAATTGATGATGCATGCTAAAAATATTTTTTCAAAATCGATTATAACTTTTCTTTGTCAAAAATATTTTTATTCAAAATCACATTTAAATAAAAATCATTGTGAGTGTGTGATTTATTTTAATGAGATTTTTAGCATTGCTTCATATGGAGACTTATAAAAATGTTTGTAATTATTTTCTGAGCATTCTAAATTATTCCATAAGTTAAGAATGATAAATCAAAAAATAATTGCCATACTTACAAAGAGTATAGCCAAGAAGCCTAGACACTAATCTTCATTCTTAATCTTCATCTTGTGCCTCCATAGTTTTTCTTCTTTTGTGATGTGAGTTTGTTATCATCAAAACCCAGCCAAAGTTAGAAGGAAATCTTCTTCACACTTCTAGCCCTAATTACTAAGTCCTAAACTACTACTAAAGCAATCCTAACAATTGGAAGTAAAAGTTCTCAAAGTTCTCCAACTGGTTATATCATTATGAGCTAAAAAAATGCTTTAATACTCTGAATTTTTGCACGCTCGCTACAAGCGATGAGCTGGTCGCTTGTAGCGAGGAAGTCTGTTGGCCAATGGGAATCCTCCACGTCAGCATGGAGTCTTAAACCGCCCTTGGTCGCTTGAAGCGACCAGTCCATCGCTTGTAGCGACGAACCTCTCAAAATCCCTGCCTAGGCTCGCTTGAAGTGTGGCAACTGGCGCTTGAAGCGATGAAGCCTTCAAATTCCCTACCTATCCTCGCTTGTAGCGAGGAAGCGTGCGCTTGAAGCGATGGCTTTAATCAAAACTTCATTTTCTTTGCTCAGCATGTTCAAGCATGAATTTCCTGCAATAAAAACATGGGGTAAGGCATAGGATCACAAATATAGCATTTGAACCATAAATATGGGCTTATCCTATGATAACTTGTGAAATAAGTAACATAAGTGCCTTAATTAAATGAACATTTTAACCACTTTCAGGCACTTAACAGTTTTGCGCGCATGCTTGTCTATGTCAAAAGAAAATATGATAAAAGGGGAAAAAGGATAAAAAACAAAGGAAAAAGAAAGTTTTTTATTATTGTGCTTGACAAGATGTCGATCTTGCTCCTATGTATCTCCCGGTAGTCGGAGAATTCAAAGCATACGTAGTTCTTTGGTAGAAAAACGTACATATGTTGGTTATTTTTAAATGAACGATGTTTTGACTGTATTCTTGCGATTAAACGTAGCTTGTATGCTCGCGGATGGGAGACTTAAGCGTATAGCTTGTATGCTCGCGCATGGGAGGCTTAAGCGTTTGTTTACGAATCGCGCTTAGAATAGGTAAAACATGTCCGTTGGGTAAAAGGGTTCGAATTGGTCGCTATGGGACCAAAAGGGGTGCAATGGACTCAATCGAGTCGATCATTGACCGGAGTGACTCAAATGAGTCGAAAAGGTTTGAATCTAGTGGCCACGGGGGACCAAAAGGTTCGGATTGACCACAAGGGGCCAAGAATTGGTTTGGTATGGTCGGATACGTTGAAAAATGGAATGACGATTGTCCGAACGACGAGACATACGTCACGCATTCGTCCAATCGGGGCAATGGGGAGACATACGTCAAACCATCCCTTTTTCATTCAAGTTTTTGGTTGAATTTCTTAGAAAACCGAAAGTTTATCAAAACATTTGGTTTGAAACCCAAAATGGAGAAAGTTTTAACAATTTTGTGAAAAAACACACAAGTTCGGCTCGTTTTGCAAACGGCTTTGAAAAGCGAACAAATTCGGCTTAAGTTCACGTTTGGTTTGAAAATCATGAACAAGGTTCTTGTTCATGTTTGGTTTTGAAAATGGTGAACATAGCTTAATTGCTCAAGTTTATTTGAAAGTTTGTGATTATAACTTGTTTTGCAAGTTATCCAAAAAAGTGTTATCCGAACTTGCGAATTTTCCAATATTATGCAAAATCCTTGAATAGGTTTGGATAAAATGAGTTTCAAACCTCCTAGGTTCTGAGCTCTTGGGCTAGAACCTCAAAAATTGGCTGTTTGGGAGCCTAAACTCATATTCTGAGTTCTGTCATGGTCACACTGCGACCATGACTTCGCACTGCGAACAATGCGAATTTTTGAGTTCAGAAGCTGTTTCTGAACTATTGTTCAGAAACAACTTCTGAACACACTCAGAACCTTTTAGGAGAGTGAAAAGCTTTGAGTTTTGCAATGAAAAGAGCTGGACAAACCAGTTTTTGTGTTTTGCAAACCTTGGGATTTCTTTTGAAATTCAAAAGGGGTTTTTTAGAGCAAAAGGCTTTGAACCAAAATTAGGACGCAAACACAATTATAAATGCAAGATAATGACTTAGAACACTTACAGAGATCCTTAGCAAAGCTCCTGCTGCAAAGGGAATGAAATGAACTTGGATGATTGGAGGCTTGCAAGGTTTGAACAAAAGCAATGAACTTGTGTAATGCTTTGTATTGGAATTGGTTTTTGCTAGTGTTTTGTGCTGGTTTTTTTCTGGTTGTTTGTAAGTGTTTGTAAGCTGGAATAATGAATGAGTAGTAGTGCATCAAAAGTGTTTGTAACCTTGGGCATTGCTTCCTATTTATAGGCCAAAACCAAATCAATTTCATCATTAGAAATCCCCAAAATCCAGCTGATTTGTGGGCTAGGATCAGGCTAAATCTCTTTGCATTTAATGCTAAAGGATAGAGGTAACCTTGCCTTGTGCCAAGGGTCAAGACCTTGACTGATTTCAGCCACAAATTCAATGGTTTTTGGATAGAAATGATGATGAAATAGGGCTGGATTGCAATTGGCTGTGCTTGGGGATTGATCCTTGCAATCTTAATGGTTGGGCAATAAAAACGTGCACTGTGATGTGCAGAGGTTGGGGGAAACAAAAGGCAACATGTGGGCTGGTGTGAGGAGGATGAAAAGCTGCTGAAAAACAGGGCAGCAATCATAGTTTTTTGCAAGTGAAAACCAGCTGGGTTTGACTGGTTTTGGGGGGAGAAAGCAGGAAGAAAGTCCACAAGCTGGTGGCTGGCAACCTTAGGGTCAGTAGCAGGTCACTTGGGAGGGACAAGAGCTGCCCAAGGGCAAGCCAACTTGCTTGCCACATGCTAGGTTGGAAGAAAAAGCTTCTTTCCTTGGCATTAATGGCAAGTCCTTCAACTCTGGCTTTGCTGAGCCCAATTGGCCATGAATGCTGATGAAAATAATAATAAAAATGATGTGTAACAAAAACTGGAATTAAATCAAAGAAATCAAAAGTCTGCAGAAAAATCGCTGACTTCGCACTGCGAAGTCACCATTTTTGAAATGTTGACTTTTTTGGTTGACTTTTGTTGACTTTGACTTTTTTTTCTTTGTTTTTTTTTATTTTTGTTTTGAAAAGGCCTAGGACAAAATTGGGGTACTACAGCTGCCCCTACTTAATTGTGTCTTTGCATAGAGTGTGTGAGTGCCGAGGGCATCTCATGAACTCTTTGCGAAGATCAATTAAGTAAAAGAAGGACCCGAATTTTGTCCTTCACGGTACGAAAGCAAGGTAAAAGATCGTCACTTAAACATTTGAGACGTGTATGAACGCTCGAAAGGTTAGGCGATTAGATCTCAAGAGAAAAAGATTGTCACCTAATCAGGTGATTTCAATCTGCGAGACATGTATGAACGCTCGAAAAGGAAAAACTCGCGAGACGTGTATGAACGCTCGAAAGGGAAAAACTCGCGAGACGTGTATGAATGCTCGAAAGGGTAAAAGACTTTGCGAGACGTGTATGAACGCTCGAAAAGGTAAAAGACTTTGCGAGACGTGTATGAACGCTCGAAAAGGTAAAAGACTTTGCGAGACGTGTATGAACGCTCGAAAAGGTAAAAGACTTACGAGACGTGTATGAACGCTCGAAAGGTAAAAAGATTACAAGACGTGTATGAACGCTCGAAAGGTAAAAGACTTTGCGAGACGTGTATGAACGCTCGAAAAGTAAAAAGGCTACGAGACGTGTATGAACGCTCGAAAGGTAAAAAGATTACGAGACGTGTATGAACGCTCGAAAAGTAAAAAACTTTGCGAGACGTGTAGGAACGCTCGAAAGGTAAAAAGGCTACGAGACGTGTATGAACGCTCGAAAGGTAAAAAGATTACGAGACGTGTATGAACGCTCGAAAGGGAAAAACTTTGCGAGACGTGTATGAACGCTCGAAAAGGTAAAAGACTTTGTCACCTAAACAGGTGATTTCAATCTGACATGATCGTCACCTAATCAGGTGATTGGATCTGAAAAAATCGTCGCCTGAATAGGTGCTTAGACTTATCTGGGGAAATAGGACCTACCGCTGTGGGGATAGTGTAATCGTCTCTAGGCGTGGCTAGTACTTAGATTGTTGAAAAGGGAAACATGATTGTATGATGCATGACATGTTTCATGTTGTTTTATGCAATATGCTATGCAATATGGTATGATATGAGGTAGACTCAATCTGAATTTTGTTTTTGGGAAAACTCAGCTGGGGCATCCTAATGGCCGTGAGCAGGTCATTTGGGGATGTGATAAGGTGGGAAGAAAAACCGCCGGGGTTATTCTAAGAGACCTTACTGGGGAGGCTCTGGAATGGGTCCACTGGGGAATACTAGGGATGATTGATGGATGTTGGTGAATATGTGATACTCACTGGAGAATCCTTGGTTGAGAATGCATGACATGAATATGAGATGCATGTATTATGATTGATTATGCATGTATGAATGCTTTTGATATGATATGCATGAATTATGAATGATATGTATATGCATTGGGTGCCGAGCAAAGTCAGTCTTTGGGTGAAATTGTATTTGGATGTGAGTAGATGCCAAGCATGGTTGGGCTTTTTCTGGGGATTTGTGTTTGTGATTGCCAATGATGATTGGGCTTTTTTGTTGGGTTGAGACTCCCTGGGGAATGTCAATAAGACTTGGGCTTCATGGGGATATAAGGGTCATTTTGGAAGCATGATCGATATCCAGCCTTGGTTGATGGAAGAGATGTTTGGGGTGTTTTGACTGGGGAATTCTGTTCCTCTTGTATGACCGATAAACTCAAGGGGACAAGATTAGACCGGTAAGATAAGAATGGACCGGTATTGCATTATAAACACTCGGTAATCTTCAAAGGGGGTGATGTCTCAGGGGATATATCTGAATATTGACGGGGCAAAGCCGCGATAATTGATGAAAGATAAATACCTCGTGGGGATTGTTAATCCGCTGGGTAAATCGTGCTAATCCACTGATGATTCCGCCGGGGATGCTTGTGCTTTGGTTGGCCAATCTTGCTTGAATCATCCCTTCAGGCTCTCGATTCATTGGGGATACTTCTTTTGATTCGCTGATGACCCCGTTGGGGGAAATCCTTTTAGCAATTGACCATATTCGGCCGGCGAGGTTTATCTGCTCTATGGATAGATATTGACGCACGTTTTAAGTACTCACAGTTCAGAGAAAATGCGTTTGTTGTTATTTATTCAAAAACATAAAAGATTCCACATAAGTTTTTTTTTGGAAGATTTTGTTTTAAGCACCATCATAAAAATGGGAAATTTTGACAAAAGTAAAAGTCTTCGCTTGGGAAGAATTTTGTTAATGGGGTGGTGACCTGCCCCAAAGGTGTGGCTCCTTTGATCGTGTTTGGGATTGCTGATGACAATTGGGCCTTTTATTGGGCTTTATTGTTGGGTGCTGAACGAGGTCGGGCTTTGATGTTTGGATACCGAGCGAGGTCGGGCTTTGGTTATGTTGGGATGCCGAGCGAGGTCGGGCTTTGGTTATGTTGGGATGCTGAGCGAGGTCGGGCTTTGATGTTTGGGATGCCGAGCGAGGTCGGGCTTTGGTTATGTTTGGATGCCGAGCGAGGTCGGGCTTTGATGTTTGGGATGCTGAGCGAGGTCGGGCTTTGATGTTTGGGATGCCGAGCGAGGTCGGGCGTTGGTTATGTTTGGATGCCGAGCGAGGTCGGGCTTTGATGGTATGATTCATATGAAATTTGCGCATGCGATTTTAATGCCCCCATTATTCCGAGATTGTACTGCAAAATTCGAAACAAATACCAAACAAAAAATATATCATACAGTTCAAGTTAATAACATGTTTATCAATGAACCAACCTATCACTCATTTAAGTAAATGAACAAATTGAATATTAATGTGAGGGGTATTGAACACTCATCCGGCAAGTTTGCTAACATTCCGATCGAGTTATGTGTCCATCTAATTATTGTTTCTTAAAAGCATAAAAGCATTGATCAAAAGGTCTTTGAGGGTTGTAATTTGGCTGGGTTACAAAAGAAATGTCATATGTGGGGAATTTGAACTCAAATGGCCAAGCAAGAAGGAACATTCTTTCTAATTCACCCTTTTAATCACAACTTTTGGTGATTTACGATCATTTTCTTCTGGTCTTGACAACTTTTTGATTTATTGATTTTTTTTCTTTTCTCTTTTCTTTTTCTTGGTTTGCTTTTCCCTTTTTTTTCTTTCTTTCGTTCTTTTCTTTTTTTTCTTTCCCTTGGTTGTCAAGATCCATTTAAGAAATTCACCGTTACTTGACTTTCTCAACCTCCATTCTCTCCCCAACTTATTTCAGGATGATACCCTAATCGAATGTTCCTTCCTCCTTTGGCAAGGGATAATAATCATGACGGTTAAGGGTTCAAAAATTGAAAGGAAATTATCAGAATTCAGTGATGATTTAACCATGAACCGAAATTTTTTTTTTACAAAACTCCGGCAATCTCATTAAGCAGTTGAGCTTATGAAAGTTGGCAGTTCATAGTTAACAATTCTGATTTGTTAGGCTCGAAGGGGTTAACAAATACTCACTTCTCACATGGTGGGCTATTTGTGGTCAATTGTTTTTACTCATATTCAAACAAATGCCTTGATCATGTCAATGCTTTTATACAATTTAAAACAGAAAATTCAGATTTAACATAAAAAAATCGAGTTAAACAAAAATGTCGGTCTCCTGCATATGTGTTATGATGACTTTGAGGATTCCTCACATTTGGTTGGTTCTAAAATGGTTCATAGAACAAACATATTAATAACGTAAATTGTATGGTATAACTTGGTATTGAATACATATTCTCCTTTCAAGTTTAATCATGGAAAAATAGGAAACATGCATTTTAGCTTTGCGAAAATTAATCACATTTTATCATTACCATTCGTCTATGGCTAAATCAAATTAACTTTGGCTTAATCCGTTGCGGGAAGATTTGTCAAATTCACATTACCAATGATCCATAGCAAAAATTTCGATATTTACGCATATTAAAATTAAGCAGGCATGAAGATGATGCAAAGGCCAAGTAATAGAAGAAAGAGTAATCAAATAATAACAAAACAAAAGTACAAATATAGATACAGAGTATTAAACATAGGAAGCTTCTAAAGAGTGTACGAGAAAATAACATAAACATAAACAACAAAAACATGAGAAAACATCAAAAAGGGGGGCCACTCAAGGAGTGAGAGCCTCATCATCCTCAGTCTCCTCATCCTCGTCCTCCTCGTCCTCGTCATCCTCATCCTCTCCTCCATCATCTCCTCCCTGGCCTCCGGCCGCTGCACCACTGCCTCCACCCTCTGAATACTCTGGCCTATCCCCGGGCCAAGCACCATGAGCTGCGAACATCTCGGGTGTCGGTATCTGAATGGCGGGATCTGTCGGCCTACCCAACTGTATCTGAAGGCGATACATGGAATCGTGCATCATGGTCATGTATCTATGACTGGAAGCATTCTGCTCCCATGTGAAAGTACAAGTGTGATGACCCTGTGATGCCAGTGGGGGTCTAGGCCGTGGCTGCTGTGCCCTTGCCGCTCTCCTCCCTGTGCAGTGTCTCGCGATGTAGTCATCCGTATTCGGATTCTTTATGGTCTCGGAAACATGAGGAGGGATCGCTACTTGTGCCTCCCGGCAGAGTCCCATAATCAGACCCGGGAAAGCGAGCGGGCACATCTTCTTCGCCGGTGGCTTGATGCCACTCTCGACCACTATCTTAAGCTCTTGACAGATCACCCTGGCCACGTCTACTTGCTTATGGGTGAGGATATAATAGATTAGGGGGGTGACGTCCAAGGTGGTGGAGGAGGTATGGCTCTTTGGCTTTATATTGTGAACAATGAGGTGGAAGATGACTTGAGCATAGGTAGTGAGGTTGTTTTTGAGGGCTTTGGTAGGCTGCCCTGCCGCATTGAGCTCATAGCCCTTTCCGGATTGGAAGATGGTCTGGGCGTAGAGGTCGTGGTTCCAATTGCCACGGTTTTGGTGCTTATGGAAAGCACAAAGTTCATCATTCTCAAGTTGGAAGGGGTTGCGGAGATAAGTGTTGATGGCGTCGCGATCGAATCTAATGACCCGACCACGCACCATGGTTTGATAGGTGAACTCTCCTTCCGGATCCGCGGGAATGGCGTTCGCGTAAAATTCTCGGATAATGTCATAATTAAGGTTTAGCGGAGGGTTCACCAAAACTCCCCAACGGCGGTGATCTATCAACCTGGCCAACTCTCGGTAGGTGCCCCGCTCGCTTATGGTGAACTGCCTCTCAGCCCAGAACGTCCTGCTGAGAAGTTCCTCGTACCTCTCCTGATTCCGGAGGCTGAGGAAGCGGGAGGCATCGTATGCCCCTTGGGGTCTAGATCCTGATGCTTCACCCCTTAATCGTTTTCCCGTTGGTCTTGGTGCCATCTACAAGAAAAAGGACAAAGTCAGTAAACAACATTCATGATTATAGGTGATATGGGGTGAAATCAATGGAATTGGAAAGGAAGCATGAAAAAACAAAGGTTCTGTTTCTGGCATGTTCGCACTGCGCAGGTATGGTCGCAGTGCGAAGTTGCGAGAACAAATCTGGGTTGCCCAGAACAAAAGGGGTCGCAGTGCGAAGTTCATCTTTGCTCTGCGACCATGACAGTAAAACCCCAAAATTCCCAGAAAGCTACCCTAAACTCCTAAGCTAAGCTTCATACAATGAATGTTAGATAAATGATTGAGAATACATGTATGGGTATGAACACATCAACTAGTTTTAGTTCAATTTCTCAAAAATGGGTAAAAATAGAATTCGTGTGAAATTAACTAAAATGGAGAGGAATGGGTCAGTTTTAAACTACCCATAATGCACATTTACTAAATCACAAACTATCCTAGCAAGTTAAGAAGGAAAAGAAGCTAATCATAACCTTAAACCCTAAAATGGAAATTTCAAAATCTTTTAAAAACCCTAAGATCCAAAACTGTTATAACACGAATCAGAGTAAAAAGGGATAAAGAGGGAGAAATCATACCTTGCTGCTTGCAGAAAATGGAAGATTAGAACTTGAAATTACTAGGAAAGAAGGATTTATGAGGAAAAATAAAATGGGTATTTTTTTGAAGAGTTTTTATGAAAAGAAAGTGAAAAGTTTTAAGTTTTTAGATGTTTAATAATAAAAAAAACGGTTGGATAAGAGAGAGAGGGAAAATGGGTGGTTGGGTGGAGTTAAGGAGGGTCAGCAGTTTTGAAAACTGAGCTGACAAAATTCGCATACTTCGCACTGCGAAGTAAGTTTGCTCTGCGAACCTCAGAGTTAACTTCGCAGTGTGAAGCTACCTTTGCTCTGCGAAGTCAATCAGATTCTGAATTTTTTCCAAAATTACTACCCTTCCACAAATTGGTCCTTTACACCCTCAACTATGGTTATTAAAAAGCAGTAAAAAAATATTGATTGCCCCTGCAACAAATCATGAATGAATGCGAATGGATGATATGCAAAGGTACGGTTTTATGAAGGTTCGGAACTCCCCCCCCCCCCCCCATCCTCACGTGTAGGCTCTAAAGGTGAAATTCCCTAAGAAGAGGTCCCTAGAGTCATAGATCTCACATGGGATTAAGGTTGTCTATGGACATACGTCACATGACTTCAATTCATTCCACGTGAAAATCTCCTCTAAGCGGGGTTGGGCATCCTACCTCACGGACATACGTCAACGCGGGCTTCCGCTCACAACCACCATTCTAACTTAGTTTTCTCTCGAGCTCGGGTAGAGAGCCTCACACGTCCGGCATTAACCCGAACAATGTGGAGTAACATCGCTCAAGTAACATCCCCGCATTTGATATATATGATATGAATATAAAGCAAAATAAAGCAGTTATAAACATAAAGCATGGGAATGACATAGATAAATGAAATAAAAGCATGCGCGCAAAGAAGATAAAAAACAATTAGCTTAAAAGCCAAATAGGATAGGCTTGACTCGCTAGTGGGAAAAGTGTCCCCAGTGAAGTCGCCAGCTGTGCGCACTCGTTAAAAAACGCGCAATCCCCCGAGACGAACGCTCGGAAGGCCTTTGTGAAGTCGCCACCAAAGTTTTTGTTTAATGGGAACGTTGATAAACCCTTAAGTTTTTTGTTTTGAAGGGAAACGATAATAAAACCCTTGACGATGAGGAAAAGGACTGGTCATCGCAACCATTGTCGGGTTCGGGAGTCGATTACGCAAGGGGAAGGTATTAGCACCCCTCACGTCCGTTGTACTCAACGGGAACCTTCTATTTGGCTAAAGCTGAAAATGTTTTTAAATGTTTTGCGCGCATGCTTGTCTATGTCAAAAGAAAATATGATAAAAGGGGAAAAAAGATAAAAACAAAGGAAAAAGAAAGTTTTTTATTATTGTGCTTGACAAGATGTCGATCTTGCTCCTACGTATCTCCCGGTAGTCGGAGAATTCAAAGCATACGTAGTTCTTTGGTAGAAAAACGTACATATGTTGGTTATTTTTAAATGAACGATGTTTTGACCGTATTCTTGCGATTAAACGTAGCTTGTATGCTCGCGGATTGGAGACTTAAGCGTATAGCTTGTATGCTCGCGCATGGGAGGCTTAAGCGTTTGTTTACGAATCGCGCTTAGAATAGGTAAAACATGTCCGTTGGGTAAAAGGGTTCGAATTGGTCGCTATGGGACCAAAAGGGGTGCAATGGACTCAATCGAGTCGATCATTGACCGGAGTGACTCAAATGAGTCGAAAAGGTTTGAATCTAGTGGCCACGGGGGACCAAAAGGTTCGGATTGACCACAAGGGGCCAAGAATTGGTTTGGTATGGTCGGATACGTTGAAAAATGGAATGACGATTGTCCGAACGACGAGACATACGTCACACATTCGTCCAATCGGGGCAATGGGGAGACATACGTCAAACCATCCCTTTTTCATTCAAGTTTTTGGTTGAATTTCTTAGAAAACCCAAAGTTTATCAAAATATTTGGTTTGAAACCCAAAATGGAGAAAGTTTTAACAATTTTGTGAAAAAACGCACAAGTTCGGCTCGTTTTGCAAACGGCTTTGAAAAGCGAACAAATTCGGCTTAAGTTCACGTTTGGTTTGAAAATCATGAACAAGGTTCTTGTTCATGTTTGGTTTTGAAAATGGTGAACATAGCTTAATTGCTCAAGTTTATTTGAAAGTTTGTGATTATAACTTGTTTTGCAAGTTATCCAAAAAAGTGTTATCCGAACTTGCGAATTTTCCAATATTATGCAAAATCCTTGAATAGGTTTGGATAAAATGAGTTTCAAACCTCCTAGGTTCTGAGCTCTTGGGCTAGAACCTCAAAAATTGGCTGTTTGGGAGCCTAAACTCATATTCTGAGTTCTGTCATGGTCACACTGCGACCATGACTTCGCACTGCGAACAATGCGAATTTTTGAGTTCAGAAGCTGTTTCTGAACTATTGTTCAGAAACAACTTCTGAACACACTCAGAACCTTTTAGGAGAGTGAAAAGCTTTGAGTTTTGCAATGAAAAGAGCTGGACAAACCAGTTTTTGTGTTTTGCAAACCTTGGGATTTCTTTTGAAATTCAAAAGGGGTTTTTTAGAGCAAAAGGCTTTGAACCAAAATTAGGACGCAAACACAATTATAAATGCAAGATAATGACTTAGAACACTTACAGAGATCCTTAGCAAAGCTCCTGCTGCAAAGGGAATGAAATGAACTTGGATGATTGGAGGCTTGCAAGGTTTGAACAAAAGCAATGAACTTGTGTAATGCTTTGTATTGGAATTGGTTTTTGCTAGTGTTTTGTGCTGGTTTTTTTTCTGGTTGTTTGTAAGTGTTTGTAAGCTGGAATAATGAATGAGTAGTAGTGCATCAAAAGTGTTTGTAACCTTGGGCATTGCTTCCTATTTATAGGCCAAAACCAAATCAATTTCATCATTAGAAATCCCCAAAATCCAGCTGATTTGTGGGCTAGGATCAGGCTAAATCTCTTTGCATTTAATGCTAAAGGATAGAGGTAACCTTGCCTTGTGCCAAGGGTCAAGACCTTGACTGATTTCAGCCACAAATTCAATGGTTTTTGGATAGAAATGATGATGAAATAGGGCTGGATTGCAATTGGCTGTGCTTGGGGATTGATCCTTGCAATCTTAATGGTTGGGCAATAAAAACGTGCACTGTGATGTGCAGAGGTTGGGGGAAACAAAAGGCAACATGTGGGATGGTGTGAGGAGGATGAAAAGCTGCTGAAAAACAGGGCAGCAATCATAGTTTTTTGCAAGTGAAAACCAGCTGGGTTTGACTGGTTTTGGGGGGAGAAAGCAGGAAGAAAGTCCACAAGCTGGTGGCTGGCAACCTTAGGGTCAGTAGCAGGTCACTTGGGAGGGACAAGAGCTGCCCAAGGGCAAGCCAACTTGCTTGCCACATGCTAGGTTGGAAGAAAAAGCTTCTTTCCTTGGCATTAATGGCAAGTCCTTCAACTCTGGCTTTGCTGAGCCCAATTGGCCATGAATGCTGATGAAAATAATAATAAAAATGATGTGTAACAAAAACTGGAATTAAATCAAAGAAATCAAAAGTCTGCAGAAAAATCGCAGACTTCGCACTGCGAAGTGAACTTCGCACTGCGAAGTCACCATTTTTGAAATGTTGACTTTTTTGGTTGACTTTTGTTGACTTTGACTTTTTTTTCTTTGTTTTTTTTTTATTTTTGTTTTGAAAAGGCTTAAGACAAAATTGGGGTACTACAGTAGCGATGAAGCCTTATCAATTCATCATGTTTCTTTGCTCAAAGTCAGGTCCTAGCATGGTATTTCCTGCACAAATGGATGGGGTAAGACATAGGATCAATAATTTAGCATTCGATCAATAATTCTAAGCTTATCCTATGATAACTTGTAAAACAAGTAACATAAGTGCCTAAATATATATCAAATGATAACTACTTTCTGGCACTTATCAAACTCTCCCCAACTTAGCTTTTTGGTTTGTCCTCAAACAAAGGAAATTTTCAAGGCTTTGGACAAAGTTTTGAGCAATAAGCAAAAATCTAAAGTTTGATGAAAAGTTTCTCAGATGAATGATTCAATTGTGACTGCGCAGGCAAAAGTGAAGTTTCTCATTAATCGATATACATACTATGAATGTGACATAAGTCATGAGCACAAAATTCATATCACACAATTCAAATCAATAACATATTTATCAATGAACCACACCTAACACACTTCTTTGAAAGTAAATGAAACAAATTGAACTTATGTTGTGAGGGTTTTGAACACACATCCGGCAAGTCTGCTAACATCCTGATTAAGTTATGTGTTCATCCAAATATCATTTCAAAAAGCACAAAAGCATAGATCAAAAGGTCTTTGAGGGTTGTATCTTGGCTTGGTTTCAAAAGAAATGTCATATGTGGGAAAAATTGAATTCAAATGGCCAAACATAGAGGAACATTCTTTCTATTTATACAACTTCCTCCAAATTCTCATTATCAACCCTTGGTGATATACAAAAAGTACTTTGATCTTGACAACTTTTTTGATTTATTGATTTTTTTTCTTTTTCTTTTCTTTTTCTTGGTTTCTTTTCTTTTTCTTTTTCTTTTCTTTTTCTTTGTTGTCAAGATCAATTTTCAAATTTTTTTCACCTTTACTTGACATAAATGAAATACCTCCATTTTCTCCCCAACTTATACAAAATGATACCCTAATTAAATGTTCCCTTATCAATAGGCAAGGGACAAATATACATGATGGTTAAGGGTTCAAAATGAAGGTAAAAATATCAGAATCCAATAGTGATTTAACTATGAACTGGATTTTGAAAAACTTGGGCAAATTCATTAAGCATTGTGCTTATTTATATTGACAGTTCATAGTTAAGGATTCTGATTCATTAGGCCCAATTGGGGTTATCTGATACTCACTTCTCACTGGGTAGGCTTTTTGTGGTCAAGTGTTTCTTCTCATTTTCAAAAGAATGCCTTGATCATTTCTGTGCTTTCATACAATTAAAACAATTTTTCAGATTTAACATAAAACAACCGAGTTAGACAAAAATACCGGTCTCCTGTATATATACATAGAACTTGAGGATTCCTCACATTTAGGCTAGTTCTAAATGGTTCATACATAAGCATGTTATCGAGTCAAACTAAATGAGATAAATTTTGTGCAATATACTCATTTCACATTCAAATACACACCTAGAAAAACAAGAAACGAGTACCTTAGCTCTGCGCTTTGTCACAAACTTTATCATAATCACTCACCTGATACTTTGCTCAATCTTTGGCTTTCAATCAAGCACTTAACTTTTAAATTTTTGACTTTCTTTCCATTGTTAGATAAAATAAAATATTAAACATAGTATGCAATAAACATAATACAATAATTCCAAAATACAGCAACATAAAAAGAAATAAATACTACAAAGCAAAATGTTCAAATTAAAGCTAAAAAGATTAAGCCAAAAGTAAAATGAAAGAAAAATGAAGGAAAAACAGCCAGCTTGCAAAATTCTTCAGTCAGACTCCATTTGATCAGTAGCTTCATGATCAATGGTCCTCGTATCCTCTAAGGAGTCGTCATCATCATCATCATCATCACCAGCTGCACTCTCTCCACCAGCTGCAGCTGCACTCGCCCCTCCGGAATGAAAAGGTCTGTCCACAGGCCAAGCGATATGCTCCTGAAAGTACTCCGGGGTCTAAGGTGATTGGACTGCCTGATGCATGTGGCTCTGAATGGTGGTTAGAGCTCTATGGTTGGATTCATTTTGATTCCAGGTGTAGGTATAGGCAGCCATATGGCGAGGGTCCCAATCCGAGAAATTAAGCGGTGGAAAGCTAGGGGCTTGAGGGACAGGAGGAGGTACATGAGATGGCCCAGCTGCAGTGGGTGTTTTGTATGAGCAATACCTATTGATGTACTTATCATCAATAGGATTTTTGATCTCCTCATCAACCTGAGTAGGCAAGTGAATACGTGCCTTCAAGCAAAGTCCCATTATGAGGCCAGGAAATGGTAGTGGGCACTTTGGTTTGGCAGGGGGCACAATACCACTTTCAGCAACAATTCTAATCTCATTAGCAATTATCCTCGCAACATTAACCTCTAGGTTGTTGAGGATATAGTAGAGAAGAGGCGTGACATCTAGGGTGGTGGAGGAAGTATGACTTTTTGGCCGGATGTTGTAAAGGATGAGAGTTAGGATAACCTGAGCCGGAGTATTCATATCTTCTTTGAGGGCTCTAAAAGGTTTCCCTGAGGCCTGGCTTATGTCATAAGTCTTCCCCTCTTGAAAGATGGCCTGTGCAATGGCTTCATGATCCCAATTCCCCCGAGCTTGATGTTGGTGAAAGGCGCACAATCAGCCCATGTCTACCTGGTCTAAAGGACGGGTAAGATCCAATGGGTTGCCTAGATAAGCATTTATGGCATTTTGATCGAATTTGATTGTGCGGCCTCAGACATAGGTGCTGAATGTGAATGCATCACTTGGATCAGCCGGGATGGCATTGGCATAAAACTCTCGCACAATGTCATGGTTGATTTTCTTAGGAGGGTTAACAAGTATGCCCCACTTGCGGTGGTTTATGATTTGAGCTATCCCTTGGTATTTCCCTTCTTCAGCAATTCTGAATTCCTTCTTTGCCCAAATCCTTCGTTTGGTTAGCTCTGCATAATGTTCCTGGTTCCGCGGGCTGAGGAAACGGCTAGAATCGTGGGGTGTAGTTGGTTGGGGTCTTGCCCTTGAAGACGAACCCTCCACATTCCTTTGCCTTTTGCTTGAAGTTTTAGGTGCCATTCCTACAAAAATAGAAGTACAAAGACAAAAATATAGGAATGCAAGTTAGAATAAGAATGAAAAAAATTAAAATTTTGGTTCTGGACACGCGTGCTACAGCGACGAGACTGGTCGCTGTAGCGATGAAACCCAGAAATTGTTCATGTTTCTGGGCTACAGCGACGAGACTGTGATGTAGCCATGAAACCCAAATTTTGAAATTTTTCTGATTTTTTTTTCATTTTCTAAACAACTTGAGGCATGAATAATCAAAAGTAAAGCTCATAAAAATGAATTATAATCACCAGAACTTCCTAATCATCATATACCCATTTTTATTTTGAATTTTTACAAAATGGGTCAGTTTAAAAAAAATGATTTTTAAGATGAATGAAGATGTTAGGCAAGTTTGTTTGGTGATTCTATTTCATTTCTAACAGCCTAAACCAAAGATTGAAATGGGTAAGCTTCAAATGATTAAATAAAAGTAAAACCCTAATTTCAAACTTCTTAAAAATGCACAAAGCAATCATAAAACTTGAAAACATAAGAAGTGAAAAGAGAAAGCTGCAATTTCGTACCTCATAGAGATGATTCACAAGATGGAAATGGAATATAGACTTGGAATATAGAGATGATGCAAGAAAATAGAAAATTTTGCTTTGTAATGGAATGCAAATGGAAGATGAAATGAAAAATGGAAAGAAAACTAGGGTTTTCTGTTTTGGTGGAATGAAACGGAGAAGAGAAGATGAGTGGGTGGTTGGGGGAAGTTAAGGGGAGTTAGTGGCATTGGGTTCTGCACTGACAGATTTTTCTGTCATCGCTATAGCGACCACCCGTCGCTATAGCGAGCGCAGAGTCTGAAGGTGATTCAGACTCTGAGGTTCAGACTCTGAAATTTTGACTCGTCGCTATAGCGATGGGATTGCTCGCTATAGCGACCATGACAGAAAATTTAAAAAATTGACTTGTGCCACTAACTCTTCATGCAAAAATGGATTATAAGGATCTAAAAAATTGACTTGTGCCACTAACTCAGCATGCTGGCACATTCAAATAAGTTGAAATCTTAAGAAACAGAAACAGATGGATACGAAAATTACCTGGATTGTGAGAGATTTGCAAGATTGAACAGGAATTGAGAGTAATTGCAAGTGCTTAGCAGAAAATGCAGAAAAATGAAATGAAATTGCAGAGAAAAAAATAAGATGGAATGGTTATGTTACTGTTGGCTATGGGGTGCGAAAATGGTAAAGAAAAACGGATATGGCATTAAATGGGTGGTTGGGGGGTAAGATGAAGGGTTATAGTGGCATTGGAAACTGAAATGTCAGTTTTTCCTGTTGTCGCTACAAGCGCGCGACTCGTCGCTACAACGACAGGATTTCAAGCCCATCGCTACAAGCGATAAAATGGCGCTACAGCGGCAAAGTCTAGAAGTCATCGCTACAGCGACCGTATGTCGCTACAGCGACGGAGATTATGAAGCTCATCGCTACAGCGATGGAATCTGTCGCTGTAGCGACCATGACAGAAAACAGAAAAATGAAAATTTTCAACTTTTGCCACTGTCCCTACATGCATGGATGGATGTTAAAAACTAAAATACTAATTAAAAAACAACAAACCTACACAGTTGGGTTGCCTCCCAACAAGCGCTTGGTTAACGTCAATTAGCTTGACGTGAGATTCATTAGGGCGGCCAAAATGAGACGGAAAGCACATCAGCTTTAGTATTCCTTTGTTTTGGGAGGAATTCCATGAACTTGTAGTATAGCTGATGTGGTGTCCATAACCTCCCTATCCAGAGTAAGTTAAGCAAGGAACAAATACAATCTTGTACAAGCTCAAGTTCCGCCTTGCTCACTTGCATCCCCTCCTTTTTACAAGTTTCTTCCTTGTTAAGAAATTGTTCTGTCTTCTCAATATCCATCTCTTCTTCACTATCAACAACACTGGCCTTTTCAGAATTTGACCTTTCTTGAGGAAGTTCATCCTTATGTGGTATCTCTAATTCTTCCACTAATGTTCTTATACCACATCCTTCAAACATCGTCTCTTCCTCACTCTCATCAACATCGTCTTCAACAATCTCTCCGAATTCCAAAGCGGATTGATTGTTGGTCTGAACATCCATGATTCTTGGTAGAAAATTGAATTGAACTTTCAAAATCTCCAATTGGCATGATAAAACTCTCAATCTTCGGTTGGTATTTTGCATATTGATCATGGATTGTTGCATGAACAAATTCAAAATATTTTCCGTTCTTAACATTTGTTCGTCTTCAGACGGATATTGTTGAAATTGTTGATAGGATTCATACTCGTATGGATTATAGAAGTTGAAATAATCATGATGATCAGCCATGATTTCTTTCAATGTTGAGAATCTGAAACAAGTGTAACTAACAAGAAAATTTTCTTTGCTTAACAAAGAGGGTTAATTCACAAACAGATTATAATGTACAAAAGAAATGGAAAAAATATTAACACGATATATACAAAAGCTCAAAACAATCCCAATTATTGCGATGTTCAAAATATCTAAACACTAATCCCCGGCAACGGCGCCATTTTGTTAGTTGTGTAACAAAAGTAAGTATTTTCAATTATCGTCTCCTCAGGGATTAGGTGCGCTACTTCGAACCGTTCAACAATCGGTATTGTTTTGAGTTAAGGGTTTCTTCACTTGGTTGCATAAACTAAAGTAATGTAAAAGCATAGGGAATAAAAGCGTTAGAATTGGAGTTCATCAATCTTGCATCGAATATAATCTATAAATTATGCATATAAATTTTAGCGTTTTAGCGAAAATATCACGTATCGCTCGACAACGTCATTGATTTCCCAAATGACATCGTGAGATCGATCGTATCGTTTAATCGACGATTTCCCAATCAATCAAACGATCTGAAAGCATTACGATTCGAAACTTTGTGCGATTATCAAAACCCAAATCCATTTCTAGATTTTCTTATTTTGATAGAAGATTATTCTAAACATAGATTCAAAAGTATTTGTCAATAACAATTGAATCAAGCATGAGAATGAAAATCAAGAATAACTTCAAAAACACATAAATTGCTAAAATCATATATTCACATAATCATGGATTACATCTAAGCTAGAAAGATTACCTCCAATCCCAACAAAGGGAAGTTAGTTGTTCATTTTCATGACAACTATACAAAAGAGTAGAGAAAAGATGAAATCATAACCTAAGTCTTGATTTCCCAAAGCCTTTGGTTGATTCCACAATCCAATCACTTTTGCTCCTTGAAGATCATAGCTTCTAGCCCTAAAAACTAAGTCCTAAACTATTACTAAACTGAATTAAAAACAAATCCCCAAATGGAAGTAGTCAATGATCCAGTTATATCTGAAAAGTGAGCTAAAAATGCTTTTATAATTCTGAGATTTTGCACGCTCGCTACAAGCGATGAGCTGGTCGCTTGTAGCGATGAAGTTTTCTTGGCCAATGGGGGAGCTCCACGTCAGCATCTGGCATTAAACCGCTCTTGATCGCTTGAAGCGAACGGTCCATCGCTTGTAGCGATGAACTCTCCAATTTCCCTGCCTAAGCTCGCTTGTAGCGAGGCATCTGGCGCTTGAAGCGATGAAGCTCTTAAATTCCCTGCCTATCCTCGCTAGTAGCGATGGAGCTTGCGCTTGTAGCGATGAGCTTTGATCAAAACTTCATAATTCTTTGCTCACCTCAGGTTCAATCATGAAATTCCTGCAATATTAGATGGGGTAAGGCATAGGATCACAAGTTTGACATTTAATGATAAATTATGAGCTTATCCTATGATAACTTGTAAAATAAGTAACATAAATGCCTAAATTAAATGTGCATTATAACCACTTTCTGGCACTTAACATATAGCTTCCACCCATTTTGACACATAATCTACTGCAACCAAGATGTACTCATTTGAATATGAAGATGGGAACGGACCTACAAAATCAATCCCCCAGCAATCAAAAACCTCCACTTCCAGGATGCTTTGCAACGACATTTCATTTCTTTTTGAGATTCCTCCGGTCTTTTGGCACTCTTCACAGTATTGACAGTGTGCATGTGCGTCTTTAAAAAGTGTAGGCCAATAAAACCCGGATTGAAGAACTTTAGTTGCTGTTCTTTCTCCATTGAAATGCCCACCATACGGAGAGTTATGACAATGCCACATGATGCTCTTGGCTTCATCATTTGAAACGCACCTCCTCAATAGATTATCAGATCCAATTTTGAACAAATAAGGATCATCCCAAACATATTGAGTAGGATCACGGATGAACTTCTTTTTCATTTGCCAATTATAATCCTCCGATATAAATCCAGTTGCTTGATAGTTTGCCATGTCAGCAAACCATGGCCTTTCCTGCACCATAAACAGCTTCTCATCTGGAAATTCTTCCACAACCTCTTGCTCATGCTTTGTTACCTCTTCATTTATTAGCCTTGACAAATGATCGGCTACTAAATTTTCAGTTCCTTTCTTGTCCTTTATCTCTAAGTCAAACTCTTGCAACAAGAGCATCCATCGAATGAGCCTCTGCTTCGAATCGGCTTTTGTGATAAGGTACTTGATTGCTGCATGGTCAGTATACACAACAATCTTGGAACCAATGAGGTAAGAACAGAATTTTTCTAATGCATACACTATTGCAAGCAATTCTTTTTCTGTTGTTGCATAATTGATTTGTGCATCGTTTAAAACCTAGCTTGCATAATGTATAACATGAAAAATTTTATTCTTTCGTTGTCCTAGCACGTCCCCCACCGCATAATCACTAGCATCGCACAATAATTCAAAGTCAAGTGCCCAGTTTGGTGCGGTGATTATGGGTGCGGATGTCAAATTTTCTTTTAGAGTATCAAAAGCAATTAAACAATTCTGATCAAAATCAAAGGACTTATCTTTGTTGAGCAAATTGCTGAAAGGCTTTGCGATCTTTGAAAAGTCTTTGATGAAGCGCCGATAAAATCTGGCATGACCAAGAAAACTCCTTATACCTTTGACATTAATTGGTGGTGGTAGTTTTGCAATCACGTCAATCTTTGTTTGATCAACTTGCATTCCTTTGGAAGAAATCTTATGACCGAGCACAATACCCTCGGTGACCATGAAGTGGCATTTTTCCCAATTAAGGACCAGATTAGTTTCCCTACACCGCTTCAGCACGGTGTCCAAATTCTTCAAACATAATTCAAATGATGATCCAAAGACAGAGAAATCGTCCATGAACACTTCAATGCTCTTTTCAATCAAATCAGAGAAAATCGCTTGCATACATCTTTGAAATGTTGCAGGCGCATTACAAAGACCAAAAGGCATCCGTCTATAAGCAAAAACCCCGAAAGGACAAGTGAAAGCTGTCTTTTCATGGTCTTCTGGATTCACAGAAATTTGATTATAGCCGGAATATCCGTCAAGGAAGCAATAAAAGGCTTGGCCGGATAATCTCTCAAGCATTTGATCCATGAATGGCAATGGAAAGTGGTCTTTTCTCGTTGCTTGATTAAGTCTCCGGTAATCGACACACATCCTCCAGCCAGTGACGGTTCTTGTTGGAATTAGATCATTATTCTCATTCTTTATCACCGTCATACCGCCTTTCTTCGGAACCACTTGAACCGGACTCACCCATGTGCTATCAGAAATCGGGTAAACCATCCCGACTTCAAGTAACTTCACTACTTCTTTTCTCACTACCTCCTTCATATTTGGATTTAAGCGGCGTTGAGGTTGTGCGACTGGCTTGAAATCATCCTCCATCATGATTTTGTGCATACAATACGAAGGACTTACTCCTTTCAAGTCGGATAATGTCCACCCGATTGCTTCTTTGTTTTCTTTCAGAATTTCAATTAACTTTCTCTCTTCTTTGTTTGATAAAGAGCTGCTGATAATGACAGGTTTTACACCATCTTCTTCAAGAAAAACATACTTTAAATTAGATGGTAAAATTTTCATCTCCGGCTTTGTTTATTTGTCTTTGGATTCATCCTTCAATTCATCAATTTTTGCCTTGTGAGGAGAAACTTTCTTCAATGAATCTAGCTCTTTCAAGCATTCTTCAATTTCTTTCTCCTCTTCTGCACTGATTACATCAAGTGCGTCTGTTAAAACTCTTTTAAGGGGCGTTGGCATATGCACCTGCTTTCTTGTATCCATGATTACTTCATCAATTGCATCCATTTTGAAACATGCCCCTTTATCGTGAGCATGCTTTATAGCTTCATTACTGTTGAAATTGACTTTCATCATCCACCCGGACTTTCATTAAACCATCGTCAAGATCAATCATCATTCTTGCTGTTTGCATAAAGGTCCTCCCAAGAATGAGTGGTACATCATCATCCTCTGGAATATTCATCACAACAAAATCAATTGGAAATAAGAATTTATCTACTTTTACCAAGACATCTTCAGCTATTCCAATCGGACGTGTAATAGATTTGTCGGCTAGTTGCAACGTCATTCTTGTATGTTTCAAATCCAAATCACCAACCCTTTTGAAAACAGAAAGTGGGATTAGGTTGATGCTTGAACCAAGATCAATAAGTGCTTTACCGACATTCACATTGCCTATTGATACCGGTAATGTGACTCTTCCCGGATCTTTCTCCTTCTTCGGCAATGTTCGTTGGATGATGGCACTACAATTCGCATCAAGTTGAATTGTTTCTTCATCATTGTACCTTCGTTTCTTGGTCAAAATTTATTTCATAAATTTTGCGTAAGTCGGCATTTGTTCCAAGGCTTCCGAGAATGGAATATTAATTTGTAATCTTTTGAAAATATCAAGGAACCTTGCATATTGTTGTTCTTTGATCTTCTTGGTTGGTGTGAGTGGGTATGGCAAATGTTGATTTGGCACAACTTCTTGCTTCTTGCTCTTCTCCTTCACCATAATTTTACTCCTTCTCTCCAACTTCTCATTTTCAACTAACTCATCATTTTTTTCTTTTTCTTGATTTTTTTCAACTAATTCATCCTCTTTATTTTCTTCCTCTGCTTCTTTCTCACTTCCTTCTTTGGTTTGTTCCTCCTCCTCAACTTCATACTCTTCAATCACTTTTCTGTCCACCTCCAGGTTATCACCTATTCCTCTACCAATCACCTTACCACTCCTTGTTGTTACAGCTTTACAATGTTCTTTAGGATTGGCTTGTGTGTTGGCAGTGTATGTTCCTCCTTGTTGATCGGCTAATTGTCTCGCTAATTGTCCGACTTGTATTTCAAGGTTTTTGATGGTTGCGTCGGTGTTCTTTTGATTAGCCATTGACATTTGCATAAATTGATTCAAGGTGTCTTCCAACTTCTGGTTGCGGTCATGTTGGAGTGGATATTGATTGAAATTGTTGTATGGTTGTCGGTTTGATGGCCCAGCATCTTGTCTCCATGGTTGGCCATAGCTTGATCCTTGACCAAAGTTCGGGTTGTTTCCTCTTTGGAAATTGTTGTTATTGCCCTAATATTGTCCTTAATACTGATTCGGTCTTTGTTGATTACCGACATAGCTCACTTCTTCGGTTGGCGGTGGACAATAACCTGTGGGATGATCACCTGAACATAGCTCACAAAATCTGACTTGTTGATGCCTTCTTTGTTCATTCTGCATCTCTTTCAGTTGTTGTGGAAGGTTGGCCATCTTCCTTGTGAGTTCCTCCACTTGTTGAGTCAACAACTTGTTTTGTGCTAGAATGGCATCATTTGTTCCCAAGTCGAGAATACCGGCTTTTCTTTGTGAGGGATTTCTGCTGTGCTGAGCTTGATGATCATTGAGTGCCATTTTTTCAATAATTGCTACGACATCTTCCGCACTCTTTGACATTAGTGAACCACTTGCAGTTGCGTCAAGTAAAAGCTTTGATTGTTGTTGCATTCCATTGCGGAAAAGATGTATCTGAGTACGATCATCAAAACCATGGTTTGGACATTTTCTTAACATTGACTTGTATCGCTCCCAGGCTTCACAAAGTGTCTCACTTGCTCCTTGAGAAAAAACGGCAATGGTAGTCTTGGCTTCCATGAATCTGTTTTGTGGAAAGAATCTTTCGAGAAATTTCTCCTCAAGAGTATTCCAATTTGTCATTACTTGTGCTGGTTGGTCCAAGTACCATTCTTTAGCTTTTCCAATCAATGAATGAGGAAACATTCTCATGAATATGGCTTCTTCCTCATCTTCAGTTGCTCCCAATGTGCCAGCAATTTCATAAAACTTGGTCAGGTGTAGAAAGGGGTCCTCATTATCCAAACCTGAAAAAGGGTTAGCATCTAAAATCTGGAGAATCCTAGTCTTCATCTCTGTCTGTTTAGTAGTCCTTGGAGACTTTCCCAGTTGAGAGAGACGTCAAGGGCTGTTATGACATGGCATCCCACTGCCACCAGGGTCACATCCTTCTCCTTCTTTTGCCATAACTATTTCTTGTGTTGAAACTGGTGAAGGAATGGAAACAGAGGTTCCTTCTTGTTGCCTCTTCTTGGCTAGCTGCCTTTTCTTTCGGTTTTTACTATTATTTCTCCGAGCAGTTTTCTCTATCTATGAGTCAAAAAGCAGTTGATCTTCCTGCGTTTTACCTCGCATAAACAGAGTTCGAAAATCTAACCAAATAGATTAGCAACAGGATGGATAAAAAAATTGATATTTATATACATAAAATTAGTATTTGCTAAATTGCTTAAAACAATATTTTTTGCTGCAATGATTATGATATCTAAACGTTAATCCCCGGCAGCGGCGCCATTTTGATGTTAGTCAAAAGTAAGTATATTTTTAAATCGTTTCCTCAGGGATTAATGCGATATCATAAACTGTTCAACACCGATTATCATTTTAAGTTAAGGGTTTAATCATTTGTTTGCTATCAACTATTCGACTTTAAAAACAGTAATAAAAACGGAGAGTAATAGGGCGTAAAAAGCTTTAGGATCAAAGTTCGTCAATCAAACATCGATTATATTCTAATGATCATAAATATGGATTCTAGCTTTTCTTATATACGATATTATCACGTATCACTCGACAACATCATTCGTGTCCAAATGACGTTGTGAGATCGATCGTATCGTTTAATCGACGATGTCTCAATCTATTAAACGATTCGAAAGCTTTACGTTCAGACACTTTGTGTGATTATCAAAACCAAATTCCATGTCTAGAATTTCTTATTTTGATAGAATATTATTCTAAACCTAGATTTAAAAGTATTTTTCAATATCATTTAAATCTAACATAATAATGGAAAACAAGAATAAACTCAATGATATATAAAAGGCTAGAATCATATATTTGAAAGATCAAAAGTTTACATCTAAGATTGATTGATTACCTCTAATCCCAACAAAGGGGATTTAGTTGTTCATTTTCATGAACAACAATACAAAAGTGGAAAGAAAGATGGAGATCCAAAGCTAAGACTTGATTTCTCAAAGATTCTTAGTTAATCTACACTTAGATCACTTTTGCTCTATGAAGAATGCCTCTTTTTAGCCCTATTCTCTTTCTGAAGTCTAAGTTAATAATCAGAAAATGAGTTAAAAGGCTTAAATACTATCTGATTTTTATAAGGCTCGCTATAGCGATGAGTTGGTCGCTGTAGCGATGGAAGATTTCTTGGCCTTTGGGTTTGCTCCACGTCAGCAAACGGGGTTCAAACCGCCCTTGGTCGCTATAGCGACCAGATCCATCGTTGTAGCGATGGAACCTTAGTTTCTCCCTGCCTAGGCGCGCTATAACGACCAATCCTCCGCTGTAGCGATGAAGCCTTATCAATTCTTCATGTTTCTTTGCTCAAACTCAGGTCCTAGCATGGTATTTCCTGCACAAATGGATGGGGTAAGACATAGGATCAATAATTTAGCATTCGATCAATAATTCTGAGCTTATCCTATGATAACTTGTAAAACAAGTAACATAAGTGCCTAAATATATATCAAATGATAACTACTTTCTGGCACTTATCATCCATCTAGGTGAAAATCAAAAAACATCAAATGTATTTGTACAGGTGCCATGCGTGAACCTGGGGGAGGATAAGGAGGAAGACTTTTGGAAGACGGTTTATTATCCAGATATTATTCGTGATGATAGCGATGTTGATTACATGTTTAGGTTAATGGTTGAAAATAACATTTTACATCTCTGTGTCCGATCCATTGAAGTGTAATATTTATTAACGTCTAATAGTGTAATGTGTTCTAATTTGTGTCCGTAATGTTGCATTTTAATGAATTTGTGGATTGTGTATTTAACGACGAATTTGTGTAATTTGGATCGTTTATGTGTGATTATGTGTGATTAACGACAAATTTGTGTAATTTGAATCGTTTATGTGTGCTTTACGACGAATTTGTGTAATTTAGATCGATTATGTGATTGTGTGATTAACGATGAATTTGTGTAATTTGGATCGATTATGTGTGATTATGTGGTTATGTGTGATTATGTTGTTGAAATGGTGTAATTTGGATCAATTATGAGTGTGTATTGATTACGGATCATTAATGGCTTGAGTGACAACATTCAATGTTGTTCTGCTGCTACACCAGAAGCCAGCGTGAGTTAACTCGCGTTGACCTGTAATGAGCGTGAGTTAAGTCACGCTCGATATTTTGGCCAGTGACTCAGCGTGACGCTCAGTATTTTGGTCGGTTATCAACGTGAGTTAACTCACGTTGGTTGGACGGCGGTTAGGACGGTGACCAATAAGGGAGGAGTTGTTACTTTCTTCGACCAATAGAATTTAAGCAAAAAATCTATAAATTGAAACATTTTCTTTCATTTTTTCTCATTCTCCCATCTCTTCTCTCATATTTTGTTTTTGTAGTTTTGTTAGTATAGGCGTAAACGGCCTCAATGCTGTCGTCGATTAATCATAATGATCTTATGTTGTTTTTTATGACGACGATTGAGATCATTATATTAATCGACGGGGGAATTTTTGAGTCATATTAGGATCATTATGATTAATTGACAAGAATCCGGCCTGATTGTGTTTTTCCGCTAGCGGTAGAGGTGGTTATGGCGGGCTTGTCTACCTTAGATTTGCTATAGGGGGTTGCCCAAAAGTGGCATTTTTCCCCCCCACCCCAAGATGATTGGTCATTATGATTAATCGATTTTTTTGTTAAAATTCCTTTAATTTATGTTATAATAATCATTGTTGGATGTAATGAATTGCAATGTAATGTAATAATATTTATGTTGTGTAATAATATTTGTTTTAGTGTAGTGTAATAATTAGTACCCAGTGTGAGTTAACTCACGTTGGTATATACCGAGCGTGACTTAACTCACGTTGGTATATACCGGACGTGACTTAAGTCACGTTGGGGGTATTTTGGTCAATTTGTATGGGAGTGTGCAATTTTGTATGGGAGAAGAGTAATTATGCAAAGGAAAACACTAACAAGTATGCTTAGGACATTCCCCTAAAAAAAAGTATACTTAGGCTTTGTTTGGGAGTTTGGAGGAGAGGGGAGGGGAAGGGAGGACTTTGAGGGGTGAAAAATATATAGGAAAATGGAGATATCTTTAACATTTTTTTTTAGAGAATCATAAACTAATGCTTATGATTCATATATTTTTAATATTAAGAATATTAAGATTTTTTTGTTTGTTATAATATTAAGAATATTATAACAACATATATTAAATTTGAAGAATTCATATAAACCCTCCAAAACCCTCCCCCAATGCAACTTTTTAGTTTTCCCATATGAGAAGGATCTTGAATTATGAAGAAAAATTAACCCCTTAAAGCTCTCCCATCACAATCTCCTCTATTTCTTCTACTTGCTCCTTCCTTTTTTTTCAAAATTCTACCCTCCCTTCCCCTCCTAACTCGCAAACAAAACCTTAGGCGATAGTTTAATGAATCAAAAGATGTAACTTTTGCATAGAAAATAAAGAATTTATTACTTTGTCAATTCTTTGACTAATACTTTTAAGACAATATTTACTTTTATGAATTTCTTAAATAATACTTTTAGGATACTTGATAGCATAACTCATGCAAAATTATGGTACAAGAGTTTTGTTATCTGGCTTAGAACCACTGCAACAACATTTCACATTATTATTGAAAATGAGCAATAATGCAAAATTATGGTACAATAGTTTTGTTATCTGGCTTAGAACCACTGCAACAACATTTCACATTATTATTGAAAATGAGCAATAATTAACATAAAAAATACTAATAAATTGGTGAATTCATCAATCAACAATAGCACGCATGGTACTCAGGAATTTAATCTATAATTTTACCACTAAGCAAATAATATATTTGAACCTTGGAAATCTATTACCCACAAAGTAGTCCTTTAAAACAATCACAATCAGAATAGATATAGATCAAGCAAAATTACCTAAGACACTACACTGCTGCAAGGTCAGTGCCAAATAATTTGGCTTAAAAAAGGAAACAATTGGAATAAAGTATGACCTTCACTAATTCCAAGTCTCGACACTTATTTGCAGGGTTTCAAAACAAAACCATGTTCCCCCCATCCTAAGTCACAAATAACAACCTAGAACTTAACGAGTGAAGGACTCTAGTGTACATCAAAATACTCATTTTCTCCACCTATGTTCAAAATTCAAATAAAAGAACATGATTACATGAAGAAAACCTAGCACAAAAACCCATTTGTTGAACTATCTCTTTAATCAGTAACCATAAATGGATCCACATCCCCAAGATCAGCAACCAAAGGTTTCATATCATCTGAATCTTCATCTTCTGGCACAAAGTAAGTTGGGAAAGGAAGTATAGATGTGTCAGGTTTTTCAAAGACTGCATCTTTTATAAAAACAAAGTTCCCTGTAGCTCCTGGGACCTGTGTTGTGCACACCATACAAAGAGGAATAAGCGGTCCGTGATAAATCCGAGATTTCAAATATTTTTGCCAGTTAATGAATAATTGAGCTACTAAATTAGATACAAAATGGTTTCTAATCCACCATCGTTCTCTTGATGAAATTAGTCAGAATTTCTTGATGTACAAAATTTCTTGGCTCATACAAACATACAAGTTTCTACTCTAGCCGTACTGCAAATGTGCAGATATGGATTAAGTGGGATTCAAATTTAATAAAAATTTAAAATCATTAACGACCAAGTGTCTTGGTTGATAATTTTTTGGCCTTAACCCTCCACTTCCCAAAAGGAAGGAACCCTAATCCAGAGTTCAGTCAAAGGTAAGTAAAGTTTGAACATGGATTGTTTCAGCCATGAATATGATCGATTCATCCTTAATTCAAAATCATTAACCGCTTGAGCTCAATCACTTGATTTATGTATGAGGTGATATAAGATAGTTACTTCCCTATAGCTCCAATTCTATAAATTATAACAAATAATAAACATATAAAAACAACTACCTGGCCTTTCACCCACATCAAATTTCTAGCTGGATCGATTTTGTAGACCCATACATTTTTTACTGTTCTTTGCTTCCCACCCATTCTCCCTGGCATCTTTTTACCTTTAACAACCTGAACAGTGAGAAACATAAATGAAAAAAATAAATAAACTTATGCAGACAGTCAATCTAACATATTTTCAATATATACAAATAGAGAAAGCTGTATTAACTAAGAAAGATTACTAATCGAAAGGATTTCATGCAACCTTACAAGGACCAAGTATTCCTGTAGAACCCATGGTTCTATGTGTTTTCGAATTCCCGTGGGATGCTGAACCTCCATGAAATTCATACTTCTTCATTACACCCTGGAAACAGAAAAGAAAATTTAAATTAACACCCGTTGTAACTGCCATTAAAAAAAAACGTGTAACTGAAAAGGTTTCAACATGAGACAGAGAAGTATCTGCAATCATACATGAATGACAAATAAAATGATAAGCAGAAAAATAAACAATAAATGCCCCCCTAGAAAGCATGCAATTCAACATTTTGCGTTTCAAATTTCCAGAGAGGTCAAGTAAAATGGGAAGAGAGAAAAGAATGAAGTTGCACCATTACCTGAACTTGTACATGCAAGATGAAAGTTGAAACTAATGAACACCAATGATCGTCTAGAAGTAAATAAATCGTGAAACAAAACAATTGAACAAAACAATAAATAATGGCATATAATACATGATTGAATTTGTCAACTTATTATATCATCAGGACTCTGGAGAGTGGCAACTTACTATTGTTATTGGAAACACTTAAAATCCTAATATAACCAATGTAATCAACTAGCCCTTACAAAAACGAAATCATCTTAGGGTAATTCATTTTAATCCTACAAATACAAATTTTATAAATTCTTTGACAAAATAATAACTAATAATGTCAATAAACAAATGAAGAACACCATGCATTCAACTCAACTACTACTATATAGACACGTGCGGGACCACATACAAGCATAAACATGTACACATGCTACATACTCAATGTAAGAGAGAAATGATTATTTATATGGAAAACGATATGAGAAGTATGTAATATGAGGGAAAAAGAAAAACACCTGAAAACCTTTTCCTTTGGTGATTCCTGTGATGTCAACATACTGCCCGGGAACAAAATGGCGAACATTGAGTGATGTACCAACAGGAAGAAGTGCATCCTCTGTCACTCGAAACTCTTGAAGCTTCCTCTTCATCGGAACTCCTTGAGCCCTAAAATGACCCACTTCAGGCTTTGTCAAGTGTTTTTCCTTCTTCTGTCCACAACCAATCTAACTAAAACAAAGCATCAAACATGTCTATAATTAGATACACGTTTAACTTTATATACATATATATAGAAGACATATCTAGGTACTCCAGGGGTAACTCTAAGCTGAATTATTCCAATTAATAACTCATTACAAACATTGAATTTCACCAATCTAATCGGATACTATCGCCATATTATGCTTTTTTTTACTGTATTATTTCACCAATCTAACCAGATATTATCGCCATATTATGTTAATGATCAAGTCCACATAGTTTCATATAAATCCAGAATTTGTATCTATGCAATCTAAGAGACGATGTTTATATGCATTTTTAAAAAAATAATTATATGTTCATTTGGAGTTCTTTAATGAAGTATCAAATAGTTTTAATTTCATTCAAAAATTTGTGTAGTTGATTGGATTTCTGAAATTCAATGTTTATAATGAGTTATGCGGAGTAACTAAACTAAAAGGTACTGTCGCAGTAACTTAGGTTATTCAATGAGTAACTCTGAACTGAGTTAATCCACATGAAACTCATTAGGGACATTGACTTTGATCCTGCGAACGAAGCAGAACGCACCTGGAGAGAACAATAACCTTCCTTCTCAGGAGTTTTGACCTGAGAGACAATGTTGTCATCTACCCAAAGGATAGAAATTGGAATTCTAGCACCCCATTTATCCCAATGAGCAGTCATTCCACATTTTACAGCTATAACACCAGTTCTTTGTGAATTTGGTGTCATCACACTAGGTTTTGCTTCAATCGTCCTTATAGTCTCCACACCCGAACTAAAACATCGCGGCAGCGGCGCCACGGGGAATTGTCGAAGACGAGAAACCACACCTCTAGAAAACGCCAGCATGGCGAAACCTATATATATGGCATTAAAAGAAATTCAAACAATCAAAAACAGTTCCAAATTGCTTTCATTTTCGTATGAATTAAGAAAGAGTGAAATACAAAATTCATCCCTGACTTTGTAGAGCGCTCTCAAATAGGTCATTAAGATTATCAATATTTCAAAAAGTTCCTTGGCTCTGTCAAATTTTACTCATTTTAGTCCTTTTGAGAGTCAAAGAGGGACTATGTTAAAAAGTGGTTAAATATAGATACCAAATTGATAGTAAGTGGTTGAAATATAATGGAGTAAACCACCAAATTAGTCCCAAACTGTGGTCCCTAACTTCATAAATATTTCAAAAAGGTCTCCGACTCTTTTAAATTGTAGTCACATTAGTCCTTCAAAGAATATGCTAGGGACTAAACTGATAGTAAATAGATAAACTAAAGGACCAAATTGACAGTAAGTTGTTAAAATATGGGGACTGAATTGATGTAAGTGGTTAAATTAAATATACGGACCAATTTGAGAGTTTAATAGAGTCAAAGACTGATTTGGTGGTTTACTCAAATATAATGACTTAATTTTCAAATGAATTAAGAAAGCATAATAAACTCTGAAATTTGTCCCTGACTTTGTAGAGTGCTCTCAAATGGGTCCTTAAGATTATGAATATTTGAAAAAGTCCTTGATTCAATCTATCAAATTCTAATGTGGCTTATGGTTGAATAAATATTTCAAAGATCCACATTTTTGCAGCATGCCACTGCAAAGGTCTTAGTTCTCTTTAACTAGATAAACTAAACTACTCCAAATGCAGGATAACAAACTCACAGGATTCATTCCTAACCAAATTTACCAATTTATATAATTTGTGCAGAAAAAATCACAGCAAAACACAATTACAAGCAAATCAATCGAGGCAGAATAGGAAGAGTATGAATGAATATTGACCTGAATTGAAATGCGAAGACGGAGAAAAGCGTTGGCGAGAGAGAGGGCGGTGCACAATGAACCCAAAACCCTAGATTCACAAAACTGTGAGAGAGAAGCGCTTATTGCTCTCAAACAGCGCTCTGTCATAGTTTATCTTTTCTATTTACGGTAATTTTTCCAAAACTACACTTTAAATCTGTTTAGTAAAATAAAATAAGGCCCTAAATTAACCGATTGCTGAAAATAACTCTTGAAGTAAATAATAGATATAAAATCACATAAAAGTATACGTACTGTTTAAATTTTTTTATAAATTATATTTATAAACATTTTTAACTGATATATTTATCTTTAATATTTTAAAATATTTTTCATCTTTAAAATGATAAATGTGGTATATGAATTTTTAGTTGATATTTTTTAACAAATCTTATTTGACTTCATTATCATGTATTTTTTTTCCTTTTTTTATGGAAAATTATTTCTTTTTGAAAATAGTTCAATTTGGAACAATATTTCAACGACATGAAAAAAACAAATAAAAGAGTAACATGTAAGCAGTGCACAGTGAAAATATTTTTCATCTTCAAATATGAGAACATGGGGAGTTTTTCTGAATTATGTGGGTAGTTTTTTCTTATAAAAAATAATATTAAAGGTTAAAAATGAAAGAAAATATGAAAAGTTATAAGCTCAAAATCTAGTTAAAATAGTATCTAAAAAAAAACTATAAACCAGTGAGAAAAACTTGTTATCAAACACATTTTATTTTTATAAACAAGCTTGTAATCTAATAAGTTATAAACTAGCTTATTGCTTTTACCAAACATAGGGATGTTTTGTGCAAACCCTCAAATCCTCATGGTAAAAGGGTCTCGTAATTCGTAGATTGATCGGAAGATAAGTAAAATCTGACCAAAAATTGTTCCACCCAGAAATCAAACTAAGGTTCTCTTTAACAATTCGTCATTGTGAAGTTCATTAACCACTTAAGCCCAAGTTTTTGTAAGATTTTTGACATACCTAGGATACCAAAAACATACTTACTCATTAATAAAATAAAATTTATTTTCTGTTTAAAATAGATTTTAAATAGATAAGTTGGTTTTTTGGTTAAAAATAAGTGGATGAAGATTGTTAACTTAATCATTAATATTTTTAGGGGACTCTAAATCAGTAGCCCATTTATATAAATATAATTTGATTCATTAAATTTGTTAAGAAGAATAAGAAGAGTCTAATTTTCTATAAAAAAAAAAACTAGAAAAATAATTCTGCATTTGTATGGTTCCGTTGATTTTTGTTTGATAGGTAAGATAAAAATTAGTGTTTGATCCTTAAAAATATATCAAATTTCGTTTCTAGTCCTAAAAAAAGTGGCAAGTTTGAGTCCCTATAAAAGTTTTGAACATAGAGTGTTAGTCCCTATTTCAAAGTTGTTTAATTATCCTTAAACTTTATTTTAATATTTTTTTCAAACATGTTTTGAACATTATAAAAATTCCCCCATAAAAAATGAGCTCAGGGTATGATTTTTTGGTCAAGATTTTCATTAATTTTATCTTAAACTTTTAGAAGTTTAAAAATTCATATTTAATTCATTCATATTGAAAATATTTATTTTTTTTACAAGGTTTCAAACAACCTGCAAAAAGTCATCCAAGAATTTAAAAGTTTAAAAATAATCAAACAATTTTAAATTTAACTGAGACTAAAACCTCACGCTAAATTTTTTCATTGAGACGTAAACATGCCACTTTTTTTTATGAGGAGTAAAAGCAAAATTTGACATACTTATAAGGACCAAAAACTTATTTAACCCAAGTTTATATTGAGTAGAAATTGAAGAATAAATTTCTTAGAAATTTTCAATAAAATATTATTAAGATATAAATGAAGTTTTGGTGCCCTTTCATGCAAAACTTATTCAACCAATAAATTTGCTTTATTAAAGTTATGGTCTCGTGTATTGTTTTAATAATAAATTATAATTTTTTTTTTTCGATAAGCCAAGAGATAGGTGAGACATCAAAGTGAGTGTGAGTGTCAGATACCCCCATTTTCTATTGTCTACTCGTAATATATTATTAAAAAATAATATATATATATATATATATATATATATATATAGAGAGAGAGAGAGAGAGAGAGAGAGAGAGAGACACACACACAAGAAGGGGGGTGAAACGAAAACCATAAAAAAACAAGAAAAAGGTGTTGCTCAACCGCCCTTGGGTTCACCCTTGGATCGAGTGTTGTATGAATTGAGTTTGGAGAGTTGTTTCTTCTGCTTCTTCGTCAGATGAGGCGTAAAAGGGACGTCGACATCTTTACCTTGAATAAGATGTTCGTTAACAAGATCAAGTTCATTATGAAGATGCGAACAATAATGAGCTATGCCTACAATCAGTGAACAATAACTTCAAGTTTAACTTATGTGCTTGCATTTGGGACATTGTCAGTCGTACCTAATGTTTCCATGTTTTCATTTCAGTTACCAACTCCAAAATTGGGATCTTCTCTCTAAATCTTGGCCACACAATCTCATGTATGGCATTATCTAACTCTAAGTTAAAAGATGTGTTAGATTTTTCCGTTATCTGAGGAGGCGGTGTAGTAGCATTAAAAACTATTCGTTATGTACTTGGATGCTCATATTTTATAGCTGGTTGTGCATTATCTGTAATTGTTTCAAATTACACAACTGTATGGTATGATACATGTGGGTTAATAACAACATTTTGAACAATTGGTGTCTCAAATGCTTTCGATGAACCTATGTCATAGGGGTTATCTTTTGCTTGCCATACCTCGGTTGTTTGCTTTTGAGCCTTCTCTGGTTTCTTGCCTTTATCTCCTTTGTTAATTATTTCTTTATCAACCTTACCACTTTTTTGATGGTGCAACTAACGACAATTCTCAACATTGTGTCAAATATTTTTGCAATGTGAGCAGAATTCAGGAAGCCACTCATATACTACCTCCACATAAGAGAAGGATCTTGTTCGTGAGATGACATATAATGTGGTCCTTCCAAGAAATATTATGATAGCTTTGAAGAATAGAAATAGTCGCAATGCAACTATTACCAAGAATGTTTATAATACACGCCACAAATTTAATCAGTGTATTAGGGGTAAAAAAATAAGAAATCAATATTTGATAAAGTTCTTGCTTGAAGATAAGTATGTGTACGACTATAGATTGGTTGTTGATTCTCAAACTGTCAAAAGATCATTTATGAGCTCGTATTGATTCTATCGAATTGTGTAACGCTTTCCAAATATGTTGGTGATGGATTTCGCTTATAAAACAAACAAATACTGCCTAATGTTGCTTGAGCTTGTTGGTGTCACTTCTACTGACATGGCATACTGAATTGCACTGCTTATATGATGTGTGAGAAGGAAAACAACGTCACTTGAGCTTTAGAGAGGTGTCGTGATTTGTTGAAATATCGAGATAATCATCCCAAGGTAATTATGACTGACCAGGTGTTAGCACATAATTTGATTTTCCTTATTTCGGCTAACTATATGGTTGTAGAAGCCATGAAATTTTCTAAGTGCAGTAAAGGGATGCAGATTTCGACTAAAAGAAGATTCAAGATTGCAAGTTCTCCAAGTCCAAAAGCATAAAATTTGCTTAAGTCCAAAAGGAAGCCCTGTGGTGTTCGACTAGCAGGATTTCGACAAAGAGGAAAAGACCTCTCTTTGAGTTCAGTTATTTCGACAGAAGGGAAGAAGACTTCAACTAGTTTCTCTTTGAAGAGGCAAGTTTGAAGGATCAAACACGTGGAAATCATGTTGGAGCTGTCGAAATAATATAGTTTTTAGCCGTTAGGTTTGTAGTTATTTTTTTTTATGTATATATAGTAGTTTTTCATAGGAAAAACGGGTCACAAATTATTATCAAAAGTTCTATACACTCGAAGTACAAGCGTCTAGAGAAAAGAGTAAACATAATGTATGTAACATGATCTTGTGAACCACTTTTACATTCAATGCAATGCAATTTACATTTCTTTAAGTTTTGTTTTCTTTAAAACTTTAAGTCTTTCTTTCTGTTTATTTTAACAACTTTTAAACAATCAATCATTGGTTTCTGTCGAAAATAGACAATTATCTTCATGAAAAAACGGTTTTCTTCATCTTTGTGTAAGCAAACTCATTAAAGATCATGAACGTTCATGCTTTTCTGGAAATAATAATGCACAACATGTTCTAAGATTTCTAGTTTGATCCTGCTTGTAATAAACAAAGTTAGACTCGTCGTTTATCAAAAACACAGGTAAACACCAGGATACTGCTTTGATGAATGTTGTTGCCAAGGTTTCCCCGACTCTATAGCTCTACTGTGTAGGCATCGCATCTAAAAAAAAATTAGAGCAAGATGTATGTTGGATGTCAAAGTTAAAGATCTAAACTCTAAGGATGGGAAAGAGATCAAACCAACATAAGTATGGAAAACAGTCGTGGAGCCATAAGAAGTTATAATGGAGTCTTGTTCACAGTAGGATACAAAAGTATGTTTTTGTTTTGGCACCGGTATAGTTCATAATTTAGAATATGAACGTGTATTTTTTTTTCTTTTTAAAACACATTCAAAATCCAAACATGTTGAATTCATCAATAAGTGTTTTCGTTCAACATCTTGAATTTTCGTTTTCGCATAGTTCAAGTTTTTTTTAATGTCTTTTTTCTTCGTGATTTCACCGTTTGAGTGTGACGTTATGTTGATAGTCTTGTGCGGCGTTGTCTAATTTTCCGTCTTGTTGAGATGTTTGTTTGGATCGATTGAAAGATCAATTTCAATCAATTGCAAATTCAATCAATGACTTGTATGTCAACGTTGCAAATCTGAATGTATGGGTAAGCAATCATTTTTATTTTGTCATATTATTTGTAGACATTTTACAGTTGTATATTACTACATTTGTTCCTTATTATAGGAGACGACGAACCTAACACGTGAATTGTCTCATATAATAAAAAGAATAGAGGTAGTATTAACTTGGATGATGTGTTCACAAATTCATCTTTATGTTTTTATATATGTTGAATAATACTGTATTCAATGTAGTATATTAATTTGAATGAATGAATAACGCTTTGTTTGTAAAAAAGTTATATATTTTTTTAAAAAAAAAATCGTATAATGATTTGAGGCTGATTAGTTTGAAATTTTAGGTTACAAGAATATTCCTTTTATTTTTTGAAGCAAGAAATATTCCTTATTATCATTATGTTCAAGGGAATCTTAATGTTGAGAAAGAGTCCATGCATCCTAATAAACTCATGCTCAAAGAAAAGATTCTAATAATTATGCACCACGTCAATATCCTTTACAATGCTAAATTTCCTTTTTAAGCTCAGAGAACGTTTAGGGGCATTTGGCCTTAGATCTACTCCAAGGGACAGATTTAGTTGACTCTTTCCAACTACATTTCTTCCCCAAAGATAAGATCCATTGATCCATATCCATTTTTCTAATACTATAAGTCGTACAATCAACCATATAATTAATGCCGGAGACTTGTGGAACACACAGCTAATGCTTCTTAGGCCAACATGTTACATGTGGTTCAATAAATCATCATAATGCAAGCCCTTCACCCACTTAATGTCCATATATGATTCATTTAGCGACAAAACAAATACATTTGTTAATTCGATCCTATAAACGAACCATGTGTACAAATGAGATACATTTAAAAATGTATGTTAAGAGTTCTTCGTTGAAGATGCTTTAATCAAATAATTTTTTATATCAATATTTAATAATATTTAACTTCTCCACTGCACTAAAAATGTTCCACCAATAAGTACACTTAATTATATTTTAACAATAATTTATATTTTTTCTATTAATAACTCTAACTTTAATGATATTAAATCTTGTTTTAACAAAAAAAAATTAGTTGTGAGATCCACGCACCAGAAGGGAAGAGTTTGATCGTATAAGCATTTTCTACCAATAACTCTAACTTTAATTATCATAAGAATATTAAATCTTATTTTATTTATTTATTTCTTCTTTTTACTGCAATGAACCTTCTTCCGATTCTACATTTCACCATTTCTTTCCAATTTACCCTTTTTTCTTGGACACAAATATACCAATTGTTAAAACCACTAATTTAGTCGCACAAAAAACCACTAACTAATAGACATTTACATTGTAGGAGTATTGGTTTATTTTATTGGAATAAACATTATTACTACCTCTGTCATTATGATTTATATTTAATGACAAATTTTGTTTCTCAAATATTTTATCACCATGCGTAAACAAACAAGTAGTATAACCATTGTCTAAGTAGCTTTTAGATCACATTAAAAATTTGCATTAGAAATACATATATCCGGTGGTAGAAGATATAATCAGCGAAAAAAAAACATGTTTTTTTAATACACTTACTACCTTTAACAATGTGATCGGATGAGAGAATTTGGAGAAAATGTACTTTTTGTCAACATGGTACCGTTTTAAACATGTTTTTCTTAAAGATGTTTTCGAAATAAAGGGTTATATGAAGTATTTTGTCAAAAATATATTTAAGAAATTTTGAATACCACCTGCAATGAAAATAAAAAAATTGTTTTGGTTAGATTTTGAGGAAAAAAATATTTCTAACGGGGAGAGTGAGAAATACCAAATCACTTTTCATAATTATAAATAAACAAAAAATGGTTTCTGCATCTCTTAAAATCTTTAAATTATTTTGCTTATATGTTGGTATTAGGTAAAAGGTATATTGATTATTTCATTTATTTATTTATTTATTTATTTTACTTTCGAAGTATAATATTGATTATCTCATTTATATATGTGTTTACGCTGGGATTTGGTAAACAACCGCTAGTTTAAGTATTTTACACTTGCAAGATCAACTAGAAATCTTAAGACAATTTTGTGCTTTGCTTTTCCAGAAAACTTGTTACGTTCATCAAAATGATAAACAGATTATGGTTTTTTGTTTGAGAAAACTAAAAAGAAAAATGCTTCAACTTTGAATCGCCTCAAAGTAAAAAAAAACATTCGTAATAAAAGAACTGAACTGTAGAGAAGAAGCATGCAAATAACATGAAAATAAATTGCATTGAATGTAAAATGATTACAATAAAAAGATGGTTCACAATTCATACATTTTCTCCTTGGAGTTCCTTTCTTTCGATCGTATGAATACTCAGAAATTTTGGGAGAAATTCGTATATGAAAATTGCGACCTCGATTTCTTCTAAGAAATCACTATATATACTAGAGGCAAAAATCAAACTGCCGCTTCGATCCTACGCTCTGGATTCTTCCACGTGTTCCCCACGTTCTCCACTTCTTCAAAGCATTTTCTTCTCTCGCGCGCCAAGCTTCGAAATCTTGGGTCTGGACTTTGCTATTTGGGCCGTAATCCACTAGGCCCACTGCTCCAACTATTCTTCTCGAAATACCTTGCTTCTATGGGAACTTCGACTCTTCGATTCTTCAAATTTCTAGTCGAATCCATCCTTTCATATTGTGTACCAAAATTTACGCCTAACAAATTGCCCCCCAAAAATGCCAATTTCGATTGAACTTGTCGAATAAGAAAATGGCGTTTTTGAAAGACTTTTTTATTCACCGCTGAACCCTTTCCAAAGACAGTGCTAACGTCAGAAAGACAATCATGACCTTTTTCAAAACGTCTCTTCTCCTCCACCCATCATGATCTCCTGGTTTTTTGGCGGGGGTGGGACACATGGCCAACCCGGAAGTTGAAAGAGTGAACTTTTCATTTTGATTTATTATTAAAAATCAAACTCTATTAACCCTATAAATAGAGTCACTCAAGTTGATGAAACCTTTTCACAACTTTTCCAACCATTCTTCTTCCATTTTATCCCATTTACTTTGCAAACTTTAGACTTCACAAAGCATCAGAATCTACTATAAACTCTCAGCGATTGTCGCATCATTTTACAGAGACTTTTCGGATTTCTTGAATTTCATATTCCAAACCCTAACCCCTTTTCCGTAAATACAACCTTAAAACCCCATCAATGGCGTCAGGTTCTGGAACTAAAGAAGTACTCCCAATGGCTGGGAAATGGTCAGACATCACGATCAGTGCTTATGGGGACGACCAAGTACCAGAGCCAACTCTTAAGCTTGAGCATAAGAAAATCTGGGAAACTCAGGTTATTTTTCCTTATTCTCTCAATAAAACCGTTTACGCCTTTGGTGGTCCTAAACCAGATGACAAGAACCGGAACAAAGAAACCATGTCTATTTTCCCTCTCTACAAACCTTGCAGCCCTAGGGCCTTTTTGGATGAACCTTATAATTTTAACTATATAAAGTATCCAAACAAAGTCTTCAGGTCTGCACCTTCCGCGACTCAGCAATACCTTAACTGGTTGGACAGGGTCGAAAGCAACTATGGCGATATCTGGAAGGATTATGGGATTTTCGATCTGGTCCAACTTTCTCGAACCGGCATGAAGTATCACCAAGAAATGCTAATCGCTGCTTTACATTTCTTCGAATCTTCGACCAACACTTTTCACTTCGAATGTGGGATGATGACCCCCACGCTCTTTGATGTAGCAGCCATCACGGGCCTTCGACCCGATGGTGCCACTTATGATCCTGCTCGATTCAGTGACAACATCAAGCTATCTTATACATCGAATGCTTATTCGAAGTATATCAACGAACATCAAAAAGATGATGGCGAAGTGAACGACGAGGAACATGTAGCTTTCCTTACTCTTTGGCTATCTCAGTTTGTTTTCTGCACGAGATCTTTGCAAGTGGCCAAAAAGTTTATCCCTATGGCCATCCAAATTCATGAATGCCAATCTTTTGGCTTGGGGAGCCTTATTCTGGGAACTCTATATGAGGCCATGAGGTCTGCCTGTGAAAATATTAAGCTCACAGGTTCTGGGTCAACTTTCTTAGGGTATGGCCCTTTTTGGCTTCTCCAGTTATGGTTAAATGCTACCTTCCCTCGAGAGCTCGACTTAATACTCCCAGAAACCTGATTCGAAGCGACTCGTGGGTGCCAAGTTGAAGGCACAAGGCTATCTCGAATGATTCCAAGAATGACAGGCCTAGATTCAGAACAGCTCTTCATACAATACTTTGAGGCCTTTCTCAACCTAAAGACATTCAAGAGCAGTTTTGCTCCTTTTGTAGATCGAGAAGTCGGACCTCACTGGTTTGCTCACCCATTTCCTCCACTGCCTGAGAATGAGGAGGAAATCACTGCAATCTGGTTAGCTTATCTCAACCCCACCCTTATCTCCTGCCGTTATGGCATTACATCTTCAGAGTTCGGATTAGTAGGATACTTTCCGAATTTAGTTTCAAGACAATTTGGGTTAACTCAGCTATTACCCAAAAGCTTTTACCTTAATGAAAAAGAGATTTGCTTAGGGTATTATGGCATGACTGAGCCAACTTTCCGCTCTTTCCTCCGTGAAGCTGAGAAGAGGTGTTGTGGAATCACTCCTTTCAAATATGACAACTCTCACTCTTGTACTAGGGAGTTTGCGAAATGGTGGGACTTGCACTATTCCATTCACCTTGTTGACAAGAAAATTTTGATGGGTAAAATTCGAGAAGGATTTAACCCATCTGCATCAGCTGCAATTCAAACAAAGTTGACTTCTAAAGGTAACTTTCGTCCCTTTCGAAATTTTCAAGACCTATCCTTTCTTGACCTATCAACTTAGTTCAAACTTATTTCCTGTTTTAGGAAGCAAATCGAAGGCGGTGTCTAATGCCTCGAGTCAAGCTCCTCCGGTCAAGGTTAAAAAGGAACCGATGGTAAGCCATTTGAATTTATTATTTGACCTTTCACATGGAGTTTACCATTTTGCACAGGCTACTCAATTTAGATCTATGCCCTTTTCAGGTCACAACTCGGAAGAGGACCAACCCAACAGGTGCGGAAGGGACTTCGAAGAAACTAAACCTTGGAGCTTATGTGATTGCTCTAAGTGACGATGAAAAGGTTAACACCTTTCGATCACTTACTTTCCTTCGATAGTTAGTTGCGTTATACAAAGCACTTATATTAACATAGAATACAGACCACAACAAACCAATCTGCTGCTGCGCAACTTGAGTCAAAACATGTGGCTGCCTCTTCGAAGGACACCAACAAACAATCTGAGTCCGCAGCTGGAGCAAGCATGGCAAGCACCATCGAAAAGGCAAAACAACCACTCGAGCCTGGTAAGCCAAGTAAAATCAAGAAGAAAAAGAGGAGTAGGCAAGAAAAAACTGAAAGCCAAGATGAGGTTGTTGTTGGCGAGACTGTCGAAGGGCAAGAAGCCTCGCTCACTCTCATCAAGGAAAAATCTGCTGAGAAACAGAAGAAGAAAAAGAAGAAAGATAAAACTCAGGGAAGCCCTTCTTCTTCCAGCCGGGCGAACCCAGAAGCTCCTTCCTCACAACACGAAAAAATTGGGCAGCCACATTCCAAAGCTGGCAATGATCCACCCCTAAAGGTAATTCACTACTCCTTCACCCTTTACTTTCATCGTTCCCTTTATGTATATCGCATCTAATTTGACTATTTCCTCCATTTTCCAGGATGGTCCCATGTCAACTATTGTGGAAGAAACTTCTCCAGACAGTACGGTAAAGCAAGTTCTCGAAGGATTAAGTCAACAACTTTTTCCTCAAGAGCAAGACGCGGAGCAAACCTCCCTCGAAAAGGAAACACTAGGGAATGAAGAGGGCAAGGACAAGGCGACCAACGAAGAAAACCAAGAAACGAAAGAGGTTGATGCTAGCAAAGATAAACCCTCACCAATGACCTCTCCAAAAGACTTGGTCAGTTCCCCGCCTCGAATGGACACCACCAACGAAAACCAGGTTTTAGCATCTGAAGTCACAAATCTACCTGTCAACGAAGAGACAACACCTGTTCGAGTTGATACTGCTATGTCTGATGCCCCCAATGCTGGCAAGAAAAATGACCTAAACCCTGAAGGCGCGTACTCTACCACCGAAGGTCACCACCAGCCTCAGGTTAGCCAAGAAGGTAAGGCCAAAAATGTTGAAATAACTTCAAGTGCTGACTATGAGCGAACAACCAAGACGGATGATTCACTTGATGATGAGGACACTTCATTTCCGAAATTCATTCCCAATATCTGTCTCCCAGTAGAAGTTTTACAAGGCATCAAACACTTAGCACCGGAAGACGCGCTCAACACCTTGTTATCCAGCCATGGTGCATATATTCCCACAGCGGCTGATAGAGAAAAAGCTCTTCAACTCGATCAGGCAGAGCATGAGCTAAGGTTTCGACGAGAGGTAATTGATGGAGACATGTTGGAACTCCTCGAAAGAGAACCTACAATTTACTTCAATATCAAAGCTCTTTTCAGCAAACTTCAAACTCCACAAATTGCTGAAGACCTGTTCTTAAAAGTTTCTCAAGCCGAAACTCTCTTGGAGCAATATGCGAAAAACTTTCATGCCTTGAGGAGTAGTGTCCAGCTTCGAGACACCCAACTCTCTATTCAGCAAGATCATTTCAAACAGGCCACCCATTACAATGAGGAAGCTGCTAAAATCAAAGCCGCGTCTGCAGGAGCATTTCTGCAGGTGGCTGCCTGCGAGGACAATATTTCGAAATGGAAAGCTGAAATTCGAGAATTGGAGGCTAAGATAGCTCAAAGGGAACAGATGAAAGAGCACTTCGCCGCTCAAGCTATCGAAGTACCTAGGTCCAGAATCGAAGAACTGGCACATGCAGGCCTCCAACATTACAGTGATGGGCTAATTGCTAGCAGCGAAGTTGATCGCTTGATAAATGAAAGCAATGTTCTGCAACGCAAGCTTGATCATACTAAAGAGCAGTATTACCACTTCAGACAAGCCAACAAATCCTGGACTGCAGCAGATTGACTTGTTTTTCTACCCATCATTGTTTTGTTATTTTCGAATTCTCTTGAACAATTTGGTTGTATTACCTTAAATGCTCTTTCGGTAGTAACCTTTATTTCACCATTTTCACTGTTCAATTCATGTTATTCTCGAATGTGGCATTTGTACTCAAATTTATACATTATATTTATGCCAATTTTATGTGCCATAATCATCCTCGTTAGCACTTTGCCTATTTTAGCATTCGAAAACGCCAAATATCGAAGATTTACTTGGTTTTCGTGATACACTCTGAACCCTTCTTTTTAGTAACGGATATGATTGTGCCTAAAACAAAACGCTTAACTACTAAGCCATATCTCTGATTGGCTCTAGTTTCAACATAAGTCAAACATCGGTTTCTAAAACAGTCAAACTGAAATAGCGTGAATTCCGAGAGGAATTATGAAACGGTTGAAGAATTATTAATGATCTTACCATTATATATATGGTCATTCTCTATCCGTTTTACTCACTCTATTCTGCAAGTTACAATAGTATAGCAACCATCACCAATTTTGAAAGAGAAATCATGGGTAAAGGCAAACAGATTGCGAAGAACACCAATGGAAAGAAAGCAACGTCTGGAAAGAAAAACAACAAGAAAATTGCTGATTCCTCAAAAAAAAACAAAGAAACCTTCTTCCAAGGGCGAAAGTTCAAGAACTTGCAGAGCTTCCCCTCCTCTTGAAGGGAAAATACACGAGTCACCTTCAAGGGTTCGACCAGAGGTTCCCTCCTCAGAGTCTTACAGTACGGACTCTGATTGGGCAGAATTCCTTTTGACCTATGATGAAAACAAAGAATACCTTCGTTCATCAGACTCAGAAGTGGATTCAAAGTGAAGGCACCTCAAGATCAACGTGACACTTTTTCTTTTGTAATTCGAATAAAATCTTAGCACTTTATGATGGATAAAAATCCAAGATAAGACTTTTGTATGATGAGGGATAAAGCCCACCATTTTAATTCGAATCTTTTATTTTACTGGCATCTTCGCATGTTACCACTTTAGTATTTTGTTTTCGAACTATTCTTGATTTATTCGAACCTCTTGCAGCGCTGGTCTATATCTTTTTAAATACTTACCATTCATATTAATCAAACGCTGCTCAGGAGTCAATTCTTCGATTTCATAAGCGCCATTCGAAAGCACCTGAGAAACTTTAAATGGTCCTTCCCAATTTGGTGACCATTTCCCAAAGACTCTATCTCTTCTGTCCATAGGCAGAATAACTTTCCAGACCAGATCTCCTACGTTAAAGGCTTTAGGCTTAACCTTCTTATTGTAAGCTTTAGCAACTCTTTCTTTTTGTCTAATTAACATATCTAAAGCTTGCAATCTTTCTTCATCTAGATCAACTAATTCGTCTAACATCGAATTCCAATAATGATCAGCAGGTAACTCCATCTGTCTTTGCACTCTCAATGATTGCATCATGATTTCGACAGGCAACACAGCATCATGGCCGTACGTTAGTCGAAATGGAGTTGACTTGGTTGATTCCTTAGGAGAATTCCTACATGCCCATAAGACTTGGTCTAAAGTCTTATGCCAATTCCTTGGTTTCTGAGCAATGTGTTTCTTAATTAAGCCAATGATGGCTTTATTGGCTGCTTCGACTTGACCATTTGCTTGAGCATAATATGGTGTCGAAGTTACCAACTTAAACCCTGTCTGATCAGCGAAATCTTGCATCTTTCGTCCGATAAATATTGTTCCCTGATCAGTAGTAATAGTCTCAGGAAGCCCAAACCTATAAATGATATAGTTTTGAATAAAACTAATCACAGCTTCTTGATCCACATTTGGCAGAGCGACCGCTTCAATCCATTTTGTGAAGTAGTCAATACCAACCAAGATATACCGTTGATTTTTTGACGACGCGGGCTTGATTTCGCCAATCAAATCTAAAGCCCATCCTCTAAAGGGCCAAGGCTTAACAATCGAATGCAGTTCATTCGCAGGAACATGTTGAATACCCGCATGTCTCTGACATTCTTGACAACTCTTGGCATATTCTATGCAATCCTTAAGCATAGAAGGCCAATATAAGCCCTGTCGAAATAATAACCATTTCATTTTATGGCCAGCCTGGTGAGAACCACAAGAACCACTGTGTATATTGGTAATGGCTAAATATGCCTCATTTTCACTAAGACATTTTAATAAAACTCCTTCAGAGGTTTTCTTAAATAGCTCATTTCCAATAATAGTGTAACTTAAGGCCCTATATTTAATTTTTCTATCGGTAGTTCCAGTTGGATCTTCCAAATATTTAACAATTGGCTTTCTCCAATCATTATCAGCTAAATTGGCAATGGCAAAAATTTCTGCTACAAAACTATCGAAGTGCAGATCAGTGTTTTGAAAATTATTTTCGACATCCTCAAGACTGTCAACAACTTGTTTATCTGCCCCCAAATATTTCGGTATTGACAATTCACTAGAAACTGGCTCGTTCGAAATTAATTTCTCTTTAATCTCGATTATCTCTTCGAATTTTTCTTTCGAGAGCTTATAACCAGAAGCAATTTGAGCCAAATCATTTGCCTCTTGATTTTCGATTCGAGGTATGTGCTGAATATCATAGTGTGCGCACCTCGTTTTTTTCCTCGGGAAAAAAGACGCGCAAATCCTCCGAGGACGTCCTCGAACGCTCGGAGGGCCTTTGTGAAGCCGCCACCAAAGTTTTTGTGTAAAGGGAACGTTGATAAACCCTTAAGTTTTTTTTTTTGTTGTAAAGGGAAACGATAATAAAACCCTTTTGACGATGAGGATAAGGATTAGGTCATCGCAACCATTGTCGGGTTCGGGAGTCGATTACGCAAGGGGAAGGTATTAGCACCCCTCACGTCCGTTGTACTCAACGGGAACCTTCTATTTGGTTTAAAGCTTGNAAGCTAGTTCTCTCCACCGCTGAGCGTACTCCTTAAATGACTCATTGCTTCTTTGCAGGAGGTTTTGTAGTTGCATCCTATTTGGAGCCATGTCCAAATTATATTTGTATTGCTTTAGGTAAGGCATCGGCTAGATCCTTCCAAGTTTGGACATGGGTACGCTCGAGCTGCATGTACCAATCCAAGGACGCTCCGCTTTAAACTATCTTGAAACACATGCACATGAGTTTCTCGTTCATTGCGTAGGCTGCCATCTTCCTACAGAACATCCTGAGATGGTTCCGAGGGCATTGAATTCCCTTGTATTTCTCGAAGTCCGGTACTTTGAACTTCGGAGGAATTACCACGTCGGGCACTAGGCACATGTCCAAGGCGTTGTGGGCACCGTATGAGCTGAACCCCTCGACGGCTTTTCAACCTTTCTTCCAAAACTCGATACATTTGGGTAGGTATCATTGTCTTGGTGGGTGGTGCGGGAGCAGATTGCCTTAGCTGGCTATTTTCACATCATGGGGAATTACTTCATGCTGAGTAGTGGAGGTTCCTTGCGGACGACGCTCTTCTCATTCCTTACGGGGATTGTGAGCGGTGGCGGAGGTGGTCCTTGACCCTCATTTTCGAAGGGGTGGGGTATAATTCACAGGTAAAACCATAAGGAGGCCATTGCACATTGGATGCATCCGTTGTTGGGCGAGGGTGGCTTTCTCGTGCCGATAGAGCTTGCATTAATTCTAGCATCTGATCCATCTTTCCTTTCATTCCATCAACCTCTTCTCTCAAAGCCGCTTGAGTTTGTTCCAATTGTCCATGATCCTTTGTTTGTTAGCTCGTGTTCCGTACGAGTGTTGAGTATCTGGTTCTTGGACCGAGGGCTTTCGGGGTTTTCGGGCTATGATTGCTTTGAACTGTTTAAATGGCATGAATGAGTTTTTTTTTTTTGAAAAAAATGCATGAAGATGCATGTGGATGTATGTATGCAAAATATGCGTTTTTTTTTATTTTTGCTTTATGGAGTTTAAAGGTGCACGATTAATATTTAGCAATTCAAAATATTAAAGACCGGGAAATTGATTATACTTTAAAATATATTTGATTAAATAACATTTTGTTTACAAAGTGTAACTAATGCTATTACAAATCAAATAGCCGCTCGCTTCTCGGCTTTGCTCATCTCCTCCCTATAGAAATCTATGGTGTCTTTGCAGAACTTCATAAACTTCCGGATCTCCATAGGGATGACAAAGTAGGGCATGACCATCTCGGCCTCCGCTAGCTTCTTTGGAAGTTGGGTGATCACCAAATTTGAGAATGCAACCAATTTAGTGAAATCCTCACTTAATCGGGTGGCGTCTTGCCATACATACTCAATCACTTCCTTGCGCTGGTCTAGCTTGACTCTTGCACTTCTAATTTCATCGTGCAGTTGTGCAATGTGGTCCCCATGAGCTCTTGCAATCTTATCGAAGTACTCTTCGAATTTCTTGATGTCTTCCTCGAGAAGATTGCACTTTAGCCTCCCTTGATGAGAGAGACTCTCATGTCTTTGCCGCTGGACGCGTTCGGCTTGAAGCTGCTCTTTGTAGTCTTTCACTACTTCTTGGAGCTGTTGATTTTTCTCTTGGAATTTCAACCTCCATTTCCGTTGAGCTTCGATGGCTAGTTCGCCAAACTTCTTGAGCTCTTGGTTGGAATGTAAGATTCTTTCCAACTCTTCGTCCTTGGCAACAAGGTTGGCATCCGCACTAACCAAGCCGCCTCCTATCCAATCCCTTTTCCCCTCGGAGATCCTTAGCCGTTTTTGGCATACTAGGAGAGAATGTGATACTTCATCACGATCTCTCTTCGTCCTAGTAATTTCTCCTAAAGCTTGGAGGTGCTTCAATTCTAAGTCTCCGTTTTTGTTTTGGAGTTCTTGAATTTTAGCCTTGAGGTCCTCCACTTCTTTGTTGGGAATGATTGCAATAGGTTTAGGTGTAGGAGGTTTTGGAGGGTTTATGACCACGAAGGGTAACTTGATTGCTTTGACCCTCTCCTTCACCCATTGAGTATAAAGGGGTTTGGCGACACAGTTTCTCTTGCCGACCCTTCCCTTGCGTACTTGGCTCCATGCTCCCCGGATTCTCTCTAGCAATGCCGGGTCTTGATCGCCTTCCCTTAAGTAGAAAGCTTCCAACAAAAGGTCATTAGGTTTATCTTCCATTGAAAAACCTAGTTGTCGGAGAGAGAGGACCGGATTGTAATTAATACATCCCTTAGTACCGATGAGGGGTACGTTAGGGAAGTCCCCGCAGCTGAGGATAATTTCCGGGTCCTCTAAGTTTGGTGAAAACCAATGGATGTCCTTCTCGGCGAGGGTTGTCATCCGTTGCGACCATTTGAGCTTGGCCCGGTTTTCCACAAAGTCTCGGTTTCTTGGCATGTGGGACATCATCCAAATTTGCACCACAGGAGTGCAACAAGTAATTTTGCATCCCCTTGCTTGTTCATGCCTTGAGTAGAGGGTATGATAAAAATCCGCTAAGATTGTAGGAACTGGATTTTTAGTCATAAACACCTCTAGAGCCGGAAAGTCTACGAAATCATCCATGTTGGGGAATAAAACAATCCCGTAGACTAAGAGGGCTAAGATGGCGTTGAAGGCCATTACCTCTTTGTTGGCTAGTAAGTCCCGAGCTTTGGCTTCCAAAAACTTTCTTGAAAATCCCTTAAGGTTCCCTCTAACTTCCAAGTTAGATGCCACTTCTTGGGTGTCGAGGTATAAGGATTCGGCGATGGCTTCAAATGTGGGGTCCCTTCCCGAACCGAGATAGAGTTCATGACCTTTCATGCTACAACCCAAAATCTTCTCAAACTCTTCCAATGTTGGTGCTAGTTGGAAGTCTTGAAACGTGAAGCACCGTAGAGGTGGGTCGAAGAATTGCGCCAAAGTGGTTAAGGCGGTTGAATCTATTCTCACGGGTAAAAGATCAAGGATTAACCCATAGCTTGCCTCGAAGATGTTCTTGTGGACCGAAGAGAGCCTCTTGCTTAGAGCTAATAAACTTTCCACCCTAGGAGCTTTAATTTTGAAGGCGAGCGTATTCTTGTTCCCGGAATCCATATTTCTTTTTTTGCTAATATTTGTTCGTTCTTTTTAAACTCCTATAAAGCAAAACGATGCGAAAATTACTTTCATGAATGCAAATGTTATGCAAGGGTATGGTTTATGAAGGTTCGGAAGTTCCCCCCATCCTCACATGTAGGCTCTAAATGGTGAAATATCCTAAGAAGAGGTCCTTAGAGTCATAGACCTCACATGGAATTAGGGTTGTCTATGGACATACGTCGACATGACTTCAATTAATTCCACGTGAAAATCTCATCTAAGCGGGGTTGGACATCCTACCTCACGGACATACGTCAACGCGGGCTTCCGCACACAACCTCCTTCTAACTTAGTTTTTTTCTCAAGCTCGGGTAGAGAGCCTCACACGTCCGGCATTAACCCGAACAATGTGGAGTAACATCACTCAAGTAACCCCCACATTTGATATATATAATATGAATATAAAGCAGATAAAGCAGATATAAACATAAAGCATAAATATATCATGTATGAAATAAATAAATAAACATGGCACGCAAAGGAAATAAAACAAATGGCTTTAAACCAAATAGGTTAGGCTTGACTCGCTAGTGGGAACAGGGTCCCCAGTGAAGTCGCCAGCTGTGCGCACCTCGTTTTTTTCCTCGGGAAAAAAGACGCGCAAATCCTCCGAGGACGTCCTCGAACGCTCGGAGGGCCTTTGTGAAGCCGCCACCAAAGTTTTTGTGTAAAGGGAACGTTGATAAACCCTTAAGTTTTTTTTTTGTTGTAAAGGGAAACGATAATAAAACCCTTTTGACGATGAGGATAAGGATTAGGTCATCGCAACCATTGTCGGGTTCGGGAGTCGATTACGCAAGGGGAAGGTATTAGCACCCCTCACGTCCGTTGTACTCAACGGGAACCTTCTATTTGGTTTAAAGCTTGAATTGTTTTTTTAAATACTTTGCGTGCATGTTCATTTATGTTAAAAACATAATAAAAAGGGGGGAAAAGAGATAAAAACAAACGAAAGAAAGAAGAAAAAAAGTTTTTATTATTGCGCTTGACAAGATGTCGATCTTGCTCCTACGTATCTCCCGGTAGTCGGAGAATTCAAAGCGTACGTAGTTCTTTGGTAGAAAAACGTACATGTGTTGGTTGATTTTAAATGGACGATGTTTTAACCGAATTCTTGCAATTAAACGTAGCTTGTATGCTCGCACTTGGAGACTTATTAAGCGTTCGTTCGCGAATCACATTAGAATTGTTAAAAGGTACGTCCGTTAGAGTAAAGGGTTGAAATTGGTCGCTACGGGACCAAGAGAGGTGCAATGGACTCATACAAGTCAATCATTGACCGAGTGGACTCCGAAGAGTCGGGCGATTGTTCGATTGATCCACTGAGATCAAGAACGGGTACAATGGACTCGGACGAGTCGAACATTGACCGAGTGGACTCTGACGAGTCGAGGGGTTGAGTCTAATGGCCAACGGGGGACCAAAAGGCTTGGATTGACCACAAGGGGCCAAGATTTGGTTTGGTTAGGGTTGTACATATTAAAAAAAAGGGAATGACGATTGTCCGAGCGACGAGACATACGTCACGCATTCGTACAATCGGGGCGATGGAGAGACATACGTCACACCATCCCTTTTTCATTCATGTTTTTGGGTTGAATCCTTTAGAAATCCCAAGGTATGTCAAAACATTTGGTTTGAAAACCCAAAATGGGAAGGTTTAGCAATTTTGCTAAAAAAAACGCGCAAGTTCGTCTCATTTTGTGAAAATGCGAACGTAAACGGTGTATGTTCATCTTTGAGTTTTGAACATCATGAACAATATTTATTGTTCAAGTTTAGATTGAAATGATGAACATAGCTTGTTTGTTCATGTGGTTTTGAAAGTTTGGGAAGATAACTTGTTTTGCAAGTTATCCACAAAATGGTCATACGAACTTGTGATTTTGTCAAAATTATGCAAAATCCTTGTTGTGGTTTGAAGAACATGGGTTTAAAAACTCTTAGGTTCTGAGCTCTGGGGCTAGAACCTCAAAAATTGGTTGTTTTGACACAAAAACTCAGGTTCTGAGTTCTGTCATGGTCGCACTGCGAAGCATGCGAAATTTTGGGTTCAGAAGCTGTTTCTGAACTTTTGTTCAGAAACAACTTCTGAACACACTCAGGACCTTATAGATGGGTGAAAAACTTTGAGTTTTTGGGGTGAAAAAGGTTGGACAAACCAGTTTTGATGTTTTGAAAACCTTGGGATTTCTTTGAAATTCAAAAGGGGTTTTTTTAGAATCAAATGGTTTTGAGCCAAAATAGCTATGCAAACACAATTAAAATGCAAGATAAAGCCTTAGAAACTTACAGAACTCCTTAGCAAAGCTCCAGCTGCACTTGATTTGATTTGGTTGAAGGCTTTCACAAGAGGTTTGAATATTGGTGAAGGTTTTGGAACTTTGGAAAGCTTTGTGTTGGATGGATTGTTTCTGGTTATTTGTGGAGTTTTGTAGGCTAAAATGAGTAGAGTTTCTGCTCTTGAAATGCTGTGTTTTCTTTTTTTGAATCCTTGGGCATTGCCTTCTATTTATAGGCCAAAATCAAATCTTTTTCATCATTACACAATCCCAAAATTCAGCTGACTTGTGGCCAAGATTAAGCTGAATCCCTTTGCATTAAATGCTAATGGATAGAGGCAACCCTGCCTTGTACCAAGGGGCAAGATCCAGCTTGATTTCAGCCACAAATTCAACTAATTCTAGAAGGTAATGATGAAGAACAAAGCTGATTTGCAATTGGCTAATGCTTGGGGATCAATCCTTGCAATCTCAATGGTTGATCAATGAAAACGTGCACTGTAATGTGCAGAGATTGAGGGATGAAAAGGCTACTTATGGCTGGTGTGAGAGGGTGAAAAGCTGCTGCAAAACAGAGTAGGCAATCATGGTTTTTTCAAGTGAAAAATCCAGCTGGTTTGACTGGGTTTGGGGGGAGCAAGCAGGAGGAAAGTCCTCAAGCAGGTGGCTGGCAACCTTGTGGTGGTTAGCAGGTCACCTGGGAGGGACTAGAGCTGCCCAAGGGCAAGCCCACTTGCTTGTCACATGCTAGGTTGGAAGAAAAAGCTTCCAACCTTGACATTAATGGCAAGTCCTTCAACTCTGGCTTTGCTTGGCCCAATTAGCCATGAATGCTACTTAAAATAATTATGGAAGTGATATGCAACAAATTCTGGAATTAAATCAAAGAAACCAAAAATCTGCAGAAAAATCGCAGACTTCGCAGTGCGAAGTGACCTTCGCAGTGCGAAGTCCTCATTTTTGAAATGTTGACTTTTCTGTTGACTTTTGTTGACTTTTGACTTTTTTTTTCCCTCTTTTGATTCTTTTGATTTTTGTTTTAAAATGCGTAGGACAAAATTAGGGTACTACACATAGGAATCAAAATGTTTTAACAAAGAAAACGCAATGACGAAGTATTTCATCAAGTGTTCTTGGATACATTTATATTCCTTAGTTAATTGTTTCACAACTAATTCAGAATCACCTCTTATTTTAATGTGTCTTGCCCCCAAGTCTAGAAGAATTTCCAAACCCGCAATTAAAGCTTCGTACTCTGCTTCATTGTTAGAACAAGACCCATTAATTTTATACTTGAACTTAGTTGGAACTCTCGATGGTGAAATTATCAAGATTCCAATTCCTGTACCTTGCCTATGTCTGGACCCATCGAAATATACTAACCAAGGTTCAGACTCAACACAATTCACTGGACTTTCGATTACTGAATGATCAACAATGAAATCAGCAACTATTTGACCCTTAACAGCTTTTAAGGGCTTAAAAGTCAGTGAATATTCTGTTAAAGCCAAAGCTCATTTCCCAATTCTACTGTGCAAAATTGGTTTTAATAACATATGCTTAATTATATCGAAATGGGAATAAACATAAACATCAACTGGCTTTATATATTGCTTGAGTTTGGTACAAGAAAAATACAAACAAAGAGAAAGCTTTTCAATTACACTGTATCTAGTTTCAGCATCATTTAGAACTCTACTTAAAAAATAAATAGCTTTCTCGACACCATTTTCATCTTCTTGAGCAAGCATGCTCCCAATGGTTGAATCTGATGCTGCAATGTACAACTTCATTTCCTTGTTTCGAATGGGAGGCATCAAAGTTGGAGGATTTGACAAATACGCCTTAATCTCGTCAAATGCCTTTTGCTGTTCTGTTCCTCATTTGAACGCATCATCTTTCTTGAGTTTTAACAATGGAGAGAAGGGTTGAGCCTTTCCACTTAGATTCGAAATGAACCTTCTCAAAAAATTTATTTTGCCAAGCAATGATTGAAGTTGTTTCTTTGTTGCTGGAGACTTGGTCTCCATGATAGCTTTTGTCTTGTTTTGGTTGATCTCTATGCCCTTTTTATGCACAACAAAGCCAAGGAAATCTCCTGCACGTACACAAAAAGCACATTTTAGTGGATTCATTTTTAATCCACATTTTCTCATTCTTTCGAAAGATCTTTTAAGATGACTTAAATGTTCATCAGCAGATGAAGATTTAACCACAATGTCATCAATATAAATTTGCATAAAGATCTCTATAAAATCATGAAAGATCGAATTCATTGCTCTTTGATATGTTGCCCGAGCATTCTTTAAGCCAAAGGGCATCACTACCCATTCATAAGTGCCTAAAGCACCAGGACAACGAAAAGCAGTTTTAGATATATCATCTTCAGCAATGAAGATTTGGTTATAGCCAGAATAACCATCTAGCATGCTTAAATATTCATGACTCGCTGCTGAATCAACTAGCATTTCTGCTACAGGCATTGAATATTCATCTTTTGGCATAGCATTATTTAAATCTCTAAAGTCTATGCAAACTCGAAGAGATCCATTCTTTTTAATAACAGGAACAATATTAGCTAACCATTCTACATACCTGGCTGTTCGAATGAACTTGCACTTGAGCAGCCTTTCGATCTCTGCTTTGATCTTTGTCATGATTTCTGGAGCAAACCTCCTTGGAAGCTGCTTCACCGGTCTTTTATCTGGTCGAAGAGGTAACCTATGTTCCACCAAGTCTTTGCTTAATCCTGGCATTTCATCATAATCCCAAGCAAAGCAATCCCTGTAGTCTTTCAGTAATTCGACCACTCTAATTCTCAAGCTTGAATCAATATTGGTACTGATATATATTGGCCTTTTGATAGAGCCATCTCCAATATCAATCTCTTGCAAAGGATCTTGAGCCTTCATTCTTTGATTCGAACTAATTGGATCTTTCTCAAAACCCAAAGGTTCATCATCATAAATGCAATCTAACCTTTGCTTGTTGCCATGATTCGAATCGCTGGCTTTTGCAGCCAACTCTTTTTGTGAATCGAAATTGGCCTCAACAGCCATGTTTTCTTGAAGTTCAATGGCTTCCATAGCCATTTTCATTCTGTTTTCGGCAGCATATGCCGTAATCCTACTCCATGCTGGATACTTAATCATCATAATTGTCAAGGTCACCCCATCCCTGAGGTGATGGGAATTCATCCTCTGTCAAGGGCTTATCAATAGCTTCCCTTTCCCAGCAAAAACCATGGGTTGGATGTAATTTAACATAGTGGTAAACATTCTCAGACACCACTTTATTTGGATTGAAGGCATCATTTTGGTCACCACATGGAGCAATGGCAGCCAAATTCTTGTCGAAATTTTGGAGAGTGACAGTGTTAGTTTCTGACATGTAAGCACTCTGATCTGCTTCAACATTCTCTACCAAACCATCCTCTCTCCACAGAATTAACCTTTGGTGCATGGTTGATGGAACAGCTCCAGCTCCATGAATCCATTCCCTACCCAACAGTAGGTTGTAATTAGGCCTAGCAGCAATAACCATGAAGAGAGTTTTTCGAACTGTACTCCCAACACACACCTCCATTTGAACAGCGCCTAAGGAGTGACCAGTCTTTCCTTCATAATTAGCTAGCACAACATTGTGAGAGTGAAGGTCAGTATCGAACAAACCTAGTTTCTTCAGCATAAAATGAGGCATAATATTCACCACAGCCCCACCATCAACCAAGACTTTGTTGATACCTACATCATTCACTTTTGCTCTTATAAATAAGGCCTTTAGATGATTTTGCATACCCAGGTGTGGCTTTTCGAACATGGCATTTTGTTCTTCAACACAGCCATTTCCCATCACATAGTAGCAAACTGGCTTATGATTAGCCATGTCAGAGTTTTCGAAGTCGTCTTCTTCTTCGTTGACTTCAGTTGGGACATCATATTCCGCTGGCAGAATGGATATGACATTAACCAGAACATCAAAATCTGGCTCATCATCAAGGAGATCATCATCATCCATGTAATCTTCCTCATCTTCCTCATTTTTTCCATCCTCAGCCTTTATTCTTTCGACGATTGGAGCAAGCCTCTCCTTTGCTGGCTTCACAGCCCAATCGACCTTCTGTACTGCAGTTGCATTGCCCCCAGCACTTACCTTTTGAGTAGCAAGCTTCATTTTACGCTGAAACCTACGCCACAGGGTGCGGGTCATAGGATTTTTCCCTTTGTAGTTGTTCCTATAAGCATACTTATTGGCTTCCGCATTTTGAGATCCAGCAATTACCTTTGTGTCTTTGGCTTCAGCAGTGATCTTCACACTCACATTGCTTGAACTCCCCTTTTCCATCGATCTGTTGTTGAAAGCTACATGCTGACCACTCACCCATTTATTCACAGGTGCTTTGTTCGATGGCTTAAAGGTATGCTGAGGCCCCAACCTTTGATGGATCGAAGGACTCTTAGCAGCAGACTTGTTCCAGTCAACCTTTTGGTATGGCCAACCCTTTTGCTTTTGCTTAGTGTTCGACCATTTTCTCTTGTTGTCAGCATAAGGAACAACATTTTTGAGGCCTGCAGTGGCCTCCTTATCACACACTGCACTACACCTTGGGCACAGCATAACTTCAGAGTTATTGAGTTTACACCTATTTAAGAAGTCTATCAATTCTTCTTCAGCCTTAGGGTAAACTTCTTCAACTTTCTTCTTATATTCCTCTTCAGGGACAGCCTTCGTTGGTGCAGGATCAACCACATCAACCATGTTGCAGTCATAAACTTCGACATAAGTAGCATCAGCAGTTGGCAATGGATATGTATCCACTTTCATTTGAGGTTTGGCCTTATCAGCAAACTTCAGCCTACCTTCATTCGATGCTTTTTGAACCAAGTCCCTGAAAAGATTACATCGATGAGTTGTATGTCCCAAATAATTATGATATTTGCAATAACCTCGTTTCTTTCTTTGTTCTATTGGTGGTATTTTCAAATCTTTTGGCACAATTATCTGGCCATCAGACACCAATAGATCAAAGATTTCATCACATTTGGTTATATCAAACGTATAAGTTTTTGCAACAAATTTATCATTTTTAGGTTCGATTGGATTTTTTCCATTCGAAGGCCTCAATAATTTACAAGTGTATGGAGACCCTGGCTTTAACTCAGCCACATTAACTCCATTATCATCAGAATCAGAATATTCGATATCATTTTCATAATCACTATCATAAGTATCGACAAAGGTGATTTCCTTCTTTTTTTGAAACTTAAAATTTCTAACCTTTTCAGCTTTTAGCTTTTCGAGTTGTCTAACTCTATCAGCCAATTGAGACATATCTCGAAGATATTGGGTGTCTAGTTTTTTCCTAATCGAATAATCTAGACCACCAGCAGCCATTTCGACAAGTTCATGTTCAGGGACTTGAGTAAAACACCTAGCCTTAAGCAATCGAAATCTATTCAAGTAGTCATCAATAGATTCTTGGGTTTTACGTTTAACACTGGCCAATTTTTTAAGACTTATCTTAGTTTGGCCCATGTAAAATTGCTCATGGAACAACTTCTCTAACTGAGCCCAAGTATGAATCGAATGAGGAGGAAGAGTTGTGAACCAAGTAAAAGCATTTTTGGTTAGAGAATTAGGGAAATACTTCATTCTCAAGTTTTCGTTATTGGCTAAATTACCAGACTCAGCTAAGAACCTAGCGATGTGTTCGACAGTAGACTCACTAGTATCCCCAGCGAACTTAGTATACTTAGGGACTTTCCAACCCCTTGGTAACTCAGTTTCTAACACATACTCAGACAACGCAGAGACAAAATTTGGCCTTCGACATCCTACATTGAGGCCATTCTGGGCTAAAATTGTCTCAACGAGATTAGTCAAATTATTATGTCCAGCAAAATTATTGTTCTGGACATTTCGAACTACCTCATCAGCATCTTGGTTTCTATTTACTAAAACTACTTGTGGCGGTCGAAGGACATCGTTTTGGTACTGAGGCTCCTCATGTGCCACGAACGCCTGGCCTTGGTTTAATGGCTGTTCATGAGCCATAAATGCCTGGCCTTGGTTCTGGGGTGTGGCAGACATGGCAGGCATTATCACTTGAGGGACATGCTGGATTAGCCTAGGCAGAGCAGGGGGAGGTGTACCGAAAAAATCAGCGATTCGACCCATCTGATGTGCCAACATTTGGTAACTGTCGTTGGTACTCTGAATTAATGGGTTAAATACAGTACCAATTTGCTGAGTCAACATATTAACCATTTCATGGTTACTCTCATCCATCTGTTGTCTCAAAGACATCACAGTTGAACTAGTTAAAGCTTGAGTGTTTATCCTAGAGGTACTATACCTGTTTGGGTCAAATGGTGGCATGGTCGAAGAGCCAAGTGTAGGTGGAGGCATAGGCCCATACAAAGGATTGGTAATGAAATTCGAATTAAACGGCCTGAAAGCCGAAGTTACAGGTGACACTGTTGAATACGCCATGGTTGGCATGGGTATATTAGCGTGAAGTTCAAACGAACTAGACACTTGGGGATTAGTTACAGACGACACAACTGGTATACTAGTCGTGGTTGAATTAGATAAAGACCCACTAGAACTTGCCCCAGAACTAGTATTATTAGGAGATCCTGAATCAGGACTCATATCACTACTCATCGAACTAGAATTCTGAGCGTTCGTTGAGTTGTGAATATGAACAGTTCTAGCCATACCCCAAAACAGCAGTTACAAATTTTAGAAAAAGAAACGATGCACAAAACCGTCCCACTGGGCGTGCCAATTTGTTTACGCTGGGATTTGGTAAACAACCGCTAGTTTAAGTATTTTACACTTGCAAGATCAACTAGAAATCTTAAGACAATATTGTGCTTTGCTTTTCCAGAAAACTTGTTACGTTCATCAAAATGATAAACAGATTATGGTTTTTTGTTTGAGAAAACTAAAAAGAAAAATGCTTCAACTCTGAATCGCCTCAAAGTCGAAAAAAACATTCGTAATAAAAGAACTGAACTGTAGAGAAGAAGCATGCAAATAACATGAAAATAAATTGCATTGAATGTAAAATGATTACAATAAAAAGATGGTTCACAATTCATACATTTTCTCCTTGGAGTTCCTTTCTTTCAATCGTATGAATACTCAGAAATTTTGGGAGAAATTCGTATATGAAAATTGCGACCTCGATTTCTTCTAAGAAATCACTATATATACTAGAGGCAAAAATCAAAGTGCCGCTTCGATCCTACGCTCTGGATTCTTCTACATGTTCCCCACGTTCACCACTTCTTCAAAACATTTTCTTCTCTCGCGCGTCAAGCTTCGAAATCTTGGGTCTGGACTTTGCTATTTGGGCCGTAATCCACTAGGCCCACTGCTCCGACTATTCTTCTCGAAACACCTTGCTTCTATGGGAACTTCGACTCTTCGATTCTTCAAATTTCTAGTCGAATCCATCCTTTCATATTGTGTACCAAAATTTACGCCTAACAATATGTTGTTCAATATTCACTTTTTCATTCAACTTGAGACTTTTAACTTACATTTACTACAACAATCACCGCCTCAAGTGTGATCCTTCGTATAATATGTTCTCCCTTGAGCAGAAACTTTTTCGTTCTCATACACTTACACCGTTATTGGCACATGCATGCAGCAACAAGACATGTCGACTGACAATAATTGTCAGAAAGACTTTTGACACAAATAGTCGGTCACTTTATCAACTATAGACTCTATGTGCATTATGGAAGCTCGGAAAATCATCACATTAGACTAAGAACAATCACATAAAAAAATTGACATCATATTTTTATCATGTTAGACTAAAAAAGTTTAAGTAAATTGATTTTGCCGCTCATCAAAATTATAACAGATCTCAAAACTAAAAAAATATTTACAAATACTTAAAGATCACACACACTAAGGCTTTGTTTGGGAGTTGGGTTTTGGAGGGGAGGGGAGGGGAAGGGAAGGCTTGTGGGGAGATAAACCCTTGTTTGGGAGTTTAAAAAAACAAGGGAAGGTTTTGGGGGGCTTCATTTGGTCCAATTTTAGAGTTCCCCCCAAATTGGGGGGTTTTGGGGGCATAAACATACAAATTGACAATTTTGCCCTCATAATAATTCAAAATTCCAATTAAGGACAAAACCTCATTCACTCATTCACGCACGCCTCATTCACTCATTCACGCGTTCGCAATCTCTCTCACTATAATGACGGTAGCACTGCGGCGAACGGCGGCGAACGACGGTGAACAACAGATATTTCGTCATCTCTCTCGATTCTCTTTCTTCTGGTATCGATCTCAAACTCTCTTTCACTCTTTTCCAATTTCTCTTTCTTTTGCTTTTTGATTCACTTTTTGTTTTCTATGTTGCTATTTCATTCACCATTTGATTTCTATTTTGCTGTTTGCTCTTTCTTTTTGTTTTTCCCTTGTTATTTTTCTATGTAATAAAGAGAATTGGATGAAGAGGGAAGAAAAATATTGAAATTCGAGGGTTTGAATGAACCCAGAAAGGAACAAAAGGGGTTATGATTTTGAAAAAGCTACCAACTCAATTTGAATAAACCAAAGTAGAAAGATCTGTGTTCTCTAGAATTTGCTCTTTTGATACCTTGGCAATTGCTTGGACAGAACCAATAGCTTGACTAAGCTGAATTGAGTGATCAGAAAAACAAAATAACTCAACCTATAAGCATGGCTATTATACGGTTTTTCATGTAACAAAATTATTATTATGTGGTAAAGACTATCCCCAGCCAGTAGGAAAATAGCACAAGCCTAACATAGCATGAAAACTTTGACACCAATGCAATTATTATCTGGAAATATACATGTTGAGCTCTTTAGGTCATATAAAGTTTATGCAATTTTGTTCTCATTTCCATTTAGTTGTTTTCTATGTATATTGCACACATACACCATCATTTGTCTTCAAAATAACAAGAACATCTCTTTTTGGTTCTCAAGTAGTGAACAAAATGTTGTGCCAACTTGTGTAATAGGGGACGATCAAGAGAACGATGTTGGACGGCATGCAACCAACTATTATAGCAACAACCGAAACATCGCTTGAAACCAACCAGAACATCTATAATATGTTTTACTGAGATTTTTTATGGTGGATTTATTTTGAGACTTATCTCATATTGTTAGATTTTTTTTTTGTAATTTCTTTTATGTTGGATGTATGATGGATTTATTTTGAGATTTGTTTAATATTGCAGTCATTGTGATGGATTTCTTGTTTTTATTATAGCAACATATTTTGCTAATAACAATTGGAAACAAAAGAGCATATAACACTTACTATTTATTGTTATAATTAATAGATGGAAAAAAAATATACATGGTTTGTACAAAAAAAAATATACACTGTAAAAAAAAATATACATGGTTTATATATATATATATATATATATAGCGAAATTAATTTGTTATTATTGTATCAATTTTTTAATAAAGTTATAAAAAACTATAGATTTTTAATTTTTTTAATTTATATATATATATATATAATTATTTTAGAGTATTCCTCAAAAAAAGAAAAAAGGGGTAAAATAATAAAATTATCACATAAGCCCTCCATTTTCTTTTCTTGTTGGTTTTTTAACTCTCAAACAAGGGAAAAACTTTCCCTCCTTTCTCCCTTCCCTTCCCTCCCTTCCCCTCTCCTCAAAACTCACAAACAAAGCCTAAAGAGATCATCACACCGACCTTATATGCTAATCCTTACACATAAGATGATAATCTTTAAAATTGAGAGAATATTCTAGCACATGTACCGATGATTTTTAAAATAAATATGATCCCTTCTTCATCTTGGAATATTCTGACAAGGACCATATATATTGATTGCCATTGGCTGACTTTGACGACAGCGCTCTTGCCTATGCGTGCGTGTGCGTCTTTTCCTTTTTAATTTTTAATTGTGGGTCTGTACTACTCTTGTAAGCTAGTAGTATTTTTTGTATTTTTACATGCATTAAAAAGACGACTTTCAAGACTATCGATCGACCCCACAAACCAACACGAGTTTTTTCGGCGTATTTTGTCTTCATTCGCACGTTTTTCAAGAAACTTTTCACAAGGTCACTCAATTCAAAAATGCTTCAAGTCAAACACGCTTAACTGTGGAGTTCTTATGAAATGAGTTACTAAAAAGAAGATGCATCTTGTTGGTATATGTAGTACCAAACAATTTTTATAAGCTTTCCTTTAACCATGCAGTCTCATACCTACACGGTCTTAGGATCCCTCTCATTCCGATGTGATTTAGTTCGTCTAGAAGCCGCTTATTGTCATGTTTTGTGCACCGACGACCACTCTCCGTCCTCGTCAGCCTCGGGTACTACAATATACTTCAACCAAAAAGTAATACTATAATGTCTCATAAATAAAGTTCGAATAACAAAAGGTTGTAAGAATTTTTTTTTAAAGAAGGTTGTAAGGATATTTGATAATGTTGTGATATGAATTCAAATGTATGATTTTAATTACTCTTTTTGTCTCAAATTACGTGAGTTATTTGTCAATTTCACACATATTAAGAAAAATGTATAAGTGAAAAAGAATGTTTTTAAGTGTTATTGTCAAGTATTGGTGCATTCACCATTATCAGAAATGTAAAGTGGAAGATATTGAATTGAGAGTGATGAAAGTGGTATTAATTAGAGTTATAATTAGAAAAAAGTAATTAATATTGCATTGAAAAGTAAAATGTGTCAGTTATTTTAGGACAATATTTTTTTTACAAAAGGGTTACTTATTATGAAACGAAGAGAGTAGCAGTTAGTGTGAGATTTTTATTATTCGATTTTTTCAACAAGAAATATGTGTATGATGTTTTATACTATTCTTAGAATGCTTCAACCTTCCAACAATAATTTACCTATTTGAAGAAGAAAATTTATCATAAAACAATAATCAGTTACAATTTTTAATGTGATATTAATTATATATATTTTTTACAATACATAGTACCATGATTTAGAAACTACGTTCATTACTCTCAAAACAATATATTTCATTTTGTATTATGCTAATAGTACATATATTAATACTTGAAAATATAATGTAGTAATGACATTATTTTCTCTCTTCAATTTATACATTTTTCTTTTTTTCCTCTTTATTTTAAAATGGATTAATAATGTTCTCCATTTCCCCTTTTCATGACTCGAACCCCATGATTCAACTCTAACTTTGTTTATCTTTCAAGACATTTAATAGTACTTAATCAGGATAATAATTTAAATAATAATAAATATAGACTATAATAATGTGAAATTGACTTGACATGTTGCTAATCAAAGTGGTAATATACCGATACACCAATTTGATCTCCGACTTGCATATGGAGAAAATTCAATCGAAAATAGGGACAAATTTAGAGATTTTGACTAGTCAGGGCAACACTATATACTATATATGTTTATAAAAAATGTATAATAAATACAAAAATAATAAAATATAATGACATCATTATCATCAAGAAAAAAATAGAGATTACAAAATTTCATCACTTAATACCAAAAAAATTGAAGATACATTAATATCTATAAATTATAATTACTCTCTAAGATTATTAATCGATTAATACTTGGTTGGACTCTTTTTGAAATTCGATGTCCTTGTTATTTTAGTCAAGTAGGTTGGTTGTGAGGACATTTTTTTTTGGATGGTGGGGTTAGAAGAGATCACAAACTCATATTCCAATACACTCAATAGCTTGTAAAGTAAATAATTTAAGAATATGAATAAGACTAACGTTACATTCTCTACGATACTCTTTTCAATACTTATGTTTTAATCGGTTGAAATTCATACGAGTCTAGTCATTTTTATGTCAAGTCTATATAATTGAACGCAACATATTTGAATTTCAACTAATTAAAGAATACGAGTTAAAAAGAACATGTTAGGAAGAACGTTGATAATATTTTTCTTACAAGGTATTACACACACGCATTTCTCGTGATTCGTAAATATATATGATTGAACAAAGTGATCCGTTTGTCGAGTGGGATCGAGTAATTGTAAATTTGTAAGATTGTATTTTGGGATGATCGGACTTTATTAATACTAAAAATTGACTTTAATTAACTGATTAGCTTAATTAATTCGAGAAGGGAGTACTATTGTTGAGTATGCATACCAAACTCTACACGAAAAAAAAAGAAGTATCCATACCAAACTTGTAATATAATTTGAAAAGTTGGCTGGTTGATGATTTTGACCATGTGAAAGTGCATGTATATCTCTTACTTAAATTAAGGCCAACATTTTGCATAAAGTAATGTACCGTGTGGCTAGGGTGATTGAAGAGGCAATGCAAATTGCAAAGGGTGTTTGAAATTTAAAAAGAGAAAAGAGACGAGGGTAAAGAAACTATATTGATGAGGCAAACAATCATGTACAAGATTCTAGTGATTACCATGGATCACTCCCACTTGACTTCCAATTTTCAAATGGAATTTGTTCACCGGCTTGTTGTGATAAAATATAGGCATTTTTTAATATTTTAAAGATAAAACCTGACATTATATTAATAATCTGTAATTAGTTCATGCTTAGAACAAACAAATTGGTAAGAATATTTCAATATTACAATAGTTTTTGGCTTCTTTAAAAAAATATGTTAATATTATTTTACAATTTGAATTACTTTTTAATAAATATTGTGCATATGCAAAAGTTGTTTTGACAAAAGGTGTAGTTTGATGAGGAATCAATTTTAGAAGATTCCATCCAATCCAATAAAGAATCCTGCTGTTCAAATGACTCAAATATGTGTACATATATTCTTGAAGTCAATCTCTCAACAAAAAAACAAAAGAAGAAAAGAAAGCAACAAGGACAATTATAGCAAAAACCTAATCTTTTAGTGCGATCTTTTATATAATTCACCATTGCCTTATGGTCATTGTCCCAATTAATTTCATATATTTGATAGAGCTTTTTGAAACCTACAATATTGTAATTCACAGTAGCTGAAAATGGCATTTTCACAAGTGACATATGCCTGCATCTTCTTTGTCCTATATTGGTAATGTTCATTGCATATTCTAGGGGATATTCTTAGATACTTCTTGTGCATCACCGTGCCACTGTTATAATATTCCCATTAACTCAATCAAACTCATTCCAACCTCAAACTACCAAGATGTTGCAGGGTGAACCATTCAATGAATACACATTATACCAATTGTGTGGTTGTTAGTTCTGCTCAAGCTCAAGGAGCAATAAGTATGATTGATTTTTTTTTTTTCGACAGAAAGTATGATTGAGTTGGAATAGTATAATCAAAATTCAGTTTTGAGTGATTTGTTGCCATCTTGATAGAAAAAATCTTACGGTATACAACTTCAATAAATTGTTCACAAATCATGTGAATTATGACTTAAATTTAAATCTATTTTTCGTCCCTATAAAAATAAAATCCTTCTAACTTTAGTCGCTTCATTTTTTTAATCCTTAGTATTTTCAAAATCGATCCTTTTGATCCTACTATTAATGTTTTAACCATGGACATGGCAACGAGAGATACAAATTATATGTTACACAACCATTGACGAAGATGGTGATATGGATTAAGATTGCACCTCAATCCTGACTTCATCTTCCCATTTCCGATCTCCCCGCCTGACCTGACCTGCACCTCCACGGCTCCATCCCTTTTCCTCGGCCTCCCTCTCTTCCTTGCATGCAATGACCAAATTATGGTAATGCACTTCGTCTATGTTTGGATTGGCTAGTGAATTTGACAAAATCATGTACAAATTTGAATTTGACAAAATTTCACTTTAGAACTTCTAATGAAATCATTGTACTACCGATTATATCATTCAACACACACTTATTAGGATAGATCAACACAGAAGCCACCTCTTGATAGGTTGAACCAATTAAGAATTCAAGACATGTTGAAAATGCTTCCAAATTAAAAATTGAAATTTCATTTCACCTAGTTCTAAGGAGATAACATGGTAGTATCCATCTAAAAAAAGTGTGACTTATTCAACATCAAAACTGTCACTTGCGCTCTATAATTTAACTCACATACAGCATAAATGAGGAAATAACATTATACAACAAAAAGGTCAAAAGAAAAATATATCAAAGAACTTTCTACAGCAATTTAGTAACAGAACTTTTAGATGTTTATTAAAACTAAAACTCAATAGCCAGGGGAAGTATTGGTAGTAGTATGTGTAGAGGATGAAGAGGTAGGTGAATTTGAATGAACAGCACCTTCACTGTTGTTACCCCTTTCTTCTGAGATTGAATGCTCAAACTTCTTAAACTCTGGTTTCTTAATTGTAGCAACTTGAGGATGTGTGGCTACTGGTGCATAGATTCCAGAAGGTGCCACAACTTTTGTCATTTCCCCTGTTGTTGTTGATGAAGCTACCCCACCATATTCTTGTTGTTGGACAAAAATGTTTCCTACAAGGACAAAAGGTGCTGCTGTTTGTGAATTGGCACTTTCGTTATTTGTTGAACTTGGTCTTCTAGTATGCAACCGGTATTTCTGTGCAGAACAGAAAAAAATTTGATATTAATTGAGGATATGGAACTGTTAGTGTAACTTCTGTAACAACAAAAATTATCACTCATTTGTTTTGAAATCCTATAAAATTGAAAGGGACTAAAACAAGATGAAACAGTTAAAACTAAAAGATTCAATATCAAACAAAAAACTGAGACTAACTAGGTAATAGAAATCACAAAATCAAAACAAGTACTCAAATCAAAATTGACAACAAAAGAGTTTGGAAGAAGATCATATCTACAAACCTGTAAATGGCTTTTGACTTCATCATTTGTGAGGCCATCAACATTCATTACCTCTCTGATTTGCTTTGGTGTGGCACCTACAGAACAGAAGCAAAAAACACATTAAACATCTATTCTATTTGCAGTTAATTACATTAACAACATGAATACATAACAATCAGAACTTGATGTATAGATTAAGATACTCACAATCTGCACCACCAAGCTGCTGAAGCGCCTTCAAGAATCGCTTGTGCAACTCCTGTGACCAGCACCGTCGCTGCTTTCTCTTTTCCTCTTTCTCGTCTCTTTTGATGTCTCCAACATTGTTACTGGTGATGGTAGCCGCATTAGAACTCGCGGCAGCTACACCGGTCGAAGAGGGTTGCCCTTTACTCAATAATTCACTTGTCTTGTTGTTAACTCTATCTTCTTTATGGAATGGATGAAAAGCACCACCCCCACTTCCATTTCTATTCAATTCCAACACAGGCACTGCTTTCTTAGTAACATCCTAAGCAATTTTTCACACAAACAAAACAAGGTCAATTACTCAATCCATTGTTTGTTCCCTTTAATTTAACAAAAAGCAAAAGACACAGACAACAATCAACAACAATGATTAATGAATTTAATTGAAAAATGAGCTTTGATTTTATTATTACCTCTTCAGATGAAGGATCTGAATTCCATAACTGAACAGATCTAAGCCAATCAGATTTCTTCCTATTATCCAAAGAAACTTTTTGTTGTTTATGATGATAATGTTGGTCGTAATCTTCTACATCATCAAACACTTCTTGACAATAAGAAGAAGCCCTTTTCTTAATTGGAATAAACTCTTCCAAAACAGGTCCATCTGTTGATGTTGTCTGTTCAGAACACTCAGATTGTCCATTCAAATTATACTCAGTTGTTGTTCCAGACAATTGTTGTCTACAAGCTTCGATAGCTACACACAAAAATAATCAACCAAAAAACCCAAAATTATTTTTCAAAAATAAAACAAACCCAGATACAAAAATCAAAACTTTAACTCATGATCATATATATATATATATAAAAAAAAAGGTACATACCTTGTGTAACGAGTTCTAAAGAAAGAGGAAGTTCTTTAGGAAAGACTTGAATCTTACGACGTTCTTGTTCTAATGCTTGGATATAATCAGAGAAACCCATTTTGAAACGCTGCATTGTGAAGGCAAAAATGGTTTGAATAATCGATTATGAGGAGAATGGCGTTTTGTGGAAGCAAGAGAGAGAGGGAGTGGGGATATCGATGAAGAAAGAATATGGGATCTGAAGAAGAATCAAAAATTGAAATAAAAAAAAAAAAAAAAGAATGAAGGGAAAATGAGACAGTTCGCGAAGAACTCGGGAAAATATCGGGGTCGGGGCGTCGCGTATAAAACTAGAAGAATCTTTGATGCATTTTATATTCTTTATTCCATCTTTGTTTTTTTCTGTCTTTCTTTCTCTTTTTTCATGTGGAGTGAAACACAAATATACTGCTTTTTTATTTTCTTCTAATTTTGGATAAGGATGGGAAATACAATCTATAATTTCGTTTGGTTATAAAATATTGGGTAGGTTAAGAAAATGTTAAATATGTTTTTCACCTTTATACATATTTTTATTTTTATTTTTTATTTTAATCTTCGTAAAACAATTTCCACTTTTAATCTTTAAAAAGTTTTCCATCATCAATCTTAATTGTTGTTTTTAAATCAACTCATATCTATCATTTAAATTTTTTTAAAAAAATTAATTTTTTTTACAGTCTTGTTAGACATTATAGAATTTTTTTTTTGCAAAAGTTTAACATTTTAACAAAAGATGAATTTTTATATTTTTTATGCAGTAAAACTCATATTTGATTAATTTTTTTAGGGGATTCAATCAATGTTTTGTTAAAACAATTTACTTTCTTTTACATATTCTTATGATATTTTAAATATTCCTGCAAAAATGCATTTAAAAATTTGAAGGGTATACATAATCTGACTTAAAAGTATGCTTAAAAGTGCAAACGGAAAAACTTTTTGAGAAAAAAAATCAAACAACTTATTTTTAGAGACTAAAAGGAAAAGTTTGAATAACTATAAGGATAAAAACATATTTAACAGGAAAATAATAATAATAATAATGATAATTCTTTCAATAATAATAATAATAATAATAATAATAATAATGAGCAAGGAAAAGAATAAATAAACCTTCCACTAATCTCTATATTATCACTAAATTATCACTTTCTCTTTTACTCCCTGAATTATATAAATATAATAAATAGTAGAAATTTTAAACTTTTAAGTTATACTTTGAAGTTTTTTTTTTCTATCTTCAAAATAAGTAAGAAATTAATTTGATAGATTAATAATAATAATTTAATTACCGTTTATCTGGAAAAAGGAAGAAGATGATAAGATATCTGGAAAATTTTAAAACGTTTTCCTCATTCATATATGGTGGATAGTAAAATTAAAGGGTAGATGTCTATAAGTCTTAGCTCTAGCTCTCATTGGCAAAAATGCCAAAATTGCAAGAGCGGACATCATATTGGGGTTCAAACCCCGGTCCTCTACTCATATGTGTGTGAGATTTGATTATTTGTCATTTATTCTATCTATGATCTATAAAAAAAATAAAAAATAAAAGGGTTTATTACTACCACGCGTAGTATGATAAGATCTCTAAATGATTCTTAAGATGGCAATAAAAGTTGACAATTACGAGATACCTTATGCAATAGGGTGGAGTCATGTCCATGATATTGTTTCAGTGGTTGGAAGCAACCTCCAAAGAAATTTATTAAGATTGATTATGATCGTGCTCATTGGGAATCAACTGACCTTGTTGGATGTGGTGGTTTATTAGGTGACACTAATGAAATTTAATATAAGGGTTGTGCTCAAAAGGTTGGCAGTTGTGATGCCTTCCACACAGAGAATTGGGGAATGTACATTATTATTGAATTGGTTTGGAAAGAGAGTGTTGTGAATTCGGACTCAAAATCACACCAATGAAACTATGACGTGTGGAGCAAAGGAAAATAGTAACCAATATCAAAGTAACCATAAGCAACAACAACAATAACAAACCTAGATTTAATCTAGGAATCAAGTGCAAAACACAAAACCACAAGCAAAAGATAAAGAGAGAAGAGAAACAAACACACCAAGAAATGTTTACCCAGTTCGGTCCAAATTGACCTACTCTGGGGGAAAAATTGATCTCTCCAATCCATTATCAATGAGTTCTTACAAAGAGATATAAAAAAGTTACAAGAAATTGGTTTCAACAAACTCACAAAGAACAAACCCTAATTTCTACCCTTTTCCCAATCTCACCAATGAACAAGATACTCAATAATTTTCACTCACCTAAGGTGTTTACAAATGTTTCCCAATCCAAGAGAACCTCTCAAGATAACACTACTCAAAGACACTCAACCCTAAAGTTACCTCCTTTGATTTCCCAAGTTTCTCTCTTTTGAAGCCTCTCACAAAACATGAAGAATGAAGCCTTATATATGGTCCAAAAATCAAGTAAACCGTGCCCCAAAAATTGATCTCTCCAATCCACTATCAATGAGTTCTTACAAAGAGATATAAAAGGGTTACAAGAAATTGGTTTCAACAAACTCACAAAGAACAAACCCTAATTTCTATCTTTTTCCCAATCTCACCAATGAACAAGATACTCAATAATTTTCACTCACCCAAGGTGTTTACAAATGTTTCCCAACCCAAGATAACCTCTCAAGATAACACTACTCAAAGACACTCAACCCTAAAGTTACCTCCTTTGATTTCCCAAGTTTCTCTCTTTTGAAGCCTCTCACAAAACATGAAGAATGAAGCCTTATATATGGTCCAAAAATCAAGTAAACCGTGCCCCAATTTACACAGATTGTGCCACGATCGAGCCATAGTACGCAGTACCTTATCCAAAATCGGGCCACGATTTTGAGCTCCTTCATTCATCAAATTTTGAGTCAATATCAACATTTCTCCACCTTGAATTTAAATTGACGGTGATGCCAATTTAACCATCAACCACCTTGCTCCTTTTCAATTTTCCCTTGCTTCCAAATACACCAAGTAGCTCCACAAGCTTCCACCCTTGTACCTCTTCAACCCTCGGAATGTCTTCCGCCCTCTTGAAGATTCTTGCATCCAACTACACTAGGATTTTAGGTAGTTCCACAAGTCTACACCAAATCCTCTTCAACCACGGAACGTCTCCCGCTTCCTTAAAGATCTCATTGCATCCGATCACCCTTGGTCTTTTGGGTAATCACACGGGTCACGCCATACATTCTTCAAACCCCGGAATGCTTTTCGTCCTCTTGAAGAATTCCCTTGCTCACTACTAGAGCCTAGAACCCAAGGTCTCCATAGTCGTATCATTCCCGATGTCATCAACTCCACCTCAAGCTAAGCTTTCTCTACCTTAACTTGCAAATGCGTACATCCATTATGATTTTCACCTTGCAACTCCACCTCAAAGGTTGATCATGAGTATTCTTACCTCCGCCTCTCCAGACTGACCATGAGTATTCTTCCCACCGCCTCTCCAGGTTGATGTTGAGTGTTTAACGTCTCTCCAGACGACCGTCGCTCTACAAGGCATCACTTCCAAGGTGAGAAACATCACCTTCTTCATCCTCCCAACAACACACAACCAAAGCACCCGCATCCTCATAATCCTCGGAGATAACTTACACGGAGTTATCATTGTCCTACAGACAATCCCTCTTGAAGTGACCCATCTTGTGACACTTATATCAGTTATACTTTGACTTGATACCTCTCTTTGAGATTCCTCGATTACATATACCTCCACCATTCCCTCTTGAAACACTTAAGCCTTCACTGTTTTCATCCGCTCTCAGGTCCTTGGACTTGGTCAACTCCTTGGTTCTCAAAGCCGCTTGAACTTCTTCCAAGGTGACATTGCCTTCTTTGCCATAGAGCATGGTATCCTTGAAGGATTCAAATGATCTCGGTAGAGCACAAAACAAGAGTATAGCCCTGTCTTCGTCCTCAAGATGCACCTCAATGCTCACCAAATCATCAAGGATTTTGTTGAACTTTGTTAGTTGCTCTGTGACGGTCTTTAACTCCACCATCTTAAATGAGAAGAGTTGTTGCTTTAGGAATTGCCTATGAGTCAAAGACTTTGTCACATACAAAGACTTCAACTTTGACCACATCGATGTTGTGGTAGGTTCCTTTGTAACATCCCTTAAAACATTGTCCCCGAGGCACAAGACAATGGCACTCCTAGCCTTGTCCACCATCTCGGTCTTCTCCGCTTATGACATGGTGACCGACAACACACCTTCATCCTTCAAAGCTTTCTCACACTTCTGTTGCATCAAAACCGCTTGCATCTTCACCTTCCATAACCCAAAATTGTTATTTATAGTGAACTTCTCAATATCCCACTTTTAACCCATGGTACTCACTTTACCAATTCACTCATTTGTCCCACGGTGGGTGCCAATTGTTGTGAATTCGGACTCAAAATCACACCAATGAAACTATGATGTGTGAAGCAAAGGAAGGTAGTAACCAATATCAAAGTAACCACAAGCAACAACAACAATAACAAACCTAGGTTTAATCTAGGAATCAAGAGAAAAACACAAAACCACAAGCAAAAGATAAAGAGATAAGAGAAACAAACACACCAAGAAATGTTTGCCCAGTTCGGTCCAAATTGTCCTACTCTGGGGGAAAGTTTGATCTCTCCAATCCACTATTAATGAGTTCTTACAAAGAGATATAAAAAGGTTACACGAAATTAGCTTCAACAAGCTCACAAAGAACAAACTCTAGTTTCTACCATTTTCCCAATCTCACAAATGAACAAGACACTCAATAATTTTCACTCACCCAAGGTGTTTACAAATGTTTCCCAACCCAAGAGAACCTCTCAAGATAACCCTAATCAAAGACCATCAACCCTAAAATTACCTTCTTTGATTTCTCATGTTTATCTCTTTTGAAGTCTCTCACAAAAACATGAAGAATGAAGCCTTATATAGGGTCTAGAAATCGAGTAAATTGTGCCCCGATTTACACAGATTGTGCCACGATCGAGCCATAGTACACAGTACAAACCTCTAAAGCTTATCCAAAATCGGGCCACGATTTTGACAAATCGGGCCTCAATTTTTGTCGAACCAACAACTCTAAAACACACTCAAAATCGGGCCTCGATTTTGCCATATCGGACCACGATTTTGAGCTTCTTCATTCATCAAATTTTGAGTCAATATCAACACAGGATCACTCACCTGATTGTTGAGTGATTTTAAGATGCTAGTTGACATGGTAACGTTGAGTTGCAACGCCGACCGAACTACCCATATTTTGATTAAATAAATCCGAGATGTCATGAATTTGAATTGGCAGGTTATAAATCATTTATTTAAATCTAATTGAACGCCTATCATATTTGCACTAGTATTCGTTGATCGGATTTTTGCATTATCAACTGTTATGTGCAGGAGTTCTGTTAAAATATACCATATGTGCCACTAGTGAAATTTATTTGCAGATATCCATATATACATTTTTTTTTGTCGTCCATGCTTTATACCCATTTAATAAACCTATAGATGCCATAAAAAAACCAACTCATAGAAATTAAGAAAGTTAATGAAAAAATAATCAAAATTTTAATGATTTAGTCGATGACATATTTGTGAACAATTTCATTAATTTTATTGAATTATATGCCTAATTTTGGATTTGGATCCTCCAAAGTGATTATAATGTAAGGTGGAAAAAATAAAAAAGGTCTTGTTTTAACAAATTCATGATTTTTTATTAACAAAAAAACTTATGATTTGTTATGATTTATTTATAATATTTTTTGTTTTACTGTAACTACAATATCTACAATTATTTTTAAATCAATAGTTGATTTATCACTTTATACTAATAATATTAATTTTTTTTGTCGAATAGTATAGTAGTTAGAAATTCAATTCACCTTTAAAGTAAACAAACGAGGAATTCGAGGTTCGAACCTCTGTCCTTACATGTATTATGTGTCGTTCTTATGTATTATGTGTCGTTCTTACTAATTGAATTATGTTCATAGGGCATAAGTTTGAATTTTAAAAGAGCTCACATTTTTTTATATTTGACTATGATGAATAGTCATTAAAATCTAACTAACCATCAATGCCGACATTATTAATATGGACACATACACGTGAGTTCCAATCAAATAACTTTTAATTATGTGTATGAGTTCAATAATGCTCGTCATTTCTTCTAAGTATAATAAATGAGTAATGATATTTGTATAATTATTTTGATGAAAATCTTCTTTTTTTTATAGGTAAAAACAATAGAAAGAGAAAAAAAGAAGAAAAAGTAATAAGATAATATGAGTATGAAAGAGAAAGTTGTATAAAAATTATTATAAAATGATTATATAAATATCATTTCTCATAAATAAACGTATTTATTTTTTTGAGGAAAATGAATAATTTTCTTTTTTGTGTATAATTGAATCTACAATTGTACGATTTGATTTTATGTAAAGTGTTTGATTCTGTAACTAAAAAAGGGTCATTTTGATTCACATTTTCCTCGTACGTTAGCAATGACGTCACCTTTTCTATCCGTTCTGGTCACCTTCGTTGGATAAGATAAGATCATGAATTCTTAGCTTTTATGCTTTTCTGACAACCTCTTTTTTTGATGTTTTTACCAAACTACTCCATCTCACAAATGAATTCTAAAATTGGGTTTTGATGATATACCATAGCATATCGAATTTCTTAATGTAACCAAATGCGACATGGTTAGACATTTCGTTTATATCAATTGATGACAATTGTGACTTCAATTTTACTCTTGAAATTTTATAATTAGCATGTTATTATAACACAAAAAACATACTTTTAAAAATACTCTCAAATACTCCATTCGGTCCTATATATAAGAAAATTTAAAAAAAAAAATTTGTCCTATTTATAAGAAAATATCACAGCTTTTAAAATGTAGTTATTGTTTAAAAGACTTTTTTACCCTTAATTTAATGTTTCTTTTTTTAATATTTGTGAATGTATTTAATGCTTCACAATTTTTTATGAGGGTATAGTTGTTAAAATATTAAAAAAGTTATATTAATTAATGATTGTATTGATTTTGATGTTTTTTGGTTTTTCTTCTTATAACAAAGACCGAAAGGAGTAATTGACTTGAGTTTCCTTGATTGTGCTAACTTGATGTCTTAGAGTGTGTTTATTTCAAAGTCTTATATTTAGTTTTTTCGATGTCAATTTTGATAAACTAGTTTGACTTATTTAAAAAAAAATTAAATGATCGATTAGAATATCTTTAACTCACAACCAAACTATACTTTTTTTTTTAAGGAACCAAACTATACTTATTACCTCAAATCTTTCAATTTTCCAACATTCACTCTAATGCTCTTAAATTTCAACGTTGTCGTTGATAGAATAACACAAAATTAATAAAGACATGTGCATTCAAGGTAAAATAGTTTCATTCTGATATAAATTATTTTGTCAAAAAGATTATCATTAATTTAAAATTAAGAATATTATATTTTCATTTGATACATATTTATAAAAATGTTTTACACTTCAGCTAAATAAAATTAAGAAAATGTTATTTGCACACTCATATCATATGCTTACTATATATCTTTTGAACGAAATAGAGAATAATGTGATATATATATATATATATATATATATATATATATATATATATATATATATATATATATATATTAGTGATAGGATAAAAAAATAGACATACTAAATTTCTTTATAGGAGAATTTCTGATACACTTTATCTACATTCAAATCTTTATTTTTTTTTTTTGAAAGATTGCCGAGTTATGAGAGGATTAAAAAACAAAAAGATTTGAATGAATGTTAGAAAATGATGAACGTTGAAACATAAATAACATAGGTATATTATATGATTGGAAGAATAAATAAAAGGATATGCATGGAAGATACTTGGGAAGTCTCTATCCCAAAGGAAAAGGAATACCCATCCGAATCTGAATGACAAGATGTCAAACATTACACGCGATTCTTATGCCGCGTAGTAATAATAATAATAATAATAATAATAATAATAATGTGAATCTATGTTGCCTTTTCGTGCTTTCTAAAGGCCAACGCCCAAACCTCACTGCCAACCATATTTCACATTTTTTCTTCTTCAAACTGTATGCTTCACATTGCAATTTTCACATCGTTATCTTAAGGTTTACAATCTGTGTATTAATCACTGTTGACATCTATAAATAATTGTTATATTAATCGAATCTGACAACAAGTAAGCGATTACAACAATCAAGCGAGGAAGCACATCAGCTGAGTGAAGGATAGATGATGTCAAACTGTAACACCCTACCTTCCTCAACGATAATTATTAAATAATAAGATTATATTTATTAAGGAGGATGTTACAAACTCAACAATATATCACATAATAGCACAATAATTCCTTTTTTTTTCTTATAAGAAATAATAATCACCACGATAGGGAAGAAACGTCTCAATGATCTTATTAATAAAATTATTCTGGTCTTCCAACAATCATGCATGGAAAATAATAATAGTTCCCAAGTTTCAACTCAAAACAATAATTTCATCGCCAATCCCAACCCTTGTGTTACAAGAATCAGAGCTCGTAGCGACTACATAATTTATTCAACTACTAATAAAAGAAAGAAGACGGAATACACTTCCGTCGCCACCTTTTGACTCGTCCCGCAACTACTCTTCCTCAACCTGAGTACATTCACCATAACAACACAACAACAAGAAAGGAGTCAATATAATATTGGGAAAAACATGTACAACATTATAATACAGCAATAACAAAATTACGGCTCATACGATCATCAACAATTATTACATTCTTCTCAACCATTCATACATAACATCATTTCACTCAATTCACACTTAACAAACACCAAATACAAGTATCATCAATTATGTGCATATGAACTCATCCTAAGACCTATATGAATGTGGTACCACACCTATCGTCGCCACAATTTGCCAGATTATGTTACTGGGCTTTCGTCGCTACAATTTGCCAGAGATATGTTACTAGACTTTCATCATCATTTCATCTTCATAATCCCTAGACACGACTCTATATGAATGCATGGTGACAAACTCAACAGGTATTACACATCGTCACATCATCAGGAATTCACATTCATAAATGCAAACTCTTCTTATTATGCACAACACTAAGACAAAACATATCGTCGTCATTCACACCGTCATCATAAGAAACATCATCATACTCATCAGCATAATAGTTTAAACATCGTCATTCTATTCATCTTCGTCGTTATTTAAGGTTACCACTCATCATCATCTTTAAACTTAAACATCATCACTCTCGTCATCATTACATTTCCAACTTCGTCACTCTCGTTCTCATTAAGGGCATACATTATCTCTTCTCAATGTTATTACCTCTCGAGCGTATATACTATTATTATTGTCGTTCCACTTTACCCTTCTCATCTTTCCCTAGCCCTCTCCTAACCTTGGATTATTTAACTGGTTATAAATTCAATTAAGACTTAAACGACTCCCATTACCACGCTCACACACTTCCCCCCACCTAAGTTTATTGGTTCGGGACCTTACCATACATCATGGGGACCATTTGGAAGCATAACACTAAGCCTATCTAAGTTTGAGAGGGACGAACGGTCGTGCTCCCAAAATTTGCAAAAATAGGGTGCTAGAGCCGAGAGGCACGCATGGACCGTGCCCCTAGGGCGCACGACCATGCGTATTTGACAGGAAGGGAAATCGCAGTTTTTCTGCGATTTCGCTTTGGGGAACCTATTCCGACTCCGTTTTTGACCTAAAACTCACCAAATTCTACCCCAAACTTCACCCTAAACCCCTCAATTAGACTACACAACCCCTCAATTATCATCAGCAACACCATCATCAACATTATCATCATCACCACACACACACAATTCAATCTACTACACAACCCCTCAATTAGACTCAAAATACCCTAGAGATGAAGAGATTCTCCCCTTACCTCGAATCTTCTGAAATCTCTGGTTTGGCTCGACTTCGTTGCAACTAGGTTTTCCTTTCTCTCTCTGCTTCTCTTCTCTCTGTTTCTACGTTCAGCAAAACTGACTTCTAACTCCCAAAACCCTTATTTATATTTGGGGCCAGCCACCCGTCATAAAGTTTTCCTCCTTTATTCACTATTCTTTTGCTTTCTCCCTCCCCCACTTATTAAAAACCTATTTTTCACACCTCCTACTCTTTACTACTTGTTTTCGATTCTCTCTTCTATTTTATATAAATTCTCGTACTATCAATTAATTCATCAATATAACTCTACTCTCTCAACATTTACATCACATTCAAACAAAATGGCATCAATATTAATATTCATCAAGCTTCACCTATAAAACTTCATTTGAGTTAACTAAATATAAAGTAGGGGCATTACAAAAACAGTCAAGGGAAGTGAAATTCCTGGCAGGACCTGGTTCTGAACCGTAAAACAGAGTATGCAAACAACAGTTCAGTAGCAGAAATATAAAAGACAGAAAGTAAAGGAACACAGATGATATGTTAACCCAGTTCGGTGCAACTTCACCTACATCTGGAGGCTACCAAGCCAGGAAGGAAATCCACTAAAATAGTATCAATTCGAAGTCCTAAGACACAGCCCCTGTTTCACAGCCCCTATGACAACAACCCCTGTTTCACAGCCCCTTCTCACTTAATCACTACCCGTGGTATTTCTACCTAGGAACTCCTAGATATAAGAACCCCTCTTACTTCCTACTCAAGCAATCACTGCCCCAATGATTGTATACTCTAAACAAACAACTATGATGAAGACACACTTCAAAACAACAAAGTCACTTTTGCTTAAAATCTTTAAGTGAATTACAACTCAATAAAACTAAACCAACTCTAACAGATGAGTGGTGTACAAATCAAAGCACTAAGCTTACAGACTCAAAACTCTAAGTATGACTCTCTCTTCTGTTTTGAATGAATTTCTTCAATAACAGCGTCCTCTATTTATAGCAATCAGCTGCAACATAATTCTTGAACCAAATCTTCTTGAAATATATATTCCCAGAATTCTTTAGAAGCAAATGGAAGCAATATATTTTCCAGCAATATATTTTCCAAAGATTTCTTTGAAAATATATTCACAAATAATTGAATCCAATCTTCAGAAAATATTTTGCGATATTAATCTTTCTTCTAGAAACATCAGCTTCGAGAATTCTTCAATTAAATCTTCAAAAGAAAATGTGAGAAAATAAAACAGCTCCAAGACACAAGAAAGAACGCAGAAAACGTGCTTCTGAAATGCAGCTTCTGAAGGTCAACGAAAGTCAGCGTCTGAACAGTGCGTCTGAAGGTCAACAAAAGTCAGCGTCTGAAGGTCAGCTTCTGAACAGTGCGTCTGAAGTACTGTTCCAGCTTCTGAAGTGCACGGTCAGCTTCTGAAGAACCAGTTCAGCTTCTGATGAACCAATTCAGCTTCTGATGAACACTTCCAGCTTCTGAAATTCTGTTTCTAGCTTCTGAAGGCACATTTCAGCTTCTGAAGACATACTCCTTGAGATTTCAGCTTCTGAAGCACAAATTGCTTGTCTATTTGATTTTAGCAAACATGAAGCCAACAACCAAATATCCAACAATCTCTCCCTTTGGCAAATTTTTGGCGAAAATCAATTTGAGCATAACAACAAGCAAATTCTTCACACAACAACGAACGCAACCATGAAGAACATAACACAAATGTAGCAACAAAGTCAGCAGCGGATGATTCACTACATTTCACACATATACTCCCCCTGAACTACCTCTGAACAGATACTCAGGAACTCCCCTTGAAACACTCATTCAGGAACTCCCCCTGAAACAGACATTCAGGAACTCCCCTGAAACAGACATTCAGGAACTCCCCTGAAACAGATCAATCAGAAACTCCAACTCCCCCTGAACTGTTGAACAGCTTCTGAAACAGACACATACTTATTTCTCCCCCTTTTTAGCCAAACAATGTTGACAAAACAACCAGCAATCACCAGGAGCAGAGAAACACAAGAAACATAACATAAGCACATCACTGAATTCAATTCAGAGTTTATAACTAGCACAACACAGAACATCACACAAGGAACCACATCAGAACCAGTTTCAGAATCAGCATCAAAAACATCAGCACAGAACCCATCACAGCACCAACATTAGGATCAGAACCACATAGCATCCACACACAGAAGAACAAAACAAAAAACAACAACTGCAGACCAGAAGCACAAACAGAAATCCAAGACATCAGTCACAAATTGACAGTCTTCAGACTCAACAACATATGCTATTTTATCATCAGACACATCATCAGAAGCTGTTTAGTTAATGTGTGCTTCAGGCACATTCACAGGAATCTTCTTCCCAGCAATTTGCTTCTCAAGATCAACAATTCTCTTCTGAACACAGGGCATGGTATCATGCTTAACAACAACTTCAGACTTACTAGGATCCACTTCCTTTCCTTTTAGTGATTTCTTCTTTGGTACAGGAACCAACACTTTGCTCCAACATTTAGATGGTCCAGCAATAGAACTCTTATTTGCAACAGGAGTGGGCCTGCTGTCAGCAGCAACAACCTTTCCTTTCCTATTTTTCAGACTCTGGGCAACACTTGCACATTTTGGTCTCCATTCCTTCTTGACCTTGGTTTTGTTCACAACTGGTACCACTTTTCTTTGTTGAAAGTGCTTGGGGTATCCATGCAGCTTGTAATAGAATGGCTTTATGTGCCCCTTTTTACCACAGTGATGACATACCCAAGGATGCGATGCCCTTTTGCTCTTAGATCCCTGAGGTTGGTTTTGGTGTTCCAACTTAGGTTTATCCATCATTGGATCACATGTTTTAACAGCTGCACTGAACTTTTTAGTTGGATTTTGCTGTTTGTTCAAGGTCCTATCATCAAACCCAATTCCTTTTGGTTTCCTTTGGTTCTGACTCTCCAAAATCTCTTCAGGCATATCAGTACCAGTGTTCAACATTCTGACTTGCTTCTTCATATGTTCAAGTTGAGAGTTCAGTTGGGTTACCTTATCATTGCGCTCAGAAATTTGTGCTAGATGGTCACTTCTTTCAGCATGTAGTTGACTGACAGTCTTCTTCTGATTTATATACATCTTGTATAGTTCTTTGAAAGAGACAAGAAGTTCTTCATAAGTTAATTCTCCTTCTGAGTCCATTATGCCAGAAAAACCATCCCTGGAGCTCACCCAAATACAAGCAGGGTGCCTGCTCTGATGCCAATTGAAATTCCTGGCAGGACCTGGTTCTGAACCGGAAAACAGAGTATGCAAACAGCAGTTCAGAAGCAGAAATATAAAAGACAGAAAGTAAAGGAACACAGTTGATTTGTTAACCCAGTTCGGTGCAACTTCACCTACATCTGGAGGCTACCAAGCCAGGAAGGAAATCCACTAAAATAGTATCAATTCGAAGTCCTATGACACAGCCCCTGTTTCACAGCCCCTATGACAACAACCCCTGTTTCACAGCCCCTTCTCACTTAATCACTACCTGTGGTATTTCTACCTAGGAACTCCTAGATATAAGAACCCCTCTTACTTCCTACTCAAGCAATCACTGCCCCAGTGATTGTATACTCTAAACAAACAACTATGATGAAGACACACTTCAAAACAACAAAGTCACTTTAAAAGCTTTAAGTGAATTGCAACTCAATAAAAATAAACCAACTCTAACAGATGAGTGGTGTACAGATCAAAGCACTAAGCTTACATACTCAAAACTCTAAGTATGACTCTCTCTTCTGTTTTGAATGAATTTCTTCAATAGCAGCGTCCTCTATTTATAGCAATCAGCTGCAACATAATTTTTGAACCAAATCTTCTTCAAAGATATATTCCCAGAATTCATTAGAAGCAAATGGAAGCAATATATTTTCCAGCAATATATTTTCCAAAGATTTCTTTGAAAATATATTCACAAATAATTGAATCCAATCTTCAGAAAATATTTTGCGAAATTAATCTTTCTTCTAGAAACATCAGCTTCGAGAATTCTTCAATTAAATCTTCAAAAGATAATGTGAAAAAATAAAACAGCTCCAAGACACAAGAAAGAATGCAGAAAACGTGCTTCTGAAATGTAGCTTCTGAAGGTCAACGAAAGTCAGCGTCTGAACAGTGCGTCTGAAGGTCAACGAAAGTCAGCGTCTGAACAGTGCGTCTGAAGGTCAGCTTCTGAACAGTGCGTCTGAAGTACTGTTCCAGCTTCTGAAGTGTACGGTCAGCTTCTGAAGAACCAGTTCAGCTTCTGATGAACATTTCCAGCTTCTGAAATTCTGTTTCTAGCTTCTGAAGGCACATTTCAGCTTCTGAAGACATACTCCTTGAGATTTCAACTTCTGAAGCACAAATTGATTGTCTATTTGATTTTAGCAAACATGAAGCCAGCAACCAAATATTCAACATGAAGGAAGTTGATTCTTTTCCAAAGCTACTAACTCTGATCGTGGGTCGTTAGAGACTAAAAACTGAGTCAAAGACGTAGTGAGATTGGATCATGATGCATCACCCACAATTTGTTGTTCTGAACGCCAATAATCATTATGTGGAATTAGGGTATGGACACCATCAATAGTGGGGGTTGCGCATAAGAAGATAGTGTCAACGAATCATGTCGAGGAGAAGATAACGAAGCCAAACGCGGGGCGCCACAATCCCACTAACATTGGAGTTATCACACACACCCGCGAAAATTATCCTAATATGGGTTACACATTGTAGGCCACGTCGTTTGGCTAATAGACAATACAGTCACTATAAATATTATTTTCATACATTGTAATTAAAATATTCAATCAATCAAACAAACTATTTTCGTAATTTATCCCTTTATATATATATGCTTTTATTTATCTATTTCTTATTGTAGCTAAAAAACACAAAAACAACCGTTAATGCTTTACTAGAGTAGTTAGGGAATCCACAACTGAGGGACAAATTTCTTCCTTCAGCGTTAATCGCTTGAAACAAGGAAATCACAGTTGGGGAATTTCAGTCGATCTTAGCTAAATTTAGCTTCCATCAACAACCACTTACACTAGACTTAGTTGTAGTATAACATTTGTTTCAGATTGGATTTTTAGGTTGGACCAAGTTCAGTACGACATCCACTAGGCTATTTAAGCATCTTATTATGATCTATCAATGTACGTCCCTTTCTAACCTTACAACCCATAACAAGCTTTTACGGACTTAAGTGTGTTTACACCTAAAAGTAATTATTATGTTAGCCAGAATCGACAGATAATTGATTTAAGGATATACGATTTTCCCCTAAACTGATGGAAGGTTAATCGAATGTTCTATGTTTATAGTGTCACTAACCATAGAGAGAGATGATCAAGGAAACATATTTTAAGGGAGACTGCACATATTGAACCTTATCAACGAATTATGCCGAGAAAAGGAAAGCTGCAAGCCAAACGTGGGGCGCCACACACCCCCTCAATGAGGGAAAATTGATGAATTGCCCGCGCAAATGGTTAAGCAATGTTAAATATTGTAGGATATGTCGGTTTGATAGTATGAATAGTGTTGTCTATAAATACTCATATTGTATTATTTTATAAGCAAAAAATAAACCAAACACAAAGCTATTTACTCTATTTTATCCCTTTATATTTATGGCTTTGTCTTTATTGACATGCATTTCTTAGTTCATCAACAAAAAACCCTTAAAACACCATACTTAACGCGATATTATAACAGTTAAGGAACCCATAACTGAAGTGTATTCGTTTGAGGAAATAAAATCGCAATTGAGGACTACCATCTGATACCTCGACTATATCTTTAGATCGACAAAAGTTTTCTAATGAAAGGGATTGAATGGGAAATAAAATGAGATATATGTTCATAGCTTTCAAAACTACTTAAAAAGGCGGTGACCTTATAATTAGAAGAACTAATCGTTTCAATTAGTTGGCAGGACTGAGGTTACAATTGGTTTAAGTGAAATCAACAAGGAGCAATATCAATTGACCTATTGGAAGCCAAATAGGTTCACAATGGCTAAACTCCTACTTTACAGTTCAATAATGACACCGTTCACACGCAACTTCAATTATTTGTGTCACATCAACTTATTTCTAAATGATCAATCGATGATACAACACATGAGACATTTGTGTACACATAAAAATAATTTTCATGTTAGTCAAACTCATTAAGTAGGAGATTATAAAAGTTAGGCGAGGGAGCCCTTAGCCGAGTGAAGGACAAGCGATATTTGGACAACCGAGTGAGGAAGCTGGTTCTTTCTGAAGGCCACTAACTCAGAAAGTGGGTTGTTGGATGATCAAAAATGGGTCAAAAAAAATAGTGGGACTGAACAATGACGCATCACCCATGATTTGCTTCCCTAAACACCAATAACTGCTCTGAGGAATAAGGGATCATACACCATCAGTAGTGGAGTTGTGCATAAAGAAACCGTGTCGGCATATCATATCGATGAGGGGAGAAAGAAGTCGAACGTGAGGCGCCACGATCTCATGTTAATCACTTGAAGTAAGGGACCATAGTTGAGAAATCTCAGCTGAGCTCGACTAAATTCAACTTCCGTTAACAAGATCAGAAACAAAATGTTATAAAAAAAATCAAAATCATCTTACAAATTCAAATTGGGTTTTTGTACCAAAAAAATTCGATTAGGCTTATTACAGTTTCTGTAGCTTTTATAACACTTAGTGCAGTATTTTTTACCAAAAAGAAAAAGAAAAATTGCTCTTCTCCCAAAGGGAATTTCTCACTCCCACATGATCTTCCTAAAATGCCCCCCCATTTGACCTAAGTCACGTTCAGTAGCATCAGCATGACTTAAGTTACGTTGAGCCAACGTGAGTTAAGTCACGTAGGTACTAAGCCAACGTGACTTAAGACACATTGGTTTTAGGTAAGTTAAGTTTTCATCAATTTTGCACAAAGATGCTATTTTTTTAATACCCCAAACATACAATATGTTATGTTTATTTTTTAAACGCATGTAATGTCTTAGAAACAACAATAACAACAATTCATTCATGATTCAAAATAAATCATAACTAAAAATACACAAGTACACGTAATAAATTCCAAAATTAATAGAATACGACAAATTTATTTGGTTTTAATTTCATCTCCGTTCAAATAAATAAAGTGTTACGTTATATTACATTCTCCCTAAATATGTGGTATCATCATGATGTTGGGTTTAAATTAAATTCTTGAAAGTTTGCCGAAAATGTTGGCATAAAAGTGTCTTATACTTAGTGTAAAAATTTGGTAGTCTGTTTGAAACTCAAAAGAATGAAGAGAACACAACACATGTATTCTACCAAATCAATTTTATAGGTTATCACATCGAATCCCTTTATATAGGATGAGTACTCACAAAAAGGAATGCATCCCACTATATTCTTTTGAACTTAATTCTACTGTCCTGCCAACTGACAAGTTTCAATTGACAGAGGAGCATGATCAAGCTCAAAACAACATCTTTGAAATGCATTCCCTTTTGTGGCACTCATCATATATGAAGGAATTCGATGTGAAAACCTATATAGTTGATTCGGCAGAATACATGTTGTGTTATCTTCATTCTTTTGAGTTTCCAAAGAGACTTACAAACCTTTACGCTAAGTATAAGACACTTCAATGCCAACATCTTCAGCAAACTAACAAGAATTAAACTAAAATCCAACAAAATAATGACACAACATAATAATACTACCTAAATATCTTCATCTGGCCAAATCAAACTCTTGAGAATATCTTTAGGTGATCTCAGCAACGTAGCATCCATCTCGATCCTCAGGAACATATTGTGTTGACCAAATCGAGAACATGCTCCTCACGTCATCGTCGTTCGTTAACTCCGGCCGACTGAACGTCGATCTCCCCCCAAAGTTGAATGATGGAAGTTCATACCAAACGTATTCCACCCTCCTTGTGTCTTCATGATTGAGTCGTGGGTTGATTTCATCAAGTTGATCCGTCAGTTCTTTTAACGTGACATCGTCCCAAACCTTGAACAAATTAGGGTTTCCACCATTGAAACATACTTGAGCGTTGAACAAATTGTCCATTGTTTCAGATCTACACCATAGGAAATTAAAAACAATCAATGACAAACTCATTCAAACATTTCATCAAACACTTGGAGTGCAAATTATTCATAAACCATAAAACTAAAAACTACAACATAAACATGCAAACATCTAAACATTTAATCAACATAAGTCATTTACGTGTAAACATTGTATAATTTCTTGCCAAAAAAATCAAAATTTAAACAAACCTTAAATAAATAAATAAAATCTAATTTCAGACACAACTTCTGTCTCCGTCAAACCCAGCTCGCTCTGCAGCAGCTCCATACCTCTCTCGTAGTCTACATCCTCGTCACCCATGAGCCTCCCAACGATGGGGATGTGTAGAAGACACACCACATCATCTAGTGTGACGGTCATCACCCCAACGGACAGATGTAAGCTACTGGTCTCCCCATGCCATCTCTCTGACAAGGCAGAGATGAGGCCAGGGCTGATGTTCTCATACCTAGTCTGAAGGAGGGGGCAAGACCGGATGCATCCACCCGCTGCCAGAACCATAAAGCTCCCCGTCCCGGGACTGTCAGCTTCTTACTCTTAACTTCTTCTCGAGCGAGGCAGGGCTCACCTTATGCGTCCTCCGAAACTAAAATACAAAAAATTAAACGAACAACAAACCGTTAAAAATATAAACATTTGAATAACTAAAAAAGACATAACAATTTAATTGTAAAAAAATAATAATTAAAATAAATATTAAACATTAACATAACAATTCAATCGTAAAATTAAAATAAAAAAAACAATTAAATTGACGCGTAATTAAAATCTTTTAACATAACAGTTAAATCATAAAATTAAATTAAAATAAACAATTAAATTGACGCATAATTAAATTGATGTGTAATTAAATTGATGCATAATTAAAATATTTTAACATAGCAGCTAAATCATAAAATTAAATTAAAATAAACAATTAAATTGACGCGTAATTAAATTGGCGCGTAGTTAAATTGACGCATAATTAAAATATTTTAACATAACCGTTAAATCATAAAATTAAATTAAAATAAACAATTAAATTGACGCCTAATTAAAGTGACGCGTAATTAAAATATTTTAACTTAAAAATTAAATCGTAAAATTAAATTAAAATAAACCTATCAATTGACGCGTAATTAAAATATTTTAACATAACAGTATAATCATAAAATTAAATTAAAATAAACAATTAAATTGACGTGTATTTAAATTGACGCGTAATTAAAATATTTTAACATAAAAATTAAATCGTAAAATTAAATTAAACAATTAAACTTACCGTGGCGTCGCTCCAAAGCTGGCATGCCACGTGTCTATTGAAATTCGGTAGAAGCAACATGTCAGTAGGCCCCCCGGGAAAACCCTCCGGTCCGGCCTCCACCTGAGCCTCCTGTTGGGCCTCACCCTCCTGATACTGAGCCTGCTCATACCGAGGCTGATACTCCTTCTGCTGCTGATGTTGTGTGGGGTCCACTACCTGAGACGCACCTGCCTGAGACGACGTCCCCTCCACATCCTCACTCCTCCTGCTCCTAACGCCCTGTCTCCTTCGAACAGGAGGGCGCGCAGCCGCCTTTTTGGCCCGTGCACTCTGTGTCATGCTCTCCCTGCCTGCTCTCAGTCTGTCCGGTCTCTCATACATATCTACACAATATTTTTAAAAGCAAAAAATCAATGATTTTCATGGGGACATTGTGTCATTTATAACTAATCAACAACAACAGTTCAATTTTGGCAGTATCATTTCAATCTCTAAACTATCACATTGCACTCAAACTCACTATAATCAACATTAACAATCCAATTTCTAACTAATTTCATCATTAACAATGTAAAAATCAAACAAATTTTCATTGAGACATTTTATCAAACACCTAGAGTTCAACATAAAATCTAACAATTTCTAACTCTAACTTACCACATTTGAGTCAAACCTACTCTAATCAACATCTAAACAACAATTTCTAACTTAATTCATCATTAACAATCCTAAAAACTAACATACAAATCAAATCCTAAAAACCTAATATGTGAAATTTCTCCAAAAAAAACCAAAATTTAAACCATAAAAAGCCAATGCAATAGGATAATAAACACTTACTTGATTTTGGGGTAGAAATTGACGTTGATTGACTCAAGAATGAAAAAAATTGCACAATTTGGGAGCAAAATCATATTTGACAGTTTTGAAACACAATGGTTTTCTGTTTTCGCCTTTCCTATTTTATACCAGAAAGCTACGTGACATAAGTCACGCTGGTATGTACCGAGCGTGAGTTAACTCACGTTGGCTCAACGTGACTTAAGTCACGCTGATGCTACCGAACGTGACTTAAGTCACGTAGAGGTAGTTTCAGTACTTTCTATGGAAATGAGCAAAAGTGTATAGGAGAAGAGCAATTTAAAAAAAAAAAAAGTGTATGATACAAAACAAAGAGAACCAACTCTCACGGGCTCAAGAAAATATAGCATATTTATGGCTTATGGATTATGAAGGGATGATTGCTAAATGGACACCTCAAAATTGTACAATTGACTAAAAAAGCTGGTTGAAAATTACGATCTGATTTGATTTTACACACAAAAATAGCCGATATAAAATTACGACCCGATCGAAGACGAAATTGAGATATCTATTGAACAATTTTTTTTTTTACCAATGCAACAATTAATTTGTAAGTGGTAAAAACTTTATTTTGTCCCAACATTTCTGTCAAATTTAATTTACTTTATTTATTAAAAAAAATTGGGAAATAGATTCTTTTATTAATTAATAAAGTGACACTAATAATCATTTTACAAATGTTCTTGATCAAAATTGAGCTTCATTCTCCTTAAAAATTTGAGTTTCATTCCTTAAAATTACAACGTCAATCTCTAACACTAACAACCCATAAGCATCAAATTTAATTGATTTAAATATATACTTCATCCAATCACTATTATAAGCAAATATTTCTTTTTCGGATTCATTAAATAACTAACCGATGCATTTTGACTATATTGTAAACCACATATATCAATTATTTGATGAACATAAAAAGAGATGTTTGCTTATAATTATAATCGAAGGGAGTATGTTACAAATAAATTATTTAAATATGTTTGTTATCCTACCGAACATGAAAACAAACATCACCTCTCAAAGAAAAAATTAAATCAAATTGTTAGAGTTAGTTTATGTTTATTGCAAATTAGTTAGATTTAGATTTTTAATTGGCTGTTTTAGTTACTTTAGGATTTATATATAAAGTGCATCCTCCTACTACTGTACTCAACAATTCTTAATCTATCAATACACTTTTTATTTTCACTTTTCTCTCTTCCATGCTTAATACCAATATTTTGCATTTTCTATTACAAACATCAAATAGGTTCTGCCTATCTATTACTACCTCCATTCACGATTCGTCTCTTATTAACTTGTTTCATTTTCTTTCTCTTTGAAAGTTTTGTATCTGATTTGGAATTTTTAATTTTTATTATTTTATAACTTTTGCTGGTAATTTCAAAATTTAACTTAATGGTTTGTGCTAGTGGTCTTAACTAAGGTGTGAATGCGATGGCTTGGTTTTTTTTCCCCAGTGCTACCATATATTATTTCAGTCCACAGACCATTTAGGTGAGCCATTTCCGATTGTTGTGTAATTAGAGTATTTTTATCAATTAGTGATTCAACAAGCCTTTTCAATTTAATCAAAATTAGATATTCATCATATGGTGTTTATACATACACCCTCCAGTCACTATTATAAGCAAAAATCAATATTTTAGATTCATTCATTAAATGATGTATGTGGTCTATAATAAAGACCATATACATCATTAATTGAATGAACTTAAAATATTTATTTTTGCTTATAATAGTGACCGAATGATGTATTTAAAATTAAAAGAGAGGTTCAATTGTGAAAAACATTGAACCGTTCAGTTTTTAAAATAGTAGAAAACCACTTTTTTAATTATAATTTTTTTAAAAGGGAAACTAAAGATAAACTAAAATAATACTTGTTCCTGAATGAACGACGAAGTTTATTCATGAATCGAACTCACCACGACGGGTCGTATGCTTCTTTTTCAAGTGACATGAGATATGTCTGCAAAAGACACCATGAAGCCCAAGTAAGTGCTAACAGGTAGCAAGATGAGTAATTGAGATAAGTAACATACAAACATGTGCTCATTCCTGGGGTGAGACCCTTATTTACAGCGATGCATCCCGCTGATACGTTTCCTGGTTGTTGCTATCTCCCCTTCTGCGATTTGGTGCAGTTTGTTACGAGGTTCATCCAGATGTTTGGAGTAACCCAATCCGAGATAGGCAGGGGGTGCCTATCTGATTTAAATGAGGTCACATGTAAGTAGGAACAACATGATAGCTATTCAGAAGTTGGTTGATGCTTAAGACGGTGGAGCATATCAGTGCTCCCTTTATATCTGACGTCTCCTAAGGTGTCATAGAAGGTTCTTATCCTGTGTTGCCTGTGTTCTGAGACGTGATGCCTCCTGACATGGTGTAGGAGGTAAAATCCTATGTTGCACCATGCTATACAACGAGATAGTCACCTCAATGGACTTGGATAATGGTTCCTTTATTGCGCTTTTATGCATATTTTTAAGAAAATTGCTCTTCTCTCAATCAAAATTGCTCATTCCCACATAAACTACCAAAAATAACCCTAACGTGAGTTAACTGCCGTTGAAAAAAAAATCCCCACGGGACTTAAGCCCCGCTGCTAGCGTTGATTTTTGCTCTATGTTCTTTTCCGTTACTATCACGTTCATTAGACAAAGATGCACCATCTTATAATTAATATATATCCATTAAAAACATAATTGACAATAATAACTCAAAAATTGTTTGCACCAAAAAAAAAAACAAAAAAAAAATAAATAACCATATTCGATGACTACAAGATGGGACATCTTCTTGTACTAAGCTAGGAGAGTTTATTCTTAAGGTACTATATAAAGAAAAAGGAAATAGATAGATACAGAGAATAAGAAGCTTCAGCAAACAAGAATCATTACCTTTTACTTACCAAATTCATGACAGAAAATAATAGGGAAGTGATAGAATTGGATTAGTTTATGATTTAGGTAGAGTGTTAATTTTAGCTACGATATTTTCACTATTACAAATTTTTTGTGTGCTTTTTAATGTGGATGTATAGCCATTTTTAAGCAAAATAGTGGGTATCTAAGACTGAGTTGATATTGAAGGAAGAAAAAACATATAGAATTGCTCTCTTTATCTCAAATTTAAGAAAGCAAAAACCAATGCGACTTAAGTCTCGTGGGGAATTAATTTTTTTTTCTTTTCAACGACAGTTAACTCACATTGGTTATTATCGAACGTGAGTTAACTCACGTTGGATTTAACGAACGTGAGTTAACTCACGTTGATATTATTATTGGTAATTTATGTGAGAATGAACAATTTTGATCGGGAGAAGAGCAATTTTCTATTTTTAATAGGCTTTGCTATTGGATAACCCAAATAAATGATTGGGCTGAGCCTCTTAAGCTCGTACCATTACAACACGAAAATTGCTCTTCTCCAATACAAAATTGTTCACTCCCACATGAACTGACGAAAATAACCCCAATGACTTAAGTCACGTTCGACGTCACCAACGTGAGTTAAGTCACGTTTCCCCAACGTGAGTTAACTTACGTTCTGTACTAGTATAATGTGAGTTAAGTCACGTAGGCTTCTGATATAGCTGCAGAACATCATTTATTATATGCAACCAAGCCATTAATGACCTGTAATCAATACACTCTCATAACTGATCCAAATTACACCATTTCAACAACATAATACTCATTATAACATAATCACACATAATCGATCCAAATTACACAAATTCGTCGTTAAATACACAATCCACAAATTCGACACAAATTCATTAAAATGCAACATTACAGACACAAATTTGAACATATTACACTATTACACGTTAATACATATTACACTTCAATGGAGCGTGCACAAAGATGTAAAATGTTATTTTCAACCATTAACCTAAACATGTAATCTACGTCGCCATCATCATGTATAACTTGTGGAAAATACACGGTCTTCCAACTGTCTTCATCTTTATCCGCCGCCAGGTTCACGCATGACACCTGTACAAATACATGAGATGTTCTTTGATTTTCACCAAGATGGACAAAATATCTGTTAAGTTGTGCCTTCAACTCATGCAACTTGTCGGTGGGGGTCAAAAAGACCTTAATCGTCTTCTTCACGACGGAGTATCAGACATGAGCTTCAACTTCAACTTGTGCATCTTCATACATGTTTCACTTCACAAAAGTTTATGGATTAACAAGTATGAGAATAAAACAAAATGAAAGATAAAATAAATAGTTGATTAATTAGAGACATATATTTTTATAAAATGCGAGCAATAATTGGCGTTACATTACCAGCCACCATAAAATATTTCACTTCATATATTTATATAATCTATATAATGTTAGTTACATATTGGCCACAAATATCGGTGTTACATAACCGGCCACCAAAAAATATGTCGGTGTAATATCGATAAAAAAAAGGACGAACACTGACAAAAAAGTGTCACAACCTATCTAACTAACTATTGATAAGGCATCATCTTCATCTTCATCTTCTTCAATTACTTCAAATTCTCCTTTTGGTTTTTTGGGAGTGGGAGTGTCGCAATAAATTGGATTGAGATAATTTGTTGGTTTTTTCGGCGGTTTCGACTCCTTAGACATGAAGTATTTGAACAAAGTTTGTCTATCCATAAAAACAAACTCCCATTGATCAACCTCACCAATCTTGTGATTCTTCCACTCCATACAAGGCGGTGGTAATGAACAACCGTCTTTCAAATAAACATGAAGAAAGTGGCCGGAAATTAAGCCAAGACACATGATATGGGCATGTGGGTTAAGTGGTGGAGCACCTCAGATTGGGAAAAAAGTGTCACATAGACCTCTTTCGGGCAAAACCAATTGAACAACAACTCTATTGTAACGAGTTGCAACAATGTGACCCATATCCGGTAATGTCAACCACTTATCTATGTATGCAATTCCACCACTATTTGTTGGAGGGTGTAAACCATTCATGATATATTCAAAACGCTCATCTGAACCAAATATTGACAAATAGTCTCACTTATTAGTTTTCAACTCATGAATAAGTACACTACGAACCAATATGTGATTTTCCTCATCCATGCCCATGTGTCTAGCTATGACCCGAAATCCACAATTATCATCCTTTAACATTCACAATATTTTTAATGTAAGGACTCATGATCTTTGGCATTTATGTAATGTATGGTAAATCTGAAAACTGTTGTATAGTAGGCGTTGAAGCTTGTGAGCGCGATGAATTGACAATACGTGCACCTTTCCTCTTTGGAAGTGATGTTTTGGTTTGTGACGATTGGCTATCGGGAAATTGAGAATCAACACGCTCCCACACAAAGCGAATTCGACCCGTGGATGACTCTTTCGGTGTAGACCTCAACCTTTTAGGTGATCCCTTGGTTACCACCTTTCTTGGAGGTGGAGAGAACATTGTGTCTTGTGAAAATGCTAGTTGACGCATCACCTCTTTGATGTGGAGTTTCATTTTGTAATGAATTTTTTTTTGAGACGTTCTTGAATGTCATTCCACTCCTCCATCACTGAAAAATCATCATCAACTTCTTCTTCACATACACGTAACCTTTGCCAATGAAGATATATGTCATCCAATCGAATATGCAATATTTTTTTTTATCTCCATGGCAAGAATACATGCACAAGGCAACCTGTACGATGTCTTAATCACACAACCACAATATTTATTAGCAAAGCCGAAAGTCTTGGAGCGTTTTGCTTCCTCAATGATAAAACACAATGCGGTTCTAGATACACATCCCTCCAACTCAGTGTACAAAAAGTTGCCTTTGTATTTGTGTTCTAAGACGATACGACTCCTCCTAAAACTTGCTTGTATCTCAGACAGCTGGATAACCAACATTTTGTCTATTTCATCCCAACATGATGTCGAATTTCCCACACTACTCCTCAAATATTTTTTCAATTTTCCATGAGCCGATTCAACAATGTTGGTGGTTTTGCACCCTAGATGCAAGACTTTATCTGTCCATGCCCTCACAAAATTTTCCTTAATGGTGTTCAATATTGTGGTTTGAACATAGTCAATGAACTTTGGAATTTTTTTGCATGCATCTTTGAATCACATTAATGCACTTGCATATGAATCCTCCATAGGAGATTCAACCAAACCTTTCCAAGCACTCATGATTTTGTCAACAACATCACTTGCCTTCACCTCCTTCACTTCCTTCACTTATTTCCCATCAACTTTTACATCATTCGGCTTCGCTTTGACTCTGCAATCCGTGATGCACTCAGCTCTTACATTATTTCCAATATGAAAATAACAAAGTAAAGCGGAAGTATCGGGGAGAAATTTGGCAACGACATTCATCATAGCATTGTCCCTGCAGTGACAACCACCTTATACATGTTGAGTTTTGAGGACAAAAAACCAACCAACATCTCTGGTGCCCACGTAAAGTTATCCTCTTTTTCAGAGGCAAAAAAGGCAAAACCAACAGAATATGTCATGTTGGTAGAGGTGACACCAACAATCTCAAATAATGGTATTCTGTACAAATTGGTTTTGTAAGTGGAGTCCATGACCAAAACAGCTGGAAAAGTGTTAAGCATATTAATTGACTCCGGATGAGCAAAAAATATGTCTTCAAGAGTGGTTTCCTCGGAATTTGTTCTTGTGAAATAGACATATTTATGCTCTTCCAACTTCTCAATCAAGTATTACATCTCCGTCATGTCACCTCCATCTAGACCGTGCATTGTACACTTGTTTTATATTCGTTACACTTTCTTTGTTTTTTCCCTTCAAATCCGTTAGAATATTCCTAGGCAACGCCAAGCTCTTTGTCATGTCAATAACTCTTTTCTTCTCCTTCTCTTTTAGTTTACCCGCAAGAAGGTGACCACCTAACTTTGCCTCCAACTCATGGTTGTGAATTCCATTAAGCATGGCCAACCACCAATCATTTGTATTCTTCTCAAAGTAACCACACAACCTAAACGGACAATCACATTTCCTTGAGCCCGTGCCTTCAAGATTCAATTTCTTCCTCCTCTTCGGTGGTTTGTATAGACCACTCCTTTCACATTGCAACGTCAACATTAGATTTTTTATATACTAGATTTATCTATAGATATAGTAAATCCCGCCCTTGCCGCTTGTCGACGAACCCAGCCAAGCAAATCATCTCGCTCTCGCCATCTATCATTTGTTTAAAAAAATGAAGCTGTGTTTACTTCATAATCGTGAAGCTTGGAAACACCGGTAGGTTTAAGTTTTGCTTCAATGTAAGCTTGAAAGGGAATTTTGACATTAATCTTCACTTCAACGGTAGGTTTGACATCAACGGAAGCTTCGACAGAAGCTTCAATTATGACCGGTTTCGGCTCAATGCCATCATCCACCACATTTTCAACCATCACTATGTCTATTGAATAAAAAATAACAAGGAAAAAAATATAAATAACTTGTGCAACAAGCCTAAGAAAGAAAGAAAAAAATGGCGCAAAAATTCAAATACTGGACACCAACGTGACTTAACTCACGTTGCCCTTACACCTACACGAGTTAACTCACGTTGAGCACCAACTGACTTAACTCACGCCCATACATGCTTCCCAAAATGACGAACACAACTAAAAAACCAGCAAAATATAAAGAGGTTAGATGATACATTACCTGATTTTTGACGTTTGATGAGCATAGAAACTTGCTTTCTGACGATTTCCAATGATTTCAGCTCAAGATTTTGCTCCAAATTTTTGCACTTTTTGAGTTTTTGGAGGTGAAGAGGGAAAGAAATGTGTGTTGAAGTGTGGAACTGTTGAGTTTTGTCCCAAAAGAGTATCGCATCGCAACATGACTTAACTCAAGTTGCTTTAAACGACTTAACTCACGTTGCTTTAAACGTGACTTAACTCACGTTGATGATGCCTAATGTGACTTAAGTCACGTTGGGGTTATTTTTTTCAGTTCATGTGAGAGTGATCAATTTTGTATGAGAGAAGAGCAATTTTCTTACAACACTAACTACCTACTTTGTAGTTTTTGAAACACTTTCAACTTTTTGTTTTTTCAAAATTATTACGAATACTGCAACTAAATAGATAGAAATTAAGTAGAAATTGATTATTTTTTTTATCTAACACCATAAATATTTTATTTAGCATATGAACAATATTTTGATTGGTAAAAAATTATAAATTACGTAAATATAATTCTATTTAGAGTCTACTTGTATCAACTAATTGAGTAACTAAATCCTAACTACTCATAATTAAGAGTGGCAAAATGGATGGTTTGGATGAATATAGATTTGGATGGATCAAAAAAGTCCATTAAAACCATTACAATTCACTAAAATTGTTAAAAAAAAAATCCAATCCAATCCATTAAAGATAAAATCCATCCATTATTAGATTATTATTGGATAGTTATCCATCCGATCCATCTATTGAAATGTATTTTTTCATACTTTTTAACATATTTTTTAAGTGATTTTTTTTTGAGGGGGTATCTTTTAAATGAATTGGTACATAAAAAATGGAGAAAATTGCTTTTCCCACTTCAAAGAAAGCTAAAACACACCAGTAATTTACGTTTTTACCCTGGCGGTAGTTAGTTTCCGATGGGCATGATCCGGTGGCAGTTTATTGCCGATGAGAATGATACGGTGGCAGTTAGTTACAGTAGTCCCCATCGGCAGCTAAATGCCGCTGCGATCATTACTTATGAAACTCAGCAACCAGAAGCTCCAACTTCATCTCTTCAATCTCAAATCAAATCTTCCAACACTCAACTCTCTCAAATCTTCCAAAAATCTCAAAATTTTCAACCTCAAATTAACCAACACTCCAATAACAAGTAAGTTTCCATAATCAAGTTCATTGTCATTTTATGCTTATATGTTACATTTATTATCTTAATTTAATTTTTTTTTAGTTTTAGACTTTGTTTAATTTTTGATTTTTGGCAAGAAATGATAGATTGTTTACATGGAAATGACTTATGTTGCTTAAATGTTTAGATCTTTGCATGTTTATGTTGTAATTTTTAGCTTTAGGGTTTATGTATAATTTGCACTACAAGTGTTTGATGAAATGTTTGAATGAGTTTTTCATTGATTGTTTTTAATTTCTTACGGTGTAGATCTGAAAAAATGGCTCAAGTATACTTTCATGTATCCTTCAACGGTGGTAACCAATATTTTTTCAAGGTTCGCGACGATGTGACGTTAAAAGAATTGAAGGATCTACTTCATGAAATCAACCAACGAATCAACCACGGAGACGCGAGGAGGGTGAAATACGTTTGGTATCACCGTCCATCGTTCGACTCAGACGGGAATTTGTCGTTCACTCGGTCGGAGTTAACGAACGACGACGACGTGAGGAGCATGTTCTCGATATTCGCTGAGCCGAACATGATCCCCCACGAGATGGATGTTACGTTGCTGAGGACGCCTGAAGATATTCTCAAGAGTTTGATTTGGCCAGATGAAGATGTTTAGGTAGTAATATTATGTTGTGTCGTTATTTTGTTGGATTTTTTTTTTTAATTCTTGAAAGTTTGCGGAAAATCTTGGCATTGAAGTGTCTTATACTTAGTGTAAAGGTTTGCAAGTCTTTTTGGAAACTCAAAAGAATGAAGAGAACACAACATGTATTCTGCCGAATCAGCTATATAGGTTCTCACATCGAAATCCTTCATATAAGATGAGTGTGGCAAAAGAGAATGCGGTTCTAAGATGTTGTTTTGTACTTGATCATGCTCCTCTGTCAATTGAAACTTTGTCAGTTGGTAGGGCAGTAGGATTAAGTTCAAAATAATATATTGGAATGCATTCTTTTTTGTCATGACTCATCTTATATGAGGGAATTCGATGTGAAAACATATATAGCTGAGTTGGTAGAATACATGTGTTGTGTTCTCTTCATTCTTTTGAGTTTTCTAAAAGACTTGTAAATTTTTACACTAAGTATAAGACATGAGAGCATATATATGTTTTCCGTAAACTTTCAAGAATTAAATTTAAATCCAACATCATTGATGATGATACAACATATTTAGGGATAATGTAAGTAACGTAACGCTTATTTTGTGAATTTTTAGTTATGACTTAGTTCGGATCATGAATGAATTGTTGTTATTGTTTTTTCGAAGTAATCAAAATAAAGCAAAATAAACCCGAAATCATGTTAAAATTGTACCAAAAAAACTACGATAATGTGTCATAAATTTACAAAAAAATCTAACAAATGTAAAAAACAAAAAACTAACAAAAGACCTAAAAAATGTCCTAATCCTGATCCTGGTCATCATGTTGCTGCTACTGCTGCCGCCTCCTCGACCTCCTGGACAGTATCGGTGTCATCATGTCCCTGATATGTCACATCGCCTGATATAGCTGCTCACTGCTCATCACCTCTTGACCCAAGTAGTCATCAGCCTGGCTAGCAAGTCCACCAACCATGTCAATGGTATCAGGCGAGCCTCTCTCCTGGTGCCGCTGCTGATGGAGTGCAATGACTGCTCCTCATTTGCTGGTCTCGGAGGAGATCCATCAATAGGTGGCAGAATCTTTGGGTGAGACACATGTTCGTACCACCTCATGTATCCTTCCTCGTACTGCCATGGATGATCAACCTCCCTACCCCACGCAGCCTGAGGAATGATGTGCACATGGAAGTCTAGGAAAGACTGTGCAACGGCCTGAAAAGGGAGAGGAAGCACATACGTCGGAGCTCAGGGGATGTCCTGCACGTACTCGTATTGCCTTTTAACCCGCTCAGGCAAGTGACAGTAGATGATGTCACGACCACACATGATCCAGCCTGAATACCAACATATCTCCTCAAACTCCTGGATCTCCCTATGATCCTCGTATGGCATCCAGGTAACATCATCCATCTCCAAACGATCCAGCGCCAGACGGTATGGCTTCAGATTGGCATGACCCCTGTGTGGAATCCATCTGGCCGCGCAAGGATAGTTTTGCTTGTATTTATCATTATAGTCATGTGGGTAGACTTCTGGAAAATGTGCCAAGAACCATCCCTGCACAAACCAAACACATTTATAAGTTATTAGCAAACATAGTAAATTAAAAGGCATAGTAAATTAAAAAGCATAGTAAATTATTAAAAGACATAGTAAATTAAAGTAAATTAAAATTATTACCATCAAAAGTGTCGTGCTTCCCCCGATCCTCTTTCCTGCAAGCGAAGAGGCCTCGGATAGAGTGTGGTAAAGGTATGCCAATGCCATTCCTCCCCACGAGTAGTCTCTCATCCCAGCAAAGGTCTCCATCGTATGCAGGTATACCAGGTCGATGTGTTTGTTGCTCAAGTCACTGAACAACGTACATCCAAGCAGGTTTAGGAGGAAACACCTCACACAGGCATCCCTACGCCTGGATAGCTCCTGGAGCTGCTCCTGTGTCTCAGCAAGCGCTAATGTGGTGGCCACACTCAGGTGATCCTCATAAAGCTCCTTCAGCGCCTTATAGCTAATGTAGCCACCATACTCAGTCTTGTAGTTTTTCACTGCATACTCCTGGGTGACACCTAAATTCATCACCATCAATTCCACCCCATCAACCTGAGACACCTTCTTCCTATGTGTCGCGTCGAATTTCGGATATCAAGCTATTGAGAAGCGTTGAATCACTAATTTTAAATCACGACTGAACTTTTAATTTTTCGGGGAGAAAAGGAAAAAAGTTCGAAATTACCTTTAAATAAGAGATTTTAGGTTTGAGAGTCGATTATGCGAGGGGAAGGTATTAGCACCCCTCACATCCGTTGTACTCAACGGGGACCTCTTAGTCGACTTAGGCTTAAAATGTTTTAAAAGTTTTGCTTGCGTGCTTGAACATATAAAAGGGAAAAAGAAAAATATGATACGAAGGGGAAAAAAAAGTTTTATTAACGGGCTTGACAAGATGTGAATCCTGCTCCTACGTATCTCCTGATGCAATGGAGAATTCAAAGCGTACGTAGTTCTTTGCAGGGTAGAAAAAATTTGTATGTTGGTTCGTTTTAGTTAAAAAAAGATTTGAAAACGCACAAAGGCGTAAAACGTTTGAATGATAAAAGAGACGAACGCACATTAAGGCGATGGAACTCGCACAAGGCGTAAAAGTTTTAAAGATAAAAAACGACGGATGCACATTAAGGCGATGGAACTCGCACAAGGCGTAAAAGCTTTAAAGATAAAAAAAGACGGGCGCACATTAAGGCGATGAAACTCGCACAAGGTGTAAAAGCTTAAAAGAGAACGCGCAAAGGCGCGAAAAGTTCGAATTGGCCACGAGGGCCAAGAAAAGTTTTAAATTGGTCACGGGGGACCAAAGAAATGTTTAAATTGACCACGAAGGCCAAGAAAAGGGTTAAACACATTAGACGCGTATGAAAATGGAATGACGATTGCCCGAACGACGAGACATACGTCACGCATTCGTGCAACCGGGGTTTGGAGAGACATACGTCAAACCATTCCTTTTTCATTCAAGCTCTTGCTTCGTTGAAACTCAAAGAAATCTCAAAGGGGCAAAACACTTGGTTAGAAACTTAAAGGAAAGTCGTAAAAAGAAAAACGAACAAATTTGTTGTTCGAGTTCATTGAAAATCATGAACATAACTTGTTGCTTAAGTTATTGGAACTCAAGAACAAGTGTTATTCAAGTTTGAAAGGTGAACAAATCATGAAAGTATGCATAAGTTTGGAAAATACACAAGTTCGGCTCAATTTTGAGTTTGGTTTAAAAGTGAGCAAGTTCGGCTTAAATTCATGTTTGGATTGAAAATCATGAACAATGTCATTGTTCAAGTTTAGTTTTGCAGAAAAAAGAACTTAGCTTATTGCTCAAGCTTGATTTTGAAAATTTAAGAACATAACTTGTTTTGCAAGTTACTCAAAATTAATTGCACGAACTTGTGGAATTTCTAAAGACATGCAAAATTCTTGATATGGTTTGAACAAAAATGAATTTTAACCCTCTTAGGTTTTGAATCAATGGTTAGATCCTAAAAAATTTGGCCTTTTGGAAGCCTGATTCATGTTCTGAGTTTTACAGACTTCGCAGAGCAACCAGAACTTGGCTCTGCGAAGTCAGGTTCTGATGTGGTCGCTCTGCGACCCTGACTTTGCTCTGCGAAGTATGCGAAAAATTGAACTCAGAAGCTGCTTCTGAACAAAAGTTCAGAAGCTGCTCCTGAGCAAGCTTCAGAACCTAAAGGGGGTTAAAAAGCTTTGCAAATTTGGAAGAAAAGGAGTATAACAACTCAGTTTTGGTGTTTTGCAACTTTGAAATTCCTTTTGAGTTTCAAAAGGGGTTTTTGCACAAAAATGAAATTTAACAAAACAAAAGATGCAAACAGCAAATCAAAATGAAATATAGAGACTTTAGGATACTTACAGAACTCCTAGCAATGCTTGTGCAAGAGATAGGAAGTGGCTTGCTTGATTGATTTTGCAAAGTTGGGATATTAGAGGTTATGGACAAGTAACTCTAATTGGTTTTTGCTTTGAGTTGAACTGCTTTTATACTCTCACAATGCTGCAATGTAATGGTTTTTCAAGTGTATATTGGTGTGAATTTCGTGTGAAAATGAATGTGTGAAATCCTTGTGCAAGACATTCCTTTTATAGGCCAAAATGAAATCCAATGCAATGATGAGAAAATCTCTAGAACCTAGCTGATTTGTGGGCTAAAACCAGGCTAAATGGCTTTGCATTTAATGCAAAAGTGAAGAGGTTGCTTTGCCTTGTGCCAAGGGTCAAGACCTTGACTGATCTCAGCCACAAATGCAACTGATCCTTGATAGCAATGATGAGAAAAAACTGAAAAACAGGGCAGCTTGCACTTGGGTGATTCTTGGGATCAATCCTTGCAATCTTGAGAGGTCAAGCAAGGAAAACGTGTACTGCCATGTACAGAGGTTGGGGGAAAACAAAAGGGAGCATGTGGGCTGGTGTGAGGGAGGAGAAATACAGCTGAAAACAGGGCACACCAAACAACTTTTTTGCAAACAAAACCATCTATGTTTGACTGGTTTTGGGGGAGAAAGGAGGAAGAAAAGGGGACAAGTAGCTGGCTGGCAAGCTCAGGTTTAATGATAGGTCAATTGGGAAGGATGAGGACTGACCAAGGGCAGCCCAATTGCTTGAGCACATGCTAGGTTGGAAGAAAATCCTTCTTACCTCCACCTTTAATGTCACACATTTGATTCTTGCTTTGCTGCATTTAATCAGCCACAATTGGCAATAACACTAATAATAATAATGATAGAGAGTAATAACAATAGCTAAAATGAAAACAAAAGCAAGATAAATCACAGAATTAAAAATCTGCAGAAAATTCGCAGAGTTCGCAGTGCGAAGGTGAGGTCGCAGTGCGAACTCCGTTTTTTTTTTTTGTATTTTCTTTAAAATAAATAAACAAATAAATAATAAAAAAAACCAATAATAATAATAAGAAATGGCAAAAATGAAAAGGATAAATGGAAAAAATAGTAATGATAATAATAATAAAGATGATAATAACAAAAATGATGAAAGAGGTAAAAATATTAGTAATTAAAAATAATGATAATAAAACATTAATAATAAAAAAGATAATAATGATATTATTAATGAAAAATATAATAACAATAATATTAATAATAATAATAAATCTTAATAAAAATGATAGTAATGCTAATGGTGATAAAAAAATAAAATCCAATAACAAAATGAAATAATAAAAAGTAATAATAAGTGATGAAATAATAAAAGATAAAACAAAGAAAAATATGAGTAAAAAAATGGGGTATGACAGATGCCCCTATTTAAGTTTCTTCGCCCCGGAGATAAAAAATGAAATTTTGAAATTGACGGGTCGAAGAGACTTAAATATAAAGTACACCATTTTTGACTAAATTTTTCTTGAATTGAAAATGCCATGAATGCATGTATGCAAATGTTATGAATGCTCGTAATGCAAATATGAATGCAAAGAAGGCAAAGATGACCACACTGGGGATAAAAAGAGACAAAGGGATACCCGGGTCCGTTAAAGAAGCGGGATCCGACTCTACTGGGGATAGTGTTCCACTGGGGGGAAGGGTTGTCTACTACCAGTATGATAGCTTAACAAAGACAACAAATCAAAATTACTTGGTGGCTTCACCGGGGATTTCGTCTTACCTACTACCGTTATGATGGTAGCTTAACGAAAGTAAGAGAAGACAAAGTATGCTAATCACTGGGGAAATTGTTTTACCTACTACCGTTGCGACGGCAGCTTAATGAAGGTAAAAAATGTAAATGTCAGCCGTTCGGGTTAAATTCCGAACTGCCACTGGGGATAAGAAAACAAGGGATAAAAGTCAGCTGTTCGGGTTAAATTCCGAACTACCACTGATGACAAGAAAACAAAAGGGTGGATGTCAGCTGTTCGGGTTAAATTCCGAACTGCTGATGACAAGAAAACAAGGGTGAACGTCAATCATTCGGGTTAAATTCCGAACTGGCACCGTTGGTAAGAAACAAAGGTAAAGGTCAGCTGTTCGGGTTAAATTCCGAACTACCACTGAACGCGAAACAAAGGGGTAAAAGTCAGCTGTTCGGGTTAAATTCCGAACTACCACTGAATGATGAGAAAACAAAGGTATAAAAGTCAGCTGTTCAGGTTAAATTCCGAACTACCACTGAATGATGAGAAAACAAAGGTATAAAAGTCAGTTGTTCGGGTTAAATTCTGAACTACCACTGAAGACAGGGATAAAAAAGGTTAAAAATCAGCTGTTCGGGTTAAATTCCGAACTACCACCGAAGACAGAGAAAACAAAGGTATAAGTCAGCTGTTCGGGTTAAATTCCGAACTACTACTGAAGACAGGCAACAAAATAAACGTCAGCTGTTCGGGTTAAATTCCGAACTACCACTGAAGACGAGAATTAGATAAAACTGTGCACAAGTGTTCGTTAAAGAACTGTCACTTGGCAACAATACTGGGGGACATGAACAAGCTGTTCACTGAGGAACTGCCACTTGGCATAAAGACATAATAAAAAGATGCGCAAGCTGTTCGTTTGAACAATCACTTGGCATAAAAAGGTGACATCTTTGGACCAGACAGACTGGGGATGACACTTGGGGAAAGGGAGGTTACGAATCGTTTACGATTGATTGGTAAGACTCGACGGTGGTTAAAGCAACCATGTATGAATGATATTGTGGTATGTTGTATGCATGAATGTACATATGCATGAATGTATGAATGTACAAATGTACAAATGTACGACTTTCACTGGGAATGTTGTGTGAAAGATTGACTTGTAATGGGGATACACAAATCGTTCGTCAAAGAACTGCCCCTTGGTATAAGAATATGATGAAAGGTGCACAAGCTATCCGTTAAAGAACTACCACTTGGCAAAAAAGGAGGTGACATTCACAGACCAGACAGACTGGGGATGACGCCTAACTGATTTGATTAATGGTACGACCGACAAACTTGACGAGACAAGATTAGACCGGTAAAAATGAAAAGTGGACCGACGTCGCATTGCAAACACTCGGTAATCTTCAAATGGGGATGATGCCACAGGGGATACATCAAAAAATTGACGGGATAAAAGCCGCGATAACTGATGAAGAAAATAAATACCTCACGGGGAGATTGCTAATCCACTAGGGAATCGTGCTAATCCGCTGGGGAGAAGAACTGGTGATTCCGCCGGGAATGCTTATGCTTTGGTTGGCTAATCTTTGCCTGAATCGTCCTTTCGGGCTCTCGATTCATTAGGGATATTCCCTTTTGATTGACTGATGATTTTGCTAGGGAATCCCTCTTAGCAATTGACCATGCTTGGCCTGCGAAGCTTCATCCGTTTTCGGGACAAGTATTGATGCACACTTCAAATATTCATGAGTTCAGAAGGAATGTGTTTGTTATTATAAAAGATAAAAGACTCACAAAATAATTTTGAAAAAAGTTTTTGTTTTAAAGTACTATCATCAAAAAATAGAAATGAATGAATAGAATAAAATGGGAATTTGATAAAAGGTAAAGTAATGCTGGGAAGAAAATTTATTAATGGGATGGTGGCCTGCCAAAGGCGTGGCTCCACGGATTTTACAAAGTTTAAAAAAAAATGGTAAATATAAAAGGGAGGGTACATTGAACACGATGACCACTATTATCTCTAACAACTTTGAATGTCTTGTTCGGAGGCTTCAGATTCGGAGTCTTTAGACAATTGATGTGCCCCCAAACGAATCACGACCAATCCGATGTAGTTACTTTGTCTTTTGATCCTTAATTTTTGCATAGGTCGTCCTTTCAGATCTTTGACCTATCAGGATGATTATTTCTGTTTATGTCTCTAATTTTTGCCTGGACCGCCTTTTCAGGTTTTCAGTCCACCGAGACGTTTTTTTTTGTTTTTAGACAAAGTATTTCTTGACTACATCGGAATTCACAGGACGCGGAAAGTCCTCGCCGTCCATTGTTGTGAGAATCAAGGCTCCCTCGGAGAAAACTCTTTTGACGACATACGGGCCTTCGTAGTTAGGCGTCCATTTTCCCCTAGAGTCGGGTTGAAAAGATAGGATCCTTTTGAGCACGAGGTCTCCTTCTTGGATTTCACGGGGACGAACCTTCTTGTCAAAAGCTTGTTTCATCCTCTGTTGATACAGTTGTCCATGACACAAAGCAGTCATGCGTTTTTCCTCAATTAAATTCAACTGATCGTATCTGTTTTGACACCATTCAGCCTCTGACAACTTAGCTTCCATCAAGATTCTCAATGACGTGATTTCGACTTCTACGGGGAGCACTGCTTCCATGCCGTATACTAAAGAGAAAGGGGTTTCCCCTGTTGATGTACGTACTGAAGTACGATATCCGTGCAAGGCATATGGTAGCATCTCATGCCAGTCCTTGTAGGTGACTACCATCTTTTGCACTATTTTCTTGATGTTTTTGTTTGCAGCTTCAACCGCACCATTCATCTGAGGCCTATAAGGAGAAGAGTTATGATGCTCGATCTTGAACTCTTCGCATAGCTCTTTCATCATTTTGTTATTCAGATTGGTCCCATTGTCCGTGATGATCTTGTTGGGAATACCATATCGACAGATGATATGATTCTTAATAAATCGGACCACCACTTGTTTGGTGACATTGGCATACGATGCAGCTTCAACCCATTTGGTGAAGTAGTCAATTGCCACTAGGATGAAGCGATGTCCATTTGAAGCTTTGGGTTCAATCCTACCAATCATGTCAATGCCCCACATGGAGAAAGGCCATGGGGAAGAGAGGACATTCAGAGCCGTTGGTGGCATATGGATCTTGTCCGCATAAATTTGACATTTATGGCATTTCCTGGCATGTTTGTAGCAATCGCTTTCCAATGTCATCCAGTAATATCCGGCTCTCAAGATCTTTCTAGCCATTGTGTGTCCGCTGGAATGAGTTCCAAAGGAACCCTCATGGATCTCATGCATTATAATATCCGCTTCTTGCTCATCAACACATCTGAGTAGCACCATATCAAAATTCCTCTTGTATAAAACTTCTCCATTTAGAAAGAAGTTGCCAGCTAATCTTCGCTGAGTTTTCTTATCCTTGTTGGATGCCTCATGTGGGTACTCTTGCTTTTGGAGGAAACATTTGATGTCATGGAGCCATGGCTGGTTATCTATGACTGCTTTGGCTGCAAATACATGTGCGGGCCTTTCTAGGTGCTGAACCTTGATTGTTGGAATTTCATTCCGGCGGCTGACCTCATACATAGAAGACAAGGTTGCCAAAGCATCTGCCATCTGATTCTCATCTCGAGGAATGTGATGCAGCTTGACTTTGCTGAAAAAGGTTAGCAAACGTCTTGCGTAATCTTTGTAAGGAATCAAGCCGGTGTGGCGAGTTTCCCAATCTCCATTGATTTGATTAATCACAAGAGCTGAGTCTCCATAAATATCGAGGTTCTTGATCCTTAGATCAATGGCTTCCTCAATTCCCAAGATACAAGCTTCATACTCTGCCATATTGTTTGTACAGTCGAATGATAGTCTTGCAGCAAAAGGGAGATGTTTGCCCTCGGGAGTGACGATGACTGCCCCAATTCCATTGCCATAGACATTGACAGCTCCATCAAAGATTAACTTCCATCTAGACTCGGGATCTGGACCTTCGCCGAGTAATGGCTCGTCACAATCCTTCATCTTTAGATACATGATTTCTTCATCGGGGAAATCAAACTTAATTGGCTGATAATCCTCAATTGGTTGATGAGCCAAATGGTCGGCAAGAATACTGGCTTTGATGGCCTTCTGAGTGTGATACTCGATGTCATATTCTGATAACAACATCTGCCAACGGGCGATCCTTCCGGTCAAAGCGGGCTTTTCAAAGATGTACTTGATCGGATCCATTTTGGATATCAGCCAAGTAGTATGATTGAGCATGTAGTGACGAAGACGCCTAGTAGCCCAGGCTAATGCACAACAAGTCTTCTCGAGTAAAGAGTATCGGGACTCGCAGTCCGTAAACTTCTTGCTTAGGTAGTAGACGGCATGCTCCTTCCTACCGGTCTCATCTTGTTGTCCGAGTACACAACCCATGGAGTCCTCCAATACGATTAAGTACATGATTAAAGGTCTTCCTTCGACGGGAGGAATAAGTATTGGAGGTTCTAGCAGGTACTCCTTAATGCTGTTAAAAGCTTTCTGGCAATCCTCTGTCCATACCACCTCTTGATTTTTGCAGAGTAGCTTGAAGATGGGCCCACAGGTGGCTGTCATATGGGATATGAATCTGGAGATGTAATTCAAACGCCCTAGAAATCCTCTTACTTGCTTCTCAGTTTGAGGAGCAGGCATTTCTCTGATAGCTTTGACTTTATCGGGATCTACTTCGATACCCTTTTGACTGACAATGAAACCTAGGAGTTTTCCCGATCTCACGCCGAATGTACATTTGTTGGGGTTCAGGCGAAGCCGATATTTTCTCAGGCGTTGAAACATCTTTAACAAATACTCGACATGCTCCTCTTCAGTTCCTGATTTGACAATCATGTCGTCGACATATACCTCGATTTCCTTGTGTATCATGTCGTGGAAGAGAGTGGTCACGCCCCTTTGGTAGGTAGCACCCGCATTTGTTAAGCCAAAAGGCATCACTTGATAGCAAAAGGTGCCCCAAGGTGTAATGAAAGACGTCTTTTCTCTATCTTCAACAACCATTTTAATCTGATTGTATCCAGAAAAGCCATCCATGAAGGAGAATACCTTGGATTTGGCAGTGTTGTCGACTAATATGTCAATGTGGGGTAAAGGGAAGTCGTCTTTTGGACTAGCTTTGTTTAAATCTCGGTAGTCGACGCACATCCTGACTTTACCATCTTTCTTGGGAACAGGCACTATGTTGGCCAACCATTGAGGATATTCTGATGTAACAAGAAATCCAGCATTAATCTGTTTTTGCACTTCCTCTTTGATCTCGAGAGCCATGTTAGGGCGAGTCCTTCTCAACTTCTGCTTGACATGCGAACATTCAGGTTTTAGAGGTAAATGGTGCTCCACAATCTCATGATCCAATCCTGGCATATCTTGGTATGACCATGCAAAAATATCCACATACTCTTCAAGAAGCTTGATTATTTTCTCTTTGACGGACGCATCCAACAATGCTCTAATCTTAATTTCCTTCTTTTCTTTTTCAGAACCCAAGTTAATAACCTCTACTGCTTCCTCATGAGGCTGAATGGTCTTCCTCTCTTGCTCTAATAGACGCTTGATCTCATCCGGAATTTCTTCATCCTCTTCCTCTCCCGCTTCGTAAACAGAGAATTCAAAGTTGGGAGGGAGCCTAGGGTTAAGGTGCTCGACGGGTTTATTGGTGCTTAGTCTGCATATGATGGATGATTGATTTTAGTAAAAATGAAAAATGCAGACTCTTTGAAATTGAAAATAGAAAATATATTTTTGGTTTTTTGTATTACCATTTTTTTTGAAAATAACAAAAAGAAAAAGACAACGTAGAAATACGTAAAGGTTGTGATAGAAACAACGATTTTTATTAATTGATGATAGTACATTAAACAAGCCCTACATGAGTCTCCTTTCGCTTCGGGCGAGACGAAGGGTTTTTTTGAAAAAAGATAAATAAACAAACACATTACTTTGAAGACTGAATAACAGAAGGAACATCGACAGCAACCCCAATTGCGGCAAGCTCCTCCGGGCAGTTACAAGGACATGTGCTTGTTTCTTCCGGCCCATCTTCAGTGATGGCAGTTAGCTTCCTTTGTGGAATGAATGAAACTGGCACTGCGGAAAATGTTCTCGAGCGGTTCAATGCTAGTGATTTGGTTCGGTAACTCTTGTAGTTGGAGTGAAACCTAACCCTTCTCTATGCTTACGCTCCGGCAGACTTATCATCTTTCCCCAATCCGGGAGTAAGTCATCTTGTACCACTCTTTGTGCACTCTTGAAAGAAGACATGGGGGCTCCGTTCTTTGTGGCACTCTCATCATCTAAGGAAAGACCTTGGAATGATTTCCCATCCTCAATATCAGCACCGATGAAAGAGAAAGTTGACAAATGGCTTACCAACAGAGCTTCCTCTCCTCCCACAGTTACTAGCTTTCCATTTTTCACAAATTTCAGCTTTTGATGCAGTGTGGACGTCACTGCTCCGGCCTCATGAATCCACGGTCGGCCTAACAAACAACTGTACGCTGCTTGTATATCCATTATTTGGAAGGTAATTTGGAAAACGGATGGTCCAATTGTAATGGGTAAATCCACCTCCCCGATCACCGATTTCTTCGAGCCATCGAAGGCTTTAACGACTACCCCACTTTGTCTCATGGGGGTCCCTTGGTAGGAAAGTTGGTCAAGGGTTGTTTTGGCCATTACATTCAATGAAGAGCCGGTGTCCACAAGTACGTTTGATAAAGCATCAGACTTGCAGTTCACTGATATGTGTAACGCCAGATTATGGTGCCTTCCTTGTTCGGGGAGTTCCTTATCAGCTGAAGCTCAAGCTATTGCAGACAGTGATGTTTCCGATAATGCCTCCGAATTGGCCAAGGGTTATGTCGTGCTCCACAAAGGCTTGGTCTAAGACTCTCATTAATGATTCTCTATGAGCGTCGGAGTTTAGCAATAAGGACAACATAGAGATCTTGGAAGGCGTTTGCATCAACTGGTCCACGACCTTGTATTCGCTCTTCTTGATTAGCTTTAACACCTCATCGAGATCCGAATCGGCATTAGCCCCACTGGGTTGACCTACATCTTTGCTTGTGCAGGGATCTTGGGTTTGCTTTGGTTTAAATACCGGGGTACTGACCTTCTCTTGGACTGCTGTGGGAAGAACACGTCCACTCCTTAGCACTTTGCTACTGTCCGTGATGTTACCGACAGGGGCTAAGGGGGGAATAGGTACCTCTTGACCGTTGTTCAACATGGTTGCAAGGTACTTGTAAGGAACTGCTTTGTTGGAAGTGTATGGGGCAGGTCCCGGTAAACATATTACGAGTGGAGTAGCAGCAGGCTCCTGGCTGCTGAAAGCTAACTCCAAGTGTTCCGGGATATCAAACTCCGGGATTATAACACATACACTTTTGTCCCTTTTTGTGACAATAAGCTCCTTTTTGTCCATTAGTCCTTGTATGTCGTTTTGGATTTGCATACATCCTTGAGGACTTTCCGAACACTCTTTGCAACTAGCATGATCATGTTTGAACATAGTTGCCTTACACATCTTGATGTGTAGTGGAACCAGAGGCGTCCTGATATCTTGGGCCTTCAAGATAGGACTGGTTTCTTGATGCTCTTGAACCATGTTGATAGAGGAGCCATGGTTCGGCAGAGGGTTGGTTTGGACATTTGGATTTGAGTCCTTGAAGGTTAGAACCTTGGTACGGATCAGCCTTTGAACCTCATTTTTAAGAGGGAAGCAATGTTCAATGTCAGTGACCCTGGTGCCCCTTGGTGGAAAGCACAAGGTAAGGTCAGGGCGATACCATATAGGTAATACACTTGGTACGGGAGGTGGTGCTCTTGTTTGTACAAGATTTCTTGCAATTAAAGCAGGGATCAAGTCCGCGTACTTCATGGGTATCGGGTCGAATGCCGTTCTTGGGCGATTCTGATGATTGAAGGGTTGTTGAGGGTTTTGAGGTCGGAATTGCTGCTGACCTTGCGGGCGAGGTTGTTGATAATGTGGTTGTGGGATTTTGTGGGTGTTGTTGTTGATATGATTGTCGATAATGAGGGGGAGGCCTTTGTGGGACCTGAATTTGGTAGTTTGGAGGTGTACAGATGGAAGGTGAAATGGCAGAGACATGTGGATATGCCGAGTACCCTTGATGAGTTCCTCCATGGCCGATCATGCCAATATCCTGCTCTTTCTTTCTTGGGTAGCTACCCCTGAATCTTTTGTACTGCTAGAGGGAGCACTTTCCTTCACTAAGCGTCCTTCTCGGACCGCATCCTCCAAGCGTACGCCCATGCTCACCATTTCTGTGAAGTCACTTGGCGCACTTGCAATCATTCACTCATAGTAAAAGGAACCAAGAGTGTTCAAAAAGATCTTGGTCATTTCCTTTTCTTCTAGAGGTGGGCTAATCTGAGCTGCAACCTCTCTCCACCTTTGTGCATACTCCTTAAAGGTCTCTTTGTCCTTTTGGGTCATGGCTCGGAGCTGGTCCCGGTCCGGGGCCATGTCCAAGTTGTATTTATATTGGCGGACAAATGCCTCTCCCAAGTCGTTGAAGGTTTGGATCTTGGTGCTATCCAAACCCATGTACCACTTTAAAGCGGCACCGGTTAAACTATCCTGGAAGTAGTGGATGAGCAATTGATGATTGTCGGTTTGAGTCGACATTTTCCTAGCGTACATCACTAGGTGACTTTGCGGGCAAGTGTTCCCCTTATACTTTTCAAAATCCGGGACCTTAAACTTAGGAGGGATTTTGACGTTGGGTACAAGACAGAGGATCATGGGCGTTTTTCCCGAATAAATCTTCCCTCGGAGGGCTTTAATTTCCTTTTGCATCTCATCAAATTTTCTTGGAAATCAGCCATCCTATCTTGGGCACCTAAACTTTCGGCATGAAAGATAGGCCCGTGATCAAACGGAGTGGTATGAACCACCGGCGCTGAGAAGGCCGCAGTAGCCTGGGTGAAGGTAACCTCGGGTTGAGAGACCGGAGTCTCTTGAAGAGTAGTGGGAATAGGGATGAATTCCTCACCAAAGTCGAATGGCATGCCCCATGTACAACCGGGGGGTCTAGTGTATTGCTGAGCACCGGCATGTAATGTTGGGGTTGAAGTAGATGCTGACGCTTGAGCTTGAGAGCTAGAGGGAGGAGGAGGTGTTGTGGATTTGTGCGGCCGCTAGTAACTTACTAACTCCGTTAACTTTTCCATCTCCGTCCGCATAGATGTCAACTCTCCACGGAGCTCCTGATTCTCTTGTTCTAAATTTTCCATCTTCTTCCTTATGGTTGCTCGGGTAGTTGTATGTGTGGGTTGCTTTGGGACGACGAGCCACTTTTCCTTGACGGGAAGACGCGTAGTGTTGCGAATGAAATGCGAACACCGAAGACTCAATTCGGATTATAAGAAATCCTGAGGATAAGAAAAGGGAAATGAGTTTTGGACTCGAAGACGAACGTATGCATGATATGAATGATGTATGTAAATGTATGAAATTTTTTTATTTTGCTTTACAAGGAAATTAAAAAGTGTGCAATTAATATTAGCAATTAGAAATATTAAAGGCCGGGAAATTAACATAGTCCAAAATATATTTATTTGATTGAATAACATTGAGATTACAAAGCTGTAATTAATGCTAATACAAATCAAATAGCCGCTCCGTTTTTCGCACTTGTCTATTTCCTCCCTATAGAAGTCTACAGTATCCTTGCAGAACTTCATGAACTTCTGGATCTCTTTAGGGATGACAAAGTAAGGCATGACCATCTCGGCCTTTGCTAGTTTCTTCGGAAGTTTGGCAATGACCAAGTTTGAGAATGCGACCAATCTAGTGAAGTCCTCACTTAGTCGGGTGGCGTCTTGCCATACAAACTCAATTACTTCCTTGCGTTGGGCTAGCTGGATATTTGCACTTCTAATCTCATCAAGGAGTCGTGCAATATGGTTTCCATGCTCTCTTGCAATCTTATCGAAGTATTCTTCAAATTTCTTGATGTCCGCTTCGAGACGATTGCATTGTAGCTTCCCTTGATGAGAAAGACCTTCATATCTTTGCCGTTGGACACGTTCGGCTTGGAGCTGCTCTTTGTAGTCCTTTACGACTTCTTGGAGTTGTTGATCTTTCTCTTGAAATTTCAACCTCCATTTCTTTTGAGCTTCGATGGCTAGCTCGCCGAACTTTTTGAGTTCTTGGTTGGAATGCAAGATTCTTTCCAACTCCTCGTCCTTGGCTACAAGGTTGGCATCCGCACTAACCAAACCACCTCCAATCCAATCTCTCTTCCCCTCGGAGATCTTTAGCCGCTTTTGGCACACTAGGAGAGAATTTGTCGCTTCATCTCAATCTCTCTTTGTCCTAGTGATTTCTCCTAAAGCTTGAAGGTGCTTTAATTCTAACTCTCCATTTTTATTTTGGAGTTCTCGAATTTTAGCTTTGAGCTCCTCCGCTTCTTTGTTGGGAATGGTTGTGCTTGGCTTAGGTGTAGGAGGTTTTGGAGGGCATATGACCTCAAAGGGTAGCTTGATTGTTTTAACCCTCTTCTTCACCCATTGAGTATAGAGAGGCTTGGCCACACAATTCTTCTTGCCAACCCTTCCTTTGCGCACTTGGCTCCAAGCCCTTTGGATTCTTTCTAGCAAGGCCGGGTCTTGATCTCCTTCCCTTAAGAAGAAAGGTTCTAACAAGAGATCACCGGGTTTGTCTTCCATGGGATAGCCTAGCTGGCGGAGAGAGAAGACCGGATTGTAGTTAATGCATCCCTTAGTACCAATGAGGGGTACATTAGGGAAATCCCCGCAACTTAGGATGACTTCCGGGTCCTCTAAATCCGGGGAAAACCAATGGATATCCTTCTCGGTAAGAGCTAACATTCTTTGTGACCATTGAAGCTTGGCCCGGTTTTCCATAAAATCCCGGCTTCTTGGCATATGGGATGTCAACCAAATTTGTACCAAAGAAGTACAACAAGAAATTGTGCGTCCTCTCCCTTGTCCATGCCTTGAATAAAGGGAATGATAAAAATCCGCCAAAAGGGTGGGAACCGGATTTTTAGTCATGAACACTTTTATGGTCGGAAGGTCTACAAAGTCGTCCATATTGGGGAATAGAACTATTCCATACACCAAAAGGGCTAGGATTGCGTTGAATGCTTTCCCCTCCTTGTTAGCCAACAAAAACCGAGCTTGGGTCTCCAAGAACCTTCTCGTGAAACCCTTAATGTTCCCTCTAGTTTCCAACTGAAGTGCTATGTCTTGAACATTAAGGTGTAAGGATTCGGCGATGGCCTCTAAAGTAGGGTCTTTTCCCGGACCGAGATAAAGCCCATGATCTTTCATGCTACAACCCAAAATCTTCTCAAATTCTTCCAAGGTTGGAGCTAATTGGAAGTCTTGAAAGGTAAAGCACCGGAGAGGTGGGTCAAAGAATTGAGCCAAAGTGGTTAAAGCCACCGAATCTATCTTCACGGGTAGGAGGTCGAGTATTAGTCCATAACTTGCTTCGAAGTTGCTCTTGTCGACCGAAGAGAGCCGTCTACTCAAAGCTAGCAAACTTTCCACTTTAGGGGCCTTGATCTTGAAAGCGAGCGTGTTTCTATTTTTGGAGGCCATATTTCTTTGCTAATATTTGGTTGCTCTTTTTAATTTCCTATAAAGCAAAGTGATATGCGAAAATTATTTTCATGAATGTGAATGCATGGTATGCATAGGTATGACATGTATGTTCAAAATTTCCCCCCATCCTCACATGTAGGCTCTAAAGATGAGATTTCCTAAAAAGGTCCCTAGAGTCATGGATCCCACATGGAATTAAGGTCGTCGATTGCGAACTTCGCATGACTTCAATTCATTCCAAGTGAAAATCTCCTCTAGGCGGGGTTTGGCATCCTACCTCACGGACATACGTCAACGCGGGCTTCCGCTCACAACCACCATTCTAACTTAATTTTCTCTCGAGCTCGGGTAGAGAGCCTCACACGTCCGGCATTAACCCGAACAATGTGGAGTAACATCGCTCAAGTAACAACCCCACAATTGATATATATTGATATGAAGCGATATGAAATATAAATATAGAGCAAAAGAATAGAAACAAATAATGACAATAAGCTACAAACACGCAAGTAAAATAAAACAATTTAGCCTAAAAGCCGACTGAGATAGGCTTGACTCGTCATACAAAAACAAAGTGTTTTATGCATGTCCCCAGTGAAGTCGCCATTTTTGTCGCGTCGAATTTCAGATATCAAGCTATTGGGAAGCGTTGAATCACTAATTTTAAATCACGACTGAACTTTTAATTTTTCGGGGAGAAAAGGAAAAAAGTTCGAAATTACCTTTAAAAAGAGATTTTAGGTTCGAGAGTCGATTATGCGAGGGGAAGGTATTAGCACCCCTCACATCCGTTGTACTCAACGGGAACCTCTTAGTCGACTTAGGCTTAAAATGTTTTCAAAGTTTTGCTTGCGTGTTTGAACATATAAAAGGGAAAAAGAAAATATGATACGAAGGGAAAAAAAAGTTTTATTAACGGGCTTGACAAGATGTGAATCCTGCTCCTACGTATCTCCCGGTGAGTGGAGAATTCAAAGCGTACGTAGTTCTTTGGGTAGAAAAAATTTGTATGTTGGTTCGTTTTAATTAAAAAAGATTTGAAAACGCACAAAGGCGTAAAACGTTTAATGATAAAAGAGACGAACGCACATTAAGGCGATGGAACTCGCACAAGGCGTAAAAGTTTAAAGATAAAAAACGACGGACGCACATTAAGGCGATGGAAACTCGCACAAGGCGTAAAAGCTTTGAAAGATAAAAAGACGGGCGCACATTAAGGCGATGGAACTCGCACAAGGTGTAAAAGCTTAAAGAGAGAACGCGCAAAGGCGCGAAAAGGTTCGAATTGGCCACGAGGGCCAAGAAAAGTTTTAAAATTGGTCACGGGGACCAAAGAAAGTTTAAATTGACCACGAGGCCAAGAAAAGGGTTAAACCGTTGGACGCGTATGAAAATGGAATGACGATTGCCCGAACGACGAGACATTGGTCACGCATTCGTGCAACCGGGGTTTGGAGAGACATACGTCAAACTATTCCTTTTTCATTCAAGCTCTTGCTTCGTTGAAACTCAAAGAAATCTCAAAGGGGCAAAACACTTGGTTAGAAACTTAAAGGAAAGTTGTACAAAGAAAAACGAACAAATTTGTTGTTCGAGTTCATTGAAAATCATGAACATAACTTGTTGCTTAAGTTATTGGAACTCAAGAACAAGTGTTATTCAAGTTGAAAGGTGAACAAAATAAAAAAAAAACATGCATAAGTTTGGAAAATGCACAAGTTCGGCTCAATTTGAGTTTGGTTTAAAAAGTGAGCAAGTTCGGCTTAAGTTCATGTTTGGATTGAAAATCATGAACAAATGTCATTGTTCAAGTTTAGTTTTGAAGAAAAAGTACTTAGCTTATTGCTCAAGCTTGATTTTGAAAATTTAAGAACATAACTTGTTTTGCAAGTTACTCAAAATTAATTGCACGAACTTGTGTAATTTCCAAAGACATGCAAAATTCTTGATGTGGTTTGAACAAAAAATGATTTTAACCCTCTATGGTTCTGAATCAACAGGTTGGAACCTCAAAAATTTGGCCTTTGGAAGCCTGATTCATGTTCTGAGTTTTCACAGCCTTCGCAGAGCAACCAGAACTTGGCTCTGCGAAGTCAGGTTCTGATATGGTCGCTCTGCGAACATGACTTTGCTCTGCGAAGTATGCGAAAAATTGAACTCAGAAGCTGCTTCTGAACAGAAGTTCAGAAGCTGCTCCTGAGCAAGCTTCAGAACCTAAATGGGGTTAAAAAGCTTTGCAAATTTGGAAGAAAAGGAGTATAACAACTCAGTTTTAGCACTTTGCCACTTTGAGATTCCTTTTGAGTTTCAAAAGGGGTTTTTGCACAAAATGAAATTTAACAAAACAAAAGATGCAAACAGCAAATCAAAATGAAATATAGAGGCTTTAGGATACTTACAGAACTCCTAGCAATGCTTGTGCAAGAGATAGGAAGTGGCTTGCTTGATTGATTTTGCAAAGTTGGGATATTAGAGGTTATGGACAAATAACACTAATTGGTTTTTGCTTTGAGTTGAACTGCTTTTCTACTCTCACAATGCTGCAATGTAATGGTTTTTCAAGTGTATTTTGGTGTAAACTTTGTGTGAATGAATGTGTTCAATTATGTGTAATCCTTGTGCAAGGCATTCCTTTTATAGGCCAAAATGAAATCCAATGCAATGATGAGAAAATCTCTAGGACATAGCTGATTTGTGGGCTAAAACCAGGCTAAATTGCTTTGCATTTAATGCTAAAGGATAGAAGTTGCTTTGCCTTGTGCCAAGGGTCAAGACTTTGGCTGATCTCAGCCACAAATGCAGCTGATCCTTGATAGCAATGATGAGAAAAATCTGAAAAAACAGAGCAGCTGCAATTGGGTGATTCTTGGGATCAATCCTTGCAATCCTGAGAGGTCAAGCAAGGAAAACGTGTACTGCCATGTACAGAGAGATTGGGGGAAGCAAAAGGAGCATGTGGGCTGGTGTGAGGGAGGAGAAATACAGCTGAAAACAGGGCACACCAAACAGCTTTTTTTTGGGCAAGAAACCACTTGTGTTTGACTGGTTTTGGGGGAGAAAGAAGGAAGGAAAGGGAACAAGTAGCTGGCTGGCAAGCTCAGGGTTAATGATAGGTCAATTGGGAGGGACAAGAGCTGACCAAGGGCAGCCCAATTGCTTGAGCACATGCTAGGTTGGAAGAAAAACCATCTTTCCTCAACCTTTAATGTCACACATTTGATTAAGCTTTGCTGCATCATTCCAGCCACAAATTGGCAATAACAATGATAATAATAATGATAAAGGATAATAACAATAAAGATAAAAGAAAGCTAAATCAAAGAAATCAATTTCTGCAAAAATTCGCAGAGTTCGCAGTTGCGAAGGTAACTTCGCAGTGCGAAACTCCCCCTTTTTTGTATTTTTTTGTATTTTCCTTAAAATAAACAAAATAAAATAAAATAATAAAAATGAATAATGATAATGGTAAGGGTAATAATGAAAGTGATAATGGAAAAACTAGTAATGATAATAATAATAAAGATAATAATAAAATGATGAAAAGTTAATAATATTAGTAATAAATTAAAAAAAAATAATGATAATAACTAATCAATAATAAACATTGATAAAAAAAAGATAATACTAATAATAAAATATTAAACACAAAAGTAATGGTTTAATAAGGATAATGATAATGTTAATAAAGGTGGTAATGCTTATGGTGATAAAATGTAAATAAAATCCAACAACAAAAAATGAAATAATAAAAAGTAATAAATGATGAAATAATAAAAGATAAAACAAAGAAAAATATGAGTCAAAAAATGGGGTATGACAAATGCCCCTATTTAAGTTTCTTCGCCCCGGAGATAAAAAGTGAAATTTTGAAATTGATGGGTCGAAGAGACTTAAATATAAAGTACGCCATTTTTGACTGAATATTTTTCTTGAATTGTAAATGTTATGAATGCATGTATGCGAACGTTATGAATGCTTGTAATGCAAATATGAATGCAAAGACGACAAAGATGACCACACTGGGGATAAAAAGAGACAAAGGGATACCCGGGTTCGTTAAAGAAGCGGGATCCGACTCTACTGGGGTAACATGGTTCCACTGGGGAAAGGGTTGTCTACTATCGGAATGATAGCTTAATAAAGACAACAGATCAAAATCCCTTGGTGGCTTCACCGGGGATTTCATCTTACCTACTACCATTATGATGGTAGCTTAATGAAGGTAAGAGAAGACAGAGTATGCTAATCACTGGGGAAATTGTTTTACCTACTACCGTTGCGACGGCAGCTTAATGAAGGTAAAAATGTAAATGTCAGCCGTTCGGGTTAAATTCCGAACTGCCACTGGGGATAAGAAAACAAAGGATAAAAGTCAGCTGTTCGGGTTAAATTCCGAACTACCACTGATGACAAAGAAAACAAAAGGGTGGATGTCAGCTGTTCGGTTAAATTCCGAACTGCTGATGACAAGAAAACAAGGGTGAACGTCAATCATTCGGGTTAAATTCCGAACTGGCACCGTTGGTAAGAAACAAAGGTAAAGGTCAGCTGTTCGGGTTAAATTCCGACTACCACTGAACGCGAAACAAAGGGGTAAAAGTCAGCTGTTCGGGTTAAATTCCGAACTACCACTGAATGATGAGAAAACAAAGGTATAAAGTCAGCTGTTCAGGTTAAATTCCGAACTACCACTGAATGATGAAAACAAAGGTTAAAAGTCAGTTGTTCGGGTTAAATTCTGAACTACCACTGAAGACAGGGATAAAAAAGGTTAAAAATCAGCTGTTCGGGTTAAATTCCGAACTACCACCGAAGACAGAGAAAACAAAGGTATAAGTCAGCTGTTCGGGTTAAATTCCGAACTACTACTGAAGACAGGCAACAAAATAAACGTCAGCTGTTCGGGTTAAATTCCGAACTACCACTGAAGAGACATAGATAAAACTGTGCACAAGTGTTCGTTAAAGAACTGTCACTTGGCAACAATACTGGGGGACATGAACAAGCTGTTCACTGAGGAACTGCCACTTGGCATAAAGACATAATAAAAAGATGCGCAAGCTGTTCGTTTGAATCACTTGGCATAAAAAGGTGACATCTTTGGACCAGACAGACTGGGGATGACACTTGGGGAAAGGAGTTACGAATCGTTCGATTGATTGGTGAGACTCATGGTGGTTAAGCAACCATGTATGAATGATATTGTGGTATGTTGTATGCATGAATGTACATATGCATGAATGTATGAATGTACAAATGTACAAATGTACGACTTTCACTGGGAATGTTGTGTGAAAGATTGACTTGTAATGGGGATACACAAATCGTTCGTCAAAGAACTGCCCCTTGGTATAAGAATATGATGAAAGGTGCACAGCTATCCGTTAAAGAACTACCACTTGGCAAAAAAGGAGGTGACATTCACAGACCAGACAGACTGGGGATGACGCCTAACTGATTTGATTAATGGTACGACCGACAAACTTGACGAGACAAGATTAGACCGGTAAAAAATGAAAAGTGGACCGACGTCGCATTGCAAACACTCGGTAATCTTCAAATGGGGATGATGCCACAGGGGATACATCAAAAAATTGACGGGATAAAAGCCGCGATAACTGATGAAGAAAATAAATACCTCACGGGGAGATTGCTAATCCACTAGGGGAATCGTGCTAATCCGCTGGGAGAAGAACTGGTGATTCCGCCGGGAATGCTTATGCTTTGGTTGGCTAATCTTTGCCTGAATCGTCCTTTCGGGCTCTCGATTCATTAGGGATATTCCCTTTTGATTGACTGATGATTTTGCTAGGGAATCCCTCTTAGCAATTGACCATGCTTGGCCTGCGAAGCTTCATCCGTTTTCGGACAAAGTATTGATGCACACTTCAAATATTCATGAGTTCAGAAGAATGTGTTTGTTATTTTATAAAAGATAAAAGACTCACAAAATAATTTTGAAAAAAGTTTTGTTTTAAAGTACTATCATCAAAAAATAGAAATGAATGAATAGAATAAAATGGGAATTTGATAAAAGGTAAAGTAATGCTGGGAAGAAAATTTATTAATGGGGTGGTGGCCTGCCAAAGGCGTGGCTCCACGGATTTTACAAAGTTTAAAAAAATGGTAAATATAAAAGGGAGGGTACATTGAACACGATGACCACTATTATCCCTAACAACTTTGAATCCCTTGTTCGGATGCTTCAGATTCGGAGTCTTTAGACAATTGATGTGCCCCCAAACGAATCACGACCAATCCGATGTAGTTACTTTGTCTTTTGATCCTTAATTTTTGCATAGGTCGTCCTTTCAGATGTTTGACCTATCAGGATGATTATTTCTGTTTATGTCTCTAATTTTTGCCTGGACCGCCTTTTCAGGTTTTCAGTCCACCGAGACGTTCTTTTTTTTGTTTCTAGACAAAGTATTTCTTGACTATATCGGAATTCACAGGACGCGGAAAATCCTCGCCGTCCATTGTTGTGAGAATCAAGGCTCCTCCGGAGAAAACTCTCTTGACGACATAAGCGCCTTCGTAGTTAGGCGTCCATTTGCCCCTAGAATCGGGTTGAAAAGATAGGATCCTTTTGAGCACGAGGTCTCCTTCTTGGATCTCACGGGGACGAACCTTCTTGTCAAAAGCTTGTTTCATCCTCTGTTGATACAGTTGTCCATGACACAAGGCAGTCATGCGTTTTTCCTCAATTAAGTTCAACTGATCGTATCTGTTTTGACACCATTCAGCCTCTGACAACTTAGCTTCCATCAAGATTCTCAATGACGGGATTTCGACTTCTACGGGGAGCACTGCTTCCATGCCGTATACTAAAGAGAAAGGGGTTGCCCCTGTTGATGTTCGTACTGAAGTACGATACCCGTGCAAGGCATATGGTAGCATCTCATGCCAGTCTTTGTATGTGACTACCATCTTTTGCACTATTTTCTTGATGTTTTTGTTTGCAGCTTCAACTGCGCCATTCATCTGGGGTCTATAAGGAGAAGAGTTATGATGCTCGATCTTGAACTCCTTGCATAGCTCCTTCATCATTTTGTTATTCAGATTGGTCCCATTGTCCGTGATGATCTTGTTGGGAATACCATATCGACAGATGATATGATTCTTAATAAATCGGACCACCACTTGTTTGGTGACGTTGGCATATGATGCAGCTTCAACCCATTTGGTGAAGTAGTCAATTGCCACTAGGATGAAGCGATGTCCATTTGAAGCTTTGGGTTCAATCCTACCAATCATGTCAATTCCCCACATGGAGAAAGGCCATGGGGAAGAGAGGACATTCAGAGCCGTTGGTGGCATATGGATCTTGTCCGCATAAATTTGGCATTTATGGCATTTCCTGGCATGCTTGTAGCAATCGCTTTCCAAGGTCATCCAGTAATATCCGGCCCTTAAGATCTTCCTAGCCATTGTGTGTCCGCTGGAATGAGTTCCAAAGGAACCTTCATGTATCTCATGCATTATAAGATCCTGCTTCTTGCTCATCAACACATCTGAGTAGCACCATATCAAAATTCCTCTTGTATAAAACTTCTCCATTTAGAAAGAAGTTGCCAGCTAATCTTCGCTGAGTTTTCTTATCCTTGTTGGATGCCTCATGTGGGTACTCTTGCTTTTGGAGGAAACATTTGATGTCATGGAGCCATGGCTGGTTATCTATGACTGCTTTCGGCTGCAAATACATGTGCGGGCCTTTCTAGGTGCTGAACCTTGATTGTTGGAATTTCATTCCGGCGGCTGACCTCATACATAGAAGACAAGGTTGCCAAAGCATCTGCCATTTGATTCTCATCTCGAGGAATGTGATGCAGCTTGACTTTGTTGAAAAAGGTTAGCAAACGTCTTGCGTAATCTTTGTAAGGAATCAAGCCGGTGTGGCGAGTTTCCCAATCTCCATTGATTTGATTAATCACAAGAGCTGAGTCTCCATAAATATCGAGGTTCTTGATCCTTAGATCAATGGCTTCCTCAATTCCCAAGATACAAGCTTCATACTCTGCCATATTGTTTGTACAGTCGAATGATAGTCTTGCAGCAAAAGGGAGATGTTTGCCCTCAGGGGTGACGATGACTGCCCCAATTCCATTGCCATAGACATTGACAGCTCCATCAAAGATTAACTTCCATCTAGACTCGGGATCTGGACCTTCGCCGAGTAGTGGCTCGTCACAATCCTTCATCTTTAGATACATGATTTCTTCATCGGGGAAGTCAAACTTAATTGGTTGATAATCCTCAATTGGTTGATGAGCCAAATGGTCGGCAAGAATACTGGCTTTGATGGCCTTCTGAGTGTGGATACTCGATGTCATATTCTGATAACAACATCTGCCAACGGGCGATCCTTCCGGTTAAGGCGGGCTTTTCAAAGATGTACTTGATTGGATCCATTTTGGATATCAGCCAAGTAGTATGATTGAGCATGTAGTGACGAAGACGCCTAGTAGCCCAGGCTAATGCACAACAAGTCTTCTCGAGTAGAGAGTATCGGGACTCGCAGTCCGTAAACTTCTTGCTTAGGTAGTAGACGGCATGCTCCTTTCCTACCGGTCTCAGTCTTGTTGTCCGAGTACACAACCCATGGAGTCCTCCAATACGATTAAGTACATGATTAAAGGTCTTCCTTCGACTGGAGGAATAAGTATTGGAGGTTCTAGCAGGTACTCCTTAATGCTGTTAAAAGCTTTCTGGCAATCCTCTGTCCATACCACCTCTTGATTTTTGCGGAGCAGCTTGAAGATGGGCCCACAAGGTGGCTGTCATATGGGATATGAATCTAGAGATGTAATTTAAACGTCCCTAGAAATCCCCTTACTTGCTTCTCAGTTTGAGGAGCAGGCATTTCTCTGATAGCTTTGACCTTATCGGGATCTACTTCGATACCCTTTTGACTGACAATGAAACCTAGGAGTTTTCCCGATCTCACGCCGAATGTACATTTGTTGGGGTTCAGGCGAAGCCGATATTTTCTCAGGCGTTGAAACATCTTTAACAAATACTCGACATGCTCCTCTTCAGTTCCTGATTTGACAATCATGTCGTCGACATATACCTCAATTTCCTTGTGTATCATGTCGTGGAAGAGAGTGGTCACTGCCCCTTTGGTAGGTAGCACCCGCATTTGTTAAGCCAAAAGGCATCACTTGATAGCAAAAGGTGCCCCAAGGTGTAATGAAAGACGTCTTTTCTCTATCTTCAACAACCATTTTAATCTGATTGTATCCAGAGAAGCCATCCATGAAGGAGAATACCTTGGATTTGGCAGTGTTGTCGACCTAATATGTCAATGTGGGGTAAAGGGAAGTCGTCTTTTGGACTAGCTTTGTTTAAATCTCGGTAGTCGACGCACATCCTGACTTTACCATCCTTCTTGGGAACAGGCACTATGTTGGCCAACCATTGAGGATATTCTGATGTAACAAGAAATCCAGCATTAATCTGCTTTTTGCACTTCCTCTTTGATCTTGAGAGCCATGTCAGGGCGAGTCCTTCTCAACTTCTGCTTGACATGGCGAACATTCAGGTTTTAGAGGTAATGGTGCTCCACAATCTCAGGATCCAATCCTGGCATATCTTGGTATGACCATGCAAAAATATCCACATACTCTTCAAGAAGCTTGATTATTTTCTCTTTGACGGACGCATCCAACAATGCTCTAATCTTAATTTCCTTCTTTTATTTTTCAGAACCCAAGTTGATAACCTCTACTGCTTCCTCATGAGGCTGAATGGTCTTCCTCTCTTGCTCTAATAGACGCTTGATCTCATCCAGAATTTCTTCATCCTCTTCCTCTTCCGCTTCGTAAACAGGGAATTCAAAGTTGGGAGGGAGCCTAGGGTTAAGGTGTTCGACGGGTTTATTGGTGCTTAGTCTGCATATGATGGATGATTGATTTTAGTAAAAATGAAAAAAAAATGCAGACTCTTTGAAATTGAAAATAGAAAATATATTTTTGGTTTTTTTGTATTACCATTTTTTTGAAAAATAACAAAAAGAAAAAGACAACGTATAAATACGTAAAGGTTGTGATAGAAACAACGATTTTTATTAATTGATGATAGTACATTAAACAAGCCCTACATGAGTCTCCTTCGCTTCGGGCGAGGACGAAGGGGTTTTTTTTGAAAAGATAATAAACAAACACATTACTTTGAAGACTGAATAACGGAAGGAACATCGACAGCAACCCAATTGTGGCAAGCTCCTCCGGGCGTTACAAGGACATGTGCTGCTTCTTCCGGCCCATCTTCAATGATGGCATTAACTTCCTTTGTGGAATGAATGAAACTGGCACTGCGGAAAATGTTCTCGAGTGGTTCAATGCTAGTATTTGGCTCGGTAACTCTTGTAGTTGGAGTATAACCTAACCCTTCTCTATGCTCACGCTCCGGCAGACTTATCATCTTTCCCCAATCCGGGAGTAAGTCATCTTGTACCACTCTTTGTGCACTCTTGAAAGAAGACATGGGGGCTCCGTTCTTTGTGGCACTCTCATCATCTAAGGAAAGACCTTGGAATGATTTCCCATCCTCAATATCAGCACCGATGAAAGAGAAAGTTGACAAATGGCTTACCAACAGAGCTTCCTCTCCTCCCACAGTTACTAGCTTTCCATTTTTCACAAATTTCAGCTTTTGATGCAGTGTGGACGTCACTGCTCCGGCCTCATGAATCCACGGTCGGCCTAACAAACAACTGTACGCTGCTTGTATATCCATTATTTGGAAGGTAATTTGGAAAACGGATGGTCCAATTGTAATGGGTAAATCCACCTCCCCGATCACCGATTTCTTCGAGCCATCGAAGGCTTTAACGACTACCCCACTTTGTCTCATGGGGGTCCCTTGGTAGGAAAGTTGGTCAAGGGTTGTTTTGGCCATTACATTCAATGAAGAGCCGGTGTCCACAAGTACGTTTGATAAAGCATCAGACTTGCAGTTCACTGATATGTGTAACGCCAGATTATGGTGCCTTCCTTGTTCGGGGAGTTCCTTACCGCTGAAGCTCAAGCTATTGCAGACAGTGATGTTTCCGATAATGCCTCCGAATTGGCCAAGGGTTATGTCGTGCTCCACAAAGGCTTGGTCTAAGACTCTCATTAATGATTCTCTATGAGCGTCGGAGTTTAGCAATAAGGACAACATAGAGATCTTGGAAGGCGTTTGCATCAACTGGTCCACGACCTTGTATTCGCTCTTCTTAATTAGCTTTAACACCTCATCGAGATCCGAATCGGCATTAGCCCCACTAGGTTGACCTACATTTTTGCTTGTGTAGGGATCTTGGGTTTGTTTTGGTTTAAATACCGGGGTACTGACCTTCTCTTGGACTGCTGTGGGAAGAACACGTCCACTCCTTAGCACTTTGCTACTGTCCGTGATGTTACCGACAGGGGCTAAGGGAGGAATAGGTACCTCCTGACCGTTGTTCAACATGGTTGCAAGGTATTTGTAGGGAACTGCTTTGTTGGAAGTGTATGGGGCAGGTCCCGGTAAACATATTACGAGTGGAGTAGCAGCAGGCTCCTGGCTGCTGAAAGCTAACTCCAAGTGCTCTGGGATATCAAACTCCGGGATTATAACACATACACTTTTGTCCCCTTTTGTGACAATAAACTCTTTTTTGTCCAATAGTCCTTGTATGTCGTTTTGGATTTGCATACATCCTTGAGGACTTTCCGAACACTCTTTGCAACTAGCATGATCATGTTTGAACATAGTTTCCTTACACATCTTGATGTGTAGTGGAACCAGAGGCGTCCTGATATCTTGGGCCTTCAAGATAGGACTGGTTTCTTGATGTTCTTGAACCATGTTGATAGAGGAGCCGTGGTTCGGCAAAGGGTTGGTTTGGACATTTGGATTTGAGTCCTTGAAGGTTAGAACCTTGGTACGGATCAGCTTTTGAACCTCATTTTTAAGAGGGAAGCAATGTTCAATGTCATGACCTGGTGCCCCTTGGTGGAAAGCACAGGTAAGGTCAGGGCGATGCCATATGGGTAATACACTTGGTACGGGAGGTGGTGCTCTTGTTTGTACAAGATTTCTTGCAATTAAAGCAGGGAGCAAGTCCGCATACTTCATGGGTACTGGGTCGAATGCCGTTCTTGGGCAATTCTGCTGATTGAAAGGTTGAGGATTTTGAGGTCGGTATTGCTGTTGACCTTGTGGGCGCGGTTGTTGATAATGTGGTTGTGGGTTTTGTGGGTGTTGTTGTTGGTATGATTGTTGATAATGAGGTGGAGGCCTTTGTGGGACCTGAATTTGGTAGTTTGGAGGTGTAGAGATGGAAGGTGAAATGGCAGAGACATGTGGATATGCCGAGTACCCTTGGTGAGGTCCTCCGTGGCCGATCATGCCAATATCCTGCTCTTTCTTTCTTGGGTAGCTACTCCTGAATCTCTTCGTGCTGCTAGATGGAGCACTTTCCTTCACTAAGCGTCCTTCTCGGACCGCATCCTCCAAGCGTACGCCCATGCTCACCATTTCTGTGAAGTCACTTGGCGCACTTGCAATCATTCACTCATAGTAAAAGGAACCAAGAGTGTTCAAAAAGATCTTGGTCATTTCCTTTTCTTCTAGAGGTGGGCTAATCTGAGCTGCAACCTCTCTCCACCTTTGTGCATACTCCTTAAAGGTCTCTTTGTCCTTTTGGGTCATGGCTCGGAGCTGGTCCCGGTCCGGGGCCATGTCCAAGTTGTATTTATATTGGCGGACAAATGCCTCTCCCAAGTCGTTGAAGGTTTGGATCTTGGTGCTATCCAAACCCATGTACCACTTTAAAGCGGCACCGGTTAAACTATCCTGGAAGTAGTGGATGAGCAATTGATGATTGTCGGTTTGAGTCGACATTTTCCTAGCGTACATCACTAGGTGACTTTGCGGGCAAGTGTTCCCCTTATACTTTTCAAAATCCGGGACCTTAAACTTAGGAGGGATTTTGACGTTGGGTACAAGACAGAGATCATGGGCGTTTTTCCCAAATAAATCCTTCCCTCGGAGGGCTTTAATTTCCTTTTGCATCTCATCAAATTTTCCTTGGAAATCAGCCATCCTATCTTGGGCACCTAAACTTTCGGCATGAAAGATAGGCCCATGATCAAATGGAGTGGTATGAACCACCGGTGTTGAGAAGGCCGCAGTAGCCTGGGTGAAGGTAACCTCGGGTTGAGAAACCGGAGTCTCTTGAAGAGTAGTGGGAATATGGATGAATTCCTCACCAAAGTCGAATGGCATACCCCATGTACAACCGAGGGGTCTAGTGTATTGTTGAGCATCGGCATGTAATGTTGGAGTTGAAGTAGATGCTGATACTTGAGCTTGAGAGCTAGGGGAGGAGGAGGTGTTGGTGGGATTTGTGCGGCCGCTAGTAACTTGACTAACTCCGTTAACTTTTCCATCTCCGTCCTCATGGATGTTAACTCTCCACGGAGTTCCTGATTCTCTTGTTCTAAATTTTCCATCTTCTTCCTTATGGTTGCTCGGGTGTTGTATGTGTGGGTTGCTTTGGGACGACGAGCCACTTTTCTTGACGGGAAGACGCGTAGTGTTGCGAATGAAATGCGAACACCGAAGACTCAATTCGGATTATAAGAAATCCTGAGGATAAGAAAAGGGAAATGAGTTTTGGACTCGAAGGCGAACGTATGCATGATATGAATGATGTATGTAAATGTATGAAATTTTTTTTATTTTGCTTTACAAGGAAATTAAAAAGTGTGCAATTAATATTAGCAATTAGAAATATTAAAGGCCGGGAAATTAACATAGTCCAAAATATATTTATTTGATTGAATAACATTGAGATTACAAACTGTAATTAATGCTAATACAAATCAAATAGCCGCCCGTTTTTCCACTTTGTCTATTTCCTCCCTATAGAAGTCTACAGTATCCTTGCAGAACTTCATGAACTTCTGGATCTCTTTTGGGATGACAAAGTAAGGCATGACCATCTCGGCCTTTGCTAGTTTCTTCGGAAGTTTGGCAATGACCAAATTTGAGAATGCGACCAATCTAGTGAAGTCCTCACTTAGTCGGGTGGCGTCTTGCCATACAAACTCAATTACTTCCTTGCGTTGGGCTAGCTGGATATTTGCACTTCTAATCTCATCAAGGAGTCGTGCGATATGGTTTCCATGCTCTCTTGCAATCTTGTCTAAGTACTCTTCAAATTTCTTGACGTCCGCTTCGAGACGATTGCATTGTAGCTTCCCTTGATGAGAAAGGCTTTCATATCTTTGCCGTTGGACACGTTCGGCTTGGAGCTGCTCTTTGTAGTCCTTGACCACTTCTTGGAGTTGTCGATCCTTCTCTTGAAATTTCAACCTCCATTTCTTTTGAGCTTCGATGGCTAGCTCGCCGAACTTTTCGAGTTCTTGGTTGGAATGCAAGATTCTTTCCAACTCCTCGTCCTTGGCTACAAGGTTGGCATCCGCACTAACCAAGCCACCTCCAATCCAATCTCTCTTCCCCTCGGAGATCTTTAGCCGCTTTTGGCACACTAGGAGAGAATTTGTCGCTTCATCTCAATCTCTCTTTGTCCTAGTGATTTCTCCTAAAGCTTGAAGGTGCTTTAATTCTAACTCTCCATTTTTATTTTGGAGTTCTCGAATTTTAGCTTTGAGCTCCTCCGCTTCTTTGTTGGGAATAGTTGTGCTTGGCTTAGGTGTAAGAGGTTTTGGAGGGCATATGACCTCAAAGGGTAGCTTGATTGTTTAAACCCTCTTCTTCACCCATTGAGTATAAGGAGGCTTGGCCACACAATTCTTCTTGCCAACCTTTCCTTTGCGTACTTGGCTCCAAGCCCTTCGGATTCTTTCTAGCAAGGCCGGGTCTTGATCTCCTTCCCTTAAGAAGAAAGGTTCTAACAAGAGATCACCGGGTTTGTTCTCCATTGGATAGCCTAGCTGGCGGAGAGAGAGGACCGGATTGTAGTTAATGCATCCCTTAGTACCAATGAGGGGTACATTAGGGAAATCCCCGCAACTTAGGACAACTTCCGGGTCCTCTAAATCTGGAGAAAACCAATGGATATCTTTCTCGGTAAGAGCTAACATTCTTTGCGACCATTGAAGCTTGGCCCGGTTTTCCATAAAATCCTGGCTTCTTGGCATGTGGGACGTCAACCAAATTTGTACCAAAGAAGTACAACAAGAAATTGTGTGCCCTCTCCCTTGTTCATGCCTTGAATAAAGGGAATGATAAAAATCCGCCAAAAGTGTGGGAACCGGATTTTTAGTCATGAACACTTTTATGGCCGAAAGGTCTACAAAGTCGTCCATATTGGGGAATAGAACTATTCCATACACCAAAAGGGCTAGGATTGCGTTGAATGCTTTCCCCTCTTTGTTAGCCAACAAAAACCGAGCTTGGGTTTCCAAGAACCTTCTCGTGAAACCCTTAATGTTCCCTCTAGTTTCCAAATGAAGTGTTATGTCTTGAACATTAAGGTGTAAAGATTCGGCGAGGGCCTCTAAAGTAGGGTCTTTTCCCGGACCGAGATAAAGCCCATGGTCTTTCATGCTACAACCCAAAATCTTCTCAAATTCTTCCAAGGTCGGAGCTAATTGGAAGTCTTGAAAGGTAAAGCACCGGAGAGGTGGATCAAAGAATTGAGCCAAAGTGGTTAAAGCCGCCGAATCTATCTCCACGGGTAGGAGGTCGAGTATTAGTCCATAACTTGCTTCAAAGTTGCTCTTGTCGACCGAAGAGAGCCGTCTACTGAAAGCTAGCAAACTTTCCACTTTAGGGGCCTTGATCTTGAAAGCGAGCGTATTTCTATTTTTGGAGGCCATATTTCTCTTGCTAATTATTGGTTGCTCTTTTTAATTTCCTATAAAGCAAAGTGATATGCGAAAATTATTTTCATGAATGTGAATGTATGGTATGCATAGGTATGATATGTATGTTCAAAATTTCCCCCCATCCTCACATGTAGGCTCTAGAGATGAGATTTCCTAAAAAAGGTCCATAGAGTCATGGATCCCACATGGAATTAAGGTCGTCGATTGCGAACTTCGCATGACTTCAATTCATTCCAAGTGAAAATCTCCTCTAGGCGGGGTTTGGCATCCTACCTCACGGACATACGTCAACGCGGGCTTCCGCTCACAACCACCATTCTAACTTAATTTTTTCTCAAGCTCGGGTAGAGAGCCTCACACGTCCGGCATTAACCCGAACAATGTGGAGTAACATCGCTCAAGTAACAAACCCCACAATTGATATATATATATATATATATATATATATATATAAATATGAAGCAATATGAAATATAAATATAGAACAAAAGAATGGGAACAAATAATGATAACAAGCTACAAACACGCAAGTAAAATAAAACATTTTAGCCTAAAAGTCGACTAAGATAGGCTTGACTTGTCATACACAAACAAAGTGTTTTATGTATAGTTCCCCACTGAAGTCGCCATTTTTGTCGCGTCGAATTTCGGATATCAAGCTATTGAGGAGCGTTGAATCACTAATTTTAAATCACGACTGAACTTTTAATTTTTCGGGGAGAAAAGGAAAAAAGTTCGAAATTACCTTTAAATAAGAGATTTTAGGTTCGAGAGTCGATTATGCGAGGGGAAGGTATTAGCACCCCTCACATCCGTTGTACTCAATGGGAACCTCTTAGTCGACTTAGGCTTAAAATGTTTTAAAAGTTTTGCTTGCGTGCTTGAACATATAAAAGGGAAAAAGAAAAATATGATACGAAGGGGAAAAAAAAGTTTTATTAACGGGCTTGACAAGATGTGAATCCTGCTCCTACGTATCTCCTGATGCAATGGAGAATTTAAAGTGTACGTAGTTCTTTGCAGGGTAGAAAAAATTTGTATGTTGGTTCGTTTTAGTTAAAAAAAGATTTGAAAACGCACAAAGGCGTAAAACGTTTGAATGATAAAAGAGACGAACGCACATTAAGGCGATGGAACTCGCACAAGGCGTAAAAGTTTTAAAGATAAAAAACGACGGACGCACATTAAGGCGATGGAACTCGCACAAGGCGTAAAAGCTTTAAAGATAAAAAAAGACGGGCGCACATTAAGGCGATGGAACTCGCACAAGGTGTAAAAGCTTAAAAGAGAACGCGCAAAGGCGCGAAAAGTTCGAATTGGCCACGAGGGCCAAGAAAAGTTTTAAATTGGTCACGGGGGACCAAAGAAATGTTTAAATTGACCACGAAGGCCAAGAAAAGGGTTAAACACGTTGGACGCGTATGAAAATGGAATGACGATTGCCCGAACGACGAGACATACGTCACGCATTCGTGCAACCGGGGTTTGGAGAGACATACGTCAAACCATTCCTTTTTCATTCAAGCTCTTGCTTCGTTGAAACTCAGAGAAATCTCAAAGGGGCAAAACACTTGGTTAGAAACTTAAAGGAAAGTCGTAAAAAGAAAAACGAACAAATTTGTTGTTCGAGTTCATTGAAAATCATGAACATAACTTGTTGCTTAAGTTATTGGAACTCAAGAACAAGTGTTATTCAAGTTTGAAAGGTGAACAAATCATGAAAGTATGCATAAGTTTGGAAAATACACAAGTTCGGCTCAATTTTGAGTTTGGTTTAAAAGTGAGCAAGTTCGGCTTAAATTCATGTTTGGATTGAAAATCATGAACAATGTCATTGTTCAAGTTTAGTTTTGCAGAAAAAAGAACTTAGCTTATTGCTCAAGCTTGATTTTGAAAATTTAAGAACATAACTTGTTTTGCAAGTTACTCAAAATTAATTGCACGAACTTGTGGAATTTCCAAAGACATGCAAAATTCTTGATATGGTTTGAACAAAAATGAATTTTAACCCTCTTAGGTTCTGAATCAATGGTTAGATCCTCAAAAATTTGGCCTTTTGGAAGCCTGATTCATGTTCTGAGTTTTACAGACTTCGCAGAGCAACCAGAACTTGGCTCTGCGAAGTCAGGTTCTGATGTGGTCGCTCTGCGACCCTGACTTTGCTCTGCGAAGTATGCGAAAAATTGAACTCAGAAGCTGCTTCTGAACAGAAGTTCAGAAGCTGCTCCTGAGCAAGCTTTAGAACCTAAAGGGGGTTAAAAAGCTTTGCAAATTTGGAAGAAAAGGAGTATAACAACTCAGTTTTGGTGTTTTGCAACTTTGAAATTCCTTTTGAGTTTCAAAAGGGGTTTTTGCACAAAAATGAAATTTAACAAAACAAAAGATGCAAACAGCAAATCAAAATGAAATATAGAGACTTTAGGATACTTACAGAACTCCTAGCAATGCTTGTGCAAGAGATAGGAAGTGGCTTGCTTGATTGATTTTGCAAAGTTGGGATATCAGAGGTTATGGACAAATAACTCTAATTGGTTTTTGCTTTGAGTTGAACTGCTTTTCTACTCTCACAATGCTGCAATGTAATGGTTTTTCAAGTGTATATTGGTGTGAATTTCGTGTGAAAATGAATGTGTGAAATCCTTGTGCAAGGCATTCCTTTTATAGGCCAAAATGAAATCCAATGCAATGATGAGAAAATCTCTAGAACCTAGCTGATTTGTGGGCTAAAACCAGGCTAAATGGCTTTGCATTTAATGCAAAAGTTAAGAGGTTGCTTTGCCTTGTGCCAAGGGTCAAGACCTTGACTGATCTCAGCCACAAATGCAACTGATCCTTGATAGCAACGATGAGAAAAAACTGAAAAACAGGGCAGCTTGCACTTGGGTGATTATTGGGATCAATCCTTGCAATCTTGAGAGGTCAAGCAAGGAAAACGTGTACTGCCATGTACAGAGGTTGGGGGAAAACAAAAGGGAGCATGTGGGCTGGTGTGAGGGAGGAGAAATACAGCTGAAAACAGGGCACACCAAACACCTTTTTTGCAAACAAAACCACCTATGTTTGACTGGTTTTGGGGGAGAAAGGAGGAAGAAAAGGGGACAAGTAGCTGGCTGGCAAGCTCAGGTTTAATGATAGGTCAATTGGGAAGGATGAGGACTGACCAAGGGTAGCCCAATTGCTTGAGTACATGCTAGGTTGGAAGAAAATCCTTCTTACCTCCACCTTTAATGTCACACATTTGATTCTTGCTTTGCTGCATTTAATCAGCCACAATTGGCAATAACACTAATAATAATAATGATAGAGAGTAATAACAATAGCTAAAATGAAAACAAAAGCAAGATAAATCACAGAATTAAAAATCTGTAGAAAATTCGCAGAGTTCGCAGTGCGAACTCCCTTTTTCTTTTTTTTTTTTGTATTTTCTTTAAAATAAATAAACAAATAAATAATAAAAAAAACCAATAATAATAATAAGAAATGGCAAAAATGAAAGGGATAAATGGAAAAAATAGTAATGATAATAATAATAAAGATGATAATAACAAAAATGATGAAAGAGGTAAAAATATTAGTAATTAAAAATAATGATAATAAAACATTAATAATAAAAAAGATAATAATGATATTATTAAAGAAAAATATAATAACAATAATATTAATAATAATAATGATAAATATTAATAAAAATGATAGTAATGCTAATGGTGATAAAAAAATAAAATCCAATAACAAAATGAAATAATAAAAAGTAATAATAAGTGATGAAATAATAAAAGATAAAACAAAGAAAAATATGAGTCAAAAAATGGGGTATGACACTATGGCTCAGCATCCGTCCTTCAACAGAAAAATGCAGCAGACACGCCACATCATCTAAAGTGATGGTCATTTCCCCAGTAGGCATGTGAAAGCTGTTGGTCTCGGAATGCCACCTCTCGCTTAGCGCCTGGAGCAGAGCATGATTAACAGTAGAATACTCTGTGCACAGCAAATCACGCAACCCACTCGCCCCGTGATTTATGCATCTCATCCTACGGGTGTTACAAATCTAAAATAATAAAAAAAAACACCACATAAATCATTATCATACAAAAAAAAAGCATATATTGCATATATAAAAAATTACGCGCGAACAATAATCGAAGACAAAAAATAATCAGACAACGGCATGTGTTCATGTCATTTTTTTAACGTTATCCTACAAAAAAAACATATACTTCATATATAAAAAATTACGCGCGAACAATAATCGAAGACAAAAAAATAATCAGACAACGACATGTGTTCATGTCATTTTTTTTAAACGTTATCATACAAAAAAAACATATACTTCATATATAAAAAATTACGCGCGAACAATAATCGAAGACAAAAAAAATAATCAAACAACGGCATGTGTTCATGTCATTTATTTTAAAAGTTATCATACAAAAAAAATATATCGACTTCATATATAAAAGTTAAAAAAGAAAAAAGAAAACTTACATTATTTGCATTATACCACAACGGTAATGCAACGTGTGAAGCGTATGATGACAACAATGAGTCATCATAAGGCTTTCCAGGAAATGGAGCCACATCAGGTAACTCCTCGGGGGCTGTCACAGCCGCAATCTCATCCTTATCTAGCGCAGCCGCATCGTCGTCCCCACCCTCATCCGCAACATGCTGGACGTCATAGCCACCATCTGTGGCATCATGTAAATGCTCCTGATAATGCAGGTACTGTGTGGGGTCCTCCACCTGCGACTGTGTCGGCTGCTGAGAAGAACTACCCTCACCCGCAGAATGATCAGGCCTCCGACCTCTTCCCCTCTTAGGCACATGAGGGTTTGCAGTCTGCCTCTCTCTACGGTAGTTGTCGGTCATCTTCTGTCTACCAGCTCTCAATCTATCTGCATTCTGATCAGATATATCTACACAAAAACAAAACAACATTGTCATCAACATATGAATAATGTTGTTTAACAGAACAAAACAACATTGTCATCAATTATTTTGACAAAACAAAACAACTTTAAAATGGTGACATAAACACATAAACATAACCCTTAACTATTAATTAAACAAGAATAGTAGATAGATAAACCCTAGTTCATCTTAATCTAAAAATCATCATCCAATATAACACAATTTAACAACATAAACTAACTAAAAATCTAAACAATTCTCATTTAGGCATTTTATCAAACACTTTGAGTGCAAAGTATGTAACAACTCATCATTGTGTTAATTCAACTTCTACACATTCACATTGCACTTAAACATAATCTAAATTACATTTACAACAACAACATTCATCTATAACATTATAAACTAACAAAAATTTCAATTTTTACATAATCCCTAACCACATAAATCTACCAAAATTAACAAAAATAAACCTACACAAACTAACATTAACATTATAAATGATTAATATTACTTACTTGTTGTTTTGTGGAGATGATTTGCTTCAATTTCGTGAGAAGGGAATTGGAGAGGATTGGAGCAAAATTTGGAAATTTGAAGGATTTCTGCTTCTGATGCCGGTTCTGTTTTGTTGTTCTGGTTATGTACAGATTGCAACGGCAGTTAGCTGCCGATGGGGACTACAGCAACTAACTGCGGATGGAAGGAAACCATCGGCATTTAGTTGCCACCGGATCCTTCCCATCGGGAACAAACTGCCGCCGGGGTAAAAACGTAAATTACAGGTGTATTTTAGCTTTCTTTGAAGTGGGAAAAACACTATTAAAAAATGCAGCCCTAAATATATATTTTTTGTTTGAGCCCAAAACAAATTTTTCTAAAAAGCCCAATTGAATAAACAGTATATATTTAGCCCAATTCAATTTTATTATTATTTATCTAAAAGATTAATTATAATTAATAAAAATATATTAAATGGGGTGGTTTGCCGGTGTTGACCACGGTTGTCCGGCAGCGGAGCTCCGACGACCCACAGTGGTGGGCGGCAGTGCTTCGGTCAGATTTTCAGTGACCCACGACGGAGCTCTAGCGGTTTGTCTTATTTTCATTAATTCTTTTTTTAATATTTATTAAAATGTCAAAAAAATTAACAATTGTATTAAATAAAATTCATTTTTGTTTTATATTTTTTTCTGGTTTTTAATTTTTTATAATTAATTTTTTTTATATTTTATTAATTGAATTTATATTAACATTTAAATTGATCCTTTGAAATTTTGAAAATAAATTGGATGGATTGAATCCAATCCATTATAAAAAAATATTTGATGGATGGATTGGATGATCTTTATAATGGATGGATTAAATGGATATGAATTTGATGAATCTAATTGCCACCTCTACTCATAACTAATTAACCAATTAATTCTAACTGAATTAATATCCGATTAGCATTAGAAATAGTAATAATAAATTTGAATAATTTTGATGCGTAAAACTTTTTAAATTGTGAATCAATCAAAATCTATCAATTGTATGACTATTTAGTTAGATTATAATGAAAGTCAAACTTTTTAAAATATTTTGTGCATATATAAAATAAATCTATAAAATATAGTGGGGCCAAGCCATAATATGTCGGTCTAATTTGAGTCAAATATTAAAACTACCTAGAACAAAAGGTTGTGACTTATGAGAGAAAATATAAGAGCACAAAATCACAATGGTTGCAGAGGACAACATGAAGAGTCATTAGACGAGGCTGTGACATATGAATGATGAGGAGCTATGAAAGTTTCATTTCATATACTACTGTTGGGTTCGTCCAAGTTAATTTCCTTTCTTGTACAAGAACAACAAAATGGTAAACTTTATCTCTGTCTTTCCCATATTCAAGTCCCACACTATACATAAACTCGTGCACGAGCTACAGGACTCACTTTCTGTACTTGTTTGGCCCATGTCATTCAATCCATGTCTTGTGTTAGATCGAATCCAAAGCCTCTATATATATCTATGTATTTTTTTTTTGAACAAATATATCTATGTATATTATCTCTTGCTTTTTTTCAAGTTCAGGAATGATGTTTATAGCATTTAAGTTAGATGAACTCATGAGTTTGTAATGTAGCTATCATTCAGCTATTTTCTTGCTATATACATTTGGAAAATTATTGCTTTCCATCCTCAACTAGTCAGAAGCTCGTGGGTCAAATTTTTGCTATAGGAAATTTTCACGGTAATGAAAGCATAACACCAGCTTTTAAGCTTTTTTATCATATAGGATAGGATTCGAATATTCACATATCAAGAGCCACGACTAGGGTGCAAAGAAAAAGCATGAAAAAATTAAACGTGACAAAATGCATATCCTAAAGTTAAGTCACTAAGTGCAATATATCACCTATCATTCACAATTATGTTTGAACTGATTCAGAGTTGAGGATCATATAATTTAAGCATATGAAAAACTTGGTAAACTCAAATTGGAATATTTACCTAACCTTTTTGGCATCCCAATTGGTGGATCACCTGAATGTGAGCAATAGCAAGATATTAATTGATTGATGGGATGGGTGGAACAGTCAATATAAAAGAGTTCAGGTTTGATTATATTAGGGCTATGTCCAATCAAGGATAAAAAGGAGTATATGTCCTACCATTACCAACAAGTTCTTTATACTTGGGCCCATTAATGGTGTCTCCCTTCTCTCTTTTTTTGCCCAAGGTGAAAAGTGCCACAGCCTTCATGTGCTGCTTCAATTCCTGATTAGCTGGGCAACATAACACAACACAAAAATGGTTCCATATTTCTCCGACTTTTTCTCCCGACATTCAGAATTTCACCATTTATATATGCCATCTCGCTAATCATGCAAAAGTTTCCACTCATTTCAATTTGGAGACTTAAGTAAGTAAGTGGTTATCGAGTTTTGTTTCACCAATCGTTTAAGAGAATATAAATTTTAATTCCGATGAGAATAATTATTGACAAATTTAGCTTAAGAATTGAAGATAAAACATAAGAAAGAGTTTTGAATGGTATAGTTTTTTTTTTTTTGAAATAATCTTTCCCATATGTAGAGATAATCTATTTGAGGATTTATAAAACATATTTAAAGGCCATCTCTTTCAAATAGTAAATTTTCCTATGTATAAGCCAATGATCAAATTCATGATCACATGCTAATTAAGAAATATGAGCTGCTCCTTTGTATAAAATAAAAAGTTGAGACCTAGGTTGTCTTCGAAAATTTGTAAGTAATTTATGCAACATCCATTAAAAATTAGTCACATTAGTAAATTTACAAGTTGTATCCAAAAACTATTTTTTACTTTACATGCAAATTTACTCATGTAGTTAATTTTCATTGAGTGTTGAGTAAATTACCAACAATTCTTGCGTAAAAAAACTTACAACAATATGAGACCTATGTGTCAATCCATGCAAAGCTTTTGTGAAAGTTATAGTAGTAAATAAACATTTTCATGGAAATAATAAAACTATAATATTGCTGTAAAAAAAAACTATATATCATATGTCCATAAAAATAAAGTTAGCATTTAGCAATATAATTAAACTGTCATAAAGAGCTTGACCAGCATGATATCATAAAGTATGAGCTTACATGGATATATACTTCGAAATTCGTTTGTACTTATATTATGTTTTTTTCGTTAATTTCATGGCCTCTATCTATCTTTACTTTTTACCACACACTTAAATCAGTATTAAATTTAATGTGATGTATCATATATGGACAAAGAATGAGAAACATCGATGGATCCTTTATTATCCATAGTTAAATTAAAGTCATGAGTTACTACTACACTTGAGCTTCATTGGATGCACCCTTTTGCATCACTATCACAAATGTCTGTCACTACTATCGCTATCACTTGGAAAGAGGGACACACGTACTCTCCCCTTTTACAGTTCTCCATGTCTACTTACTCTGTTCATACTATCACTCACTTTGCACTTATTATGTACATTTTTGTGTGTTTTCTCTGTCTCCAATTGGAAAGAAAGTGCACCTTTTATTGCACAATATCAATTTTTGGTGTGTGTTGTTCATCGCCAAAGAGTAAATGCAGGCACAGGAGCAAGTTTGAAAACCCAAGAACCAATATATAATACTGCATTGGAGTAAAGAGAATGGTGATACATAAATTAATTTGTGAACTTCATCATCTAGTTTATTATTATTGCACTAATCAGCCATTAAAAACACATACATGCTAAATAAGGTTTAGTACTGTTAGTGAAACTTAGATGGTAAAAGACTTGGGAAAGATATGATAAGAAGGAGTGAGAATTTGAATCCGCAATTCTCAATATTTAACGTAAGTGAATTTCGTTGTTAGACTCTAAAAACATAAAAATAAATCAAAATGAGTCAATTTGATTTAATTTAGTTTTTGCAATATTATTATACAAAATTAAATCAAACCAAACCTATGAAATGAACGACGATGTTGATTGGGTTTAATCGGGTCAAAATTTTCAAAAATTTAAAACTCCTTTTGAAACACTTTAGACCAGTTATACAAGTCATTCTTGTGTGGACACAATAATCTATACGCATTATTTCGTGGCACAGTCATAAAAAAACATATCATACAATTATTTAAAGAACACATATTATTTAATTATTATCTTTTCTTAATTTTTTTTGTGTGCTCAAAAGACGTGTCTAAATCTTTGTGTGTCCCGTTAAAAATTATTCCTAGTTATACTAATATTAATACAAAAAATGATTAATAGACATCCATAATCTTATCTATACCTTGATAGAGAAAGAAATAAACTATGATAGATGAAATAAATTGGTGATGTGATAGAAAATGAGATACATATATAAAATAAAGAGAGTACTATTGTAGATGAGTGTTGAAAAGTTAAAAGTATTCAACTATAAGACTTGTATTAAAACATCAAAAAATGTTTTCTATACACCTCTTGAGGGCGAGACATTTACGTAAAATAGAACTAAAATAAAATAATAATTAAAAAATACCTATACACAACATATTTTTTAACAACATAATAGCTAGAAATAAAACACAGCATGCAAATTACTAGCCATTTCTAAAACAAAAACTGAAAAAGCCCTCTCCACAGTCCTTCATTTCCTTCCTTATCATATACGTGCCCTATTCATCTATCCCATCCCATCAACCAAATTCTGCATAATCACCATGCAAACTCATCATCAGTACTACTCATTCTCTTGTGAGAGTGCCTCTTGCAGCAGCAGCTTAGAAGATGAAGATTCCATCTTCCTCTCTCTTGCCCCTCCTGGCCACCAAATACCTCCCAAACTCCCACCCCCTCATCCCACTATTAATACTACTATCCCTCCCCTTCATCAAATACCTATTTCTCCTCCTACTACTACTACCTCTCTCCACCATGACCATACTTGTGCTGTAAATGTAGCACTTAATGCCCTAATTAATCCAACTTCCACTTTCAAACCATCTCACACTCCCATTATTCCTCAATACTGGATCCCTTCTCCTGCTCAAATCCTTGTTGGTCCCACCCAGTTTTCTTGCACTGTCTGCAACAAAACCTTCAACCGTTTCAACAACATGCAGGTTCATCCATTATTATATTTTTATCATTTATTTTTACTATATCATGAACAAGTATTTGATACAATATTTTTCTCTCATATAAAACATAAACCATGCCTTTAAATTGATCATTCATTAACTCTATTTAGAAATCTCAAAGCAATTTTACATGTACATAATAAATAACTTATATCTATATTATGCCTTTTTAATTAGCACTAATATAGTGTCATTTTTGTGCACCTTACTGTTCTTCCATGAATGAATCGTTTTGAGTTTACTATATTAATTTCAAAACATGATTCATATATATATGGTACTAGTTATGATATTGTTGTATTGTATGGTAGATGCATATGTGGGGACATGGATCTCAATATAGGAAAGGACCCGAGTCTCTAAAAGGGCCAAAACCAGCATCATCTTCATCAACTCTGAAACTACCATGCTATTGTTGTGCTGAGGGTTGCAAAAACAACATAAACTATCCAAGGTCAAGACCACTGAAGGATTTCAGAACCCTTCAAACACACTACAAGAGAAAGCATGGAGGGAAATCATTCGAGTGCAGAAAGTGTTGGAAGACATTTGCTGTGAGAGGAGATTGGAGGACACATGAGAAGAATTGTGGGAAGCTTTGGTTCTGTATATGTGGTTCTGATTTCAAACACAAAAGATCACTAAAAGATCATGTTCGTGCTTTTGGTAATGGCCATGCTCCACACACATTGGAATCTTTGAGTTTTGATGAACATAAAGTAAATGAAAATTACATGGAAGAAGAAGAAAGTGGAAGTGAAGATGAAGACAATAACAGTGAAGTTGTTTTTAGTTTGAATTAAAACAAAATAGATGTACTGTTTGTATGATGTTTAATTGTTTTTTGTTGTTGTAAACTAGTAGTACTTGGATTGATCCATCATGTTTGTCTCTGTTTGTTTCTGATAGAAAGAGAGTGAAAAGGAGTGTGGGAAGACAGAGACAAAGAGTGAAATGAAAGCTAAGGTTCTTCTTGCATTAAATTGTCTAGGCTTCTTCAATGTTTCTTTTCCATGTGATGCTTAAATGCAATTTTGATTCTCTATTTTTACTAAAATAATATTTTAGTCCCCTAATTTATAAATCTAATCTTTTAATCTTTTGTTTCAGATTTTTTTTTCTTACAACACGAGACTTATATTTTATGACCCTTTACAGAAATACATTTGATAATATGACTTGCTGATTTAGGCCAAAACAATATTTTTCTAGAATAGAAAAAAATGTAACAAGGTTTCTAATTTAAATTAATAATGTCACGTAATGAAATATACTTTCACATCATTCATGAAATCAAACACGTCACAAAAAATAAGGACCAAAGTGGAGAAAACTACTAAAACTTGTGAAATTAGTACATCAACATCTAAGATTTAAATAAAAAAAGAGCAAAATCATGTTTCATTTAAAATAGATGTACCGTAAGAAGAGGAAGCATATTGCATTTATAAGCTTTTATGTGGTTTAAACTTAGAGAGAGTAACTTAACGAAGGTAGTCATGACTCATGCCTGAAGTGTATTCAATGACAGATAAGAGTATGGATTTGCTAGGTCGCAATATGGAGAGTGAGAGTCCATGTGTATGTGTGCATAGAATGAGAGAGATGTAACTGTCTGGAATATGATTCTGAGTTTAGACAAGCACTTGTAACGCTTAGATGAAGTGTTAGTGTCAGTGAGAGTAAAGATGGACCACTGATACATGCTGCTGCTTTTGGTGTTTCACTCAAATGGTTTTCTTTTGCCTTTTCAGAACAACTACAAACAGTTCCTATATGAAACATCTTCAGTCAGAGACTCTGGTTTTACATTTATTACTACGTATCTCACTGTTTTTTTAACCTACTACTGGTATCATAATCAAAACAATAATTCACGTTCATGCATAATATGCTTATCTACTTATTTAATGGCCTTGTGATTTCATTGCTCTTTGCTCGAGGCTGTTTTCTGTACCTTTTACATGTTCAAATCTTGGCTCCTTTTCCTTTCTTTTTTCTGTTTACATGGAAAGCAAGCAGAATGAAAATGAACCATGTCGACAAATATTGCATAAGCATAAACAGAATAAATAGTACCATATACATGCATACATACACTCGTGCCATTCATTGGATTTTCAAATTGAAACTTTTTATTTTTGTTATATGAGAAAACAAAAACAAAAACAAAAAAAATTTGAAATAAAGTGTCTAGAAACTTTGAATCCCTCTCGTTGCATTATCGTATTTGGAACATTTCTAGATGTTCTATCAAGATATACCAAACTATCTATTTTCAAACTCGATATTTTCAATTATAGAATAAAAATTAAAATGTTTTTTTTGGATTATTTGATCTTGATTGAAAGATCACCTATATTCCAAATGCGTTAATGCGGATAGTGTTGGAGCCAGATTCCATCCTTTAGGCCAACCATATGTGGAATTATCCTACTGCCGGAGTTCCTTTAATTTACACATAAAATTATTTTTAAACTATGATATACTACTCTGTCCCAAAATATAAGCAAAAATTAGTCAACATAAGTTGATGTATTTGGTACAAATTTTGAAGCAAATACATTAACTTTTGTTGACCAATTTTTGCTTATATTTTGGGACGGAGGGAGTATATTTTTTGACTAGTTTTTAAAACGATATCGGAACTATAATTATTCACCACTAATTAATGAGTACTGAGGTCATTACTGGAACAGAAATGGAGCAGAGAAATTATGCATTCCCTTTAACGAAATTTTAAAGAAATCGTTTACACAGAAAATTACACATTATTCAATTATTTTAAAAATAGCATTCAATTTCTTCTCCTATATTTTTTCATTTAAACTTTAAATGTCATAATTAAGTGCAGTGACAATGCAAGACTCTCTCTCTCTCACACACACACATATATTTATATTTTGTTTGGGTGATAAAGGACTCAAGCACCTTAAGAAAGCAATGCTATGTTTGATTGTTGGCTCTTGCATAAGGAGAACATCCGGCCGGAAAGGGAGAACCCATCTTCTATATCCATCATAATCCATCACGTCTACACGACATTATAACATTATAATAAAAAAGGAAACAATAAAATTTCTATTTGGTGCTCTATTTAATAATTGATATTTATAATTTGTTTTTATTTTTTGCAAATAATATTTTACTTGTCCAATATAACTTCCTAATAATGACAAGGAAAGACAACTCAAGAATATCATGTAATTACGATTCATATGGTAAGACTACATGTGTATTTAATGTGGGTGCGGTTCGAACCTATAATAACCCTCTTTCTCGCTTCTTGTGTGTGAGTTTTGGAGTTAATCTTCTTAAAAAAGAAAGGAAACTCATAAATCATACAATTGACTACTCAAACACGTTACATGTAAGGACCTTGTGTGTGTATATCATCTCTATCTCAAATTCAATCCATCCCCTTGCTATGAGACTAATCCAACTAATTGATAATTATTCAAATTATGTGTCAAATGAACGCGAGTTCAAATACTATGGTCGGTGAAACTATATTACTTACATGAATTCTGGTTTCTTAGTTTCATTGTATTCAAACTTCATTGCATTTTGCTTTGGGCAACTCTTGCTAAAGCTACAAGTTGAATATTTCAATGTCTTTCTCATCAACAATCTAATATTAACCATCTTATGGAAGCAAGATGAGTTTTGAAACCCACTAGGGTTGTTCTGACGGTGTTGGTTTGAGACCATGAAGTTTGCTCCTCCTCAAATTAAAGTCTCAGATTCGCTTATTAAAAAAAAATGAGTTTTGAATTTTTTTTAGAAACGTATATTTTGAGAAAAAGATTGAAGCGTACATAGTGAGCCCTATAAACAAAAGTTAAAGGGTGCAAAAAGTAACCCTAAATGATGATGAGAATTTGACTTAGTAAGCCCAATCATTCTTAAAAGAAAATTTGAGCAGTCATCCCAAATAATGAAGTAGAATTGCTAGTAGAAAAAGAGAATTTCTTTTTTTTCACCCTCCGAGCTTCTCACTTATCGACCGTTTTGACAATTTACCTCCGTTTGAATTTTATAATCTGAAGTGTATTTGACGTGTTTCAGATTATAAAATCTAAAATTATTATTTCTCCATTTCGAACCCCTCCTCTGACAATTCATCATTTTGTTGTTGAAAAAACCTCAGTTGGATTATATAATCCAAACCCAAAAAACACAGTTCAAATTGTATTATCTGAAACATGCATATATAAACAAATCTTATAAACTTCCCTCATTTTAAAAGTTACGCATTTCAAACCAAAAAACCTCCATAAAACCCAAAATATGAACCACCCCATATTGAATCATTGTTGAAGTTTACTTGGTCTCTTTTATCACATCTCAACCATTTTCAAACATCACACAAAAGGTTAAGTCACATTTCTTTAAAACAACAAGAAATAAGAATTTTTAAGGAACTTAGTATAATTCTCATAATTGATTGTTACGAAACCATGGTCATACTTGAGACATCTCAACTGTTGAATAGATGTCACTGAGATATCAATGGCGTCATCGTTGTTCATATATACCATAACTTTTAAGATTAACATCTTCCTTAATCAAACACTGATCACTCATTTTCTTATGTAAACCTCCTGACCAATTATTAAATAAAGTCTTGTACCTTGTGACTCCTGTTTTTTGTGCTAGCACTAAGATATAAAGTATTTTGGTCTTTACCTATCTAACAACAGAGACAAATAATGTGCACCTCGGTTGGAAGTAACATTAGTTTTGGTATGTAAGAGAACAAGCTAATTAGGAAAATTAATGACTAAAGTACATCATCATTTTAATTCTCAAAAAGTGGTGGTAGAGTATTCGAGTAAAGGAGGAAATAACCACACATTCCTAGAATAATGTTCAACCAAAAATGCCAAGAGAGTTCTATAAACTCAATCAGTTTCCAGTTTCAACTCACAACAATACTCTTCAAAATTAATGATTTTAGACCACTAGGTTATAGAGGCATCGATTAAGAACTCTCCCATAAACCAATGAATGAATGATTTTACACAATTAAGAATAACTTGGCCTCAAAACTTAAATCGTGTCATCAACTAATTTAATTAAGTGAAATACTTCATCAATATGAATTTCAAAAATTCAGAATGAATGCATAATTATGGATTTAACAACGGAATTGAACCGCCGAGATTGCATCATGATGAAACAAAACATATGATCTAAGACACAAACCATATGATCATCAAAATAAATTACGTATTAAAATCAAAATTGGAAACTAAATTGATGTTTAAGGTTTTTATTAAAATAAATGGAAGCCTTTAAAAAGATGCCGAGTTCATAATCAACAGCTAATGCATGATAACCTGATGGAAAAAGTAGATGTCAATCTATTACGATACTCAGAAAAAAAGTAAATTGGAAATAAAATGTTATAGGTGCAAATATATGTCCGGAAAGAAATTAAACCTAATGCATGATAACCTCATGGAAAATAAATTGGAAATAAATTGAAGAATATAAATCACAGACACTCCTCGGATTAGGGGCGTCCTGGTGTTGGACACGTGTCGTGTCCGACACCGACACGACACCGACACATATAATTACACTAAATTATGTGATTTTCTCGAATTATTAGCGGTGTCGGCGTGTCAGACTGTCAGTGTCGTGTCGAGTTCGGTATCCGTGTCTGTATCTCTGCTTCATGGATTAAAGAATTTGAAAGAGGATCAAGAACACTAGCCATTGTACACATTTCGCTGTCCCTACCCCCTCCTCGATCTCGCCTGGTTCCTCCTCTTGATCTGTTGTTGCACCTACCACTGTTGCATAGGTAACATACTTCACATCCACTTGATTGGATCCTCTGAGTTTAAAATGTGTCAATGTAGTATGACTATACCATGATGATTAAAAGAAATTAGGAAATTGTATTGTCTTTAGAATCTTAGTGAATGAATTAGGTGAAATTTTATTTAGTGCATAGTGCTTAATTTATGTTGTGGAAGAATACATTTAAATTGATTTAGAAGATGTATGTACAATTACTTTGTGAGTAGCAAGCATATCTGAAGTTTGAGTATGAAAAACTATGTCCTATTAAGTGTATGCTTGGGATGGTCTTTTGATAAATCAACTTATAAAATTGATTTATTTTTAGAGCTAAGACTATATATGCATATCTTTAGAACATGCTTTGTAGCTTGCCCCTTTGTGGGAGTTGAACTGCTATCATTATTATAAAATTATTTAGATATAATGGGAAATAAAACAGACAGTAGAATATGAAACAAGAACTACAATCTAAGCCTCAAAATCCCCACTGCATCAGCTAGAAATGTAGGATTGAGGAGGATAAGGACTCCAAATGTTAGAGTCAGTATCCAAATTAGCTCCAAACTTGACAAGCCAGTGTGCACATGAATTTCCTTCTCTTAGTGAGTTGAAAACTCATCTTCCAAGTCCAGCTATCTAAGGTAAATTGTCAACTGAATTTTCATTAATTAATGAAGGCACTCTGCAATTCCAATTTAATATCTCTAATTCTAGTTGAATATCTCTAGGCTAATGAGTAGCAAGATAGTCAAAGTGTCACCCCCCTAGGAAGATATCTTTATAAGGGAAATGGATTCTCTGACTTTGAATCCTCTAATTTTTTTTGACTTTAGGCATTTTTAGTGAGAGAAAAGCGAGAGAAAGAAGGAAATAAGATGAGAGAGAGGGCTGTACAAGAGATAGAATGTTAGGGTGTAGTTTCCGCTATCAAGGCAGAGAATCCCAACCCATTTATAAGAAGGTGAATGTTTTGATTACTGTCGCGGTGATTTTCGGAGATCAAGCTATTGATTAGCGTTGACTCACTAATTTTATTCACGACTGAACTTTTAATTTTTTAAATGAAAGGTGGAAAAAAGTTCGAAATTACCACATTTTAAAAGATTAGGGTTCGGGGGTTAGTTACGTTTAGGGAAGGTGTTAGCACCCTAAACGTTCGTAGTACTCTACGAGAACCTCTTGATTTTATTTATTTATTTAGGCTATAACTTGCTTATTTTTTTTTAAGAGACAGAATTAAAGTAGTGAGAAAAGAAAAATGTTTTTTTGTATTTTTTATGATTTGGAAGGACAAGGTCCTCTGCCTACGTACCCGTGAGGGATCAAAACCTCGTAGTTCGGGGTAGAAATAACGTTTGATTTGTTTGATGTTTTTTATTAATTTTAAAAAAAAAGTTTTAAAGATAAAATAAAAGCCAAGTGGCTAAATAAGATTGATTTGTGTTTTTTAATTTTGAAAAGGATTAAAGTGTTATTAAAGTGGATTAATGACTTTTTAAAGAAAATAAAAGAAAAAAACGGACACTTGATTGAAAATCAAGGTTTATTAAGAAAATATTTTTGTGATTTTTTGATTATTTGCATGTTTTTGTTTTTTTTTAATTAACTAAGACTAGATACGATAACTGAAAGCTAAACGCGAAGGAATTCCGTGGTGACGTTGGATCACCACAAAACCCTTTTGAAAATTAAACTAACCTAATATTTTTTGTATATTTTTTTTTATGAAGCGAAATAAATAAAAAAAGACGTAAAGCAAAAATAAATAAAGTGCGAGTGTCGGTGCAAATTCTCATTTATATTTACATGGGTCCTAAATACATTCTAGTAAAATAAAAATAAAAAAAAAAGACAAAATGATAAGCAAAAAAAACGAAATTGCAAAGGCATTAAAATAAATATGCTAATAATAGAACTAAAATGAAAATGCATAAAATAAAAAGAAAATAAATAGATAAAAATAAAAAAATAGAAAAAATGCATGAACTACTATAAGACAAATATCATGAAATAAAAATGCATGAAAATAAACAAGGAACAAAAATGAAATTGCAAGAAATGATAAAGAAAGATAAAGAAAATAAAATAAGAGAATAAAGGGGGTGCAGCAGGAAAAGTGGGGGGTGCGGATAGCAGATGAGTAGAGAAAGAGGAAAAAAAGAAACTGGGCTGAACTGGGCTTTGTTTGGGGCCTGGCTATAAAAGCAAAGAAAACAGAATTTCTCCCATTCTTTCTCTTCTCCTCTCTCTCTAGTTCTCATCTTCTCTCTTTCTCTCTCAAACCTCTCCAACAGGCCTGGCCGGAACTGGCTCAGGCGCGGTGGTTAGCCAGCCAAGGTGGCGGCGCCACCGCGCCGGAGAAGCCAACTTTCTCCCCTTTTAAAAAAAATTATGTTTTTTCGACTCCTTATCTCCTCCTCTTTTCAAAAATCCCCTTGGTTTTCTTAAAATCTTTTCAAAATAGTGTGGATCTAAAAAACAAATTTTGAAAATAAACCAAAAAACTACCTCTGTTGTACTGGGTTTGGCTTCCGGCTTAGATGGCTTTTGTGGTTCGGATTTTGATTCGGTTATGGTTCGTTCTAGCTTTGTTTTGTGTGATTTGGACGGTTTGGAGGGCGTGAGGTTGAGGGGCGTATGGGTTTGAGGTGTGTGGGGAAGGCTGTGCGTGAGTTAGCTTGTGTTTGGGTGGTTTATGTGTGAGGTCGTGCGCGTAGCGAGTTTGGGTTTGTACGGTTTTGGGAGGAAGGGACGTGAGTGGTGGATGCGTGTGTGGAAGGGTGCGAGTGATTGTTGTTGGGATAGGGAGGTGGTCGTACGGTTGTGGTGTTTTGGAGGATGGTGTGTGTTTGTAGAGAAGGCTGATTGTGTAGTGTTGGTGAGGTGGTGGCGTGGGGCTATGTGTTGTGAGAGTGTGGGATTGTTAGGGGAGGTGATACGGCCGTGTATTGTTTGTTTGTGGGTGAGTGGTGAGGTGTGAGTGAGTGTGTGTGAGTGGGTGATGTGCGCTGATTTGGTTGTGGTAGGGGGAAAGGGCCGAATTTAGGTTAGTGGTTTTGGTTGGGATTTGGTAGAGGGAGATGGGAGGAGTATGAGTGTTGGCTGATGAGTGTTGTTTTTTGCCTGATGAATTTTTGATCGCCCCTCCTCCTGAGCTTTTGAATTGCCTCCTTTTAATCAAACAATACACTTAATGACAATCAAAACCAATGATGGACCATAAAGCAGTGTAATTGACACATTAAAACAAAAAAGTCTCTGATCCCAAAGTCTCCTCTAAAAGTCAGATGTTTAAAAAAGGTAAAAAAAATAAATAAAAAAGGAAGGAAAAAAAATTAATAATAAAAATGCTAAATAAAAAATGACAAAAAATATTTAAAAAAATAAAAAATAAAGATAGAAATAATGAAAACAAAAACCAAAAGACGGACTCGAATAAAATAACAAAAAAAAAAATGAGGTATTTTAAAATACCTCCCTGCCGGAATTTCGTCTGAAACGACGAAAAATTCCGGACCAAATAGACGAGAGAAGAAAAAAATTTAGGTCAAAAATTGGGGTATGACAGATGCCCCTATTTAAGTCTCTTCGTCCGGAGATTCGAAGAGAAAATCTTTGATTCGGCGGGTCGAAGGGACTTAAATACAGAGTACGCCAATTTTGGACCTAACAAAAAATGTGAAATGCTCGTGATGCAAAGGTGAATGCAAGACGGCGAAGATGACCTGACTGGGGAATAAAACAAAACAAAAGGATACCCGAGTTTGTTAAAGCAAGGGATCCGACTCCACTGGGGAATAACACAGTTTCACTGGGGAAGGGATCAACTATCGTATTGACAGCTGAGAAAGGAAATGTGATATGGGAAAAGACACTGACCACAAGCTGCCCGTTTGGAGAGCTTGCCACTTGAGGCAAAGACTGGAATAAAAATAACATGCTACTGACGACAAGAAACAAAGGTGAATGTAAATGTTGGATGAAAGGTGAAAGCTGGATGAAATACAAAAGCCGGATGCTGGCTGAAATATAAATGTTGGATGAAAGATAAAAGCTGGATGAAAGATAAATGCTGGATGAAAAATGAATATTGGATGGAAGATAAATGCTGGATGAAAGATAAATGTTGGATGAAAGATAAAAGCTGAATGAAAGATAAATGTTGGATGAAAGATAAAAGCTGGATGAAAGATAAATGCTGGATGAAAGATAAAAGCTGGATGAAAGATAAATGCTGGATGAAATTTAAAAGCAGGATGAAATTTAAATGCAGGATGAAATTTAAATGCTGGATGAAATGTAAATGCTGGATGAAATATAAAAGCAGGATGAAATTTAAATGCTGGATGAAATATAAAAGCAGGATGAAATTTAAATGCTGGATGAAATATAAAAGCAGGATGAAATTTAAATGCTGGATGAAATTTAAAAGCAGGATGAAAGATAAACGCCAGCTGTTCGGGTTAATGCCGAACGAGTCAACTCCCGACAAAAGATTGGATAAACGTCAGCTGTTCGGGTTAATGCCGAACGAGTCAACTGACGACAAAAGATTGGATAAACGTCAGCTGTTCGGGTTATTGCCGAACGAGTCAACTGACGACAGGATAAAAGATAAATGTCAGCTGTTCGGGTTATTGCCGAACGAGTCAACTGACGACAGGATAAAAGATAAATGCCAGCTGTTCGGGTTATTGCCGAACGAGTCAACTGACGACAAAAGACAAAAGGATAAATGTCAGCTGTTCGGGTTATTGCCGAACGAGTCAACTGACGACAAAAGATTGGATAGGAAAATGCACAAGCTGTTCGTTAAAGAACTGCCACTTGGCGAAAAAACAAGATAAAAGATGCATAAGCTGTTCGTTAAAGAACTGTTACTTGGCATAAAGAGGGTGACATCTTTGGACCAGACACACTGGGGATGACACATGGGGAAAAAGAGTTACCAAGTATTTAGATTGATGGAGACGAAAAGCAAGACTCAGGGTGGTCAATGCAATTATGAATGATGTTGTCTTTATTGTATATGCATGAATGTGTATATGCATGAATGTATGGATGTATGAATGACGACACGACCTGTATGACTGTATGGAGGATTGACTGGTAAGATTGTATGGAAGACTGACTTGTATGACTGTATGGAGGATTGACTGGTAAGATTGTATGGAAGACTGACTTAATGAGACAAGATTGGACGGATAAGATGGAAAGTGACCCGACGCTGCATCACAAACACTCGGCAATCTTTAATGGGGATGATGCCACTGGGGACATATCAAAACATTAACGGGGTAAAGCCCGGCATGCAACAACTGATGAGGAATAAACACTTCTTGGGGAGAGCATGCTAATCCAAAAACCTGGCAGAAGGATCTGGTGCTTCCGTGGTCATGCTTTTTTGTTCTTTTTTCTTTTTTTGAATCCCTAACTTTTGCCTGGACCGCCCTTTCGGGTTTTCAGTCCACCGGGAATATATTTTTGTATGCCCCTAATTTTTGCCTGGACCGCCCTTTCAGGTTTTCGATCCACCGGGACGCTCATTTTTGCCTAAGCCGCCCTTTCGGGTTTTCGACTTACCGAGCTTTTCTTTTCTCTTTTTCTTTTTCCTTTTTTTTTTCAAGCAATTGACCATGTTTAAATTGCAGAGTCTACCCGTTCTCAGGATAACTGTTGACACACGTTTCACTTATTCATGAGTTCAGAGAGAAATGTGTTTGTTGTCTATGCTTTCCAAAAAATATATAAAAAGGTTTATGATTTTGAAAAAAGTTTTGCTTCAAGTACTACCATCAAAAATAGAAGAAGTTTTATGAACAGAATAAATGGGAATTCCAAATAAAGGCACAGGCTCAAATTCATTTAACAGAGTGGTGACCCGCCAATGGCGTGGCTCCACGGATTTCACAAAGTTTGGAAAATGGTAAATATAAGGGGAAGGTACATTGAACACAATAACCGTTATTCTCCCTAACAACTTTGAATTCCACCATTTAGATGCTTCAGATTCAGAGTCTCTTTGACCGCTATTGTGCCCCAAGTGAGTCATGGCCAACCTGATGCAGTTACCTTGTCTTTTGATCCTTAATTTTTGCATAGACCGCCCTTTCGGGTTTTCGATCTATCAGGATGATTATTTTCTGTTTCATGTCTCTAAATTTTGCCTGGACCGCCCTTTCGGGTTTTCAGTCCACCGAGACGCTCATTTTTGCCTAAGCCGCCCTTACGGGTTTTCGACTTACCGAGCTGTTCTTTTGTTCTTTTAGACAAAGTATTTCTTGACTGCATCGGCGTTCACAGGACGGGGAAGCTCATCACCATCCATAGTTGTAAGAGTCATTGCACCACCGGAGAACGCTCTTTTGATGACATATGGGCCTTCATAATTAGGCGTCCATTTGCCCCTGGAGTCCGGTTGAAAGGATAAAATCTTTTTGAGCACAAGGTCTCCTTCTTGAAATTCACGGGGACTGCCCGTGACACAAAGCATTCATGCGTTTCTCTGATCATATTTCTTTTGACATCATTCAGCCTCTGATAACTTGGGTTCCATTAAAACTCTCATTGATGGAATCTCAATCTCCACAGGGAGTACTGCTTCTATGCCATACACTAAAGAAGAGGGGGTTGCCCCTGTTGAGGTACACACTGAAGTACGATATCCAGGTAAAGCATACGATAACATCCCATGCAAGTCCTTGTAAGTGGTTACTATCTTCTGCACCATCTTTTCGATGTATTTTCTTTCTTTGTTTTTTTTTTTGCTTTTGTTTTCTTTTTGCTTTTTGATTTTTTTTGTTTGATTTTTTTGCTTTTGATTTTTTTTTTTGCAGCCTCGATGGCACCATTCATCTGGGATTTGACCAGGAATACTGTAATGGCAGTTCTTCGGAACCCAAGTTAATCATTTCGAGTGTGTCATACCCCATTTTTTGACCCATTTTCATCTCGTTTTATTTATTGTCTCGTTTTACGCATTTTTTAAAAGCCGAGAATTCTCGTCGTTTCAGACGAAATTTCGGCAGGGAGGTATTTTAAAATACCTCATGTCAATTTTTGTCTCGTTTATTTATTTTTATCTTTACTTTTAATTTTAGTTTTTATTATTTATTGTCATTTATTGTTATTTTTATTATTACCATTATTACCATTTATTTATTTCTTTTTGTATTATTATTATCATTATTATTATTTATTACTATTATTATTCTTCTTTTTATTTTTTCTTTTTGGTCCAAGTCAACACAGTCAACACAAGCCAGGCTAGCACTGTTCACGCCCACAAACAGTGTTTTTCATCATCACAAAATCCTCAATCCTATCCAAAAAAAATCATCACAAACCTTCAATCTTATCCCAAAAATCCAGCTTATCTTCATGAGTCAATAAGCTGCTCAAGCAGCTCAATTTTTCTCTATTTAACAGGACAGAATCACAAGAACAAAAGGGGAAGAAAAGTTGGAACAAGGCAGATTTTTTACAGCAAAACAAACTTCCCCACCATACCAAAACACAATTTTCGCATACCCACCACAACAAAACACAATTTTCGCATACCCACCAACACAAAACATTTCCACAAAAAACTCATAACCCAAACTCAAACCTAAACATAAACAGCCCCCTAACACACCATTTTCGCACAAACTCATACCCAAAACCCCACAAACCACACCCCTCACACAAACATACAACAAACACAATACACCCACACGGCCAAAGCAAGAAACGCACGCACCTACACACAACACAAGACTCACGCACGCACCTACACACAACACAAGACTCACACACAAACCCAGCCATTCACGCAAACACACACAAAAAACACCAAAACCGAAACCAAAACAAAGAGGGAAAGGTAAAATTTTTTGTTGATTTTAAACTTAGATCTAGGCCGATTGGGGGGGATTTTGAAAAAAATATTGTTGGATTTGGGAAGAGGAGAGAAAAGGGTGTGGGAAAAATGTGTTTTTTTTAGAAAAGGGGAGTTTTTTATTTTCCGGCGCGGTGGCGCCGCCGTCTTGGCCGGCGGCCACCACGCCGGAATTCTTTTCCGGCCGGCCAAGAAAAGGGGAGAGAAGGGAGAGCTAGAGAGAGAACTCGGTTGGGAGAGGGAAGTAAGAGAGAGAAGAAGATGTGAGAAATGAGAAAAAATTGTGAAGGAGGGGGTTTAAATACCCCTCCCTGTTTCTGTGTGGCAGGGTGTACGCGTTAGCGTACACCCACGTTCTCCTGGCCTTTGATTTTTTAATCATACGGCCCTAGCTTTCTTTACCCTGTGATCTGATCAGGGCCGTCTGATTAATCAGACGGCCCAGATTAATTTACGCAGGCCCAAGACAGTTTGGGCCTTTCTCTTCCAATCTGAGTTATTTTTCACTACCAGCACCCCCCAGGTTTATTTTTACACCTCCTTATTTTATTTCTTTTATTTATTTTCTTTGCAATTAATTTTTCTTTTTATTACTATTTCCTTTTTATTTGTTCCTTTATTTTTAACATCTCATTTATTTACCTATCGTATTACACATGCATTTTATTTTTTGTTTGTATTTCTATTTGTTCATTTTATTTTTACATTTTTTTTATGGCATTAGCATATACATTAGGAACAAAATGTTTAAATATGCATTGCATTATTTTTATTTTTCTTAGTTTAATTCATAATCCAAAAACAAAAATCTTTTTATTTTGATCCAACAATCGTTTATTTATTTATTTCTCTCGCGTTTAGCTTATTTTTATCGCACTTAATTTCTTTTTAACTCCGAGTAAAAAATCATAAAAAAACCCAAAAACATTTCAAATATTCAAAAACTTCATCAAAAATATTCTTCATTAACAAAGCCTTGGATTTCAAACCAAGCAATTTTATTTTAATCAAACTTCAATCGATCTTAATCATATTAGACTTTATTTTTGCAATTAAAATTTATCAAATCGTTCGCTCGCCACTTTGGCTTATTTTTATCTTTCACAAACATTTTTAAGCTTTAAAATCAACATAACAAATCACTCGGCTTTTTAGCCCGAACTACATCGGTTTTGATCCCATTTGGGTATGTAGGCAAAGGACTTTGTCCTTCCAAACCAACCAAACAAAAATCAACAAAAACATTTTTCTTTCTTGTTTCAATAAACAACAAGCTTGTTCATTTTGGTTGCAACAACTAATTTGAACAATTTTATTTCTTTTCTTTTGAGTTCTATAAAACGAGCGTTTTGACAGTTTACACTTTTTCTTAAAATTCAAGCGAAACTTGAATGAAAAAGGGTGGTTTGACGTATGTCTCTCCTTTCCCCGATCGGATAAACACTTGACGTATGTCTCGTTGCTTAGACGATCGTCATTCTTTTCTAGCTCCCCCAAAATTACGTTTTCTCAATTTCAAACAAAACATGAATGAAAAAGGGTGGTTTGACGTATGTCTCTCCTTTCCCCGGTTGTACGAATGCTTGACGTATGTCTCGTTGCTCGGACAATCGTCATTCTATTTTCAACGCGTCCAACGCATTTGAACCTTTCTTGGTCCCTCGCGACCAAATTGAACCTTTCTTGGTCCCTCGCGACCAATTTTAACATTTCTTGGTCCTTCGCGACCAAATTGAACCTTTCTTGGTCCCTCGCGACCAATTTTAACATTTCTTGGTCCCTCGCGACCAATTTGAACCTTTCTTGGTCCCTCGCGACCAATTTTAACATTTCTTGGTCCCTCGCGACCAATTTTAACATTTCTTGGTCCCTCGCGACCAATTTGAACATTTCTTGGTCCCTCGTGACCAATCCAACTTTTCTTGGTCCCTCGTGACCATTTTAAACTTTTCTTGGCCCCCGTGGTCAATTCAAACATTGTACGCCTTCGTGCGTTTGTCATTTTGGCCCTTGTGGTCAATCCGAACTTGTCGTGCCTTTGCACGTTTTCTTTCAACTTTTACGCCTTGTGCGAGTTTATCGCCTTAATGTGCGTTCGTCTTTTTTACGCCTTGTGCGAGTTTATCGCCTTAATGTGCGTTCGTCTTTTTACGCCTTGTGCGAGTTTATCGCCTTAATGTGCGTTCGTCTTTTTACGCCTTGTGCGAGTTTATCGCCTTAATGTGCGTTCGTCTTTTTACGCCTTGTGCGAGTTTATCGCCTTAATGTGCGCTCGTCTCCTTCATCATTTAAAGCTTTTACGCCTTTGTGCGTTTCCAAACTTTTTTTTCAAGAACTACGTAAGCTTTGAATTCTCCGACTACCGGGAGATACGTAGGAGCAAGATCGACGTCTTGTCAAGCCCATTAATAAAAAATCTTTTTTTCTCTTTTCTATTTCGTTTGTTTTTATCTCTTTCTTCACCTCACATTTTATTTACTTGTTCATTTACATATATATATATATATATATATGATTAAGCATGCAAGCAAAACGTCAAAAACATTTTAAGCCTAAGTCAACTAAGAGGTTCCCGTTGAGTACAACGGATGTGAGGGGTGCTAATACCTTCCCCTCGCATAATCGACTTTCGAACCTAAAATCTCTTTTCAAGGTAATTTAGAACTTTTTTCCTTTTTCCCCGAAAAATTAAAAGTTCAGTCGTGATTTAAATTTAGTGACTCAATGCTAGTCAATAGCTTGACATCCGAAATTCGACGCGACAGAAATGGCGACTTCACTGGGGATTACGCTTAAACACTTTGTTTTCGTGTATGATAAGTCAAGCCTATCTTAGTCGGCTTTTAGGCTAAAATGTTTTTATTTTTGCTTGCACGCTTATGCCTTATCATCATTATTTGTTTATCTTTTCTCGCTTTATATGTATTTGTTTCATATTGCTTTATATTCATATTATATATGTTGTGGGGTTACTTGAGCGGTGTTACTCCACATTGTTCGGGTTAATGCCGGACGTGTGAGGCTCTATTCCCGAGCTCGAGAGAAAATTAAGATAGGATGGGGTTGCGTAGCGGAGGCCCACTTGACGTATGTCTTGAAGGGAAGATGCGAAAACCCCGCCTAGAGTAGATTTCACTTGGAATATATTGAGGTCTTGCGAGCATTTGCAATTGACGACAATAGTTCCCTGTGAGGTCCGTGATCTCTAGGGACCTTTTTAGAAAATCTCATCTTTAGAGCCTACACGTGAGGATGGGGGAAATTTTGAACATACATGTCATGCATATGCATACATTTACATGCGTGAAAATAATTTTCGCATATCACTTTGTTTTATAGGAAATTAATTGCACTTTTTAATTTCCTTGTAAAGCAAAACAAAAAAAAATTTCATGCATTTACATACATCATTCATTATCATGCATACGTCCATCTTCGAGTCCAAAACTCCTTTCCTTTTTTACCCTAAGGATTTTTTACAATCCGAATTGAGTCGTCAGTGTTCGCATTTCATTCGCAACACTACGTATCATCCCATTAAGGAAAGTGGCTCGACGTCCCAAAGCAAACCGCACATATAACAAGGGGCAACTATCCCCCCGTTTGTACATGGGGCATGCCGTTCGACTTTGGTGAGGAATTCATCCATATTCCCACTGCTCTTCAAGAGATTTCGGTACCTCAACCCGAGGTTACCAACCCCCAGGCTACTGCGGCCTTTTCCCCAATTCACAAAAAACCCAGTCGTCATTGGCATTCCTCAATCTCCTACAAGAGTCCAATTTTCAATGGCGACTTCACAAATACAATTTCCAACCAAAGTCCAATCATCATTGGCACAATCCACAATCAAAGCCCGACCTTGATCGGCAACCAATCACATCATATGGATTGATCCAATGATTCAACCACAAATGCATGGTAGTGATAAAATTTGATTAATTTGCGCAAAGCTAAGATACATGTTTCCTGTTTTTTTTCATGATTAAACTTGAAAGGAGAATACGTACTTAGTACAAAAGTTATATCATGCAACTTGCGTTTTTAATATGTTTATTCGGTGAACCATTTAGAACCAGCCAAAATGTGAGGAATCCTCAAAATCATTATATACATATGCAGGAGACCGACATTTTTTGTTTAAACTCGATTTTGTTATGTTAAATCTGAGCGTTGTTTTAGATTGTACGAAAGCATTGATAGGATCAAGGCATTTTTTTTGAAAATGAGTGAAAACACTTGACCACAAATAGCCCACCCTGTGAGAAGTGAGTATTTGTTAACCCCTTTGAGCCTAATGAATCAGAATCATTAACTATGGACTGCCAATTCTCATAAGCTCAATTGCTTAATGAAATCGCCGGAGTTTGTAAAAAATTTCAGTTCATAGTTAAATCATTATTGAATTCTGATATTTTTTTTTTACTTTCATTTTTGAACCCTTAACCTTCATGATTATTGTCCTTTGCCGAAAGAGGAAGGAACATTCAATTAGGGTATCATCTTTGAAGAGAAAAAAAAAGAGGTTGTGAAAGTTAAGAATGGTGAATTTCTTAATTGATCTTGACAACAAGAACAAAAAAAGAAAGAAAAGAAAAAGAAAAAAGAGAAAAAAGAGAAAATCTCTAAATCAAAAAGTTGTCGAGGATCAAAGAAAAACATTTGTAAATCACCAAGAGTTGTGATTGAATAAAGGAGGAAGGGTGTAATTTAGAAAGAATGTTCCTCTTGCTTGGCCATTTGAATTCAATTTCCCCACATATGACATTTCTTTTGTAACCAAGCCAAATTACAACCCTCGAAGACCTTGTGATTAATGCTTTCGTGCTTTTAGAAACAATGATTAGATGGACACATAACTCGATCGGAATGTTAGCAAACTTGCCGGGTGAGTGTTCAATACCCCCACAATTAATATTCAATTTGTTCATTTACTTAAATGAGTATTAGGTTGGTTCATTGATAAACATATTTTTAACTTGAGCTGTACGATATAAATTTTGTGTTTGGTATTTGTTTCAAATTTTTGGTGCAATCTCGGATTAATGGGAACATCAAAATTGCATGTGCAAATCTCATAGGAATCATGCATTCGGGAATTTTCGACCAATGCACATTGCCAACAAAAGCCCAATTCTCATTGGCCCCCACAATATCAAACCAAAGCCCAACCATGTTTGGCACCTAATCACAAGCAAAGCCCAATTGTCATTGGCGATCACAACTACAATTTCACATTAAGCCCAATCGTCATTGGCATTCCTCACAATTTCCAACAAAAAGCCCAACCATGCTTGGCGCCCAATCATTCACAAATCCCGACCATGCTCGGTACACAATCATCCAAAAAGCCCAACCATGCTTGGCACTCCCTCACAATTCACAAAAGGCTCAGTCGTCATTGACATTCCTCAATCTCTTACAAAAAGCCCAATTTCCATTGGCCCTTACAAACACAATAACAAGTGGAGCCCAATTTTCATTGGCATTCCCACTCACAAAACATAATCAAAGCCCGACTTCGCTCGGCAACCAATCATCAAAGCCCGACCTTGCTCGGCATCCAACATAAAAGCCCGACCTCGCTCGGCGTCCAACATAAAAGCCCGACTTCGCTCGGCACCCACATCACAAAAAGCCCGACCTCGCTCGGCACCCACATTACAAAAAAGCCCGACCTCGCTCGGCATTCAATCATCCAAAGCCCGACCTCGCTCGGCAACCAATTACAATCAAAGCCCGGCCTTGCTCGGCATCCAATCATTATCCCCAGTGTTAAACATGACATATGTTTATCCCACATTGGACTTCTTTCAAGGGATTCCCCAGCGAAATCCTCAGTAAATCAAAGGGAATATCCCCAGTGAATCGAGAGCCCGAAAGGACGATTCAGGAAAAAAAGAAGGTAGCATTCCCGGCGGAATCATCAGTTCCAATCCCCGGTGGATTAACAAACTCCCCAGAAAATCAACCTTTGTCCAAAACAATCAGAAGCCCAATTGTCATTGGCACCTACTCAATCAAAAGCCCAACCACCGTTGGCATCTAAGGCTGGATATCGATCATGCTTCCAAAATGATCTTTATATCCCCAGCGAAACTACAAATAAAGCCCAATTTTTATTGGCATCCCTCCAGTAGAGTCTTAACCCCAAAAGCCCAATCATTATTGGCACCATCCAACCAAAGTCCGACCTCGCTCGGCATCCAAACAAAGCATGAACATTCCCGGCGGAATCACAAATTCTTTTCCTAAGCGGATTAACACGATTCCCCAAGTGAAGTAACAATTTCCCCATGAAGTATGTATTCCTTATCAACGGTTACGACTTTACCCCGTCAACATTTTGGAGGTGTTCCCTACGACATCATCCCCATCAAAGATCACCGAGTGTTTGCCATGCGACGTCGGTCCACTTCTCATTTTACCGGTCTAAATCTTGTTTCACCAAGTTGTCGGTCACACAATGAATCAAAACATTTAGGGTATTTCCCAGTGCAAGCCAATCTTTCACAACATCCCCAGTGGGAGTCCTGCATTAGTACAAACATACATTCATGCATATACTCATTCATGCATACAACATACCACAATATCATCTGTACATGGTTGTTTTAACCATCACGTTTCTTACCAATTTATCATAAACAATCTGCATTTTTCTCCAATGTCATTCTCCAGTAATGTTACAAAACAAAGCCCAATTTTATTGGCATTCCCCAGTGAGTCATCATTCACACTCACAAATACCAAATCATAACCAAAGCCCGACTTTGCTCGGCATCCCATCATAGTCACCAGTAAATATTCCCCAAGTGTCATCCCCAGTCCGTTTGGTCAAGTAATGTCACCCCTTTTATGCCAAGTGGCAGTTCTTTAACGAGCAGCTTGTGCATATTCCCCAGTATTATGCCAAGTGGCAGTTCTTTAACGAACAGCTTGTGCATTCCTTTCTCCCCGATTGAAGGGGCAATTCTGTAAGGAACGGCTTGTCAGCCGCATCCTCACTGTCGTCAATGTACGGTCCAGTAACCAATCCGGACAGTTGACATGTCTTTTATTTCCTGTTGTCAATGAACGGTCCAGTAACCAATCCGGACAGTTGACATGCTTTTATTTCCTGTCGTCAATGTACGGTCCAGTAACCAATCCGGACAGTTGACATGCTTTTATTTCCTGTCGTCAATGTACGGTCCAGTAACCAATCCGGACAGTTGACATGTCTTTTATTTCCTGTCGTCAATGTACGGTCCAGTAACCAATCCGGACAGTTGACATGCTTTTATTTCCTGTCGTCAATGTACGGTCCAGTAACCAATCCGGACAGTTGACATGCTTTTATTTCCTGTCGTCAATGTACGGTCCAGTAACCAATCCGGACAGTTGACATGCTTTTATTTCCTGTCGTCAATGTACGGTCCAGTAACCAATCCGGACAGTTGACATGTCTTTTATTTCCTGTCGTCAATGTACGGTCCAGTAACCAATCCGGACAGTTGACATGCTTTTATTTCCTGTCGTCAATGTACGGTCCAGTAACCAATCCGGACAGTTGACATGTCTTTTATTTCCTGTCGTCAATGTACGGTCCAGTAACCAATCCGGACAGTTGACATGTCTTTTATTTCCTGTCGTCAATGTACGGTCCAGTAACCAATCCGGACAGTTGACATGTTTTATTTCCTGTCGTCAATGTAAGGTTCGGTAACCAATCCGGACAGTTGACATGTCTTTTATTTCCTGTCGTCAATGTAAGGTTCGGTAGCCAATCCGGACAGTTGACATGTCTTTTATTTCCTGTCGTCAATGTAAGGTTCGGTAGCCAATCCGGACAGTTGACATGTCTTTTATTTCCTGTCGTCAATGTAAGGTTCGGTAACCAATCCGGACAGTTGACATGTTTTTATTTCCTGTCGTCAATGTAAGGTTCGGTAACCAATCCGGACAGTTGACATGTTTTTTATCTCTTGTCGTCAATGTAAGGTTCGGTAACCAATCCGGACAGTTGACATGTTTTTATTTCCTGTTGTCAATGTAAGGTTCGGTAGCCAATCCGGACAGTTGACATGCATCTATTTCCTGTCGTCAATGTAAGGTTTGGTAACCAATCCGGACAGTTGACATGTTTTTATTTCCTGTCGTCAATGTAAGGTTCGGTAACCAATCCGGACAGTTGACATGTTTTTATTTCCTGTCGTCAATGTAAGGTTCGGTAGCCAATCCGGACAGTTGACATGTCTTTTATTTCCTGTCGTCAATGTAAGGTTCGGTAACCAATCCGGACAGTTGACATGTCTTTTATTTCCTGTCGTCAATGTAAGGTTCGGTAACCAATCCAGACAGTTGACATGTTTTTATTTCCTGTCGTCAATGTAAGGTTCGGTAACCAATCCGGACAGTTGACATGTCTTTTATTTCCTGTCGTCAATGTAAGGTTCGGTAGCCAATCCGGACAGTTGACATTCATTTCCTGTCGTCAATGAACGGTTCGGTAACCAATCCGAACAGTTGACATTTCTTTTCTTCTTGTCGTCAATGAACGGTTCGGTAACCAATCCGGACAGTTGACATTTCTTTTATTTCATATCGTCAATGAACGGTTCGGTAACCAACCCGGACAGTTGACGTGACATTTTACTTTCTTGTCGTCAATGGCAGTTCGGAATTTAACCCGAACAGTTGACATTTTACTTTCTTGTCGTCAATGGCAGTTCGGAATTTAACCCGAACAGTTGACATTTTACTTTCTTGTCGTCAATGGCAGTTCGGAATTTAACCCGAACAGTTGACATTTTGTTTCTTGTCGTCAATGGCAGGTCGGCACAACCCGACAGTTGACATTTTACTTTCTTGTCGTCAATGGCAGTTCGGAATTCAACCCGAACAGTTGACATTTTATTTCTTGTCGTCAGTGGCAGTTCGGCAACAACCCGAACAGCTGACATGTACATTCATTCCTTATCCCCAGTGGTAGTTCGGATTTTAACCCGAACAGCTGACTTTGTTTTTATCCTCAGTGGTAGTTCGGATTTTAACCCGAACGACTGACTTTTACCTTCGTTGTCTTGTCATCGGTAGTTCGGAATTTAACCCGAACAGTTGACATTTACTTTCTTGTCGTCAATGGCAGTTCGGAATTTAACCCGAACAGTTGACATTTTATATTTCCTTGTCGTCAATGGCAGGTCGGAACAAACCGACAGTTGACATCTTATATTTCCTTGTCGTCAATGGCAGGTCGGAACAAACCGACAGTTGACATTTTATATTTCCTTGTCGTCAATGGCAGGTCGGAACAAACCGACAGTTGACATTTTATATTTTTCTTGTCGTCAATGGCAGGTCGGAACAAACCGACAGTTGACATTTTATATTTCTTTGTCGTCAATGGCAGGTCGGAACAAACCGACAGTTGACATCTTATTTCTTGACGTCAATGGCAGTTCGGAAAACAATCCGAACAGCTGACATTTTACCCTTTTTGGTTCCCGTGGTTAATTGCCCACTCTCCCCAGTGAACAGTTCGGCAATAACCCAAACGGCTAACCTCTTTTCCCCAGTGGAACACTATCCCCAATAGAGTCGGATCCCGTTTCTTTAACGAACCCGGGTATCCCTTTGTCTCTGTTTGTCCCCAATCGGGTCATCTTTGCCGTCTTGCATTCATACTTGCATCACATGCATTCATAACATTGCATCCATGACATTTTACTGTCAAAATTGGTCAAAAAATGGTGTACTCTGTATTTAAGTTTCTTCGACCCGTCGAATCAAAATTTCACCTTTTAATCTCCGTAGCGAAGAAACTTAAATAGGGGCATCTGTCATACCCCATTTTTTGACCCATTTTCATCTCGTTTTATTTATTGTCTCGTTTTACGCATTTTTTAAAAGCCGAGAATTCTCGTCGTTTCAGACGAAATTTCGGCAGGGAGGTATTTTAAAATACCTCATGTCAATTTTTGTCTCGTTTATTTATTTTTATCTTTACTTTTAATTTTAGTTTTTATTATTTATTGTCATTTATTGTTATTTTTATTATTACCATTATTACCATTTATTTATTTCTTTTTGTATTATTATTATCATTATTATTATTTATTACTATTATTATTCTTCTTTTTATTTTTTCTTTTTGGTCCAAGTCAACACAGTCAACACAAGCCAGGCTAGCACTGTTCACGCCCACAAACAGTGTTTTTCATCATCACAAAATCCTCAATCCTATCCAAAAAAAATCATCACAAACCTTCAATCTTATCCCAAAAATCCAGCTTATCTTCATGAGTCAATAAGCTGCTCAAGCAGCTCAATTTTTCTCTATTTAACAGGACAGAATCACAAGAACAAAAGGGGAAGAAAAGTTGGAACAAGGCAGATTTTTTACAGCAAAACAAACTTCCCCACCATACCAAAACACAATTTTCGCATACCCACCACAACAAAACACAATTTTCGCATACCCACCAACACAAAACATTTCCACAAAAAACTCATAACCCAAACTCAAACCTAAACATAAACAGCCCCCTAACACACCATTTTCGCACAAACTCATACCCAAAACCCCACAAACCACACCCCTCACACAAACATACAACAAACACAATACACCCACACGGCCAAAGCAAGAAACGCACGCACCTACACACAACACAAGACTCACGCACGCACCTACACACAACACAAGACTCACACACAAACCCAGCCATTCACGCAAACACACACAAAAAACACCAAAACCGAAACCAAAACAAAGAGGGAAAGGTAAAATTTTTTGTTGATTTTAAACTTAGATCTAGGCCGATTGGGGGGGATTTTGAAAAAAATATTGTTGGATTTGGGAAGAGGAGAGAAAAGGGTGTGGGAAAAATGTGTTTTTTTTAGAAAAGGGGAGTTTTTTATTTTCCGGCGCGGTGGCGCCGCCGTCTTGGCCGGCGGCCACCACGCCGGAATTCTTTTCCGGCCGGCCAAGAAAAGGGGAGAGAAGGGAGAGCTAGAGAGAGAACTCGGTTGGGAGAGGGAAGTAAGAGAGAGAAGAAGATGTGAGAAATGAGAAAAAATTGTGAAGGAGGGGGTTTAAATACCCCTCCCTGTTTCTGTGTGGCAGGGTGTACGCGTTAGCGTACACCCACGTTCTCCTGGCCTTTGATTTTTTAATCATACGGCCCTAGCTTTCTTTACCCTGTGATCTGATCAGGGCCGTCTGATTAATCAGACGGCCCAGATTAATTTACGCAGGCCCAAGACAGTTTGGGCCTTTCTCTTCCAATCTGAGTTATTTTTCACTACCAGCACCCCCCAGGTTTATTTTTACACCTCCTTATTTTATTTCTTTTATTTATTTTCTTTGCAATTAATTTTTCTTTTTATTACTATTTCCTTTTTATTTGTTCCTTTATTTTTAACATCTCATTTATTTACCTATCGTATTACACATGCATTTTATTTTTTGTTTGTATTTCTATTTGTTCATTTTATTTTTACATTTTTTTTATGGCATTAGCATATACATTAGGAACAAAATGTTTAAATATGCATTGCATTATTTTTATTTTTCTTAGTTTAATTCATAATCCAAAAACAAAAATCTTTTTATTTTGATCCAACAATCGTTTATTTATTTATTTCTCTCGCGTTTAGCTTATTTTTATCGCACTTAATTTCTTTTTAACTCCGAGTAAAAAATCATAAAAAAACCCAAAAACATTTCAAATATTCAAAAACTTCATCAAAAATATTCTTCATTAACAAAGCCTTGGATTTCAAACCAAGCAATTTTATTTTAATCAAACTTCAATCGATCTTAATCATATTAGACTTTATTTTTGCAATTAAAATTTATCAAATCGTTCGCTCGCCACTTTGGCTTATTTTTATCTTTCACAAACATTTTTAAGCTTTAAAATCAACATAACAAATCACTCGGCTTTTTAGCCCGAACTACATCGGTTTTGATCCCATTTGGGTATGTAGGCAAAGGACTTTGTCCTTCCAAACCAACCAAACAAAAATCAACAAAAACATTTTTCTTTCTTGTTTCAATAAACAACAAGCTTGTTCATTTTGGTTGCAACAACTAATTTGAACAATTTTATTTCTTTTCTTTTGAGTTCTATAAAACGAGCGTTTTGACAGTTTACACTTTTTCTTAAAATTCAAGCGAAACTTGAATGAAAAAGGGTGGTTTGACGTATGTCTCTCCTTTCCCCGATCGGATAAACACTTGACGTATGTCTCGTTGCTTAGACGATCGTCATTCTTTTCTAGCTCCCCCAAAATTACGTTTTCTCAATTTCAAACAAAACATGAATGAAAAAGGGTGGTTTGACGTATGTCTCTCCTTTCCCCGGTTGTACGAATGCTTGACGTATGTCTCGTTGCTCGGACAATCGTCATTCTATTTTCAACGCGTCCAACGCATTTGAACCTTTCTTGGTCCCTCGCGACCAAATTGAACCTTTCTTGGTCCCTCGCGACCAATTTTAACATTTCTTGGTCCTTCGCGACCAAATTGAACCTTTCTTGGTCCCTCGCGACCAATTTTAACATTTCTTGGTCCCTCGCGACCAATTTGAACCTTTCTTGGTCCCTCGCGACCAATTTTAACATTTCTTGGTCCCTCGCGACCAATTTTAACATTTCTTGGTCCCTCGCGACCAATTTGAACATTTCTTGGTCCCTCGTGACCAATCCAACTTTTCTTGGTCCCTCGTGACCATTTTAAACTTTTCTTGGCCCCCGTGGTCAATTCAAACATTGTACGCCTTCGTGCGTTTGTCATTTTGGCCCTTGTGGTCAATCCGAACTTGTCGTGCCTTTGCACGTTTTCTTTCAACTTTTACGCCTTGTGCGAGTTTATCGCCTTAATGTGCGTTCGTCTTTTTTACGCCTTGTGCGAGTTTATCGCCTTAATGTGCGTTCGTCTTTTTACGCCTTGTGCGAGTTTATCGCCTTAATGTGCGTTCGTCTTTTTACGCCTTGTGCGAGTTTATCGCCTTAATGTGCGTTCGTCTTTTTACGCCTTGTGCGAGTTTATCGCCTTAATGTGCGCTCGTCTCCTTCATCATTTAAAGCTTTTACGCCTTTGTGCGTTTCCAAACTTTTTTTTCAAGAACTACGTAAGCTTTGAATTCTCCGACTACCGGGAGATACGTAGGAGCAAGATCGACGTCTTGTCAAGCCCATTAATAAAAAATCTTTTTTTCTCTTTTCTATTTCGTTTGTTTTTATCTCTTTCTTCACCTCACATTTTATTTACTTGTTCATTTACATATATATATATATATATATATATGATTAAGCATGCAAGCAAAACGTCAAAAACATTTTAAGCCTAAGTCAACTAAGAGGTTCCCGTTGAGTACAACGGATGTGAGGGGTGCTAATACCTTCCCCTCGCATAATCGACTTTCGAACCTAAAATCTCTTTTCAAGGTAATTTAGAACTTTTTTCCTTTTTCCCCGAAAAATTAAAAGTTCAGTCGTGATTTAAATTTAGTGACTCAATGCTAGTCAATAGCTTGACATCCGAAATTCGACGCGACAGAGTGCTTCTTCATGAGGATGAATGATGTTCTTTTATATTCTAGTAACAGAGAGATCTTTTCGGGAATCTGTTCATCCTCCTCCTCTTCAGCTTCGTGAACAGGGAACTCAAAGTCGGGAGAGAGCATAGGGTTACAGTGTTCAACGGGCTTATTGATGTTCGGTCTACATATGATTGATGATTGATTTTAGAAAATGAGTGAAAAATGCAGACCTTTTGAAATTGATTTAAAATAAAATAAAATAAAATAAAATATTATTTTTTTTTGGGTTTTTTGTGTTACCATTTTCCAAGAAAAAGCAGTAAAATAAAAATAAAAAGTCGCGAAAGAAACGACAATTTTTCATTGATAGTGGTAACTTGAAGACAAAAGTAGAGCCCTACATGATTTCGCTTTCGTATCGGGCGAAACGAAAGGATTTTTGAAAAGATAAGACAACTAAAACACATTCCTTGGACCCATAAGTAACTGAGGGAATGTCAACAACGATCCAATTGCAGTAACCTTTGCCATGTGTTACAAAATTCACTGCCACCTTCTTCACCAGGGTGAGCTTCTGAGCAATCTTGCACCAAATTAACAGATGGGGTCCCATGCCCAGGTAGTAGATTAGCTTGCACATCGGGACTCGACCCTTTGAAGGATAGGATGTTGGCCTGGATCAACTTTTGGACTTCGGCTTTCAAGGCATAACAATGCTCAACGTTATGACCGGGTGCCCCTTGATGGAAAGCACAAGAAAGATGAGGTCTATACCCCTGTGGCAACCTTTCAGGTACCTTAGGAGGTACCCTAGTTTGAACAAGATTTTTATCAAGCAAAACGGGGAGCAACTCTGCATATGCCATGGGGATTGGATCAAAATGGGAAGTCCGCTGAAACCGATTCTGTTGTCGAGGCTGTTGTCGATTCTGTTGCTGAGGCCTTTGTTGGGGCTGGAGCTGATTTCTGGATAGCCGGAGTTGGGGTTCCAAAAGAGGTGGGATGAAAACCTTCGTCTGATAGGAATGACATCCCCATGGGTAAGCTCTAGACGCGCCGGGCGGTGGAGTAAGTATGGTAGAAGTTGGTAAAGCAAATGAGATTGGCTGCTCAAGAGTAGTGACAGCAGGTTGAGGAACTGACATCTGGGCTTGGGAAGCCAACAGAGCATTCATCATGGAGGTCAACTTCTCCATCCCTTCCCGGAGATTGGCCACCTCTTCCCGGAGGTTCGGGTTTTCTTGCTCCAAATGTTCCATTCTTTTTCTCTGATATGCCATAGTGTTGTATGTGTAAGTCGGTTTCTGCCGAGGACGCCGGGCCACTTTCTTGGACTGAGCAGACAGACCTTTGGAAAAACAAGACGTGAGACTCGGCTTGAGAAGCTAAGAATGCGATATGATGCATGATTATGCTTATGCAAAAAGAAGAAAGATTTGTTATCGAAGGACTTTGTTGAAGTAATTGTAAACGTCATAGTTGAACATTTCATTTGAGCATCATGGCATTTACAAAATAGCTTTTGAAGGTGTACTTCCTAGTGCTCCTCTATGATGTTTAAAAAAACTTGTTTAAGTCCTTCGGTAATTGGATGAAAAAAATGAATTTATGCATGGATGCATGTATGCATGATTGTGCTAAAGAAACGGAGAAAACATGGTGAGGTTTAAGTTCATAATGTTGGAGTCAAGGGTAAACACGCCATTTGGTAAGGACTATGGTTTCAAATGTACCTGTATCACGGGTTCTACCAAGTTCCCAAAGTCATTGACCACTTCCGAATATTGTCGGATTACGGGACTGACTCCCGGTCCAACGACATTCGTAGGAAAGTCTCGTTTGAGTGTAGTATCGCGTATCAACCAATTCAAGACTACTCTTGATTAGCCACCGCACTACGTCCTAAAAGGCCAAGATGGGTTAAAGGTAACTAAAGGTCCTCAACTTCATAGGTCACTTGAAAATAACAATGCCGAACACGACTACTCATGTCAACATAGTGATACTTCCAAGATTCCTCCATTGAGTGGGGTTATCACATGTGCCACATCCGAAACTCACTCTCGGAAAGACACTTTGATTATACCACCATCCTATCTTATGTTTCCCTCAAGTCCGGGTGTAGGACTTATCTCACCACTCACGTAAAAGGAAAAAAAACACATATGCACATATTTACACTCTTATATTTTTTTTAAGCAAGTTATAGCACAAAATAATTAAATAAATTCAAGTTAGGCTCAACCCTCTTAGGGAGTCCCCAGTGAAGTCGCCATTTCTGTCGCGGTGATTTTCGGAGATCAAGCTATTGATTAGCGTTGACTCACTAATTTTATTCACGACTGAACTTTTAATTTTTTAAATGAAAGGTGGAAAAAAGTTCGAAATTACCACATTTTAAAAGATTAGGGTTCGGGGGTTAGTTACGTTTAGGGAAGGTGTTAGCACCCTAAACGTTCGTAGTACTCTACGAGAACCTCTTGATTTTATTTATTTATTTAGGCTATAACTTGCTTATTTTTTTTTAAGAGACAGAATTAAAGTAGTGAGAAAAGAAAAATGTTTTTTTGTATTTTTTATGATTTGGAAGGACAAGGTCCTCTGCCTACGTACCCGTGAGGGATCAAAACCTCGTAGTTCGGGGTAGAAATAACGTTTGATTTGTTTGATGTTTTTTATTAATTTTAAAAAAAAAGTTTTAAAGATAAAATAAAAGCCAAGTGGCTAAATAAGATTGATTTGTGTTTTTTAATTTTGAAAAGGATTAAAGTGTTATTAAAGTGGATTAATGACTTTTTAAAGAAAATAAAAGAAAAAAACGGACACTTGATTGAAAATCAAGGTTTATTAAGAAAATATTTTTGTGATTTTTTGATTATTTGCATGTTTTTGTTTTTTTTTAATTAACTAAGACTAGATACGATAACTGAAAGCTAAACGCGAAGGAATTCCGTGGTGACGTTGGATCACCACAAAACCCTTTTGAAAATTAAACTAACCTAATATTTTTTTTTATGAAGCGAAATAAATAAAAAAAGACGTAAAGCAAAAATAAATAAAGTGCGAGTGTCGGTGCAAATTCTCATTTATATTTACATGGGTCCTAAATACATTCTAGTAAAATAAAAATAAAAAAAAAGACAAAATGATAAGCAAAAAAAACGAAATTGCAAAGGCATTAAAATAAATATGCTAATAATAGAACTAAAATGAAAATGCATAAAATAAAAAGAAAATAAATAGATAAAAATAAAAAAATAGAAAAAATGCATGAACTACTATAAGACAAATATCATGAAATAAAAATGCATGAAAATAAACAAGGAACAAAAATGAAATTGCAAGAAATGATAAAGAAAGATAAAGAAAATAAAATAAGAGAATAAAGGGGGTGCAGCAGGAAAAGTGGGGGGTGCGGATAGCAGATGAGTAGAGAAAGAGGAAAAAAAGAAACTGGGCTGAACTGGGCTTTGTTTGGGGCCTGGCTATAAAAGCAAAGAAAACAAATTTCTCCCATTCTTTCTCTTCTCCTCTCTCTCTAGTTCTCATCTTCTCTCTTTCTCTCTCAAACCTCTCCAACAGGCCTGGCCGGAACTGGCTCAGGCGCGGTGGTTAGCCGGCCAAGGTGGCGGCGCCACCGCGCCGGAGAAGCCAACTTTCTCCCCTTTTAAAAAAAATTATGTTTTTTCGACTCCTTATCTCCTCCTCTTTTCAAAAATCCCCTTGGTTTTCTTAAAATCTTTTCAAAATAGTGTGGATCTAAAAAACAAATTTTGAAAATAAACCAAAAAACTACCTCTGTTGTACTGGGTTTGGCTTCCGGCTTAGATGGCTTTTGTGGTTCGGATTTTGATTCGGTTATGGTTCGTTCTAGCTTTGTTTTGTGTGATTTGGACGGTTTGGAGGGCGTGAGGTTGAGGGGCGTATGGGTTTGAGGTGTGTGGGGAAGGCTGTGCGTGAGTTAGCTTGTGTTTGGGTGGTTTATGTGTGAGGTCGTGCGCGTAGCGAGTTTGGGTTTGTACGGTTTTGGGAGGAAGGGACGTGAGTGGTGGATGCGTGTGTGGAAGGGTGCGAGTGATTGTTGTTGGGATAGGGAGGTGGCCGTACGGTTGTGGTGTTTTGGAGGATGGTGTGTGTTTGTAGAGAAGGCTGATTGTGTAGTGTTGGTGAGGTGGTGGCGTGGGGCTATGTGTTGTGAGAGTGTGGGATTGTTAGGGGAGGTGATACGGCCGTGTATTGTTTGTTTGTGGGTGAGTGGTGAGGTGTGAGTGAGTGTGTGTGAGTGGGTGATGTGCGCTGATTTGGTTGTGGTAGGGGGAAAGGGCCGAATTTAGGTTAGTGGTTTTGGTTGGGATTTGGTAGAGGGAGATGGGAGGAGTATGAGTGTTGGCTGATGAGTGTTGTTTTTTGCCTGATGAATTTTTGATCGCCCCTCCTTCTGAGCTTTTGAATTGCCTCCTTTTAATCAAACAATACACTTAATGACAATCAAAACCAATGATGGACCATAAAGCAGTGTAATTGACACATTAAAACAAAAAAGTCTCTGATCCCAAAGTCTCCTCTAAAAGTCAGATGTTTAAAAAAGGTAAAAAAAATAAATAAAAAAGGAAGGAAAAAAAAATTAATAATAAAAATGCTAAATAAAAAATGACAAAAAATATTTAAAAAAATAAAAAATAAAGATAGAAATAATGAAAACAAAAACCAAAAGACGGACTCGAATAAAATAACAAAAAAAAAATGAGGTATTTTAAAATACCTCCCTGCCGGAATTTCGTCTGAAACGACGAAAAATTCCGGACCAAATAGACTAGAGAAGAAAAAAATTTAGATCAAAAATTGGGGTATGACAATTACGTTAAAGGGAATCATGTGACGTATGTCACGTACAAATTCTTTGATATTCTTCATCAAACCACCTTTCATACCACATTGAAACTTCTCCCTTACCAATTCAAACCACCAAACTTATATTTACATAGTAAAAGATTTAAAGGACACACCAATTTTACTCGGGCATCCAATAAAAATATACTATTTGGCTATATCATCGACTTTTGTAAGAGTATTTTTGAAATTGATGAGATGACATGGAAAGTCGGCAATCTCCTTAAATTTTAGCGTAATATTAGTTTACATTGATTGTGTATGCCAATTAAACTCTTTAGTTAAACAACTACCATAACAATAGATTTCCATGAGTAAGATACACTTTTACATGCAAGATTTTAAAGGATGTGAGAATCTTTCAGATATCTAGATGACTAGATGAATCACAGCAGCTTAACCCACGGGTTCTCTTGTTGATGAAATTAATATTTATGTATATGCAAAATTGCAAATGTTGGAATGTGTTGATCACACTCAATCAGTACATGTTTAAGAGCATCATAAATTATGTAAAAAGTGATTTTCTTCCTCACAAAAAGTATAATTTCGCAAGTTTGCTTCTTAAAAAATTCGCAAGTTTGATTATTTTGTCTCGCAACTTAATTTCCCTACAAATATAGTGGTAAAAAGTATTTTTTTTATGTTAGATCGACAATTTTATACCAAGTTATTTTTCATAACAAAAGTTATGATCAACCGGCTAAAAGATGGGTACTCGCGTGTCTATCTTTCCGCTCTTTTTATTGCGTTAATGTTTGAAAATTATAAACGATGTTTTGTTATAAAATTTTGATTTTGTTTAAAAGTAAAAATATAAATGATTTTTGTTTAAATTATAACAAATCAAACTAACCATGATTATCTATTTCAATAACACCAACAATATAACAAAAAAATATAATCTAAATTCTTTTTTTAATGACACCAACAATAATTTTTATTATAGAAAAAGTTGTTTAAGAGTATAATTGGATAATGAAAAAGTAAGTATAAATATGTTCATCTAGTTTGTTACACTTTTTAAAGAATAAAGAAAAAAATTGAACATATACAAACACTTTTATTTTAATATTTGAATTTATTCATATCTATTTGTTATATGTGTTATTTGTATTGAAAGTTGAGGATAATTTTTGAAAAAGAAAAAGTCAGCCCAAAAGAGGTAAAACATGTTATTTTCTTTATTTATAGTATAGAAATATAGATTTATTGAAGATTAAAAAAAAGTTAGTTTGAATCTATTTACAATAATAAAAATAAACTTTTTATCAACTCTATCGACTACCAACACTCAATAAAATTTAAAATGTTTTACGATATTATAGTAATTGTCCCTATATTTGGGTTTAAAAAATAAAATATATCCGCGTGAGTGGCAACTTTAGTCTCTTTTTTTTATTTTATTTTTGAGCAACTTTAATCTCTTTATTTTATTTTTGAGCAACTTTAGTCTCCTTATATAAAATCCATTGATACCGACGTACTCGCATCAATATTTGTTACTCACGTCTTAACTATGATAATTCAATAAATAACAAAACACAACATCATAACTCGATTAAAAAACGAATCAAATATCTTTGAAATCTATTCAAAACATTATAAATCAAAACAAGAAAAAACTGTGCATGCAAAAACTCAATCAATATTTTTCGGACTAATAAAGTTCATTTGGGTCTAAAAAAACAAGAAATTATATCCTATATAACAACTGAAACAGATTGATAAAAGCTAAGGTTCTATATTTTAATGCATCATTATCACTGTCGTATAAATCTAAATGCAAAAACAGAAAAACAAAGTAATAAAGAAATTTCGAAATGGATAAGCGCAAGGTTAGTTTGAAATGGACATCAATAGTTTCAAAATAGACAGAGGTATGCCGAAAGCTTCAAATACGGAATAAAGAAGGGTAACATTAAAAATATGATTTTTTTTTCTACAACATATATAATAAAAAAGCATGGTACAAATACTAATTTTAATCTAAAATCATTAACATCAAGAATAAAATTAAGGTTGCATGCACCTTATTAATTTAGAACTTTTGGTTACATGTTAATATTTTATCAATGGATCAAATTGTCATTCCCACAAAATATTAGCTAATTATATATTCGACTATTTTGAAATAATTATGAGAATACAAGGTTAAGGAATCCAAGGAACATGAGAGCAAACACGAGCTAATGATTACAATTACCAAGAGACTTTTACGTCACATTTCCGATATCAAAAACTTGGAGACAATAAATATAAGTTATTTATCTTATTTTATCTTTTATTTAACTCATTCTTAATCAAAATAAAACTATCACTCGCACATGGGCGTAGCTATGGGTAAGGATGGGGTAGCTTTGGCTACCCAAAAACTAATTGTTTATTTGCATGATTAAGTGTATTATATGTTTAGCTACCCCAATAAAATATATTTAGCTACTCTAAATAAGTTTATTTGTTAAAAGTTAAGCGAAATAAAATACTCAAAAGATTATGACTTGTTTGATAGATCTATTTCATCATATTGACACATTCGGTACGTATATTAAACAACTAAAATAAGAGCTTTGTTAGTTTTTATTCTTTTGGTGTTACTTTAATTTACATTTTATACAAGTAAACAAATTTTATGGATTAAATTATATATATATATATATATATATGGCCACCTCGTAAATTTTTTGGTTAGCTTCGCCGCTGCACTCACACTTAAACTCCAACCATATCTTCCAATTAAGCGAATCTCCCACATCATACAACTTTTAAACGATTATGAGAAGATAAATTTGGGGAGTCGGAATATACGTAGAAACAATAATCCACTAAAAAAAATAGGACTACTAAGAGACATTGACCAACACTTTTCCCCTCAAAACTTTTAGATATCGAGTATACTACTTACCCTCATATAATATCATTCATTCCCTACTCAAAATTTGCTATTAAATGGCCGATTTAGAGACCAAAAAAAAAATCAATCACTATAGAGACCAACCGAAAAAAATCAGTCGCTAAGTCACTACACATTGACGGCTAGTGGTTAACCAACTGATTCAAATTGGTCTTTGAATCAATCACTATTTTATTTAGTAACTGATTTTCTTAATTTAGTGACTGAAATTTTAATTTCTAAAAACAGTATTTCTAGAAGTGATTTAGTTGTATACTACTATACTTACATATTTAATTAAAAAAGAAGAAGGCAAAACTTAGACATTTGTGGAGTTCAAAAATTAATAGATCTTCTCTAAAACTTGTCCTGAAACCAAGACTGAGTTGCAGTTTTTGTCCCTCTTTTTATGTAGGGAAAGAATTGCAATTTCTTTTACGTGGTGCAGAATAATGCAAGCTGTGCAATTTCTTTGAAGAATTTTGACCATTCCAAAAACTATGTACTGCGAAAGTCTAGAATATTATGGAGAATATTAGAAGAAGCTATGGGCCATGTACAGTGTACGTAGTACCAACTTGCCAAGTAGTAGGTCTTTCTTTATTGGACAAATGTCTCTTAATCAACTTGTTCACACCTTCCTAGGTCATGCCTGCTGGACCCTATGTATGTGAATCACTAATTTTTTTTTCTAAATATTTGGCACACCTTTCTCATTTTTCTAAAGAAAAAAAAAACACAAATCAAAGGTAAAAATATTTTAATTTGTCAAGAGGTGATGATATTTTTTGAATGGAATCATGGAGTACACCACATGAATTAATATCTATGAAATAGTGACACAAATATCAAATATGACAATAACAATATAAGCATAATAATTTATACTCCCTCCGTCCTAATTTATATAAATAATTTACAAAAAAAAATTTTGTCTCTAAATATGAGATCATATATCAATTTTTAGATGCACTGATTACTCTTTTTTCAAATATACCCCTTATTAATACTACCAATTTGCCTTGGTATACGAAAAATTAACATTAATATATATTTAATTAAGAGTAATCTAGTAATAGTCACACATATTTGAGACAACTTTATTACTTCAACAATTTTTTTAATACACGTGATTTTTGTAAACTACTCTTATAAAAAATGATGGAGGGGTATATGGGTGTCAAAATATCATACACGTCTTTAACATGAAATAATGATTTTTTGAGGGATGAAATGATGATTGTACATTGCTATTAATTAATAATGATAATTACAAGAACAGTAGAACATAGAATAAACAGTTGTCTTCCTTCATTTCATCTTCAAAAAACATTTTTTGTTGTTATACACACAACAATTATTGTTGCCCTAATATCACAATTTTTTTGTCTAATAATGTACAATTCAGCTCTTGCAACGTGCATTCTTGCAACTTGCAAGTTGCAACTACACCACTATTTACTTCTTCTAATTCTTTCCTCATGATTTGATGCGTTACATACTTTTAAAATTCACAAAAAACTTTAAAAATTTAAAATAAAAAAGAAAATTAACTTTTAATTAATATAATGCTATAAGGCTCCAATTATCTTTGGCTTTTTGCTGCATTCTAAGGCAAACAATTCCATTTCTTTCCTCTTTCCATTGCAACTACCATCAACTCCATCTGAACCAGGTAGTTTCAAAAGATTCACCCCAAAAAGCCGAACCATCTGAACCGGTTCAACAACCGGTCGAACGGTAATAAACAAACCACTAGTATTATTATTATAATCAACCTCACCACCGACAACACCAATGCTCCTTGCTTTACAGTCAATGTAAAGCTGCCGGTCCGGTCCAGTCGACCTAAAAAACCGAACCGCATCACCGGCTCGGAGATTCTTCTCCTTAACGAACCGGCTCCATCCTTTGGTCAAAACATAACTCTGGCTACTATTCCAATAAGAATAACGAAATCGCCACACTTTCCCTCCAACATCTTCGAAATTCAAAAGCAAACCCTTCGCCGCCGCAGCAGCCGGCGAGACTCCGTCGCCTGCGACGGCGACAGCAACCGCATTCAACGGAAAATGCTTCTCCGCGTGTTGTTTCGGTATCACCAACCGATTCAACTTCCCTACGTCACTCGGCGTAACCGTTTTCTCAAACAACTGCTCACGCGCTTTAGCATCACAAGCGCCACGTGAAACCGCACCATTCAATTCTCCGTTACGCCGCTGTCTTCCGCCGCACGTGTCACGCATGCTTTGATTAAGCTCATCGTCGTAGGTGTGTTTCCGAAGCATATCAACAATCTCCGACTTAGAATGTGAATTCAGAAACTCAGTTTCACCTTCGTCTGCATCATTACCAACGCCGGCGAGACTTTTAGAATTTGTAACAGCATCTTTTCCACGGAATCTCAAAGCGGCGATGTCATACGCTCTGGCTGCTTCGTCTTCTTCATTGAACGTACCAAGCCACACACGCTGGTGTTTCTCGTAAATCTGTGCTCCCCAACGTCCGTTCGGCTGTGGCACCACGCCTTTGTATTTGGACGATGGAAGTTTACGAGACTCCGCCTCACCGGAGCCGCCGTAGATTTCTGGATCAACAACGGCGCTAGCACCGCTGCCAACGCGGCTTAGTGAGTCCAGCGTTGGAGGCGGTGTAGATAAGTTCGCCGAAAGAGAGTCATTGCTTGTGATAGTTTCATCTGTGGAACTTCCTCCTAATTCCATTTTTTCTGTTAATAACTAATAAACTTTGAAATATATTTTTTTTAACTAACTTTGTATTTTTGTTGTTGAAGGAAGAGTGAATGAGGTGGTAGGTGTTGTTGTGTAGGTTTGTTTTGAGGAAGGAGGGTATATATAGGAGGAAGTTGAAAATGTGATTATTTAATGGAAAATGAAATGGATTTAGGTATGATGGATAATTACCAGATATAATTTTGTTTCATTAAAATTGTAAGTTTGTAGATGGGATGACGTGGTGATGTGTGGGTCAACTTAGTTGGAAATAGAGGAAGATTCAAGGTATACTACAGAGACAGTGAGATCCATATATGGCAAAAGAAAAAGGATAAGATCACATGAGAAATCACTTGTCCTTTTTTTTTACTGAGATAAATGACTTGCCCTTTTATTTATTTGACCAAGAGAAAACACTTTTATTTTTTGACATTGAAATCTGGTTCAATTTATATACACTTCATTTATTATTCGTTTAAAAAGAGAGACATAAGTGAAAAATAAAGACATAAGTGAAAATTTAATAAAATTCATTAGTGAGATCTACTTATTAAAATCGGTCATACATTAAATCGGAGTAATGTATTTCAACATTTAAATTCCTCTTATTATAAAAAGAAAGAATTTTGGCGCTCCAAAATTATTTTGGATTTGATTAAAAAACGTAGAATGATATATATATATATATATATTTAAAGATAATTAGGATTTATTATTGAATAGTTTAAAATACTCATAGTGTACTCATCTTCTTTGCCAGTTTCGATAGATGGTTTGGGAGTTCAAATTATGACTTTAAGACCACAAACCAATGAAGAAACCAGCTTATTCCTGGTACTCATGACACCTCTCTAATTTGATCATCTCTTTCCCTTATAAATATATTTGTTATTTCAAAAAAAAAATCTATTTTTTGAGGGAAAAAACAAAATCTCTTATTTTATTTTTTTGGTCAAACAAAATCTCTTATTTATTCAATACTATTTTATAATCTCTAATTTAGGGTATGAGTTTATTTATTATAAAGGTTGTCTAAATAATAAAAAAGGAAAAAAATTCAATTACGATTTCATTCTCATTCCACACCCCTCCCACTCACAGATATAAATGTTTTAGTACATGCTTATTATAATATTATTTCATTTGACTATTATGTGTATTTATATATCTATCTATATACTGTATTATTTATATACCCTATTAACAAAGAATATATATTACTAGCGTTAAGAATGACACTTTGATTCCTTTAATTGCGCTGATGCGTATAAATTACAAATATTAAGCTTTAAGAAAATGTTTGATATTAACATTTTACATTCTCTAAATTATGATTTTATCTAATGATTCATGAAAATATTATAATATTGACTAAATGGGTATTTAATAATATCGTACAATTGTACTTTACAAACAAAATAATTCATTCCGTAAGATTTCTCGGGTAGAAAAGTACTCAAGCATCCCCAATATAATGTTTGTTTTAGTCATGGGGTGTGTATGTGAGGTAGGACCTACGCACATATTATTATTTTGATGGGGTTCACATGAAGAGATGGGTTCTGTAGTGAAGTTCATCCCCTCGAGCTTTTGCTATCCAACCCCTCAGCATGCTCCTCCTTCAATTTCCATGTCTATTTACTTTTGCTTCATGCCATTCAGCATCTAGAATATTGTTATTACGAATAGAAAATGAGATTCCAACCACCAAATGTTAGATAAGTGGGGCCTAAACATGTATTTATAAGTAGCGATTTTATAATGATAAGTTAAACCTAATATAAAAACTTAATTCAATGTTAAACATAGAAAATATTAATTTACAAGAAATTACCCTCAAGCATGATTGACTTGTTTTTTTGAAGGAAAATTATACATACACTTAAATCATCATTATATATAGTGTAGAAATAGAAATACACGTATTATCAAATTTCTATATTATCGAAGTATTTATATAAATGTTAAATAATAAATTTTACACTTAAGAACTTTTCTTGAAGATGCATGCTCTCAACCAGAAACAAAAATATTCTTGCCCATCCATTAGTCCCCACTCGATTTCACATTCATTCATCCTTCCCCTATTTGTGTATGTCTTATTAGCCAGGTTCACCATGCATGGGTATATTAACTCCCATCATTTTTAACCCAAAAGAAAAACATATAAATAAAAGCTCATCCATTGCTCACGATAATATTGATGATTTCATCTTTCTTGTTTGTCCTATATGAATTCTTTGTCCAGAATCTTTTTTACGTACGGAGACTTGGAATGGATTTAAGGCAGATGTAATACTACTATGTTTATGTACACGCCACATCAAGAAGATTAATTTATATTTTTTAAAGCGAAAATAATAGTATCAAAATAGTTGAATAAAAAATACAAAATTATGGAGGGGCAAGACCAAAATTCATGTAAAAAGTCGAGTGTATGTAAAATACATTTTTAGGGTTAAATAAGTAAATGGTCCCCCTAAATATATCAATATTTGATTTTAGTCCCCCTAAAATATTCTTTAGGCTTTTGGTCCCTCTAAAATTTTTCATTCATGAAATTAGTCCTTGTTCTCAATGTAGAGCAGGGACTAATTTCATTGATGAAAATTTTTGGAGGGACCAAAAGCCTAAAGAATATTTTAGGAGGACTAAAATCAAATGTTGGTATATTTATGGGGACTATTTACTTAGTTAACCCTACATTTTTTATATATTCAATCTCATGTGATACTTTTAAGTGTTAGATCTAGTTTGTGTGAATTCATAATCACCGTTTACTTAAGATTTGGTGTCATTTTCTGGAGAGGTGCTTCAAATACATCAATTGTGTCGCACTCTATTTCAACATAACAATGCTTACTCAAAATGTATATATTGTTCTTAATAATATCACTTTACTTGTTGTGATTCTTATCTCCATTGACAATATGAAGTTCAATGTTTACCTTTGCATTTTGAGTTGCAAACACTATACTTGAACTATCATTTTAATAAGGCAAATCTAGATGGAGGATTTCATCTGCAAAGTGAAGTCCTTGATGTTTTGGGTTATTAGTGAGGGTTTGTTGTAGCATTTTCCAATACTTAGGTCATTGTTTAATAACATAGACTCCCTACGGTCCTTTTTGTTAGCGCAGCACCAATTACTTGCATTACAAGTAATTGTTCTAGAGAGAAATAGTTGAGAAGAGAGAGAGAGAACTATGTGATTGTAAACCTCTTGTTTCATTAGCAATGAATTTTTGTTGTTACATCATATTTATATACAATCATTAGGCTTTACTTGTTATGCAAGTAGTTATTCCAAAACTAACTAACTTGCTAAAATTTAGCTAACAAACAGTTTTTGCTAATCCTTATCTCAACTAACTTTGATCTTATCTTAGCTAATTTGAATTAAAACCAACACTTTTTATAAGAAACAAAACACATAAATTACCAAGACCAAGTAAACACCTTGAATATAATTATTATTCATTTAATACTCATATAAATTTAAATTTATTCACCGAATATCCCTATATTAATTACTCTTGATTACACCAACTTACTTACTTTTAATATTCTCTCTCATAATACATAAGGGTACAAATGAAAATTAACATCTAACACATTTGAAAATTGGTGAATATTTCTTATAAAAAGGCAAAAAAAAATTGACATTTTTGTTAATTATAACACTACTAGGAAAAGCAAAATTAGCAAGGGAAATTAGTGACAGAAAAAATAAAATCCCTCACAAATTTCTTGGTCACAAAATTTAGTGAGGGATTTCATGTTTTCCCTCACTAAATTTCCCTCACTAATTTTTGTTTTTTTAGTAGTGTAAAAAAGACCAGAGGGAGTATTGTTTTAACTGAAACAGAGAAATATGAGAGAGAATAGACAAGTGTGAGAGGAAGGGGAGAGAATGAGCGAAGAGATAAGAGAGAAATATACGACAGGGAGATAGAGATAGAGAGTAAGATTTATGAGAGAGAGAGAGAGAGAGAGAGAGAGAGATGAAATGAGAGATATACTAGCTTTTGAGTAAAAAATAAAAATGGTATTTTAGATAGCCTGTATCTGAGATAAAAAATTGTCTCATGGTTCAGTGATGGACAAAAATTTATGATTTTGTCTAGTCGTTTGCCCCTTGTTTTATTCAATTTCATGACCAATTTCTAAATCACACATGATACAATTTAAGTTGTCATGTTGAGTCCTTTATTTATTTTTTTGGCAAATTAAACACACATTTGACATGTATGTTTTGTTTCCCTTATGAGGTACCATTATTTTTGTAACTTGAGCTTACATCTATTTTAGTAGAGAAATATTTTGACCATAACTCAAAACATGTATTAAAGTTCATATTCTTTAAGTAGATTCTTATTGTCACCAAGTGTGTGAGATTGTTAGATTAATTATTTAATTAGTCAATTATGAATTGACAATAACCAATCATTAGGAATTATTATTAATATAAATTATAGTTTATTGTTATTAAGCACCAACCAATTGATGAGTTATTTATTTGGGTTTGTTTCTAAATTAATTGTGATGTGGTGGACCATTATGTTAAGCTTAACGATAGATCGTTGTACTAAATTGTATAGCTATTTAGTCGTTGTTTCACTAGAAAGTTAACACTGCAGAAAACATATATTGTAATAGAGCACTGCTAAATGCAGCGAAAGAAAGTTTCAAGAATATCTCACGAACAGTTATATATATATATATATATATATATATATATATATATATATATATAGCTTACAAAAAAGGTTTCAATCATATTTTCATCTTTTTGTTTTTGTTTTTGATAGACAGACAATTTTTTTTTATCAAATAAGAAATTGTATAAAAACAACAGGAGAGGCTTGAACCGTAGTACAAGAAGTTACATGAAAACAATCCTTTGATAAGGAACACGACTCCTATCTCTATATAAAAGAGGAGAAATAAAACTTGGAGGACTATCCCACCACTGAGAGGAAAAGGGAGCCAGGCTTTGCCCATTGCGAGCCAACGCGTTAGCAAATTGGCTGCCTTCGCGAAAAATGTGAGAGCAGGTGTAGGAGATATCTTTGGCTCTAGTCATACAATTTTTCCAACGGTTGCCAAGACTCCAGGGAACAAAACCATGCCCATGAAAAGCCTGAACAACCACAAGGGAGTCACTTTCCACCCAAATACTACTCCACTGATTCTCTATAGCCTTATTAATCGCAAACAAAAAGGCGCAAAACTCAGCCAACAAGGGGGAAGCTGGACCAATATTGTGGGTGAAACCACCCAAAAAATGAAATTGGTTATCTCGGAAAACAACACCAAAAGAGGCACTAGAACCCACAACAGAGCCATCAACATTGATTTTGATAACATTATTGAGGGGGGGAGTCCAATGGACCTCTAACGAGGCGGTAGCTTTAGCAACACGGAGAGATAAGTGAAAAAGCTGAGAGATTTTAAAATCAGTAATAGTATTACGACCAGTGCCAGTGGCTAAAGAATGGCTAGTTTTCACCTCAGCTATAACCTTATGAATCAGGTTGTGGATAGGAGATGTCGTCCCGTCAAAGTATCTGGAATTCCTTTCCAGCCAAATACACCAGATGATGTGAATCACAGCTGAGAGAAGAACTTCCTGAGACATCTTGATCCCCAAAATCGAGCAGCCCGTGATGACAGAATACCAGCTGGAAGTGTCTAGAGGAAGATCCACACCCTGCACCAGCCATTGCCAGATAGTCCGAGTCACGACGCAATCAAAAAAGAGATGCTTGGTAGTTTCCTCATGCTTGTGGCAGGAACAACAAATGGAAACAATAGAACAGCCTCGCTTACGCAAATTCTCATCATTAAGAAGTCTATTATGCGCCAATCTTCAAAGGATAAAAGATCTAGAAGGTGGAATGAACTTGTGCCATAAGGACTTGCACCAATCCACCTAAGGCCCAACCCCACGCAAATGAGAATACGCCAATTTGCTGGTGAGGACACCATTGACCGCATTAGACCAATTGAGCACATCTGGGCCAGGCTCAAGAGGAATAGGCATGTTGAGAATAGTCTGAGCTAGAAGGGGAGCCTTTAAAATCAGATAGTCCGGAATGTTCCAATTATTATGAACAATGTAGTCTTGGACATTCATCGTAAGAGAGGAGTGAAACTGTTCAGGAATGTTAAGGATGCTAACAATAGGTTTGTCCAACCATCTGTCCAGCCAGAAGTGAATGGATTTGTTGGTACCAATGGTCCAGGTAGAATTGTGCATCACAATATGAATCTGGTCTTTGATGCCGGACCACACAGAGGAAGAAATGTCATAAGTGAGGGGTTTGCCATGCCGAAGGAACCTAGCTCTGCTCATATTAGCCCATTGATCATCAGATGCAAGAAGCTTCCAGCATAAAAAAAGCATAGCGGCTTTGTTAACCATAGCCGGATTCTTGACACTGAGACCACCTTCATCCTTTGGTTTACAAATAGTGCTCCAAGACACAGTGAACAACTTCTTTTGGGAGATAACACCGCTCCAAATAAAGTTCTTAATCAATTTAATAAGTTGCTTGATTAAACCTGTGGGCCAGAGTTAGATTTGAAAAGAGTAAACCAACATACTACTAATAACAGAATTGACAAGTTGGACACGACCCATAATGGATAGCACAAGACCCTTCCAGCTAGCCAACTTAACCTTAATCCTGTCAACAATGGAACGAAAGTATCTGGCCTTTGGCTTACCGCGAAAGAGAGGGACCCCCAAATAGAGAAAGGTATGGCTCCATGCGAGAACCTAGTGATGCTGGAAATAGTGTGAAGTCTGGAGATAGGAATAGAGCTAGAATAAAATTTACTCTTAGAAGCATTAATAAGTTGCCCATAAAATTCCCCATAAACTTTGAACAGATCCATGATAGCCTTGGTATTTGCAACAGTGCATTTGCAAAAGATGATGATGTCATCAGCATACAAACAATGACTAGGAACCACAGTGTTCCAACAAGCGCGCATCAGATATAGCTTCTGCTATATGATCAATTTTTTAAGACCCCTACTCAAAACTTCTTCAGCCAAACAGAACATAATAGGTGAAAGAGGATCACCTTGTTTAACCCCCTTGCAACAAGAAAAAAACCCTGTAGACTTGCCATTGATAGAGACTGAAAGCCTAGCAGAGAATAAGATAGTGTGAATCCAAGAACAGAGACATGAACTGAAGCCAAAACTGATGAGCACTTGCAAAAGAAAAGCCCAATCCAAGGTGTAAAAAGCCTTCCTAATATCAATTTTGAAAGCCAGATTCCCACCATGTGTTTTCTGACCAAGAAGATTCACTGCTTCAGATGCTATTAAGATACTGTCTTGAATGTTTCTACCTGGGATGAAACCTCTCTAATACTTAGAAACAATCTTGGAAGCTACTTTGCTAATTCTATCTGCTAACACTTTGGTAATAAATTTGAATTTGAAGTTTGCAAGCGCAATAGGCCGAAAATTCTCAAGCCTATTAGCTCCAGGAACCTTTGGGATGAGCACCATGAGGTTGGAATTCAAGTTAGGAAGGAGGTAATTATTAGTGAAAAAATATTGTGTGGATTTGGTAATGTCAGATTGAATAATGTTCCAAAAGTGTTGGTAAAAGTGCCCAGGGTGACCATCAGGGCCAGGGGTAGCATCACCACAGAGATAAAAAACAGCGCGCTTAATTTCCTCCATAAGAGGAAGGGAAGTAAGCAAAGTATTGTCTTCAGCTAAAACCAGGGGAGGGATGAGTTGAAGAGGCAAGTCATTGGGGAAGCAAACATTAGGTGTGGCAAATATCTGCGTGAAGTACTGAAGAGCATGACATTCTATACCCATATGAGAATTGTAAATAGCGTCACCATCTTTTAAAAGACACAACATATTTTGTTTCTCTCTGATTTTGACAGCTTTGTGAAAGAAAGCTGTGTTACGGTCACATTCAACAAACCTGGCATGTTTTGCTTTTTCCTTCCAATAGTTGCTCTCAAGTTGAAGAGCGGCAGTGTAATTATTCAAATAGGTGACATCTTCAGCTGCCCGTTGAGGGCTCAACCGAGCTGATCAATGCTAAGTTGAACTGCTAAAAGTTTCCCATGACTGATGCTCACTTGCTGGTGAATGTCTCCAAAAACATGCTTATTCCAGGCCTTCAAAGCAGGTTTCAAAAGCTTGAGCTTTTGGTGCATAATGAACATGGGGTTACTTGTAACATTTGTGCTCCAGACACTAGCAACCAGAGTTGCGCAACTAGCATTAGAAGTCCAGACTTTGAAAAACTTGAACCTAGGAATGATCCCAGCAAAAGGAAGCTTGTGGAACTCAAGGAGGAGAGGTACATGATCAGAGCAGGTTCTAAGAAGCGTATTACAGCTGGAATGGCTCCAAAAGTTAAGATGGTCCTCATTACATATGACTCTATCAAGCCTTTGCGCAATGAAAGCCGAACCAGATCTGAGATTGTTCCAAGTGTATTTGGCTCCTTTGGTATCCAAATGTATATGACCATTAGCATTAGTCCAAAGAAGGAAATCATCACAAGCTGTGGAAATAGGCTGCCTACCCCCGTAGACAGACATATTTTCATCTTTTATTAAAATAAGAAAGGGATGAATAAATAAGCCTTTGCTACTGTCTCACACAAGTTTCTATTTCCAACTTCTTGAGCTTCTATGGAAGGAGATAAGAACTAATTGTTATACTTTGTACTGTAAAACAGACCTCGTGTAAATGATGGAGATAAGAACTAATTGGTTGAACAAGTAAAACATAAAAAGAGGAAAATGAGAGCGCGGATTCTCAAAGAGGAACAAGATGATATTGAGATAGATTTTTGGAAGAAAAATGAAGAAATCGCAGAGAGAAAATTAGGGGTATTTGTTGGGGTAGAAGATGAAAGGATGTTGAGAAAAAATAGGTAAACTGAATTAATCTACTAAAAATATATAAAAGTTGAAGTACAGCAAAATTTCATAATCGTCCTTATTAAAACTCATGATCTCCTTAATTTTATGTGCATAATGGTCATTGTGCAAAATTTAATTTATTTGTTTTTTAAAAATTAATTACGGATAATGCTTATCACAACTGTAACCAATTTCCACGGATAACTATGAAACTAATTTATTTTTAAAAAAAATTAATTACGGATAATGGTCATATCTACTAACATCTACTAATCTACTAACAATATATAAAAATATACAACAAAATTTTATAACCGTCCTTATTAAAACTCATAATCTCCTTAATTTTATGTGCATAATGGTCATTTTGCAAAATTTAATTTATTTGTTTTTTAAAAAATTAATTACGGAGAATGTTCATCACAAGTGTAAGCAATTTCCACAGATAACTATAAAACTAATTTATTTGTTTATTTGTTTTTAAAAAAATTAATTACGGAGAATGTTCATCACAAGTGTAAGCAATGTCCATAGATAACTATAAAACTAATTTATTTGTTTTTTAAAAAATTAATTACGGATAATGTTCATATCTACTAACATCTGCTAACAATGTATAAAAATCAAAGTACAACAAAATTTCATAATCGTCCTTATTAAAACTCATGATCTCTTTAATGTTGATATTTTGAAAATAGTCACGAGTTTTCAAAATTTTATCATATCGACTATCACATATCGGTAAAAAAAATTCTTCTGCATATATAAGCATATAAAATCCTGAACGAGTGCAGTTTAAATATTTAACGTTGTTTTAAATATAACATAAAACTATATTTAATAAACACACTACATTAATGTTGATTTTTTGAAAATAGTCATGAGTTTCCAAAATTTTATCACATTGACTTTCTCATATATATATATATATATATATATATATATATATATATATAAATTTGTTTATGCAGATATAAACATTTAAAATCAGCAACGGGAGCGGTGCAAATATTGAACTGTGTTTTGCATATAAAATAAAATTTATTTAATAGACACACTACATTAATGTTGATATTTTGAAAATAGTCATGAATTTTCAAAGTTTTATCATATCGACTTTCTCATATATGTATATAAAAATTCTTTTCTGCAGATATAAACATTTAAAATTTGCAATGGGAGCGATGCAAACATTGAACATCGTTATGCATATAAAATAAAATTTAATCAATAGAAACACTGCATTAATGTTGATATTTTGAAAATAGTCACGAGTTTTCAAAATTTTATCATATCGACTATTACATATTGACCATACAAATTTTCTTATGCATATATAAGCATATAAATTATTCAACGAGTGCGATTTAAATATTTAACGGTGTTTTAAATATAAAATAAAAATTTATTTAATAGACATAATACATTAATGTTGGTATTTTGAAAATAGTGATGTGTTTCCAAAATTTTATCACATTGACTTTCTCATATATCTACAAAAAAAATTGTTTATGCAAATATAAACATTTAAAATCTGCAACGGGAGTGGTGCAAACATTGAACAGTGTTTTGCATATAAAATAAAATTTATTTAATAGACACACTACATTAATGTTGATATTTTAAAAATAGTCATGAGTTTTTGAAATTTTATCATATCGACTTTCTCATATATGTATATAAAAATTTGTTTCTGCAGATATAAACATTTAAAATCTGCAACGGGAGCGGTGCAAACATTGAACAATGTTTTGCATATAAAATAAAATTTAATCAATAGAAACACTGCATTAATGTTGATATTTTGAAAATAGTCACGAGTTTTCAAAATTTTATCATATTGACTATTACATATCGATACACACAAATTTTCTTATGTATATATAAGCATATAAATTTCTCAACGAGTGCGATTTAAATATTTAAAGGTGTTTTAAATATAAAATAAAAATTTATTTAATAGACACACTGCATTAATGTTGATATTTTGAAAATAGTCATGTGTTTCCAAAATTTATCACATTGACTTTCTCATATATCTATATAAAAATTTGTTTCTGCAGATATGAACATTTAAAATCTGCAACGAGAGAGGTGCAAACATTGAACAGTGTATTGCATATAAAATAAAATTTATTTAATAGACACACTACATTGATGTTGATATTTTGAAAATAGTCATGAGTTTTCAAAATTTTATCATATCGACTTTTTCATATATGTATATAAAAATTTGTTTCAGCAGATATAAACATTTAAAATCCGCAACGGGAGCGGTGCAAACATTGAACAGTGTTTTGCATATAAAATAAAATTTAATCAATAGAAACACTGCATTAATGTTGATATTTTGAAATTAGTCATGAGTTTTCAAAATTTTATCATATCAACTATCACATATCAATACATACAAATTTTCTTCTGCATATATAATCATATAAATTCCTCAATGAGTGCGATTTAAATATTTAATGGTGTTTTAAATATAAAATAAAAATTTGTTTAATAGACACACTATATTAATGTTAATATTTTGAAAATAGTCATGTGTTTACAAAATTTTATCCTATCGACTTTCTCACACATGTATATAAAAATTTGTTTATTTAGATATAAGTACATAAAATCTGCAACGGGTGCGGTGCAAACATTGAACAGTGTTTTGCATATAAAATAAAAAGTTTTTTTAATAAAAATACTACATTAATTTTGATTTTGAAAATAGTCATGAGTTTTTAAAATTTTATCATTTCGACTTTCTCATATATGTATATAAAAATTTGTTTATACAGATATAAGTACATAAAATCTGCAACGGGTGCGGTGTAAACATTGAACAGTCATTTGCATATAAAATAAAAAGTTATTTAATAGAAACACTACATTAATTGTGATTTTGAAAATAGTCACGAATTTTCAAAATTTTATGTGCATAAAAATTTGTTTTTGCATATATAAGAAAGTAAAATCCATAACTGGTGTGACTCAACTGTTTAACAAATTTTTTTTTATATAAGAGAAAAAAATTAATAGAAACATTACATTATTACTCATAATTTTCATTTAATATCTATAAACATTCTATAATATTAAAAGTTCAAATTTCAGAGATTAAAAACATTTTTTAACTCTAATTCAAATAATAATTTTGTTTACGGCCTAAGTAATATCTGTTGAAAACGTGGAGGGCCTTGCCTCCTTATTTTTGTTTTATGAAAAATTGTAGGGAGTCTTCTAGGTTCTCGATATATATTATTAAAACGAAATAAATAATACAAATTGTTTTTAAGCAATAATACAAATCTTGTTACCATATAAAGTTGCATATTGGAGGGAATATCTGTACGGAACAGTCCTTATAATCGTTGTTGTTGCAACTTATGATGGAGTGGACCCCTAAAAACCAAACCAAAACAGTAGCCAGTTGTTTCTCATGAATTCCTCTTCAATGGTTTCCTATTACTGCTTTTGGTTTTCGCCCCCTCTTTAATATGTGGACCCTCTTATACAAGGCTCACCCGAAAATTTCAACTATTGCATCATTTTAATACTAATTTTTTTAGGATAATCCATGCATGGTGAAAGATTACTACCAAAGTATATGCATGATACATTCCGCCAAATTAAATAAATAATGCAAACAACCAAATTTATTTGATTGCCATGGCTTCTTCAAAACAAAATTGATTACCACTGTTTAGCCATCCGTTTTCTTATAGACAATTTTTTAGGTGAATGGAAGGTTTTAATTAAATCAATAATGTATGCAACCACTTGTGTGTTTAGGTGCTAATGGTTCTTGAGATGTACTCCTTCCGTCCCAAATTATAAGCAAAAAAACTTATTTTCTTTGTCCCAAATTATAAGCAAAAAAGACCAATTTTTATCATATTCAATTATGTTATTTCAAAAAATCATCTTTTCCAAAGAGAAATTAAATGCAAATTGCATTCATTTTGCTCTCCCTTTCATTTTCTCTACAACTAATAACCAATGAAAATTGTTTTTACATCTTTCTATGAAACTTATTTCAAGGATAACACAAGAACCTATACTACGAATTACTATGTTTTAGTTTTCTTAATAAGTGTGAAATGATTTTTTTTGCTTATAATTTGGGACGGAGGGAGTAATGTTTTTTGGATTGATCGGGGCTAGACATTGCATATACCATGTCTCGTTAATTCATTCGTTTTGACTGTATCATTAATTAGTATATCTTGTGCTTTGGATAGAGGTTATGAAATTAATTTTGTTTGGTTTGTTAAAAAAATGATTAAAAAAATTAATAAATACAATATTTTACTAACCAACTATAGCTATGTTACACGACAATTTTAGTAACTAAAATTTCTACAGTGGTATATACTACCCCACTCATGATGCAAGTATTATAAAGGTGTTATGAAAAGAAAGCAGATATTAAGCACAAGTGGAGTATAGTAAACTCTATAAGACCCTGATATTATTATGTTGCCGACATGGCAAGCATATATAGAAATGTCGATGAAGTGTGGATGAAGTTAAATACAATTTGGACGAGTAGAAGGCGTGGTAGTTGGCCACTACGTGTTATTTGTTTTTTTGTTATTACTGCCACAGATTAGGCCAATGGTATCTTTAGGATAATCTTCTTTTCTCACTCAAAAAAGTCACCATCTCAATACCAACATCTCATTCATATATTGTTCAAGTTGCAAAAGTGTACTATTATCAATTGCACAACTTGGCTATTTGAACTTGATTTGATATTCCATATAGGAAATTTCCAGCAAATTTAATTGTATGATGTGGTTAAAATTTTGTAAAGAGTATTATTGTTGGAATATCAAAATAGGTGTTTTTTTTTTGGAGCAGGGATATCGCCAGGTCAACAGGTTTGTCTTTTGTTGCCCAGTTATAAGAAAAGTCAAATATAGCTGTACATGCGGAGAAAAAAAGAATAAAGTTCACTTTTGAGGAGAAAAAAGAATAAAGTTAGTGTTTCTTGACCATATGCAACGGTTTTAACTTTCTAACATCCTCTTTTTCTTTTTTCAACAATCCACATCATTTTTTTTCTCTTCCACGTAATAATTTAACACTCATTCAATTTTTACACTCTCCAATAATTTTTTAAAAAACATTCAACACTCTACCCACCACTTTTTATTTCATATTCTTATTTAATTTTATATTTTTGTTTTTATGATTACATAAAATTACAATTATCGATTATAATTAAATTAAAATAATAAACACTTAACAATTTATCTTTTAAATTTTTTTAAAAACAAAATTTATTTAAATAATTTATTTTTATTTTCTTATCTTATATTATTAATAAAAAGGTTCATCTTTCAATTAAATAAACTCTAGAAATGAGTAATTGAAATGGGTAATTGTTGAGATAATTGTTAGAAGAATTCTGGGTGTTGAAATGATTATTATTGGAATCCATTTCACTAAAAAGAAGATTAAAACTTCAAAAGAAAAGTTAATAGAAAGATAATAATATTAAGATAGTGAAATACTTCGTTTTTTTTGTGTCCAAATCAAATTAAACAAGATTATATTTATAGACAAAAAAATCATGAATTTTGGTAAAAAAAATTCATTTGCAAAGAAATAAGGAATTCAAATAATTAGGATGAGATAAGATTTTTGCAAATAAAATCAGCCATTCATTGTGTGCCGCATGGCAGTCACGGGTCCCACCAGAACAACTTTCAACATGTTGAAATTATTCAACACAACTTCACTTTCAACCAAATGTCAACATCCCATTGCAAGGCATTAAACATGTTGAAAATGAATTTCAACACCCCATTGTAAGTGGTCTAAGAAACTTTATCAAGTACTCCCATGAATTTCAACACCCCATTGTAAGTGGTCTAAGAAACTTTATCAAGTACTCCCTCCGTCTCTTTTTATAGGAGTAGTTTACAAAAAAGTTTTGTCCCTGAATATAAGATCATATACAAATTCTTAGATGTATTGATTACTCTCCAAATATACCCCTTATTATTACTACCAATTTGTCTTGGTATATGAAAAGTTAACATTAAATATATATTTAATTAAGGGTAATTTAATAATAGTCACACACATTTGAGACAACTTTGTTACTCCAACAACTTTTCTTAATACACGTAATTTTTTTAAACTATTCCTGTAAAAAAGGATGGAGGGAGTATATTAATTTATGTGATAAATTCTAATTTTATTAACTAAAGTATTTTTATTAATAAAGTACTCGATGGAAAAGAGTTAGGTGAAATGAAATACAGTAAATAAGAGTTTTTTTTTTTTTTTGAGAGGAGTAAATAAGAGTTTTGTTGAAAAAATATATTACTACAATGCAAAGGGCTCACGGTTTGAGCTTGGAACGTGTCAATATATCTGAGTCTAGCTACAAATTAGCACAAGTTTGCAAAAAAAAAAAATTTATGCCGTAGAGGAGATCAACAATGGTCAAGGAATATTATGAAGTGGTTTTCTTTTTAATGTAGAATATTATATATTCTGTCCACTTTGATTGTAGGATGTACTTAGTTTAGTACTTCATACATGTCCACTTTGTGCTGTGTATAACTAATTATTATACACCACATCTCAAAAACATTATATTTATTTTTTGGTGTAGTAGAAAATTAATTGCATTCTCCAAACTTATGCGTTTTCATTTAATTTACTAATTATTGAAACTTTTTTTTTTGCAATATTTACTAGAAGAACTTGGTTAATAAGCATAAAATTTGAATTATTGGAAGGCTAGTTTGAGAATGACAACATTAAATAGGGTGAAATTAGATAGAAATTGCTTAGATTTTAGACAAATAAACATGATACCTTTTTTTTCTTATAATTGATTTCAAAGCTATAGCGCAAAAAAAAAAAAAAAAAAACAGGGTTGCTCACAAACTAGCAAGGTGAAGTCCTTACATGTAATGCTAGTCTTCAAAGCATTTCTTGTTCCACTAATTTTATAAAGAAATAAAATAACTTTGATTCCTTTCAAGAAAAGTATTAATGAATGCGAGTGAAAAGTATCTATTAGCCTTTGACTACTTCCTCCGTCCCAAATTAAGTGAGTCATTTACTCATTTCACACTTGTTAAAAAAAGAGAAGTGTTAAATAGCACGACAGATAAAACCCACGAAAGCTGCACGACATGTAAAAAGCGGTTTACATACAATATATACGGGAGAGTACTACTAAATCTTGTGCTACATATGCTGCATCCAATGGTCACAATTCATTTGTGGGGTTGTCGTGCCAACAATCATTATTCTTAAGAAATTTAAGTGTTCTTGTCAAGTATTTGTGCATTTACTATTATCATAAATGCAAAGTAGAATATATTGAATTGAACGTGATGAAAGTAGTATTAATTAGAGTTATAATTAAAAAAAAGTAATTAATATTGCATTAAAAATTGAAATGGATCAGTTATTTGAAGACAATATTTTTTTTTATAAAATGGTCACTTATTATAGGACAGAGGGAGTAGAGAACATGATTAATCACCTTCAAAGAAGTCTCTACTCTCAACTACATATTTTTCATCCACAAAATTGAATTTGAGACATTTCTTTAAGAAATCCGAGTATAGTTCGGCTCAATGTAATGGGTTAGAGATTGTTAATATTGCTTGCATCGTTAGTACGTTAACTGTTCTTATGTCATGCCAATCATATATTTTGAATATGAGTTTTGATTGTGTGATAAAGGATCTCTCTTTTTCACACTCATATTTTCCAATCATATACTTTCAATAATCATGCTGGATATTGATTGGGATTTTTCATCACACCAGACTTGTCTTGGATAGGAGGAATAATTGCGTCTTTGGGTTAATCTTAACGGAAATAAATGAAAGTTTCAACAATTATTTGTCAATAATTTTTTTCAGCCTGCGCAAGTACTGGGCGATTGCGTGCCTAATTAATTCAAGTAACTATTGCAAATTGACTTTTTCTTTTACAAATACTAGTATAGTTTACGTTGACTTGTTCTTTAGTTAGGCTACATTAGGTATGCGGCTCCGCCGACAGATGGAAGTTCCCCCATTCATGTGCTCCATTCGTATTAAAATAAGGGAAATATTAACTCGTGTCACTTGGCAGTCTTTAAGGATCATAATTAGTAAGTATTTATGAAAAAAAACGTGTAATCAATGTATTGGAAATCGAAACATTTGACTTTTTTAAAAAATAATTACTTAATTTAGAATGTTTAAAGAGTGTTCGGGAGTACTCGTTAACAAGACCCTTAAAATAATAGTCATAAAATAAATGACGTATCTAGATTATATTATATTTCAGATACATCAGTTATTTAATGAATTTAAAAAAGCAAAAGTTGTTTATAAATGTGACCGAAGAGAGTATTAGTTTAAGGATTGTGCACAATTTGTAAGGAAGTGATCAATTGTGATGATTTCAATGGTAAAGTTAGTATCATATATTAAAATACCTTTAATTAGTAGTTAGTGAAGTGGTTAAATTTGATGAAATTCAATAAATAAATGTATAATGGTGGAAATAAATAATTAAAGCTGCATTAGTATTCTAAAGTGACAATTATTTTGAGACATAGAAAAAATGTTAAAGAGACAATTATTTTGAGATGGAGGGAGTAGTTGGATTGGATACAAGCGATAATTGAATCAAAATGGAACAATCCACTTTTTTCGGTCATTATTATAAAAATATATTTTTAAGGTTTATTGAATGATTGATGTATTTAGTCGATATTATGGACCAAATACATTAGTTATTCAATAAACCTATTTTTTTTAATTATAATAGTGATTACCAGGCGTATTATGTTCAGGATCATTTTTTGAAAATCTAACATAAAATTACAAAAATTGTATTTCTTTGGACCATTCGATCGGTGGATAATGGAGACATGACAAAACCCTATAATGTCCCTCCTTGGGTTACATGTCTTATCCGACCATTTCGTAGGCAACATACCCTTGGTTTATTCATTCGTTAGATCTAAGTTCCCTTTAATGGGGGTACCAGGCTATAGGTATCGTACACACCCCCTTGAACGTCAAGGCCATCCCATGTAACAGAGTGACGAATACAAGTAATGTACATAACCCCCAAGCGTCAAAGCTGATAAGGATCAGAAGCTTTAAGAGTCGGTGGTACCGACCAATAAATCACAATGTCTAATGGTTGTTCTTGAAGCACTTAATAAATAGGAATGACCTGCAAGGTGCCTCAAACTCCTATGTATCCCTATGTACCTTTTAGTATGAAGAAAATCAAGGCCATATAGTTCAGAGATTCGACATTCGAGCGAGTTACACTTATGTGTGATTGGTTAACCTATTTCATCTGCATTATTGTTACAGATCGACTGATCCTGTTTTGTCGTTTCTTTTATCCAACATTTATTTCTCTGCCACTAATTTCCGCATTAATTCTTTTGGCTGGTAATTGTATTTGCATTGATTTTTTTCATCTCACCCTCATGAAGCATTTACTATCATAAATTTATGTTTAGTTTTGATTGACTCGGGAAGGGAGGACAATTGGATCTCCTTCCCCATAGGGGGGGGGGAGTCCTTACTTGATCATTTTTAGGTCTTTTGATCATTTTGTCTCTCTCATGTGACTCAAAAAGGACAAGAGATCTAAGGTTAAAGTTGCAACCAGTTGCTTTTTCGACATCACTTTATTCTTAAAAATATTATCAAAAAGTCTAAGACTAATGTCTACGAAATGAGTACCATTTTCCCCTACTCTTTTGTAATCAACGTTTAACCGTGTTTTCCTCTCAACTTCTAATTTCATCTTCCCTTTTACTTCACGTCCAATTCCTTACCACAATCCATTTACCATCTCTTTATGTCTTTCTTTGTGACATTGTCATTGTTGTTGTAGTCCAAGCAGTGGTTTCCTAGTAGTAGGGAATAACTAGCGAGGCGTAGTTTTTTAATTAATGAGGAATGATTGTGATATTAAACCTTTTGGAGAACAACCTTCACGAGTATCGATTCTAGTATATTATCCTCGATCATATAGGTGGCGTTGCTATGAGCTAAATGTTTAGCCTTTAAGTTGTACTTCTTGTATCATCGTCCCATGATGTAATCAATCCATATTTTGATGTATTTCATTTTGCTATTAATGAAGAGTTTTCATATAATTTCTTTTAATGTTTATTTTTTATTTTTCTTGAATGGTTCTTCTCTTTTGTCGCTTATTGCCCAATCATCGACTAGTTAAATGTTTGTGTTAAAATCCAAACGACTGACTTGTATTACGCCTTTTTTAAGAAATTGCCTGATTGAAGACTCTATGTTTGTGCTTGGTCACAGGGTTAAGAGGCTCATTTCAGAACCCATGGGTGCCTTTTCAAACATCCTACTTTGGCAGATGAAAATATAGGCCTTTAACTTCCCCATTTGAACCCTTTCTTTGCTTCTTCTTCTTTTACATCTGATAACCAGAAAAATAGTTGGTTATCATGTTGCACTTGTCCCCCATAATGAACAATAAATTGAGTGATTGCATTACCTAAAGCTTCCAATCAGTGTCTATTTAGGATTTTATAGTTTTAAGTAGCTTTTAGTGTTAATTAATCACTTTGAACTAGTAATGCTTGTGGTGGATGTTTGATGATACATGATGAGGAATGACTCTGGAGATCTGGAAGCTGCAACATGGATTTGGATTGCTTCGCTGAATGTTCCAAAAGATGCAGTGCTCTGGATCTCTAGCTAGGTCATACAACTAGTACGAACCCATGGGACCACTTCTGGCCATTACTTAAGGAGTAAGAATTATGAGTTGACGCCAATGATTGGAGTACAAGGAATAATAGGGAATATTCCTAGAGTATGTTGGATAAGATAAGGACAGCTCATAAGGAAATGACCAAAGGGTATAACTTGTAGTGATTGACCTTGTACATAAAAGGACAACCATGTGTTGGTGCCAAGAGTCCGAAAATTTATTAGTGAATTGGAGAGGCCAAGTTCCAGCTAGGGTTAGCAGCTTTAGAGTTCTCACTCCATCTCATCTTCTCCATAGATGAACATGAGTGCTAGTTTTTAGAGTATTAGAGTTAGATTATTTGGTGATACTTTTGGCTCACCACTCTCCTTCAAGGATTGTAATCTTGCACTAGCTCTACTTAATCTATTAATTTAGTTTTTCATGTTTTCATTTATGTTTTATTTCATCTTCATCTCTAAGGTTTATCTCACCATGAGCTAAACCCTTCTTGTGGTTTAGACATGGTGAGGTTATGATACTCTTTACTTGCGATTTATAAAGCTATAGCTTCGTGCTTCTTTCAAATAAATCGATTTAATGCAAAATCTTTAGAAGTGAGAATTTATTGTGCGCTCTCGTTAAAAACGCGCAATCCTCCGAGGACGTGTGCGAACACTCGGAAGGCCTTGTGAAGTCGCCACCAAAGTTTTTGTGTAAAGGGAACGTTGATAAACCCTTAAGTTTTTTGTTTGAAGGGAAACGATAATAAAACCCTTGACGATGAGGAAAAGGACTGGTCATCGCAACCATTGTCGGGTTCGGGAGTCGGTTACGCAAGGGGAAGGTATTAGCACCCCTCACGTCCGTTGTACTCAACGGGAACCTTCTATTTGGCTAAAGCTTAAAATGTTTTTAAATGTTTTGCGCGCATGCTTATCTATGTCAAAAGAAAATATACTAAAAGGGGGAAAAAAAGATAAAAACAATCGAAAGGGAAAAGAAAGTTTTTTTTATTATTGCGCTTGACAAGATGTCGATCTTGCTCCTACGTATCTCCCGGTAGTCGGAGAATTCAAAGCGTACGTAGTTCTTTGGTAGAAAAACGTACATATGTTGGTTAATTTTAAATGGACGATGTTTTAACCGAATTCTTGCGATTAAACGTAGCTTGTATGCTCGCGGATGGGAGACTTAAGCGTCTTGCTTGTATGCTCGCGCATGGGAGGCTTATTAAGCGTTTGTTTACGAATCGCACTAGAATGTTAAAAGGCATGTCCGTTGGGTAAAAGGGTTCGAATTGGTCGCTATGGGACCAAAATGGGTGCAATGGACTCAAACGAGTCGATCATTGACCGGTGTGACTCCAATGAGTCGAGGGTTTGAATCTAGTGGCCACGGGGGACCAAAAGGTTCGGATTGACCACAAGGGGCCAAGATTTGGTTTGGTATGGTTGGATACGTTGAAAATGGAATGACGATTGTCCGAACGACGAGACATACGTCACGCATTCGTACAATCGGGGCAATGGAGAGACATACGTCACACCATCCCTTTTTCATTCAAGTTTTTGTTCGAATTTCTTAGAAATCCCAAAGTTTATCAAAACATTTGGTTTGAAACTCAAGATGAGGAGGTTTTAGCAATTTTGCTAGAAAACGCACAAGTTCGGCTCGTTTCGCGAACGGTTTTGAAAAGCGAACAAATTCGGCTTATGTTCACGTTTGGTTTTGAAAATCATGGACAATGTTTATTGTTCAAGTTTGGATTTGAAAGTGATGAACATAGCTTGTTCGTTCAAGTTATTTTGAAAGTTTGTGATCATAACTTGTTTTGCAAGTTACCCACACAAAGTGTTACCCGAACTTGCGAATCCTTCAAAATTATGCAATCTTGAATTGGTTTGAATAACATGAGTTTTAAAACTCCTAGGTTCTGAGCTCTTGGGCTAGAACCTCAAAAATTGGACATTTGGGAGCCTAAACTCAGATTCTGAGTTCTGTCATGGTCGCTCTGCGACCATGACTTCGCACTGCGAACAATGCGAATTTTTGAGTTCAGAAGCTGTTTCTGAACTGTTGTTCAGAAACAACTTCTGAACACACTCAGGACCTTTTAGGAGAGTGAAAAGATTTGAGTTTTTGCAATGAAAAGGGCTGGACAAACCAGTTTTGATGTTTTGCAAACCTTGGGATTTCTTTTGAAATTCAAAAGGGGTTTTTAGAACAAAAAGGTATTGAACCAAAATTGATATGCAAGCACAATTATAGATGCAAGATAATGACTTAGAGACTTACAGAGATCCTTAGCAAAGCTCCTGCTGCAATGAACTTGGATTGGTTGAAGGTTCTTGCAAAAGTTTTGAATATTGGTGATGGTTTTTTGAACTTTGTAATGCTTTGTGTTTTGATTGGTTTTTGCTAGTGCTTTGGCTTGGTTTTTTCTCTGGTTGTTTGCAAGTATTTCAAGTATTATGAGTAGTGTTTCTTTGTGAATAATTGCTCTTAGAATTTTCTCTTTTTTATGCTGTATTAATTGCTCTTTTAATTTCTTGCCTTGCATCTCTATTTATAGGCCAAAATGCAATCCAAAGTAATGATGGAAAATCCATAGGACCTAGCTGATTTGTGGGCTAAATTCAGGCTAAAAGGCTTTGCATTTAATGCTAATGGATAGAGGCAACCCTGCCTTGTGCCAAGGGTTAAAGGCTTGACTGATTTCAGCCACAAATTCAATGGTCTTTGGATAGAAATGATGATGAATATGGCTGGATTGCAATTGGCTATGCTTGGGGATTGATCCTTGCAATCTCAATGGTTGAACAATAAAAACGTGCACTGTGATGTGCAGAGGTTGGGGGATGGAAAAGGCAACATGTGGCTGGTGTGAGAGGGATGAAAAGCTGCTGCAAAACAGGGCAAGCAATCATGGCTTTTTCAAGTGAAAAACCTGCTGGGTTTGACTGGTTTTGGGGGAGCAAGCAGGAAGAAAAAGTCCTCAAGCAGGTGGCTGGCAACCTTGGGGTGGTTAACAGGTCACTTGGGAGGGACAAGAGCTGCCCAAGGGCAAGCCCACTTGCTTGTCACATGCTAGGTTGGAAGAAAAAGCTTCTTTCCTTGGCATTAATGGCAAGTCTCTCAACTCTGGCTTTGTTGAGCCCAATTGGCCATGAATGCTGATTAAAATAAATATGCAAATGATATGTAACAAAAACTGGAATTAAATCAAAGAAACCAAAAATCTGCAGAAAAATCGCAGACTTCGCAGTGCGAAGTGAACTTCGCATTGCGAAGTCATCATTTTTGAAATGTTGACTTTTGTTGACTTTGACTTTTTCCCTCTCTTTGATTTTTTTTTTTGGTTTTTTAAAAGGCTTAGGACAAAATTGGGGTACTACAGCTGCCCCTACTTAATTGTGTCTTTGCATAGAGTGTGTGAGTGCCGAGGGCATCTCATGAACTCTTTGCGAAGATCAATTAAGTAAAAGAAAGGACCCGAATTTTGTCCTTCGCGGTACGAAAAGATTGTAGTGAAAAATGTAAAAAAATGAACAAAGGTAAAAGGTTGACCATATCCAGCCGCTGACACTGGAGGTAGATCTCTAAGGATGGAGTGGTTCTATTCAGCCGCTTACACTGAAGGTTGATCCACTGGGGATAAAGGTTGATCGTATCCAGCCGCTAACACTGGAGGTAGATTCACTGGGGATGGGTGTGATCTTATTCAGCCGCTTACACTGAAGGTCGAAACACTGAGGATGATGATCTTATCTAGCCGCTTACACTAGAGGTCGATACCTAAGGAAAGGTGATCTTATTCAGCCGCTTACACTGAAGGTCGATACCTAAAGGTGAAGTGATCTTATCTAGCCGCTTACACTAGAGGTCGAAACACTGAGGAAGGTGATCTTATCTAGCCGCTTACACTAGAGGTCGATACCTAAGGAAAGGTGATCTTATTCAGCCGCTTACACTGAAGGTCGATACCTAAAGGTGAAGTGATCTTATCTAGCCACTTACACTAGAGGTCGAAACACTGAGGATAGGTAATCTTATCTAGCCGCTTACACTAGAGGTCGATACCTAAGGAAAGGTGATCTTATTCAGCCGCTTACACTGAAGGTCGATACCTAAAGGTGAAGTGATCTTATCTAGCCGCTTACACTAGAGGTCGAAACACTGAGGAAGGTGATCTTATCTAGCCGCTTACACTAGAGGTCGATACCTAAGGAAAGGTGATCTTATTCAGCCGCTTACACTGAAGATCGATACCTAAAGGTGAAGTGATCTTATCTAGCCGCTTACACTAGAGGTCGAAACACTGAGGATAGGTAATCTTATCTAGCCGCTTACACTAGAGGTCGATACCTAAACTGAAATGGTCTTACCCTGAATAGGTGCCCGCTTTGTAATCGTCTCTAGGCGGGGCTAGTACTTAGATTGTTGAAAGCGGAAAACATGATTGTATGATGCATGATATGCTTCATGTTACCTTATGCAGTATGATATGCAATGTAATATGATATGAGATAGACTCAATCAAGGATTTCCGCTAGGGAAACTCAGCTGGGGAATTGGGGATAGTTTGTGAAGGAGGTTCACTGGGGAACACTTGCTTAACTGTTGATGGATGCTGGTGAATATGTGATATTCACTAGAGAACCCTTGTTGAGGATGCATGACATGATTATGAAATGCAGGTGTATGAATGATTTGGATATGCATGCATGAATGAAATTGACATGATGCGTGTATTATGTTATGAATGATATGCATGTATGATGATCGGGTGCCGAGCAAGGTCGGGCTTTTTCTGGGGATTTGTGTTGGGTTGCCAATGATGATTGGACTTTTTCTTTTGGGTTGAGACTCCCTGGGGGATGTCAATAAGGTTTGGCTTCAATGGGGATATAAGGATCATTTTGGAAGCATGATCGATATCCAGCCTTGGGTTGATGAAAAAGATGCTTGGGAGGTGTTTTGACTGGGGAATTCGTTCCTCCGACCCTCGGGGTCTTTGCGCTCTACGTGCCGTGAGTTATGCACTTACCTTTGCTGAAGAGCATAAGTCCCTTGGTGCAATATTTTTGGGGGGAATTACCGCAATTCTTTCGAAATTTACGAAAATTCAAATAAAAACAACGTTTGTTTTTTTTTCTTGGAAGAAGTTTCTTTTGTTTATTTCCCATGTTTCGATGCATTTTTATCATGAATAAAACAAAATTTTATGTGCTAATGAGAACACAAAATAATAAAAGGAAATTTATTCAATGCAGATTTGACTTCTTGAGGGTAAAAATACATGAAGTGAGAAGTGATTACTTCTCTGAGGAAAAAGATAGAGAAAGACAAGAAAAAAGAAATTTGTTGGTTTTGGCACAACACATGCTATTTTCCTTATGACTTCGAGATTTTTTGGAAGATGCTGACGAGACCGATTCTTCTCCTCTTGAATCTTGTCCGGAGCTTGGATGTTGCAGTCATTGCCTTTCTTCTTTTGTTAACCCCTAATTTTTGCCTGGACCGCTCTTTCGAGTTTTCAGTCCACCGGGGTGTATTTCCTTTTTTTTCTTTTTGATGTCCTTTATTTTTGCCTAGACCGCCTTTTCAGGTTTTTGATCTAGCAGGACACTCTCTATTGCCTAAACCGCCCTTTCAGGTTTTCGATTTAGCGAGCTCTTTTTTTCTTTTTTTCTTTCTCTTTCTTAGGCATAATACTTCTTGACTGCATCAGAGTTTATTGAGAGTGGGAACTCTTCTCCGTCCATAGTGGTGATGATCAAGGCTCCGCCAGAGAAGGCTTTCTTTACCTCGTACGGTCCATCATAGCTGGGAGTCCATTTCCCTCGGGGATCTTTGTGGATAGGTAATATCTTCTTGAGCACTAGGTCTCCTTCTTTGAATTCTCGAGGACGGACCTTTTTGTCGAATGCCCTCTTGAGTCTCCTTTGATAAAGCTGTCCGTGACATATCGCCGTCAGACGCTTTTCCTGTATGAGATTCAGTTGGTCGAACCTTTTTTGGACCCATTCAGCTTCTTCTAGCTTGGTTTCCATCAAGACCCTTAACGAAGGGATTTCAACCTCTATGGGAAGTACGGCTTCCATACCGTATACTAAGGACAAAGGGGTTGCCCCAGTTGAAGTGCGAATGGTTGTTCTGTAGCCATGAAGCGCAAAGGGAAGCATCTCGTGCCAATCCTTATATGTTGTTACCATCTTTTGGATGATCTTCTTTATGTTCTTATTGGCTGCTTCTACCGCACCGTTCATCTTTGGTCGGTAAGGGGAGGAATTATGGTGCTCAATCTTGAAATCTTTGCACAACTCCTTCATTGTCTTGTTGTTCAGGTTTGCCCCATTATCAGTGATGATTTTGTGGGGAGTGCCGTAACGGCAAATGATTTCCTTCTTGATGAATCGGGCTACCACTTGTTTGGTTATGTTTGCATACGAAGCTGCTTCTACCCATTTGGTGAAATAGTCGATGGCAACGAGGATGAAGCGATGTCCATTTGACGCTTTGGGCTCGATCATTCCAATCATGTCTATGCCCCACATAGAGAATGGCCAAGGTGAGGTCATGACGTTCAGGGGAGTAGGTGGCACATGCACCTTGTCGGCATAAATTTGGCATTTATGACAAGTCTTGGCATATTGGAAACAGTCAGCTTCCATGGTTAGCCAATAATAGCCCGCCCTTAGGATTTTCTTCGCCATTGCATGCCCATTGGCATGGGTTCCAAAAGATCCCTCGTGGATTTCTTTGATGAGCATGTCCGCTTCATGTTTATCCACACATCTGAGCAGGACCATGTCGTAGTTTCTTTTGTAGAGGGTATTTCCACTGAGGAAGAACTGGGATGCCAATCTCCTGAGGGTTCTCTTGTCGGTGTGTGAGACATTTTCTGGATACTCTTGCTCTTCAAGGTATCGCTTGATCTCGTAGAACCAAGGTTTTTTGTCAAGTCCTTCTTCGACTAATGCACATACAACCGGTTTGTCTCTACGATCCATCCTTATGATTGGTGCTTCATTGTGAAAATTTACTTGGTACATTGATGATAATGTAGCCAAAGCATCCGCCACCTGATTTTCCTCTCGAGGTATGTGATGGAAGTTGATTTCATCAAAATGCTCAATCAACTCTACAACCCGGGCTCGGTAGGGAATTAAATTGGGATGTTTTGTTTCCCATTCTCCTTTGACTTGATAGATGACTAAGGCTGAGTCACCGTATACTTCAAGGCTTTTGATCCTTAGATCAATTGCTGCTTCGAGGCCTAGGATACATGCTTCATATTCTGCCATGTTATTGGTGCAATCAAAGCATAACCTTGCTGTGAATGGTTGATATCCATTTCTTGGGGAGATTAAAACTGCCCCGATCCCGTGCCCCATGGCATTTGAGGCGCCGTCGAAAGCGAGCTTCCATCGAGCTCTCGGTTCTGGCCCTTCATCATCGCTTGTGACCTTTTCGTCATTCAAATCTACGACATCTTCATCCGGGAAGTCGAATTGTATGGGTTGATAATCCTCCAATGGTTGGTGAGCAAGGTGCTCGGATAAAACACTCCCTTTGATGGCTTTTTGAGCAACGTATTGGATGTCGTACTCAGACAGCAGCATTTGCCAACGGGCTATCTTTCCTGTGAGAGCAGGCTTTTCGAAGATGTACTTGATGGGATCCATCTTCGATATCAACCAAGTTGTATGGATCAACATGTATTGCCTTAAGCGCCGAGCAGCCCATGCTAAAGCGCAGCAAGTCTTTTCAAGTGAAGTATACCTTGCTTCACAGTCGGTAAACTTCTTGCTTAGGTAGTAGATTGCGTGCTCTTTTCTTCCCGTTTCATCTTGTTGTCCTAACACACAACCCATTGATCCTTCAAGTACGGTTAGGTATAAGATGAGGGGTTTACCCGGAACCGGAGGTATTAAAATTGGTGGTTCTTGCAGGTATTGTTTGATCTTGTCAAACGCCTCTTGGCAATTCTCATTCCAATGAACGACTTGGTTTTTCCTTAGTAGTTTGAAGATTGGTTCGCAGGTAGCCGTCATGTGTGAGATGAACCTAGCGATGTAGTTCAATCTTCCTAAGAAACCCCGGACCTCTTTCTCGGTACTTGGTGCTGGCATTTCTTGGATGGCCTTTACCTTGTCAGGATCCACTTCGATACCCCTTTGGCTGACGATGAAGCCCAATAACTTTCCGGATCTAACGCCAAATGTGCACTTGTTAGGATTTAAGCGCAGCTTGAATTTTCTTAGGCGTTCGAAAAGCTTTTGTAGATGGACTAGATGATCCTCCTCCGTTTGGGATTTGGCAATCATGTCGTCGACGTAGACCTCAATTTCCTTATGGATCATGTCATGGAAAAGAGTTACCATTGCTCTTTGGTATGTTGCCCCGGCATTTGTTAATCCGAAAGGCATTACCTTATAGCAGAATGTCCCCCACGGGGTGATAAATGTGGTTTTCTCCATGTCCTCTGGAGCCATCTTGATTTGGTTATATCCCGAGAAGCCATCCATAAAGGAGAAGACTGAGTATTGGGCTGTGTTATCCACCAATATGTCGATATGTGGTAGCGGGAAATCATCCTTTGGGCTTGCTCTATTCAAGTCCCGATAATCCACACACATTCTAACTTTGCCATCCTTCTTTGGAACTGGCACAATGTTGGCAACCCATGTTGGATACTTGGTTACAGCTAAGAAGCCGACATCGAATTGCTTTTTGACCTCCTCTCTGATCTTGAGAGCCATATCGGGTCGAGTTCTTCTCAATTTCTGCTTCACTGGCGGACATTCTGGCTTGAGTGGCAGCTTATGTACGACGATGTTAGGGTCTAAACCCGGCATGTCTTGATACGACCAAGCGAATACATCCACGTACTCTTGCAGAAGCTTAATCAACTTTCCTTTCACATCCTCATGCAGGGAGGCTCCTATCTTGACCTCTTTCTTATCCTCTTCGGTCCCCAAGTTGACCTTTTCAACTGATTCTTGGTGAGGTTGTATTACCATATCCCCTTGATTTGCAAGTCTGGACAATTCTTCAGGCGGTTCGTAATCGTCCTCTTCATCATCTTCCGTTTGATTAATCGGGAAATCGAAGTCATAAGGGATTAAGGCAGTGTTGTTTTTGGAGGGTGGATTTGTAGATCTGCATGAGTATGATTTTTTTTAGGCTTTTTGTAAAAAAAATTTTTTTAAAACAAATGCAAAAAAGAAAAAGACTCAAATGAACATAAAAGAGTGATTTTATTCATGATTGAAAATAACTTTAAAACATGGGGGCCCCACACGACTAATCATTTGCCTTGGGCAGAGCTAAATGATTTTTTTTTAAAGTAAAACAAACATGGTTTATTACTTGATCTTGGTAATGATCTCGGGAATTGCGATAGCCCTCCAATTGTTCAAAGCTTCATCCGAAGCGCAACGGTACACCAAATCAGGCACGTCTTCATCTACGTCTTCAAGTAGAGCCACTTGATCTTCATTGATAAATCCCGCACTGATGAATGTTTCCAAAATGGGGAGGATCCCTTGCTTTGGAGGCTTTGAGGAAGTTTCAAATTGTCCATGATCCTTTGTTTGTTGGCTCGTGTTCCGTACGAGTGTTGGAGATCTGGTTCTTGGACCGAGGGCTTTCGGGGTTTTCGGGCTATGATTGCTTTGAACTGTTTTTAGGGAAATGAATGAGTTTTTTTTTTTGAAAAAATGCATGAAGATGCATGTGGATGTATGTATGCGATGAGTATGCAAAATATGCGTTTTTTTTTTTATTTTGCTTTATGAGGAATTTTTAAAGGTGCACAATTAATATTAGCAATTTGAAATATTAAAGACTGGGAAATTAATAATGCTTCAAAATATTATATTTGATTAGATAACATTTGTTTACAAAGTGTAACTAATGTTATTACAAATCAAATAGCCGCTCGCTTCTCGGCTTTGCTCATCTCTTCCCTATAGAAATCTATGGTGTCCTTGCAAAACTTCATAAACTTCTGGATCTCCGTAGGGATGACAAAGTAAGGCATGACCATCTCGGCCTCCGCTAGCCTCTTTGGAAGTTGGGTGATTACCAAGTTCGAGAATGCAACCAATTTAGTGAAATCCTCACTTAATCGGGTGGCGTCTTGCCATACACACTCAATCACTTCCTTGCGCTGGTCTAGCTTGACTCTTGCACTTCTAATTTCATCGTGTAGTTGTGCAATATGGTCCCCGTGAGCTCTTGCAATCTTGTCGAAGTACTCTTCGAATTTCTTGATGTCCGCTTCGAGACGATTGCATTTTAGCCTCCCTTGATGAGAAAGGCTCTCATGTCTTTGCCGTTGGACGCGTTCGGCTTGAAGCTGCTCTTTGTAGTCTTTAACTACTTCTTGGAGCTGTTGATTTTTCTCTTGAAATTTCAACCTCCATTTCCGTTGAGCTTCGATGGCTACTTCGCCGAATTTCTTGAGCTCTTGGTTGGAATGCAAGATTCTTTCCAACTCTTCGTCCTTGGCCACAAGGTTGGCATCCGCACTAACCAAGCCGCCTCCTATCCAATCTCTCTTCCCTTCGGAGATTCTTAGCCGCTTTTGGCACACTAGGAGAGAATTTGTCACTTCATCTCGATCTCTCTTCGTCCTAGTGATTTCTCCTAAAGCTTGGAGGTGCTTCAATTCTAAGTCTCCATTTTTGTTTTGGAGTTCTTGAATTTTAGCTTTGAGTTCCTCCACTTCTTTGTTGGGAATGGTTGCAATAGGTTTAGGTGTAGGAGGTTTTGGAGGGCACACGACCACAAAGGGTAACTTGATTGCTTTGACCCTCTCCTTCACCCATTGAGTATAAAGGGGTTTGGCGACACAGTTTCTCTTGCCAACCCTTCCTTTGCGCACTTGGTTCCATGCTCCCCGGATTCTCTCTAGCAGTGCCGGGTCTTGATCGCCTTCCCTTAAGAAGAAAGCTTCCAACAAAAGGTCATTGGGTTTATCTTCCATTGAAAAACCTAGTTGTCGGAGAGAGAGGACCGGATTGTAATTAATACATCCCTTAGTACCAATGAGGGGTACATTAGGGAAGTCCCCGCAACTGACGATGATTTCCGGGTCCTCTAAATTCGGAGAAAACCAATGGATGTCCTTCTCGGCGAGGGTTGTCATCCGTTGTGACCATTTGAGCTTGGCCCGGTTTTCCACAAAGTCTCGGTTTCCTGGCATGTGGGACATCATCCAAATTTGCACCACAGGAGTACAACAAGAAATTTTGCGTCCCCTTGCTTGTTCATGCCTAGAGTAGAGGGTATGATAAAAATCCGCCAAAATTGTGGGAACCGGATTTTTAGTCATGAATACCTCTAAAGCCGGAAAGTCTATGAAATCGTCCATGTTGGGGAATAAGACAATCCCGTAGACTAAGAGGGCTAGGATGACGTTGAATGCTCCTCCCTCTTTGTTGGTTAACATCTCCCGAGCTTTGGCCTCCAAGAACTTTCTTGAAAATCCCTTAAGGTTTCCTCTAAATTCCAAGTTAGGTGCTACTTCTTGGACATCAAGGTATAAGGATTCGGCGATGGCCTCTAATGTGGGGTCTTTTCCCGGACCGAGATAGAGTTATGGTTCTTCATGCTACAACCCAAAATCTTCTCAAATTCTTCCAAAGTCGGCGCTAGTTGGAAGTCTTGAAATGTAAAGCACCGTAGAGGTGGGTCGAAGAATTGCGCCAAAGTGGTTAAGGCCGTTGAATCTATTCTCACGGGTAGGAGATCAAGGATTAACCCATAGCTTGCTTCAAAAATACTCTTGTTGACCGAAGAGAGCCTTTTACTTAGAGCTAATAAACTTTCCACCTTAGGAGCCTTAATCTTGAAGGCGAGCGTATTTTTATTCCCGGAATCCATATTTCTTTTTGCTAATATTTGGTTGTTCTTTTTAAATTCCTATAAAGCAAAATGATGCGAAAATTACTTTCATGAATGCAAATGATATGCAAGGGTATGGTTTATGAAGGTTCAGAACTTCCCCCCAATCCTCACGTGTAGGCTCTAAAGGTGAAATTTCCTAAGAAGAGGTCCCTAGAGTCATAGATCTCACATGGAATTAGGGTTGTCTATGGACATACGTCGACATGACTTCAATTAATTCCACGTGAAAATCTCCTCTAAGCAGGGTTGGGCATCCTACCTCACGGACATACGTCAACGCGGGCTTCCGCTCACAACCACCATTCTAACTTAGTTTTTTCTCAAGCTCGGGTAGAGAGCCTCACACGTCCGGCATTAACCCGAACAATGTGGAGTAACATCGCTCAAGTAACCCCCGCATTTGATATATATGATATGAATATAAAGCAAAATACAACATTTATAAACATAAAGCATAGATATGATATAGATAAATAGAATAAAAGCATGCGCGTAAATAAAAATAAAAACAATTGGCTTAAAAGCCAAATAGGATAGGCTTGACTCGCTAGTGGGAAAAGTATCCCCAGTGAAGTCGCCAGCTGTGCGCTCTCGTTAAAAACGCGCAATCCTCCGAGGACGTGTGCGAACGCTCGGAAGGCCTTGTGAAGTCGCCACCAAAGTTTTTGTGTAAAGGGAACGTTGATAAACCCTTAAGTTTTTTGTTCGAAGGGAAACGATAATAAAACCCTTGACGATGAGGAAAAGGACTGGTCATCGCAACCATTGTCGGGTTCGGGAGTCGGTTACGCAAGGGGAAGGTATTAGCACCCCTCACGTCCGTTGTACTCAACGGGAACCTTCTATTTGGCTAAAGCTAAAAATGTTTTTAAATGTTTTGCGCGCATGCTTATCTATGTCAAAAGAAAATATACTAAAAGGGGGAAAAAGAGATAAAAACAAACGAGAGGGAAAAAAAAGAAAGTTTTTTATTATTGCGCTTGACAAGATGTCGATCTTGCTCCTACGTATCTCCCGGTAGTCGGAGAATTCAAAGCGTACGTAGTTCTTTGGTAGAAAAACGTACATATGTTGGTTAATTTTAAATGGACGATGTTTTAACCGAATTCTTGCGATTAAACGTAGCTTGTATGCTCGCGGATGGGAGACTTAAGCGTCTTGCTTGTATGCTCGTGCATGGGAGGCTTATTAAGCGTTTGTTTACGAATCGCACTAGAATGTTAAAAGGCATGTCCGTTGGGTAAAAGGGTTCGAATTGGTCGCTATGGGACCAAAATGGGTGCAATGGACTCAAACGAGTCGATCATTGACCGGTGTGACTCCAATGAGTCGAGGGTTTGAATCTAGTGGCCACGGGGGACCAAAAGGTTCGGATTGACCACAAGGGGCCAAGATTTGGTTTGGTATGGTTGGATACGTTGAAAATGGAATGACGATTGTCCGAACGACGAGACATACGTCACGCATTCGTACAATCGGGGCAATGGAGAGACATACGTCACACCATCCCTTTTTCATTCAAGTTTTTGGTCGAATTTCTTAGAAATCCCAAAGTTTATCAAAACATTTGGTTTGAAACTCAAGATGAGGAGGTTTTAGCAATTTTGCTAGAAAACGCACAAGTTCGGCTCGTTTCGCGAACGGTTTTGAAAAGCGAACAAATTCGGCTTATGTTCACGTTTGGTTTTGAAAATCATGGACAATGTTTATTGTTCAAGTTTGGATTTGAAAGTGATGAACATAGCTTGTTCGTTCAAGTTATTTTGAAAGTTTGTGATCATAACTTGTTTTGCAAGTTACCCACACAAAGTGTTACCCGAACTTGCGAATCCTTCAAAATTATGCAAAATCCTTGAACTGGTTTGAATAACATGAGTTTTAAAACTCCTAGGTTCTGAGCTCTTGGGCTAGAACCTCAAAAATTGGACATTTGGGAGCCTAAACTCAGATTCTGAGTTCTGTCATGGTCGCTCTGCGACCATGACTTCGCACTGCGAACAATGCGAATTTTTGAGTTCAGAAGCTGTTTCTGAACTGTTGTTCAGAAACAACTTCTGAACACACTCAGGACCTTTTAGGAGAGTGAAAAGATTTGAGTTTTTGCAATGAAAAGGGCTGGACAAACCAGTTTTGATGTTTTTGCAAACCTTGGGATTTCTTTTGAAATTCAAAAGGGGTTTTTAGAACAAAAAGGTTTTGAACCAAAATTGATATGCAAGCACAATTATAGATGCAAGATAATGACTTAGAGACTTACAGAGATCCTTAGCAAAGCTCCTGCTGCAATGAACTTGGATTGGTTGAAGGTTCTTGCAAAAGTTTTGAATATTGGTGATGGTTTTTTGAACTTTGTAATGCTTTGTGTTTTGATTGGTTTTTGCTAGTGCTTTGGATTGGTTTTTTCTCTGGTTGTTTGCAAGTATTTCAAGTATTATGAGTAGTGTTTCTTTGTGAATAATTGCTCTTAGAATTTTCTCTTTTTTATGCTGTATTAATTGCTCTTTTAATTTCTTGCCTTGCATCTCTATTTATAGGCCAAAATGCAATCCAAAGTAATGATGGAAAATCCATAGGACCTAGCTGATTTGTGGGCTAAATTCAGGCTAAAAGGCTTTGCATTTAATGCTAATGGATAGAGGCAACCCTGCCTTGTGCCAAGGGTTAAAGGCTTGACTGATTTCAGCCACAAATTCAATGGTCTTTGGATAGAAATGATGATGAACATGGCTGGATTGCAATTGGCTATGCTTGGGGATTGATCCTTGCAATCTCAATGGTTGAACAATAAAAACGTGCACTGTGATGTGCAGAGATTGGGGGATGCAAAAGGCAACATGTGGCTGGTGTGAGAGGGATGTAAAGCTGCTGCAAAACAGGGCAATCAATCATGGCTTTTTCAAGTGAAAAACCAGCTGGGTTTGACTGGTTTTGGGGGAGCAAGCAGGAAGAAAGTCCTCAAGCAGGTGGCTGGCAACCTTGGGGTGGTTAGCAGGTCACTTGGGAGGGACAAGAGCTGCCCAAGGGCAAGCCCACTTGCTTGTCACATGCTAGGTTGGAAGAAAAAGCTTCTTTCCTTGGCATTAATGGCAAGTCTCTCAACTCTGGCTTTGTTGAGCCCAATTGGCCATGAATGCTGATTAAAATAAATATGCAAATGATATGTAATAAAAACTGGAATTAAATCAAAGAAACCAAAAATCTGCAGAAAAATCGCAGACTTCGCAGTGCGAAGTGAACTTCGCACTGCGAAGTCATCATTTTTGAAATGTTGACTTTTTTGTTGACTTTTGTTGACTTTGACTTTTTCCCTCTCTTTGATTTTTTTTTTTGTTTTTTTAAAAGGCTTAGGACAAAATTGGGGTACTACATTTATCACTTTTACTTCTAATGCCATAGTTCCTTGGAACCGACATGGTATTGGAATTGACCATGTTTGTCTGATATGAGTTAGTCCCTATGCATTGGGAGGTGAAAGGATCAAGAGAGACTACTTTGCACGAGTACTAGATCTTGGAGGAGGCTTCATGCCCTAAGATCTAACTATGAATCTTGTCATAGGCCAAAGGCTCAACATAATAACACTACGATGGGAAATATTGAGATCCTAACCTAGAAACGTTGCGTATTAAGTTTTGCGTGAATGTACGCCAGGAGGTAGTCTTCACGAGCTTAATATGAAGGCTGAGTGTGAAACACTCTCAATGGCCACCAGGTTGCTAGGAAGCCATATAAAGCTATATCTCTGTAGATCATAGTAAAGCTCTGTCATAACTAAACTTAGTTTAAACCACACTTTTTACTTTGAGAATTTATAAATCTTTTTAACTGTTTTCCTAGCCTTTAACTTTTATTTTTACTGTTGTGACAAATGATTTATTTTATTTTATTGCAAACAAGTTTTCTGCTGAAAAGCTATAGAGAGCTATAGCTCCCAAGTCCCTGTGGGATCGATATATTTTTATACTATAACTTGGACAATGTATACTTGCACTAAGTCTTTCCATTTTAAAATACACATAGTATTTTGGGAGACACCAACATCCCTCCGTTCAAACATTGCATATTTTCAATCATTAGACTATACGTAATCTGAATCTCCATATTGATCCCATCCCCCCAAAAAACTACCCTTACATCCTTTATTTATCTTTTATCTTCATCTTGTTCCTTCTGCAGAAGATATCTTCTTTCAGAAATCGCCATTCACAACTGGTTTCACTCTTTTGCTTTCGACTTTTACAAGGTTGGTTGTTGATTTCTTGTCCATTTTTTATTTTATCTCTCTTTTATTTCTTTGAGTTTGTTGTAGTTCCCCCTTCCTTGTCAGATTTTGTCGACTATGGTTGCGCTGCATGCATGGTTTTAAATCGCGGTTGTAGTCATTGCGGTTCCTGTGACGCGCATTGTAGCTATAACTGTTTGAAATGATTTTTAATTTTCACAAACTCAATAAAGTGGCATTACCATGATACTACACTATATACCCACCATATCAAAGTTTTCGTTCACTCTGTAATATGATTGAGATGTGATTAAAATACTTAGTTGAGAGACTGTTAAAGGTAGGATTTATCATTAGATATGAAGTAGAATGAGATTTGGGGTTTTGGAATTTTAATTTTTTGGTGGAAGATTCAAACAAACATGGGCTGAAATCATCTGATGCAGTTCTTGATATAGTTACAACACGATCATACACATGATTTAAGATCACATCAAAGGTGCGGTGTGATGTCTTTGCGGAGGCTGCCACATCAGCAATATTGTGGCCGCAATTGTGATTGAAGACCATAATTTGAAACCAAGGCTGCATTCTAAGTTTTACCCTTGTTGTGTTTGTTTTACTAGTGATGAAGGCAAACTAGCAGCCCGTATCGAAGAAGAAGTGACGCGCAAGAAAGGATCACTAGAAATAGCGCAGATTTGGCATCCGGTGTCAAAATGACTTGAAATATACCTTTTCGGAAAGCCCCGGACCTCACGAACTAGACTCATCGCTTTGCCATGACGTAGGGGGTGAATTTAGCCATTCAAGGTCGCCTGGAAGCCCAAAACCGGATTTTAATATTTCAACATATTTTGTTATTTTGTTATTTTTTGTTTTTATTTCAGTTTGTTATATTTTCAGCCCATGGGGGTTTGTTATTTCCTCTAGTATTTAAACACATCTTGGCAGCCTAGAGAGGCACTTTTCATTGAATAAAATTATCGAAACTTTTCTCAAATTCTGGTGGATTTCGGTAACCCTTATTTTGATAGGTTTGTCGCTTGCAACCTGTCTGTTTATCTTTTAGGCTTAACGCTTGTTAATCCTTGCTTCCGTACTGCGTCAGTTGGCATCAGAGCAGGTTTTCCCTGTTCTTTCGTGAACGTGATTCGACCATGGGAGATCAAGCTGTTACGAAGGCGGACTTTGACGCTTTGGCCGCGACGGTCAGGGCGTTAACAGATTCGATGGCGGTTTTAACAACTAGAGTCGACGGCATCACCACCAACAACAACAACAGAAATGATAACAACAACGACAACAGAAACAACAACGACAACAAAAATGATAACAACCGCCGCAACAACCGCAGAAACGATGAAGAACCAATTCCGGTTGTTAGGGTTTGTAACAACCGCAACCCTACTTCTGATGACTCGAGTTCCGAGGATGATGAAGTCGTGACTGAAGATGGGAGTGAACGTGGGAATCACCATGATTACCGCGTGAAGGCTGATATTCCTTTATTTCACGGAACAATGGGAGTAGAAGAATTTCTGGATTGGCAGATCGATGTTGACAGGTTTTTCGACGTCATGGACGTCCCAGAAAACAAGCAGGTTAAGATGGTTGCGATCAGGCTGAAGAGTACCGCGACTGTTTGGTGGGATAGGCTCGTCGTTCAAAGGCAGAGGCAGAGAAAATGCCCTATACGAACTTGGAGGAAGATGGAGCAGCTGATGCTTGAAAGGTTTTTGCCTGAAGATTACGAACAAATTATGTATAAGATGTATATTGAATGCGTTCAGGGCAAGCAAACAGTGACAGAGTACACGACTGAATTCTTGCGTTTCTCTGAACGTAATGAATTGGGCGAGTCCGAGAATCAGAAAGTGGCTCGTTATATTAGTGGTTTGAAAGGTTCGTTACAAGAGAAGATGGGATTGCAGACTGTTTGGACAGTTGCTGAAGCATCCAACCTAGCTTTGAAAGCGGAATTGATAGAGAAATCTCCCAGGAATTTCTTAAATTTCAGAAGATATTCTCCACAAAACAATGCTTATGACAAAGAAAAAGTGCAACAACCCGAGATTCAAACCCAAGTAGCAAAGCAAGCAGTTCTGGCAGCGCACCACAAGGCAAGACCCCCGCCCAAAAATAGAACAATCCATATGTGAAGCCTGCCGGTGATACTTTTTACCGTTGCGGTGGGAAGGGTCACAAATCTAATGTTTGCCCAACAAGGAGAGTTGCTGTAGTAGTAGAGGAAAGAGGTAGTGATGATGAGCAGCCTGCCGCCGAAGATGAATACGCCGGAGCTGAATTTGCTTAAGAAGATTCTAATGATAGGGTGCATTTTGTGCTTCAACGGATGTTACTAGCATCCAAAGAGGAAGGTCAACGCAAGAATTTGTTTAAAACTCGTTGTTCCGTCAATAACAAAGTATGTGACCTGATAGTAGATAATGGGAGCACAGAGAACTTGGTGTTGAGAAAATTGGTGGAGCATTTCAAGTTGCCCACAGAGCCTCATGAGAAACCATACTCTCTTGGCTGGGTCAGCAAGGGATCTCAGGTGCGAGTAACGCTGTCATGCAAAGTTCCCATATCCATCAGCAAACATTATAGAGAAGAGGTACTTTGTGATGTTCTTGATATGGATGTTTGTCATATTTTACTTGGTAGACCTTGGCAGTTTGATAATGGCATTACTTATCGGGGACATGATAATGTGATGTTATTTACTTGGGGCACCCACAAGATTGCTATGGCACCTGTTTTACAATTTGATAAGAACCCGAAGGAAAAGAAATCGAGTTTCCTAGTGATGACTCAGAATGAAAAGGAACTTGATGATGCTGTTAAAGAGACTGAGTGTTTTTGTCCAGTGGTGATAAAAGGGCTGATGAGTGCTGTGAAGGAAGAGATTCTGATACCATGTGAAGTCTTAGAACTTCTAAAAGATTTCAGTGAGCGGATTGCAGAAGAGCTTCCAAATGACTTACCTCCCATGAGAGATATTCAACATCAGACCGACTTGAGTCCTAAAGAGAACAAGATTTCAAGGGAACAAATTGAGGATTTACTAAGGAAAGGTTTCATCCGTGAAACCATGAGTCCTTGTGCCGTTCCGGTCCTTTTAGTACCAAAGAAAGGAAATCAGTGGAGGATGTGTGTCGACAGTAGAGCCATCAACAAGATAACTATCAAGTACCGGTTTCCAATTCCCCGCCTAGAAGACATGCTTGATGAATTGGCAGGATCTAAGTTGTTTTCAAAAATAGACCTGCGTAGTGGATATCATCAGATTAGAATTAGACCTGGAGATGAATGGAAGACGGCCTTCAAGAGCAAGGAAGGACTTTATGAGTGGCTAGTGATGCCTTTTGGATTGTCCAACGCCCTAGCACCTTCACGAGATTAATGCATCAAGTTTTGCGCCCCTTTATGGGATCTTTTGTAGTTGTTTATTTTGATGATATTCTGATTTATAGTAAATCCAAGAAAGAGCACCTAGAGCATGTGAGGCTAGTATTGCAAGTTTTACAAGACAATTAGTAGTACATTAATCTGAAAAAGTGCACATTCAGTACCAACAAATTACTTTTCTTGGGGTTTGTAGTTGGTGAAGAAGGAATCCAGGTCGATGAAGAAAAGGTGAGGGCTATCAGAGACTTGCCTGCACCTACATTAGTTACTGAAGTGCGCAGTTTCCATGTGCTGCCACTTTTTATAGGAGATTTATCAGAGATTTCAGCATTATCATTGCACCAATAACCGAATGTTTGAAAAAAGGAAAATTTAAGTGGGGTTCCGAGCAAGATCAGAGTTGTGCACCACCCCAGTGTTGGCTCTTCCTGATTTTGAAAAGGTTTTCCAAGTTGAATGTGATGCTAGTGGAATTGGAATAGGAGCTGTTTTATCCCAAGAGAAGAAACCAATTGCTTTCTTCAGTGAGAAGTTGAGTGAAGCTCGCCAAAAGTGGAGTACTTATGACCAAGAATTTTATGCCGTTTTTAGAGCCATACACCAGTGGGAGCACTATTTGATTCATAGAGAATTCATTTTGTTCACTGATCACCAAGCTTTGAAGTTTCTTCATAGTCAAAAAGTAATCAACAAGATGCACGCTCGCTGGGCGAGTTTCCTGCAGAAATTCCCTTTGATAAATCTGGAGCCCTTAACAAGGTAGCTGATGCTTTAAGTAGGAGAGCTTCTTTACTTATCACTTTAGCACAAGAAGTTGTGGGTTTTGAATGTCTGAAGGAGTTGTACGAGAATGATTCCGAGTTCAGAGAATTATGGGCCAAATGTAGTGAACGCTCCTGTGCAGATTTCCATATTCGAGAGGGATACCTTTTTAAAGGGGACCAACTGTGCATTCCCTGCTCATCCTTGAGGGAGAAACTAATTAGAGACCTTTATAGTGGCGGCCTTTGTGGCCACATGGGGCGAGACAAGACCATTGCTAGCCTGGAAGAAAGGTTTTATTGGCCGCACCTAAGAAGGGATGTTGGAACCATAGTTGTCGCGTCGAATTTCGGATGTCAAGCTATTGGGGAAGCATTGAATCACTAATTCTAAATTACGACTGAACTTTTAATTTTTCGGGGAAAAAGGAAAAAAGTTCTAAATTACCTTGAGAAAAAGATTTTAGGTTCGAAAGTCGATTATGCGAGGGGAAGGTATTAGCACCCCTCACATCCGTTGTACTCAACGGGAACCTCTTAGTCGGCTTAGGCTTAAAATGCTTCGATGTTTTACTTACGTGTTTATACATGTATAAAAGGAAATATATAAAAACATAATGCGAGATGAAGAAAGAGATAAAAACAAACGAAAGGGAAAAACAAGTTTTTTATTAATGGGCTTGACAAGATGTCTATCTTGCTCCTACGTATCTCCCGGTAGTCGGAGAATTCAAAGCGTACGTAGTTCTTTGGTAGAAAACGTTTGTATGTTGGTTCGTTTTAGTTAAAAAAAGGTTTGATCGCGTCCGAGCGAAAAAGTTTGAAAAAAAAGAAAATGTATGGAAAGTAAATGTCAACTGTTCGGGTTGCTGCCGAACTGGCCATTGACAACAAGAAAGTAAAAGTCAGCTGCTCGGGTTGTTGCCGAGCTGGCCACTGACGACAATGCATAAAAGTAAATGATTTGAGGAAAAAGTTTTACGCTCGGACGTGAGCAAAGGTTTTAAAAACGTACGAAGACGTACAAAGTTTTAAAATGGTGAAAGATGGACGCTAGGCGATAAGCTCGCGCAAGGCGTGAATGTTTTAAAAAGAATAAACAAAAGACAAACGCACCGAGGCGAAAAATTCGCGCAAGGCGTAAAAAGGTTTAAAATAAACGCGCAAGGCGCGAAAGGTTCGGATTGACCACGAGGGCCAAGAAAAGGGTAAAAATGGCCATAAGGGGGCCAAGGGGATGTTTAGCGTGCTTAGACGCGTCAAGGGTGGAATGACGATTGCCCGAGCGACGAGACATACGTCACGCATTCGTGCAATCGAGGTTTGGGGAGACATACGTCAAGCCATTCCCGTTTCATTCAAGTTTGGTTTTGTCACTCGGAGGAACCTCAAAGGGAACCAAAGCTTTAAAAGGAAAGTTATAAAAGAAAAGAAAACACGAACAAATTTGTTGTTCGATCTTATTAAAAATCATGAACATTACTTGTTGCTTAAGTTATTGAAACTCAAGAACGAGTTTGGTTCAAGTTTGAATGGTAAATACAATCATAAAACATGCAAAAAATTGGAAAGTTCACAAGTTCGGCTCGATTCGAGCTTGGTTTTAAAAGAATGAGCAAGCTTGGCCTAAGTTCGCGTTTGGATTGAAAATCATGAACAACATGGTTGTTCAAGTTTGTTTTGAAATAGATGAACTTGGCTTGTTGCTCAAACTTGGTTTTGAAAATATTAAAGAACATAACTTGTTTCACAAGTTATTCAAGATTTGTCGCACGAACTTGTGAAATTTTCAAAGTTGTGCATGATTATGAATTGGGTTTGGACCAAAATGGTTTTAACCCTCTTTAGGTTCTGAATCAAGGGCTAGAATCCCAAAAATTTGACATTTGAATGCCTGATTCATATTCTGAATTTCATATACTTCGCAGAGCAACCAGAACTTGGCTCTGCGAAGTCAGGTTCTGGTGTGTTCGCAGTGCGAGCAATACTTTGCTCTGCGAAGTATGCGAATTTTTCAACTCAGAAGCTGTTTCTGAACAGAAGTTCAGAAACTGCTTCTAAGCAAGATTCAGAACCTAAAGGAGGTTAAAAAGCTTGACAAAAAGGAAGAAAAAAGGGTGGAAAATCACAGTTTTAAAGCTTGGCCCCTTTGAGGTCCTTTTTGAGGTTCAAAAGAGGTTTTTGTTCACAAAGCAAAATTGGACAAAGCAAGATATGTAAACAGCAAACACAATAGAAAAGAAAGATTATAGAAGACTTACAGAACTCCTAGCAATGCTTGAACAAGATTGGAAGTGGCTTGCTTGCTTTGTGAGAGGTTATGAACAAAGTTCTAAGTGTTTGTGATGGACTGATTTTTGTGCTGCAATGTGAGGGATTTTTGTGTGGATTTCGTGTGTATTGGCTCTCTGAATTGGTCTGTTTGATGGTGTTTTTAACTGGTTTTCAATGTGTGTGATCCTTATGCCTTGCTATTCCTTTTATAGGCATAAATGCAAATCTTTGCAATGATGAACAATGATGAATAAAATCCTAAAACACTAGCTGATTTGGGCTAAATTCAGGCTAGAACACTTTGCATTTAATGCTAAAGGATAGAACTTGCTTTGCCTTGTGCCAAGGGGCAAGGTCTTGACTGATCTCAGCCACAAATGCCATTGATTCTAGAAGGTAATGATGGTAAAAACTGTAAAACAGGGCAGCTGCAAAAGGGATGATTCTTGGGATCAAACCTTGCAATCTTGGAGGGTCAAACAATCAAAACGTGTACTGCCATGTACAGGGAGATTGGGGGAAGCAAAATCAGCATGTGGGCTTATGTGTGGGAGGAGAAATCCAAGTCAAAACAGGGCACATCAAACAGCCTTTTTGCAACAAAAACCACTTGGGATTGACTGGTTTTGGCAGGGAAAAAGGGAAGGAAAGGGATCAAGCAGCTGGCTGGCAAGCTTAGGTTGGGTGAGGGGTCAATTTTGGGGGACAAAATCTGACCAAGGATAGCCAATTTGTTTGATCACATGAGAGGTTGGAAGAAAATCCTTCTTTCCTTTTACCTTTAATGTCACACATTAATTCTTGCCTTGCTGCACCAAATCAGTCACAAAATAGCAAGAATACAAGTAATAATGCTAATAACAACAATTGTAGTTGAAAGCAAAAAGGATAAACCAATGTATAAAAAACTGCAGAAATTTCGCAGAGGTCGCAGTGCGAAGGTGAGTTCGCACTGCGAACTCCACTTTTTTTGTTTTTTGTATTTAAAATAAAAAAGGTAAAAATGGGGAGATAATAATAATATATAATGAGGATAATGATGATAAAAAATGCAAAAATGCAAATGATGATGATAATAAGGAAAATAGTAGATGATAATAATAATAAAAAATGATGATATTATATAATAATAATAATACTTAATAACATTAATAGATAAAAAACTAATAGTAATAAAATAATAATAATATTATTAAAGAACAATAGAATAATAATACATTAATAATATTAAGGATAATGATGATGATAATAATGATGCTTAATAATGAAAATGATAAAATGCAAATAAAAGGTAAAAATAAATAATGAGATAATAACAAATAAAACACATAAAAAATACAAGTCAAAAAATGGGGTATGACAGATGCCCCTATTTAAGTTTCTTCGTCCCGGAGGTTGAAAATGTGATTTGAAATGGACGGGCCGAAGAGACTTAAATATAGAGTACGCCATTTTTTGACTAAATATTTTCTGAGTTATAAATGCTATGAATGCATGTATGCAAATGTTATGAATGCTTGTAATGTAAACATGGATGCAAAGACGATAAAAAAGAAGACCATACCGGGGATAAGTGTCAGCTGTTCGGGTTGTCGCCGAACTGCCACTGACAACAAAGAATGAAAAGGTAAATGCCAGCTGTTCGGGTTGTTGCCGAACTGGCCACTGGCGACAAAAGAATGAAAAGAATGTCAACTGTTCGGATGTTGCCGAACTTGCCATTGACGACAAAAAATAAAATGTCAACTGTTCGGATGTTGCCGAACTTGCCATTGACAACAGGAAAAAGAAATGTCAACTGTTCGGATGTTGCCGAACTTGCCATTGACGACAGGAAAATAAATGTCAACTGTTCGGATGTTGCCGAACTTGCCATTGACGACAGGAAAATAAAATGTCAACTGTTCGGATGTTGCCGAACTTGCCATTGACGACAGGAAAAAGAAATGTCAACTGTTCGGATGTTGCCGAACTTGCCATTGACGACAAAAGATAAAGTGAAAGATGTCAGCTGTTCGGATGGTTACCGAACTTGCCACTGACGATACTGGGGATGCGGCTGACAAGCCGTTCCTTACAGAAAAAAATGCCCCTTCAATCAGGGAAAAAGAATGCACAAGCTGTTCATTGAAGAACTTGCCACTTGGCACAACACTGGGGGAGTACGCACAAGCTGTTCATCAAAGAACTGCCACTTGGCGTAAAGGATGACATCTCTGAACCAGACAGACTGGGGATGACATTTGGAAAAAAGAATTCACGAATTGCTCGTGATTGTTTGGTGAGACTCATGATGGTTAGAACGACCATGCATGATATGCTGTATGCATATGTATGAATGCATGAATGTATGACTGTCACTGAGGACGTCATGTGAGGGATGGACTTGTACTGGGGGTACCCAACCTGTTTGTTAAGGAATTGCCCCTGGATACAAAGAAAAACTTGCACAAGCCATTCATTAAAGAATTATCGCTTGGCGAAAATGAGGATGACATCCCTAGACCGGATAGACTGGGGAGGACATTCGACTATTTGTGGGAAATGCATGATATGAATATGAGATGCATGCTAATGAATGATTATGATATGATGCATGAATTATGCTGACCTGGGGGATGACAGACGTCACGTGGGACGCTGGGGGGTTATGATTTGAATGCCGAGCAAAGTCGGGCTTGGATGATGTAAGACTCCACTGGGGGGTATGCCAATAAGATTGGGCTTCGCTTGTGAATTCACTGGGGATATAAGGATCATTTTGGAAGCATGATCGATATCCAGCCTTTGATGCCAATGGTAATTGGGCTTTGTGAGAATAGAACAAAGATTGACTTCCTAGGGAGTTTGGTAGTCCACTGGGGATTGTGCTAATCCGCTGGGGAGAAGAACTGGTGATTCCGCCGGGAATGCTTATGCTTTGGCAAGTCTTTGCCTGAATTGTCCTTTCGGGCTCTTAACTCACTGGGGAATTTTCGATTAATTCGCCGAGGATTCTGTTGGGTAATTCCTTTTTGCGATTGACCATGCTCGGCCTGCGAAGCGTTATCTGCTTTAAGGATAGACATCGATGTTCACTCCGAATATTCGCAAGTTCGAAAAGGAATGTGTTTGTTATTGGATAAAAATAAAAGACTCATGCAATAAACTTTGAAAAAGTTTTTTTTGTTTTTTGAAATACTATCATCAAGAATAAAAAATGAATGAAAAGGATTTTGACAAAAGGTAAAGAATGTTGGGAAGTGAAATTTATTAAAGGGGGGGTAGCCTGCCAAAGGCGTGGCTCCCTTGATGATTGTGTTAGGTGGTTGATGGCGATTGGGCCTTTTGTAGGGGACCAATGAATGTTAATGATGATTGGGCTTTCTATGAATTGTGGGGAGAGTACCAAGCATGGTTTGGCCCTTTGAATAATCATGCACTGGGCATAGTCGGGTTCGTGGGTGTCAATGAGAACTGGGCCCTTTGTTTTGTTTGGATGCCGAGCGAGGTCGGGTTTTAATATGTGGTTGCCGAGCGAGGTCGGGCTTTGCTATGTGGGTGCCGAGTGAGGTTGGGCTTTGGTATGTGGGTGCCGAGCGAGGTCGGGCTTTGGTATGTGGGGTATGATTCACATGAAATTTGCGCATGCTGTTTTAATGCCCCCATTGTTCCGAGATTGTACTGAAAAATTCGAAATAAATACCACACAAGAAGTTATATTATACAGTTCAAGTTAATAACATGTATATTAATGAACCAACCTATCACTCATTTAAGTAAACAAACAAATTGAATATTATGTAAAGTGTATTGAACACTCATCCGGCAAGTCTGACAACATTCCGATCGAGTTATGTGTCCATCTAATCATCGTTCCTAAAAGCATGAAAGCATTGATCACAAGGTCTTCAAGGGTTGTAATTTGGCTGGGTTACAAAAGAAATGTCATATGTGGGGAAATTGAATTCAAATGGCCAAAGTGGGAAGGAACATTTTTTCTAATTTACACCTTTTTTCGTTCAAATCACAACTTTTGGGTGATATACAAACACTTTTCTTTCGATCTTGATAACCCTTGGGTGATATTGATTTCCTTTTCTCTTTTCTCTTTTGAGATTTCTCGATTTGTCTTACTTTCTTTCTTTCTTCTTCTTGTTTGTCAAGATTCTTTATGAGACTCATTATTTCTCGGCTTTTAACCTCTTTCTTTTTTCTTTTCAACTGAATCAAAGGCGAAGCCCTAATTGAATGTTCCTTCTTCCTTTGGCAAGGGATGATGATCGTGGTGGTTGAGGGTTCAAAAATTGAAAGAAAATATCAGAATTTAGTGATGATTTAACCATGAATTGAAAAGAGATTTTCTCTCTTTTTTTTTACAAACTCCGGCAATCTCATTATGCAATTGAGCTTTATGAGAGTTGGCAGTTTGCAGTCAATAATTCTGCTTCACTTGGCTCAAAGGGTTGACAGATGCTCACTGCTCACAGGGTGGGCTATTTATGGTCAAATGTTTTCACTCATATTCAAGAAATGCCTCGATCATGCCAATGCTTTCATACAGTTTAAAACAACGTTTAGATTTAACATAAAAAGATCGAGTTAACAAAATGCCGGTCTCCTGCATATGTAAAATAATTTTGAGGTTTCCTCACATTTGGGCTGGTTCTAAATGGTTCATTGAATAAACATGCTAACAACACAAATTGCATGATATAGCTTTTACGTTAAGTATATATCTTCATTTTGAGTTTAATCATATAAGAACGGGAAGCATGCATTTAGCTTTGCGCAAATTGATCAAAATTATCAATACCAATTATCCGTGGCTAAATTAATTAAATTTGGCTCAATCCGTGGTTAAGAAAAAAAATGTCAATTTCAAATCACCAACAATTCATAGTAAACAAAGACATTTATCGCATATTAAAACTGAACATGCATAAATAACGATAATCAAAAGGCCAGATAATAAGAGAAAAAGTACGTAGTACATATATGGATACAAAGTGTTAAACATAGGAAGAGTGTACGGGAAAATAAAATAACATAAACATGAAAAACATGAGAAAACATCAAAAAAGGGAGGGTCACTCAAGGGGTGAGAGCCTCATCATCCTCCGTCTCCTCGTCCACGTCCTCCTCATCCTCATCCTCATCCTCATCCTCATCCTCATCCTCATCCTCCTGGCCTCCTGCCGCTGTGCCACTGCCTCCAGCCTCTGAATGCTCTGGCCTATCCCCGGGCCAACGACCGTGAGCTGCGAACATCTCGGGCGTCGGTATCTGGTCATCGGGATCTGTCGGCCTCCCTAGCTGCCTCTGAAGGCGATACATGGAATCATGCATCATGGTCATGTACCGATGAGTGGAGGCATTCTGCTCCAATATGAAAGTGCAAGTATGATGATCCCCTGATGCTGGTGGAGGCCTAGGCCGCGGCTGCTGTGCCCTCGCCGCTCTCCTCCCCGTGCAGTGTCTGGAGATATACTCGTCCGTGATTGGGTTCTTAATGGTTTCGGACACATGGGGATGGATGGCTACTCGGGCTTCCCGGCAGAGTCCCATGATAAGACCCGGGAAAGCAAGCGGGCACATCTTCTTGGCCGGTGGCTTGATGCCACTCTCGACCACTATCTTAATCTCCTGGCAAATGGCCCTGGCCACATCTACTTGTTTACCGGTGAGGATATAGTAGATAAGGGGGGTGACGTCCATGGTGGTGGAGGAGGTATGGCTTTTGGTTTTTATGTTGTGGATTATGAGATGAAAAATGACTTGGGCGTAGGTGGTAAGGTTGCCTTTGAGGGCTCTAGTGGGTTGCCCTGCTGCGTTAAGCTCATATCCCTTTCCGGATTGGAAGATGGTTTGGGCATAAAGATCGTGGTTCCAATTACCACGGTTTTGGTGCTTATGGAAAGCACACAGCTCATCATTTTCCAATTGAAAGGGGTTGTGGAGGTATGCATTGATGGCGTCGCGATCGAATCTAATGATCCGACCACGCACCATGGTCTGATATGTGAATTCCCCCTCCGGATCCACGGGAATGGCATTCGCATAAAATTCCCGGATTATGTCGTAGTTAAGGTTAAGGGGAGGGTTCACCAAGACTCCCCACTGGCGATGGTTTATCAATCGGGCCAACTCTCGCCAAGTGCCCTGCTCGCTTATAATGAATTGTCTTTCAGGCCAGAAGGTTCTGCCAAGAAGTTCTTCGTACCTCTCTTGGTTCCGAAGACTTAGGAAGTGAGAGGCATCGAATCCCCCTTGGGGTCTAGATCCGGATGCCTCACCCCTCGAGCGTTTTCCCACTGGTCTTGGGGACATCTGCAAGAAAAAAGTAAAGTCAGTGGACAGCATGCATGATTAAAGGTGAAACAAATGGAATTGGAAGGCATAAATAAGAAAAACAAGGGTTCTGTTTCTGCTACAGTCGCACTGCGAGCACACGGTCGCAGTGCGAAGCCATGCGAAAATTCTGGGTTGCCCAGAAGGATGGGTCGCAGTGCGAAGTTCATCTTTGCTCTGCGACCCTGACAGAACAAATCAATAAAATCCCTGGACAACTACCCTATACTCTTAAACTAAACTCCAAACAAAGCATGTTAGATGAATGATTAAGGATAAATGTATGGGTAATGAACACAACTAACATGGCAACCTGTTTTGATCTAATTTCTACAAAAATGGGTAGAGTGGATTCGTATAAGATTACTCAAAGATAGGAAAGGAAATGAGCCTACTTCAGCTACCCATGACATACATTTACTAGATTATAACTTATTCCTAGCATGGCAAGAAGAAATAGGAACTAGTTATAATCCTTAAACCCTAAAATGGAAGCTTAAAAGTTTAGCAAAACCTAAGACCCAAAACACGAATCAGAAAGTAAAAGCAGGATGGAGAAGAGGAATCATACCTTACTGCTTGCAGAGAAGAGAGATTAATACTTGGATTAGGAAAGAAGAAGAAAAAATGGAGAAATGGGTATGATTTTGTTTTTGTTTTTGTGAAAATGAAAAGCTGCCCTTTTTTTTTGTTATGCAAGTTTAATAATAAAATAACGGTTAGATAAAAGATAGTGGAAATAAGTGGTTGGAGGGAGTTAATGCTGGTTAGTGAGTTTTGAAATCTGGGCTGACAAAATTCGCATGCTTCGCACTGCGAAGTAAGTTTGCTCTGCGAACCTCAAGATCAACTTCGCAGTGCGAATATACCCTTGTTCTGCGAAGTGCTCGAATTCTTGAAAAAAAAACTCCCCCTCAATTTATTGGTCATCTCTATTTCAACTATGATTATGCATATAAAATAAATAACAAACAAATAAATGTTGATTGCCCCTGATAAAAATAAAACACAAAGTAACAATCATGAGTGAATGTGAATGGGTGGTATGTATGGGTGTGATATGTAGGTTCAAAATGTCTCTCCCATCCTCACGTGTAGGCTCTAATAGGTAAGATTCCTAAGAAGAGGTCCTTAGAGTCATCAACCTCATATGGAATTAGGGTTGTCTATGGACATACGTCGACATGACTTCAATTAATTCCATATGAAAATCTCGTCTAAGCGGGGTTGGGCATCCTACCTCACAGACATACGTCAACGCGGGCTTCCGCACACAACCTCCTTCTAACTTAGTTTTTTCTCGAGCTCGGGTAGAGAGCCTCACACGTCCGGCATTAACCCGAACAATGTGGAGTAACATCGCTCAAGTAACCCCCACAATTGAGATATATATGAATATGAAGCACAAATGATATATATATATATATATGTAGAGCATAAAGGATAAACAAGTAAATGACAAGAAAATATAAATACGTAAGTAAAATGAAGCAAATTAGCCTAAAAGCCGACTGAGATAGGCTTGACTCGTTTATGCACAAACAAAGTGTTTAATGCATTGTCCCCAGTGAAGTCGCCATTTCTGTCGCGTCGAATTTCGGATGTCAAGCTATTGGGGAAGCATTGAATCACTAATTCTAAATTACGACTGAACTTTTAATTTTTCGGGGAAAAAGGAAAAAAGTTCTAAATTACCTTGAGAAAAAGATTTTAGGTTCGAAAGTCGATTATGCGAGGGGAAGGTATTAGCACCCCTCACATCCGTTGTACTCAACGGGAACCTCTTAGTCGGCTTAGGCTTAAAATGCTTCGATGTTTTACTTACGTGTTTATACATGTATAAAAGGAAATATATAAAAACATAATGCGAGATGAAGAAAGAGATAAAAACAAACGAAAGGGAAAAACAAGTTTTTTATTAATGGGCTTGACAAGATGTCTATCTTGCTCCTACGTATCTCCCGGTAGTCGGAGAATTCAAAGCGTACGTAGTTCTTTGGTAGAAAACGTTTGTATGTTGGTTCGTTTTAGTTAAAAAAAGGTTTGATCGCGTCCGAGCGAAAAAGTTTGAAAAAAAAGAAAATGTAAGGAAAGTAAATGTCAACTGTTCGGGTTGCTGCCGAACTGGCCATTGACAACAAGAAAGTAAAAGTCAGCTGCTCGGGTTGTTGCCGAGCTGGCCACTGACGACAATGCATAAAAGTAAATGATTTGAGGAAAAAGTTTTACGCTCGGACGTGAGCAAAGGTTTTAAAAACGTACGAAGACGTACAAAGTTTTAAAATGGTGAAAGATGGACGCTAGGCGATAAGCTCGCGCAAGGCGTGAATGTTTTAAAAAGAATAAACAAAAGACAAACGCACCGAGGCGAAAAATTCGCGCAAGGCGTAAAAAGGTTTAAAATAAACGCGCAAGGCGCGAAAGGTTCGGATTGACCACGAGGGCCAAGAAAAGGGTAAAAATGGCCATAAGGGGGCCAAGGGGATGTTTAGCGTGCTTAGACGCGTCAAGGGTGGAATGACGATTGCCCGAGCGACGAGACATACGTCACGCATTCGTGCAATCGAGGTTTGGGGAGACATACGTCAAGCCATTCCCGTTTCATTCAAGTTTGGTTTTGTCACTCGGAGGAACCTCAAAGGGAACCAAAGCTTTAAAAGGAAAGTTATAAAAGAAAAGAAAACACGAACAAATTTGTTGTTCGATCTTATTAAAAATCATGAACATTACTTGTTGCTTAAGTTATTGAAACTCAAGAACGAGTTTGGTTCAAGTTTGAATGGTAAATACAATCATAAAACATGCAAAAAATTGGAAAGTTCACAAGTTCGGCTCGATTCGAGCTTGGTTTTAAAAGAATGAGCAAGCTTGGCCTAAGTTCGCGTTTGGATTGAAAATCATGAACAACATGGTTGTTCAAGTTTGTTTTGAAATAGATGAACTTGGCTTGTTGCTCAAACTTGGTTTTGAAAATATTAAAGAACATAACTTGTTTCACAAGTTATTCAAGATTTGTCGCACGAACTTGTGAAATTTTCAAAGTTGTGCATGATTATGAATTGGGTTTGGACCAAAATGGTTTTAACCCTCTTTAGGTTCTGAATCAAGGGCTAGAATCCCAAAAATTTGACATTTGAATGCCTGATTCATATTCTGAATTTCATATACTTCGCAGAGCAACCAGAACTTGGCTCTGCGAAGTCAGGTTCTGGTGTGTTCGCAGTGCGAGCAATACTTTGCTCTGCGAAGTATGCGAATTTTTTAACTCAGAAGCTGTTTCTGAACAGAAGTTCAGAAACTGCTTCTAAGCAAGATTCAGAACCTAAAGGAGGTTAAAAAGCTTGACAAAAAGGAAGAAAAAAGGGTGGAAAATCACAGTTTTAAAGCTTGGCCCCTTTGAGGTCCTTTTTGAGGTTCAAAAGAGGTTTTTGTTCACAAAGCAAAATTGGACAAAGCAAGATATGTAAACAGCAAACACAATAGAAAAGAAAGATTATAGAAGACTTACAGAACTCCTAGCAATGCTTGAACAAGATTGGAAGTGGCTTGCTTGCTTTGTGAGAGGTTATGAACAAAGTTCTAAGTGTTTGTGATGGACTGATTTTTGTGCTGCAATGTGAGGGATTTTTGTGTGGATTTCGTGTGTATTGGCTCTCTGAATTGGTCTGTTTGATGGTGTTTTTAACTGGTTTTCAATGTGTGTGATCCTTATGCCTTGCTATTCCTTTTATAGGCATAAATGCAAATCTTTGCAATGATGAACAATGATGAATAAAATCCTAAAACACTAGCTGATTTGGGCTAAATTCAGGCTAGAACACTTTGCATTTAATGCTAAAGGATAGAACTTGCTTTGCCTTGTGCCAAGGGGCAAGGTCTTGACTGATCTCAGCCACAAATGCCATTGATTCTAGAAGGTAATGATGGTAAAAACTGTAAAACAGGGCAGCTGCAAAAGGGATGATTCTTGGGATCAAACCTTGCAATCTTGGAGGGTCAAACAATCAAAACGTGTACTGCCATGTACAGGGAGATTGGGGGAAGCAAAATCAGCATGTGGGCTTATGTGTGGGAGGAGAAATCCAAGTCAAAACAGGGCACATCAAACAGCCTTTTTGCAACAAAAACCACTTGGGATTGACTGGTTTTGGCAGGGAAAAAGGGAAGGAAAGGGATCAAGCAGCTGGCTGGCAAGCTTAGGTTGGGTGAGGGGTCAATTTTGGGGGACAAAATCTGACCAAGGATAGCCAATTTGTTTGATCACATGAGAGGTTGGAAGAAAATCCTTCTTTCCTTTTACCTTTAATGTCACACATTAATTCTTGCCTTGCTGCACCAAATCAGTCACAAAATAGCAAGAATACAAGTAATAATGCTAATAACAACAATTGTAGTTGAAAGCAAAAAGGATAAACCAATGTATAAAAAACTGCAGAAATTTCGCAGAGGTCGCAGTGCGAAGGTGAGTTCGCACTGCGAACTCCACTTTTTTTGTTTTTTGTATTTAAAATAAAAAAGGTAAAAATGGGGAGATAATAATAATATATAATGAGGATAATGATGATAAAAAATGCAAAAATGCAAATGATGATGATAATAAGGAAAATAGTAGATGATAATAATAATAAAAAATGATGATATTATATAATAATAATAATACTTAATAACATTAATAGATAAAAAACTAATAGTAATAAAATAATAATAATATTATTAAAGAACAATAGAATAATAATACATTAATAATATTAAGGATAATGATGATGATAATAATGATGCTTAATAATGAAAATGATAAAATGCAAATAAAAGGTAAAAATAAATAATGAGATAATAACAAATAAAACACATAAAAAATACAAGTCAAAAAATGGGGTATGACAATAGTCAAAAAATGCTACACTTGTCAAGTGTCTAAAGGTCAGTCGCAGAACATTGGTCTTTACATGCCTTTACCTATTCCCGACGACATTTGGCAAGATCTATCTATGGATTTTGTGCTGGGACTGCCTCGAACCCAGCGAGGTGTGGATTCTGTGTTTGTAGTGGTGGACCGATTCTCCAAGATGTCCCATTTCATTGCATGCAAGAAAACTGCAGATGCATCCAACATAGCCAAACTGTTTTTCAGGGAGGTTGTGCGCCTTCACGGGGTTCCCACATCTATTACCTCCGACAGAGACACCAAATTCCTCAGTCATTTCTGGATCACCCTGTGGAAATTATTTGGAACATCACTAAACAGAAGTTCTACCGCTCACCCCCAAACTGATGGACAAACTGAGGTCACGAACAGGACTTTGGGGAATATGATTCGCTGTGTTTGTGGTGACAAACCGAAACAGTGGGACTTGGCCTTACCTCAAGTTGAATTTGCTTACAACAACACTGTACATTCTGCTACCGAAAAAACACCATTTGCACTCGTCTACACTTTTTCCCCTAGGCACGTGGTTGATTTGATTAAGTTGCCTAAAGCCCCTGGCGTTAGCGTAGCAGCTGCAAATATGGCTGAAGAGATTTAGCTGTGAAAAATTCTGTCAAGGCCAAGCTAGAAGCTACCAGATTGAAAAATAAAATTGCTGCAGATAAAAGGCAAAGAGTCAAGGTTTTCAACGTAGGAGATGATGTGATGGTATTCCTGCGTAAAGAAAGATTTCCCGTTGGTACTTACAGCAAGTTACAGCCCCACAAGTATGGTCCATTTAGAGTGACTCGCAAGATCAATGATAATGCGTATGTGGTCGCGCTTCCAGACGATATGAACATTTCCAACACTTTCAATGTGGTAGACATATATGAATACCATGCGGATGAGGTCCTTTATCAAGATAAGAACTCAGGGTCGAGTTCTTTAGAGGTGGGAGAGACTGATGTAGGCAAACTAGTAGCCCATATCGAAGAAGAAGTGGCGCGCAAGAAAGGATCACTCGAAATAGCGCAGATTTGGCATCCGGTGTCAGAATGACTCGAAATATACCTTTTCGGAAAGCCCCGGACCTCATGAACAAGACTCATCGCTTTGCCATGACGTAGGGGTGAATTTAGCCATTCGAGGTCGCCTGGAAGCCCAAAACCGGATTTTAATATTTCAGCATATTTTGTTATTTTGATATTTTTCGTTTTTATTTCAGTTTGTTATATTTTCGGCCCATGAGGGTTTGTTATTTCCTCTAGTATTTAAACACATCTTGGCAGCCTAGAGAGGCACCTTTTCATTGAATAAAATTATCGAGACTTTTCTCAAATTCTGGTGGATTCCGGAAACCCTTATTTTGATAGGTTTGTCGCTTGCAACCTGTCTGTTTATCCTTGCTTCCGTACTACGTCAACTAGTTTTTTTTTGTTGCAATTGTTTGATATGTTCATAGGTTTCACCATCGTTTCTATGTGCTTTCAACCGTGAACTTTTGCTTGTTGTCACTTTTGTCCCTACACCGTGACAATTTTAATTGATTGACCGAGTTCTTTTATTTGTAATGTGCCTACTTCTTGTTTTGTGTTATGTCCGAACATGTCAATGATGGAGCCTCAAGTTGACAATCGTACGACCAACCAAAACTAGGGTGACAGCCCAGAGGAAGAATTGTCTAACCCATTCCATGAGGAGGTCTTGTATGAGGGAGGTGATTGTGTATACAACGAGGTTCTAGGATCAAGTTGTCCTTTATACCTCTTTGATGGCCATCCTTTGACTTCTTAGGCCAGCTCCTTCAAATACTAACAAAATAACAATTAACATAATAATATTGATTGTTAAAAAAAAATCTTTAATTGTTTTAAAAAAACATGTTTTAGTAACATTTTTTTCCTTTAAGATTGAATTGAGAGATTTTTTTTTTTGTGAAAGAACCTAAACTCTATTATACCTTCTTGATATTTTTTTTAGAGGATTATACTTCTTGATAGAAGTCCTGCCAGATAAATGGAAAATTTTGACTACTAAACTAGGGCTTATGGTCTGACAATGATAACTCTCTGCATTTCTCTTTTTGAACTTCTGCTCAACGTTGAGTGATTCCCAAACCCAATTTAATAATTTAATATCACATTAACATGTTAATTATTGATTTTCCATTAATAGATCTGGACTGCCCAGTTAAGCCAGCGCACACAGTCTTAAAATATTACAAGAGCATAATAAGTCTATGTATAGTAAGAGTAGATTCGCAAGAGTGTCGGATGATATATGCTAAAATCAATATAAACAACGTGTTGAATACATTAAAAATATAAGATTAAATCACACTTGCTCATTATATATTATACTTAATGAAGTATACTACACACTTATTGAGTTTGAATTAGTCTTTTCAGTCAAAGCATGGCTGGATCGAAGAGAAAAAAAGTTTCATGACATTATTGTAAATTATTAACGTGTTGCGTCTTTAAAGTCATATATAGATATTCTAGATATTCGTTGTATGCTTGTTAAAAGTCAATTTCCACACTTGCCTTAGTGTAAGTTTATCAATATGGGTTTGGTCAAAGTCAATGCCTAGATCAAATATTCTACTTTATAAATTGGAAAATATCGAAATGTCTTGTACTCAAAATGTTATTTTAGGTAGAGAAGGAAAACAAAATGAAATGGTATTAACAAATCTGACCCAACAGCCCTTGTGCATGCATGTCTGTTGTTAACTACCACGAAGGACGCATCTGAAATGTTACGAGATACACAGCTGACTTGACGTGTTTACAAAGATTTGATATTTTTTTTAGATTAATTGTTATACATTTTTTTATAAATTGACAATGTAAAAAAAAACAAATATCTATAAATATTTAAACATCGAAATAAAGTTAAATGTGTAAAAGTTTTACGCTACCATTATATACAAGTAAAATTCATTTTTTCTGATCACCAAAAAAAAAATCTTAAGAGTTTAATTACTAAACACTAACAATGTAAAGTTATTTTACACATGAGTTTAATGTTGTGTTACCACATCAATTAAAAAATATGCCAACTCATATAATTTCATATTCATTAGTTGATGTGACAACATATTATTGGATGTAACCGTAAAATAATTTTACATGACAATGTATGCTAATTAATTATTTTTTCTTATAACCAATTATGGTTGACACATGATTGAATTTTGTGCTAACACCTACTGTGAATTGAGTTGATCAAGTCATCCGGAATTTTGCAATTGATAACTTAAGTCATACAAAAATTCTACCGTAAATCCTTAATGAAATTGGTGTAATGGTTTCGAGATTAGGAAATGTTAACAAATGTCTTTAGGGTACTTGTTAAGAAGTTTAAAAACGAAATTTTGTCTTGGGATTGATGCATGCGACACATTGAAACTTGAAAAAGTAATTTTTTCTACATGAAACTTACCAATTATTTTTATTTTAGATTCCCTAACAAGTATCCTAAGCAAGACCCATACCAATGTTTCATTCTACTTTTTTTAAGCAATGTTTTATTCTACTTTTAGTCTTTCATATATTGTGATTTTGGTTGGCTTGATTTTTTGAATGATTCTAGACTTCAATGTGATATGTTGTTCTTTTATTTGTGTAATAAAGAAAGTTCCCTATTTTCCTTTTAGTCCTCTAAATATAGTGATCGTGCAAATTTAATCCTACACTTATAGTCTTCGAAGCATCATGATTGTGCTTAAAATATAATTTTGGGAATGAAAATTGAACAATAATAATACTTCCTTCGGTTCTATTTATAAAAAAAATTGGGTCAACAAAAGTCGATGTATCTAGACTGAATTTTTTACGAGATACATCAATTTTTATTATCCCAACTTTCTCTTATAAATATGACTAGAAGGAGTATTCGAGAGACTAAAAATGATGGAAAATGTGAGGGAAGTTAGAGAGAATCCCATTATTGCATAAGGGACAGAAATGCACTGTGCGGTGTGCGTGCGATTGTTATGAGAAAATTGCTCTTCTCATTTTTATTTTCGCTCTCAAACACCACGAAAATAACAAAATACTTCCACGACAGTTAACTGCCGCTGGGATAACTACCATGGAGGTATTTTCGCGGTGTTTGAAGAGCAAAAATAAGATTGAGAAGATTAGGATTCTTGTTACGCATCCCTTGACCCGATTTCGAGCCCAAGCCCTTATTTCTTGACAAAAAGTAATGGTGCAATTGTGTTGCATATTATTTTATTTTTTTAAAAAAAAAAGTTATATTTTTAATGTTTAATTTATTCTTAATATATATGATTGATAATATTTTTAAAAAAGTTGTTTTTGAAAGAGTCAAATTACAAAACAAAATTTGTAAAAGGGGTAATTTTTATGCATTTTCTTTTACATAGACAAGTCTCACATTAAAAGCTATTTTAGGTCTCAAAATGTACTGGGCTGGCACTAGGAATGATCAAAGTTAAAATATACTTAGCACATACTCTCAAAGCTTAATCCTTTACAAATCATTGTGTCTAACAAATGAAAGTACACCAGCAGATTTCAAAGTCATTAGTCCAGTTAGTTGGATCTAGGCACCTACGAGACTTGTTTTTGTGTGGTGGATGGCACCTACGAGACTAGGTTGATTCAAATACAGCTATTATTTTTTCCACCCCGATATTTTCTCACGCCTTCTACTTTTTTTACAAAAATGTTCATAATGTTCTAGATTATATAATTTAAACACAAATTGGATGTGTTTGGATTATATAATCCAAAATATGCTTATACATAAGCAGCAATCAAAATTTCTCCTATTTCATCAATTGCGAATTTCGTTTTTAAAAACAAATTAAAAAAATGATAAAACATGTCAAATAAAAAAAATACCACAAAAAAATTCTAAAAATCAAATAAAACTAATGCAAAATTTTTCAGATTTTATGAGAATATGTAAAATAAAATAAAATAAAAATTAAAAATAGGTCTAAACAATGAAATTTTGGATTTTGAGGAGTGGAGTCCTTGATTTTTTTTTTCTTTCTGATTTTCTGGAAAAGTTTCGTAGCAATCTGATCAAGTAGCCCAAAAACTAGATTTTTGATTGAGAACGGATAACAACGACCTAAAATTAAAGGATGAGAGTTAGGAAGATTAATATGATCCTTAAACTGACTATCCATGTTACAAACATGCTCATAATTTATGTTGATACAGTTCGGATTATATAATCCGAACTATTTTTCCTCTGAATAAGGATGTTAAGGGGTGTTCGGATTCTATAATCCGAAAAAAACAAGGAATGCGCCTTATTCTTTTGGGGTGTTCGGATTATAAAATCCGAATTGGTAAAAAATTCATTTTTCCACTCTAAAACAAAGGGAAAACTCAATTCAGATTATAAAATTCGAAAATCACATGAACATTTTTCTTAAAAAAATAGAGCGCGTGAGAAATAGGTAAGGTGAAAAAAAAAATAATCTTACTCATATCCCATGATATAGGAACATTTCTTTTATCGGCCCCCCCAAAATCTTTTATGCCCCCCGAATTTCCCAATTTGCCCTTAATTCGAGCATCTGGTATATATCTACAGGATTGGTTAGGTACTTATATACCGGATTCGTATTTTTAAGTACAGGAATACACGATCTTATTTCTTCTTTCTTTCTGTGAGTCCAAAATCGACTCATAGCTCCTCAAACCATTTTTTATCCAATTTTTTATCCTTCTTTGCGCATCAAAGGAAAGGTAAAATCGAATCATAGCTGAATCTTGTTCCTAATTTATGTTCTTGTAAGAGCTACGTTAGAGTTATCTACAAAGTTAAGGTAAAATCTCCACTTAATTTTTAAGTTTCATTTTCTAGTTATATGACTATTGATTGACAATATTATGGCTACAATTGTTTTGTATTTGATACTTAATTTTTGCTATTAATAGATTCAACATAGTTATCCAACATTAAGAACATAGGTTGAATTTGAAGATATGAGAAACTCAATTTTGATACCTCCCCCCCTCCCCCCCATTTATTTACTGTATTTGATCTTTGGCGTTTAGGGTATATGCATGTCTGATTTTCAGCATGCACAAGTAATGGTATCTATCTTAACTGTGTAAAAAAATGCATTAAAGTGCAAGGTGTTCTATGATATCTATCTTAACTAAAATTCAAATAGGCGTGCTTTGGTATATATGTGTAGACAAATGCATTAAAACGGTAAAATGTGTAAAAAATTGCACGAAAATAATAAATGTGTAAAACAAATGTATTAAAGTGCAAGGTGTGTTATGGTATGGTATCTATCTTAACCAAAATTAAAATAGGTCTGCTTAGGTATGTATGTGTAGACAAATACACTAAAACAGTAAAATGTAAAAAAAAAAAAAAAAGCTTTAAAATTGTAACCAAATGTGAAATTAATTATTTAAAAAAAAAACTTTCGGTATATAACTACCAGATTGGTTAGGTATGTATATACCAGAAGCATAATTGTGCATAAACTATAAAAAAACATTGAAAATTATGCAAACTTTCAATGTGATAGGAAGAAGTACGAATTACTTGCTAATTGATCTTAATTTAGTGAAGACTAATGCTATTTCTTGGAATGATTGTGATGGAAAATCCAAAATCGCAAGGTTTAGAAGAAAATTCAAGTGTAGTGCAAAAGAGGAAATAAAATTACCAAAATTGTGTTTAATCTTGTATATTGATCTTTCTGGTATATAACTACCGTAACAAGACGTTCTGTAGATATCTCTCTAACTCATCCCGTATATATCTACCTAAGCTTGTATATAAGGTAACAAGGCGTCCAATAGTTATCTACCTAACCAATCCGATATATATCTACGTCATATATATATATATATATATATAAGGGCAAATTTGGTATTTTAGGGGGCCTTGAGAGATTTTGTGGGGGGCTTAAAAAGAAATGTTCATGATATAGATGACATAAACATGGGCCCAAGTCTAAAAAACATCCAACTACTCTACTTCATAAAAACGATTAGTCTTGGCACCAATATTTTTTGGTTAAGGATAGCAAATGGCTGATCACTTTTGTTGACACTGACAGTAAATTTGGTCACTCCTACGAATTAATTTGATGATTAATCTAGGACTCAAATTAAATTCTTAAAAGGTTCTAAGTTGATAGATTTATTGGTTCAAATTCGAATTTGTAAGAAAAGAAACGTGTGAAGATGAATATAAGTTACGAAACGTATGAACAGAAAGCATCAAATGCAGAAATATATGAAAGTAAACAGCAACAAATATAGAGAAAATGGTATTGTTACGATTGAAATTAAGTTACATACATCATTCATAAAAGTCAATAAGATTTGTTATCCTTTGAGAGCGGATGTGTATCTAGTAGACAATTTACCGAATGGAAATGAACCCTCTAACTTAGAGATTAATGATTCATATAGAGTTATGTTATTTGAACATTCATTTATTTAACAGCCTAATGAACAACCATATTTTTACAAAGAAAAATATGTATTGACACGAAAACCAAAGTAATAGAGAGATAAAAAGTAAAAATATAATATAAATATGAGAGAGAAAGTTGTCACAAAGTTATAAAATGGTTGTACAAATATCATTTCTCTATAGAAAAATATTAAACTACTAGCTAAATTGCATGCATGCCAGATGCCTTGTCATATTTGAAACTTCTTTAGCCAACTTGAATCTTCTTTTGCACACTTCAGAGGTAGGTATTTAAATGTATATTTTCTTTTCTTTGAGTTATGTTCCGGATGATCATTCCAAGTGTAGTATTTGTGACTTTCGATGGTGTACTCTTCTAATGTATATCCAATAGTCGATCGGGAGTTACGATCCGGTCAGATTTTACACACGAAAATAGTCGATCGGGAGTTACAACTCAATCAAGAGCGAATTTGACGCGTCTAAAGAGCAATGGTCTAATGATGATGTGAATTTTTCTCAATAAGCCCAACCACTCTTACATAAATAAAAACTTGGGCACTTGTTCCACGATAAACGAGTTTTCAACTTATACGTTTGTCTCAAGACTTTGTATGGATCTCAGACATTTTTGTTGTATCGACATGTATCAAACACTTTTTAATGGTGTTTATTTAAAAAAAATGGACCAGGCACATGTTGGTTTAATCTTAGACATGTCACAAGACTGAGTCGACATCTGTTCTTGGTCTTTTTTTTTTTCTTTCGAAGAAGCATCTAATCTTGGTCATACACTTCTCAACACACTTCTAATTCTACACTAGTAAGTTTGAAATTGACCCCAAAAAAGTGAAGTATATCAACCATGTTTCATGTAATTCTAATGCCTGCTCATGCTAACAAGTGGCTCAAAGACACTAGTTAAAGAAGCAAACAATGAAAGTTGAATTTTGTTTTTGTTTGAAGTAAAAGAAAGTTGAATTGAAAATAACACTTTTTAAACTTTTAAAGAATAAAATACACAAATTCCAATATAATACTACTATGTTTGTTTTCTTAACAAGTGTACTTGTTAGTATTTTTCATAATTATTTTGCACTAAAAAACATTTTAGATTATCAGGACATTTGTATCTTATCATCCCAAAATTAATTTATAATGACTAAATAATATATTTTTTTCATTGATTAAACATGTCTATAAGATCTAATTAAGTTGTCAACGCTGATATTATTAACCTGGACAATTTCGCCCGGGTTCGAACCCAAGACTTTCAGTAAATGGATTCTTAGTTATTAAACTGGTCAAAATATGAAATCTTAATTAGTACGTGGGAATGTAAATGTTTTTAATTTAATTGATTATTATTACAAATAAGTTAAGATCCTTTAACATCCTTTAACATGTGAGTTACAACTACATGTTGGACGCTCATAAAATATAAAGTCGGAATTTACAAGTCTCAATAATCTACGAGAACTCCAGTAAAAAAACAATCTACGAGAATTAGCTCAAGAATTTTCAAAAATGCAAATAAAGATTTATCTCAGGCAACAAGGAACTAGTGCGATAAATAGACAAGTAATTAAAGCAGAATTAGCTCTCTAATTTGTAACACAGTTGTAGCAATACGGCGCAACCTATGAAACCATGTAGCTTAAAGCCTTTGCTAGTTCTCACTACAAAGGTCAAGAACTCAAGACAATGCAACAGACTGAACTTACAAATGCCATAACATTAACACATACTCATCAAAAGTTTGCAGGTGTCAAATACACACAATTTTCTTTATCATGCTTTACTTGAGTATAAATGAATCGAAAAGCTTCGACAATACATTGTACAATAGAACCCGCTCACTATTTTGATTGCATAAATCAGTATACAGTGTTAAGAATCAACAGAGTTGATGTAACTCGAAAAACTGGACACTAAACTCGCAGCTGAAATGGCATGCATTGACGAGTTGTTCCTAATAGACATTCATCGAAAGGTACAGAAGGCTAGTGATATTACTAGGGCATGCCTCTTATACAATGGTTCAAAATGATTGTCAAAAGAGCATGCAGAAATCTCATTGTGATGAAGCAGCATTGCGTTCCGTCAAGGTCGAGCAGGGTCGCCACAAGCTTACATTGACTTATTTTCTTTATGCAGTATATGATGTATATTTATCTGAAAACTGTGAAATCAATCTTCTATTTTCATTAAAACATGCTATAGAGGAGTAAAAGGTGAAGGGAATCCTTTGGCGTGTTGACTCTCTAGCTCAAGAATCATCAATGATTTCTGCCTCTGATATTTGTTTCTCTTGGCAGCTAGAGCTGCACAAGAAGCCATAAAAACTTGACAATTAGCACAGCCTTCAAATATCCAAGGTCCATAAATACAACTTTTTATTCCAAAACTAAAACATCTCCAAGCATATTGTAAAATTTAAACGGCTCAAAATAAACTTTTTACATGAAGGACAGTAGAAGAATTATGTCCGGAGCTATGTGCAAACCACTATAAAGGTATGATCAATACTTAGTTGACCCCAACCCGCATTGAGATTTGCCATTGAAGTTGATTGTTAGTATACTAAAATGTTATCAAAATAGTGAATCACTCACTATAAAGGCATATGGGGCATGCACTAAAATGTTATCTTGCCACCTTGAGCACAAAATGGAACATATTTGAATTGAAGACTAGCATAATACACATAAATTCCCAATTAAAATCAGATTAATGAAGGATGTCTGCAATGTTCATGCCAAAGGCAGTTCCTTTGTCAGTACAGGAAAAACAAACATCAATACAGCACAAGAACCAAATCCTATATGTATAAAGCATATTTAATTATTTATATGCTGCAGCCTGCATGTTTGATATCACGGTGGGTTTGTCAAAATCACGGTGGCTCACCGTGATTCTGAAATCCACCGTGATACCAAACAACTAGTAATGAAAAAACAGCTGTTGCACGGTAAAACAAATGAAGCAACAACATAGTCAGCTCCAGAAATAAATATAAACCACGTTACCAGGAATAGTAAAAACAAAAATACTCATGAAAGAAAGAAAAAACAGAATCTCATTCAAATTGTACTCACCCATTATTTCATGGGGTAGACCAAAGTCATAATCGTTCCTTTTCTTTCTGATGTAGATATATACCAGCAGCAGTACCACGCAGAAAACAAAAAGACATGAAAAGACAGTTGCAATTTTACCCCGAGTCGATAATCCGCCATGCTCCCAAAACATAGGACATGGTGGTAGAGAAGGTACACCGCACAAACCCTTGTTGCTTGAGAGACTGAATTAAAACAAATCAAATTGAACACAAAAAAAGAGATTATTTCTCATTGGGTTATATATAATTATAATAATACTTTCCTTTGATAATGTGCAGCATAAAGTTTCTTTTGCATCTAGTACAACCGTAGCATGTTAGATAACAACTATAGTTAGTTTTAGTAGACAATTTTAGCCAGAGCATCCATGCAAAACTGGTAGGTTTGTCATGAATTATAAGCATAGTTTCCTGTAAAACAAATAAAGGAAGCAGCATAACCACTGTGGCTGAAGTACTTATCATTCCTTCAAATAGATTAATGGAAATTCAAAATGGAAGAGATTTTGTAAAAAAAAATTAATTTTTTTTGCAAAAGCAAAAAGGTAAGAGATTTTGTAAATCTAATCTACTTCAGCTTCGAAGAATTATGAAACTTGGGTAGTCATACACCAAAAATGTAGATTATAGCAAAATTGACGTACTCAATAGCTCCACCGTGCACGCCAACAGAATAAAGTTGCTCTGGCACTCGTCCTTCCAATAGGTTACCATTCAATAGCCTGGCAGAGACAATCGTTATAAAACAAATTTAAATAAACATGTATAAAAGAGACAGGTGAGACTGCACTGAAGGTCGGGTGTTTTATACCATTTCAATCATAAATATATGAAGAGAAATAAGGCTGTGGAAGTGAGACAACACCAGATCCAGGAAAAATGCATTAACAAAAGCAAATGACTAGGAAAGATGATTTGAAATCAAATTTCAAAACTAGATGACAGTAAGGACATAGATTTCATAAAAGCACAGAGCATCATAGAATCAACATTTTTGACAGAAAAGCGCATTTTACTTGAAGGAAAATAACTGCTAAAAGTAAGGGGAGGAGTGGACTCCAAAACTTCTAAAATAGAAAAAGAAAATAGTGAGGACTAGAGAACCTTTTTATTGTCAATTATCATGGTACTAACTATGTATGTAAAAGAAAATCACATAATCAATACAGTGAATGCTTACACAAGCTGCAAAGTTGAAGATGCCAAACTGTCAGGTATAGAGCCGGTTAACTGATTATTGGATAAATCCCTACAGAAAACATTACAAAGAAAAACAAAAAGAATATCAAATAAATAATGTGATTGAATTTTCCTTTTGATATTACCAACAGAACACGTGCTACACGGATCTCAGCATTGTGTGTAAAACTAAGCCCCGTTTATTGAGCAATACTTCATGGTTGTGTTGGGTTATTTTCAGTATAGATGAGATACATGCATTATATAATTGTAAATGACTTTGGAGTTTAAATTCAGGCATTTTAAACCTAACAAAGATATGTATGAAAAAAAATATAGACTCTGAATATACACCGTATTCAGTATATGATGATTGATGACAAAATGTGTGACTTCTAAATGGGTGAAAATATTGGAAACTGATTACTAAATAAAAAAAATCCACTCAATTGTGTTCTTTAACATACTAACATATTTGAATAACATCTAAAAAAAAGTCTGGGAGTAACTACATCTAATAGATAATATCTGATCTTACACTTGTATCAGGGATTTCTGACCCAGTCCTGATGGTATTTCGCCCCCCAAGGAATTAGAACTCAAATTCCTGCAAAATTAAAGAGAAGTTACAATTATATAACTGAAACCACTATGGACATAACCAAAATTAATCTAGAAAGATGCATGCTGCACACAACAGAAGTCAGACGGCATACAAGGAATCCAAAATTGGAGCCAATATGCACTAGGGAGCGGCACTTGATTAGATAATGAATGATACAAGATCGAGGCTTACACTAGAATATGTAAGGAGCTCTAATGACGATATGAAGGGAAAATAAAAGGTTAAGCATGATGCATGAAACATTGAAATCCTTGCAATGGCTGGAGTGTTCTGTTCATTCCTCAAGTAAATGCATGAGAGGTGCTACTGTACATCATGATTCTATAATACTATTTACCATATCAGAAGTATTGTAGCCACAGAAATGAAAGTACCATAGCTGATCGTTTGAAAAAAAGATGTTCACAGTGTTCTAAAGTCGAGGGAAAAATACATTAATCAATATAAAAAAACTTCAGATTATGATTATTGCAAGATTGGGGAATATTACAAATCTAGGTTAAATGGTTAATTAGTATATTCTTAATGCAAGTCAGTGTTTTCTGAACCTCAATACATATGTAAAGAAATTGGGAGGCTGATCAAACTTACAGGGTTACCAAGTCTGACAAAAGACTAATTTGGTCACTTATGTTCCCTTTTAAGCCTTGACTTCCAAGATTTCTGAAATCAAAATAGGAACAAATATAAAATTAAACCTCTGCAGGGAGAGGAAAGTAAATAAGGACGAGGAACTATTGTCTGAAGAAGAAACCGTCTGTATCTTGAGCCTTCTTAAATTTCTGTTTTTAGTTCACTAGTTTAGCTATATAATAAGCATTTGTGAAGCAGGAATTGAATCCATTAGCAACAGTCTATCAAAACTTCATTATGCAAGGAAAATGTTATAGGTTCAAACAAGATATCAAGCATGTGTGATATAAATATTCACCCATCACATGTTCATTTAATTACCAATCAAACCTATTCTATCATTAACCTTACTCTTGACTGAAAGCAGGAAGGGTGCAAATTAGTACAAATTATGTATTAATGGTTGACAGTTGAGAGTAAGAGTAAAATAGCAGCAAATTGGAAAGAATGAATTACATTTCAGTAATGAGGAGAGCAGTTTTATCATCACTCATACGACAGGTAACACCTTCCCAAGCATCCCAAGTTGTAGGAGCACAAGGATCACCATTCCATCCCATTCTACCCGGAACTCGAAGTGATTCCTTCAATGCCTTCATAGCACTTACTACAAAACAATCACCCATAAGCTATAAAGCACACACAAAACCGTATACGGCACTTAACACTGATACATAAACACTTGTAATAATTTAAAAAACTCAAAGTGATTGAATATAACCACGTTTGTTCGTGTTATGTAGGTGTCAATCAGACACCCACACATGTTAGACACCAGACACACGCTCAATAATGAAAGAAAATACTTGTAGGAGGAAAAACCTTGAAGAGGGTGAGTGGAAGGTTCATTAAGCACCAATGCATAATTCTCAAAACCACAAATCAAAGGAGAACCAGAAACAGCAACAAGCTTAATCCCCAAAACATTACTACTCAAATTTTTAACCGTATAATGCCAAGTAAAAGCAGCAAAACTTCCCACTTTTTTGTATATATCAACTCTTGTTACATTGTTTCCATTGATAAACACATCAAAAACTCTCTCTCCTTCTTTTTTCACACTCGAATCAATCTCCGCGAAATGCAGCCACACCATATAGTCCATCTTCGCGTCCACACTCAATTCGTACTCCAACGTCTCCTCCTCCGTCGTCACCGCCGTTTGGTAAAGCTTCATAGGAAAATAATTCGGCTCTTTTTCAGTACCATTCACGGTGTTCTCTGTTGATAAAACTCTGACGATTTCTTCCGGTTCGGTTCGGAATGCTTTGTCCGGCTGCCATGAGCGGCCGAATTTATCAGTATCGTTGGTGAAGCCGGCGCCCCAATGATCACCGGAGCCGCATGAAATTCTACCGTAGTTAACGAGAATGAAGTTTTCACCGGTGGAGTTAGAATCATACGAAGCGGAATTTACAGGAATGAGTTCGATTGATGAGATGATCGGAGCATCAGTGGCGAAGCCGTAGAAGCAAAGATCAGCGGCGGAGGGAGTGTGAAGAAAAGCGAAAAGATCAGCATAAGCGCCGTCGCGTGCGGTGGCTTCAGGCCATGGGGAGCGCCAGTTGAAAATGATGGTGGAGGAGAGTGCGACGTCGAAGGAAGGAGGACGAGACTTGGCGTCGTAGTTGTCGTAGACGGTGAACGTGCGGATGAGGTAGCGAGAGGAAGGGAGTGAAGGGAAGGAGTAGCAGTTTTTTTTGCCGGAGGAGGAGGAAGGGAAGAAGCGGAGGGTTTTTTCCGAGGGGAGGTTGAAACGGAGTGGCTCCGAGACGGTGGTGGCGTCGCCGCCGGTGTAGTAACGGTCGGAGAGCCATGTTGTGTTGAAGGGATCGGTGATGTTTGTTGAAGTGCCGCAGTTGATGTGGTATGAGGACAAGTTACCTGAAAATATTATGAAATGAAATAATTAATTAATAGTAATTGAAAAAATTAAGTGTTTGTTTGATAGGTTTGCCGAAATTACGACTGTTATTTATAAAAGTCACACACTCGGTATCTTTTGTAAAACCATAAAGTCACTAAATTTCGACAAACTTACTCTGATACAAAACATACAAAATACGAGTAGTTACCAGAGATAAATGATGGGGGAGATGGGGTTGGGGTGGAGATGGTAGTGGTGATGATGAATAAGAAGGAGACGAAGAAATGGGGTAGTTGAATCATTGTGTTGTGTTGTGTGTTAGTTGATGGAAAAAAGTGAGAATGAGAGGATTGGGACATAAAGGAGGGAAATGTGTGTGTATTGTATGGGAGGCGAGATTAGCGGGAGAATTAGGTTGAATTCATGTCTCAATGATTCTTTTTTGAGTCAAGTCAAACAAATGCTTTCTTTTTGGGTAAATTACACTTTTGGTCCTTTAAATATTTTTCAGGTTTCATATTAGTCCCCTAATTAATAAAAGTAACGTTTTGGTCCCTTAAATCCTTCTTTGTTGTCACTTTGGTCCCTTCCGTTAGTTTGTGTTAAAAAACGTTCACTTTTTGTCCCTTAAATATTTTTCAGGTTTCATATTGGTCCCTTAATAGAGGACCAATATGAAACCTGAAAAATATTTAAGGGACCAAAAGTGAACGTTTTTTAACAAAAACTAACGGAAGGGACCAAAGTGACTAACATAAAAGATTTAAGGGACAAAAACGTTACTTTTATTAATTAGGGGACCAATATGAAACCTGAAAAATATTTAAAGGACCAAAAGTGTAATTTACCCTTTCTTTTTCTACCGAAGAAGAAAACACTTTTTGATCTTTCAGTTTCACTACCTTGAAACAACAATTTTGCCTAATTAATCATTAAATAGTTAGTTAATATTGGTAGCATGTGAATGAAATTATAAAGTTTCGGTTTTAAATGGCCGTTATTACTCAACTGTCTATACTCACAAAGTTAGCTCATGCTACATACTGCAAGCTCTGTTTTAAACAGGAAAGTATCCAAAAATTGCCATCAAAATAAAACAGTTACTACAATTTATTAAACTACCTCTTTGTTTTTTTGAACCGATTCATTAAACTACCTAAAAAATTACTAAGAGTGTAATCTTTTATCAAATCGGCGATTTCGTTTGCTATTGTGCTAAAGATACTCTTACATAAGGTCAAAAAGTAAGTATGATCTCTCTAGATTATGCTTGACTTTCTTCTGTTAATTTAGTAATTAATCAAATGATTAATTAATTACATAAACATTTATTAGAACGATAAGTTGCAACTACTGCTAACTACTCCACTTGAATGGAATATGACAAAACTTATAGCTTTTTGACAAGACTTATAGCTAAAAAAGAAACATTGAGGTCTATAAAATTATGGGTCCGTTTGTTTTAGATTAAAAAAATGATTTTTAAAAATTTAATAAAAAATAATAGAAGTTATTTCAAACTCATTTAGTATAAGTTAAAAATGAGATTTTGACATTTATTAACTCAAATTTTCATTGTTAGATATTTTACATAGTAAAAATCACATATTTTTTCAAAGTGACATCTTTCAATAATGATTTTTATGAAAAGCTATTTGAAATAGTTTTTTTTAGAGATTTTTTCAAAAATTTAAGTATCCAAAAAAAATTATAACAAAATGATGAAATACTTAGAATCACATTTTCAGATAAATTATTCAAACGGATTTTCCATTTGAAACTTTCCTAAAAAAAATTTTGTTAAAAAAATTTTAGCAAAAAAATATTACATAATAAAAATCTATTTTAAAAAAACTAAAATAAACGGACCCTATATAGGGCATGAGTATCTTCCCACACGAAAAAAGTGCCGATTCTTGCCAAAGTGTGGGAGCACACATAATTAAAAAAGAGAAAATTGGATTTGCAAAGTGATGATCATCCTTTATCCAAAGGATAACTCATACCATTGTGAAAAATTGCGTTGCATACTTCACTTTTTTTTTTCTTGAAGGAGTTGCATACTTCACTTAATCAACCATGACATGAAAGGGGATATTCTTGCATTAACTCATTTCAATTATAGTAAAAATCAAACTAGAAAGTGAATTATTCTTTTTAAAATGTATATAATTATTCTATGATTTTTAAAAATGAAAGTTACTTATGATATAAATTGAAGACTGTTTTTGAAACCGAAAAAGTTTGAAGCTTCTAGTTGAGATGTGTAGTGGGGGAGTAGTTGCATTTGAAAATTGTTGTTAAACGTGTGTATTTGGATGACATGGTGCCCACTACTTGGTACTTATGCTAGCCAACTCACCAACATGCAACACCTACTCTTTAACATATTTTCTTTTTGTAAAAAAAAAACATATTTTCTTGTAAAAAAAACAAAAACGTTGTTAAGGATGGTGCATTCGAGATATTTCTATTGGAAAATTATTTTTATTTTTTATGTCAACTAGAACTATAGTTTTTTTTAAGGAGTCACCTAGAACTTTTATCTATCTATATATAGTTAAATTCAATAAATTTAACAAATGAGTCTAAAAATTAACTTAGTTTCAATCAACTTCAAGAAGTTGGTCAAGTAATAAAATAATAAGTTTTGAATCTGGTTGCAGATTTGCCCACTAATTCTCTTTGAGCCCATTGATTCTCGATGTTTAAAATTGATTTTGATATGTTTGATTGTTTTTGTTTCTGGAATATATTCTATTTGAAGTTAAGATTTATAGCTTGTGATTCTATAACTGATTTCTACACTGAAGTTTATTGCTCAACTCATTTTTACATGAATGTATTCAAACAAATCTTTTTACCTTCAACTCACTTTTAGATAAAATACATTTGCTTTATATATATATATATATATATATATATATATATATATATATCAAAGATTAATTACACATGAATAAAATACCTTTCAGATAAAATACATTGTAAAATCAATTTTACAGAATCAATTCAGTCAAAATTATTGTCATTGTCGAACAAACATACACTAAGTCTATGTTTGGTTTGGCGTTTGAAACCATCAAACGTGAGTTCAAATTGCTAGACTCAATTTTACAACCAAACCAACATGTTTGAGTGTCTATTTTTTGATGTGATTTTGACTCCAAACTTGCGTTTCATTGAAGCAGGCAATAGTAGCTTTTGCGTTAATAAGAATCGATTATGTGATGTGGTAATGTGGCTAGTACTTTTTGATCAGTATTAATAACTACAATTATAATTTTGTACCTTTTTAGTTTTACGGGAACTTTTTTTCTACATTTATTCATGTACGATCTAAAATAATACACTTTTATTTTATAAATCTAGAATAATACGCCATCTTAATTTTTTTAGTTGACATTACGTTTTTTTTTTTTGCTTTACATGTTCAAATATACTTTAATTTTTCTTTTCTCAAGACTTTTCATTTATTTTACTACGCTGTTTTCTGAAGATAAATTAAAAGGAAAATTATATTTTAAAAAAATCAATATAAATCAAATTCAATACAATTATATTTTAATTTATTAATTTAAGAATTTAAATACTATACGGTTATATTAATTTATTAATTTAATGAAATTTAAATACTCTTCTTAAATGAAAAAGAGATATAGCTTAACACACATTTACTAAAAACCCATTTTGGTAATTATATATCAAAAAACAATTTTGATTCAAACTACCCAAACAACACCTTTAATATAAATCACATTTACTATGAAAGTATTCAAACATAAACCAAATCACTCAAACTCAATTCTAACCAAAATCAATTCACTCAAACTCAATTCTATCAAAATCAATTCTACTCACCGCAGAACCAAACACTGGTACCATGTTCAAACACCATAAACGCACATTTAGCCGTGTCAAATGTGACTTTTCTCTTTTCAATGTTCTGTGGAATGATTGAATGAAAATTGATTTTGCTTCTTAAACAATTAAACTTAATTCTACTCAAAGTTACTTTCGTTTTTTAATGAAAATTGCTTTCACAGTGCATTTATGTTTGCTTTGGTTAAAAATGAAATGGATGAGTATTATTGTGTTTTGGTAAAAAGAAAAAAAAATTAATGTGATGAACTTTTGTTTTTAAATTGAGTGAAATGTATGGATTTTAATCTATGTTAATATTTTTTGTCTTTAAAAGAAGCTGAAGAATTTTAGGTAGTTAAAAAAAATACAAAAATCCATTTAAAAAACAGATTCCCTATTTTGCTTGCCAATCATGCAATTGGTGCAGGTATGGGACAGTTCCTTGATCTCGGGCAGACCCTTAATTAACCATCTCCTTCCGAGCAAGAGTTCTTAAACCTTTGAACCCCATATGCTTGTATCTATAATGCCACAAGTAAGACATGTCTTCCTTTTCCACCATGAACAAGGATGGGTGAATGACATGAGCATGTACTACAAACATTCTGTTTGCAGACATCTTGCTAGTTATGATTAGTCCCTTTTCTTCATGGAACATTTTACATCATCTTACTTGAAGACCAAAGTTACTTTTCTTTGTTGCAGCTAACCTATGCTCAACGAATTGTTTTTCACTTTAGAGATATAGAACACAATTATGAATATTTGAGTCAAGCCATCAATTTTCTATTTGATGCTTCCTTTATCGTTAACCACCATCTTTGAGTTATCACCAAGTTTAACTGATTCTCTAAATTTATCATTAATTCAAAGAACCAATCTTTGTTGCCACGCATACGTTTACTACAACCAGAGTCAAGTAACCATAGTACCTTATCTTCAAGTAACCATAACACCTTGTCTTTCTTCACGAGAGCCTTCTCTTCCTTCAATAGCATGAGGAGCATCTCCTCTACATCACCATATTCTGCATATTTCACATAATAACCCTTCAAGAAACAACCATCCAACCCTATGAATGGTTTACAACCAGCAAGAAATCCTCTCTTGCATGCATCTAAACATACATAGAATTTTTTGAACTGTGGTGGTCCATCCGAAACCGGCATAGTTATCAATTTTTGCAGTTGTACTCGGATTACTTCTTAACAATTCTTTTGCGTAGTCCCATATCAAATCATATCTCTCCTTATAATTTCCTTCAACCTTTTCTCTTGCCCTCTTCAAAAATCTAAACAACTTCGTATCAATAATCTGGACTCCATATTTCATCTTCATATATTCAAAAGTTTCGGCATATGTTAGACTTGGTTGCATTCTAATCCTAATCTTAGACATGTTGTATTTGCTTGACTGTTGACGAAAACTCTACTACATGTATGGTCCTTTGCAAGGGTTTTCACTTGGAAGCTTGTGCGTTCTCCATTCCCAGAACAAAAAATCATCCAATCATAATCTTCAACTTTGCACATACCTCCACACCTCTCCTTGCCATTTTTATCCACTTCATTTCTTTCCCTTCATATATGGTATAATCCCTCACAACATCCTTAAAAGCCTTCAATGTTATTCCATGCCTAACTCCAAAGTTATATGCCCAAACATTGCACTTGGATTAAATTGAGGAAAAACATTGTTACCATTTCCATCATTTTCATCATCCGTACTAATGGGGCTCCTTAGCTCTTCATTGTGATAAGAATACTTTTCCTCAGGAACGTCATTTTTAGCAACATTTTCAGACGGAACTTCACGCTCTCCAAAATCACCATAAGCATGCATAACTGAATCATCATATTGAGAATGAAGGATCATCACCACTCGAGGATGATGGAAAATATTCAGAATCCGCATTGCTGTCCTCAACCACCTCATTTTCTTGAACTCCCACATAGGGCTGGAAATGAGTCGAGTCGAGTCGAACTCGTCTGGGCTCGACTCGATAAGAATTGGTTCAGCTCGAAACTCGGCTCGAGTTCGACACGAACTCTTTTTTCTGCTCTGTTAAGGTTCATGAACAGTTCGGTTCGGCTCGTTAGGTTCAATTCGTTTTCTCAACTCACATAAAGTCCAATTTTTTTGTCAAATTTTTTTATCGATCTTCGACCGTTTTATATATTTTTTTTTTAAAAAAAGCAAATTTTGAATTAAAATAAAAATTACCGCAAACATACAAAGGATATACACAAATTATACAAAGTTCAAAATATGCGGAAAAATATCTGATACATGTAATAGGGGCAAAAAGAAACCCGACAAAATTCAATTATTAGAACTAAGATCATTCTCAACATATTCTCTAATTTCATACTCCAATAGAAAACCCCTTCAAGACAAAATTGTATATGACAGCCACAGTTGCAACAACCTTCAACTTAATTTGTACTCATTTCACAGCAACAAACTTCACACATGATGTGGACTCCAAAACAGCTACAATTCTAAACAACAAAAGAGAAAGAAAGTTGATCAACATCCTAAAAAAGTCTACATATCAATAAACAACTCAAAAGTGGAACAACTATAGTTGCTAACAGCAGCACAATAAAAGGTTCTGGACTTTTTCTAGAACCTATAAAGGATGAGGTAAATTTGAAGGAAAATGCTATATTTCTAAAAAATGCTATATTTTCAAAATGATATATTTATAAAATGCTATATTTCCGAACAGTACACTCAACTTAATGGAAAAATAAAGAACGTACCTACTTAACATCAAGGGAGTAATGTGATTTTTGTCGGAACCTGCTCCTCCTGTTAATAAAAATATCAATAAATCATCAACACTATTTTTGAAAATTAAACTATATATAATGATCAAGAGATAATATATTACTTTAGGCTTGTTCCTGATCCCATGCAATACTCGAAGCCAATCACCGCCACAAATTAAAGTTTCAACAGATGAATGTAGAGAAGCTCGGAATGAGTCAATAACTCTCCCCCCGGCGCTAAAAGTTGACTCTGAAGCCACAATAGATATTGGAATGGCAAGAACATCTGCTACCCTATGAGATAGTACTCTATTTTCCGCTATTCAACTTCCACCATTCGAAGGCACAAAAGGACATATGACCATTATCGTTAGGCGTGTAAGTTGGCTCATTCAAATACTCTTCAACTTCAGATTTTACAGCAGGAATTGCTTGTTGTTCTTTGACATAATTCACTAACTGTGACCACCCTGGGGCTCTTGTTGGCTCCAATATTAACCCATTTTGATCAGCTCTTGTTGGCCTTCTTCTCCATGCTCCTGAAGCATATCAGCATACTCTTGGTACATATCGTTAAGAGTCTTGTGAACCTTTTCTATATTTTTTCTAGCTTGATCTCCATGGTAAATTAAAGGAAAGCATATGTTTACACCCATCATTTTGATCCTAGGGTCCAAAACAGAAGCAAGGGACATAACAAGATTACACTAACTCCAATACTTGTCAAACTTTTTCTTCATCACGTTTGCCATGTCTTTCATGAAGTTAGATTCATCTTGAACAATTTTATCCACCACTTGCTTGATTTGAAACACCTCAGCAAGATATAAATTAGCAGTTGGATATTCACTACCAGAAATTATATTTGTAACAGAATTAAATACCTCTAGCAGCTTGCAAACTTTTTCAAGTTTTTCCCAATCATCTTCATCTGGAAGAGCTGTATAACTTGGTTCTCAATCTTGAAAACGTGGGAAGGCTTCTTTGAACTGCATTGCAACTAACAACATTTGATATGTGGAGTTCCAACAAGTAGGGCAGTCAAGAATTAGTTTTTTACCACCAAGCTTTAGTTGTTGAACTATTTCCGAGAATGTTCGCAATCTTGCTTCAGACTGATTGATAAAACTCACACTGTCATGCACTTTTTGAACTATTTCTCCTATTCTTCCAATACCATCTTGGACAAGCAAGTTTAGTATATGGGCACAACAACAGACATGAAACAACTTTCCATCCAACACTAATTTTTGGTGCCTTGAAAGTAGAATTTTTAGCTCTTTCAAACATATATCATTGTAGTATCCATTATCCACTGACACACTAAATATTTTGTTGAATATCAGCACATAATCAATCAGATTCTTTCTTGATTTGCTTATTATAACTGGTTGTAAATACTAATTAATTGTAATTAGCTGTATTAGAATTAGCATTTAAAGGGAGAATAATTAGCATTTATAGACGGAATAATTTCTCCTATTTTCTGGCAAGACTAGCACTCTGCCTATAGTCACTTGTTTTCTATAAATACCTCCAATGTACTGTTTTACAGATCAATGAAATATAGAGCATATTTCTATATGGTATCAGTGGCAGCAAGAAATCCATAGGGTTTATTTTGCTTCCGTTCCTTTTTTCCCATCCCACATAATGTCTGATTCCATGTCTGATAGCGAGTCCCAGCATTCACCCAAACATTCTTCACCCAAACCTGAAGCACCCCAACCTGTCAGGACATACCATGAAAACCACCCTGTTCAGATCACAACAATTCGGCTGAACGGTGCTAATTACTTTCGTTGTTCACAGTCTGTTCGGTTGTATCTCAAGGGGAGAGGAAAGATTGGCTACATCACTGGAGACAAGATACAACCAGACAAGGCAGGCGCAGATTATGATACATGGGATGCTGAAAATTCCATGGTCATGACATGGTTAGTCAATTCCATGACTGAAGAGATAAGTGTGAACTATCTCTGTTATGCTACCGCAAAAGATCTTTGGGAGAGTGTCTCTCAAATGTACTCTGATTTGGGAAACCAGTCCCAAATTTACGAATTAACTCTCCAGCTTGGAGAAATTCGGCAAGCTGAAGATTCAGTCACCAAATACTTCAATTGTCTCAAACGTATTTGGCAAGATCTGGATCTCTTCAATGAATATGAGTGGAAGTCACCTGAAGACTGCAAGCACTACAAGAAGATGGTGGATGTTAGCCGTGTCTTCAAATTTCTTGCAGGTTTAAATGTTGAGTTTGATGAGGTTCGTGGCCGAATTCTTGGTAGGAATCCTATCCCTTCAATTGGTGAAGTCTTTGCGGAAGTGCGTCGCGAAGAGAGTCGTAGGCAAGTGATGCTCGGAAAAAAGATAGATGTTGTCCCGCCACCAGTTGAAGGATCTGCCTTGGCCGTTTTGGTCGTTCCTCAAGTCAATCGCAAATCTTTCCCTAATCCACGAGGTGGTGACAAGACCCATTTAGTTTGCGACTACTGTGGCCGCAATCGTCACACTCGAGAAACTTGTTTCAAGCTACATGGTAGGCCAAACAATAGCAAGGCTGGTAAGTTTGGTGACCGTCCTATGCCTACAACCAACGATGCTGCTCTATCTCCATTTACTAAGGAGCAGATGGATCACCTTCTTAAGCTTCTAAAGTTCAATTCATCCCCTAATATTCATGTTGGTACTGTGGCACAAACAGGTAAGGATTCTTGGGCACTATCTGTCCAAAACCACTCCAACCCCTGGATAATAGATTCAGGGGTATCTGAACACATGACTAATTGCTCTCATATTTTCAGTTCATATTTTCCTAGTTCAGGTTCTGAAAAAGTTAGGATAGCTGATGGTAGTTATTCCAGTATTGCAGGCAAAGGCAGCATAAAAATTTCAGAGCAAATCACTTTGCAATCTGTTTTACATGTTCCCAAATTTGCTTGTAATCTTCTATCTGTTCATAAACTGTCTAAGGATGCTAACTGTTTTGTCCTTTTTCATCCTTCTACTTGTGTTTTTCAGGACCAGAACTCGGGGAAGACGATTGGAACTGCTAGAGAGATTAATGGACTGTACTACTTTGATGAAACTCCTCTTGGCAATACAACAATGTTGGGTTCAAGCCATACAAGTCCACCTCTTGTTTCAAATAAAATCATGTTATGGCATAAAAGATTAGGTCATCCTAGTTTTTCTTATTTTAAGCATTTGTTTCCTGAAGTTCCTCATAATTTCATTGTGATGCTTGTCATTTAGCTAAAGATCATCGTGTGTCTTTTAATTCAAGAGGTTATTCTGCCTCCAAACCTTTTTATCTAATTCATAGTGATGTTTGGGGTCCTTCAAAAATTAAAACTTTATCTGGAAAAAAATGGTTTGTGACATTTATTGATGATCATACACGGGTGTGTTGGGTTTACCTCATGGAAAAGAAATCAGAAGTTGAACAAAGGTTTCAAGATTTTTTTAACATGATTAAAAATCAATTTCATACCACGATTAGCATTCTAAGGTCTGACAATGGCACTGAATACTTCAACAAATATTTAAGTACATTCCTAGTAACTAATGGGATAATTCATCAATCCACTTGTCGTGATACTCCACAACAAAATGGTATTGCTGAAAGAAAAAATAGACATCTCCTAGAAGTTACTAGAGCTATTATGTTTTCTATGAATGTACCTAAGTATCTTTGGGGTAATGCTTTATTAACTGCTTGTCACCTCATCAATCGAATGCCATCCCGTGTGTTACAATATGAGACTCCTGTGCAGGTGTTACAAAATAAATTTCCCACTTCTCGCATTATTACAAATCTTCCCCTTAAAGTTTTTGGTTGTCTCTGTTATGTTTACATCCCAAATATTTTTCGTTCCAAGTTGGATCCTAAAGCCGAAAAATGTGTTTTTCTTGGCTATGCTTCCAATAAAAAGGGATACAAATGTTTTAACCCAGTTACAAAGAAATTTTTTGAAAGCATGGATGTCCACTTTGTTGAAGATCAACCTTTTTTTAGAAAAAATTCTCTTCAGGGGGAGAGTCAGAGTATTAATGAGGAAGATAATTTTTGGGAAATTTTACCTGTTCTAGATGATATTGTAACAAATGATCACCTAGATGCTAAGATAATAGAACCTAGAAAACCTAACCTTGAATTGTCAGAACATATAGTATTTGAAACAGGGGGAGAAACACCGATTAAGAATCCTGAACTTAGAGTGTATGTTCGGAAAAAATTTCACAAAGATGGTACAGATCCCATTGTCTTTCCGGCAGAAGTTCAATTAGATTCTCCAAGTGAAGGTCCTACTGATAATTCATCTTCTAGTTCCTCCAGTAATTCTTCTCACGCATCCAATGATTTACCTGATTTGTCTTTTCCTGATATTAATCTTCCAATTGCTGTGAGAAAAAATATTCCTGACCTCAATATCCCTATTGCTGAAAGAAAACGTACCCGTACATGCACTAAACACCCCATGTCTAATTACTTGTCATATGACAAGTTATCACACACTCACAAAGCATATGTGTCTAGGATTTCTAATTTGTTTGTGCCCAGAACTATTCAGGAAGCATTAGGTGATCCGAATTGGAAATTAGCAGTGAAAGAAGAGATGAATGCTTTGAACAAAAATAACACTTGGTGTATCACTGATCTACCTTATGACAAAAAGGCAGTAGGATGTAAGTGGGTCTTTACAGTGAAGTGCAAGGCTGATGGAAGTGTGGAAAGATACAAAGCAAGATTAGTAGCAAAAGGATTCACTCAAACTCATGGTATAGATTATCAGGAGACTTTTGCCCCGGTTGCTAAGATCAATTCCATCAGAATTCTTCTCTCTCTTGCAGTAAATTTCAACTGGACCCTACATCAATATGATGTTAAAAACGCCTTCTTGAATGGAGAATTACATGAAGAAGTATATATGAGCCTACCTCCGGGATTTGAAGATAAGTTTGGAAGAGGTAAAGTTTGCAGATTGAAGAAATCCTTGTATGGATTAAAACAATCGCCAAGGGCCTGGTTTGAGAGATCTGGAAGTGTTGTCAAGAGACATGGCTTCACTCAAAGTCAAGCAGATCACACTATGTTCTTCAAACACTCACGTGAAGGTAAGATTGCCATCTTAATAGTGTATGTTGATGACATTATTATGACAGGAGATGATATTGGAGAGATTAGTGATCTAAAGAGAAGACTTGAGGCTGAGTTCGACATCAAGGATCTTGGAAAATTAAAATACTTTCTCGGTATGGAGTTTGCAAGATCGAAAGAAGGAATTTTCCTCAACCAGCGGAAGTATATACTTGATTTACTCACAGAAACAGGGATGACGGGGTGTAAGGCAGCAGAAACACCAATGGATTCCAATGTGAAACTAAAATCAGCTGCTGAGGATGAAATAATAGATAGAGAACGCTATCAACGATTGAGGGGGAGTGTTGAATATCAGCACATAATCAATCAGATTCTTTCTTGATTTGCTTATTATAACTGGTTGTAAATACTAATTAATTGTAATTAGTTGTATTAGAATTAGCATTTAAAGGGAGAATAATTAACATTTATAGACGGAATAATTTCTCCTATTTTCTGGCAAGACTAGCACTCTGCCTATAGTCACTTGTTTTCTATAAATACCTCCAATGTACTGTTTTACAGATCGATGAAATATAGAGCATATTTCTATATATTTTATTTTCAATGCCCCATTCTTTGAGACATTTGAAGATTGCATCAGCAATATCAACACCGCGTCGAGGAGGAGGAACATGAACAGCACTGAGAACGCGCTTTTGCAAAACCCAATCAACATCAATGAAATGGCCAGTTAGCACCATGTATTCTATCTTTTGATTTTGCGACTTCCATAAATCTGTGGTCAAGCAAATCTTATTTATTGTCCTCAAAGTTGACTTCAACTTCTTCCTTTCAGATTCATAGACAACAACGCAATCATTCTTCAATGTTTTTCGACTAATTTTCTCATACGAAAAGTTAGAACATTTCATCATAAGAAGAAAACCTTCTTCCTCAACAATACTAAATGGATGTTCATGCATCATAACCCAATGTGCAGTGGCTTCTCGTTGTCTCTCCTGATCATACTTAGCACTTGGATTCATAAGTAGTGGTCCAGAAAGCTTCTCGTCAATCATGTTTTTTGTTGGCTTCAAGTTTAATTTTTGTTGATGTGCTGCTAGCTCCTTGTAAACATGACATACTTCCCTTAAATGTCTCTTCAAATGGCTAGTTGATCCACTTGCAACAACAACATAATTTCTTTTACAATGTAAACATTGCCATTTTTTGGTTCTATTCTTTAACTCCACTTCTTTGAAGTGATCCCAAACTGGAGAAGTTTTCTTTCTCTTAGCCTTTTAAATAACAACATCGTTGTTCTCGACATTCTCTTCATTCCCAACTTCATTTGTCGATGTTGCTTCATTTGTTAGTGGTTCTTCATTGGTATTCGCATCTAAATCAATGATAGGATTCAACAAACTTAAGCACTCTTCTCCATCATTTGGTGATGAACCTCCCAATAATTCAATTGACGTACTAGATGACATCTCTACAAAATTAAAAACTTTATGATGTTATAAAATATAACTATATTTGTACTACACAATACATAACAAGTTAACCCAAAAAAAAATGAGAGAATAAGTGTTACGATACATACTGACAACAAAGACACAGGCCAACACAATTGTGAAATTAGACAAAGTAAAGTGAAAGAGTTCAATTCTAAAAAGAGCCAAAGGAACCGTATAACATCTTAGTGGCTGAAGGATCATTTCCACCTCACTTGAATTACAACCATCTAGTAGAATTAAGAGCTAAAATCTAGGAGTCTGTTACATGGACTAAAGGTAACTAATTCTTATTCTCATCGTAACTAAAGGTAACTAATTCTCATTACAACCACCTAGTTGAACACGTTATCCTTTTTCTAAGGGATAAATAAAGGTAACTAATTCTCATTGTATATACCCCATAAATAAATTAAATAAGTAGACTAAATTTTTCAGAAATCTGGAGTTGTTTTTGCTCGTAAGATGACTTTCTAAATTTCTAATCCTATCAATAAGTTAACCCATTTTGAATAAGAATTAAAGAGGAAAAACTACCATTTTTTATATGTTAAACACTACCATTGGATCCAAAAATCTCCAAACAAACCCACCTAAATTATACTCTAAATCACTCAATAATCAATATAAGAACACCACAATAAGAGAGACAAACTAAGAAAAGTAAACATACACAAAAAATTGATTAGAATTTAGAAACAAATACCTTAAGAGAAATGGAGAGCAACATTTTTCTTTTTTGATCGAGCCTTGCTAATCTTGCTACTTGGTGATTCTTCAGTTGCCCTCCCGTATAGGATGAAGATGAAGCATTTAGTTTTTGGTAGTAGGAAAGTGAATGATCAAAGGATATCAAAGTATAATAAAAGTTAATGTTACTTTTTTAGACGAAACCCAAACGTTTTCTAAGTTTTTTTTTAATATTTTATTAATTTGGTAAATAAAAAAGTTTTAAAAACAAACTCAAATTGATTTAAATATATAAAATCAATTATATATAATTGAGTCAACTCATAAACCTAACGAGTCGAACTATATGCAGCTCAAGTTCAGCTCGTTAGGTTCATGAATCAAGTTCAACCGATTAATTATCGAGTCGAATTTTGAACTATAATCGAGTCGAATTTCGAACTATGAATCAAGTCTCACATCCTCAGCAATATCATTTTCTTCAAGAAACACACCCGTAACATCAACAACCACTTTATCAACATTTCATGGCTCCTCTATTTTAGATTCAACGTAAACATGCACTTCATAACCGTTGTGTTTACCGGTGTTACAAGACAGCCACTGCTCATCAACCAATTCAATATAGCCACCACTCCTAGGAACCAACCAATATATGTTGTCAATGTTGTTGTAATTTTGGCACGCTTTTACCAATTCTTCTAACTTAATCCTGTTCATAAAATCATTTTTAATATTTTCCCACACGCAGAACTCACAGTTAACGTACTCTATATTTCCGTTACTGTATTTTTCGAAGTGGCCACCATGATGCAATATCAAAATGGTTGATGGTTCCATTCTACACAACAAGAGTGAACCACATCAGTATCTAAGTGTTACTTGAACATTAAATAGAACAATAACATCATCATCGACCACAACAACAACATAAACAAAAAAATATGAGTTTTCTCAACAACACCAAAAAAAGAAACAAACAGAACAATTTGATCAACAACAACATCAAACAATAAAAACCCTAATTTGTTGAAAACTAAATCTCTTTACGATAAGAACACAAAAATACCAATAAAGTGTGCTAACATGTTCAAATCACTACTTGCAAGCAACAAAGGAGAGGAAAACTCACCCGAAGCGGTCGAAAGACGGCGCAAGCAACGAGACGCTGCAAAGGAATAAGCAACGATGGCGAGTAAGAATAAGCAACGACAGCGACAAGCAACAACAGAGGTTTTGATCGGCCACAACAAGGGTTTTGATTGTACCGTTTTGGTTGTGTTTAAGAAGAAGTGAAAAAGGTGTGTTTTGATGGTACTCTGCGTTTTGGTATTAGAGGGAGGGGTGACTCACTACCACGTAGGAACTCATAGATTGCCATATCAGACACCACATCATCGTTAACAGACTATTTAACACCATGAACTAATTTGCCTAATGGATTTAGGGACTATTTTGTAATTTCTCTGCATTCAGAGGAGACTATTCTAACGACTCGTTACACATTCAGTGACTAATTCTCCAAAAACCGTTAAAGATAACATTTGTTGATGCTTTATCCAGAGTTGTGAACTCAACTTCTCATGAAATATTGAATATATTTTCATATTAAATTATCTACTAAAAAATATAAAATAATTGTCTCAAACACGGGAAGAAAAAAATTGGTCATTTAACTTCCATTAAATTAACTTGTATTCACTACAATTCATTTGAACGAACTAGTTCCCAATATGATAATATGGAATTCGTAGTCAAACCAGAAGGTCGTTGTAGTATAGTGGTAAGTATTCCCGCCTGTCACCCGGGTGACCCGGGTTCGATCCCCGGCAATGGCTATTTATGTTTTCTGATGATTAATTTTTTTTTTTAAAAAGACACAAAAGACGCTGTTAAGGTCCAAGGGTTGTGGCTTTGGGTTTTTTCCCCTATGATCTGCTTCAATTTTTATGCAAATCATGATTTTCTATTGAAGCTTGATTTTCAATTTCATTTTATTTTATTTATTTATTATTAAGGCCTTGTTTGGACGAAGAGTTTAATTAAGCATATAAATGTTTATGCATAAGCTATTTCTATAACAAAAGATAAAATAAAATCAAACTATTTTCATATAGGTTATACGTTGTTTTCATAAGCTGTTTTGGAGAGCTTATGAAAATAAGCTGAAAATAGCCTATTCAGATGTCATAAGTCGTTTCCATTAACTCACAAACTTTCTCGGAAGTGCTTATCTCAGTTGATCAGCCAAGTAAGTATAGGCTTTGTCTAATTTGCACATAGTGTGTTTTGTCACGGATCGAGATTCCGTGTAGTTGGGGAATCTTACTTTTCATTGAAATGGATTCCTGGCAGTTAAATAGTGATTACACGAGGATCTCAGTCATCTGATTTTAATCTATGGTTATAATGTTTTTTTATTTATTTGCCAACTTAAACTCTTGATTGTCACATTTTAATCAAATGGTCTCCAATGCACCTACTGCAGAACGACATGATTCCTAGACTGTAGGGAATCCAGGTCCACTTTTGATGCAGTCAAGCATTGCGGTCCAATCAAGATTAAACGGCTCCAATTTCAATCACACATTTTAACTCTAATTACCTCTCTTTTACATCACATTTTTCCTTATTGTAGTAATATAGGCACATATATGGTTAGGGTGATTGATCAATACAACATTTGTGAAGTAGGAAAAAAAAAGAGCTCATTAACATGAAGAAATAATTAGTCATGTTGGGAGAAAGTGTTTTTTTAATTTGCTATCCTTACTAAGAATACAGAATAATGAAAGCAACATTAGTGAAGGCATTGTTAAAAACTATAGATGATGAACTAATCATGCAGAACCCACTACAGATATTTGTCATGCTTTTGTTCCTTTTGTATGGCGAGGAAGGAGCAATAGCAATGAGGTGAAATGGAGACTGTTAATATTAAGGAACTGTTTGATTTATTTGGTAATTTCAATTAGAAGCTGAAGGGAAATGTTTCCTAATGTTGTCAATTTTATGTATCCTAGACCCCACATTATGTCTGCAAATAAAGAACAGGTTATGCAGATGCTGGCCAGATACTGGTTTAACAATTTTCTGCTCTTGAAGGTGACAAGGAAAGATGGTGTTAGATAATTGGGTTCATTCAGAAAATATGAAGCAGAATACCATAGAATTTATTTTACTACAATAGGATATTCCTGTAGTTGTAAATTATTAAACTGCTTAAATTACTTTTTATACAAGATGCCCTTATCACCCTTGATCAATTGAGAGAAGGAAGAAAAAGAGTTGTCCAGGTTCCTCATTCCTAATCATACATATAATCACACATTTCCTATAATTTCCAATAAAACAAAAATAACATATATATTTTTACCGCGTTTTTGTATTTCACTATCGATTTGTCAATCATAATCAACACGGTGTTTCAATAAACCAAAGGTTCAAACCAATTACGTGTGGTATATTCTCATGGAACCGATGTTTTTATTAGATACATGACACAGACACAACATCCAAATGTAGCGTGTCGATATTTGACTACATGTGTGATCTTTCCTTTTCAGATATGAAGTACCAGAGCAGGATATCATGAGCATACAAATTCCATCTGCATAAGTTGTGTCAATTGCAAGTTGCAATTGTACTTTCCTCACTCATATGGTACAGGTTCAGCATTTCTCATAAATAGCCACGGTTCACTAGAATCTAGATATGTAACTTCCTTTGTCGTTCAATACAAAAAATATTCCTTTCTCATATAGTGATGTTGTCTTTTGTTGCTGATAATGTTTATAATCTCAACGGATTCAATATTTTGGTGCTGGTATAATCTTTCTTAAGATGCTTAGTATCAAATAATAATGACTAGCTTTCATTCTCCTTATATCAACATTAATTTTTATATTGAAGTCCATATGAATATTACATAAATAAATAGAACAGGCCATCTCAATGGTAAGAAGACATAAATAGAAAAGTCTTGCACAAGCGAATTTGTCAATACATAAGATTTAATATAGATCTTGAAAAAAAGTCTCAACAAGGTCGTTGTAGTATAGTGGTAAGTATTCCCGCCTGTCACGCGGGTGACCCGGGTTCGATCCCCGGCAACGGCGTTTTTTTTTTAAATATTGAATTTAATTGATTAACTTAGTAGAACCTAACCTTGGCGCTGCAGCATATCTTCTTATGTGTGATTTAGCTAGTTTCTTTCTGGATCCAAAGGTATAGCCAAAGGGGATATTAAGATAGAGTTTGTTTAGTTTGCACATATAATGTGTATAGTTGCAAACATAGCATATTCAAGGGATCGGCAATTCTCTGCAGTCCAATAGTGATTGCATGAAGATCTCAGTCATCCGATTTTAATCAGTGGTATACAAACAATGTTTTTGATTAATTTGCTCAGTTTTAAATCCGAACCGTTCTATTTCAATCAAACGGCCTCCAGTGCTCTAACTACTGCCAGATTTCTTGACAGTAGAGAATCCAGGTCCCCTTTTGATGCAGTCGAGCATTGTGGAGCGTCCAATCAAGATTAGACGGCCCAAATTTCAATCACACATTTTAACTGTAATTATCTCTCAATTAATACATCACATAATCCATTTTCTCTCTTTTCTTTTCTTGTTTTCCCTCCATTCTATTTCTCTTTTTGTTACACCTATCACACTCTATTTATTGGCGTGAGACTGAGAAAACATTTTCCTTAATTGAGTGATGCAGTCACAAATATGGTTGGGGTGATTAATACAGTATTTGGGAAGTAGGAAAAAAAAGTTCAGTTCAGTAACATGTAGAAATAATCAGTCATGTTTGGCGAAAGTTTTTTTTTTCATTGCTATCCTTAGTTCCTTACTAATTAGTATAGAACAGTGAAAAGAACAACAGTGAAGGCCTTGTTAAAAACTATAGATGAAGAACTAGTCGTGCAGAACTAGCTACAGATATTTGTCATCCTATTGTTCCTTTTGTATGGTGAGGAAGGTGGTATAGTTATGAGGTGAAATGGGGATTGTTACTTCATATTAAGAAACAGTTTGATTTATTTGGCAATTTTAAGTAGAAGCTGAACTGAAGTGTTTCCTATGTTGTCAATTATATGCAGCCTAGATCAGGATGTTGGCCAGATACTTGTTTAACAATTTTATGCCCTTGAAGGTGACAAGGAAAGATACTGTCACACAGTTGGATACTGTTAGATAATTGGGTTCATTCAGAAAATATGAAGTAGAGTACCATATATAATTTATTTGACTACAATAGGTTATTCCTGTAGTTATAATTGGCTTTAAACTATTAAACTGGTTAAATTATTTATTATAGAAGATGAACTTATCACCCTTGATCAATTGAGAGAAGGAATAAAAGAGTTTTTCAGGTTCTCATTCCTAACCATACATATAATCATGCATTTCCTATAATTTCCAATAAAAAAAATTATAACATATATGTTTTTACTGGGATTTTTTTTTTGGTATTTCAATATCAATATCTTACGATACATTGGAGTTGTACCTCAATTCGAAACAAAATCGAATCCAATTGATAGGAATCTATGTGTGTATCTATTTTAGACACGAATCTGATCTTTAATCTTTATTGATCCTATTGAATCACAACCTAAACATAGTTCAGAAAGCTACTTTTTTTTTGTCAACTTTGTATAGTCGATCACTTTACTATTTATGACTTGAATCTTTAATTATTTTGAGATTTTGCTATATCGTATACAACTTATATTTTTGCTATTTCACTTTTTCTTACTTAAGATGTCATATTTTTATTGATTGATCATGTATCTTCCAAATTCACAATTTGAATCTCTATTTGATAACCATGATCAACATGATGTTTTAATAAACCAAAGGTACATACCAATTATCTGTCTTATATATTCATGGAACCTCTAACTTTATTAGATACCTGACACAACATCGATCCAAATGTAGTCCGTAGATATTTAACTACATGTGTGATCCTTCCTTTTCAGATATGATGATGTACCAGAGCTGTATATCATGCGCACAAACTCCATCTGCATAAGCTGTGTCAATTGCAAGTTGTAACTGCACTTTCCTCAGTCCTATGGCTATGGTACAGGTTCAACATTTCTCATAACTAGCCACGGTTCACTAGAATCTAGATACATAACTTAAAAAATATTCCTTTCTCATACAGTGATGTTGTCTTTTGTTGCTGATAATGTTTATAATCTTAACAGATTGAATATCTTTTGTTCTGGTACTACATAAATAAAAGTATAGGCCATCTCAATGACAAGAAGACATGATATAAAAGTCTTGGCCAAAAGAATTTGTTAATAAATAAGATTCAATATAAAGATTATGAATAAGAATCTCAACAAGGTCGTTGTAGTATAGTGGTAAGTATTCCCGCCTGTCACGCGGGTGACCCGGGTTCGATCCCCGGCAACGGCGTTTTTTTTTTATACAGAAGTCATGATTTTCCAAAGATTTGAGTTTGGATTATTGAGTCCTTTTTTTGTCACAGATGGGGTGCGAATTTAAACACAAATTCAAGTAATGATAGAGAATATTGTTAAATGACTGCAATATACGTAAGAATTTTGATAATAGAGAATACTGTTTAATGTGAAAAGATAAGAAAAAGCCTTGAGCCTGATGGAGATGTAACTGGAATCTTTTGACCGCACGTGTAAATCTCCTTTATGAAAGATATGTTATGAGAAGGTGTGTTGAATGATCGAAATCTTGACAATAACATGACATTATCTTAGTATGACACTTTTTTTTTTGTTTATTGCTTTTTCTTGACAGCTGTGATCCCATAAAAAAATACTAAAAACTCTATAGAGCATGAAAAGACATTGTAACTTCTTACTTTGATTTTTGTATCTCATTTGATTGAGTGAAAGACATTGTAACTACTATAGAGATTTTTCAAAGGGTGACCACTTAACATGAGAAATAAGATCCTACTCCGGATCTTCAGAAGTTTTGAGTAATTTCATGACCATGAGTAAGGAATGCAGACAAATTCTTTGTGGCCAAGTGTTGATTAGATTACCTAATTTATATTTTTCTGAATGGTTAAGGTTACTCATGCTTACCACTAGATTTGAGGCAATAATTATTCATAAATGACCAACATAAAATTGTTGTCAGTGGTCACTTCCATTCTTATGATCTTATCTGTTTAGTACCATATATAAAGTTTTCAAATACTAATTTTTCCTGTTTAAATTTTGCACCACATTAAATGTATTAATATTCTACCTCTCTACTTTTGTTTGAATGATATCTGAATTTCTATTAAATAATAATATAAAATATTAACATTATGTTTAAAAATGTCATATTTTTCTTGATAAACAAGTAAAAATCCTGTACAATATTGTTTGGATGTGGAAAAAAATGATAGAAAAAAGAGGGGTGAAATTGTGTATCTGTCATTAGAAAAAGACTTAACAATTAGTTATTTATGTTTATAAGAATCCGCACGAATTAGCTGTGGCTGGAATTCCAAAGTTGCATATGTATTGTTATGTAGTACCTGTGGGGACCTTAGGCAATTGTTAACAACAGTGACTAGAGCTGTCAATGCTTCATAACCAGCTATGAATCATGCTGTCTAAGCAGTAGTAAATTTGCAGCTACCAATAAATATTTGAAATGCTAGTACTGTGTTCGTACATAAGGGAAGCTGAATTCATTACTTAACTAGCAAGCTACAGTGTGAGTTGTTGCATTCAATAGAAGAAACTTCATGTTAATAGAATTACATTCACATTTGTTATCTGCTGTGCCAAAACTGCATGCCTAACCAAATCAACAGATGCCACATATTGGAAATTCTTTATCTTTAAGCTAAAATCCTTCACAAATGTTTGATATTGAATATTTCTAATGCTCTTATGTATGAGCATTTGGAATGAGAGTGAAGGAATGTTTGCTGAGTTTGTTCCTCAAGAAACAAGCATCAAGAAGAGGAATGGAGATGCAGAGGATATACAATTGGCTAGTTGGGTGGGTGGAAGAGTTAAAGAGCGGAATGATAGAGAGGTTGAGTGTTATATCCCCACGCACGACATCACATTAACATACTAACATTTTGTCATTCTAGAAAAATGTGGAATGAAGATGCAGCTGTGGCTCAAAGGCCACTAATACATATAACCGATGTTTTAAAAATATGACCGATTCGACCGGTTCAACCATTTGAACTAGGAACCGGTTAGTTTGTAGGTTGATTCAATCTTGTTTGAAGTTTAATCTGATTGAATTGAGGTTGCTTATCAGTTTTGCATTTTTATTTACTTTCTTAAAATAATTTCATACTTTTTTATTAGTTGAATTTGTTTAATTGAATTATGATTTGAAGATCTCGTCGGTTCAATATCTGATCCAATTTTAAAAACATTACATACAACAGTGAAATGGCAAGTGCAAACTATACACTCTTTCACTCTCTTTTAAATACTTAAAGTTGAAATTTATACTGTTGTCACCATTTAAAAATGGTATAAATCAATGGAACTAAAATAGAATTTAGCTAATACTAAGAGAGGGTCAGCAAGAGTGTCTGTGATGGTGTATTGCTAGCTACTACTAATAGAATGAATAATTTATATGGTTGATTATACCGCAGGCAATGGTGTTGTGAATCACGAAAACTTCACGTGCAACTCTGACTTACTTGTTTACTACAACCGACCAATTTTTTATGAATTTCAAAATATACTACCAAACCTTGGACCACTTTGATTATAGAGCATTTCAGACATTAATGTTACCACCTCTGTCTCTAATGTTTTTACTCCCCACACTTTCATTTTGTCTCACTCTTTCAATTATAAACAAGTCCACCGATAGCTCAAATGCATAAGTTAAGTGATTCTCCCTTGAATTTTACTACTAATGTTGTGTAGAGACAATTGCTTAAGTTTACTCTGACATAAAAGACAGAAAAAGTTACATGCTTAACTCAAAAAAGAATGAACTACATTGAAGCTATAAATTTGGGAAAAAATTACTGTCATGTCACTCATACTTTACTACAATTACATAGACTTTTTCTACATAGAAATCTGTCATTAAGCAAAGGAAATTTGCAAAATGACATAAAAAAGAATCGTGTATGTTTTTTAGCACCGACACCTCTGATCAAAAGTGTGTTCGAGTCCGCGGACATGTGTCAATGTCCAATACTGACACACGTAATTACACTCAATTAACTTATGTTTTCAAATTATTACCATTGTCAACGTATCATTGTCAATGCGGCGTTCGGCGTTCATATTTGTGTCGGTGCTTCAATTCATAACAAGAAATATTGAAAAAAAAAACTGTAGACAAGAAAGAATAAAAAACAATAAGATTGTCATTAGAACAAGCCGTTGGAAGAAAAGGTTGCATGAGGTAAATCAAGTGGATGATCAACTCGTGCAATTCATGATTAATTTAATTAATCACTTAACTAGTTAACTGTGTTTTTATCACTTTTATATTTTATATTAAGTCTCATGTCCCTTCATATGGAATCTCAAGTCAAAAGCTTGAAACTTACGTCCTTGCCTACTTTTCTCAGGTCTCTATGATCTTGCAGAAGAAATTTAAAAAAATGAATAAATTCTCACTTTTGATTCATTACATTAGCAATATGCTTTCTGGCTGATGCAAAAGTCACTTTACCTTATTTTTATAGAACTTTTGGGGCAAGAGATTTTAAGTAGTACTATTTATTTAGATTTTCTATCTTTTTCCTTATAGTATTTTTGGATATAACAAAAGACAATGTGAAGGGGCAGAAAATTTGGCCTATGATAATGTGTTTGAGAATATTGTGATTCAAAGTCTTAGCCCATGCACAAATATACTGCTTCCATATTCTTGCAGTCTGTTCCAAAGCTGTCAGAATCCTGTAACGTATTCTTATATTCGGTTTGTTTTGGATATCCATTATGCAGCTTTTGCCTAGAGGGTTTGAACTAATTAATCTTAACAAAATCTTACAGCTAATAGTTCCAAAGAGACCCCAAATAATCCAAATAGTGTATGTAATTTTAAATCAAAGAAGATCGGATCATAGGACATGCATTTTGATGAAAATTTTAAATCATATAACCAGTGAAATTCAAATAATGTATGTAATTTAAAATCAAAGAAGATAGGATCATAGGACATACATTTTGGTGAAAATCTTAAATCATATACCTAGTGAAATTCAAGTAGTGTATGTAATTTAAAATCAAAGAAGATAGGCCATGAATTGGATGAAATTTTTAAACCATATAACTAGTGCTTTTTTTATATATTTATTTTGGTGCCTCAAGCTAATGAAGTTCAAGTTTTCATCCTGATGAGGTATCAAGGATTGTGCATTTCACACAATTACAAGGAATTTGGACCTTCAAATTTAAATTAGGCGATTAATATTTTGATTTGGTACTTTATATAATTGTATTTGAATTATAAGAATTATAAATTGCAAATCGTTCAATTAAGTTCTGAATCCTGAATACTGTTAGTCAAAATTGTGATTTTATAGAATGCGGGATTTTGAAGAAAATTTAGATCCATGATTAAGCTTTAAGTACACCAAATTCGGTTCCTTGACTGAGAGGAGCACCAAGACTCGCAATAATTTCTGAATTTTGTACGGCTGAACAAGCACAATTAATTTGAGAATTGCACTATGTGTCTTTTGGACCTCTTAAAATCTATTAGGAATTACGACAGTTGAGTGTTTTTTTTTTGGACCCGAGCGTATCTTCTTATCGATTTATTATAGAGATTGAGCAATCCATGGAACACAAAAAAAAAAAAAAAAATCTCGATCAATTTTTACAGTGAAATGCAAACCTTGATGTTGATAACTGGGCCCAAATTATGCATCCCTTTTTCTATAGGTCAAGGTAAATAATAATAAGTTAGACCACTCCATTATGATCTAAAACCATTCAAATGTTGTAGTTATGAAATCTTGCGTAGGATTCAATTCAACATAACTAAACCCCTATCCATTAGTCATGTCCCTCATAATGTGGATCCAACGAAATATAGAGAGAAACAACAAAATAAGAAGCATTATATAGCAAAAGAGAAAAGACTTTTGTCCTCACGGACAACCAAAAACTCATCCATCATGCACAAATTAAGGGCATCTTATGAATTTAGAAGAAGCAAAAAAAAATGCTACCATTACCACGGACCCATTATTATGCTAGTGGTGGGTAGTGCCTATATACATAGCATTAGGATTAGGATGATAGAGTGTGACAATAGCACATTGTAAGAAAGAGAGACATTGTTGAATTGGTTTGGTTTGTTTTTTTGTATGTATCCCCGTTTATTTGGGTATGGTATGGATTCCAAATGGTAAGGTGGGGTCCATTTGATGTTTGTCTGGTGGTTTTGGAGGCATTGCACGCCCTTTCATACCCCATCGGTGCCTCTTTACTAAGACCAACGTGGGTTGGGACCATTACTTCAAGTTCTATAAGAACCCATCACAAACCACAATTCTAAAATCAAGTCTTTCATACACAACTCAACTGCTCAAAAGAAAAGAAACAAAACAACCCCTTTCCATTTTCTAAGAGTTTGAACAATAGTTGACTCTAAAAAATGAAGATGGGTGCTATTGGAGGCTCTAAAAGAAGGCTATCATCATCATCTAGTAGAGGACTTGGAGGAGTCCTTAAGGAGCAAAGGGCTAGGCTATACATAATAAGAAGGTGTGTGGTCATGCTTCTATGCTGGCATGAGTAATTGAGAGTACACATGTGTTTGGTAAACACAAAAATCGCGGCGAAAAATTACAATGGATCAGAAGCTACACATTGAAACTTCTAAAATTCGCATGGAAAGAGCTTTGAACTCGAGGTAGCAATGTCCATCGTTCAACCAAACACATGTTAAGTAGTTAGTTAAGTTGAGATCTTTTTAAGACTTAGAAGTTCCAAGCTTGGTTCCATGACAATAGAACAAGATTGGTTCTTTCTATTTTTTGTTTTTTTTCTCTTTAGCTTCTTCCTTTGATTCATGGTGGGGTGTAAATAGCTGACGGCTTGGATATTATGGGAGAGTGTAACAATTTTTTTTCATGGGTAGCTAGCCTTTATGTACATCCGAATATCAATGAATTATATCAATGATTAACGATATCAATTTTGTCTCTAAGTCCATTTTATTCTTGATATTCTTTGCTTCATTCAATTTCTCCTTTCATTTATTGCTGAATCTTCTTGAATCTTGATTAATGCTTCTGCATGTTCAGAAGTATTGAAAGAATATTCTGACTTCGGAAGTTTTCTTAGATTTTGTGAATATTCAACAATAAGAAGAGAAGCACCAATTCAAATTTTACATATCATAGAAATGGTTTAGTCATTTTTTACAAGGCTAAGTTCTAATCCTTATTTGTCATAAAAAAAACAGTTCTAATCCGTTAAAATTAGTCTACAAAGAAGTTTTTGTTTTGCTTTAACAGATTCCTTAATACAAATTAATAAAGATCTATATACTTTTTGTTTATTTCTTTGTAATGAACCAAGTGGAAAATAGTTGACACAACAACAGAATTTTATAATATAAGAATGTCAGAATATTGCAAAATGGTTAAGAGAAAAAAATGTTGGCTATAATACCTGACAAAACGGAAATAAGAGGATTTAAATAAAATATACTAATAAGGAAAGCTTAAACAACAAAAATACTGTATATTAAGTTTTTTTTTTTGAAACATTGTTTATCAAGATTAAGTTAACTACAACCGGTATTAATAATTAGTCACATGATGTAGGCCCGTTAATCATTTGAAGTGAAGATTTTGTTGATGCCTCTAGAATTGGAATTGCCAGCACAGCAGTTACATTTTATGTGGTTTATGGAATCTACCTTTTTACCTTTTTTACCCAAAAACAGGAAGTACCATGAGGTGTTTGCAGCTTGAAGGTAAGAGCAAGACTATTTTACTAGAGAAATAATATTTTTATAATTATTTTGTGACAATTTTTTCTTTTATTAAATGGGTTTAATAGGTAATTCTGAGGTTTGAGTATTTTAGATTATGATTAATTGTATATTAACTGCTGTTGATTTTGGTGAATTTCGTGCTTTTTTTATTGATTAAATTAAGCATTTTAAACCTTGATCAAATTGCATTTTCTTCATGTCAAAATTCATGTTTTATTATAATTAATTGATACATTTGTGAATTTGGTTTTCGTGTTAATACGTACTTTTCATTGTAAATTTATGAGTGTTCACAATTTGTCACACAAATGGTTGTTCAAATAACACACCTTATTTTACAAATACATTCGGTTAACAATTAAGAAATACATTTTAAAAAATAATTTATATGTATAATTTAAATTGTTTATACACACATTCAATTAAATCATAAGAAATCTGCATTTCCTAAGTTTGTTTCTAAAACATCTCCATAAAATTTATGTGGTATAATTTTGTTGAATACATATTTAAAAAAATTTTACATTATAAATTTATAAATTAAATAATGTCCTTAAAAAAATACAGTTTTGGTTCCTCTATTTTGATAAAACCATAATTTTAGTCTCTTATTTTTAATTAAAAAATTTTGATCTCCAATTTTTTTTTTTTTTGACAAACAATTTTTTTTTTTTTACCAACTTATGATTTTGAACATTTAATTTGATGGCGTGGTAATATAATAGTGACATTGAAATGAAAAGGAAACAAAGGACTAATTGCGGAAAGTCTTAAAGAACGGGTGTTGTTAAATTTAATGGGGAGCAAGCTTGTAACACCAACACGTCATCAAATTATAGTCAAAATCATGGATTGAAAAAAGAATCAAAATGTAGGACAAATATTGCTCAATAAGAAATATAGGATCATTGTACAAAAAAAAAATACAGGATCAAAATTGTAGCTTTACTAAAATAGAGGATGCATTTAAGGGTAAATCAAATCATACATTTAAGCGTTTATTTGTTTTTTTTTTTTAGGAAACGCTTGGAATTCAAGAGTAAATATAAATGTATAGAAATAAATAGTTAAATATAAGATACGGATCCTAACTCATATTGCTCTTAAACTATGATAGTTAGATACTGTTGTTGGGAGACATGAATTGTGCTCTCAACTTAATATAACTAGTTGGTGTGCAACGACAGTAGAGGATGGAAGGTTGAGATGGATCTAGTTGTTTTCAAATATTGGTGAAAATGGGTGTGTGATTGGATCTTCTTGTCTTCAACCTAACAACATCAATCAAATACTTAAAATCTTATTATATATTGGGAATATTTAATTTTCATTCAACTTTTAAATCAAGTTATTATGAGAAAATAAGTGCTTCAAACACGCATATAATACCGCACTTTCAGCTCGATAAAAACAACAAAAATGAGTGAGTTAATAGTCAAATCAAATCTGTCTATGTGTGTGGGACTTACTGAATTATTGGCTCCCAGCCCACTTTCACATGTGCCACGTATCCAGCTCAATGACCCAAATTAACACACAAAAACAAACTAGTAATTAAAACCTCTAAAAAAAATACTAGTTATTAAAACTTTAATATATAAAATGTGTTGAATCTAAATTATCAAAGGTTATATATAACAGTGGGGGGACTAAACATGATTAGATAGTTTTTCCTTAAAAAAAGAAACATAATTTAGTTTTCTAAGGGACATAAAATAAATTTAATCTTAAAATAATGATAACTTTGTCAATAAAGTATATTAGGAGAAAAATTTGTGTCTCATGTGTGGTCTCTCATGTGTGATATATTCAATCCTTTATTTTAGTAATACGTTCCTTATGCATTCTTTGTGATAATTTGTGATAAAAGTACATTGAAATGTAAAGCACGGAATAATTCATGATAACTTCACGTTCTTTATGTAACTAACCAAAAGCTTGCGAGTGAATATTTCATGGTTGTTATAAGAAGAACTTTTTTTTAGCAAATAAAAAGAACTTTTAAAAAAAGAACTTTAAAAGGTTATTTTTAATAAAATTTGAATTTACAAATTTTACGATCTTCGTCTGTTCTCATAATTGATTCTCCCATTTTATAATCATCTAGTTTTGATCTCTCGATCATGTCTTTTGATTCTAAAATGGTAACATATTATGTTTTAAACAACATTGCATACAATACAATGTTCTTGAATGATCAACACATGAGATTACAAGAAATTTATTAAAAACTTCATGTTCAACTTCAAAAATTGTTCATTTTTATAATTTCATTAAGGGTAATGCTAACTAATGTCAATTAGGCCAAGAAATAACAATAACAAATTTTCTATTTAAAAAAGCTTTTTTTTATAATTTTAAAAGATTGATTATAGAAGTTATAAGATATTTTTATTATATTTGATTCTTTAACATTGCTCCTTCCACACTTGTTAGTATTTTTCATTAATTAATAACATGTAAATATTTAATTTGGTAACATAATTATATTATATGGTAGGTCATTTAAAACCTATCGTATCACATTTTTTATGTCTATATACCTAACAAATAGACCAAAGTCCAAAATTAAATGATATTAAACCAAAAAATTAGGTTGACCTGAGACTTTGGAGTATACTTATTCTTAAGGTCTTAGGTTCGATTCTTTTAATGTTAATTTATGTGAGTTAATTTAATTTATTTGAAGAAAAGGGTATTAAAATAATAATTAAATTTACAATTTAGCAATATAATCTATCAATCAATATAATAAAAAAATGAGGATATTATCAAACTAAAGTGAGTCAATAGTGAATAGTGTGTTTGTGGAGAAGGACACATAAGGAAGGAGAGGTGTTTGGTTTGGTCAAATTGCAGCCTTATGGTACCCACGTGCGCCTCCCTTATCTTAAACCCCACCACGTACTTTTGATTCTTTTTTAGTCACAGCATGTCCCATCTTGTCTTGTGGTCCATTTCTATTTTTGATACATCCCCTCACCTCATTTTAAATCCTCATCTCATCCCAATCTCTCTTCTCTCTTTAATAATACCATAACCATAATTCATAAGTGAAAAGATGTTGCACACATTTTGTCAATTTATATTGGTAAGTTGAATTTATTTTATTTTTTATATAAATATATCATGTTTAAACTTTATCTTATAATTTTGAGAAGAAAATTATAGATTAATTTTATGTGTGTTATACTTCTTCTGTCCAACAATAATAGTACTAGCATTTATTAAAAAAATCATAATAAATGAAAGATGGATAATTGCAATTTTACTAAATAATCATTCTTGTGTCGGTCATGAGATAAGTAAAGCTTGACAAAAAATTGTTTCATTTAAAAATCAAATTCAGGTTCTCTAGAATGATTCGTCATCTAAAAAAACTCATTAACAACTTAAACTTAATCATTTAGTTAATCATTGTTGTGTTCTTATTATTATTATAAAAGAGTTTCTATGATGCTATCTAAAAAAACGGATTTATGTCCATCACTTTTGAGAAAAACATTTAAAATCACTTCTTTTTGAAAAAAAAAATTGAAGGAAAACTAATAATGAATTATAATAACACTAACTATCTTTTTTCTCTTAAAATCATTTTTAATTTTTTTAATATTTAATAAAAAAATCTTTGAAAACTTTCTTATTTGATAAAATAATATTTATGGTGTTAAATACAAAACTTTAATTTATACATAATTTTTATTTATTTAACCATACTGTGCGCACTAAATTCAAAAAATAAATGTTAAAAATGATTTTATGAGCAATCGAAAAGGTAGTTAGTGTTTATTCAAAAAAGAGGTGGTTAGTGATATTTTATTTTATTCTTAGATTTTCTTTGTGAAATTTTAAAAATATAATATTTAAATTGATTTTTAGTTCATTTTCTAAAATGATGGTTGCAAAACCGACGAATATGCAACAACATGGTAGAATTTTCCTTATTATAAAAAGAAAATAAAAAAAATGACTTAAGAGCGATGTGCGGAAAAAAAAAACTTATGAGGTATCCATAATTCTCAATATTTAGAAAGGGATATGGATACATCTCAATTTTTCACAAATCAATTTTGGTGGTCCTTTGTTCTTTTCTTACTCCCACAAATTGGAAAAGTTTTGTTTGTTTTTGGGCCCCGTCTCCCGTGCGCGACCTTCCTTGGTCATGTACGGTGCAAGACCAACTTTTTTTTATTTCGTACACGGTCGTGTATTAAAAAGCACGGACCGTGCTTTTTTTTTCTTTCTAGATTTTAATAAAAAAACCGTGCATTAAAAGCACGGACTGTGCAAAAAAGCACGGACCATGCTTTTTTTGTTGTTTTGTAAACGCACGGTCCGTGCTTTTCCTCTAACTTGGACCAAAGTTTTTTCAATAAAATTTTCTTGAATGCAACTAATTATTTTTCAATAAAACTAAGAATGTTCAACCTCTTGAATGCAACCTCTTGAAGCATATAATATATTTTGTGCATTATGCTATACTTTGTCAATTACTCTTATATTTTTCAATAAAACTAATTATTGTTATATATTTAGAAAACTAAAGTTTGTGTTTTTTTTAACAAAGTTTGTTTTCTTTTTTTAAAAAAAAAAACAAAATTTGTTTTTTGTTATCTTCAAATTTAAACAAAATTTTGTTACCTATAATAATGGTCCCATGAAGAGTTAATTCTATAAATAAGATGAATAGTAATTGTTAAAAATTTCAAGGCCAAAGTAAAAGAACACATTTGAGAGAAAAAATTTTAAAAGACTTCATGAATATTCAAAAGGAAGAAAGAGTAGACGACTTGTTGGAAATTGACTTAAAATAATTAAAGAGATGTGCACAATATTTAGAAAATTGACAATTTTTTGTTATGAGAGAGAGAGTGCTAAAAAATATAAATTTGTTGGAGAAAGAGATAGTAACTAACAATTGTTTATTATGAGAGAAAAATAAAATATTAAATTTATTGAAAAAGGAAAGTGTGTGCAAAAAAATGAGAAATTATTGGTGGATTAAAATGAGGGTATAATAGGAAGAAAATGTACAAAAATACACTTCGCTAATTTGATGCTAATATTCTAAAACGACACTTAAAAAGGAACGGATGGAGTATATTATGTGTTAAATAATGGACAAAACTTAGGTACAATTCTTTAGGTGTTTTTCGTATGGTTCTTAACTAAAAATACAATTTTTAGTTATTACAATAAGAACATTCATTCATGTTAATTTAACAACTTATGACCTAACATGTCGTTTTTGAACATTTTCATTCATGTTAATTTAACAACTTATGACCTAACAACTTAAGAAATAAACAAAAATAAACTTATGTTAGGTCATAAGTTGTTAAATTAACATGAATGAATGTTCTTATTGTAATAACTAAAAATTGTATTTTTAGTTAAGAACCATACGAAAAACACATAAAGAATTGTACCTAAGTTTTGTCCATTATTTAACACATAATATACTCCATCCGTTCCTTTTTAAGCGTCGTTTTAGAATATTAGCACCAAATTAGCGAAATGTATTTTTGCACATTTTCTTCCTATTATACCCTCATTTTAATCCACCAATAATTTCTTATTTTTTTGCACACACTTTCCTTTTCCAATAAATTTAATATTTTATTTTTCTCTCGTAATAAACAATTGTTAGTTAATATCTCTTTCTCCAACAAATTTATATTTTTTAGCACTCTCTCTCTCATAACAAAAAATTGTCAATTTTCTAAATATTGTGCACATCTCTTTAATTATTTTAAGTCAATTTCCAATAAGTCGTCTACTCTTTCTTCCTTTTGAATATTCATGGAGTCTTTTATTTTTTTCCTCTCAAATGTGTTCTTTTACTTTGGCCTTTAAATTTTTAACAATTACTACTCATCTTATTTATAGAATTTTAACTTTTCATGGGACCATTATTATAGGTAACAAAATTTTGTTTAAATTTGAAGATAACAAGAAACAAATTTTGTGTTTTTTTAAAAGAAAACAAACTTTGTTAAAAAAAACACAAACTTTAGTTTTCTAAATATATAACAATAATTAGTTTTATTGAAAAATATAAGAGTAATTGACAAAGTATGGCATAATGCACAAAATATATTATATGTTTCAAGAGGTTGCATTCAAGAGGTTGAGCATTCTTAGTTTTATTGAAAAAACTTTGGTCCAAGTTAGAGGAAAAGCACAGACCGTGCGTTTACAAAACAACAAAACAATAAAAAAAGCACGGTCCGTGCTTTTTTGCACAGTCCGTGCTTTTAATGCACGGTTTTTTATTAAAATCTAGAAAGAAAAAAAAAGCACGGTCCGTGCTTTTTAATACACGACCGTGCACGAAATTAAAAAAAAAAAGAAGTTGGTCTTGCACCGTACATGACCAATGAAGGTCGCGCACGGGAGACGGGGCCTTGTTTTTGAGTGTGTTATAGGTTTGTTGATCACGAGTCAAGTCAAGGATGATACTCCACAATAAGCTTCTTGCCTTTCAAGGCCATCAAGAGAAAAAGTGTGTTGAAGACGTATATGAGGATGTCAAATAATTAACCTCTCCATTGGCCTTATCACGTTTGGATTATCACGAGGGACCTCTCCTACATCATCAATCTTGCAAGCACTCTATCAAGGGAGTAAGTTCTTTGGTCAGGTAAAGTGTTTTCATTAGGAAGTCAAATGTGTTTGACTTTCCTTTGGAAACTATCTCTCTTACCTTTACTTTGGTTATCATAATTCATTTCTCATGTCGATTATGATGTTATTCATGTGTGTTTGTTGTCTTGTTAATTTTATATATATCTCCTTTCTTGCATGTTATACCTTCTCTATGCTTTACCTTACATGCTTACTTGTAATTCGATTGCAATTGTTTACATGTTATTTGTTTGAGGGTGTTTTATAAAATCTTATTTGTTCTAATGCACACAAAATGAACTGCATGGTCACTTGATTTTGTTTATGACATTATGCTTTGGGCATTTATTTTGTAATAATCATCTCTGTACCATCCTTTTTTACGTTGTTAAAGGGGGATATTACTATATTGTGATTGTTGTCTCGTCTATGACAAATTGTTTGTCTTGTTTATGTCCATGCTTATGTTTATTGGTATCCATGCTTACTAATATTGTTGTTTTTTTTTCATGCTTATTTTTCTTGGTTGCATACCTGCTTGTAGTCAATTGTGATTGCTTACTTGCTTGTTTCTACCTTTCACTATTATGTTCTATTTTGGTTACTATCTCTTTTTGACGTTGTCAAAGGGGGAAATTATGTTGATGAATACCTTCCTATATGCCTATATCTATGATCTATATGACCTATGCATGTATATTGCCATGTTTGTGTTGTTTGCTTGTTTGGTGTGCTTTCTTGTATGCGATGTTTCAGGGGGAGCTAAGCCCACATCATCAACATGTGTTTGACATCATCAAAAGGGGGAGAATGAAGATGAAGTTGCTTTTATTTATAGGTTTGTGTTTTGATGATGTTTATTAGCTTGGTTTATTTGATGATGTTTTTATGATTGATTAGTTTTAACTTAGAAACATGTTAAAGCACCTAGTAATCTTTGTCTCATTGTGTCATGTGATCCCTAGTTGTCTTGTGTGTTGTTGTGTTTAGAAATCTTCATCTTTAGTGGCCAAAACCTTGTTTCTAGATCTTTGGTTCGTATTAATTTTTCTTGATTCGTATCAATCTTAGTTTGAATCGTATCATGGAATGTTTCTGCCTTTGATTCGAATCATGATTCTTTGAATCATATCAATCATGATTTCTTGATTCGTATCATTCAATGTCTCTGGTCTTGTTTTTTTGTCTCTTTGATTCGTATCAATCTTCATATGGAAACTTTTGATTTGTATCAAATATTTTTGATTCGTATTAAATTCTGGAAGCATCAGATTTTCCTTTTTCACATGTCTGAATCGAATTAGACTTTTACTGAATCGACTCACTGCGTTGTTTTTGCCAAAAATCTTGCACATGTCACTCCTCCCTATATATAGCAACACCCATACTCCATCCAAATCACTGAATCAATTACATCTATTCTCTCTCGGGTCTTCCTAGCTCATTGTTCATCCTGTTCTTCAGATTAAACACTTTTCTAAGAATCATTGTGTTTCATTGAGTCATAGATTGCTAGAGTGCTATAGGGATTGTAAGTTGATTACTTTCAAGGATATTGGTTGGGAATCAAGGATCCGAAGTGAATTGATTGATTTCATTACACCTCCAAGGGTTGGGGGTTCTTTCTAATTGTTCTTGTGTTCAAGGAGATCCACTCACCGAACGGAGCATCGAAGAGTTCAAGTCAAGAGCTTGAAGGGTTGCACGGGTGTTTGAGGATTCGAAGATACAAGAAGCACCAATTTCAAGGGGTACTTGAAGATTGGGGTTGGGATTGCATAAGGGTTGAAAAACTAGGGTAGTTTGAAGGAACTCTTGTAATCTTTTGTAATTCAACAATCAAATCATAGGGGAGGTCCTTGGTGGAGACGTTTTCCACCAAGAAGAGTAGACGTACCCCGAAGTGAGGACTAAAGGGGAAACTACTATAAAAATCTGGTGTTATCTCTCTCTTTCCCTTACTCTTTTAATTTCGTTTAAATTTGTATATAAATTGAGTTAGTTGAATATTGATTGAATTGTGTGTGATCAATTTTATCTTAAGCATTGGTTTGAATCCTTGAATCAAACCTTTTCAAAACATACTTGATCACATTGTTATTAAGTCTCAATTAACTAGTTAATATCTTTGTGTTTTCATTAGTGTAGTGTGTTTTATTGTGGTTAGGTTTGGTTTGATTTGTCTAATTTTGCAACTTGTAACTTTATCAATATTAGATTGTATTGTGATTTACTTTAATTGAATCTCTCAATTCAATTTGTAACTCCTTTTGCACAGTCTTTATAATTTTTGTCGTTATTTTACGCTTCAAGTTATTTCGAATATTCATTCGTTTTAAATCGATTTCACTACGTTTTCGTCGATTTTTTTAAGGATTTTAAAACTCGTTATTCACCCCCCCTCTAGCGAATACCTCGTTGCCATATAGACCAACAGTTTGAGAATGATAAATAATTTGATGATAAATTAGAGTATATTTTTAGATAATGATAAATTAATACTTATGATTAATATATTTTTTATTTTAAGAATGTTATAACAATATAAGTTAAATTTGACTAATTCATATAAATCCCGCTCCTCCGAGTTCTCTCAAATGAGGAGAATTTTGTTTTATGAAATAAAACAAACCCTCATTAGCCCTCCTCTCCCAATTTCCTCTATTTTTTCCACTTCCTCCTTCCTTTTTTTCAAAACCCTCCCCCCTTTTCCCCTCCAAACTCGCAAACAAAAACAAAGCCTTAGAGTTTACAATTGCAATCACTAATCTAATTGTCTCAATTTTAAGTACAGGAGCAAAGACTTCAATTTAGTTTAGACTAAACCTTTGTAAGTTGCCTTTTGCCTTTAACCTTGAGTTGTATTTAACTATTGATCCATCTGAATTCAAATTCAGTTTATACACCCACTTGACAATAATTTGATGCATATTTGGTGTCAACATAGTCAAGTTCCAAGTTTGATTTTTCTCAATGGACTTCAATTCTTCCTCCATAGCATTCCTACAAGAATTCTCCTTCATCGCTTCTTCAAAATTTATTGGTTAATCGTTTGAAAACAATGCAAAATGCATCAAATCCCGATTAATAGCATTATCAGAAAACAGTTCACAATCCTGAAGTCTTGCTAGTAATTATCTATTTCTTTTCTTTTGATATTTGTTTTACTCAATGATAAACTCAACTTTAATTACCTTATTACCAAAAAGATGGTTACTACAAGCTGTATAAATCATTTAAATGCTAACCAACCAAATGACATGAAAACATTATTTTGCCTTCGCACAGGGAACTTGTAAAACACAAAATTGGTGTAAATAAACACTTGCACTATTTTATAGAACACGAGAGACGCCTAGCCAATTCAGAATCACACACCAAATTTTACAAGTATGATAAAATATTGACTTAAAAACAGGGGTAGTTTAGTCTATTTATAAATTGCCTATAAATAGAGTTTTTTTACCTTATTGTTTGGTATCACCAAAAGAGATAATTTGAGGGAAACTTATATAATAGCTAAGGTTTGAGAGCTTTCGGGTGAGTAACTGGGGTTGAAAAACATATTCTAAATATCTAGTGTAGAGAGATTCCATTAGAGGAAGGATTCAAGCTTGCTCTCTTATCTTTTTGAGAGATCTTGTGGGTTGAGAGAAGGAACACAAAGAGGCACAAATTAGAGTTTATTGTTGAAGCAAATTTATTGTAACTTTTTAATATCTCTTGTAATGACTCATTGATAATGGATTTAAGAGTTGTTCTCTCCTCCTTACATAGCTGAATTTGGCCGAACATGGAAAATAATTTTGGTATGCTTGTTCATTTATTTTCTTTATCTTTGTTCACTGCTTTGATAGTGGCTTTGCTATACACTTAGGTTGCTATATATGTTCTTGGTTGAATATTATTGCTTGGACTGTTCGATTGTTTGGTTGCCGTTATTATTTCCTCAACATATTGTTTTGTTGGTTTTGCACAATGGTTCAAATTCACTACAAGTGACCCCATTGTGGAATGCCAGAACAAATTCTTCAAGTGAGCACCGTAGATACTAAGTAGTACATCAAGAAGATGAAGCAACGATTCAATCGAAGTGATTAGATGCTTTGAAAGGGGAATATTTTATGTCATCAACCTAACATAATCAGAGAAGATTGAGATGAAAGATAAGGCAGGTATTGGTATTATCTTGTGAATTAGAGATAAAGTGTTAATAGAGGTCGTGAAGGAAAAGACTGGGAAAGTAATGTGGATACTCAAGTGCCTAAAGGGCTTGGAGAAGTTGTTAAGAAGACTTAACATCAGCCTTCAGAGGCAGTGCTAAGAATTCTTAACATCATCCTAGAGAGTCGGTGGTAAAACTACCCAGCCTTAGTTTGGAGAGGTGGTGGTAAGAATATTCAACCCCTAATATAAAAAAATATATTCAACCCCAACATGGAGATGCAGTGCTAGGAATTCTCAACATCAATTTGGAGAGGCATCAGTAACAATGCTCATCATCAATCTAAAGAGACAATGTTAAAAATACTCGATGGTAGTGGTGAGAGAAGCAAAGTGGTTGATGTTAAATTGACATCATCACTGTTTTTAAGTTAAGGTGGAGAATTTTGGTAAAATGTTGACTTAAAAATAAGGGTAGTTTATTCTATTTATATAAACTGCCTATAAATAGAGTATTTCACCTCAATGATTGATATCACCAAAAGATGGACCTTTTAGGGAAACTTAAGGGCAAAAGTTGAGATTTTTTGCGTGAGAAACACATTCTAAACATTGTGGGTAGAAACATTTCATTAGAGGAAGGGTTCAAACTTTCTCTCTTGTCTTCCTGAGAGATCTGCTTGTGGGTTGAGAAAAAGAACACAAAAGAGTAGAAACTAGAGTATATTGTTGAAGTTTATTTCTTGTAACTTCTTTGTATCTTTTGTAAAGATTTATTTATAATGGATTGAAGAATTGTTCTCTCCTCCAAACGTAGGTCAATTTGGACCGAATTGACAAATAATTTAGTGTTTTGTTCCTCTATTCTCTTTATCCTTGTTCTTTACTTTGATTGCATATTTACTATTCACTTGGGTTGCTAGTTTTTTTTTTCTTGGTTGAATATTGTAGTTTGAATTGTTTGCTTGTTGGCTATCATTATTATTTGCTCAACATATTTGCTTGTCGAATTCACAACACCGTATATGACACAGTCAAAGAAAAGGTGGTTTAATTTAATATTGATATGTTAAATTCAGAAAATAAAACTTATCCTATAGGCTGTTAGTATATGTCTAGAATGTAGCCTATGACTGTTGCAAGAATTAAATCCTTAATTCATTTACTTACTCTTTGTATTCCCTCAAATTTTGTTAGACAACGAAGATATTTTGTTTGACAAAAATGGGAAGGTAGAAGCACGAAGACAAAACCTAACATAAAATTGCAAGTTTAGAAATTTTTTAAAAATAAATTAGGTGTGTTGTTGTTGAATAAGGCACAAACTATTTTTTAGTGAGTTGGTGGTTTAAAACACCTAACAGAATGACATTCCCTGCAACTATTGCCTTACACAATAACAATGATTAATTCTGGTTAACATGATTAATGATTAACTAAAGAGTGATATTACTTTAAAATAAAATAAAAGAGTGATATTAGAATCCTGGATGTTTGCTATAGATTCTCTTTTCGTTGTTAAAATATAGCCGCGTATATTTTCATTCAACCGTTTGAGATCGATGTACAGCATTAAACCAACTAAATCTAAAATGTTATAATATATGTTAAGATTTATTTATAATAATTTCGTCATAACCAGGATATGATGCAATATTGTAATTTATGACAAAGTCACAATTAAAAAATTTCAAAAATCGACCGAGATTGGACCTCACGGAAGGAGCTAGACAGACACAATTTTGCGAACTTAAGTTTGAATTGTAGCTGAGAATAGGATTTCCTCCAATGAATTTTTTTTTTTGGTTACACTCCAATGAAAAAAATTTAAGATTACAAAAAATTTCCATTAACACATTTATATTCTTACTTTCCTAGTTAGACTCTATACAATTACGAAATTATGCATATACTACATTCAAATAAAGAACGAATAGCCACCCACATACTTTGATAAATCTGATTCATAATCAGATATGGATTGTTCAATTTTGTTATAATTGCTAACACCGCATATAAGTTACATGTCTTCTTTTTAAGGATGTTACATGACTTATATAGTTAATGTTTTTTTAACGAATAATTATATATTTAATGTAGAATAAAAGTTAAACCACTCACAATTGCACCGAACAATAATGAACAAAGTTATTTGGGTGTGAAATGCATTACTTTTTTTTTTACAAGTGTGTGAAATGCATTACTAAAAAGGTTAAATATGTTTTTCGTCTCTATAAAATTGGGAACTTCTAAGTTTAGTACTTACTTAATTTTAATAGGCTTTTTAGTCCCTATATAAAAAATTTACTTATAATTTTAGTCCCTGCTAAAACAAAGTTTGTTTAATTATCCTTAAACTCTTAAATTTTTGAACGATTTTTTTGAGACAAGTTTAGGACACTATGAAAGGTTCATTTACAAAAATTTAGAATTTTTTAACATGAAACGAATTAAATATGAATTTTTTAAACCTACAAAAGTTAAAGATAAAAGTAACAAAATCTGGACGTAGAAATCAAATTTTGCGATAATTTTTTGTGGAGGAACTTTTAGTAATGTTCTTAACCCGTCTGCAAAAAATTGTTCAAAAACTTAAGAGTTTAAGGATAAATTAAACAAATTTGAATTGAGTAGCGACTAATACTGAGTGCCGAAATTTTTTTTAGGGATTAAAAAAACTATTAAAATTAAGTAAGGACTAAACTTAAAAGGTCCCAATTTTATAGGGACCAAAAACATATTTAACCCTACTAAAAATTCAAAGGAAAATGTTAACAAGTGTTCTTTAGGGCATTCTTTAAATATTCAAAAGTAGTAAATTTCATATTGAAAATTGCGTAATTATGTCTTTTATATATGTTTGATTTGTATTTTCAAAATATTTTTTTTTTAGATTCTTTAAACAATACCCTTAAGATACTCGTTAACCAGACCCAAATTCAAAACTCAAAAAAGTCGTTATAGATGTGGTGACACCATAAATTTAAAAGCAAGTCCTATGATTGCATTGACTTAGTTCTTCCACAAGGAACAAGCCAAATGTGCAGAAACAATGTGAGCTTTGCAGTTCGTCACTGTCAGAGCCAGATTACTGAAGTTGTTTATGTCCCCCACCCCCCCACCCCCCACCCCATTTGTATATAGATCAGAACAACAATGCCAGCATCAGTCTTTGGCCCAAAAGGCACTGAGATATAATTCATTGTGATTTGGACTGTCTCATCATAGATGACCCACAATTTGCTCACACATGAGAAAGTGTATGTCCCCCATTTTACAATGAAACATTGCACACTAATAATAAAGTAGAATCCAAAATTATTAAAGAAATAAAGTAGAATCAAAAGTATTATACTTTTAAAAATTTGATCACACAAGTTTTAATAAAATTTTATTGTATGTGTTTCCTTAACTTATATCTCAGGGATATTTGTTAGCATTTTCCTTGTTTTTTCTGTAGGATTAAAAAAAGACAAGATTATTTTGGCATAGACTAGATAAATTGTTATGGTCTCTACTAATATATAAATAATAGCAAAGCTAGCATTAGTTTTGGTAATTTTGACTCTTTATAATAAACATGTTTATTGGGGCACCCTTCACTACCAGTAGAAAGTAACACTATCATGCTACCCTTGAAAATGAAAACATGTTTTTGGGTCACTAAATTAGCTGTCTCTCTCGAAGACAAGTTTCAATTTCATGACCTGCAAGGCTGGAGGACACTCTTAACGTTCATGAATCTGTCAACACCTGATTTTAAAACATAGTAATATACATACACAATGCATTAATTTGTCTATGGGACCAACACATGTATCTTTTAAAACATAGTAATATACATACACAATGTATACGTTACTTTCAAAGTCGGTAACACAAGTCAAGTCCACATTCCAATATTTGAGTACCTGGATGAAACATACTATGACTCTACAACTTCATCATACAAAAAGAAAGCATTGATTACAGCTTGGTTTTGATCAAATGTATGAAACCACTACTTCACAAAAGTTGTAACAATTTACATAACCCTTTGATTTCAACATTGCTATTTATCAAAAGATGCAGTTGCAGAAGGCATTACTTCTCATCTTAGGGCAATATAGCTATCATGTGAGCTGAATTCCTATAAGGAAAATAAATGCATCACAGATAGTAAAACTTTTGTGTGTGACAAAACTAAAATGAATTTAACGTAATGGAAGATCATTGAGAGCATAGGAAAATACCAGTTGACTTAATCGAATGTCGGAAGATTCTGTGTCAAGCTCTACTTTGCCAGTGTGGTCAAGATTTTTGCACTCTTCCATGTCTTTCTTCAACTGCTCTGGTCCTAGATGATCATGTGTCGAAAGACTAGGCTGGTTCTTTTGTTCGTCATTTTCCCTGTGCCTTTCCGGAGACTGGCTTTGAAAGAAATCTTCGAACGAAGAAAATGTTTCCGGAAGTTGATTTGAATCCAAAAGATTCAGCGGCAGGTCAATGTTATCCATCTCTTCATTAATTTTAGTTTCTCCCGTCGACGGGTCAATTTTTGGAAGCTCTTCACAGTCATCCTGACTATTAAGTAGCCATTCTTCTAACCGAGGAAGATTTTGTAGAAACTGGCGTAGAAGACAAACAAAAAACAAAATTATCAACTTAGGCTATTTTTATATTTCCACAAACCAAAACTATTAAAATTAATATCATAAGAATCTTGAATCATTCCCATTCTGAATTGGTGTTAGAAAATAATGAATTAAGAATTAGAACCCTAGTCTCAAGATAAGCTATTACTCCTAATTCATTTTACACAAGAAAACTAGATTTTTGGTGTCACAGAAAGAAAATCACAAAAAAATATTTCATGTCAGATTAAGACCAACCAATAAGAAAGCAAAAGAATGGTTGCATTTTTTATTTTTCATCATGTGATAGACCCTCTTCCAAAAACAAAACAAAGCAAAACATAAAAGAAAATATTGGTGGCAGATGATAACTGGAAAAAAACATTTTAAGTTTGAGAAGAAAATGAAGTTAAAAGTTTTACCTGAGGAATAGGGTGAGTTTCTTGTTCTTGGTCTACAAAATTGGGAGTGATAAGAGGAGGTTCAGTGGTCACAAAATTAGGAGTGACAAGATCAACATTCGCAATAGTTGCTTCCGCGGTTTCAGGAACATCATGATCATCTTTTTCTCCCAATTTAGCTTGCTGCTGCTGGTAAAATACTTTGGATATAACATAGTTCCCTTCCCTTTCATCCTCTTCTGTTCCAAGATGATACTGATGCATAACCCAGTTAGTTTTTTCACCTTTTCCTCCATTATCTGGAAACATATAAAGAACCATAATCTTTTTGCAGCCTTTCTGAACTCCGTTCAAGAGGATAGGTTTAGTCTTTCCAGTCTTGTGCCAGCGGACATAAGCAAACTCTTGACCACATATTTTTCGCCGCTTTCGACTTCCAGTATTATAAGCTTTAACTGCTCTATGGAAAAAGTGTGAAACAATTCCATCTTGTGAAACACCTACATTATTTAATCATATAGCTTATTATATTGATCAAAATAATAATAATCAAGCATTCAAATTTGAATAAAGCTTAGATTATCCACCTGGTAAATGCTGAGGATGAGTATAACAAATGCCATCATTCACATGAAGAGTAGTGATAAATGCATCGATGAAAGGGTGGGGTTTTGAACTTCCTTCACCAACTTTTGCAAGCAAGTGCCATATTATCTCTTGATCAGATGGATCAAATTTAACACCTTTAGGAAGTCCAGGCCACTCTTGTGTTACCTAACAACAGAAATTATTCAAATATCAGAATATATATATATAAGTGCGATACTTTAGGACTTAATTAAATAAAAATGCTAATAAATTTTTTAAAAAACGCTTCTGTGACTCCAGATTTAAGCTAAGAACAAAGATCAAAATTGGAAGATACAATAAGAACCAAGGATCAAAATTGGAAATTTGATGACATAATATTGTGTAATAATAACCATGCTACAATGTCATGTATTTGGTTTTGGTTCAAAGACGAATCAATTACCTCTAAATCATTCGCAATGATTTGGTCTATCCTTTTTCTTCGTCACTCTTTACCTCTATCTATTGCCCTATCATTTATTTGGTCTACTGTTCTTACTAGCTAGTATTTCTACAGATCTTCTCCATAGCCCAAATCACATAGGAACAAATTCTCTATCGTGTATTACATCTACGTAAATCTATTGGGAAAAATGTTGATAAGCCCATTTAGAAAAAGAAGAAGGGTTGTTGCAGTTATATCGATATTAGGGTTGTTGCACTATTATAAAAATAATAATGTTAGGGTTTGCACTTATTTTACTTAGAAGTTAGAAGCAAGGCTAGGAACACAGATTTTTATATATATAGGCATGGATAGCAGTTGATATTATTAGTGAATAGTTTTCTGATTGTATTTTTAAGAGAAGAGAACTAAACTGGGGCTTAAGACTGTGACTAGATTTTGAGAGAAGAGAACTCTATTGGGGCTCAAGAATGTGATTGGAGTTGCAAAATTACAATTATCGTTTAATTCCATAGTTCTTGTGAAGCACAGACACCTCTAAAATTATATGTAATGTGGGAAATTGGATTTCCCACAGTTAGAGAAGGACGTTGTGTTTAATAAGGGTCGTCCGATCTCAAATGAGTGACTAAGATTGTTTTATCTTGTGAAACCGTATTTGAAACTTGGACCGTCTAAATTCAAATTTACTGTTGAGATCTGCTACAAAATGAAATATCTATAGTAGGGAATTCAAGTCCTTTGTCACAGTGTCTGACATGGGTCTGTCCGACAATCGTACGACACATGTCGGACAACTCAGACAATTGTATAAAAAATTGTTTTTTCCTTTGCAACATTCTGTAGATCTAACACATGTATGTCACTCATATGACACGTATCGAACAACTCAGGCAAGCAGTCCAATTTTTTTAATTTTTTTTCTTTGTTTCGATTGACCATAGACGCTCCTTAGACACATCTACAAGGATTAAAGATGTGTCAAAACAATGATGATCAATGAGGGTTTAAAAACACTAAGTTTCATTACAACATCTTTATCTTTTTCAATAGTAGATGGATAAATAAAGATCAAATACTATCGTATTTTGTTTTAATGAAAAAAATTGGTCAACTTAAATACACATGTTTGTGCTTCATTTGTTATCCATAATAGTGTCCTAATTTTTTGTGCATCTCTTGACTCTAACCTTTGTCCAACCTGACGAATACCATCGACCAGAATGGACTGAAGAGTGGATAACTTAGAGAGGCAGGTAGAATTGGTGTGTAGTGTAATTAAGCCTATGGGAGGAGTTTCTTAGATTCAATTTTTGACCATGAACAATATCTTAGGAGTTAGGACAATGGGGTAGAATGTAGAAGAAATTTAAAGGAATTTTGATGGAATGAAGAAATAGATTTAGAGCTTGGATGAAATATGTGATTTGTTAAATGAATATGGACGAAGCATTTGAACATTATCCATGAAATAAACCTTACACGCACAAATACAATATCTAGACAGAACAAAATGTTCTATTCCGGTGAAATACGATTTAAAACAAAAAAATTTGAATTTAAAAATATACATACATGAGTGTTGTCAATAACATGTTGACAAGTAGGGCAAGTGCTGGTAGGGTTACTTTCCAATATAACTTTTGCGGTCGTTCCGGATGCACACCTTATTGCGGTTGCAAGTGTACTTTTGTCCACCAACCACGATGGTCTGCATATACAAGAAAATATTTTATATCACATTACAACATAAACTTTGACAATCAAATGATCCAAAAACAGTGAACGTGTTGGAGGTTGCAATAGGCCTCCTCACACTTGGGCCCAATGGGCCTGAAGGGTGGATGATGTGGGAGGGGGCCAAGAACAACGAATGTGTTGGAGGTTGCAATGAAGGCAATCCAAATCCCCCAATTAAGCGGCTAGGGCCGGATCACAATGAAGGCGAAATTTCAACCACATTTAGGTCCAATGGATCAGAAGCGTGGATGATGTGGGAAGCCCGACAACATACCTATGATAGGCTATCATACCATATAAAAAATTGGAATTGACCTAACTCAACCTTACAAAACTGACTTGTAAGGTGAGAGTTGTTTGTGCTTTATAAACATTACATATGTCATTTCTTGAACTGTGTAGCTTTAGTGAGTGTATTAGAAGTAGAACATGTTTAGATTAACTTTTAGAAAATCTCATAATCAAAAGGAATTATTGTAGTGAATTTCTTTCTCAAAAGTTGTTTTTATGTATGAATTAAAAAAATTGACATGACATTAATCAACACCAATTTTGAAGCGATTGTGGCCACGACATTGAGGTTTTTTCTATCTCTTCTAGGGTTTCAGAAAAAGTTTGCAAGCATAATCTAGGTTGTGACATCAAAGTTTTCAATTGCTCCACAACTACATCACAACTCCAACCTGGGTCAAAACATCTAGATTTTTTATGTCTCCACGACCACATTGCAACTACAATTGAGCCCCACTTAAGCTACATGTGGTCACAAACCTCTACAAAATGGAGGATCTCAACGCGATTGCAATTTAAAACCATGGTTTTTAGGACTTCACCATAACGATAATAGCAGTGATACCTAATTGACTACAATTTGTTCAGCATCAATGATCAAGATACAATCGTGAAGCGGTCATAATTTAAACTTTGATCTCTCCTTGATCGCATCACAATTGCAATTGTAGCCACACATACCTAATTGACTGTAATTTGCCCAATATGAGGAATCACAACACAATCATGATGGGAATACAATTTAAAACCTCGATCTTGGTGGTTGCATGCTAACCACAGCTGCACTTGTATCATACCTTATTGACTTTAATTTTCTCACGGACCAGGATTGCAACACAATTGTGACATAACCACGATTTACAACCTTGATCTTTCTAGTCACATTGCAACCACAATTGAATCTGCGTCGTACCTAATTGGCTACGTTTTGCTCAAGATTAAGGATCACAAATCCTGACAAACTCGATTTTAAACCTTGACCTCTATGGTTGCGTCACGACCGTAATTGCAACTGTGTCATACCTAATTGACTACAATTTGCTCAGGATCAAGGATCACAACGCAATCATGACGCGATCACGATTTAAAACCTTGATCGACATGAGAAACTAAAGTGATATTACTCATCTACAACCATCTCAATCGAATTCTAAACTAGGGGAAAACAACTCCAAAATCAATTTGAAATTACAAAGGATGATCAACATGGTTCAATATTAATAAATCAAATAATTCTTAAAGTGCATTATAATCCACTATTAAACACATATGATGAAGAATATGGAAAAAAAAATACTTTCAATGGTGACCTTCCATTTAATTTTTTACAATAAATAACCATGAGCATAGCAAGCTGAAATCCAAAAAAATCAAGATATTTCCATGAAAGAAGCAAATTCCATTTTCGATAATGAAAAAAATTTACAGGACATTGTTGGTATTCTTCATATATGAAGCGTTAGTGGGAAAAATAAACCACTCTTGATACTGAAACAAGTAGGATAAAGAAAGAGACTTACCCAGCCATAAGGGAGACAAAGAAAGAGATGTTGGTAGTGCAATTCAGATGAGTGTGTATGAGAGAGAGAAGACCGTATGCTTATACTTCTTTTGACGTTGCTTCTCTTTTTTCTCCCTCTCAAACTTTCGTTTATTCAAAGAACAAGTGTCATGTCTCTGTCTTTTTTTACAAGTTTTAATCAAAATACTAATATTGATGAAAATAATATTTAAATGTGGATAATTAAATACACTATTATGATATATTTGAGGTGTCAACTTAGTGGTAAAAGTTTTGCCTTGTAATCTTAAGGTGCTGAGTTTGAAACCCCTGACTAGAAGACCACCGTAAAATGACCAGTATTGGTAATTTAATTAATAAAAATTCACTCCCTTCCCCATTTTTTATTTAAAATACACAATTAGGATTTAAAAAATAAAACTATCAATTCAATATTTTTCAAAAGGAATTCAATGAAAAATACTATTTTGATTGAATACCATTAGTTATATTTCTTATCTTGAATATGAATTGGGTTAGAAACCAACTTGATAGCATAAGAAAATAAAATACTTATTTATCTCTATAAATATTATTTAAAATATCAAAATTCAAATATAATAAAGTATGTATGGATAGAAAATAAAATAAAAAATAATTTGATATTATATCAAAAAAATTAAATTGATAAAAAATTATTGAAATTAAAATATTATTAAAAATAAAAAAAAAGAGTGTTATTTTAATTTTTTTAACAAATTAAATATGATTTTATTGTTTGGGTAGTTTTTTCTTTTATATATAATATATATCGTATCTTTTTTATTTTATCTAACCTATGTAATACAATTATTTATTTACTCGTGGTTTTTTTAAAATAAATTTGAAATTGTTTATTTAGTAATTTCAATGGATTTTAAAGAAAAAGAGATATAAAATTATTCAATTACTCATTTAATTTTTTCTAGTATTTTTTGTTAATTTATCTAATTCAAAGATACGAAAAATTAAATTAAAAAATATATATATGTAATTTTTTGACAAGGTTAATCTTGTCATTTGAATATGATACATATCTTACAAAGTTATAGTTAAAAACAAAATTGCTACATATTTAAACGTAAGAGTAGTAAATAACATTACCAAGTTTCTTATCTTGTTTGCACCAAACATTTGACATGATATAACGTCTATCATAACACTATCTTATCGTATTCTTATCCAGCACTTTATCCTATCATGTTTCTATTATATCATGTGCATCAAACAAACTCTAAGATCATCTCCAATGAGAGGGTCTCTTTATTTAAAGACTCGGTACCTGTGAGCTACCCACGTTGAGAAACAATGATTTTGGATAGTTATTGAGCATAAGGTCTCATTTAAGCACTTCAATTTTAAGTGGAGTCCACAATATTTTTCATTAAAATAATCATTACAATGTATGTGTGTTTTATTGATGAAACTTATTTAGAACTTTTGTTAGAGATGTTTGATTGAAGTGATTGAGTGCTAATTAAGCATTGTTATTAAAAAATTATAAATGAGTCATGTGTACATGTGTGACTCATTTAAATACTAAAAAGTAAGTGTCTCCATTATAGCTGCTCTAAATATTTATTACAATTTTGAAACATAAATTAGGAAATAATTAATTTAGACAACCTTTTTTAAATACGATGTGTATTATAGGCTCATACAACTCTAAATGCATAACTTTTGAATTGGTACGTAGTTGCTTACTGCCACCAAAATCGTTGTGAAAAACAAATATGTGAAATCAAGTCGAAGGAAAAATTAAATGGGAGGTTGGAACATAGATATGAGTAGGGGTGGGCTTGGTTCGGTTAACCATAAAAACCGAACCGAACCGAACCAAATTGTTGAAATGGTTCGGAATAACCGAACCGAACCGTTTAAGATTTGGAACTAACCAAACTGAACCAAAATTATGGTTCGGTTAACCGTTTCGTAACATAATAACCGAACCGAACCGAACCAAATTTAATATTTTGAATTTTTTAGTCCTTTTGCGAATTTAATTATTTTTTGTCCTTTTTTAATTCAATTGCATGATATTTTCCTTTCATTAGAATGATTAATACTGTTCATGTGCATAAAATGGTTCATGGTAATTGTTTGAACCTTAAACGGTTAACCGTTTTGTTACCTCTATATTTCAATCCATTTCAATCTTTTTTAATGTTATGACTCTCTCTTTGGAACCTACTAAGTTGCTGCAAGGCAAAATTTGTTGCTGTAACGTTTGATCTTTGTGAATGGACCATGCTGGATGGACACTTGATTTGTACTTTGAAACTTTGAAATTGTGATCAATGTAACATAATCATTCATAATACATTGTAAATGTGTTCATAAATCTAAATTTTAGACATGATTTTGTCTCAATACAATGAAGCAATTTCATTAATTCACTATCATTTCTTGTCTCAAGAAAACAAATAGCATGTCAAACTAAATTGCTAAAACTATAAATAACATTAAAACAAGACACTAGCAAAACAATTTAACACTGTATCAGCATCTTCATAATGTATATCTGCAAACTTCTCACAGCTTCTCTCACAGAAATTAGTGCCCAAGTTCAATGGACAAAGACATTCACATATCCGCAGCACCCACACCTGTCCAATTGAAAAATTATTGCAGTTACAGTAATGAAGAGTTTAACCACATACTTAGTTGCTTAAATAGTCCATAAAACCAGTAATCCATTGCAAGAATAAATAAAACAAAACTGATTTTCTCACTGTTTATTATGATTTATTTTTCTTATTAATTAGACTTTTATTATGTCAAAATTAGGAAGCTACTGTAGATGCAGGAATAGAACTTGATCAAATTAGGAAGCTTTACCCAACAGATCCAAATTCACTCTCTAAAATAAAAAAGGAAGAGAACTTGATCAAGAAAATGAAGCATCTCAGAAAGTATCCTCCAAAGGGCAGACTGAAGCATCTCAGAGAAAGAACAACAGAACCAGAAAATGCCTCTGAAATATCAACAGCTTCTGCAGACTTAAATTGCTCCAGTGAGACAACAACTGATATCCAAAAAATAAAACCCTGCCTGCTCTAAAGACTCCAAAACAAGTCCAACTTGTTCAGTGTACTGCTATATACTAACTTCAGATTATGACAGTTGGCATGTGTCAAATTTAACATATTGTTGGGAAAAAAATTCCCAAAACTTAAGTTCTCAATCTCAAACCCTCTAAACTGATCACCAAACACTGAAAATTGAGCACTAACAGATTGTAAGTGCAGGAAGCAATCTGATTCTCTGTTATTCAAATAATCCCAATTAGATTCAAGTCTACAATCATATCATATACTTCTTTATAGAAAGTGAAAACTAAAAAGTATATTTCTGTTAACTCAAGCCAACAATCATATCATATAAATACTGCAATCACATAAATATTTGGACCTGGAGGCCAATGAAGTGGTGAAAATTGCAACCTAAAACTTTTTCAGTACACAATCAACAAAAATTTTGAAATCACAGAAAGTATCACAAGGAAAATGGTATATAATATATAGATATTGGTATTTTTAATTTCATGCATGATAAATTTGAATATGGAATGACACTTTTACATTAACAAAAAGATAATTTTTGATGCAACAGTCAAAAGGAGAGTACAATAATCAAGAGCAGAACAATTCAATCATTTCACAAAAAAAGCAACAACCGATAGTTAATCAGAAGCAGAAAGAAACACATAAAGTAATCAATGCTGCAAATTGCATCCAATCTTATAGCCACTGTCTACTCGTGAAAAAACTCTTTTATAGATGCTTAAAGAATAGTTAGATGAGGGAGCTTCTAAAAAAGTTGAAGTGCAGCAGTTGATTTTAACTTATGCAGGAAGATATTGTTTAGAAGATTTATAGTTATTGTAAGACTAAACTTTTTTTCTCGTTAAATGCCTGTTGAAGTACTCCCCATGTACTTGACCAAGAATATCAAAATAAATAGTATTAGTTTACTGTTTTATATCTAACATATGACATAACACAGCAAAGAATATTTGTGTCTGCTTTACAAGTTTTGTAATGCAACAAACATGATAAACATATGAATCCAAGCTTTCACTGTTAATTACATTCCATACATGAGATATGAAGTTAAAACTGCATCAAGTGTAAAGATTGCTAAACCATTCAAAATTTTGACTTACGTGTGTCTCCGCTTCTAAACTTCTAAACTCCACTCTAAACTCCCAAATTTCTAGACCTTAAACTCCACTCTTAAATAAAGATTAATGTTACATCTCTATATTTATCACACAAATCACAAGATACTATGCAAGAGTTAGCAAATAAGGGTTCATCTTCTGCACATCCGTGTATGAAGTCTGGCTTGCAGCTACCAAATAGATCATCAGGATCAACCAGTGAGTAACTTTTTGGACACTGACATGTTGGCCTCTTATTTTCTCCCAAAGTGCAGTAGCTATTATATCCACAAACACCACTACCTAATTTAGGAAAATAATGACATATATTTTCAGGCTGAGACCACACTATAGTCCAACCTCCACTATCAGTTGAACTCTTTGGATGCTTAAGAAGTGTGAACACTCCATCACAATTAAGAGTTGCTCTAAGATAAAAATTAGTAGTGGAGACTTTACTCTCTTCTTTTGACACCTTGTATTTCTCATTGTTCTCTCTCAAGAGATACAAGTCCCCTGATCCGTCAAAGACCAATTGAGTTCCCACAGTTTCACTTTCATAGTAGTTTTCTACATTAACATAACCAGATGGTAAATTAATAGAATGCATAACAAGACTACCATTATTATTATCCCTTTAACACATCCTCCAAAAATAGCAGCAAAAACACTTCCTCACAAAATAATCCCTTTTGATTCTTACCACAAAGTTATCCAATAACATAGCAAAACAATCAATACAAGTTTTCAAAACAACCCATTGATCAACCAACAAATGCATAACATTTCAAAATAAAACAAACAACATATCTATGAGAAAAACGGGGAAGGACACAAAAATTGAAACTAAAAATTGAAAAATAGAAGAAACCCAGAAACTAAAACTAAACGAGAATGAAGATGAAGAGAAAGAAAAATATCTCAAACGATAAAAATGATCCAAGAAGAGGTGAATTTGATTGAAATTGAAATGAAATTAGGGATTAATTGAAAAGGAATTAGGGTTCATGATTTTTATGTGAAAAGGAATTAGGGTTTAGAAAAGAAATTGAAATCCATATTGAGTGATAAGTAATTGATATTTGAGTTGTAATGGTTCGGTTCAGTTCGGTTCATAACAATTAATTAAGTTTAATAACGGTTCGGTTCGGTTAATTAACTGTCTTCAAAATAATGGTTCGGTTCGATAACCAACATAATGGTTCAGATAATTTTAGTATGGTTCGGTTCGATTAACCGGTTCGATTTGGTTTTTGGTTATTTTTGCCCACCCCTAGATATGAGGATGTTGTGTTGGGTGTGTGGTAAAACTAGACGAGATAAGATTACATATGACAACATTGAAAAGAGAGTTGGGGTAGACATGTAGATAATAGGACATATCACTAGGCCATGGATGATCTAGGAAAACCATAAAAAAAACTATTAAGAAAGATTTAAAGATTGATAAATTGGATAGAAATATGGTATATGATAAAATACTATGATATCATTTGTTTCATATAACTGATTTTCTTAAGTGAGATAAGACTTAACTATTGTTGTATATTTTTTGTATGTTTGAGGTAGTTTGTAACCTCTAATTGTAAATATGGTGTTTTTTACGCTATGTGATGTTTTTCATTCTCAGGTTTCATCATCATTGATATAAATAATAGAAAAAAACTTATGTGCATATTCTTAGATGTTTTTTTGTATAGATCTTGACTAAATTCATCATGATTTTCTTAAAATCATAATTTTCTTAAAGTTTGTTATATTAAAAAAAGTGTATTTATTAGTTAAGAATCGTACGAAAAGTCACGAAGAAAATACACCTAATTTTTTTTCCTATTATTTATATCTAGTAATTGGGTGTCTTAGCTTTTGGCCTTTGAGTACTTCCTTGTTAGACAATACACTTCTTAGAGTTGGTTGGTGACTGAACAACCAATAAATAAATTAGGATGTGAAACACAACCATGCCGGATCACTTTTCCTACGACGTGCGGCAGAGGATTATAACTGACACTAACATTGGTAAAGAAATTAGGATTGTTATCTTGAGGAGAGATCTCACTTGTCATTTCCTACAATCACAAAGTAATTCAGTTGGAGGATAAGAACTTCGGTTTGGATTCAGTATCAGGAAAACAAACCAACAAAGCCACGGTCGAAAGTGGTACTATCTATGCCCCTATATAAATGACTATTTTGTCAAAATCACATAAATTAAGAAAGTTGATATTTGTATTAAAGTTGTTTGTAATTGTTCTGGATCGGCCAGAAGACCAACCAGACAGCGACATGTGGATGTAAACATCACCACTCCAAAGCGCGTCGCCTGAAGGCGCACACCAACAACAATGTGCACCACCGTAACATAGCGCGCCTCCGTGCATCAAATACCGTACATGTGTCCTCTAACCGTCCCTAATCAGACGCCACATATTCCGGAGGCAGTTATTCTCGTGTGCGCCTATATAAGGGTGAAGTAGCTTCACCCCCAAGGTACGATTCACTTTACACACACTTTTCACGCACTCTTTCTCGGTTCCATTACTGACTTGAGCGTTGGAGTGCTAACGTGCCTGCAGGCACCTTTCGTTCCACCGCTAAGACTCGTCGCCACTGTACCGGAGCACCTTCCGCCACCGTTGCCTCCATCGGTCCTCACCGGACAGATCATTTGGCGCTAGAAGGAGGGGATCGTTCGCTAACCGCCACGGTCTAACGATCTTCCACCGTAACCGTTTTCTGTTACGCGTTCCTCCGCCGTAACCGTTTTCAGTTACATGTTCCTCCACCGCAACGGTTGACAGTTACTGCTCCATCCACTGACGAAATGATCGGAACTCGTAGGCGAGCCACCACAAGTTGTTCCTCCGCGGTGCGAGAATCGTGCTCTACGATTCAAACTTTCCAAGATCGAACGACTCCAGTTCTTGAACCGGTGAATCAAGAAGAAAACATGAACGTTGTTGCTCTCGATGCAACGATCAATGCTCCTCCCTCTGCACCGATCGAAGCGGCGTTACTTCCCCCTCCAAGCGTAGAAGATGTTCCTCTCCCTCCGCTGAATCCTCCACAGCCAGAGACGAACAAACTCTTGGCGAACCTGGTAAACTTGCTCCAGCAACAAAATAACTGGCTCAAACGCGTGGAAGACAATCAGGAGAAGATTCCAATCGAGATAACTACACAAATCGAGGTTGCTCAGCGAAATCAACACCATGACACACCGACGGTGATAGACGATGTAATCTCCAACCCTGCGAACCGCCACAGAGGCGGCGGGAAACCTCCAGACGATTCGGACAAAGGAAGTAGCGGTCACTCCCCCCGCCGTCCTCGCCGCGAAAAGTCTCAGGGATGGCGCAAGGGGAAAGACTCTCTTCCGCACCAAAGCCACCGTAAGAGGAATATTTACTTCCCAAAGCGCCACCGCAAGAGCCACAAGAAAGGTCTGTTCACGATAAAGATAGCGGAGTATCCTATCCCCCGCGTTTTCGAGAAGCCGCCTAAGCTGGAGACGTACGATGGAACTATGGATTCGGACGAGCACGTGGAACACATAGACACTGTCCTCGACTACCACCAGGCTCGAGGAGCGGTGAAATGCAAGTTGTTCGTCCTGACGCCGAAGGGCGCCGCCATGATGTGGTTCAAAGGATTAGAGGACAACTCTATCGACTCGTGGAGGGAGTTGTGCAAGGAGTTCGCTTCTCCCTTCACTACGAGGTGGAAGCAACCAAAAACCATGGTCGCGTTCAACACTATCGTCCAAGAGAAGAAGGAGAGCTTGAGGGAGTACGTCGAACGATTTACACGGGCGGGCGTCAAGGTTCACGGCGCACAGGACAGCTTAAAGTGCTTCATCTTTGAAAATAACCTTCGCGACGATTACAAGTTCAAAGAAGAGTTGGGCCTTAGGGTGGCGAGAGACATGAGTGACCTGCTGATCACGTTTAGCCATACATCAATTACGAGGAGAAGAGGCTGGCAGAGGAAGCACTGAGAAACAAACAATCCGGCAAGGGTAGCGATGACAAGCGACGTAGAGATGGCGACAGGGCGAAGAGCCAACGCGCCCGCTTCACCAACTACACACCCCTGAACTCGTCACGAGAAACCATCCTCCACGAGTGCCTAAACACAGAGTTCAAAGAGGCAGGCATCAGACCACCCCAACCGCTGACGGAGTCCGCAAGGACGGACAGGTCAAAGTACTGTCGTCTCCACAAATGTAATGGCCACGACACCAATGACTGCTATCAACTCCGAGATGCGATTGAGGAGTTAATCAAGAAGGGAAAGTTGAACCGCCACACCAAGGACGTCCATCGAAAGGATGATAAGCGAAAGAGATATTCCCCGCACAAATCTTCCAGCCGTAGCGAATATCCGAAGAGAGGCCGCTCCCCAGAACAGGAGGGGTCGCCCCCCAGGAAGGTCATAAGCGTCGCAGACGGAGGAGCAAAGGGCCGCGACGGCTCGAGTGAGGACATAGAGAATTCCTTGGCGCCATCATGGGAGGATTCACTGCCCCCTAAAACGCCTCGAAAGGAACAACCAAACGGAAAGTGGCCGAACTGATGACAGTGCACCTTGCGGCACCAGTATCCAAGAATACCAAGACGAGACACATTTTGGGGTTCACTGACGAAGAGAAAGTTAACGGAGGCTCCAACGAGATCTTCCGGCTCGTCATCATTGCTGGAATTTGCGGCCATGACGTCGCCATATGTATGGTAGACAAAGGCAGCTTCGTCGACATTCTGTATCAAGACGCTTTTGAAAAGTTTGGCCTAAAGAGAGAAGACCTAAAGACCTAAGACGAAATCAAGCTTCAAGGCTTCAACGGAACGAGCACACGCTCGAGGGGTTATGTCAACTTGAACGTGACCTTTGGCGAAGGGAAGGGAGAACGCACAATAGAAATATCTTTCCTGGTAGTCCCCGTCATGTCGATGTACAACTGCATTCTGGGACGCCCTACCCTAGTTGCGCTCGACGCGGTGACTTCTACCGTTCACTTGAAGATGAAGTATCATAATGAGAACGGCGACGTGATCACCATCCACGCGAACCTAGACATCGCCAACAGGTGCTATAAAGTCTTTCAAAAGATAGAGTCCGCCTCCGTGCTCAAACATGGCCCCATTTTAAAAGGAGTTGTGGGATGGACGTTGACGCCGCCCGTAAAGTGACAAGTACCCAGCACGGCAAAAGAGCGACCGCTGTGAGGCAAGACGTGAAAGCGGCAGCACCCAAGCACCAAATTAGCTAAGTACTTTAAGTTCTCGAATTTCATTTCTGAGATTTTAACAAAAGCAACACTCTAAAAAAACTCGTTGTATATAAATACACATCGTAAATCCATTTTTCAATATTAATAAATTAGGCATCTTCCGCTCAAAAAGAAATGTGTTTGTTTTGTCGTTTAGCTGAACAGGCTCGGAGGTCATAAGTCCACAAGAGAAATCAACTGTTAAAGACCAAGTGGTTGCCAGACTTCTGCTCTTAAGCGAAATGACAGCCTAAACAACCGCTGCAGAACCACCTAAGGGCTAGCCACCCTATAGACTGAGTATCTCGCCCAACAAACGCCCTCTAAAGGGGGGACGGAACCTTGGCTGGTCACGTCCCCCCGGGCACCAATCGAAGACAAGCGCGCGGGAGCAAGGCACAGAACCCATGGGCGCGCTCAACGCCTATTGGCGGGAAGACAACTCAATCGCAGCGTGGAGCAGAACGGCGAGTCGACACGACGCAGTCAAACACTCCCAACGTGGCATGAAATGAAATGCAAACTCGGAAGGGAGACGGTGACGGGACTGTGGCAACATCGCAAAACGTAACATCAAAGAGAAGAATGCGCAAAAAAGGACAAAGTATTTTTCATTAAATAATTTAATTACAAGAGGTGCCGCCGTAGCGGAATTACATCATGGAAACAAAAAGGAAAAGAAAAAGGGGCGCCCTCCTTGGGAGTGGTTTGCTTTTCTGAGGAACGCGCCCCTCCGGCAATAGCAGGGGTGTTCATCTCCTCCTTCATGGCCTTCAGCAACTCCAAAGAAACCATGGATTCTGTGTAAAGGAAAAACAAACAGTAAGCAGGCAAACGGTTAAAGGGAAAGCAGTAAGGGCAACGACAAAAAGCAAATGGCGGCCCGCAACACGCGCCCAACTCTTACCAAATATTTTCTTTCGATGGGCGGCGTCCCTCCCTCGGATGACCATCCTAGTGTCCACGTATCCAACCTTGCCAATCATCTTTGTTGGATCGTTCAGATGGGCAAGATTTTGAACCTGCTCCAACTCGAACGAGGACACGAATTCCCCCAAGGTGAACCTCAGCTGCACCTCAGAGGGGGTAAGCCCATCGTTCGTATTGTAGGTGTACACAGCCGAGGAGGAATCTTGGTGCTCTTCACTCCGAAAATGGGAAGGAAAAAAAAGGGCTCATGGGTAACCTCATCCGTAGTAGCGGGCATACTGGAGGACCCTCCACCACAATAGAACCTTTTCAAAAATACTTCAAGGGTGTCCGACATTCGAGAACGCCCATACCCACAGAGCGCCACATAAGATTAAGCCATTGTGCCATAAAGGCATCAACGACTTGGGGGACAACTGTTCTGGACTGGTCAGAAGACCAACCAGACAGCGACACATGGATGTAAACACCACCACTCCAAGGCGTGTCGCCTGAAGGCACACACCAACAACAGTGCGCACCACCGTACCATAGTGCGCCTCCGTGCATCAAATACCGTACACGTGTCCTATAACCGTCCCTAATCAGACGCCGCATATTCTGGAGGCAGTAATTCTCATGTGCGCCTATATAAGAGTGAGGTAGCTTCACCCCCAAGGTACGATTCACTTTACACACACTTTTCACGCACTCTTTCTCAGTTTCATTACTGACTTGAGCGTCGGAGTGCTAACGTGCCTGCATGCACCTTTTGTTCCACCGCGAAGACTCGTCGCCACCGTTGCCTCCATCAGTTCCTCACCGGACAAATCAGTACTCACTATTGTTTTTACAATTTTATCATTTAAGAGAGATAGTTAGTTTACGTTTTCAACATGTTATTTATTGTTGATTGAAGAAATAATTAATATATTTGGAAATAACAAATGGGTCTTATAAAAAGGAACCAAAAAAATTTGTCAAAATGGTCTTATAATTAGAAATTGAGGTAATACCTTTTTTACTCCAAGGACAACTTCAGTCGCCAACTAACTATAAGAAGTGTATATAGATGTTATTTGAGTATGACAGTGATGATGATCCCTTGGTTCGAAAGAAAAGAACATGGTCAATGTATCTGCATCTTCGGCTGCAAAAAGCAGAGTCCCTCTATTCAGAGGCAGATCCCCTTATGGGAGGGGTGGGCCATGGTCCATCCGAAAAAATTAAAAATTTAGAAACCTTAGGTTTATTTTACAAGTTTTTTAACAATTTTACAACAATTTTAGTTTTCAACGGTTCCAAACCCCGTAAGTGCCGTGTGGTTATTTGTCACGCTTATACATGACTGATTAGCGGAAGTTTACCGACCTTCTAATTTGTGAGGTTTTAAACCTTTCTTATATTTTCTTGTCAACAAAAACATTCTCCCAATTAATAGTTGTATTGCAAAAAAAAAAAAAACATTCATAATACTCCCACTCAAGCTTTTTGTCGGGCTCTGCCACTGTCTCTGCTATGTCTTTTCTCCTTTCCGTTGCCATTCTGATCATCTTGAAGGAGACTCTGCAAATTCCGATCAAAGCAAGTTCCTTGAGTTATCAAATGATATCAATGTATTTTCATACGAGGTCAAGTACAGTGCGTTTAATTAATTTGATCTTCTGCATTATTTCTTGTTTCTTTTGTATTTGTCATTTCCACGTTTTATCCTATGATAATTCAATTCTCATAACTAACTAAGCTTTTCTCTTAGAAAGCATAAATTTCAACAGAATGTGACTCTGCATGATGCCTACCGCATTTCTTCTTCTATGAGAATCTGTCAAGGGTCTCTATCTTCCAAAAAAATGTCTCTACATCTCCTTCTCAGTACTATCTACAAATCGTCTGAGATGTACTTATCAAGGAATATTAAGTGTAAAGATGGAAATAAGTGATGCCAACATCGGTCTTTGGCCCAAAAGACACATACTTTTGAACACTAATAATAAGCATTCATGTTGCCACAATAAGGATTGAACTTGAATAATAGATCATGAGATATAAGAAGGTTGTTCTATAGGCCTCCCAAGTTGCTTAACCCCTAAAAAATGCATCTGGAGATAGTTTTCGATGAAAAATAAAATTGATCAGAAGGTATCTCCAAGTAAGTTTGTTCCAATAAATTGAGGGGATTTTGAGCAAGCATGGGGGACATGTAAAGCAATTTCCGAGATATTTGTGATTTGGATTGTCTCGTCGTAGATGGCCCACAATATTCTCATACACACTTGACACTACTACAATGACATGTGGCAAACCAATAACAAAATAGAACCCAAAGCTAACAGGCACAAAAAAGAGAAAAAATTGCAATTGTTTTAGGTAATTTTGTTATGTTTTCTAATTATATTTATATTTACATAAAAGCTAGCATTAAATGTTTTTGGTAATTTTGTTGCTTTATAACAAGCCAAGACCTGTTAGCTGTTTCTCTAAACATTTATAAAGAATGATTGAAAAGGGTTGACTATGCTTTAATGGGGTACCCTTCACTCCCAATAGATAGTAACACTCATGCTTCCCTGGAAAATGAGAGCAAGTTTTTGGGTCGCTCAATTAGCTGTCTATCTGCAAGGCTGGAACACTCTTTAACATTCATGAATCCGTCAACACCAATATCACATGATTTTAACAAACTCTAAGGTAGACAATTCATTTGTCTTTGGGACCAACACATGTATCTTTTAAAGCATAGCAATATACACAATGTATTTGTTACTTTCAAAGAACGCAACATGTGTCCTTTATATGTGGACAAGTCAAGTCCACATTCCAATATTTGAGTACCTAGATGAAACATACAACTATGACTCTACAACTTCATTGTACAAAAAGAAAGCATTGATTACAGCTTGGTTGGTTAAAAAGTTTCAAACCCCTACTTCACTAAAGTTGTAACAATTTAATTTTCCCCTGATTTCAAAATTACAATTTATCAAAAAATTCAGTTGCAAAAGGTATCACTTCTCATCATAAGTGAAAAAGATATTAGTTGATTGTCTTGCAACCACCCCACGCAATATAGCTATCCTGTGAGCTGAACTCCTATTAAAAAAAAAAAAAACAATGCATCACAAATAGAGAAAATTTGGTGTGTGACAGTTAAAATGAATTTAATGTAATGAAAGGTCTTTGAGAAAATAGGAATACCAGTTGACTTAATCGAATATCAGAAGGTTGTGAGTCAAGTTCTACATTTGCAGTGTCAAGGTTGGGATTTTGGGTCTCTTTGATATCGTTCTTTTTTTCAGTGTCAACGTCAAGATTAAGGCATTCTTCAATATCATTCTTCTTTGTAGTGTTAAGTTCAAGATTTTGACACTCTTCAATATCTTTCTTCAATTGCTCTGCTCCTAAATGAGCATATACAGAAAGACTAGGTTGTTCCATTTGCTCTCCGTTTTCCCCATCCCTTTTCGGAGACTGGCTCTGAAAGAAATCTGCGAGCAAGGAAAGTCCTTCCGCAAGTTGCTGCGAATCCAATAAATTCTGTGACAGGTCAATGTTATCGACACCTACATTAGTTTGAGTTTCTATCATCGACGAGTCAATTTTCGCAAGCTCTTCACAGTCATCCTGACTTTCAAGTAGCCATTCTAACCGAGAAAGATTTGGTAGAATCTGTTGTAGAAGACAAACAAAACAAAATTATCAACATAGGTTATGTTCAAAATTATCAATCACTCCCTTTCAAAGCGGGTATTAAAAAATAAGGCATTAAGAATTACAACATTAGTTCTAAGCTAAACTATACAGTACAGATAACCAAGAGTGATTGGAAGGGTAAGAATTTATTTCAATGAAGGCAACAGCAAATATGCATCTATTGGGAGAAAACCACCACACCAAATAAATATCAACTTTGAAATGTGCGACACAACAGCACGCCTTCTAATCAAATCAGCATAATTCATTAAGCCGGGCAAATTAAATTTTTGGTGTCACGGAAAGAAACCCACAAATGAATATTGTGTCAGATTAACAAAAGACATTTCAAAGATTCAATCCACATTAAATGCTTAAAACGTTTTTGGAGTGAGAAAATAAAGATACGCCACGCAAAATTGCATATAATCAAGGTTACATTTTCATTATGTGATACACCCTCTTCCAAAAACAAAGGAAAACATACAATACGAAAATGTTAGTGGAAATGATTTTACCTGAGGACTATGATGAGATTCTTGTTCTTGGTCTACATCTGAACATTGCTTCTCATTGTGAGGAGGTTCAGGCGTCACGGAATTGGGAGTGACTGGATCCACTTTTATAACAGTTGCTTCCGAAGTTTCAGGAACATTTTGGTCATCTTTTTCACCCAATTTGGCTTGCTGCTGCTGGTAAAATACTTTAGAAATAACATATTCTCCATCCTTTTCATCCTCTTCTGTTCCAAGATGGTATTGATGCATAACCCAGTTAGTTTTCTCAGCTTTTCCTCCACTCTCTGGAGTCATATAAAGAACCATAATCTTTTTACAGCCTTTCTGAAGCCCATTCAAGAGGATAGGTTTAGTCCTTCCGGTCTTGTGCCAGCGGACGTCACCAAAATCTTGACCACATATTTTTCGACGCTTTCGGCTTCCAGTATTATAGGCTTTGATTGCTCTATGGAAAAAGTGTGAAGCAATTCCATCTCGTGAAACACCTACATTTTATAATCATATAGCTTATTATGTTAATCCGAATAATAATCAACCATTCAAATTTGAATAAAGCTTAGATTGTCCACCTGGTAAACACTGAGGATGAGTATAACAAATACCATCATCCATTTTAAGAGTAGTGATAAATTCATCGATGAAAGGATGGGATTCTAAATTTCCTTCACCAACTTTTGCAAGCAAATGCCATATTATCTCTTGATCAGATGGATCAAATTTAACACCTTTAGGTAATCCAGGCCACTCTTGTGTTACCTAACAACATAAAACTTTCAAATATCAGAACATCTATAAGTGAGATACTTGAGGACTTAAAAAATGACAAAACATAGTTTCATTGTTCATTTAAGCTGTTAACTTAAAAATGCTAATAAACTTTTAGGACAGGTATCTGTGACTTCAGATATAAGGCAAGTATCACTGTTTAAAAACGGGCAAAAAAATACTCAACCAAGCATTTGAGATCACCAATATCCATGTACATGTAAGGTGAATGCAACCCACCGATTGATGTCTTGTATATAGTGGAGAAAGATCAGAAGGTACAGTAAGAAACTGCACATGGAATAGGTTCCTGTGTGACTGATGCCTTCCTTCCAGAAATTAAATAACATAATTTCTGTATAAAAACCATGCTAAGCATGCTCTAGCTCCCCCAAGAAATTGAACGATACAGATAACCTAATGTGATTTCAGATGAAATTAATGCACAGAGAATATATGGATTGCCTACTGCATTTCCGGTTCCTCTTTTTCCAATACTTATAAAAAAAATTGATGATTTCCATTGTGTATTACGTCAACCAACAATCAAATACTTTCTCATTTCATAGGGTTGGCTACATGGATCAATTAAAGCTATAACATCCTGTCATGTATTTTGATTCAAAGATGAAACAATTACCTCTAAATAATTCTTAATTTGGTCTATACTTTCTCCATGTCACCCTCCATCTCTAACTATTGATCTATCACTTATTTGGTCTGCTCTCCTTACCAGTATTTCTACAGGTCTCCTCCATAGGACGAAATTCTCTATCATGTATTACATCAATTGGGAAAAATGTTGATAAGCCCATTTAGAAGTAAAAACGGGTTTCCGGAGGCAATTTGCTATCAATGACATTGTCCTAATTGTTTGTGCAATCACTTGAATCTAACATTTGGTCCAAACTGTCGAATGCCATTGACAAGAAGGGACTCGAGTGGATGGCTTTGAGAAGCGAGTGGAACTGATGTGTAAGTTTATGGAAAAGTTTCTTCGATTCAGTTATGACTGTGATCATTGTCTTAGGACCATGGGGCAGACTAAGAAATCTGAATGAACTTTGACGAAATGAAATGGAAGATTTATAGCTTGGATTATACGTGTGCTGTGTTAAGGGAATGGATGAAGCAGAAGGCTCCAGACACAGGTGCAGAAATCACAATAGATTCAGGAATTTTCCTGGCACATTTTGAAAATCTCAATAAATTCAACTTATGATGGAGATGAATAAACTGGAGCACGAAAAAAGGCATTACAGAGGGTTCAGTTGCACAATTTGTATAGGAGATATACAGTTGGTTGTTTGGCTCAGGCATAAAAGTATTTTAAAATTCAAAACAATATACCAAAGATGAAAGTGCCTCTAACAAGTGTGGATGTGGATGTGGTTGTGGGTCTGTCTCTTGGTTCGAGACTTTGTGAGAGGTAAAAGTCAATTGCAAAAATCTTGCATGCCGTTTGAGCAAATTGGAAACAAGGTGAGGTTACAAGGGGATCTATCATTATGTAAATCATAGGTATGCCTTAAATCCCTAATTAAAGAGGATTTGGCGGAGTACATGGGAATGGTCTTAGTAGAGACTAGAGATTATAGACAATGGAAACAAAGCAGATATCAAGAATCTGTGCAGGGCTGCATTTGGGAGACTTAGCAGAATTGTCCTGATCAGAATCACAGGACAAGGAGTTGACGTGTTTTTCAGATTCCAAGAAACCTCACTTTTTCTTTCATTGTAATAGCTTGAACTAAGGGATAATTGACATTTTTTCTTCTTTTTCCATATACAATCACACTCGTGCAACATCACTAATAGAACGTAGCAAAGAAGTGAAAAACCATAAAATATCACTGATATATATTTGATGAAAAGTAATAATGAAAACTATAATAGGATTGCTTGAGTTAAATTAAACTAATACAATTGAAAAGATATACATACATCACTGTTGTCGATAACATGTTGACAATTTGGGCAAGCTCTGGTAGGATTGCTTTCCCATATAACTTTTTCGGTTGCTTCAGATGCACGCTTTATTTTGTTTGCAATTCTACTTTTGTCCACCAACCACGACGGTCTACATATACAAGAAAAAATGCATCACTATAGATATAAATGTTGACAATCAAATGATCCAAAACTATGTTCAAGATGACAACAGGAGTTCCACTATTACAAGGATAGCACAAATAAAAAGCCACAATTGGTAAAATTAATCAAAGGGGGAAAACAATCTTATCTTAGTGTCTACAATTGGAACAAAGATTACTAAGGAACTAAGGAAGACACGAATAAGACACAAAGTGTCTAAGTAAAACATCGTATAAAAAATTTATTACTTGGCTGGAACTTCATAACTTCACTGAGTAGATTTTGACTTGTAGAAGTAAAACATGTTTGGATTGACTTTTAGAAATCTCATAATCAAAAGGAATTATCAAAGTGATTTTTTTTTCTCAAAAGTTGTTTTTATGTTTAAATTACAAAAACTACACATGAGATTATCAACACCAAATTGTGAAGCAATTGTGTCCACCGCGACATTGAGGTTTTCGATATTTCTGCTAGAGTTAAAATTGCAACCACGATCTGGATAACTACATCGCAACCACGACCTAGGTCAAGACATCTAGACTTTAATGTCATGTCATGGATCGCAATTGCAGCCACATCATACCTAATGGACTTCAATTTGCTCGGTATTAAGGATCTCTATGCAGTGCAACCCTAATGTGATCGCCATATAAAACCTTGATCAACATCAGCCGAAAGCCGTATCTATTGAATAATAAACTAAGCAAAAACAACCCAAAATTCAATTTGAAATTAAAAAGGATGATCACCATTGTTGGTTATTAAATAAAGCAAATAATTTTGAATGTGCTTTATATTACATTACACTATTAAACGCATATAATGGAGAATATAGATAAAAAAAAAAAAAAAAAACTTTCAATGATGACCTTCTCTATAATAAATAAACCATGAACATAGCAAGAACAAGAACAATCATAAAGAAATGAGAAATGTTAACGAGTGCCTCGGCACTTTTTAACACCTTTAAATGGTAATTTTTTATGAAAATATGTGTAATCAATGCATTGAAAATCAAAATATTTGACTTTTGTATAAAATAATTTTTTCTTTTGGAATCCTTAAGTGTCCCGGGCCCTCGTTAACAAGACTTGAAAGAAATTAAAAAAAGCTACGATTTTTCCATGAAAGAAGCAAAACCCATTTGAAATAAAGAAAAAGATTCACAAGAGAGAGAGAGACATACCCAGACCCAGCCATAAGGGAGAGAACACCGACTGAGAGAGAGAGAGAGAGAGAGAGAGAGAGAGAGAGACTCTCAAAGTTCCGATGATACAATGAACAAAGTGTTGTTTGTTTCTGTCTTGTGTCTCTATATATAGCAAACAAAATATGTTTAATAATTTCCTTCCCTCTACTTTTCTCATTCAAAATCTATCCATCTAATTTTAACAAAAAGTTTTACATCTTTTTTCCATTTAGTTGTATGACTTAAACAACGAATTTTTTTAAAGAATTTAAATTTGATTCTTAAATGAAATGACTTTTTGTTAGACAAATATCCAACAAATTCAAATCAATCAAACAAATAAAATCTGACTTAAAAAATCAACGGGTATCTATTTCACATCATTCAAAGCTTATCACACATAAGTCATAACTCTAACCAAATCATTATATTTTATTAATTTTTTAATACCACGTTACATTAGTTGTTTTATTTTTAAAAAAATATGTTGCACAATTAGATCACAGTGTGACGAAATTGCTAGGTCGGACATCGTGATGGAGTTCGAACTCTGACTCCTTCACTTATGTGTATGAGTTTCAAATGATTGTTGTCATTTTGTCTATCAACCAAAAAAAATGATTATAGTGTAACGTTTCTTTTTTATCTATTTTAGGACGGGGATTTGTAACACTCTTTATTTTAGTTTTTTGTCCATGTTCAATTCGAAATACAAATGAACATTCATGTATTGAGATTTTGAATTTGTTGATTTTGAAATTATGTTTTAGATTGTTTGTTGTTCTCGAATGGCGTCGTTGCAGAAGCATGATCAACTAGAAGCTGGAAAGCGTACTTGATTTTTTTCTTTAATTTGTTACTATCAATTTTGAGTATCATATATTTGAAGGTGTAAGATTAGGGATTTTGATGGCGGGGTAGTAAAAATCTGGTGAAATTAGGTGTTATATTAAAGAGAGCATCTTGAACGATTTTATGTATGTTGAATTTTTTAATGATTTGGATGATGAGATTAGGTGGTGGTGTAGTGATTAGATGGTGATGATGATGCTGTTGATGGTCGTTGTTTTTAGATTTTTATGAATGTTGATGAATGTGATGTTAAAGACGATGAAGAATAAATAGAAGGAAAAAGATGAATAATTTTTGAATTTTTTTCTAGAATTTTTTTCTGGATTTTTTGTTTTCTCGTTTTTTAGTTTTGGTCCCTCTACGAATTTTGTTTTTTGGTTTTGGTCCCTATAACTTTCTAACTCAGCATCTAGAATGACACATCAGCGTCATCTGCCACGTCATCCTTTGTTTGCCACATACATATTTTTGTAACAGATGATGACGGCAGAGACCAAAACCAAAACGTTTATAACTTACAAGGTTTGTTTTAGAACAAAAAAAAAATACAGGGACGAAAACAAAAAACACACAAATTTACAGAGATGATTTACCTATTTGAGTCTTTTAGTTTTTAGTTTTTTTTTTGGGTTATATTTATGTGCCTAAATTTTTCAAATTTTTTATTTAATCTATTTATAGATTATAGAAAATAGTGTATTCTTTATAGTGTTTGGGAAAAAAATCTTTTTTTGACAATAATTTTTTTTGTCCCTAACAATTATAAATTTATTAAAAACATCATAATTAATCCATCTATTGTTTAAAAAATTCTAAAATTTCATGGTGAATATTTTTATGATATTATAAACATGTCTACAAATTTGGAGAACGAAATTTGACCCGTAAGTATTGCATTCCCGAAACAAAGTTGTGATTTTGCATGTTTTGGTTGAAAAATCAAAATAAAGTGACGCATCTTCGAAATACTTTAAAAACTTGCATATCCTTTTTATGTATTTTTATAGAGGTCTTTGCAAAAAAAAAAATAAACTCAAAATTTGATTTTAGGTCGAGGTTTTTGTTGTTTTGGTTTTTGAGTTTTTGATACTTTAAAAATTCATAATTAATATGCCCTTATCGAAAAATTCTAACTTTATGCGGGAGACCTTAGTTTAACGTCCTAAACATGACTGGATAAAAAAATTTGAAAATTTTTGATCTCTATGTCACTTTTCTAGATTTTATGTCTATAAAATAATGATCCATTTTTTAAATTTCAGTCCCTCAAATTAATGTTAGCAAAAGAAAAAAATTGTTAGGAATTTTTTATTTTTAGGCAAAAAACTTGTCACGTCATTCAAACATCCACGTGGAAGATTCTCTGCCGCGTCAGCGTCTCATGTGTGACTGAGCAGTTGAAGGACAAAAATAGGAAGAGTCTCGAATTACAGGGGTTAGAATGGGTTTTTTTGTTTACAGAAGCATTTTTCAAACTTCGCATATATTACATCGACAATTTGAACAATTAAACCTTAATTTTTTTTAACAAATTAGTCTTTTATTTTTTTTATAACAAATTGTACTTAAAGTCATAAAATATTTACACTTTTACCCTTTATTCATTCAACCTCGTTAAGAAGTGTTACATTATCATTTAACATTGAGGTGATACGTCTAAAAACTATTTATGACACCAAACGTGATTAATTCAACATATTTTGTCATTCTTGTTTCCAAATTCAAACCTAATTTTACAGATAAATTTTCACAAACATCGTTATAAATTAAGTAATCAATAATTTCGTTTTCAAACTAAGACCGAATAATATACATATTAACCTTATTTTTGAGAGCAGTGAATTTGAACCCACCGACTCAACATTAAACGTCCACATTAGCACTTTTTAACTGAGTTTAATGAAGAAAAAAAATGTAATGGTGAAAATATTTTATGAATTAAAGGATCAATTTGTTGCAAAAATAAACTTAAAGGGCTAACTTGTTACAAATATCTAATTTAAAGGATTGCGGGATGTATTTGCCCATTTTCCTAGGTACAATGAGTTGGTTGTTGATCAATGATGTTCTGTTAAGGTGTCTGTTTGGGATGGTTTTGTACTTAAGGAGAAACTAAAATTTATTAAAGGTAGTCTGAAAACATGATACCAGAATCAAGCTCAAAATATGGATGGTAGAATTAAAGGATAAGCACTGTTATTTCTAACAAGAGATAACATTGCAAAAATTTCACGAAGAATGCCCACCATAGGATTCTCATTTAGCAGAAAAAATGGGCGGTGGGATGGAAAAAACGAGACTTTATTACAGTAAGAACACAATATTTTTCTTGTCAAGTATATGTATAAAGTGATGTGATAACATGATATTATACTTATTTTTATTAAATAAATTAGTATTTTTTATTTATGTTTTTATAACCACTTTACTACATTTTGTTTTATTTCTAATAAATAGGATAAACCAAGATGTGAAAAAATGGTGGAATCTTGATGAAAAAGTCACGATTGTCGAGTCTTGTTGACCAAGGATGAACTTATGATAGTGGAAGACTTATTCAATGCAAGAGTAATGAGAAATCAAGGCAAAACCCTTTAGATTTATGGCTTCAAGACCAAAACCCCATGGTACGGCCGTGATAGAATCCTTCCTTCAATTTTTGTTGTTACACTTTGCGCACTTGAACGGTCTTGTACCTTAGGCTATAAATAAGCTTGGCATGCTTTGCTTGTGGTAACACTTCACTATCGTAAACAATAGCATACTCATATACTTTTATCTTGCAATTTCAATAAAAGTTCTTTCTTTTATTTCTTATTTTCGTCTTATTTCAGTAGTATGCTCATCATTAAGATGAGTGAGTAAATTTAACTTTGTCTATGGAAAGTAGTACCCAAGAATGAACTCTCCATAACTCTAATTTGCCTTTTGGGATTTGATTTGTGGTTAGAAGATGGTTCTTTATGTGATAATTTTAGAAGATTTTTTTGAGTTAGTGAAGAATCGTTTGGTGTGTATTGCTAAGATAAACAACTTAGGATGGGATGATGACGGAGATAAATAGAAGTGGAAGTGTTGCTGAGATAAATTATGTGCTTAAAAATTTGTTTTTAGTGTTTTACTTTTTTTTGCGAAAGGATTTCTAGTCTTCTACTTCTTTTTTTTTTTTTGCAGGAAAAAAAGTTATATTCTTCATAAACAAAATTCTACTTCTTCATTATATGTATACAAAATTCTCCCTTGAAAAAAATAAAATATATACACACGCATACATACAAAATTCTTTATATAAAAGTTAAATTCGCCGGTCTTTTAAAATTGTGTAGTTCGATAGTAGCAAAAACAAAATACAGTATAAAATTGTATAGTTTGGTTTGGTCCTACCAAAAAAAAAATTGTGTAGTTTGGTCACCTAATCTTTTTCTTGTTTTTTTGGCACATGGGACCTAAACTTCAAATCATCAAATCCAAACGTTCTTGTGCACAAGGGTAAAAAAACGCTACATGGGTTGAAGAGTAGATGAAATACAATATAGCAACCCCTACCAATATTCCATTTATGGTCATAAATATCAAATAATGTAACGTATACATTGATTGTTCTATATAAACAAACTAGCACCCTTCCATCCCATACCCAAATTGTCACAATTAACTCTTCCTCCAAAAGCAAGTTATGGCACCATCATCATCACCAACCACTCCCATTAGCAAGGGTCGAGTCCTAATTGTTGGAGCAACTGGTTTCATGGGAAAATTTGTAACTGAGGCAAGTATTTCCACAGCACATCAAACCTATTTGTTGGTCCGGCCAGGACCTCTCATATCTTCTAAGGCTGCCACTATAAAAACATTCCAAGAGAAAGGTGCCATTGTCATTTATGTAAGTCAAAATATAATTTTTTTGTAGGGTATCTAATTATTATTATTATTATTTTATTATTCCTTTTGAGTGAATAATGTTTTTCAATTCTATGCTAACACGATTCTTTATTATATGACTTTTAAAATGTTTCCAGTTTTAATCCTATAATTATCAAAATTTGTTAAAAAGTTTAAGTGAGAAAATTGTTAAAAATGAAAGACTTAAAATACAACATTATGTTTTTCATATTTGATTTTATTTTAAAAAATAACCATGAAACTAGATAAAATAAAAAGTGAAAATACTATAGAGTCTCAATTTTTTTCTTAAGAAGAAGAGTCTCAATTTACTATTCAATAAACTGTATGATTATTTTTTGTTTTACACATAACAAGACACTAATATATACTCCTACAATTCTTTTTGTTTTATCATGCAGAGCTCTTTACAAAATCTTTTTCTCTCCTTGAACCGTTCATTTATGTTAATAAAACTTATGTCATAACTCAATTACTGGACTTTTATTTATCCATCACTCATACTCCTTAATATTTTCGTATTCATTTTTTTCTTTGCTTCATTTATATAATAATTGTGTATGCAATTTTCCCCCCACATTTGGGTCCATATATATTTAGTCAGATCCAAGTAAAATTAGGTGTGTTTTCACACATAATAAGTGTATGTTTGCATGCGTACGTAACACCAAAAAAAACGTGTATGTTTGCATTTGCGAGATGGAATATTTCATTACCATGCAACTTGGAGCTTCTTAATCTTTTCGTATGTACATGGCAGGGTGTGGTAAATAATAAGGAGTTCGTGGAGATGATTTTGAAAAAGTATGAAATAGATATAGTGATTTCTGCAATAGGGGCTGAAAGCTTGCTGGACCAGCTTACTTTGGTGGAAGCAATGAAATCTATTAAGACTATTAAGGTATAGTTTCTCTATTCAAATGTATGCTTTAAATAATCTCGAGTTCCATTTTTTGTAATAAAACAAACTGTTTATAAAGAATAGCTTCACTTTTTCAAAAAAGAAAAAACAAGAACCATGAAAAATCAAAAAGAAGAAAAACTTAACCAAAATGACAGTTTAGAGTCTAGAGCCATAAATTAATAATTACTCTTGCTACTGTTTTTTGCAGTTATTTGTGGTACTAGTAGTTACTTTATGTGATAAGTTTCAATTAATGGTATAGTATCTTTAAGTTGAATTTGTAGGGTACTTTCATTTCTATAGAGCAATCAATATTAGAAAGAGTCCATCTAATATACCTAAAAAACGTAGTACAAATGTGTGCCTCACCATTTTAAAATAAAATACCACATATTTTTCCCATTGTGTTTTTTTTAAGGACCATTTCTGTTTTTTTCTTCTTCACAAAATTCACTATTTTATTAAAATTGGTGGAGACCCTTTTTATTTACCTCCATATTAAATGGACCCTATTAGAAGCTCTAAATTCTAAATATTTAAAATAAGGTTTAAGGTTCATAATTCTTAAATCCGTATGTGATAGTGAACCCAAAATACCTTGGTGCAGTGTTTAACAATAGCAATGATACATACATGAGCACCTATTGTTAATTCAATTAAGTAGATGATTAATTCAATTTACGACATAAATTGTGGTTAATTCAACTACCTGAACTAACCATAATTTTAAATGAATTAAACTATCGGACTATCCGACATAGTTAATCATATTTGTGCACATGATTAACTAGGTGTTGCGGGTATATAAAAAAGTCGGTGTTCGTGAAATATATTTTTATTTTAAAAAAATTGATCTTGGTGCATGCTCAACTATTTAAATTAAAAAAAAAACATGTGTAATGGTTCAAGATTTAATTCATATACATTGTTAGTGTAAAAAAATTACCACTATCAATTTATCATGATTGTTAGATCATAATATTAATCATGTTTGACTTTAATCACGATTCTAAAGTGATATATATACTTAGTTGTGATTTGTTGAAAGTGTAAAATCATTTAATGACGTACTAGTATCACAATTAAACTCATGGTATGAATATAAATATTTATGTAAGACAAAGGGCACCTTTGCCGTGTGATTCATATATGTTGTCTTAGGATTGCATTAAATACGTGTTATAATGAATGTAAGATGTTGCAGAGGTTTTTGCCTTCAGAATTTGGTCACGATGTGGACAGAGCAAATCCTGTGGAGCCAGGCCTAGCAATGTACAAACAGAAACGTTTGGTTAGACGTGTGATTGAGGAATCAGGTGTACCATACACCTACATCTGCTGCAACTCCATTGCATCTTGGCCGTACCATGACAATTGTCATCCATCACAGCTTCCTCCACCGTTGGATCAATTGCACATCTATGGTCATGGCAATGTCAAAGGTACACCCACACTAAGTGCACATTTAGTATCACGGTGGATTCCTCGTAATCACGTTGAGCCACTCTAACAAAGTCACTGTGATACTCAACATGTACCGATTCTTTGTCACACATTAATCATAATAGTATCATAGTAGTATTAATTTAACATATAGAATGTGATTAATTGTGCAGCTTACTTTGTTGATGGCTATGATATTGGCAAGTTCACAATGAAGGTTGTTGATGATGAAAGAACAATCAACAAAAGTGTTCATTTTCGACCCTCTACCAACTGTTACAGCATGAATGAGCTTGCTTCTTTGTGGGAAAATAAAATTGCTCTAAAAATTCCTAGAGCGATCGTCTCTGAAGACGATCTTCTAGCAATAGCCGCAGGTTCAATCCTACTCTTAATATTTTTTATATTCTAAAGTGACAAATAATACGAATCAATAAAATATTTCAGAACAAATTTTGATAAAATGAAAGGAAGAGACTAGATTACTTGCAGTCTTGCACCTTATTTGTTCATTTATCAAAGAGTTCGACTAATTGGAAGTGAATGAGTATTAATTTTGATTATGTGCAAATGCAGAAAATTGCATTCCAGAAAGTGTTGTAGCATCAATCACCCATGATATATTCATCAATGGATGTCAAGTTAACTTCAAGATAGATGGAATTCATGATGTTGAGATAAGCACTCTATATCCTGGTGAATCATTCAGAAGCTTGGAGGATTGCTTTGAGAACTTTGTTGTCATGGCGGCCGACAAGATTCATAAAGGAGAAAATGGAGTTACCGGCGGCACGAAGGCTTTAGTAGAACCAGTGCCAATCACAGCTTCCTGTTGAAGAGATTCACCTCAAAAACGTCCTAGGTTATTCTTTATTGAGGTGGATATTTTTTGAGTCATAAGGCATCATGTTATTTCCAAGTCTGTTTCATCATTTCATGCGTTCTATTAATAATATATCCTAAGTTTAAATAATTGTTGTCTATGTACGTTCTGTGTTGCAACAAATTATTGTTATTCTGTGTTGAGACAAAAGTCTTCATGTAGTTGTGTTAATTTTTTCCATATTTTCTATTCTCATAAAGATTTACGTGGAGCACTTGTTGGAGTTTACTATGGGAAATAATGGTTACATAAAATATGAAAAGGTTAAAAAAAATGTATAGTTGTGGCAAACACCTCGTATGATTGGTGCAAGTATGAACGATATAAATAGTAGTGGTTGGTCAGTTCTACAAAAGAGCAGTTATATTTTGACACAAAAATTAGACACTATACAGGGGCCTTTAATATAAACATTGATTTGGTTGGATGAGAGAAAAGGAGAAAAGAAAGTGAAAATAACTTGAATGCTTGGTCCCCAATTTTTGCAAAATTGCAATTTTGGTCCGAATCTTAATTGCGTAATTTTGATCTTCTATTTCAGAATTTTTTACCAACCTCAATTTGATGATGTGACAATAAATTAAGCGAGCATGAAAACCAAGAGTCTAATTGTTGAGTCGTAAAAATTAGGGTGTTAAAATGAGTCATGACCAAGCATACAAAGACAAAACAACATCAATTGAAATGATATAAATGATTGCAAGTGGACAATTTATTGCCACATCATCAAATTGGATGGTCAAAATCATGAGTTGATCAAAATTTTAGAGATTGAGACCAAAATTGGACAATTAAAAATGGAGACCCAAAAATTACGGTTTTAACAAAATAGAGCGACCGAGTTAATCAAAACGCTTATAATAATAGTGTCTATATCAACCCACTTAGGTTGGCTCAATGGTGTTGACTTTGGACCTTGTAGTGTGCTCATCTCAAGATTTTAGGTTTGATTCTCTGGTGTCAATTTCAGTCGGCTAGTTTAGCTTCTTCAAAAAACAGTGTCTATGTCAATTTCAGTTGGCTAGTTTAGCTTCTACAAAAACCATACATTTTACTTGAAGTTTACATCCAGAGGGCAAATAAGCTGTATTTTTCTCCAAAAGTATACTTCCTGAGGGTAAAAAATAGGGTCTATTTCCACAAGTATGCTTTGGAAGAGACTTCGAGGGATGACAAAATAAGTTCCCCTAGAAACAAGTACTAACTTGTTTAAAATGAGAAGTCACTAGTGCTGCTTAAATAAACCAACTAAACGTGACCTACTAATTACTACCTTTAAAAATAAGTTACAAGCTAGTTGATAAACTATACAAGCCAGTTTATAAACCTGCCTCCACCATCATGGTACTGCTGCCAAGCGCCAATATAGACATGCTTGCCAGCCATCACGCACACCCATGAACTCGTCTAGAAACGGCCATGAGCTCACCGCCATTGCTTGTTGCGCTTGTCACCGCAAGTTTTCTTTTCAACTCTTTCCTAGTTTGTTCATGGATACCTCATAATTTGCAAGTTTTCTGTAATGATATGCTTTGGAATTTATAGTGTGGTACTTGCTGTCCAGTTAACATTAATTACACTATAATAAAAGTGCACATACAGAAAAACTGTGCAATATCATGAATCAATCTCCACATCAAACAGCATTAAGTGACTGATTGATACTTCAGACTCAACTTAGTAGCTGCAACCTCAACCAAACATTCAACAAAGTTTCCTTTGACTATCATAGGTACTTATTTTAGTATTTAATACTCACTCACTTCAAACATGCCTCAGTGACAGCGATATGAATCCTTAACTGTGCATGGTAGCATTCCTAGTTCATATAGACTTCAACAAACATCTTGTGTTATATAGATACCAAAATTCAAAATGACTACACCAAAAACGAGCTTTCAATATTGCAGCAATGCACAGTTTAAGGGAGGTGGGGTTGAACTTGCAATGAATGTTTAAAACTATGTACAACTTCCGATGTTCATCATATCTATTAGCGGATACATTAATCACACTTGGTGCTTGCCTCATCTAAAACCACAAGCCATAGTGAGATAATATGTATATATTTTACAGTGAACTCGGTCTACACATCATATATAGGCATCCGTTCTTCGATTGTACCACGGCAGATAGGGCACTTCTTGCATTTTTCGCAGCAAGTGCTGTTAACCGCATCAGAAGTCAACCAAAGGCAACAAAAAAAAAACAATCAATTTCTTTAAGCATAAGTCCCTGAGATATGTGTGTTACACTTGCACTTGCACTGTAAATATCAGTGCAGTGACACAGAAGTATTAGACTGAGCTATTACCTGCAAAGAACGTGATGCTTGCAGGGAAGGAGGACCACATTAATCTGCTCTTCAAAGCAAACTCTACATAAGATCTTCTCCTGATATAGTTAGCGATCAATTTAAAGTGTGTTAGATCCTGATACAGTTAACAGTCACTCAAGCACAAATATTGAACAGAAATGCCCTTCTAACTAACAAGAATGCTACTCTTGGATGAATTCAGAAACCATTTTAACTGCTATGAATTGCAAAGTTAAATCAAGACAACTGTTCTCTTATGATGTGGTTTATTTACTTCTATAATTTTGTAATTTCTATTAAATGATATGCAATCAAGGTCGAGAATGTTACATTTTGAAGTCTTTCATATTCCTCCTGGCTGTATTTTGTAACTTCTGTCTGCTCACCAAGTGCAGCTTGAAGTCTCCAAATCTGCAAGTTATAAAAGAGCCGGTTATTGAAATGCATTATGTATGAAAAAGATTAAACATGCTTGTATACTTAGTTTAACTTATTATTAATGAGGAAACTATTAAACAAGAAATAACATGGTAGCTACATATTTTGATATAAGGAAATAGTGTCTTCACCTCCTCAACAAGTTCCCCTCTAGGCATTTTCTTCACTGTATCGGGGGAGAAAGTATTATACCTAAATAATAAATCAAATCACATATCATCATAGAGAAGTGTGAATAACACTAAACCAGTCAAAATAACGCAAAACTTATTGCAAGCACATTATCACCGTTATACTAAAAATGGTATAATGTAACCGAGAGTACCGACCCAGAACTTCCAGCGCAAAAAAGTCTGGCTTCTTCCTCTCTACTTCCTTCGTCTATTGACCACCAACCTAGCAACCTGCCAAGAGGAGGAGTGCAGCCACCGACAAATTCTTCATGTCAGTTCAACAACGTTCTAAGAATTTCTAGGTTCAGTCGAGAATCTATACCTAAAGATAAATTTGTTTTTCTACTAATCAAATCTAAACTAATACCTTGATCCGTGATTGAAAAACCCAAGGCAATCACGGGATTTTGATGATATAGATGAGTAGCTTCTAGGAATATCTCCATTATGGAGTAAAAGAACAATCTTCTCTATTAATCTATATGCTGCAAATAATACTCCAGCTCCTTGCAACAGAAGAAGGGGAGAAAAAATTACCCAAATTGGTATATTTTTTGCGCTCGATGGTGTTCCCTGAAATTTAAACAACAAAAATGAGGAAAGAAAATCAAAGAATGAGAAAACCTACCAAGTGCAAGAGCAACACTGACATGGTTATTGTTAGCATGTATACCTCTAAATGCATAAAAAGTAGTATTTGGAAAGCAATGAATGGAATTTTCATAATATGCCCGCCTATGTCCTGCAGACTGCAAAACACATTTTGCTGCTCATCTTCCTCAGTAGAAATAACTATGCCTTCTCTACTCCATTCTAGATATCTTATGGTATTTGACGACGAACATGGTTCTGTAATGTGACCGTTTCCATGAATTGTAGGATTGTGCCACTTCGTACAAACGAGAAACGCAAAGCATTGTGCTATGCTGCAAAAGGATAAAATGGGTTTATGATGGAAAAAGTACAAGACTAATATGAAATGCTTAAAACAGTCTACCAAGAGATATTGATTATACCCATAGTTAATAAACAAGTCCCACCAGCCTAGAGCAGCAACATCACCTGGAGGTAATTGAGAATCTATTAGTAACAAATCACATTCAAACAGTGAGTTCTGCAATGAATCGCATCAAAGTAACGGTGCTGTCTCACATGACGTATAACCATCAGATTATGATAAAAACAGTGATGGTTATGATTGAAATTTAATTAGGTAGTTTTCTACTGTTTGTTTATTTTTATTGAACAATAAATGTCGGTGGTGTATCCTTTTTGATGGGATAGCTAAACCAATGTGATCATGGTTTACTTTTAATAAACACTTGCAAGTCTTGCAATCCCATATAAATTTCCTGCAATTTTATTTTATATTAATGCCTTCAATGCATATTGACAGTTCATGTACACAAGAAATTGACAACCGTTGGAAATCAAAAGACCTATTTTCTGAATCATGAGGAAAATTTTATTACGAATAGTAACATACACAATCAATAAATAATAATACATAGAATTTAAGTAAAGACGAGATATACGCAAAAAATAAATAAAAATCAGTATCATAACAAACTTCAATATTCAAGTCCACATATCAAAATGACAAAAAAAAAACTGGCTAACTAAACCATGTTCCAGTGTTCAACCCCTGAAAATACACAATCAATTAAAATGAATCAAAATTCACGTTGTGATTTATGTCCAAAATAGATACACGCGTCGATTTGTATTAGTGTTCAGTTTTGTTTCGAATGAAACATGACTCACATGCATCGCAAGATACCGATAACCATGGATAGCATTGTTTGATACTCTACCTTTTTTCATCAGCTTTACAAGAATCTTAGATTACACGATTCAAGATCCCATATGCTAATTGTTGTAAATAATTATTATTTTAATTATTATTAATGGTTATGTGTATTGGGCCCATTAGTTTAGTAGTCTTGCCCATCAAGTTACATTAGCCTATATAAACACATTAGTGGTTGTAAATTATTTAGAACTTTGAAATATATTCAGTTTTCACATGGTATCAAGAGCTCTCGTTCTTGAGGGTCTCGCTTCCGCATAAAAACCCTAGCCGCCTTAATTGCGGTCTAAAACCCTAGCCACCTTAATTGTGGTCCTTTTTTTTACTGCCTTAATTGCAGAATTTTCCCTTCACTGTGTCTCAGTTTACGGCCAACACCCATCCTGTCACTATTCACGCAGCCCTAAAAAAAGCCAGTTTCAACCTATTTCCGTCGCAATTTAAACGACACCTCCATCACCAACCTCATCGCCGGGCCAAAACCGGTCAAACCCTGAAATTGTGCTTCCACCGGCCTCCACACGCGCCACCACCGGCCGGCCACCCTTCCCGCGCGTGAGCACCACGCGCCGCCCTAGGGACCTCTGTTCGCCGCCGTTTTTTCCCAGATTGTATATCAGCCCCCTCTCTTTTCGTTTTGGGTGTTCACTTTCCAAACTGAGCACTTTGATTTTTTGGGTTCTTTGAAACTCGCATGTTTTTTGCTAGCTTTGTGTGATCAATGGCTGGCTCTGGTGATGAAGAAGTGATCAATACAAAAACTGAAACAGCGGATTACAAATCTCAAGAATTACCAACCATACCCTCATCCTACAGATTACATGAGAAGAATTATTTGAAGTGGTCTCAACTTGTGAAAACCACTTTAAAAGATAAAGGAAAGGCCGGACACTTAACTAATGATCCTCCCGAACAGAAAAGTCCTAAGTTCAAGAAGTGGGATGAGGAAGACTCGGCCATCATGTCGTGGTTATGGAGTTCAATGACTGAAGAAATTAGTGACAATTGCATGTTTCTCGATACTGCAAAGAACATTTGGAAATCATTAGAAGAGTCTTATTCTAAAGCCAAAGATGTTGCCCAGATATATGATGTGAAGGTGAAAACAATGGGTGCTAAACAGGGAAACAAAACTGTTACACAGTATGCAAATCACCTAAAAACCTTGTGGATGGAGCTGGATCAGTACAGGGTTATAAAAGCCAAGTGTTCAGAAGATACAGCGACGCTCAAGGAGTATATTGAGCAAGATAGAGTCTATGATTTTCTGGTGGGACTCAACCCTGAATATGACCAAGTTAGAGTGCAAATTCTTGGTCAAAAGACGGTACCTGGAATTAATGAGGTAGTGGCTACAATGAGGAGTGAAGAAAGTAGAAGGGGGCTAATGCTGGCAGTCCCTCCCGTTGTGGAAAGCTCAGCAATGTTAGCTGAGAAGAATTCAATCGTGATGGCTGACCAGAAGAAAGGGGAAGGAACATATGTGGAGAAGAAAAGTGAAGAATTGTTTTGTACTTTTTGTAAAAAATATCGCCACACTCGTGAAAAATGCTGGAGATTGAATGGAAAGCCACCTGGTAGAGAGTGGGGGAATGGAAAGCCACCTGGTAGAGAGTGCGGAAAAAAGGGAGACTTACCTAAAAAGGGCGGACAAGCACACATGGTTGCAGGCGCAAGTGAAGCTAGTCCAAAAAATGTGAAGCCACTCAACCAAGATGAGATAGAACAAATGAGATCTTTCCTCAGTAGGTTGGAGAAACCAACAGGTACTAGCTCTCTGGCATATTCAGGTACATTACCATCTTTTTTTGGTGAATTTCCATTTTCTTTTGGACTTAATGCTTCAGATATACCCTTTAAACAATACTGGATATTGGATTCTGGAGCCACTGACCACATGACACCTTTACCCACACACTTTTCTACCTATTCACCTTGTCCCAGTAACAAAAAAATATCAACAGCGGATGGAACCCTTATAACTGTAGCAGGTCAAGGGGATGTCCAACTTAATCCATTCATGACCCTAAACAATGTCCTTCATATCCCAAAATTGTCCACTAGCCTGATTTCCATACAAAAACTCACAAAAGACCTATCATGTAATGTTATTTTAGATAATAACTCTTGTGTTTTTCAGGACAAAGAATCGGGGAAGACGATTGGAAATGCTAGAGAATGGAATGGTATTTACTATTTGGATAACCAAGACTCAAGCCCAAAGTTACTTAGCAACAACTCTTTTTCAGAATCAATAAAGACCAACAAGGAGAAGGTTCTCTTGTACCACTATCGCCTGGGTCATTTGTCGTTTAGAGTCATTAAGCAGTTATTTCCTTTATTTTTTAAAACATTAGATATTGAGAGTTTTCAGTGTGAGGTGTGTGAGCTTGCTAAACACAAGCGTGTACCTTTTTCAGTCAGTAATAAAATGAGTATTTTTCTGTTTTCTTTAGTTAATACAGATGTGTGGGGTCCCTCAAATGTTCCTAATATATCAGGTGCTCGTTGGTTTGTAACTTTTATTGATGATTGCACCCGGGTTACTTGGGTTTATTTGCTTAAACACAAATCTGAAGTTAGTTCTGTGTTTTTTCAATTTTTCTCCATGGTTAAAAATCAGTTTGATGTGAGCATTAAACGGATTAGATCCGATAATTCCAAAGATTATTTTAATCACGGATTAAATTCATTCTGTCAAAAAGAAGGCATAATTCATGAGTCCTGTGTTAAAACACCCCAACAAAATGGAATTGCTGAGAGGAAAAATGGTCACTTGTTGGATCAAACTCGTGCTATGTTATTCCAAAATAAAATTCCCAAGAAATATTGGGGAGAGGCGGTTTTAACCGCTTATCTTATAAACCGCTTACCTTCTAGTGTTCTTGACTCCAAAACTCCTATGGATGTTTTATCCTCATTCTATCCCGATTTGTCTACCTCTAGTAATCTCACCCCTAGAATATTTGGGTGTACGTCGTTTGTCCATATCCATATTGATGGTAGAAGGAAACTTGATCCTAGAGCTTTAAAATGTGTCTTTATAGGGTATTCTTCCACCCAAAAGGGTTACAAATGTTATCATCCACCATCTCACAAATTCTTTGTCTCTCGAGATGTCACCTTCCATGAACAAGAAAGTTACTTTGTTCAAACTCATCTTCAGGGGGAGAATTCATGTAAGGAAGATGAGTCTCTTCTACTTCCTGACCTTAATCTAGGACCAGAAGTTGAGGTTGAAACTAGAGGTGACAATGTTGAGACGGAAGTTGATTCTGAAAATCATGTAAATGTTGAAGCCGATGTAAGATATGGGAAAAATATAAGGATTTATACACGAAGAAAGACCATTCCTGAATCTACTCATGTCCAAGAGTCTGATCCGACATTACAAGAGGTAACTTTGCTTGACCCTTCAAATTCTTGTGATTCAATTTCTGAATTTTCTCATGCACATGAACCAGAATCTAACTCATCTTTACATAAGGAACCAGAATCCAGCCCAATAGAGCGTAAGAAACGAAAATCCAGAGAAGTACCACCAATAGATTCTGAAGACTTGCATCTTCCCGTTGCCCTTAGAAAAGATCCTAGAACTTGTACTAATAAGCTACTCTACCCTCTATCCAACTACCTATGCTTTGAACAGTTATCACCTACCTATAAAGCCTTCCTCACCAACCTAAACACTACCATTATACCTACCTCTTTATCTGAGGCATTGTCTGACAGGAAATGGAAACAAGCCATGGACATGGAAATGGAGGCACTTGATAAGAACAATACTTGGGAATTGGTTCCTTTACCAAATGGAAAGAAACCTGTAGGGTGCAAATGGGTATACACTATAAAATACAAGGTTGATGGTTCTATTGAGAGATACAAGACAAGATTGGTAGCCAAAGGATTCACTCAAACTTATGGAGTAGATTACTCAGAGACATTTGCTCCAGCTGCAAAAATGAATACTGTCAGGGTGATATTATCTTTAGCAGCTAACTACAACTGGAATTTGCACCAATTTGATGTGAGAAATGGCTTCCTTCATGAAGAACTTGAAGAAGAGATCTACATGAATGTGCCCCCTGGATACGGTGAACATACTACCGTCAACACCGTGTGCAAGTTAAAAAAGGCTTTATATGGACTAAAGCAATCACCACGTGCATGGTTTGGTAGATTCACTAAAGTTATGGTAGGTTTGGGCTTCAAACAAAGCCAAGGAGACCATACTTTATTTGTCAAACACTCCGAAACGGGGGGAGCAACAGTGTTGCTGGTATATGTGGATGACATTATAGTGACAGGTGATGATGAAGAGGAGCAAAAATTGTTAGGCCAACACTTAGCCAAAGAGTTTGAGATCAAAACCTTGGGAAAATTAAAGTATTTTTTGGGAATTGAAGTGGCTCACTCTAAGAAAAGAATTTTCATATCTCAACAGAAATACATTACCGATCTTCTGCAAGAGATTGGCAAGACAGCATGCAAGCCTGCAAGTACACCAATTGATCCAAATGTGAAGTTGGGGAATGCAGAAGAAGATGTTGCAGTTGATAAAGAAATGTATCAAAGGTTAGTCGGCAAGCTTATATACCTATCACATACTAGACCTGATGTTGCTTTTGTTGTAAGCTTAGTCAGCCAATTCATGCACCAACCAAAGGAGATTCATTTACAAGCCGCACTTCGAATTGTGCACTATTTGAAAGGAACCCCAGGTAGAGGAATTTTGTTCGAAAGGAATGGAAGTGTGGGACTTGAAGCATACACTGATGCGGACTATGCAGGGTCAATTGTGGATAGGAGATCGACTACAGGATATTGCACTTTCCTGGGTGGGAACCTTGTGACTTGGAAAAGTAAAAAACAAAGTGTGGTATCCAGATCTAGTGCTGAAGCAGAGTTCAGGGCAATGGCACAAGGGATATGTGAATTACTATGGCTGAGAATCATCTTGGAAGACTTGAGGATAAAGATGGATGAACCAATGAGGCTCTATTGTGATAATAAATCTGCTATTAGCATTGCCCATAATCCAGTGCAGCATGACAGAACCAAACATATTGAAGTTGACAGACACTTTATCAAAGAAAAGTTAGACAATGGTCTAATTTGCACTCCATATATCTCTTCCCAAGGCAACCTTGCAGATCTTCTAACAAAGGGGCTGAATAGCAATAACTTTGAAAAATTTGTTTCCAAGCTGGGAATGATTGATATTCATTCACCAGCTTGAGGGGGAGTGTTGTAAATAATTATTATTTTAATTATTATTAATTGTTATGTGTATTGGGCCCATTAGTTTAGTAGTCTTGCCCATCAAGTTACATTAGCCTATATAAACACATTAGTGGTTGTAAATTATTTAGAACTTTGAAATATATTCAGCTTTCACACTAATTGATTTTCAAAATATTGAAGATTGATTTCTTATCAGTCAGCCATGTTAAAACCTATCTGTTTTATTAATTGTTTCATCTTTTTGCAATCATTAATAGAAGGCTGACCCCAATCAAAATCTAAGTTTCATATGTTATTTATTAAATAAATACAAAGGTAGAATAGTGTATTACAAACAGAGCTAATATCTGTATATCTAAAAAAAGGTTTTATACATCTTATCAAAATGTTGTGAAAAACTAACCAACTGCGCACTCAATTAGGATGCAGAGAGGTCAAGGAAAGGTAGGCAATGGAGTCTATGACATTACATTTCAAGAGTAAGTTAATTACACAGTCAACAATTGTTTCAGAGAGGAAATTAAAACTTACCACATATCTTTAGAAGGGTGAACACTGTGGCAGCAACAAAGAAGACCATGGATATTGAAATCCAGAAGTGCTGAAAAACAGAATCATACAATTAAAATTTAGTAATGAGCATTGGGAAAATAGAAAAGCAAGATGGCATAATCGACGGATTAAAAGACTTAAAAATTTGTCTTAGTAAGTATTGAATAATAAGGTAATGCTAATTATTAAGATGTCGACAAATGGTTCTGACATAACAGGAATATTGCCAAAAATCAAAATAGTGCAAACAAAGGATAAAACAAAGAGAATTAAGGCTGTTTGAATTGAAAGAACATATTTGTTTTTATTTTCTGTTTTACATTGATAATTTCAAAAATGTTATCGTGTTTTACTTTATTTCTTGTTTCTAATGTGTACAGGAAAGGTGAAAACAATAAAATACTATTTTCACATTGTCATTTACGAATTTTTGAAAACAAGAACCAAAGTTAAAATAAGATGACATTTTGTAATTATTAGTAAAATCATAAAATCAATACAAAAAGCATTTTTTTCAAAACCCAACAGGCCTTTAAACTCTAATCACTAATGTATTCCAACAAAGATTAAGTATTGTCTAGACCATACCCGTCAAAGCTTTTAAATTATGAATACTTCTCAATCTTATTGCTTTTTGTAATAATCACAGTCTAAATTCACCAGGGATTTGAACAAAAAATGCTGAAAAGTAACCCATCAAAACCGATTTTATAAATTGCCAAGTAGACGTCAGATAGGGCATTAGGTGCCTATCTCGGGAGTTATCAGTAAGGTGCCTTTATTCAATTTCAGAGCATATCACTGATCGATTAATTAATCAACTAATGAATGATATCTTACAGGAAGAGTTTCCCATACTGCTTCATCCGTCATATTTTCCTCATCTCCAGGCATCAAAGCCCTACACATCCTATAAAGATACATTTTTTGTCAATAAAGCACCAGTTTGATAGAAGAGTATATAATAGTTTAATAGTATTGAACCTTGCAGCTTTATAATTGATTAACATCGAGTCTAACCACGTGCAGCCTTACAATTAACTATTACAAGCTTATAAGTTATGACGCTTTTCAACGATCAAAATGATTTTCTGAAAATGCAAGTTATTTTGTAAATCGTTTCATGATGTTGAATGATTGTGGTGAATCTATTGCAAATTTTTTAAGACAGTTCCAACAGATATTACAAGATGGGGGACTATTGATGAGTTGAAAGATAAGTGCCAGCTCCTTATGAAAGTTTATCATAGAATTTGAGATTAGGGTGAAATTCAATCTCCATAAAACTAACTTGTAAGGTAAGAAGTACCTAAACCTTATAAGCACTACTCATGTCATATTTCTAAGCGATGTATGACTAAACACCCACCCTCACTCGGATCCGTATTGCCTGCTGCAGGATAAACATGCAACAATCTCAGCCGTTGATTTGAGATTGAACGGCTTAAATTATAAAGTAACAAAATCAGTTTTAAGTTTTAACAATATCGTCTGTTAATTTAGATCGGACGGCCAACATTAAAAACTGTGCAATGTTGTTACAGCACCAAATCCATTTCCACCTCGCTCACACCCGACACAATGAAGGACCTGAAGGCTGCAATGAATGTAGTCCAAAGTTGACACAATTAAAGCGTCTAGGGACATACCACAGTTTAGGCGGATTTGAAACATAGAATATAAAGCTTGGTAAGCTATAAACGGAACCTGACAAGTACCTGATGTTATCAATCAAAATCACCAATTCGAAAGCTATAAGAGGTATGAAGACAATCTTTAAATTCACCACTGCATCATTAAAACAATCAATGAATTATAAAAGTACCACAATTCAACTTCATGTGAAGAGACAGTGATCAATAATATCCATGATAGTTGTGCCATAAGATATGTTACTTACCATAACTGCTTCCAAGATGTATACATAGAAGAAGCTCAAATGCCACCAGTAATGGTGTTGCTACGACTGAATGACAAGGAGCCCACTGCACGTGAACAGAATAGTTTTACATCAGTAACAAAAACCTTCTACATGACAAAAAAATTGTCCACGAAACAGAGAAGACAATTTGAAGTGTGTCTTACTTGGCGCCCATGAGGCATCGAAGGAGCGGGCAAGGAAAACCTGCCTCGTGCTATCACAACATGAAAAAGCCAGAGAGGTAAAAATACAGTCCTGCCATAAAGAAAGATATGCTATGGTTTATGTCTGGTTTACTGCAACATATAAACAGCAGGACATCAACATGAATTCGATGCCCACACCCATACTGATGCATCTGATACATCTCAATTATCCAATAGTTTTTTTTTTTATTGAAAAAAAAAAAGTCCCAAATACTTCTGATACCTCTTCCATGCGTCTTACCTAGGGCTGCTCACTATATCCGGATAAGTAGTCCATCCATAACGGATCCAAATCCGGTTATAAAAAACACATTAGAATCTTACAATCTAAACACAAATTGGCACGACACAGGTCAGCAACTCTTGCCAACTAGACACATTCTCAACAAGATACGACGCGACATTGATCTGCATTAGTAATATTTAATTTTTTATCATTTTAACTATGTGTGTCCTTACTTCACATGCATCCCCAGAAAGGTGGAAAAAAAAAAATTCCTGCTCATTCCATATTGCATAGCACACCAAAATGGAGTCCCTCTTCACCAGCCAGGGGTTGTGATCACACACCGCAGGGGCAATTATTAATTGAGCTTATGCGTCGGGTGCTGCTGAGTTGCCGCTGTATTTTGTGCATCTGTTTCATTGCTAGGGCCTAGGGTTGCTGCATTTTCTGCATTCCAGTGTCTTATGTTGCTGCCCAAGCTCCTTTCTAGCTAAACTCTTTTGCCCATCTATGAAGTTACTCTAGTTGCAGAGCTACAGACTTGCATAGCTGATGCTCATTATGTACACTATATTCACTATTATTCACGCTAGTACCGCCGTATCTATATCTTATTACAGCTTGATAACTTGATACTAATTGAGCTTAAATGCACATTATATTTCACAATTCTACTAAATTCCCATTCCCCAATCAAACAAATTCTCTCCAATTTCACTGCACTAGAACACAAAGGGTAAAGCAGTCACCCTTACAGAGTCCCTATTCCAAACAAAAATTAATTTAACAAAAGAACAATAAATATATCAATGCAACAAACCACACAGCATGCAATTGAAGGGGATAAAACACCCAGCATCATTTTCTTCAAAATTAAAGCCTTCACACATACATTGAAAGGGGGGGAACAGAATTGAAACCAAAAATCATCAACAGCACAAAAACTCAGAATTTCAGGATAAAACTAGGTATGAATATGATCATTCAAAAGGTAAAATTTTGCTGTGACCCTTTAATCCGTTTCTAGATTTTTGATTAAAAAAAAAAACTTACCACCATGAGAAAAGGAAGAAACGGTCAAGCTTGAGAACAAGGAGAAGAGAGAAGGAAAAGAGAAAAGCATGAGCTAACATAGCTTGAAGGGACTTGAATACCCTTCTCCAACTCATTACTCTTCTTCGAACCAGCATTTTTGTGTTGCCGCAAAATCCAAGAAATCGCAGAGACAGAAACACGCGTATCTATGTTGAAGAGGATGAATGAAAAATCCTCGGAGGTTGCGAAGAAGAACAAACAAGAGTGTGCGTGAGCGTGACTTTGGAACAGACACAAACTATTATTGCTTTTATTTTCTCTTTCCTTTTGTCTTCTGTTTTACGCCTTCTCTTTTTTTTTTTATAACTCTTCTGCAAAAGGAAAAATAACTGTTGGACCAAAATACCCATTGTCTATTTATATTTCAAACTAAAACTTTATCTTTTCCACGTAAATGGTGGGACCATACTATATGTATCCTGGTACGATATTTACATTACATTACGATATTTATTTATTTTGAAAATATAACTTCAATATATGTAGAAGTAAAATTTATAGTACAATTTTTTATATAAAAGTTTTTTTTAGCAATTAAAAATGAGATATATTTAAAAGTAAAATAGGTCACAAAGAGTTAATACAAAAATCTCAAGATCAAAAATCAGCACGTCAAACCAACCAACAAAAAAAATTACAAAGTGATATCAATACAATCTAAAAAGTTACGTCACCAATCATGAAAGGTAAAAGCAATGGAAGACAACTTTGCCTTTAACCACACAAAAAAATTGCAGCTTCACTTTGTCGAGCATCTGGTGCAGATCCATTTCGTTGTTGTTGAAGATCCTATTATTTCTTTCCTTCCAAATTGTCCAAACGCACGAAAACCAGATCAGCTTCAAGAAAGAGTGTGATGAACGAGGGAAACTTGCTATCTGACCAAACTGCGTGTATTATCCTTTATGACAGCAGTATCAACCGAAGAAAAACATAACCAAATCCGAATAAGATACCACAGTCTTCCAAAGAAGTTACAGCATAAAAAAAAGATGGTATGTCGTCTCCTGATTGCCACAGTCAGTCACACAAACATTGTCCCCCGGTCTATAGGTTCTTCTGCAACCGTAAATAACTGATACACTCCACTTACGGTGTAACCTTTAGAAGGATCGAGTAACCACTTCCAACTATCAGAAACATTTGCCTGCAAAACAATAATATGGAACAAAAAACAACATTCCCGAAGAAGGTCGTCCTCCTCCACCTCCAGGCTCATCCCCTCTCATCTCAACCTAACCGACACACATCGACCACCGAACACCACCGATTCTCGACCAAATCGAATAACCGACTAAACCTGACACAGATGAACTCCACCCACCCAATTATCCAACCAAAAAAACGTACTAATGTCATTGCCTACTACCCTTCTAATATTATCTTCAAATAACTTTTTTATGTAAAAGTTATTATTTTTGTTGTTTAAATAATTGTCCTTAGGACAATTGTTAGCATTTTTCTAAATTTTTTATTTAACCTAACTCATTATTTCAAAATTGTGTTTATAAAGTGGACGAGGGTGAGAGAGCCATTCATTCTAAAGAGTGTAAAAACAAAATCAATGACCCGATTGAATCAAACAAATAGGAGTGGCAATATGTCAAGCCCTGCAACCTAGTTTCCAACTATAGATCGACCAACTTGAGTGAAATATTGTTTTAGATTAAGAGTCTGTTTGTTATATCTTTTTTAAGAACAAAATCACTTTTTTAAAAAAATTAATCACTTTTAAGAGTATTGCATCCGTTTGATACAACTTTTTAAAAAAAAACAGAATTTAAAAAAAATCTAAAAACAGTTTCAAATGAGAAGCTGTTAAGAGTAGCTTCTCAAAAAATATATTTTTTTTAGAGGAGAGAGAAAATATGGATCAAAAGATGACACTAATTTTGTAACAAAAAATTGCTTTTATATAGCTGTATCCAAACAAACTAAATTGTTATTTTAAAAAAATTATTTTTATTACGGTAAACAAACGCAAAATAGATTTTGATTTTTCGTAAAATCTCTATAAAATAAAGATTTTTATTTTATGGCAATATCACTTTTATTTTAATATGTAACAAACGGCCCCTAAATTATAAATTTGCTCAACTTTTTTATAATTTAAATTTATTTTCAAATTAGGCATATTTAAACTTATTAGATTTTGTGTTTTCACATGAAGAAAATGTTCATAAGTATCAAAATGAAGAATTTCTTGTTCATAATCATCACCAAAATTTCCAATATTGTATGCATTTGACACATCATTAAAACACTTGAATGATCATCAATTTCTTCATTTTTTTATTTTCATGATCCAATTTTTTGTTTGGTTTATCCAAATTTTCATAAGTATCTACATTTTTTTAAAAGAAATTTATCAAGAGCTCCTTGTTGTGATTTTATTAACTCTTTATCTCGCTTTCTTTTTTCATTACCAGATAAATATTTTTTATGCAACATCTTAAAATATATCAAATACTGAAGTACAAAAAAAAACCTACAAAAATAGAGAACAATAGTATCTGAAAAGTATAATCGTTGACTTCGAATTGAACACTATGTTTCCACAATTGTATCGTAAGATCCAAATAGTTGAAATTGGATGCAGAAAATAAAATGTTAAGAAATTTGCAAAAAATAACTTGTTAATAAATGTGTAGAAATATCAAAATAATGATTAGAATAAAATTCATGAAATAGTATACAACAGGATTCATAAATATCATAAATAGAACAACAAGATTCAATGAAATTTGAATGAATGAAAATAATTATAAATAGCAGTCAACGAAACATAATCAACGAACCAAGGAAAGGCCTTATGGAAGTCGGGGCTCGTCCCCGGTCAATATTGGATCAAACAATAGAGTTGTATTACTGACCTATTTATTCTTTTTTTTATTCAATACAGGGGAAAGATCGTAAAGTTCCCTACCGATCCAATAGACACTCTCAATGGATCCTCTGCAAGTCGGGCACACCTCTTCCTTTTGTGCGTCTTTCTCGCGGCGGGAACAAAACAACAAGGAAAGATCCGACCGACCTGCCCAAGGCTTGAGGGAAAGCTTTATTTAAGAGACAATAGGGATCTCTTACCAACTTATAAATCATCCATCAAAGAGATCCTCATATTTATTGTGGAAGTTGAACTCATAATATTATTGGGTTCATGACTATAATTATATTTACATGAAAAAGTTATGTACTAGTATAAACATAGTATAATCGTAGTCCATGAGGGATTAATCACTCACGTTTGAGGGGGATTGTTAGGTTCAAGTGCAAGTGGTTTAGTTATACATCGATCATGGATGAGTTAAATGTTGGATGTGTAATAATGCCTTAAGACATTAGATAGAGATGTGACGTCTCTCTCCTTTGTGGTCTTGGAGTATTGACTTGTTGTAACTTCTGGTGCTCGCCAGACACCCCAACAAGTGATAACAAAACTATAGTTAGCTTGATGGCACAACAGAAGTGATCCTAGCATTTAGATAAAGTATAGGATGTGGAAGACTCACATTTGAAGAGAAAATTGTTGTATTCAAGTGTGAGTGGTTCGCCTTACATCATTTATGAATGAGTTAAATGTTAAATATATAAGAGATGTCACTCATATACCTACTATCTTAAAATTTTAGACAAAAATATTGTATCTCTTCTTTATGATCTTAGAGCATTGATCGCAATTCCTACAACATATGTATGCCACATGCGTCAACAATGGCACTCAGAGTTGCCACACTCTCTCTCATTCTCCCACTTGTTGGATCTGACACACAGTGCACCACATTACAATGAAGCTATGCTAATAAGCTCTAAATCTTTATTTTATTTTTTAAAACAAAATTGTTTGAATGTACTTATTTTTCGTGTTAAATGCATAATTTTGTTCGATTTTTAGTTTTGAATTCAATTTTTTTTGTTGAAATGCAAATCTTGTTGGTAGTGCATTTTTCTTCTTGCTCTCTACCTTTGGATTCATGATAGTTTTTCTCCTTCTTTTGATGGGTTCGGTATAATGAACCACATTATAGGCGTTCCTTAACGGAGGAGGTAATAATATTCTAACACATACCAAAAACTACACTAAATTATTATAAAACTAACTTATTCATTCATACTTTTGATAATTATTGCATTCATCAATTCCCTACTTATATAAGCTAAAATTAGTATATTGTCTAACAAACTAAACCCGACTTATCACATTGGATCTATATAGATTCTTTTAGAAAACATGATTCATTATCCAACTCTCTATTTAATACTCACTATCTTATTGAATAAAACTCACGTGGGTTTTACATTTTAAAAATGGGTTTCTCATAAAGTGGTGAGACACACATGAGTTTAAATCAATAAAAAAGTGGATGTTAAAAAAAGATCATGCTAACAAGTGCCCCCAAGACACTAGTTAAAGAAACAAAAAAATGTAAGTTTTGTATTGAAAACAATATTTTTTTATACTTTTAAGTATTTGACAAGACAAGTTTCAAGAAATTCTTATTATATTTGTTTCTTTACATAGTCTCTCGCGGTTTACATTTCCTTTAAAAAAATAGTATTCATAACATTTCTCAATATTTAATACAATTTGGACATATATATTCTAGGGTTAATACGTGTCTACCTCTCTGCCATTTAGAAGAGTTTTGGTTTAGCTCCTGTAAAAAAAAGTTGGAGATCCCCCTTGTCATTTCAAGATTCTTTAATTTTCAACCCCGAACTCATCTGATTGTGCACATAAACTGATGTGGCGTGTTGACAGTATAAAATTGCATATTTGGCACGTTGAGTCAGAATTTTTTATTTATTTTGTAATTCTTTTATTAACAACTTAATTTAAACAAGTTAATACATTAAAAAAAATCTTTTCATCCTTTTCTCCGCTCTCTCTTATGTTCTCTTTTCTTCATCAATGAACAAAAACTAAAAAAAATTCTTCAATTTCTTCAACTTTCCAATTCTTCAAATTCAACCAAAGATCCCAGGAATATCTACATCGGCAACAACAACAACTTCAACATCAACATAAAACAACAATTCTCCAAATTCAATTTCAACTTTTCAATTCTTCTTATTCAACTCATCAAACATAAGTCTCCCCCATTCATATTTAACAAAACAAATATGCACAAATATCCACAGATCGGAGGTATCAAACCCAACCCTTTTCTTTCAAATTCATTCTCCGACACCATACAATCGCCAAACTCCGATAACGATGACGAAGCCGAACTCCGAGAACGTTATTTGGATGATGATGATTTTTCCAGAAATGAAGTGTGAATTAATTCTTATTGATTTTGAAGGAAAAACAAACAAAAATTAATTGAAGGAAGAAGAATTAGAAAGTAAGCTTCGATCTTTTTATGAGAAATTATTAGTGGAACACATAGATTTAATTGAAGGAACAACAAATTATTTCGTGAACCCATAGTTGTTGGGTGATTTTTATGGGTCTTCCTGGTTTGATGAAAATTGATGAGAAGAAAATGGATCAGAACATCTATTAACCCTATCATCTGGTCACTATTATAAGCAAAAAATCAACATTTTAGATTCATTCATTAAATGATGTATGTGGTCTATAATAAAGATTATATACATCATTAATTGAATGAATCTAAAACATAGATTTTTACTTATAACAATGATCAGAGGGTGTATTGAGCTACATTGGATCTTGGGTGCCGTTGTTGATAAGATAAATTAAATTTATAAATTTATGGAACGTAATCTTATTTAAGTTATGTGAAGATACATGCAAACTATGCAACATGACAGCTCACATTGCTCCAATATTATGAAGAGAAAATTAAAAAAGATAAGAGCCATTTCATCTTAATGTGAAACCCATTATTATGAGTTATGCCACCCTTATGAGATGTTGTTATTATTGACGTTTGATTCCAATTTCATATTTTATCATATTTATTTATATTATCTTCAATTGGCCTTCAATTAATTAAAGTTGAAATTGATTTCTTTTATTATTCTTTTTTTGTTGCTTCAAAGTCAGCCATGCTATTTTAATCCTTATATGTTCAGTTGTCGTTGTTGTGAAATGGATTTACATGAGCTGTTGGATGATGAATATATAGCTTGTTAGTTATTGTTCAACATCAAATAACTATAGAAGTCCTTATCAACAAAAATAATTTATACAAGTTATTATAAAATACTATAAATCAAATGATTGAGCTCAAATTGTTGATGAATTTAATCAATAACCAATTGTTTGAATGAATTTGCATCCAATTTTTTTGATAGAATAAGTTTTGGTTAGATTTTATTTCATACTCAATCAAACTTCAAATTATTAGTATCTCATTCTCATGAATGGAGGGTTATAAAAATTATATATTATTATTACGGAAATGCTAAAGAATACCCTTGGGGCATTGGATAAAAGGATAAAAATAGAAATATTATACTGAAAAATAGTGAAAAATGATGAATTTAACTTTTTAATAGTCAAAATGTTGTTGAATCTAATGCAAACATACTACTTTTTGTTTCTTTAAAAAAAACCCTTATTATTATTATTATTATAAAAACATTGTATACGATTGAAACGGAACGAAGTATGAATGATTTGGTTGAAATAATCCAAATTATTTGGATAACCTTGCATGTCCTTGTCACAAACTTCTCACCTATTCGGTATGTCCTCTCTTCTATTTCCTAGTGCTTAAGATTGTCAATTAATGAATTTTCAACAGAGATATAAAAAATGAGGACTTCGAGTAAGAACCAAATCAATGATCTGACGAGTTCGAAGATTCATTTCAAACTGATTAAATAATTGTTTCAATTTTTTTCATGATAGGATTAAAATTGAAACAACCAATCAATTGAAAAAAAAATATTGTTTGGATTTTTTTAGATAGACGAAATGATAAAACTGTTATAAATCCGCTCACATAAGTAAATATGTCGAGGTTCGAACCTCAATCATAACGTTCAAACTAATAATTTAGTCATTTTTTTTTCCTGTCGAACTATGATTTGTGGATATTGTTTGTATTCTATAATACAAATTCCTTATTATTATTTTTTTTCAAATTATCAACCCGATTGAACAAAACCAAACAAAATCATTCTTAATTCCCCTAAAAAAAATCCATTCTTAATTAAAAATACCTTTAAACTTGCCATGTCAACATCTTAGAGACACATCAACATCATAATAACCACATATTTTTTAACAAGTTAAACTAAAATTAAAAAAAGGACAACATTAATGTGTAGGTTTCAGACATAAAACATGGGTGTATTGGATTGGGATTTCAAAGAAATTTAAAAGACATGTTGGTTTCATATGGTATTCAAATCAAGGTTTTTAAGAAATGTAAATAATTCTTTTTTTTTGTCAAAGAAATGTAAATAATTCTTGTAATATTCAATTAAGATTTTTGAAGACTTTTAAAAGAGTGCAACAAAATCTGGTGGCATTTAATTGAGACTTTTCACAACTTAAAACTGTCTCTTGGTTTTAAAAAATGGATAGGATGAATTGACACTACAGTTGAGCTAGAGATGTGTATGATGACTGGGTGCTAAACGTACTTGCAGCTAATATAATATAAAAACTAGGGTTTACTATCTGATTATGTCATGCCTTAAGAATTGTCTCAAGGGGGTTATTTATAGCTTTTTTGGGCCTCTTATTTCATGACTTAGGCCTTAAGTTACCTTTGCTAATAACTTAAGCCCTAAGTCACTTATACTTAGGTCAATCCGAATATATTGGCCAAATATTTAGCCTTAAGATATGGGAAAGGTGGTTTCAGGGACAAGGATGAGGGGCGCGTCCTTGTAGAGAGCCAGCGAGTCCTCGTAGAGGGCCATTGAGCCCTTTACAGAATATTGGCAGTCTAGTGTCAAAACTCAATATATGTATAACAAAATTGACCCTTTGATTGAAAGACACTATACTACAGATCATACATACAAAATTTTACGTTAATCCAAAATCAGATGATATATTAATAAGATAGATTAAAATTAGCTTGTTTATTAAAAGTTCATACGATGTTGATCTTGATGAATTATTTCATGGAATAGATTTTGCAAGACATTTTAGTGTAAAATGCAAACACTAACAATCTCATACATAACCTTTAAGGCGTGTTTGGATTGAGGGTTTAGAGGGGAAGAGATGGGAGAGTTTACTTTTCTTTTTTAAATTACATACTATATAACATGTTTTTCTAAAATAAATTAAGTGTGATTGAAGTATTATATGATCATTTATCATCTTAATATGTTAACTTTTTCAAAAACATTTCATAATGTCCGTAATTTAAAATGAAAATTAAACCCTCCATCTAAATACACCCTTAGACTTTTCTAACTCCCACAATATTTCTACTGTTGTCTCCCCAACCATTGCATATGCCATGTTTTTATCCTGTTCTTGCTTTACTGTATTTCTTTGAAGAAATACTCATTAAGAGACTTTTAGCTCTGATTCTTTGGTTAATTCATATTTTTAAGACTTTAATTTAACTTTTCTTTTTGACATAATTCAGACATATTCATAGTGTGTGTTTGTTCTTTGTTGTCATGTCTCAACATTTTTTACAATCAAGCATTTTAACGAGTCCTACAAAAAGTATTTATTATATTCATTTATTTATCTTACTCCATTTTCATAAGTTCGATCCCTTTCTTTTCTCCATTTACTGCAGTACACTTCATCACTTTGAGTTTAATCAGTACATTTCATCAGAATTGTGTTATTTTAATACACCAAATAACATTATTGTTCTCTTTCAAAAAGAAAAAGAACAGAATTATGTATAGCCTACATTAAAAAAAAAAAAATTATGTATAGCCTCGCATTATCATTACGTTTAAGCCTTAAGACATGTAAGTGTAACTCGTCCGTAAACACCATTATAGTTGTTGAATAATATTTGCACATCCAAGTTCAACATCGAGCACACATCTTAAATAGCATCTGACGTAGCATAATTTGGGGTTTGTGTGTTACATTTAAAGGCATATTTCTTCACAGGTTTAACAATGTTGTTGTTTGCTCCTGCTAGAAGAACAATAGTACCAATTCCTTGAGCAATGTTGAACTCAAGAGTTTGACTGGGGTTTTTTCTGTGTAAAATGAACGTAATCCTTTTTTGAGGAGTGCAAAGCCCCTTTTATACCTCCCCTTGTTGACCTAGTAAGATGGGGCGGCATTTTCGGCACTCCTGGGCATCTGGCACTGCTCACTTGCCCACTTTCCCGAGGATCTCGTTCCGTTATTGGGAACGTGGGGATGACTTAGTCAGAGGGCCCCAGGTGTCCGGGAATCTTGAAGCCGCACGCGAGGAGACCGCTAAAGACGTGCCCTTGAAGTTCCTTCCTCTTCTGGAGTGTTCCTCCGGGTTTCATGATCTCGCCCACGTGGCGAGCATATGGGAGGCAACTCCGCAATGGTCTGCTTTGTTCTACAAAGACTGCCACGTGGATTTGAGGAATAAGATGACGGTACACAGCCCCCCAAGCATGAGGCTCGCAGAGGCGAAGTGATTGATAAGCTGTCATTACATTGATGTCGCCAAGAGTTAGCGGTACACAGCCCCCCAAGCACGAGGCTCGAAGAGGCGATGTGATTGAGCCCCGTCCTAGCTCAGGCTTTTCATGCGAGAACGAAGCCCTTTCCCCGGACCGAATGTTGTTGAGGTGTTGTTCGTTTTGTTTGGGGCGAAGTTGATTGTTTACGATTGTGTGAATATGGGCGACATGCTTACTTTATGATTAGTTATTGTCATACCCCAATTTTTGACCTAAAATTTCTTTTTTACTCGTCTTTTTAGTTCGGAATTTTTCGTCGACTCAGACGAAATTTCGACAGAGAGGTATTTTAAAATACCTCATTTTTTTTTTGGTTTCATTCGGGTTCGTCTTTTGTTTTTGTTTTTATTATTATTTTTATCTTTATTTTTATTCTTTTAAATGTTTTTAGTGTTATTTTATTTAACATTTTTATTGTTTATTCTTTTTTTTTTCTTCCTTTTTTTTACTAGTTACCTTTTTTTTTAATTTTTACAGTCTGACCTTTTGTGGAGAAGACTTTTTTTTTACAAACTTAATGTGTTTTAATTTGTCACTTAATGGTCTTTTATTGAGTATTATGGTCATTGATAGCAATTGGTGTACTTAACACCAAGGCAGCACAACAGAGGAAGGGGGGGAGCACAAAAAAAATCAGAATCATTGTCACACAAAAACAACAATCCAGCCACACAACATATCCATACCAACCATAAACCTCCCACCATCAATCACCAACATAAACAAATTTGAATCAAAAAAACAATTCCGGAATCAAAACCAACCAAAGCCAATAATCCAAGAACCATCAGTAACCAACACAGCCACAAAACACTCCTCCCCCACCACATCACCTCCCTACCACAGCCACCACTCATCTCAACCTCCCAACACACCACAGTCACAACCCATTCGGCCACCTCCTCTCCCACACCACACGGCCTCCTCCCAACCTATACACACTACCACACATCGCCACTACCACACACACACTCCTCCACCACCCACATACTACACAAAACTGCGGCCACACATCACCTCCCTACCACAGCCACCACAGCCGCGGCCTCGCTCTCCGAACCCACACATTCAGCCCCTCTCAAAACCGAACCTAAACCAAGAATAAACCAACACAAAACCTCACAAGGTCCGAATCCCACAAACAAAATAAAAGGGGTAATTTTCAAAAAACTTAAACCTAGATCTAGGTAGTTTCTTAAGGAATTTGAAAAATCTAGTGTTGGATTCGTAGAGAGGAAAGAAAAGGATCGCTGGAAAACGAATTTTTTTTAAAAAAAGAGGAAGTTTGTTGCTCCGGCGCGGTGGCGCCGCCCCCTGGGCCGGCCAGCCACCGCGCCGGATAGTTTTCGGCGGCCATTTTTTGAGAGAAGAAGAGAGAGAGGAGAGGAAAGAAAATGAAGGAGTTTTCTGAAAAAATCAGTTTATACACTCTCCTAAGCCAAGCCCATACTGCACGGCCCAATTCCTTTTTCTTCCCCTCTTTCAGACTGCTGTTTGCACCCCCCCTTTTTTTTTATGCACCCCCTTTTTTCTCTATTTTCTTTTCTTTTATTTTCTTTCCTTTTATTTCTTTTCTTGCATTTTAATTTCAGTTTTATTTTTATTCTCATGCATTTTACCTCACTGCCTTTATTTTTAGCACATCATGCATTTTTATTTTTTTTATTTTCCTTTTATTTCATGCATTTTTATTTTTCTTTTTATTCTTAGCATATTTATTTTAACGCATTTGCAATTTTATTTTTTTGTTTTTTGTTTATCATTTTGTTATTTTTATTTCATTTTATTAGAATGTACTTAGGACCAATGTAAATATAAATGAGAATATGCACTGACACCCACACTCTATTTATTTTGTTTTATGTCTTTTATTTTTTTATTTTATTTCGCTTTACAAAAGAAAAAATACAAAAAAATATTAGGTTAGTTTAATTTTAAAAGGGTTTCGTGGTGATCCAACGTCACCACGGAAATCCCTCGTTTTTAACCTTTTGTTACGTTTTAGTCTTATTTAGTTATTATTAAAAACAAAAAAACATGCAAATAACAATAAAAAATCAAAAAAAAATCATAAACAAACCTTGATTTTCAATCAAGTGCCCATTTTTCTCTTTTATTTTCTTTAAATAACCATTAAATCCATTTTAATAACACTTGAATCATTTTCAAAATTAAAAAACACCAACCAATCTCATTTGCCACTTGGCCTTTATTTTATCTTTAAAACTTTTTTTAAAAACCAATAAAAAATACAAAACAAATCAACCGTCATTTTTACCCCGAACTACGAGATTTTGATCCCTCACGGGTACGTAGGCAAAGGACCTTGTCCTTCCAAATCATAAAAAAATAAATAAAAAACATTTTTTTTCTCACTACTCTAATTCATTCTTTTCTTTTAAAATATAAGCAAGTTATAGCCAAAATAAATAAATAAAATCAAGAGGTTCTCGTAGAGTACTACGAACGTTTAGGGTGCTAACACCTTCCCTAAACGTAACTAACCCCCGAACCCTAAATCTTTAAAAAATGTGGTAATTTAGAACTTTTTTCCACTTTTCTTTTGAAAAATTAAAAGTTCAGTCGTGAAATAAAATTAGTGAGTCAACGCTAATCAATAGCTTGATCTCCGAAAATCACCGCGACAGTTATCCCTAGTATAATGTCCTGAGGAAGCAGGCACCTGATTATCTTTACCTGGAATCTAACGGTTGTCAAATGACGACTGTTCGTAATGCATCTTGACGGCCCATGATCCTTTCATTTTTTCCCGCTTCGAGGCCATCTCACACGTTCAAACTGAAGAGACGGGTCTTTTCCTCCGTTGGATCCATGATGCTTCAGACCACACACGCATCCTCAGACCTTTCCAGTGCACCTATATATATATGTGTGTGTGTGTGGGTTATTCGCTTTCAGCCAACTTCCTCACGTCCCAAGTTTTTGCATTTTCTCTACATTTCTCACCAACTGTTGCTGCTAACTCGCTGGCGCATTTTCCCAACTTCCCTTCCTACTTAAATCAGGTAAATCCTCAACCTTTCTTCTCTCTTTTCTTTTTACTTTGAAAATGGTTGTGATTAGGGAGTGTGATAGCGAGAGTAACCCCATAGATTCCCCCACCCGAGAGGAGAGGAGTAAGTTGTGGAATTCTGCCATTGAAACCGCCACCGGGGTAGATGGGAAAGTAAATTGGGCAATTTTAGAACAAAACTACTTCGGTCATCGCCTCATAGCTGTTGAGATTAGCTCTAACAACGATGATAATTCTAGTAGTCAAGATAGTGACGTCATTATTATTTCTTCTTCAGGCCCTGGTGAGCGAGTGAGGTACATGGCAGATTCAGATGCTAACGTCGAGACGTTTGAGGAGGCGGTGGCCACCTATTCCTCCTACTTCAGTTCAGAGAAGAGGATGGCGGAGTTTAGGGTCAACTTCTCAGTATCCTCCACGGGGGATGAATTAGACGTCATCACTAATCATTGCGTGGGTGGCGAGAAAGTTTTTATGAGGCGCCCACAAGGAGTGGAGAACGAGGCGTTCTACATCTATGCATGTGCAATCACCGATCTGGGAGTCCGGATTCCCTTCACCCCCTTTGAGGCAATGGTGCTAAAGGCCATCAACGTGACACCTTCTCAACTGCATCCAAATGGATGGGCATACATGATGGGATTTGAAGTTCTGTGCAAGGGCTTGGGCTTAACGCCTATTGTCGGTGCTTTCTTCTCCTTCTACTGCACGAAGGGAGTGGGGAAGGGAACCTAGGTTTCCATCAACTCTCAGCTGGGGCGAGGTCTTTTTACCCTCTTTGTTAACAACTATAAGAATTGGAAGAGGAAATATTTCAAGGTGAGGGGGGCTGACGTCTATATTCCGGCCTTTATGGATCAAGGTGGAAAAAGATGTTGTGGACTTTCTGGAGCACATGAATGTGCTAAGTGTTAAGGAAAACCTCCATAAGGAGCATGATGCCCAAGCCCTTGGGGAGTATGTAGGTAAGACCCCCTAATCGCACTTAGGTGACCTTTCCTTCTATAACTCGCACTGTCTTTGACATATTTATCCTTTCTTGTTTTTACAGATTTGATGGTGCACAAGTCCGCTGCAGAGAAGAAACTTGCTTTGGAGAGGGCAAGGAAGAAGAGAGCGGAGGAGGGCGATGTCCGAGGGAAAAGTGATGCCTCTGGCTTCCTCCTACAGGACAATAAGAAAACGGGGGAGGCTGAAGAGCTCGCTGTTACTCAGGCCTAGCCCATCACCGCCATTCCTACCTCCTCAAATGTTGCCGCCACACCTACCTAGAAGAGAGCTCGTACGCAGGATGACGACTCTGAGACTGCCGATCAGCCCGACTCTGGTACGTTTTATCCTCTAGTGTTCTGTTTCAATATGTTCAAGTGCTCAAACTAACACATTGTTTTTGGTCTTGCAGATGTTCCCCCTTCGCTGTGGAATGCTGACTTCGACTATGAATGGTTCATGCAGGAACACCTGGATTTCGCCTATGACAAACAACGACTTAAATCCATGAACTTCGACCACGTGCAAAAGATGATGGGCGTCCATCTTCTGAAGGGCGCCCTAACTGGTATGATTATGGTGGAAGAGTTCTCGACTCTTCAGCAAAGGGAGAAGAAGCTGACGGCGGAGAATAAGAGTGTTAAAATGTAGATGCAGACATCCCTCAAGGTCGCCGAGGAGAAAAGGAAACTGGCAGAAGAGCAGCTCACCTCAGTACGCCAGGAGCTCGAGACGGTGGTAGCCGCCAAGACAAAGGCTGAGGGTGAGGCCAAGGACCTAGCCGATTCCAATACCAAAGCGGCTGAGGCTCACAGGGAAGAGTTGGCGGCTTTGCAATCCAATTTGGAGGCAGCAGAAGAGGAAGGAGTGTTGGCGGAGGAGAAGGGTTTTGAGCGGGTGAAGGCGTAGGTTGCATGCTTGTACCTTGAACTCTCTTTGGAAGAGCTCGGCCTTTTCAAGACAATGATTGACCGGAAGAGTGTAGATGAGGGGTAGTTTGTATTTTTATTTCTTTATGTAAAGCCTTTGTGGCCCTCTTCAACTTTTGTTATTAACTATGTAACACCTTTACGACTTTGAACTATCGATGCATCTCTTTCTGCTCATTTCGTCTCACTCTTAAAAATGACAGTCGCATGATTAAGTATTTTAACTAAGCTTACTTCTATTGTGCCCTTTTTTGAGTTTTAACCCAAGGCAATGTTGTTCCGTGATTTACAACGCCTTTGAATGAGTGGGCTACCGACCGTGTCGACCTCAGTAAAGTTATATGTATACGGTTGCTTTTAACATGCAATTTCAAAACTTGAATGAGCAACTACACGATTTATAGCACGCAAGAGCCTAGGCGGATTGTCCTTTATTTATAGGCCACCTATGGCTTGACGCCTTAACTCAACTAGGGGACTTAGTGGGATTTTCCCCCAGTTTTTATCTACTCATATGGTTAAAGTCTCTTACTGTAGCAGGAGTCGCCCTCTAATAATAAGTCTGAGCGAAGGGCTACTTTGGAACAAGTTGTTACTAATTATGGGCCACTTGGGCACGATGTTTCAATTTAATTAAGCACTTAGTGGAATATCATCCAAATTTCTATTTTTCAAGTGATAGGTCTTAGCGCCACATGGGTCTTATCACCATTTTAAGTGATAGGTCTTAGCGCCACAGGGGTCTTATCACCTTTTTAAGTGAGAGGTCTTAGTGCCACAAGGGTCTTATCGCCTTTTTAAGTGAAAGGTCTTAGCGTCACATGGGTCTTATCGCCTTTTTAAGTGTGAGGTCTTAGCGCCACAGGGGTCTTATCGCCTTTTTAAGTGAGAGGTCTTAGCGCCACAAGGGTCTTATCGCCTTTTTAAGCTAGAGGTCTTAGCGCCACATGGGTCTTATGGCCTTTTTAAGTGAGACGCCTTAGCGCCACAGGGGTCTTATCGCCTTTTTAAGTGAGAGGTCTTAGCGTCACAAGGGTCTTATCGCCTTTTTAAGTGAGATCAGTTGAAAGAATTAAAGTAAATACGCGTACATTAGAACTGAGGCGCCTCGTTAAAAACCCCTGCCCTTGCAGGGGAAAAGAGTGCCGCCCCAGAACTTTATTGAAATACTTAAAAAAGATGTTCTTTACACAGCAGTCATGCGGGAACAGACGCCCCGACTTTCAAATGTAAATAAAGAGTATCAACTGTAATACTGCCTTAGGTGAACAACATTCCAAGTTCTCGGTACCAGACTGTCATTTAGCTCCTCCAGCTTGTATGCCCCATTGGGCAGCTTCTCTCTAACTCTGTAAGGGCCTTCCCAGTTTGGAAGTAGTTTTCCCATCATCGTTGGTGCCACAACTTTTCCGAGGACGAGGTCGCCCTCATTCATCTCCCTGGGTACTAATATGGAGTTATACTTTCGAGCTGCTCTCTGCTTTGCAGTGAACTCCTGGATATGGGTGGCTTCCCGCACCTCATTTAGCATGTCCAGATCACATGTCTGGCCAAGCTCGTTATCTTAAAAAACAGTCAATGTTAGTTTATAAAACATTCAGATAGTTCATGCTGTATATTAAATTAATATTTATGATATAGGCTGCCACCCATTGAGTTACTGATACTGAGGGCTCACACCTTTAACTTTCAAGCTGAAATTCTCTCTTCGCCATGTGGGCGTATCTACTTCAATAGGCAACATTGCCTTAGCGCCATACACCATCCTGAATGGTGTTTCCTTCAGTGATGAGTGGGGTGTTGTGTGGTAAGACCACAAAACCTGAATACTCAATATCGATGTAAGCGGGATAATTGTGAAAAGTGATAAAAATGATAATGAAGCAGTTACGAAGAATCATAAGGATATATTAAGTTAATCATGACCAGGTTTACCTCACATAGTCGTTCTGACCAGAGTCCTTTGGTGTAGTCCAATTTTTTCTTGATCCCGTATATGATAACCTTGTTAGCAGACTCAACTTGTCCATTTGCTTGAGGGTGGATGACTAACACAAACTTTGTCTAGATCCCGAGGTTGCTACAGAAGTTCTTGACAGTCTTGTTGGTGAACTGGGTCCCATTATAAGAAACTATGCATCTCGGCAGACCAAATCGACATATGATTTTTTTCCAATAGAAACGCCTCACTCTTTTGGCTTCAATACCTCTTTTTGTCAACATGTAACCCATAAATTTTCCTGCCTGTACACCGAATGAGCACTTGGTGGGGTTGAGGCATATGTTGTACTTACTCACATGACCCAGAATATCCCTTAGGTCTTGGCAATGGCTTCCATCTTCTGCCGTCTTCAGAACCATATTGTCATACCCCAATTTTTGACCTAAAATTTCTTTTTTTACTAGTCTTTTTGGTTCGGAATTTTTCGTCGTCTCAGACGAAATTTCGGCAGAGAGGTATTTTAAAATACCTCATTTTTTTGGTTTCGTTCTGGTCCGTCTTTTTGTTTTTATTATTATTTTTATTTTTATTCTTTTAAATGTTTTTATTGTTATTTCATTTAGCACTTTTATTATTTTTTTAGTTACCTTTTTTAATTTTTATAGTTGACCTTTTGTAAAGGAGACTTTGCTCAGACTTAATTTGTTTTTAATTTGTCATTTAAATTGTCATTCATTGATTATTATGGTCAGTAATGACAAATTAGTGTATTTAACTTTGAGTTTACCAGCAGATAAAGGGGGGGGCAGCGATCAGGAACCAAAACAGTCAGAACCAAGAAATCAGAATCACAAAACCAAAAGAAACGCTACCACCACCACTCACAACCCACGGATAACCCTAATCAGCCAACACAAATACACCCACGGCCTCCAACCACACCACACACCACGCGCCCTTCTCACCCTCAACAGCCCACGGCCACCACCAAACCACAAACCACTCAACCACCACAAAAGATCAAAACCACAACCGAATCATCATCCAAATTATAAACCAACACAAATCCGAATCACAATCCACCCTAAACCAACACATAATCCACTCAAAAACCGAAACCAAATACCATTCGGCCTAATCACAAACAACACAGCCAGGCCGAACCCCACACCAACCGAATCCACAACAAACCAAATCAAACAATCAAAACCCGAATCGTAACCACGAACAATTAACCAAGCCGAACCAACACAAGAGCCCGAAGCTATCCGAACCCCAACTCAGAACCTAAAACAGAGAGGTAGAGTTTCGAAATTATAACTTAGATCTAGTCTTTTCGACAAAGCTTTTGTGAAAACCAAGTTCAAATTCGTAACTGGTAGGAAAAAGGACTCGTGAAAACGTAATTTTTTTTAAAAAAAGAGGAGTTTTCTTGCTCCGCGCGGCGGCACCGCCGTCTAGGCCGGCAGCCTCCGCGCCGGAAAACTTTTTTCGGCCAGGCTTTGAGAAGGAGAGGAAGAGAGAAGAAGGGAGGAAGAGAGAGGGAAAGAAGAGAAGAATGTGTCTTTCTTCTATTTTTTCGTTTTTTATATCAGCTCCCTAACTCAGGCCCATGTGTGTGACCCGCGGCCCATTCTCTTTCTTCTGTCTTCTCCTTGCTGATTCTTCCTGCACCCCCTTTCTACTCCCTGCACCCCCTTCTTTCATTTCTTTTTTCTTTGATTTTCATTTCATTTTTTTTGCATTTAGTTCTTTTAGCCTTTATTTATTTTCATGCATTTTATTTCATTGCATTTATCTTACAGTATTTCATGCATTTTTTTATTTATTTTTCTTTTATTTCATGCATTTTTATTTCTTTGTTTATTTTTAGCATATTTATTTTATTGCATTTGCAATTTTATCTTTATTTATTATTTCATTTTTATTCTATTAGAATGTATTTAGTACCAATGTAAAATATAAATGAGAATATTGCACTGTCACTCACATTTATTTATTCCGTTTTATGTCAAAAAAATAAAAAATGCAAAAATACTAGGTTAGTTTATTTTCAAAAGGATTTCGTGGTGATCCAACGTCACCACGGAAATTCCTCACGTTTAACTTTTAGTTATGTTTTTAGTCTTAGTTAATTATTAAAAAAAACATGCAAATAAGTCAAAATTCAGAAAAAAATCTTTTCTTAAACAAACTTTGATTTTCAATCAAGTGCCCTTTTTTCTCTTTTATTTTCTTAAATAACCATTAATCCACTTTAATAACACTTTAATCATTTTTCCAAAAAATAAAAAATACAAACCAATCTCATTTTTTGTCACTTGGCTTTATTTTTATCTTTAAAACCTTTTCAAAACTAAATGGCACAAAAACAAATCAATCGGCATTTTTACCCCGAACTACGAGGTTTTGATCCCTCACGGGTACGTAGGCAAATGACCTTGTCCTTCCAAATCATACAAAATATAAAAAAAATATTTTTTCCTCACTACTCTAATTCCTTCTTTTCTCTTAAAAAAAAATATATATAAGCAAGTTGTAGCAAAAAACAAATAAATAAAATCAAAAGGTTCTCGTAGAATACTACGAACGTTTAGGGTGCTAACACCTTCCCTAAACGTAACTAACCCCCGAACCCTAAATCTTAAAAAACGTGGTAATTTAGAACTTTTTTCCACTTTTCTTTTGAAAAATTAAAAGTTCAGTCGTGAAATAAAATTAGTGAGTCAACGCTAATCAATAGCTTGATCTCCGAAAATCACCGCGACAGAAATGAGACTTCACTGGGGATGCCCTAAGAGGGTTGAGCCTAACTTGGATTTATTTAATTATTTTGTGATATAACTTGCTTAAAATAAAAATAAGAATGTAAATATGTGCCTATATGTTTCTTTTCTTTTGCATGAGTGGTGAGATAAGTCCTACACCCGGACTTGAGGGAAATCATAAGATAGGATGGTGGTATAATCAAAGTGCCTTTCCAAGAGTAAATTTCGGATGTGGCACATGTGATAACCCCACTCAATGGAGGAATCTTGGAAGTTTTATTATGTCGGCATGAGTAGTCGTGTCCGGCATTATTATTTTCAAGTGACCTATGAAGTTGAGGACCTTTAGTTACACTTAACCCATTTTGGCCTTTTAGAGGTAATAAATCTAGCTAGATATAGTCTATTTGATCATGTAAATATTTGATTTTAGTATTTTATAATATATTGAAAGTTATTCTTGATATTCAATCTTATTTATGGTTTAGTGCTATTGACAAATACATTTAAATCTAAGTTTAGAATTCTTTTCTATTAAAACAAGTGTTCTAGACATGGAACTATGTTTTGATAATCACTTAAAACATCAATACTTAATGCTTTTGGATCGTTTAATAGATTGGGAAATCGTCCATTAAACGATACAATCGATCTCACAACTTTATTTGGACACGAATAATGTTGTCGAGTGATGTGTGATAATATCGTTAAAACGAGATTAAAACTAGAATCCTTTTTATCATGATCATTAGAACATTATCGATGCTTGATTTATGACTTTGATACCAACGCTTTTATGCCCTATTACTCGTAGCATTTATTTATATTTTTAATGTCGAGTAGTGTTTAGTAAACAAAAATTTGAAACCCTAACTTAAAATGATAATCGATGTTGAATGGTTTAAGATGTCCCGTAAATCCCTGTGGAGACGATACCTAATATACTCACGTGTAGATAGGAAATATATGAAGTGAGAAAACGCTTTCATCAGTCCATATGTCGTCAAGAGAGCGTTCTCCGGTGGCGCAATGACCCTTGCAACTATGGATGGTGATGAGCTTCCGCGTCATGTGAACACCGATGCAGTCAAGAAATACTTTGTCTAAAAATAAAAGAACAGCTCGGTAAGTCGAGAACCCGGAAAGGGGGCTTAGGCAAAAATGAGCATCTCGGTGGACTGAAAACCCGAAAGGGCGGTTCAGGCAAAAATTAGAGACATAAAACAGAAAAATAGTCATCCTGATAGGTCGAAAACCCGAAAGGGCGGCCTATGCAAAATTTAAGGATTAAGACAAAGTAACTGCATCGGGTTGGCCATGACTCACTTGGGGCACATTAGCTGTCAAAGAAACTCTGAATCTGAAGCGTCCAAATAGTGGAATTCAAAGTTGTTAGGGAGAATAGCGATTATTGTGTTCAATGTACCTTCCCCTTATATTTACCATTTTCCAAACTTTGCGAGATCTATGGGGCCACACCATTGGTGGACCACCACTCTATTAAATAAATTTGAGCATGTGCCTTTTATTTGGAACTCCCGTTTATTCTGTTTATAAAATTTCTTCTACGTTTGATGGTGATACTTGAAGTAAATTTTTTTTTCAAAATCATAAATCTTTTTATATTTTTGGAAAGCATAAACAACAAAACACATTTTCTCTGAGCTCATGAATAAGTGAAGTGTGCGTCAGCATCCGTCCCAAGAACGGGTAGACTCTGCAGGTTAAACATGGTCAATTGCTTGAAAAAAAAAGGAAAGAAAAAAGAGAAGAAAAAGCTCGGTAAGTCGAAAACTTGAAAAGGCGGCTTAAGCAGAAATGAGCATCCCGGTGGACTGAAAACCCGAAAGGGCGGTCCAGGCAAAAATTAGGGGCATACAAAAGAACATAGTCCCGGTGGACCGAAAATCCGAAAGGGCGGTCCAGGCATAAATTAGGGGCATACAAAAGAACATATTCCCGATGGACCGAAAACCTGAAAGGGCGGTCCAGGCAAAAATTAGGGGCATACAAAAGAACATATTCCCGGTGGACTGAAAACCCGAAAGGGTGGTCCAGGCAAAAGTTAGGGATTCAAAAAAGGAAAAAACAAAAGATAAGCATGACCACAGAAACACCAGTCCTTCTGCCAGGTTTTTGGGTTAGCACGATTTCCCCAGGAAGTGTTTATTCCCCATCAGTTGTTGGGGCTTTACCCCGTCAATGTTTTCATACGTCCCCAGTGGCATCATCCCCAATGAAGATTGCCGAGTGTTTGTACTGCGGTGTCAGTCCACTTTCCATCCTACCTGTCTAGTCTTGTTTCCTCAAGTCCATCAGTTATACAATGTCAATCCTTCATACAGTCATACGGTGACATCGTCATACAAGTTGTATTGTCTTACATACATTCATGCATATACACATTCATGCATACACAACATGCACATAACATCATTCATACATGGTTGCATTGACCACCCTGAGTCTTGCTTTAACTATCTTTTCACACCAAACAATCATGAACAATTTTAACCTTCCTTTTCCCCAAGTGTCATCCCCAGTGTGTCTGGTCCAAAGATGTCACCCTCTTTATGCCAAGTGGCAGTTCAAACGAATAGCTTGTGCGGTCTTTTCGCCAATTGGTAGTTCTTTAATGAACAACTTGTGCATGTCTTTTATCTTGTCTTTTCGCCAAGTGGCAGTTCCTTTAATAAACAACTTGTGCATGTCTTTACTTCATTTTGTCGTCAGTGGCAGTTCAGCAACATCCCGAACAACTGACATTTACCTTTATTTCTTGTCGTCAGTGGCAGTTCGGCAACATCCCGAACAGCTGACATTTACCTTTATTTCTTGTCGTCAGTGGCAGTTCGGCAACATCCCGAACAACTGACATTTACCTTTGTTTCTTGTCGTCAGTGGCAGTTCGGCAACATCCCGAACAGCTGACATTTACCTTTGTTTCTTGTCGTCAGTGGCAGTTCGGCAACATCAATATCCTGAACAGCTGACATTTACCTTTGTTTCTTGTCGTCAGTGGCAGTTCGGCAACATCCCGAACAGCTGACATTTACCTTTATTTCTTGTCGTCAGTGGCAGTTCGGCAACATCCCGAACAGCTGACATTTACCTTTGTTTCTTGTCGTCAGTGGCAGTTCGGCAATATCCCGAACAGCTAACATTTACATTTTACCTTCTTTAAGCTACCCCACAATGGTAGTAGGTAAAATATTTTGTCTGTCTTCTTTAAGCTATCATCTTTGTTGATAGTAGACAGTGTCTCCTTCTATTACCTTTTTTAAGCTATCAATACACTATAGTAGGTAATACATGTCATCTGTCTTCTTTAAGCTATCATCTTTGTTGATAGTAGACAGTGTCTCCTTCTATTAATTACCTTTTTTAAGCTATCAATACACGATAGTAGGTAATACATGTCATCTGTCTTCTTTAAGCTATCATCTTTGTTGATAGTAGACAACGTCTCCTTCTTTTACCTTATTTAAGCTATCATTTACATGATAGTAGGTAACATCGGTCTTTGTCTTTGTTAGGCTATCGTTCTGAATCAATGTGATAATAGACATTTCATTCCCCAGTGAAACTGTATTATCCCCCCAGTGGAGTCGGATCCCTTTTCTTTAACAAACTCGGGTATCCTTTTGTTTTGTTTTATCCCCAGTCAGGTCATCTTCGCCGTCTTGCATTTGCATTTGCATCACGAGCATTTCACATTTTTTTAGGTCCAAAATTGGCGTACTCTGTATTTAAGTCCCTTCGACCGCCGAATCAAAGATTTTATCTTCAAATCTCCGGACGAAGAGACTTTAATAGGGGCATCTGTCAGACCCTAATTTTTGACCTAAATTTTTTTTTACTCGTCTTTTTGGTTCGGAAATTTTCGTCGTCTCAGACGAAATTTCGGCAGAGAGGTATTTTAAAATACCTCATTATTTTTTGGTTTCGTTCTGGTCTGTCTTTTTGTTTTTATTTTTATTCTTTTAAATGTTTTTATTGTTATTTCATTTAGCACTTTTATTATTTTTTTAGTTACCTTTTTTAATTTTTATAGCTGACCTTTTGTAAAGGAGACTTTGCTCAGACGTAATTTGTTTTTAATTTGTCATTTAAATTGTCATTCATTGATTATTATGGTCAGTAATGACAAATTAATGTATTTAACTTTGAGTTTACCAGCAGATAAAGGGGGGGGCAGTGATCAGGAACCAAAACAGTCAGAATCACAAAACCAAAAGAAACGCTACCACCACCACTCACAACCCACAACCAACACAAATACACCCACGACCTCCAACCACACCACACACCACGCGCCCTTCTCAACCACCCTCAACAGCCCACGGGAAAGAAGAGAAGAATGTTTCTTTCTTCTGTTTTTTCGTTTTTTTATATCAGCTCCCTAACTCAGGCCCATGTGTGTGACCCGCGGCCCAATCTCTTTCTCCTGTCTTCTCCTTGCTGATTCTTCCTGCACCCCCTTTCTACTCCCTGCACCCCCTTCTTTTATTTCTTTTTTCTTTGATTTTCATTTCATTTTTTTTGCATTTAGTTCTTTTAGCCTTTATTTATTTTCATGCATTTTATTTCATTGCATTTATCTTACAGTATTTCATGCATTTTTTTTTATTTATTTTTCTTTTATTTCATGCATTTTTATTTCTTTGTTTATTTTTAGCATATTTATTTTATTGCATTTACAATTTTATCTTTATTTATTATTTCGTTTTTATTCTATTAGAATGTATTTAGGACCAATGTAAAATATAAATGAGAATATTGCACTAACACTCACATTTATTTATTCCGCTTTATGTCAAAAAAACAAAAAATGCAAAAATACTAGGTTAGTTTATTTTCAAAAGGATTTCGTGGTGATCCAACGTCACCACGGAAATTCCTCGCGTTTAACTTTTAGTTATGTTTTTAGTCTTAGTTAATTATTAAAAAAAAAACATGCAAATAAGTCAAAATTCACAAAAAAAATCTTTTCTTAAACAAACCTTGATTTTCAATCAAGTGCCCTTTTTTCTCTTTTATTTTCTTAAATAACCATTAATCCACTTTAATCATTTTTCCAAAAAATAAAAAATACAAACCAATCTAATTTTTTGCCACTTGGCTTTATTTTTATCTTTAAAACCTTTTCAAAACTAAAAGGCACAAAAACAAATCAATCGGCATTTTTACCCCAAACTACGAGGTTTTGATCCCTCACGGGTACCTAGGCAAAGGACCTTGTCCTTCCAAATCATAAAAAATATAAAAAAAAAAAACATTTTTTTCCTCACTACTCTAATTCCTTCTTTTCTCTTAAAAAAATATATATAAGCAAGTTATAGCAAAAAACAAATAAATAAAATCAGGAGGTTCTCGTAGAATACTACGAGCGTTTAGGGTGCTAACACCTTCCCTAAACGTAACTAACCCCCGAACCCTAAATCTTAAAAAATGTGGTAATTTAGAACTTTTTTCCACTTTTCTTTTGAAAAATTAAAAGTTCAGTCGTGAAATAAAATTAGTGAGTCAACGCTAATCAATAGCTTGATCTCCGAAAATCACCGCGACACATATCATCAACGTATACTTCCAGGTTCCGCCCTATTTGCTCTGAGAAAGACTCTTTCCATTAATTGTTGATATGTGGCTCCAACATTCTTAAGCCCAAATGGCATCACCTCGTAGAAATAGCTGGATGTATTGGTCATAAACGCCATTCTGGGGGCGTCGAGAGGGTCCGTCATAATCTGATTGTAGCCGGAATATGCATCCAAGAAGTTCAAAATCTTGTAGCCTAACGTGTTGTCAATGAGTCTATCAATGGCGGGAAGAGGGTACGGATCCTTGGGGCACGCCGCATTCAAATCGGTGAAGTCAACACACATCCTCCACTTCCCAGAACTTTTCTTGACCAGCACCACATTGGCCAACCAAGTCGGATATTTGATTTCACTGATAAACTTATGGTGGCGATTTTCGCAAGTGTACGAAATCGTTCAAGTAGTAAAGTTAAAACGGTAAACCGAGTGTCGAACTCGAGGACTGCTTTATATTGTTGGACTATAATATCTAGACTTAACTAAACAAAAGGGTACGAAGTTTGTTTTATAATGATAATGAAAAATTGCGGAAAATAAAACTTGGTTGAATTTCAAAGATAGAAAGTTTGTCAGGGATGAGTTTCACTAGATGACAGACTTAAGCTACTCACTTAGATATGACCAATGAACTTGTTTAACGAATCACAACCTAATTCCTTAAATTACTCTTGCCCTAATTCCTTAGTGGCAGAATCATTAATTCTAAGATAAACCCTAATTCCTTAGTGAATTTAAAATTAGAATTAAGCATGAACGAACAAGAATTACTAAACGGCTTCACGAGTTTGTATCTATTCCTAGATTACAAAGGCGAGAATTTCTTATCTTATAGCATTCATACATTCAACTTATGTTTCACAATATGAATCATAAATCAATTTAAAGGTGATCAATCAATAAAAGCATTAAGCATAAAGATAAGAAATATGATTCAATAAACGTATTCAATGATCCAACTACGATCACAAGGCAAAAGTTATCATCTAGCTAACCTCGTCCCTAACAATAGAGAAATTAGCTATTCATGTTTCTATTACAAATCATAGCAAGATTTAGAGACATTACACAATAAGAAAAAAGATGAAAAGCTTCAACTCCAGGGTCCTAGAATCGAACAACTCCTTTCCACAGTCGATCTCCAGTATTATTCTCAATTTCTTCTGTTGGATATTTGGTTGTTGGTTTCATGTTTGCTAAAATCAAATATGCAAGCAATATGTGCGTCTTCAAAAGCTGATCCTCATTTGTGAACAGTTCTTCAGAAGCTGGGTATTTCAGAAGCTGAACAGTACTTCAGAAGCTGGAAATTGGTTTTAAGAAGTTTCAGAAGCTGAATGTCTTCAGACGCACTGTTCAGACGTTGACTGGCGTTGACCTTCAGAAGCTGCCTTCAGACCTTGACTGGCGTTGACCTTCAGAAGCTAGATTTTCTGCATTATTTCTGATTAATTCTGTGTGTATGTTTTCTAGAAGGCTGATTATTTTGGTGAAGATTGGCTTCGTGTTTATGATTGAATATATTTGCTGAAGGATCTTTGCATAATATGATTCAGAAATATATGTTTCCTTTTTGAGCCTTTGCAGAATTTCAGTATTGTATTTTGAAGAAGATATGATTTAGAATTATATGTGTCTGCTGAAGACTATATAAGAAGACGTGCTGCTGCATTGAAGATCAGTTAAAAAAAACCAGAAATCAGAGTTTAGAGTTTTTTTTGAGTTTTTGAGTTTGTAAGCTTAGGCTTTGTTTTGTACACCACTCATATGTTCTGAGTTGGTTTAGGTGTTTTGAGTTGTAATTCACTCTAAGTTTTTAAGTACGAGTGATGTCTTTGATGTATTGAAGAGTGTCTTCATAACTGGTTGTTTTCAGAGTTGTTAGTAACTGGGTTGTGGTTACTTGATTAGGAAGTAAGAGGGGGTTCTTATACCTAGGTGTTACTGGGTAGAAATCTTGACTGGTGGAGATTAAGTCAGAAGACTAGGAACAGGGGTTGTGTCTTGAGTCTTAGGATTAATTCCTCATAGTGAATTTCCTTCCTGGATTGGTATCCTCCAGATGTAGGTGATGTTTGCACCGAACTGGGTTAACAAATATTGTGTGTTCTTTACTTTCTGCACTTTTATTTGCTGCTTCTAAACCAGTTTTATTGTGCTCTGTTTTACATATATCGTGCTCTGTTTTTGTGTACTGATTCATACCTGCCAGAATTTCATCTTCGACAAAAAATCCAACCCTTGCACTGAAAACGCACTTGGCTTTTGTAATCCATGTTTCTGAAACTGACCCATCGTGCCACGACACAGGTCCATCGTGGCACGATGGCCTCGTTAAAACACAGGTCAACCCAATCAAAGCTTCATAGTGGCACGATGGATATCCCATCGTGGCACGAAAATTCCAGTGCTGAAATCCTTCTTCTGGCCTTCTTCTCATCGTGCCACGACACAGGTCCATCGTGGCACAATAATTCCAGTAGAAAAACACCTTTAAAACTTCTCAAAATCTTGCAAAATTTTCCTGTTCCAGAGTCGCTTGGCCTTTGACCATTCCTTCTAACTATGTCTAATTCCAGCATGAAAAATCAATAAAAGACTCTCTAATATGTACAATACGACATCAAAAGACGGCTAAAACCAAGACATGATCCAAGGTCATCACAACCCCAAACTTACATCATTCTTTGTCCTCAAGGAATCTACTTGTGAAATGATAAAATAACAGTAATGTAACAGCTTACCAACCAATGATATTGTCAAAATCTTCACTCCTTGCCGGTGTAGTGATGTACCAGATGCCTTTCCTCAACCACCAATTCCACAACTCCTCGTACAAGTTTGAATAAGGTGCTCACAGTTGACATACAAAATCGCCATATTACCATAGGCTTGAAGCACTTCGAAACTGTCAATCAAAGTCATAGTTAGGTACACACTTTTAAGGTATTTTAAGTTATAACGGGGCTAAGGTGAAGGGTGGATAATTTTTGGAGAGTAGTGTTAAAACAAACATGGAGTCAAGTTCAAACTACTTTGTAAAACAATCATCAAGCCCCCCCCACCCCCCCCCCCCCCCCCCCCCCCCCCCCCCCCCCCATCTTTTCATCAACTGAGTACTAGAGAACTTTCTTTTTGATCCACAAACACAAGATCGTCTCTTAAAATTTTTCTGTTTTTTTTTCTGCACCATTTTGAGTGCTTTTCAAGAGACATCACATTCAGATTAAGTTTTTTTTTTTATTTTCTTTCTTTAGTTCTCTAGTACCCCTACCCCAAACTTAAGATGTTGCTAGTTCCAACAACAACTCCAAACTTGAACTTTGACCACAACCTAACACTTAACTCCAAACTCATGGGGTCATACAACCTAAAGGTTTGCTAGGTATTGTGTTTCGTCACCGAACAAAAGGGTTCTAATCCTAACGGCTCAAATTGGCTTTACAAATGATAATTTAAATAAAGTTCAAATGGGCGTCAGCCTTTCTTCAACATATTCCTTTTTTGGGTCTAGTCAACAAAATTGACATCATGTGCAGTCAATTGGTTGGGTGTCTGCCCGGATGAAGGGGGAACTTGCCTTCTGATTCTCAAACTGTCCTGATAACATTTTCTTGTCGTCCTCTGATCCCCTTTAATCACGCCTACCCTGTTGTTGGCCAGTGGGTACTTCATTGTGAGGTGAAGCATTGATAAGGCAGCTGCCAACTGGTTGAGGGAGGGGCGACCTAAAATTATGTCGTAGAACGACGGAGCATTGACTACTAAATACCTTACTAAAATACATTGGGCACTATCCTCCTCTCCGAACACTTTCTTTATGGTGAGGTACCCCCGCACCTGCACCTGTTCTCCCACAAACCCAACCATGAATCCCCTAAAGGGTTGCAAAATTTCTGCACCCAGATTCAACTTCTCGAAGATGTCATAGTAGAGGATATATGTTGAAATTTCGGGATCAACCAATACTCTTCTTACCACAAAACCCAAAAGCTGCAAACTAATCACCATGGGATCATCCTTGTGGGGGAAAATTCCTTCAAGATTCCTTTTGGAAAAGGTGAGTGTTGTCGCAGTATTTCAAACAACAAACGAGGTAAGTATTTTTGTATCGTCTCCACAGGGATTAGTGCGCTACTTTGAACCGTTCAACAATCGCTATCGTTTTGAGCTAAAAGGGGGTTTTGTACGAATGTTTGTACAAAAACTATGGTTATGTAAATATGCGGAAAATAAAGACGACAAAAACTAAGGAATAAAAGCGTTGAGATAGGATTTCCTCAATCGGGCTTCGAATGTAATCTAAAGATCGTGCATATGAGTTTTAGCGTTTTAGCGAAATTACCACGTCTCGCTCGACAATGTCATTGATTTCCCAAATGACATCGCGAGATCGATCGTATCGTTTAATCGACGATTTCCCAATCAATCAAACGATCCGAAAGCATTAAGTTCCGAAACTATTTGCGATTATCAAAACCCAAATCCATTTCTAGATTTTCTTATTTTGATAGAAGTTATTCTCGCCAAAGATTTAAAAGTATTCGTCAATATCATTTTAAATCAAAGCATGACAATGAATGGCAAGAAAAACTCAAATTCACATCAATTGCTAAAACCATATATATTGCATAATCAAACTATTACATCTAAGCTAGAAAGAGTCATTCCAATCCCAACTAGGGGATTTAGCTGTTCATTCTCATGACAGCTTTACAAAAGTGTAGAGAAAAGATGAAAATACAAACCTAAATTCTTGATTTCCCAAAGAGTTTTGGTTGATTCCACAATCCAATCACCTTTGCTCCTTGAAGATCAAAGCTTCTAGCCCTTATTTCTTGTCTAAAAGCTAAGCTAAAATATTCTACAGAGACTTCTAAAACTATATGCTAAAACTCTCTAAAAAAAGAGCTGAAAAGGCTTTTATATTCTGAGAAAATGATCGCGCGCTACAAGCGACCAGCCTGTCGCTGTAGCGACGGCCGACTTCTGGCCAATGAGGAAGCTCCACGTCAGCACCTGGCACTAAACCGCCCTTGGTCGCTTGAAGCGACCAATCCATCGCTTGTAGCGATGAACCTCCCAAAAGGATCGCTTGAAGCGATGAATTCTGCGCTTGTAGCGATGGAGTCTCCAAATTCCCTGCCTATCCTCGCTTGTAGCGAGGAAGCGTGCGCTTCTAGCGATGGCACCTGATCAAAACTTCATGTTCTTTGCTCAGTTGATGTCCTGGCTTGTATTTTCCTGCACAATTGGATGGGGAAAGTAGTAAAAGCAATAGTGGGCATTTGATCATTGATTATGATCATTTCCCATGATAACTTGCAAAACAAGCTAGAAAAGTGCTTAAATTAACTATGCTTTTAAACTCAATTTAGGCACTTATCACACTCCCCAACTTAAATCTTTGTTTGTCCTCAAACAAAGGACTCAAACAAATGGAAAAAAACAAGGAAAACAAGGCTTTGGACATTTTTAGTATACATGCAAAGAAATGAAAAGTTTTCAGATACAAAATTCAAATGCGGATTGTGCGGGCAAGTATTAAGTTTCTCATTAATCTAAATATATACTATGAATATAACATAAGTCCTAAACACAAAATTCACGTCATACAATTCAAGGCAATAACATAATTATCTATGAACCACACCTAACACACATCTTTAGAAGTAAATAAGCAAATTGAACTCATGATGTGAGGGTTATGAACACTCATCCGGCAAGTTTGTTAACATACCGATCAAGTTATGTGTCAATCTAATTATCATTTCTAAAAGCACAAAAGCAAATGATCACAAGGTCTTTAAGGGTTGTAATTTGGCTTGGTTACAAAAGAATTGTCATATGTAGGATATTGAATTCAAATGGCCAAGCTAGAGGAACATTCATTCTATTTACATAACTTCCTCCTTATTCAAAAACAACCTTTGGTGATTTACTGGTTTTTCTTTTCTTTGATTGATCTTGACAACTTTTTTTCTTTTTATTGCAAACCTTTTTCTATTTTTCTCTTTTCTTTTTCTTGGTTTGCTTTTCTTTTTTTTTCTTTTTCTTTTTCTTGTTGTCAAGATCAAATACATAATTCACCATTCACTTAACATTCACAACCTCCCTTTCTCCCCAACTTGGTTCAATGATACCCTAATCGAATGTTCCTTTATCATTATGGCAAAGGTCAATAATCACGATGGATAAGGGTTCAAAAGAATGTAAGAATATCAGAATCCATTAGTGAGTTAACTATGAACTGGATTTTGAAATATTTGGGCAAATTCACTAAGCATTGTGCTTATGAATATTGGCAGTTCATAATTAACGATTCTGATTCATTTAGGCTCAAATGGGGTTATCAAATACTAGCTCTCTCACCGGGTAGGCTTTTTGTGGTCAAGTGTTTATTCTCAAATTCAAAAAATGCCTTGATCATATCAGTGCTTTCATACAAATTAAAACAACAATCAGATTTAACATAAAACAATCGAGTTAAACTAAAATGCCGGTCTCCTGCATATATACAATGATTTGAGGATTCCTCACATTTTTGGCTAGTTCTAAGTGGTTCACATTATAAGCATGTTATCACGTAAAACTGTATGAGATAAATCGTATGCAAAGTACTCTTATTAAATTCAAGTACACACATAGAAAAGCAAGAAACAATTAACTTGGCTTTGTGCAATCATACAATTTCTATCATTATCATGCATCTGATAGCGATTCATAAATTTAAAGCCCATTCAACATTTATTGAACATAAATAAAAAATGCATAATTAAACAAAAGTTTATCACATGAAGTTAATGGGTTTTAGTGGCTTTGAAATCTGTAACTGACATATTTTACTGTCGTCGCTACAGCGACTAGTTGTTGCTGTAGCGATGGCAAGTCTGAAGCTCGTCGCTACAGCGATGGAATTCATCGCTGTAGCGACCATGACAGATAACAGATTTTCTGAAAATTCAAATGCACCACATTCCCTTCATGTGAAAACTATTATGAGAATTATAATAAAACATAAATACTTACAAAATTGGGTTGCCTCCCAACAAGCGTTTGTTTTACGTCGTTAGCTCGACGCCTGATTCGTTAGGGTGGCCAATACGAGACGGAAAGCACATCAGCTCTAGTATCCCTTTGCTGTGGGAGGAATTCCATGAACTTTAAGCATAGCTGATGTGGAGTCCAATACCTCCCTATCTAGAATATGGTGAGCAAGGAGCACATGCAATCTATGACCAAATCAATTTCGGCCTTGCTCACTATCACCCCCTCCTTTGCACAAGTTTCTTCCTTGTTAAAAAATTGTTTCGTCTTCTCAATCTCCAACACTTCTTCACTATCAACAGCTATGTCTTCTTCAGAATCTGACATTTCTTGAGGAAGTTCTATGGTGTGTGGTATTTCTAATTCTTCCATTAATTCCCTAATACCACATCCTTCAAACATCGTCTCGTCCTCACTCTCATCAACCTCGTCTTCAACAATCTCTCCAAATTCCAAAGTGGATTGATTGTTGGTCTGAACCTCCATGATTCTTGGTAGACAATTCAATTGAACTTGCAAAATATCCAACTGGATTGATAACGCTCTCAATCTGTGGTTGGTATTTTGCATGTTGATCATGGATTGTTGCATGAACAAATTCAAGATATTTTCCGTTCTTTCCATTTGTTCATCTTCATACGAACATTGTTGATACTGTTGATAGGCTTCATACTCGTATGGAGTATAGAAGTTGAAATAATCATGATCAGCCATGATTTTCTCTAAGTTGAGAATCTGAAACACAAATAACTAACAAGGAACTTTTCTTTGTATAACAAAGAGGGTTAATGCTAACACAGTTTTATAATTTACAAAAGAGAAGAAAAATATTAACAAGATAATTACAAAAGCTCAAAACAATAAAAATTATTGCGATGCTCAAAAATATCTAAACACCAATCCCCGGCAACGGCGCCATTTTGTTGTCGCAGTATTTCAAACAACAAACGAGGTAAGTATTTTTGTATCGTCTCCACAGGGATTAGTGCGCTACTTTGAACCGTTCAACAATCGCTATCGTTTTGAGCTAAAAGGGGGTTTTGTACGAATGTTTGTACAAAAACTATGGTTATGTAAATATGCGGAAAATAAAGACGACAAAAACTAAGGAATAAAAGCGTTGAGATAGGATTTCCTCAATCGGGCTTCGAATGTAATCTAAAGATCGTGCATATGAGTTTTAGCGTTTTAGCGAAATTACCACGTCTCGCTCGACAATGTCATTGATTTCCCAAATGACATCGCGAGATCGATCGTATCGTTTAATCGACGATTTCCCAATCAATCAAACGATCCGAAAGCATTAAGTTCCGAAACTATTTGCGATTATCAAAACCCAAATCCATTTCTAGATTTTCTTATTTTGATAGAAGTTATTCTCGCCAAAGATTTAAAAGTATTCGTCAATATCATTTTAAATCAAAGCATGACAATGAATGGCAAGAAAAACTCAAATTCACATCAATTGCTAAAACCATATATATTGCATAATCAAACTATTACATCTAAGCTAGAAAGAGTCATTCCAATCCCAACTAGGGGATTTAGCTGTTCATTCTCATGACAGCTTTACAAAAGTGTAGAGAAAAGATGAAAATACAAACCTAAATTCTTGATTTCCCAAAGAGTTTTGGTTGATTCCACAATCCAATCACCTTTGCTCCTTGAAGATCAAAGCTTCTAGCCCTTATTTCTTGTCTAAAAGCTAAGCTAAAATATTCTACAGAGACTTCTAAAACTATATGCTAAAACTCTCTAAAAAAAGAGCTGAAAAGGCTTTTATATTCTGAGAAAATGATCGCGCGCTACAAGCGACCAGCCTGTCGCTGTAGCGACGGCCGACTTCTGGCCAATGAGGAAGCTCCACGTCAGCACCTGGCACTAAACCGCCCTTGGTCGCTTGAAGCGACCAATCCATCGCTTGTAGCGATGAACCTCCCAAAAGGATCGCTTGAAGCGATGAATTCTGCGCTTGTAGCGATGGAGTCTCCAAATTCCCTGCCTATCCTCGCTTGTAGCGAGGAAGCGTGCGCTTCTAGCGATGGCACCTGATCAAAACTTCATGTTCTTTGCTCAGTTGATGTCCTGGCTTGTATTTTCCTGCACAATTGGATGGGGAAAGTAGTAAAAGCAATAGTGGGCATTTGATCATTGATTATGATCATTTCCCATGATAACTTGCAAAACAAGCTAGAAAAGTGCTTAAATTAACTATGCTTTTAAACTCAATTTAGGCACTTATCAGTGAGCTCTGGATCGGGCTCTGGGGCGGACACTTCCTCGAAATCATAACAATCAATATGCTTAACTTGGCGGGCATACCTTTTCTGAGACGAACTGGTCTCACCACCCCCAACGAATCCTCCTGCAATGGTGTTGATGGTTACTCGGGCCTGCTGGCTACTGTCGCCATTACCTGACTCCGAGTCTTTGCCCTTTCTTGATGGGGGGTTTTGTGGTTCTCGTTGGTTTCTCTTTTGCTCGGACCCCTGGCCGCTTCACACGTAACCCCTCAAGTGTCCATCTTGTATCAACTTTTCAATTTCCCTCTTCAATACTCTGCAATCATCAGTATGGTGTCCTCTAGCCTTATGGTACTTGCACCAGTTGTCCGGGTCATTTCCCATTACCTCAAATCTTAACGCTGGCGGGTTAGGTATCAGCCCTGTGTGGAGGACCTCTTGCAGTATATGTTCCCTTCTTTGGTTCAGTGGCGTGAAGTTCTCCAGAGGCCTCCTGACGGGCGACTTGAAAGACCCCCTGACTGGCTGGAGGTAATTGTTCTTTCTAGGGTTATGGAAATCATTTCCTCCCGAGCTCCTCTCTCTAGCGTCTCTGGCCTTCTTCTTTGCATTGCTCTCCTCATCCTTGATATAACATTCCACCCTTGCAGAAATCTCTTCCATAAAGTCCGCTGGTTTTTGGGCCAGTGACTCGTTAAACTGACCAGCCTTTAATCCGTTCTGGAAAGCGCCGACGAAGATCTCTTGATTAGGGTGGGCGACCTTGATCGTAGCTTCATTAAATCTGGCGAGGTACTCCCTCAAGGACTCCTGGTGGCCTTGCCTCACGTTGAAAAGGCTGGTGGTTGAGACTTTCCGATGCTTGCTAGTGGTCAACTGGTGCACCATTCTTCTTGCAAAATCTTGGTAACTGACGATGGAGAAACGGAGCATGCCCATGTACCGCCTTAAAGCTGCCTCCTTGAGAGTTCCAGCGAGCAACTTGCACTTTATTGAATCCGCCACTCTAATGATTGCCATCTGGGTGTTGAAGGCGGTCAGGTGCTCGGTGGGATCAGACTTCCCATCGAACGTAGCCAGATGCAACGGCTTGAAGTTCTCGGGAACGTGAGCGTTCCATATCTCCGCAGATAGAGTTTGTGGGTCCTCTATCTCCACCTCCTCCTGATGGTTCTGTTGTTGTTGCTGCAGGGTTTGGACGGAGGCCTGAAGCGCCTCGTTTTGTTGTCGTAGCTCTCCAGCTGGAGCTGTATGGCGACGACGACGTCCGAATCACCACTATTGTTACGGGTTCCACCGGCCATCGTCGGCGATTAGGTTAACTGTTTGGAAATGAATTTGGAATGAATGAGGCCTAGGTTAGTTTTACCGAGCCCCACGGTGGGTGCCAACTGTTCCTGCTAGAAGAACAATAATACCAATCCTCTGAGCAATGTTGAACTCAAGAGCTTGGCTAGGGGTTTTTTGTGTAAAATGAACATAATTCTTTTCTAAGGAGCGCAAAGCCCCTTTTATACCTCCTCTTCTTGACCTAGTAAGATGGGGCGACATTTTCAGCACTCCTGGGCATCTGGCAACTCTGCAATGGTCCGCTTTGTTCTACGAAGACAGCCACGTGGCTTTGAGGAATAAGATGACGGTACAATGCTCACAATTAATGAATACCACAATTAAACGTTGTTTAAACTCAAGAGTAGCAACGCGAATATACTAATTTATAGAGAATTAGTTTAGCTTCAGATATGTGGAAAATTTCTAATTTGCTCAAAAACACAGAGTCGTTTCAAATTTATTCATTCATTCAAATTGATAGAGTACATCAAACGTAAATAGAAAGTTTGCGAGCAAATTTACAACACCCAAATTAGTAGCATACAACAACAAAATATCTACAAATAATATGATAAAATTAAATCTAAGTCACCGGAATACCCATACTTTTGGATTTGCAACGTTGACGCCCAAATCAATGGTTGAATATGTAATTCACTGAAACTCGTCTTTTAATATGAACCAAATGAACACCGCAACAAGACGCGAAATCAAACAACCCCACAAGACAACGAGCAACACAACACCATACCCAGACAACGAAATCATGAAAAAATTCAAAAAAAAAAAAACTTGATATATGTGGAAACCGCTTTGATTGAAAGAAATGAGAAAAAAGATGCAAAGCGATGATTCTAGGTCAAAAGGTGACCTAAAACCACATATTTTCAATGAGTGAAGGAGAAATAGAACTTAGAGGAAATGTGGAATTTCTCTCATCACCAAATCCTTCAATATTATTAGTCTGAATTACTTTGAAATCTTAAAAGTCTTTGAATTGAAATGTCTCAAAATCCAAATTATGAAATCCTGTTTTTAAAAAGTTTTTTAAAAAAAATCTTAAAAGTCTATACATTACTACCAAGTCTTTTAAAATCCTAATGACGTACCTTTTTTCTTTGTCAAAATATTCTTTTAAAATCTCAACACAATACACCCTAAGTTAAAAAAAATAAAATAAAATAAAAAGACTAATACGATAGTACAATTAAAAGATATTTATTATCTATTTACAAAATCTAAATTTAATTTTGTATTAAAAATTACTTTAAACATTACGTAAGTAAAAGTCTTTTATATATAGTTATTTCTAAAATATCAGTAGAGATAAGTTCAACTTTTAGCTTTTTAAAGTAAAAATAAGACTTTTTTTAGGGGAGTATTTTGAAATAAGAATTATATAGTTACTTAAAGACAATATTTTTTTCTCTGAAAAAAGGTAATGCTCCAAGAAACCATAAAAACAGAAAATAAATTATTTGTGTTTCTAATCCCTTCAACTATGAAGTTTACAACGTCATTATTTCTCAAACACACCATCTACCCTAAACTTGGTTATAATACATGAATAAAAAATAAATTTGTTTTTTTACCAGAACATGAATAATTTCATATATGGTAGAAATAATAATAAATACAAATAATGCTTGCTATCTTTGAAAATAAAGTCTACAACATTTCCGTGTTATAAAATATCGACCGTGTTATAAAATAATTTATCAGGAATTAAATTAAGATTAAATAGCAAAACCTAGGGTAACTTAGCATCGGCCCATTAGCTCAGTTGGTTAGAGCGTGGTGCTAATAACGCCAAGGTCGCAGGTTCGAGACCTGCATGGGCCATTCTATATTTTTTCTCATTTTTTATTATCTTTTTCGCATCCAATGGGTTCGGGAGAGTTGGGTTATTTATAGTTGACATTTTTCATACTGAAATGCCCTTTAGCATGGGACTTATGTCTTTGTTGTTTAAACATCATTATTTAGGAGGGGTAGCTTCATCAAAGTTGCGCAAGATTTGACTTGGTTTTATGTCATTCTTGAGGGATTTTTCAGTATTATGTAGAAAATCTGATGGATGTTAAGATCTTGAAGAATTAGTGTACATTATTCTTTTATAAAGGAGTGCTAGGAACATTATTTTTCTTTCTCTAACACTTACTTTCTTATTACTCCCTCCGTTCATTTTTAAGTGTCTCTTTTGAAGAAAAATTTTGTTCCAATTTAAGTGTCACTTTCAAAGTCCAATTCAACATTAAATGCTGTTTTACCAATATTATCCTTAGTTATTTATTGCTGAGAGAAAAATATATAAAATGATATATTAAATGAATAAGACTATTATAGTAAAAATATAAATTATTGTATCAAAAGTAGTAACTTTTATTGCTTGTTTTGGTTTGTGTAAAATGTCAAAAAATGTCAATTAAAAAGGAACAGAGATAGTAGGTAAAATCAATATGAGTCTCACACTTTAAAAATGAGTCCCACATAAAAGGTGGGTCTCACATTGATTTCATCAAACAAAAAAGTAAATGTTAGAGAACGTGTTGAAAAGAGAATGATCGTAACACTTGTGTTTTTTTTTTTTTTATGTTTATTCTTCTAAACCTTACCGAACCAAGAAAAGGCCCTTACAAAAGTCATACATGGACAAAAAAAACAGTATCATAGATTGATAGTTTATACAAAATTCAAATCAATGTCTCTAAGTTTAGAAATGTTTATATTAACAAGATATACTTATATGGATATATAGATTGAATGGAAGGCAAAAGAGAGGAAAATGAAAACGAACCAAGTGCCTCCACACGTTGCAATGAGTAAACTAGCTAGAATTGCTCATTTTCTAGGATTCAATGATTCTGTTGTTGTTTTTCTAGATCTCATTACAAAGAACATAATTTCTTTTCCTAATAATTTGTCAGTTATCTTCTATTTGATGTAATTGAGGGAAACTAGATTTGTTCTCTATTTCATGCAATCTCAGATTTTTCTTTTTTGTTACCGATAACCTTCAGTTCTAAGGAAAATTGTCCCTGATAATTTAGAGTTCAATAAGAGGTAAGTAGAGTTTGATAAAAAATTGTTTCATCCAAAAATCAAATTTAGCTCTTCCGAAACGATTTGTTTTATGTGAAACTTGTTAACCCAAATGAAGATCAATTTATTTATATTAAATATAAATTACCAGTCTCAAATTTGGTTTTGGTTCCCGTCAATATATGAATCTTTCATTCAAAACTGATTTTGATTTCGGTGTTTTTTTAAACTTGTCTATAGTATTTCTTAAAATGATATTTATGGATTATAAAGAATGCTGCTCCAGTCCCAAATTATAAGTAAAAAAAATTACTCATATAGATAGGAGGACCAATTGAATTCTACCATTCAAACCTTGTCATATACTTACGACATTGTTTTTGTAATTACCGAGCCATTAAAATAATTAATCATACATGTTGAATAAAAGTGGCATAAACTTAAGGAATAACACTTGTGTGACATTGTGTTTGTGGTGCAAATGTCATAAATGTCATATGACATTGGTCAACCACAGTGTGCCACATGTCACTATTTACTTAAAAAAATAACAAAAAGCAAACAATCTTTATGAAAGAGAGAGAAGAAAACCATTTGTTAGATTCTGGTTGGTCAATGTCACATGACATTGGCACCACAATGCCACACTAAGTGTTGTCCAAACTTAAGAGTGTAGTTTATGATGCCAAGCCCATTTACAACTGTTTACTAAAAAAATTTCGCTGAAACTAGCATTATTTTTTTACCATTACTTTTCTCACCCTATGCATTTCTCACGCGCCCTATTTTTTTTTTCCTAAAATACCCCTCGGATTTTAAAATCCGAAACCCCTCCGGATTTTAAAATACAAATCCATGCAGTTTACTGTTTTTACAGCAACACTGCATGTTTTGTGGATTCAACAATTTTTTGCAATATATAAAATAATGTAAAGGACAACGAGGTTATGTTTATACCAAAAAAACCATTATATATATATATATATACACCAGAAAAGTTGAATTTATATTATTACACATTTCACCTAATGATATACATTTAATCTAATCTGCCCCAAGATCTATGCTAACATCATCAAGATTAAAGCTTTCATCCTTTTCAATCTTCACACCATCTTCAACCTTCTTCTCAGCAACAACATTCTCTTCAGGATCAAGATTTTCAACAATGTACAAATCTTCGTCATCTCCTATTACCTCATAACCCGCCGCCCGACATATTGCATTATACTCAACCATCTGATGGACATATCTATCAGGCCATTCTTTTGCATCATCTTGATGGTGTCGTCTCCACAGTGCGGAAGTGGGAGGAATTAAACAATCATCCTTCAAATATATCATCATGAAATGGTTGTCATTCACATGTGCCAAACACATCAATCGGTCTTTATGTGACGGTTCACCGCATAAAGGGAAAAAGGTTTCCGATCGCCCTTTCTCAATGGATAGTAGAACAACCACATGTTTGTATCTTTGTGCAATGAAGAAGCCCATACCTGGCATGATCATCCACTTATCCGGTGGTGCAAGACCAATACTAGAAAAGATTAAAGCGTCTAAGACCATTTTATATCACCTATCCAACCCAATCAACTGTCGATAACACTAATTTTTTTCACCGGTAAGCTCTTTTTGAAGTTGGTAACGAATAATCTGGTGATCATCAACAGACAAGTTACGTAGGCCCACAACTGCATGAAACCCACAATGACCATCACCGGCTACATCCACCACCTTTTCAATAAATTCATGCATGAACGGTGGAATTTGGTCTTTGTGTGGTATGTTGACTTTAACCGGAATTGGCTTAGGAGGACTGGGAGACATGTTGCTTTTCCTTGCACTTTTTTTCTTGTCCTTCTTGAAGTTTGTGTCTGTGAAGCCTGTGTATGTGGATCCTCGGAGTCAACATGCTCCCATAAAGAAGGTGATCGCTTTGTCGACCGAATGATATATTTATTTTTCTTTGGAGCTCGTTAAGTGGTGACTTTTTCTGCGGTCGACGTGTAGAGGTTGTTTCCGGCAAAACAAACTGTCGAAATTGTTCTTTGATATGAATTTTTATGTTGTATCAGTCTCGTTGAACCAGGCCTACAATGTGTGTTGGATATTTGGTTGCTGGCTTCATTTTTGCTAAAATCAAATATACAAGCAAGATGTACGTCTTCAGAAGAAGAACCTTCATAAGCTGAACCTTCATAAGCTGAGTCTTCAGAAGCTGAACCTCAGAAGCTGAACCTTCAGAAGCTGAACCTTCAGACGCTGAATCTTCAGAAGCAGAACTTCAGACGCTGAACCTTCAGAAGCTGTACCTTCAGAAGCATTCTTGATTTCGCGCCTTGAAGCTGTTTATTATCTCACCTGATTTTGAAGATTTGATTCAAGAATTCATTCATGTTACTTGTTCTCCAAGCTGCGTGTGTTTCCAGAAGGAAGATATTTTCGAGAGATATATTTTCCAAATTGATATTTTTATTTGTGTAAATATATTTTCAAAGGAGATCTTTGGAAAATATATTTCTGAAGAATATTTGTTTCAATATATTTCTGAGAAGAATATTTGATTCAAATATATATTGCTGCTGAAGGCTATAAATAGAAGACGCCACTATTGAAGAAATCAACTCAAGCCATCATTGCAAGAGTATTCTTAGGTTTCGAGTCTGTTAATTGTGAGCCTTTCTTGTGTCACCTTGATGCAAGCTTAGGACTGTGTTTATTGAGTTGTAATTGTGTATACCGCACCTAAGCTTTGAAGTATGGTGTGTGTTTGTGTTTGAATGTGTCTTCGTCTTTGTTATTTGAGTCTAAGATCACTGGGGCAGTGATTGATTGAGTGGGTGTGAGATGGGATCTCAGGTCTAGGAGTTCCTAGGCTGAAGTTAGTACGGGTAGTAGCTAGGTTATAAGTTGTAAACTTGGAGTTTGCTGAGCACTTAGAACTAGGACTACACTAGTGGACTTCCTCCTGGCTTGGTAGCCCCCAAAGTAGGTGTGTTTGTCACCGAACTGGGTTAACAATTTCCTTGTGCCTTTTTACTTTTTTTTTGTCTGTTATTGTTTTGCGTGTTTTACTTATATTGTAACGTTGAAACACTACTGCGCCAGAATTTCAATTGGCATCAGAGCAGGCACCCTGCCTATTTTAGGGTGAGCTCCAGGGAAGTTATTTTCTGGCAGAATGGACAAGGAAGGAGGATTTGTGAACAGACCACCTCTGTTGGATGGTTCCAACTATGACTATTGGAAATCTCGCATGAGTGCTTTCCTTAAATCTATAGATACTAAGACCTGGAAAATAGTTCTGAAAGGTTGGGAACATCCTGTTGTGCTTGACAAAGATGGAAAGAAGACAGCTGATCTGAATCCAGAAGAAGAGGGGTCCAAGGAAGAAGATGAATTAGCTCTTGGAAACTCCAAGGCCTTGAATGCTTTATTCAATGGAGTTGACAAGAATATGTTCAGACTGATCAAGCAGTGCACTGTAGCTAAGGATGCTTGGGAGATTCTCAAAACTACACATGAAGGCACCCAAGGTAAAAATGTCCAGACTTCAACTTCTCACCACCAAGTTTGAAAATCTCAAAATGTTGGAGGATGAGAACATACAAGACTTCTATATGAATGTTCTGGACATGGCTAACTCATTTGATTCTCTTGGAGAAAAAATGTCTGATGAGAAACTTGTGAGAAAAATACTCAGGTCTCTACTTAAGAGATTTGACATGAAGGTGACTGCCATTGAGGAAGCACACGACATCTCCTGTATGAAGGTTGATGAACTAATAGGATCTCTTCAGAATTTTGAAATAGCCTTCAATAACCGAACTGATAAGAAGGGGAAAGGTGTTGCTTTTGTAGCAAATGCTGATGCTGAGGATGATGAAAGCATATCAGAGGCTATTGTAATGTTTGGTAGACAGTTTAATAGGATCCTAAAGCGGGCTGACAGGAGATCCAAACCAAATGACTTGAAGAAGACTAGAACTGATGAGAAAAGCAATCAATCCAAAGGTGTTCAGTGTCATGAGTGCGAAGGATATGGCCACATTAGGACAGAATGTGCAACGTACCTCAAGAGACAGAAGAAAAGTTTGGCAGTTTCTTGGTTTGATGAAGATGACTCAGAAGTAGAAGTGGAAAGTGAATCAGCCAAGCATGTTGTTGCCTTAACTGGTAAATGCATGTCTGATGATAAAGTTAAGGTTTCAGAAGCACCATCAGGTTCTGAAGCACCATCGGATTCTGAAGCACCATCTGATACTGAATCCAGTGATGAAGAATTGTCTTATGAAGAACTGGCTAACTCTTACAAAGATTTGTATACTAGGAGTGAGGAAGTGTGCAAGCAGCTGGAAAAACAGAAGAGAACTATCACTCAACTTTAAGCTGATAGAAGTGAACACTTAGGTCAAATTTCTGATCTCAATGATGAGGTAACCCAACTGAACTCTCAACTTGAACATATGAAGAAGCAAGTCAGAATGATGAACACTGGTACTGATATGCTAGAAGAGATATTGGAGAGTCAGAACCAAGGGAAACCAAAAGGAATGGGTTTGATTATAGGACCTTGACCAACAAACAGCAAAATCCAGCTAAAAGGTTCATTGCAGCTGTTAGAACATATGATACAATGATGGGCAAACCTAAGTTGGAACATCAGAACGAACCTCAGGGATCTAAGAGCATGAGGGATTCTCGTCCCTGGATATGTCATTATTGTGGTAGAAAGGGGCACATAAAGCCATTTTGTTTCAAGCTGTATGGATACCCCAAGCATTTTTAGCAAAGAAAAGTGGAACCCATTGTAAACAAAATCACAAGGGAATGGAGACCAAAGTGTGAAAGTCTTGGCCTCATAGCTCATACATCTTTGAGAGCCTCCTCTAGGGAAGACTGATATTTTAACAGTGGATGTTCCAGGCATATGACTGGGGTGAGTAAATTTCTTGAAAATATACGGTCTCACACTAGTAGCTATGTGACCTTTGGTGATGGAGCTAGATGAGAAATCTTGGGAGTTGGTGATTTGATTATGAATGGGTTACCAAAGCTAGACAATGTGCTATTAGTGAAAGGGCTAACTGCCAATTTGATTAGCATAAGCCAGCTGTGTGATCAAGGGATGGAAGTGAACTTCAACAAGACTGAATGTCTGGTAACTGATGGGAAAAGTGAGGTGCTAATGAGAGGTAAGAGATCTAAGGACAATTGTTACTTGTGGGTACCTCAAGAAGAAGTTCACTTAACCACATGTCTCGTGAGTAAAGAAGAAGAGGCTAAATTGGGGCACCAGAAACTTGGGCATCTCAATTTCAAAGGCATGAAGAAAGTCATAATTGAAGAAGCCATCAGAGGGTTATCCAATCTAACAATAGAGGAAGAAAAAATTTGTGGTGATTGTCAAATTGGAAAACAAATCAAGATGTCACAAGAAGCTGCAACATCTTAACACCTCTAAGATTATTGAATTACTTCACATGGATCTTATGGGGTCTATGCAAGTTGAAAGCCTAGGTGGAAAGAAGAATGTTTATGTTTGTGTTGAAGATTTTTCAAGGGGTAAACTGGGAATTTGTTTGCATGAGAAGTTATAGCAATTACAGGTGTTGAAACGTGCAAACAAATTCTTTCTATTTACTATAACTAGAGTTGCACGAGAAATAAGGGAAATCATTCTCATTCTGAAGGCTGCTGTAAATGTGAGTTCTCCTGTTGTTTCACCTGTACCAGTTGTTGTTACCACAAGCCCTTTTGATTTTGTGGATATAAATCCTGATGTTACTGAAGCTTTTATTACTTTTGTGAATGTGTTGAAACCAGTTCTGAGATCTCCCAAACTGATTCTAATATGGTTGAGTTTCCTGAGAATCCTCAACCTGATCAACCCGATGTGGGTTGAAATTTTGAGGTTCAAATATGTTAATGCTCAGAGGTATTATGTTCAGATATGGTTACTATTGCTATGTGTGTCTGAGTGGTTTGCTATGAAGTGTTTGTTCTTCTGTGAATGTCTTTGTTGTGATGTACTTGTTGTGATGTGCTGGTTTATATTGGATGCTTATAACCTCAGAATAGATGTTTTATGACTGTGTGCCAGCTCTTGGTATCCTTTGTGGGCTATGCCCTGGATTTTTGTGCCTATGGTTTGTAACCTAATACTCCACATGCTCTGCTACTATTGTTCTTGTTCCTTCTTCTCCTAGTGAATGCATGGTTGTTTTGTCAAAATTTTTTGGCTAAAAAGGGGGAGATAAGTTTTTCAGAAGCACTACAGTAGTTCAGAAGCACTACAGTAGCTCAGAATACAATAGTTCAGAAGCACTACAGTAGTTTAGAAGCACTACAGTAGTTCAGAATCAATACAGTTTTTCATTATGATGAGTGTTTCAAGGGGAGTGCTTCGTTTGTTCCTGAATGACAGATTTCAGGGGGAATGTTTGTGTGGAAACATAGTATATTTCTTGTTAGGATTTTGTTTATTATGTGCCGCTGCTGACTCTGTTACTTTTTGGTTGCTTCGTTTAAGTTCTTCATGGTTGCGTACTTATGATGAGTGAAGAATTTGCCTTGTGATATCTCTCTAATCTCAGATTGATTTTAGCCAAAAAATTTCCAAAGGGGGAGATTGTTGGATATTTGGTTGTAGGCTTCATTTTTGCTAAAATCAAATATACAAGCAAGATGTACGTCTTCAGAAGCAGAACCTTCAGAAACTGAACCTTCAGAAGCTGAATCTTCAGAAGCAGAACCTCAGAAGCTGAACCTTCAGACGATGAATCTTCAGAAGCAGAACTTCAGACGCTGAACCTTCAGAAGCTGTACCTTCAGAAGCATTCTTGATTTCGCGCCTTGGAGCTGTTTATTATCTCACCTGATCTTTTGAAGATTTGATTCAAGAATTCATACATGTTACTTGTTCTTTAAGCTGCGTGTGTTTCCAGAAGGAAGATATTTCCGAGAGATATATTTTCCAGATTGATATTTTTATTTGTGTAAATATATTTTCAAAGGAGATCTTTGGAAAATATATTTCTGAAGAATATTTGTTTCAATATATTTCTGAGAAGAATATTTGGTTCAAATATATGTTGCTGCTGAAGGCTATAAATAGAAGACGCCACTATTGAAGAAATCAATTCAAGCCATCATTGAAAGAGTATTCTTAGGTTTCGAGTCTGTTAATTGTGAGCCTTTCTTGTGTCACCTTGATGCAAACTTAGGACTGTGTTTATTGAGTTGTAATTGTGTATACCGCACCTAAGCTTTGAAGTATGGTGTGTGTTTGTGTCTGAAGGTGTCTTCGTCTTTGTTATTTGAGTCTAAGATCACTGGGGCAGTGATTGATTGAGTGGGTATGAGATGGGATCTCAGGTCTAGGAGTTACTAGGCTGAAGTCAGTACGGGTAGTAGCTAGGTGATAAGTTGTAAACTTAAGAGTTTGCTGAGAACTTAGAACTAGGACTACACTAGTGGACTTCCTCCTGGCTTGGTAGCCCCCAGAGTAGGTGTGTTTGTCACCGAACTGGGTTAACAATTTCCTTGTGCCTTTTTACTTTTTTTGTCTGTTATTGTTTTGCGTGTTTTACTTATATCGTAACGTTGAAACACTGCTGCGCCAGAATTTCAATGTGTAAAAAAACTGTTAGGTGGAACGTTGTAGAAAACCGGGAAAGAAACAACCAAAAACTGCATTATGTATCAAGCACCCCAGATCATGCAACTCAAGTACGTCTGCAAGAGGCTTAAATGTGAACGTTTCAGATTTTATAATATGAAAATCACATAATGAGTTTCAATTATAAAATCCGAACCATACCAGCACAGAACAGAAGGTAAAAAAACTGGGCAGAATTAAAGACAATTTTAAGGAGAAAGTACCTGAAGCAAATCCCATTATGGTAACAAAGAGATATCTTCCTTTCTAGCTTTAGGATCACATTCATACTCGAATCTCGACCTCTTCCAGTGAGTGTAGATTTCATCCAAACAGATGGGGGTGTCCTTTTTTATCTTCAATGCAATCGTACACGCGCACGACAATCATAAGTGATGTGAATTAAACAACCACACTTAGATTTGTCTGTATCAACCGCAACTGCTCGATCAACCTTGTTTGTGAGATAATGCAAAGCGTTCCTTGATACGTTTCTAACCACAATAGACCACAACATCTTTCATTTGAATCTATGTTCAAGCATGATCATGGATGTCTGGAAGGATGTGTGTATCCGAGTATGTTGTGACTCTAGCATGTTGTGAACGGAGTTCCAATTTGTACTTAAATCACCCATACTACTAGTCAGATACTTTTTCAACTGGCTGTGTGCAGATTTAGCTCTGTTTGTTGTAATATTCCCCAAATGCATGACTTTATTGACCCAAAACTTGACAATCTTCTCCTTCACCGGACCCAAAATTGTATTTTTAACATATTCGAAAAACTTAGCAAATTTGTCGCATACAACTTTGAACCGGTTGTAATTATCAATATATGCTTGCTCTGAATCTGAATTACAATATCCTCCCATGCAAGCATCACCGTCTTGACCACTTCACTTGACTTTACCTCTTTCCCATCCTTGCCTTTGAGATCCTTAACTTTGCATTCCGTTTTACATTTTGCTCTCACATTTCTTTCAATGTGATACTCACACAACAAAGCAGTTGCCTCTGGGAAAACAACATCCACGACATTCATCAAAGCATGCTCCCAATTAGTGACAACTACTTTGGGTGAAATATCTTTGGAATACAACAGACCACGACACTTCTCAAGAGCCCAAGTAATGTTATCTTCCTTCTCAGACATCATATAGGCAAATGCATCAGAGAACGTCAACTCGGTAGAAGTGATACCAACAAACTCAAGCAACAAAAGACGGTATTTGTTGGTCTTATAATTGGAATCCAACACAAGCACGATAAAGAACGTGTTAAACAACTTGATACCATTTGGATGCGCCCAGAAAATATCACTGACATCATCGGATTCAGGATATTTCCTATAATGATACACATACTCATTCTCAACCAATGATTTCAAGAGATGGCGCATGTCTGTTCTCGTACCCCTAATGGACCGCCTATACCTGTGACAAGCATTATAAACATGCTTGATAGTAGTTGAAGTGGTACTGTTCCCCTTCCTTAAGTTGGTAAGAATTTGCCTTGAAGGAACGTTTGACTTTGCCATCTCATGAAGGTGTATACGTTCATTTGGGTTAGATGTCCGACGGTTTTATGACCTTTCAACACCTCTGCCATGTCATGGTTGTGTCTACCGTCACCAACTTTGAGGCCCCAAACACCAGCAATGAACAAATAACCTCTCAGCCGAAACGGACACTTACATTTAACCGAACCAGATATTTTGCGCCTACTCAACTTCTTATACTCGGTGTATGAACCTCATCTTTCACATATCACAGTAACAAATGCATTTCTCCCATTGCCACCTTTATCTGATTTACCGATAACGGTTGAAAATCCAAGCTTCCTTGCTTCCTCTCGAACCCACTCCAACAGATCGTTCTGTGTAGCAAACTTTTGTTTGGTGGTAAAATGTTCCCGATGATCAATACAAACAACAACATCTTGAGGTACAACAACCGGAGGAGCATCCTCTACTTTCGCATCGCCGGAAGGAATGCCAACTTTTAGTTAGAGGATCCTCGGGTTTGGCATTTCCGGAATCATCTATAACCTCAAGTGCAACAACCGGCAACACATTAGGTTGTTCAATCTCAGGTGGCAATTCATTGAAGGCATCAACATGAACATTCATTACTGAAACAATGCGAAAGTATGGTCAGAAAACTGAAACATATTCTGTACTAGTAAGGTTCAGATTTTATAATACGAACCAGATTGTTAGGTTTCAGATTTTATATGCCGAACCGTGCCAGTACAGATTGCTTGACGTGATCAAAAGGAAAGCGCCTAAAAATCGAATGAGGGAGGTTTTATATAAACATTACCTTTGCATTCAGACGAAAATGATGTTGTTAACACCCCTTGATGACCAGATTGCTACTCCAAATCACGTTTTCGCCCAAAATGATGTGTTTTTGGAGGTGTAGGGAGTGTTTGGTGATAAAGGTGGTGAAGTTCTGCTAGGTTCTGGGTGAACCTTATATATCGAAACATTTCGGATTTTATAATCTGGAATAAGTTTCCCGCTTTTTTAAAAGTTGACCTTTCGGATTATATATACCGAAACATGTAAATACTATTTCAATTATATAATTTGAAGTTTGTTTCACCCTATTTTTGTCCAGAATAGCTCTCAGTCATGCAGGCCTTCAGTTTCCCTCAATTTTTTACACATTTAAGATTTTATAATTCAAACTGAGTTCGGGTTATAAAATCCGAACCAAGGGTAATTTTGAGAAAAAAAAAAAAGGACGCGCGAGAATGTTCTAGGATGAAAAAAGTAATCGTCTTATTTTTTTTTGAGGTGTCTAAAGGCAACTATCCAAAATTAAATCCAAATTACACACTACCGCTGCTTACACATAATCCATTAACTATTTAATAAAAATAATCCACTAACTTAATTAACGGATATCCAACCAACTTACATGACGTGAACGTCACTGGTCCTATATTTTCAATCAATTTCCCTCCCTTGAAAGCAAATTATATTTCAATAATTAAGAAACTAGGTATTGTTGTTATTCAAACACACAAGATTTGATAAAATGTTTTCCTCAACAAAAGATTTTTTTTGATAAAGTGTTAATTTTAAATTTGAGGAAAAAAGTGGAGGAGGAAACGTTATGTGGACCTCAAAGGCCCGAAAAAATGGAATGAATTGTGTCTTGGTCCAATTGGACCTTCCTAAAAAATGGGCAAGTTTAAGGAAATTGCTCTTCTCTCATACAAAGTTATTCACTCCCATACAAACGGACCAAAATACTTTCAACGTGACTTAACTCACGTTTGATATATATCAACGTGAGTTAGTCATGTTGCACCAACGTGAGTTAACTCACGTTCGGTACATATTATTTCATTACATTACATTGGATTAGAACATAAATATTATTACACACAACAGAAATATTATTACATTACATTCAACAACGAATATTATAACATAAATTAAAGAAATTTACATTTGAAAGAATTTTTTTTAAAAAATCTATTAATCATAATGACTAGTCTTCTTGGAGAGGGAGGGGGGGGGGGGGGGGGGGGTAAAAGGCTATTTTTGGGCAACTTCCTATAACAAATCTAAGGTAGACGAACCCGCCATAACCACATCTACCTCTTGGGGGAAAACAAAATCAGGGCGCATTCATTTCGAATAATCATAATGATCCTAATAGGCCTTAAAAATTCTCTCGTCGATTAATATAATGATCTCAATAGCCGTCATAAAAAAACAAGCATATGATCATTATGATTATCGACTACGGACATTGAGGCTGTTTACGCCTATACTAACAAAACTACGAAAACGAAAAAAATTAAAGCAATATGAGAGAAGAGATGGGAGATGGGAGATTGTAGAATGAGAAGAAATGAGAATGAGAAAAAAATGAAAGGAAAGGTTTCAATTTATAGATTTTTTGCGTGAATTCCATTGGTTGAACAAAGTAACAGCTCCTCCTTGATTGGCCACCGTCCTGACCACCGTCCATCCTACGTGAGTTAACTCACGTTGGGCTAACCTACGCGAGTTAACTCATGTTGAGTCACCGTCCATCCTACCGAGCGTGACTTAAGTCACGTTCAGTACTGGTCTACGTGAGTTAACTCACGCTGTCTTCTGATGTAGCAGCAGGACATCATTGAATGCAAGCAACCAAGCCATTAATGACCCGTAATCAATACTCACTCATAATTGATCCAAATTACACCATTTCAACAACATAATCACACATAATCGATTCAAATTACACAAATTCGTCGTTAATCACACAATCACACCTAATCGATCCAAATCACACAAATTTGTCGTTAATCACACATAATCACTTAATCACACATAATCGATCCAAATTACACAAATTCGTCGTTAATCACACATAAACGATCCAAATTACACAAATTCGTAGTTAAATACACAATCCACAAATTCGACACAAATTCATTAAAATGCAACATTACAGACACAAATTCGAACACATTACATTATTACACTTCAATGGATCAGACACAAAGTTATAAAATGTTATTTTCAACCATTAACCTAAACATGTAATCAGCGTCGTCATCATCACGAATAACTTGTGGAAAATACACGGTCTTATAACTGTCTTCATCCTTATCCTCCCCCAGGTTCACGCATGACACCTGTACAAATATATGATGAGATGTTCTTTGATTTTCACCAATATGGATAAAGTATCTGTTAAGTTGTGCCTTCAACTCGTCAAACTTGTCGGTGAGGGTTAAAAAAACCTTAATTGTCTTCTTCGTGGTGGAGTATCGGACATGAGCTTCAACTTCAACTTGTGCATCTTCAGACATGTTTCATCAAAGATAAAACTCAATGCGGCTCTAGATACATAACCCTCCAACTCAGAGTACAAAAAGTTGTCTTGTATCTATGTTCTAAGACGGTACGGCTCTTTTGAATTTTGAATGTTGATAACTTCTCAAATATAACCACATCTTTGAAACTTCTTCTACACTCTTCAAATGTGGTAGTTACTTGAAATTAGGATGTCTTGAATCTTTGAATACAAATATGTCTTTGTACCATTAACAATTTAATTATTTTTCAATTTTAAATTTAAAATTAAATCGACACCATAATTGAAGGAATTATACATTATTTCAATGATAAACACATTCAATTAAAATCAATACAATACTTCTCATATAGAAAACAAAATAATACAAATAGAAAATATGGATAACCGGAGATATAGTGTCCATCTTTTCACTAGTACTTAATATCACAGACACTCTAACAAAAATTTCCGACATCAAGAGAAAAGATTGTAGCAATAAATATAACTGTACTGATATCAGTGCGTGGAATACATTCACCTCTGAAAGCATGCCGATTACTACTTCATCACCTTCATATAGTCACAATTATAATGTCATGCACTTGTGCTGCCACATAAAGAGATTTACATGAAAACTTCAAACCAAAACAAAAAAGCCACAAGCAAAGCTACTCAATATATATATATATATATATATATATATATATATATATATATATATGTGTGTGTGTGTGTGTGTATGTATATATATATATATATATATATATATATATATATGAGCTACGTAATTATTTTAGGATTCTTGCAAGTAAAGTCACACTCACTCATTCACTAAGTCAGTTATTAGAACATGGATTCATTTCTGCTAGCTCCACATTCTCAAATGGATTCAACTCAAATGTGTAAAGCAAGCAACAACAACACATGTAAAAAGAAAACCACCAAATTATCATTACCTCATTGTCTCATCATCATGTTCAACGAGACCATATACATAACATCTTACAGCACACCATGAAAAAAGAAAAGAAAAAGAAAACCACCCCCAAAAAAAAGATAAAAATTTAAATATTCCAAATAAAAAATATATAATAACCAAGTACAGTACCATATACTGATATAATAATAGGCCTTTAATTAGATAAAATTTATAAAGACCGTAATTTAATCAATTCTAATTAATTAGATATTGATATTATATTAGTCCTTTGTCTCTTGACACTTCCAGAAGCAGAATCATCTCCAACACTCTTCTCCATCACAGCTTTCAGTGCTTCTTGTATTGAACTAATGCAATATTCATGATCATCTTCTTCACCAGTGATGAACAAAACGTTCTTAACACGTCCTCCAAGTGTTGTTATATCAGCTTTGAGTGTTCTTAACCTTAATGCTTTCAATGTCTTGATTAGTTCAGGCAAAAGATCTGACCTATCATCACAGCAAAGTGAGGCTTTTATGATAAACTTATTTCCATTTGATCCATAATCTTCATCATCAGCTGCAGCATCTACTGTTAATTCATCACATTCAGTTGGAACTGGACTTGTTTCTGCTATCAATGATGTTTGACGCTTCAATTCTTTTACATGTTGTATCACTTCTGCTAGCAATGATGCTTTGTCTGTCTTCAATAAACAAAACAAAAAAAATCAAATAGTATAAACATAATGTTTTTTCGTCCTTTAAAATATTTACAATGTTGCAACCACAACTGAGTTATTTAAAATCGTAAATCAAAGATCTATTTTTTCGAATCATGAATTGAATCTTATTATACATTACCAATAAAAAATATATCATGTCAAAATAAATAAATGACATGCCAAACTTAGTCACATGAAAAAGTTATTATAAGTGTGCATTGAGACTCATCTTAATTAATCGGGGTTCAAGATAAGATTCATGTCCAATATAGATACATACCAAGATTTGTATGAATTGAATTCAATTTTGTATCAGATCATCTTGTATGAATCATAAGATACTAATAACCATGTATAAGAGAGAAAAATAAGTTATTTACAATCTCCATATGCAGATAGATAATTTCTGCAAAATAGTTTGTACTAGTGGAGGGTCTAAAATCATTTTAATGGTAGGGCTTTAATAGATCTGATATAGAGCATATGATATAAGAATGTGAAATGGAAATAGTTGATATATTTTGAATGGTGGAAGTGTCATGCACATAAGTATTTTAGATGAGATAGTGTGTTAAATTTGTGACTGACAAAGGGGCTAGTTTTTGTCTCTGCCTTTATTTCTTTTCATTCTCCAATTGAGTTTGACTGATCAACATATTATCCGGCAAAGACAATATATTTTCATGCGAAGCTTTTCAACTGCATGCTGTTTTGGTTCCTCTTTATCATACCAAGAGACATTAACACTAATTCACTTTTTATTTACCACTTTTTCTTTAGCCAGCTAGCTGCTTCCTTGGAAATACCACTCATTATAGAGACACTCCCAAAACAACACATATAGTTACATAATTAAAGTTATTAATGAGAAAAAAAATCTAAAAAAAAAGAGAGAACAAACAAGCCAAAAAGGATGACTCTTTGCACCTCATTTTCTAAAAGGTTATATTCGATTTTGATTTTGTTGTTTATGGCACAAAAGTAACAGATATTTTGAATCTACAAAAGGCATATATTGAATTCAAAAAGGCCACTTAGAAAAAACACTCTTGCAAAACTCACTTTTATACTATTGTATTATAGTATTAATGTATAATATATTAGTACATATTGGTTGATCAGTTGAGATCTTTGATTAGGTTTTCATTTTAAATTTCTTGGAGCTTAGTATTCAATTGATAATTACAATAGTTTTTATAACTTGAAAACTATGTAGGCAGGTTCTAAGAAAGTTGATTTTTTAAGCTTTGAATTCAACAATGAATTTTCTTTTTACTACTATATACTTACTTTGGTTGTGCTTGGCAACAAGCTGCGTAACTTAGCAAGATGGTTATTGATTCTCTCTCTGCGTCTCCTTTCAGCTTCACTATGACTCTTGGAAGCAGCAAGAGCCTTAGCCTCCATAATTTCTTGAGCACTCATCTTTCCAACTTCACCTTGAAAACCACCAAAGGGTCCTGAACCTGATCCATGTTGAAGTGTATCTGATATGATCCTAAGATGCTCAGAACCTGCATGATGATCATATGCAAACTGAAGAGAAGGAACCCTTCTATTGAACAAACTTGCATAAGGTGAAGCTTGTTGTTGAGGAATAACAAAAGGGTCATGAGGGTTGAAAGGGTGATGATGAAGTTGTTGCATAGACCATGTTTGTTGCAAGATTGGTGAAACTTGATGATCACCTGCTGCAGGGAACATAGACCTTCCTCCACCAAAGATATGATGATCACTATTTTGTTGCCTCATCATCATCTGTTGTTGAAGGAGAAACTGCTCTTGTTGATAAGTTTCAAAGTTATTGATTGTTTGAGAAGAACACTGTCCTTGATCTTCCTGTATCATAGTTGGTTTCTCTGGTTAACTCCTGTTTTATATCCAAACTCCAAGGTTTATATATATATATATGTATATATGAATATGATGGTGAAGTGAAAATAAAGATTCAAATGTCGGAAGCTATAGCTAGGTTTAATTTTGTATGCTTCTATTTTATTTTTTTGTTTTTTCTATTATTTCTTCTCTTTTTTTTTTAACTATATGCACTTTTTCTCAAAAAAAAAAACAAAACTATATGCACTTAATTGCACAAGTAATAAAAATGAAAAGGGTATTTGAAAGGACAAAATGGGTTAGTGAAAAGATGAAAAAACATATATTAAAAAAAAACTATATACCTTTGATAGATTGTTCTAATTGATTCTATAATGGTGGGGGATCAATGAGTTATATTTTCTTTGTTTGTTTCTCTTGTGGTGGTGGGCGGCCAAAGAAAAGTCCAAGGCTTTAGATCTCTCTCTCTCTAATATATATGCTTCTTGCAATGTCAAATCTCTTTCACTTGGTAGGTTTTTTCTGCCACAAACATTTGTGCGTAGTGATCTTTTTACATTCAACACATAAACTTTCCTTTCCCTTTGTGCTTTGTTGCTCTCTTTTTGGTTTATTTGTTTTTTTTCCTTCCTAAAAAACTTGTCTGTGCAGCCTTTTGCCCACCACACTCTAACATATATAGAGTCCCTTCGAGTGCTGCCACTTCACTTTACTTTCTTCTTACGGCATTCTCTCTTTCTATATTCTTCCATCTATGCATGTATGTATTGTTTGATTTCTCTCACCATGACCATACATCTTCTTTACATTAACAAAAATAATACTAATAGGAGTACGAGTATATGATTTTAATTTTTACTCTCATTGATAATTTATAGGCTCAAATATGTAAATCGTCCTTGTAAGTTCGCGTGTTTTTGGTTTTCGTCCCTGTATTTTTTTTGTTGCGAAACAACCCATGTAAGTTATAAACATTTTGGTTTTGGTCCCTGTCGTCATCATCTGTTACAAATACGTCTATGTGGCAAACGAAGGATGATGTGGCGACGTGTGATGTGGCAGACGACGCTGATTTGTTGTTCCATATGCTGAGTCACAAAGTTAGAGGGACCAAAATCAAAAAATAAAATTCGCAGGGACCAAACCCAAAAATTCATAGAAAACTTCATCTTCTTCCTTCCTTTCCTCTTCTTCATCATCTTCAACACATCTTCATCAAATTTCATAGAAAACCCACAAAAAAACCCACAAATTCATCAATAAACATTAACATCATCATCAACATCACTACACTAGAAATTCATCAAAAATTCTATGCAAAACCCATTTTATGTGGCATTTCATGATTTTAACAACATTTTATCAATAATAGATAATACTTAAACTGATTTCATAATTTCAATAAATTGAATTTTAAAACCAATATGTTCTTCTAAAATTGTTCTTCAGTAATAAAGTTCAATTGGTGAGTTCTTTCATATGTAATGTCATTTTCTCTCTCTCTAAAAACCCAGGTCATCTCCCCACAGCACATCACACCTTTCTTGTTCATCCTTTCTTCACCATCGTCTCTTCCCTCCCCTCTCGTCACTACCACCAGCCACCAAATCGAGGTCTATGTCGATGGTCGAGAAGTTTCTACGAACAGGCATTCAAATCGCTCGTTTCTACTTCTCTCATGGTTCCTACGAACCAAACATCAGATCCCTCAACCAAACATCAGATCTGTTTTGTATTTTATAAATTTATCAGATCTGCTTTTCACTATTTTCTAATTCTAAGAATTGTTTTCTTAAACTGTTTCATGTCACGAATTGTGGTTTGAATTGCATCTAATTTTAATTGGTTTTGGTTGAATTACAAATGATTAAGGATGTTTATGGGTGTTTAAAGGTTATTGTTGTTAATAGGTGAAACTGATTTTGAAGGATGGAGTGGAACGATAGTGATGATGATGATGAAGAAGGAGGACGATGGTTTTGGGATTGATTGAATTTGGAGAAGATGATTGAATTTAAATTTGGGTTGATTTTTCACTGATATGTGTTTGTCTGTAGATTTATCCTTGTATGTTGCTGGATTTGGAGAAGATAATTGCATTTGTGACAAAAATATAAAATAAAAAATTATAATTAAAATAAAAAAAACAACCCCTGTAAATCGTATTCTGTAATGTTTGATGAATTTCTAGTGTAGTGATGTTGATGATGATGTTAATGTTTGTTGATGAATTTCTGGGTTTTTTTTTTGTTTCTATGAAGTTTGATGAAGACGTGTTGAAGATGATGAAGAATAGGAAATGAAGGAAGAAAATGAAGTTTTCTATGAATTTTTTGGTTTGGTCCCTCTGCGAATTTTTTTTTTATTTTGGTCCCTCTAACTTTGTGATTATATGGAACGACACATCAGCGTCGTCTGTCACGTCACACGTTGCCACGTCATCCTCTGTTTGCCACATAGACGTTTTTGTAATAGATGATGACGGCAGGGACCAAAACCAAAACATATTTTTTTTATATGTGTTGCTGACCAGTGTCCTAAGGACATTGGTTAATTAAATAATCTTTTAATAGAAATTTTGTCTTAAAAATAATAAGTTTTTACTTTTGTTTTATCAATAATTACACCATTTTTAATGCAAACTTACTAATTTTAACACTTTAACCAATAGCATTCCCTTTTTTTATCGATAAAAAGGAGGAAAATATAAGTGTTTGTACTCTACAATTTGTTGGATATAGTATCAAACATTTAATTATTTGATGTCACATTATTTTTTCCATTTTTTAAGGCAATCACATTACTTTTTCATATATTTAAAATGGAGTTAAATTTTGAATTTTTTTTATTGTAAAATTAGTTAAGTTTAATTCTTATTATAATCCGTCCATGAACTAATCGTGTATGATTATAAGATTAAATGCATAGTGATTATACACACAGACAAAATAACAAATATCAACAAAAAATAGAATATATCCCCTCAAAAAAAAATAGAGTATATATTTATTATTATTAGACACTATCCATTTGGTCTTGTGATTGTGACAAAGATTAAATCTACAGCAGTAATATGGTTATTAAAAAAAGTCTAAGTCCTAAATTTAGCATACTATATATTAAATGTATATCATATATTTTTTGGGGTAAATGTATATATATCATGTTTAAACTCATAGTGTTCGTGAATTGCACGCATAGTATAATCTAACCGTATAGTAGTACTGTAAGTAAACATTCTTTGCTTATGATCCATCATTTCAATTACATTAGCTGTGTGCAAGAGAGAGAGAAAGAGAGATGAGGATGGGAAACACAGGCAAAACATAGTGAACATACAACACAGATTGTCGACCGACCAAGGACGACCATAAAGGCTGTTACTATCATCATGATTATAAATGCTTAGCCAAAGCCTTTTCTTTCTTTTCTAAGGGTGAAGTACTGAAGTATACTTTGAGGAAAGTAGTTTATGTATAAAATGACATTATTACTAGTATTGTTATGGTCATGGATCAAAATACTCTATTTTATAGGTTAACTATTTGAAACTAGTATTTGATAAAAGAACTCAATAATTACACATGCATTGACTATATGTTTTTTTTTCTTCGCAAACGTACAATCATAACAGTTAATAGACATTTTTTAGGTATTTAATAAATAAGTTATAGGATTGCATCATGGTAAGATATGATTATATGTCTATTTTAAAGGAGAAGAAACAACTAACAAGGTTATATCTTTCCAACAAAAAAAAAAACTAACAAGGTTACATATGGAATTGTAGAATGGAAAACGAAGTTAAAGAACCCAAAAATGAAGGAATCCAAAAATTATATTGGAGAATTGTTTTAAAAAACTTAAATAAATAATTCAAATTCAATCATTGTTGTTATAATAGTTCTCTCAAAATTAAAAATATTATAATCATAAGTATTCACTAATTATCATTCTCTAAAAAAAACACTTCTTCAAAAAAAATATAGTAGATTTCTCTCTTTTTCCTCCCTTCAGTACCATAGTGGATCCATTAACTTTTCCTTGTGGGGCAATAAAATATTATATGGTATGATTATAAATAGAAAAACATTTTAAGCTTTTGCAAAATAAACAATTTTATGAACAAATTCCCTCAAAATAATCTATAATATATATATGCCGACGTGATGCTTCATTTTAAAAACATGATACAATTTGCATCACTATGTGCGTTTGGTGTTGAAAGAAAAAGAATGGTATAAATTAAAATAATAAATAATTAAAATCAATATCAAACTATTGAACGGGCATTATATGTCCGTCAGGTCGGTTGTTTAGTGTGTTAATGCATATAAATTACGACCAATATTTTTTATGAAATTTTGATTAAAATCATTTTGATTTTGATTAAAATTGTAGACATAAATAATAGATATTTTACATTTTTATATTGTAAGAAACTGATATACTTATCTTTTTCAATGATATTAACAATATAAATTCTTATTTTTCTGAATGACACCAACACAATAACATTTTTATAGTCAAATTTGTTTAAGAGAATAATTGGAAGTGAAAAGGCCAGCCTAAAATCATGTATTCTCTTTATATATAATATAAATAATTTTATACATTTATTTCTTAAAAAAATTTGATTGGTTATGTAACGTCTGAGACTGACGAGGGCGAGGAGTGGTCGCTGGTGCACAAGACATGACAATGAACAGTTTCTAGGCAAACCAAGTTCACATCAAAATAAAAAGGATCCTCAGGTCGTGCAAGTATGCGACTGCATGGTTGAAAGAAGATTTACAAGAATTATATTGTTTGGTACTATTTATACCAACAAGATGCATCTTCTTTTTGGTAGCCCAGACTTTAAGAACTTCACAGTTAAGCGTGTTTGACTTTGAGCAATTTTAGGATGAGTGATCTTCAAGGAAGTTTCCCATAAAACATGCAAGTGAAAACAAAACACGCTAAAAAAACTCATGTTGGTTTTTAGGATAAGTCGGCAGTCATGAAATCATCTGAAATGTTACATATTTATAGAGGAACCGACTATTTTCCATGAATGTAAAATATAAAAAACCATGAAGCATTTTATGCGGAAATTTTTCCTCTGTAGGGACATCACTATAGGGTCACATATATGTAGATCAGTCGGTGCTCCAGAACCCTCTCTTTCCCTTCAAACTCTCAAAGAAACCCTAACTAAAAGTGTGTTTAAAATTTAGATCGATGGTTTTAGAGAGTTTTAAAGGACAAAGTCAAAATTTTGGTATTTATTTAAGATTTTAAAATATCGAAGGAATAATATGATATATGATCATATCATATAACATCTCAATCATACTTGATTTATTTGTAGAAACATATAGCATTTCAATCACATTTAAAAAAATATCTCCCCTAAAAAATCCTTCATTCAAACTAGTGTGAAAAAAAAAGCTTTTTCAAGATCATATTAATGTACTACTCAGAAGAATGTTAGAGGGGAGATAGATGTAATTGAAGTTTATCTCAAGACAACGAAATGTAATTTACTCTACTTTTATTTTTGGTATGTTTCCCAAAACTTATTTTTTAGCTTACATAACTTATAATCTCTGTGATTAAAATAGACCTATCTGATCACCATCATTTTATCATGAGCTTATAACATACTTTTACTAGCTTAATAACATTTTTTTATAAGCTAGTTCAAGTGGCTTATATTTTAAGACTTATAGATTATTATTTGCGAAAAAATAAACATAGTTTGTTACTATTTAAAAGTCACAAACATCAATATATATACATGATTTTAATAAAAAAAATTCATAATAAAACAGTGCTTATAATTTACATACGTTAGCATAATAAAAAAACAGATAAAGTCTCCTTGAACGGTAGTATTTAATTTACATTTCCCTTTAATAAATTACATAAGAAATATTTTTGAACTAAAACTAAAAATAAAGAGCCAAACCTTTTACTTTCCTCTTATTTAATTTTAGTTAATGTTTTCGATTACTTTATTACTTGTTTTGGGACATTTCCAATTCCAGTCCTTTGGCTTTAGGCGTTTCATTTTCTTTGGTACCTGGGTCAAGCCCCCCACGTTATTCTATATCCTTGCTAGCTACCCTTTCTGCTTCCCCAAGACCATGTAATCATTGTGTCTTGGAACACACTCCACCTCTCTCCCTCCTACTAGCTTGCTACTCCTCATTTGGTCTTGTTTCGGTTATATAGGTAGGTGCACATTTTTATATTGGAAAATGTTTGATAAACACCCAAGAGATGTTACAGTTTTTTTTTTCTTTTTTAATACTCTGTATTTGGTTTTTTTATTGGATATAACTTATGTAGGCCTCCTTATTTAATGTGAGATTCATTTTTAAAGTGTGTGATTCACACGAGTCTTACTCAATATTTCGTGAAAAGTAGAAGTTAGAGATGTGATATAAAGACATGTGTAGAGGTAAACTGAGATGTTAAATGAAAATTTGAAAATAGTTTTTGCATGTACTTCTTTAAATCAAAAAATATGGGTCGTAACTCGTAATGCAAAGAGTCGGTTGTAAACATAAGAAAATATCATTTTATAATTTGAAAATATAATAAATAAATTTATTTATATTTATCTTATATGTATATATTTGGGGTATCTCAAATATAGGCCACGTTTAACCTGGGAAAGCAGGTTTCCTTCCCAGCATGGGAAAGTGGAACCTGCACCCTAGATTTAATAATTTTATATTCAGACGGTGTAGATTCTTCACCTGCTACTTGCTTTAAAATTTTTTCCGGTTGTGACGGGTTGGCCAGATTTATTTGGTGACGACCGTCACCAAAGAAAAATAAAGCACGGTCGTGCTTTTTTTGCACGGTCCGTGCTTTTCTTTTACATACTTGCTTTAAAATAAAGCACGGTCACCAAAGAAAAATAAAGCACGGTCGTGCTTTTTTTGCACGGTCCGTGCTTTTTTTGCACGGTCCGTGCTTTTCTTTTACATACTTGCTTTAAAATAAAGCACGGTCACCAAATTCTTTTACATACTTGCTTTAAAATAAAGCACGGTCACCAAAGAAAAATAAAGCACGGTCGTGCTTTTTTTGCACGGTCCGTGCTTTTTTTGCACGGTTCGTGCTTTTCTTTTACATACTTGCTTTAAAAATTTTTCTGGTTGTGACGGGTTGGCCAGATTTATTTGGTGACGACCGTCACCAAAGAAAAATAAAGCACGGTCGTGCTTTTTTTGCACGGTCCGTGCTTTTTTTGCACGGTCCGTGCTTTTCTTTTACATACTTGCTTTAAATTTTTTTCTGGTTGTGACGGGTTGGCCAGATTTATTTGGTGACGACCGTCACCAAAGAAAAATAAAGCACGGTCGTGCTTTTTTTGCACGGTCCGTGCTTTTCTTTTACACTCTTATATTTTTGTTTAGATCTGGAATACACGATTTTTATCATAGACTGTCTACACCATATTTTTTTCATTTCTCTTTTACACTCTTATATTTTTGTTTAGATCTGAAATTTTTTTCTTTTCTTGATCCGGAAACAATTGGTCGGATTTCCTCGCTCGCGCGTGCCCGCGAGCGCGCGCGCGCCCGTATTATAAGAGTGACTTAGAGGTTGAATTTTTTCACGATTTTTTGAAGGCATGTTTAGGACATAAAAACAACATCGCCCACAAAAAACGAGAATTTTCCGACAAGAGACGGATTAAATATGAATTTTTTACGCGCCAAAAACTCAAGAACGCGAAACAACAAAACATGCACCTAGAAAACGAATTTTGAGCTGTTTTTTTGCAGATCCTCTATATGTATTTTTATAGAGGTGTCTGCAAAAAACCAGCTCGAAATTCGTTTTCTAGGTGCATGTTTTGTTGTTTCGCGTTCTTGAGTTTTTGGCGCGTAAAAAATTCATATTTAATCCGTCTCTTGTCGGAAAATTCTCGTTTTTTGTGGGCGATGTTGTTTTTATGTCCTAAACATGCCTGCAAAAATCGTGAAAAAATTCAACCTCTAAGTCACTCTTATAATACAGTCCGTGCTTTTTTTGCACGGTCCGTGCTTTTTTTGCACGGGCCGTGCTTTTTTTTGCACGATCCGTGGTTTTTTTGCACGGACCGTGCTTTTTAATGCACGACCGTGCGCTTTTTTTTTTTGAATTTACAGGTTTGGACTGCCACCTGTAGGTGCAGGTCCCACTTTCCCATCCTGGGAAGCAATCCTGCTTTCCCAGGTTAAACGCAGCCTCAAATATATCATAGAGTGATAGAAAATATATTCAATCCATTTGTTACTAGACAGGTGCACATCAAATCAAACACAGATAAAACCTTATCATATTCATATTATATATTATTTTACATAACTAAAGAACCGAATATAAAAATTCTATATTGAAAATTGTAAATTTAATTCTCTAAATTTTAAAAAATTGCTCTTTTAACTTGTCAAAAAAAATTGCTCTTTTAAATCCAAATTCTTTTCTACTTTGATTTCGTTAGCAGTTTCCTAATTAAATAACAATTTGAATGTACTACAAACATAGTTCAATTGGTAGCATCAATAACATTAATATGTATAGATTGAAAATCAAATCTAAATTTCTTATTTCTTCGTATTTATAGGGTGTCAGTCAAACTACTAAATTACAAAAAAAAAAAAGAACAACTTGGATAAAACAACTTTTGTATTATCATAGAAATATATATGCGTCACTTCAGAATGGTTGGTAAGATACTGTCCACGGGAATGTTTAAACTTGAAAAGGCCATCCACAAACAACACAAGGGATAATAATAGATGTTTGATGTTTCCATTTACTTTTGACAAGTGGCCTCCACACATTTTCCTCTAATTGACTTGTCAAGTTAATTAAAATCATTCCTTTGAGTTTATTTCGTTTAATTTAGTCATTTAAATTATAAATGTAATACAATGTGATCTTTTAAATTGTTTTCGTTTTTATTTTAGTTCTTTCTTTAAGTTATGAACGTTGGATAGTTTGATGTCTTTATAAATATTAAGACACCTTTTTTTTTACAGAATGTTTGAAGTGTTTAAGATTTGTAACTTTAAAAGATTAAAGTATTTAGGGTAAATACTTTTTGCTTTTAAGTTTGATTTTAATAATAAATTAGTTTTTTAAGTCTTTTTTGTTATAAGTTGGTCTTTTAAGTTTTCTTTGTTACATTTTGGTCTTTTATGTCATATAATATATACACTGTTATCCATTTTTCCACGTTGATATGATAATAACTCAATTTACTACAATACTTTTGAGAGTAACAATTTAGTATTTCAATGAAAATGCCCATCAATATGCCTTATCAATAGTTCATGACCAAATTTAATTGAGTTTGTCCTTGTTCCTTAAAGAAATTAAAATTTTTGTTCTATTCTCTTTGGTCTTTATTATAAGAAAAAAATAAAAAACAGCAAAATCAATACAATAATTAATTATTGTAACTTTTTGAATATTTTTACAAATATGTCTTAATGCATCCAATAATATGGAAAAAACAAACATTAAATGATATAATACCGTACAAGTCCACATTTATACGATAATAACTCAATTTACTACAATACCTTTGAGAGTAACAATTTAGTATTTCAATGAAAATGCTCATCAATATGCCTTATCAATAGTTCATGAACAAATGAATTGAGTTTGTGTTGTTCTGAAAAGAAAGTTATTGTTCTAAAATTCTTAGGAGCCTTTGGTTCAACATTATTATGCGCTTTGTATTAGAGCGAAGGAAGTACTTATCAAATTCTGTGAACTGATTCTCTTTAAAAAAAAAAATTATAAATGAAATACAGATGAATTTATTTTTAAAAGGCCTTTCAAGATTACTATATTAGTGCACAAAGCTGTAAAAGATAAGTGAAACTAACCATTTTGTCAAAACCAATATATCTCCATATGCAACTATTGCGAGTTATACGTTGTAGCCACTGATTTTATATAAGGTATCTTTCAACATAAATTTTTCTATGTACACCAATTAAAAATCAAACCTCAAACAACAATCATTCGGATACTCAAATATCTATCACTCGTGTCATATGCGTAAGTGAACATGTATAAGTGAAATCGAAGATTTTAATTGGAATACAAATACAAATAATCACATTATTTTGTCTCCCTCAAGGTATCCTCTCCCTATTTCCCTAAAGAATTAGGGAAATAGGATTATCTTTTTCCTAATAAGGTGAGTCGCTAGACACTGTTTTCTTTTCTTTCTGCAATGTTACTATTAACTTGCTTCGGCATGGAACCCCCTTTTAAGCTTTTTATTTCATTTAAATTATATGATTTTTTTGCTACAGGTCATGGAAGCTTAGAAAGAAAGGGTACTTTGTTTTCTAGGACACTTTTGTGGTCACACGCATGTCTGCTTCGGTCCCATTCTTCTTAGCTTTTCATTTTATCTAATTTTATATACGATACACCTTTTGTGTGTATGATAATTTTTCAATTGTTTTCTATATAGTTTAAGAATTTAATTTTAGAAAACCCTATTCAAACATTTGATGATATATAGGTGCACCACCACTACCAATACCATAAAACAACGACAAGTCTCATTGAGTGGAGTTTATGATGACATCAATCCCACCATGTCATGACGTGTTTTCTTTCCATCTTAGTGCCTATGGCTTTGTTACTTATTTTTCTCATTTTAAGTTTCATAGATTTTTGTATTTCATTCTTCTCGCGAAAAGCAGCAAGTTAATTAGCAATATTTACAATAACACAACTAATTAAAAAATGCTAATCAGGGTTGATATATATAATTGGGCCTAGGCCCATTTGAACTTGACTCCGGTCCATCATTAAATCTCAACGTGTCAATATATAAGACGTTTCTTCCTCCATCTTAATTTTCCACCGACTTGAGCATCAGATCGTGCTTGCAGATACACCACCGGCACTGAAGACCTTGAGTTGTTGCCCTCTTCCAAATCTCACCGATCAATTCCGGTCTTTGAGATCCACCTTGGAACAATGTAATCTTTGCTATTAAAAAACTAGTTAGTAAAAGTCAAATTAATTAGAAAGAAGGAAATAATATATTTTTTTTATACAAATGGAAATACTATTTGTTTAAACGCAAGAATAACGCACACGGCATCATATTTTTAAGGAATATTTTTTTATTTGAAATCCTTAAAAAATGTTTTGGTGACACTCGTTAACAATACCATAGTTATTTTAATATAGTTTGAGCTATTATATTTGATCAATCATGCTTATATTTACTTTCAACAAGTTCAAGGAACACAATAAACAAAAACATTCATGTAGCTTCTTATACGCAGTTTGTAGGTTGTACTAGCATATATGGTTCCTTTCACCACAAAATAAAATGGTTTCTTTAAGGGTATGGTTAACGAATGCCTCCGAGACACTCTTTAAGCATTCTAAAATAAGTAATTACTCTTCAAAAAAAGTCATTAAAAAATGCTCCCGAGGCACTCGTTAATATTTCACTTTCTTTTTCTTTCAAAAAAAAACATTTAACTTTCTTTAATTAATCAACAAAAAGCGTATCATATACTATAGGCTAATTATCTAATGGGATTTTTTTGGTGGTGGAATTATCTAATGGGATTAGAGTTACTAGTATCATAATACTTGGTAATTGGTACTCGAGAGCACTGATTTCAAGATTCGGTCAATAGTGTGTATCTTTCTGAGAGGCAGTATTGGCTATATACTTATCCTATAATAGGATTATCTATATAGATTACTTTAATTTCTGGTTAATGTAAATATCTCTATCCACCAATACAAAATAATGATGAGGTTTGTTCGATATATATACAGACAATCCAGAAAATTTATCCAGTAATGAAAAAAAATGTACTAGTTTGTAATATTTTTATAAATGTTCAAAGTGGTCCTTAAAAAATATACGAGAGGATATTTCATCTCTGACAATTGAAAATTATCAATTTCCGTCTCATTCAAAAAACTAATTTCCGCTCCAAGTTTGGTTGATCATTATATTCAATTTTAGAGCATTGGACCGGTTTTCAAAATCATTGAGAAACTATTTGTATGTGGTGAGTTATTTTTTAACGTATTTTTTGTCGTATATCATATCTTGGATTTCAAAAATTTCGTTTATGTGTGTATCCGTGTTATATCACACCCGTACTACGTTATATTTTAACACGCAAGTATAATGACCAATTAAAACTTATGTGATTTTATAGTGTTTATGTTTTTTCTCTTTTATTTGGAGCCTTAGAAATGATTACGGGTACTCGATAGCAATAAAAATTACTTTTTCTTTAGGAGAGCAATAAAAATTACTTAAATTGCTAAAAAAAATTATTTAAAGTATGAAAAATAAAATAGCACAAATTAGCATGCATTGAGACATGCATGCATGTATATTATGATGATGGCTTGATCGATTGTATATTTAAGTATTTTTATCAAGTACGTTCTTAAGCTCACTTGAGCTCAATTAATTCAGCGTGAACTGAGCACAAAACAAGTAATGATGATAAAACTAGCTTTATCATTTTTTTTCCTTCCAAAAAATATCAACATGATCCATGTGACTAGTTTGAGCCTTTTTATTTAATGACAAATGTTAATAGTTGATTTGTTAGATTATTATTTACTCATTCGTCCGGGTTAGAATCCAAGACCCTCACTCCTTTTTTTTTTTTGCTCAAATCAGTTGAACTACCCAATCATTCGACTAGTTTGAGCATTGTTATTTGTCTACTCATAATTAACTACTATTGCGTACATAAGGGTTTGCATTTGATCTTAATAAAATATTTAACTAGCAAACAACTATAATTCATTTAAATTATAAACTTAGGTATTGAGTATGTTAGGTGATTAAGAAGATTGCAATGCAAAATGATGAGGTGTTTTCAAATGGTAATGATATGTCAAAGTGGAGCTTCTAAGACAATCTTGTTTTGTGTATAGGCATGTGTAAGTCATAATTTAATGTGGCTTCCAATTAGTTTGTCGCCATAACACTCAATTAGTTGCATGGTGTCTTGTGACCATAGGAGATCGATGGGAACTAAGCAAGTTGGATAATTCTCATTTTATCAGAGAGACATTGATTTTTTATATATAAGACCATGATTGTTTATTTCAACTATCAATAGTGAAGTCTTTATTTTCTGCTGGCTTTCAACTATTGCTTTGTTTCATTTTGGGAGCTAATGTTATGTGTCATTGTTCATCATTTTTTGGTTAGGACTTGTGCAACTGTGACACATTCCCTTTTGAGTGATTTGTAATTTGTGTATTTTCCAATTGGCACATATACTTTTGGTCAGGGGTTTTGATCAATATATAATTTTTGCGTATAGAAATATAATAATCAACGAGTACTTCATGAAATTTCTTTGCAATCACAATTTTGAAGTTAATTCATTTATAATTTTTTTTTAACGGATAAATGTACAATTATCACACACAATACCAACCAACTATAGCTAGCTAGATCCTCTGATTCTGATCAAACTACTCTGTATAGTTTTTTTAGGCAACTCTATATAGTTATTATATACCAAAGATTAATAATATTCTAGACAATTAAATATTTTATAGTACTCATTATATTGCATGTCTACTTTTGATCAGTTTTCAACAGATATCAATTGAATATTGATAATTCCATAGACGATCCATGTGGTCCAAAATCCAAATGGATGTTTCTATATACTAATATATGCAACCAGCATAACGTGCAATGCATATAACTGAAAAGTTTCTGGCCATACATTACCAATAAATAATCAAGATAAGATTAAAAAAAAGTTAATTTTTACCACCAATCAAGACTAGCTTCTTAATGGATTATGTAGTAAATGTGCGTATAAAAAATATATAAACTAATTTCCACTAATTTGTGAAAGTTAAATATGAATTCATTTTTTTTATGTGTATCATTGACTTAAGTTGTTAACTTCAATCTTTCTTATATCCACATCTACGTTTCCATCTTTCATTTACACTTTCGGCTAATTCTTAGACCAAGACCAATGAGTCAATTCAAACGTGACACTTTCCAAGTCTCTCAAAAGATTAGATGATTAAGTACTAGTGGTTGTAATGCATAACCTAAATGATTATGTATATTAGTATCAACTCCATCTCATTTGTTAAAAAAACTCAACTTCATCTCATATTATAGGTGGGGTTTAGCCTGGGAAACCAAAGTTGTTTCCCATAATGGGAAACAAAATTTCAACTATTAGATTAACAAGGAACATTAATCTTATCATGGACTGCCTACACCATATTTTTTTTCTTTCTCTTTTACACTCTTATATTTTTTTTTTAGATTTGAAATTTTTTTCTTTCCTTGATTTGGAAACAATTGGCTGGATTTTCTCGCGCCCAAACGGGCCCGCGCGCACGCCTGTATTATTAAGAGTGACTTAGAGGTTGAATTTTTTCACGATTTTTTGCAGGCATGTTTAGGACATAAAAACAACATCGCCCACAAAAAACGAGAATTTTCCGACAAGGGACGGATTAAATATGAATTTTTTACACGCCAAAAACTCAAAAACACGAAACAACAAAACATGCACCTAGAAAATGAATTTTGAGCTGGTTTTTTGCAGATACCTCTATAAAAATACATATAGAGGATCTGTAAAGTTTTGTAGCATTCCAACAAAGCCTCGATTTATTTTGATTTTTCGACCGACACGCGCAAAATCGCATTTTTTTCCAAAATAAATCGAGGTTTGTCGAAATGCTACGAAACTTTACAGATCCACTATATGTATTTTTATAGAGGTATCTGCAAAAAACCAGCTCAAAATTCGTTTTCTAGGTGCATGTTTTGTTGTTTCGCGTTTTTGAGTTTTTGACGTGTAAAAAATTCATATTTAATCCGTCCCTTGTCGGAAAATTCTTGTTTTTTGTGGGCGATGTTGTTTTTATGTCCTATATATGCCTGCAAAAAATCGTGAAAAAATTCAACCTCTAAGTCACTCTTAATAATACAGGCGGGCGCGCGCCCGTGTGGGCGCGAGAAAATCCGGCCAATTGTTTCCAAATCAAGGAAAGAAAAAAAAATTCCAAATCTAAAAAATATAAGAGTGTAAAAGAGAAAAGAAAAAAATATGGTGTAGACAGTCCATGATAAGATTAATGTTCCTTGTTAATCTAATGGTTGAAATTTTGTTTCCCATGGTGGGAAACAACTTTGGTTTCCCATGCTAAACCCCACCCATATTATAAGCCGTTCAAGTAAAAAAAAGAAGTTTATTTTATACTTCAATATCAATGAGGTATTAATTATTTATTTATTACTTATTATATCCTTAATCAAATTTATTTGATGTCAAGTCTGATAAATGTTCACCTACACACAGCTAACTAGTGTATTTAAAGGGGAGATTTTCCCAATATACACTGAAGTTGAAATTGGTCGACTTTGTTCTTAGCATTTTTTTGTCCACATTTTCGCAGCAATTTGAACACAGTAAGGGTACAGGCCTTTCTTCAAATAAGACCAACATCTGGTCCACATTGGCATAACATATGCACCAAGAGAAATACTTACTTGGGCACAACCCCAAATCAAAAGTATTTAGATACACACACATGAATCATAAAATTTAAAAGATAAATAATTTAGTCATATCACTTAATATCATTTCTCTTTTACATTTTATCAATTATGTGTGTGTGCCCAAATAAATTTTATTTGGGGTTGTGCCTATGCAAGACTTACACATGCACAGACACACCATATCAATTTAAATAAAGATTTATGCTGCATGCAAACACGCAATATGCATTATACACCACAATACATAATACTTGATGTAACTCTCACCGTTGTTGAAATAGCAAAATAGGAGTAACTTAACATTTTGGTCACACTTTTGAAATAGAAACTTGCTCTTCCCACAAACAAAAATGTTCATTCTTGAAGAAATTGACCAAAATACTCATGTGTGACTTAAGTCACGCTTGGTATATATCAATGTGACTTAAGTCACGCTGAATGCAACGTGAGTTAAGTAACAGTGGAAAGCAGCGTGAGTTAACTCACGCTGCGTGCATTACTGTTTTGGAACAAAACACAGCAGTTCCAAGTTCATAACACATTTTCTTTTCCTCTTCACCTCCAAAAAACCCAAAAGTGCGAATTTTTGGTGATAAATCTTGAGCTGAAAGCATTGCAAATCGTCACGAAGCAAGTTTCTACGCTCATCAAACGTCAAAGATCAGGTAATGTGATTGTCTGTTTAGATTGTGGTTACTTTGAGAAGAATTCAAGTGATTGGTGGTTGGCCATGCTTTGTGGAATTCACAACCATGAGTTGGAGTCAAAATTAGGTGGTCACCTTCTTGCGGGAAGACTAAAAGAGGAGGAGAAGAAGAAAGATATCGACATGACAAAGAGCTTGGCGTTGCCTAGGAATATTTTAACGAATTTAAAGGCAAAAAACCAAGAAAGTGTGACGGTTATAAAACAAGTGTACAATGCCCGTACTAGATGGCGAAAGGGGATAAGAGGTGACAAGACGGAGATGCAATACTTGATTTCCAAGTTGGAGGAGCATAAATACGTCTATGTCACGCTGACCTGTAATGGGCGTGACTTAAGTCACGCTCGGTATTTTGGCCGGTGAACCAGCGTGACTTAAGTCACGCAGTGGTCGGTTATCAACGTGACTTAACTCACGCAGGTTACCGGCCAGCATGAGTTAAGTCAGTAGGGTGGACGGTGGTCAATCAGGGAGGAGCAGTTACTTTCTTCGACCAATAGAATTCAAACAAAAATCTATAAATTAAAACATTTCCTTTCCTTTTTTCTCATTCGCATCTCTTCTCATTCTCTAATCTCCCATCTCTTCTCTCGTATTTTGTTTTTTAGTTTTGTTAGTATAGGCGTAAACGGCCTCAATGTCCGTCGTCGATTATGATCTTATGCTGTTTTGATGACGGCGATTGAGATCATTATATTAATCGACGAGGGAATTTTTGAGTCATGTTAGGATCATTATGATTAATCGACAAGAATCCGGTCTGATTGTGTTTTCTCGCTAGCGGTAGATGTGGTTATGATTATCGATTTTTTTTTAAAGTCCTTTAATTTTTTTATAATAATTTATGTTGAATGTAATGAATTGCAATGTAATAATATCTATGTTGTGTGTAATAATATTTCTGTTTTAGTGGTGTAATGTAATAATAAGGTATATACCGAGCGTGACTTAAGTCACGCAAGTATATACCAACGTGAGTTAACTCACGCGGGAGGTATTTTGGTCAGTTTGTATGAGAATGAACAATTTTGTATGGGAGAAGAGCAATTTTCTTTGAAATATAGACCTTGCTCACATGGATCAATAAAATCGAATATGGACTGGATCTTGCTCCCATGGATCAAATAGACCGATTAAGACCATATTTATGTTCTGAAATACAAGTATGAAAATTGCTCTTCTCTCATACAAATTTGTTCACTCCCACGTGAATTGACCAAAATTCCCCCAACATGAGTTAACTCACGTTCGGTATAAACAACGTGAGTTAACTTACGTTGAGGTATAACCTACGTGAGTTAACTCACGTCCAACGTGAGTTAAATCACGTTCCGAACACTAACGTAAGTTAACTCACGTTGGTAACAAACCATGCATTCTTACTTCATTACATAAGCACTACCCAGGTCCACAGCTAATAATGAGATTGTATTATTAGCACCACAATTCAATTGTTACAAAAGAATTGCAGAATGGTGCAAAATAACTGAAAGAAAAGATAGCAAAAACATATTTCACATTATTCTCCGTGACAAATATACATCAAAAAAATTGTCTGGATGTGGACCAGGAAAAATCTACAAGTGATCTAAACTATAAATAATCGTCAAGAAAGTTGAGCGAAGAAACAAACAACTCTAATTGCATTTAGTCACAGGATTAAATTTTCTATCATCTCTTTTCAACCATACAGTGGAACGGGTTTTCTTCACGTGGTCTGCAAAAAGAAGATGCCTGCAACCAAAAGGTGCATATATCAGGAATGAACTACCATAAATATTAGTAAACATAACTTAACCATAAATATTCGAAATGTGATTTAACTCACGTTACTTATATCGAACGTGAGTTAACTCACGTTGCGGGTATTTTGATCAGTTCATGTGGGAGTGATCAAATTTGTATGGGAGAAGAGCAATTTTCTACAAGTATTCGCATTAGGTCCTGAGAATTAGAAGGATAAATAAATGATACCCCATCTAAAATGAAATATAAAAAAAAAATTGAAAAGTTGATGTATGTGAACTAAATTTTTAACGATATACGCTGACCATTCAACTACCACTTTTACTTATATTTCATTCCGAAGAGAGTAAAGTTTTAGAGGTCATGACAGCTCAACAACGTACCAATGCAAGTTTTCACCGCCCAGTAAAGACAGAATCTCCATGGGAATCTGATGATACTAATTACTCAAGGACTCTTCATCAAATCAAAATGAATTATGAAGATTTCAGTTATAAAGAACCGGGCACAATTTAGTCACATGAAAAGGGGACTTTTCCAGTGTCTAACCAACAAATGACTAAGAATTCATTGGTCAAAGTGGAAATTAAACACTTCCATCACACATTATATATGGCTTACGTTATAGAATACAACATTATTACATATACTTTCGTCTATATTAAGCTCCCAAAACAACTGCATTACAAAGAACCTTATCAAGCAATTTCTATGTACAACACAAGAGTCAATAAGCCAAAATCAACGGTGACTGACCGACTTTGTGGACATTTTTAAGCTTTCTAGTGTCTTGCATTCATTGAAGCTCCCTTTTGCCTGCTTGACAAAACAGCACCCTGTGACCAAGATGACGGTTTATATCCTCCAGCCAAAAGGCTAGATGCTGCACTTGCAGAAATTTTTCTTCTTTTAGACTCTAGCTCCAGCCTTCTCTTACCAGACATGGATGAGACAGGCAATCCTGGGAATATGGGGGCAGCATTTATCAATGCCCGCTTGTCCTTCCTATTTTTGTCAAACTTACTAGAAAACTTCACTTTTGCTGCTGCGGCAGCGTCTTGTTCTGAAGCTGGAAGCAATCGAATCCCAAGGCCTCTTTTCCTGGATGCGGCTTCTTCTTCAGCAACTCTTTTCTTTTGACTCTGAGAAAATAGGAAAAAGGGGGGAAAATATTATAGGAAAATTGAATGAATAAATAAACAAGATCAAATTACATGAGCTAGGTAACATACTCTAAGTTTGGCCCGGAGACTTTTATTTAGGGCATAGTCGTCCGAATGTCTGGCATCAGACATTCGTTGGAGACGCACAAGCACAGGTTCAGCTTGTCTCTTTTTTTTCAAATCTTCCTCCTGGTGTTCAAGGCGGTAAAATGGATCAGCAAGCTTCCCTCTCTCTGTAACACAAATTTTAAAATAAATGAAGTTAGCTAACATCCGCGACAGTGAATCAGTTACTACACGTAAGCACAGTTGCAATGCTAGGTAAAAAAGCATTAAACTTGTTAAAGGGACATAATCCATGGAAAACAGCTGTTGGACCCAGAGGTTCAATGGCAAACTCTGCCAATTGAAAGATGCAATAGCATGTCTCAAACTACTGGGGTAAACTGTGCACCAAATCAATATATGTACATATAAGTAACCAAAAAGATTTTTTCCATCATGCACACCTTCATCAGCAGGTAACTCAAAAGTTTCTGCATCCTCAACATCAAAATCCTCAGTTTTTTTCTGAGCCCCACTGATGATCACATACTCACAGTTCTTTGGATCAGTTTGAATGGTGATCTCCTGTCTACAGCATGCAGCTTTCATGGTAAAGCTCCATATCTGCATGTATCCAGATAAACAAGTTAATGATTAGTAAACAAGACACATTGAACAGCACTATTTAGATTGGTCCCAAGATAATGCAGCATTAACACTTGAAAATAATGTGTAAGGAATGTATATACATCACTATTAGACTATAACTGGTTGTGTTTGAAATTTTCAATTTGAAGCAAGTTTTTTCAGAAAGTTGTAAAAAGTGTGGCATGGTAAGTTATTAATATTGCAAGACTTTAAACTGTCATTGGATCAAAATTAATTATTGCATGCAAATATATTAAACAAGTTTGTTCACATGAGCAGGTGCTTCTATACCTGCCTTTGTTTAAAAAAATGAAAAAAATAATAACATTAGATGCTTTGCACTCTACTTCAACATACCTTTGTAGAGTAGTAATTCCCAACTTGCTTCTTCTCTGCATTGAACCGGACACCCTTTGCAATCATAGAATTGCATCCTCCACACCATATATTATAAGGCATCTCAAACCTGAAAGAATGGTCATTAGATAATATGGAATAAAAGGCAATAAAATAAAATAAAATAGCCCAGATTGGAAAAGGAAGCCAACTGGTTCAGCTCTTTCAAGTGTACACATGAAGCTAAATTAAAGCATGCACTCAAATACACAAACCATATAACACGCCAGTAAGTACCACCCCTACATAAGATCATATAAAGTAGACTATCCCTTTCGATCATAATGGATCATTAAATTGGTCAGAATTCATAAATCATGAAACATATCAAATACTTTTTAGATATGATATAGCTTCAACTCATTTCTGACTATTCGAGGTACAAAATGGACATCATCCACATTGTTTCATTTAGCATATTACAGACAATAAAGGATTTATGGCAGGAAACTGAACTTTCATAATGAGTTATGAAGACAAATGGATCAATGGCCACACTGGAGCTTAGTAGCTGCTGTTAAAATGAATCGCTTACCTTATAATCAAGATACCCTGATCTAACTTCCTTGCTCTCTCTCTCAAGGCATGTTGACCATGAAACTTGTTCAGAGAACCCTGAAAGGAGGAAATATAGTGTAAGATCTCTGAACTAAATAGTAAATAATTTAACAGAAAAGACTTGTTGTATGCAAATATACCTGGCTTGGATCCCATTCTGGAGGAAAGTAAAAGTTATCTGCTCTAGCAGCTGCAAGGGACGACTGTAGAAATACAAACAATGCAAGTCAAGTTTATTGGAAAATAAAGTAACAAATACCGCATCAAATACATACAAGTGACATATTTTTTTTCTTGTGGTGGCCACATAGAGACAAAGATCAGGGGCCGACAATAGAAAATAAACACTTTAGCCGAGATATGAATAAGTACTCATATTACATGTATCAAACATGTACATAATTCTAAAGCTTTTTTGAAAAAAATAACAATCCATTGCATTTTAATATCATCCATAAAGAAGTTCTATTAATCTTGAATACATTATCAATGTTGCTGGAGACAAGGAGTGAAACAAAATCCATAATTTGCAATCGCTACTCTCCACCACCACCCAGGCATTTAAAATCTATTAAAATGGCATGTTTATGCCGTGAGAGTGTGTTACCGTCAAATTCTTCAACACTCTCCTAGCGCCACTCACCCCATAATCAAGCAACATAATCTATCTTTTAAACCATGTACCAGGCAGTGAAGGAAAGAGTTTTTATGGGTTGTGATGGCTATGAATTATTTGTTTCTGTTGTAAAATTTATATGCAATACCTATACTGTAAAATTTCCCCATACTTGTGTATCGTTTTAAATTCATTCTTCCTATGGTGAAATACTGTAATATTCTGTGTATACCATATTCAAATTTTCGATTCTGCAAAACAATCCCCTGTCCTCCAATTGGAAATAACCATAATAGAATCATAAACTAAACGTTAAATGATGAATTTCTTAGGAAACGTATTAAATTGATAATAATTTAACTTCAAAATCAAACGCAACAGAACATATTCATCAGTTACGATCACGAAGAAGAGAAAATTCACGAAAAAAAAAGGGTACGACTAACAGATCTAAACAGAAAACCCTAATCCTGATAAATCATTCAACAACAAAAAAAAAGATAAGAGAATAAGAATTCGCACCATTTTGATTTAGCGTTCTTCAAATTAGGAATACTCTTTCTGTATAGAGAACGTTGATTAGAAAGATTGATCAATGAATGGATATCTCTCTCTCTATTCGGAAAGTTTTGTTGAACGAAGAGAAATTTTGATGTAGCCGTGGTCGGAATATTTGATTATGGGCCGTAGACAAACACAACTATCAGCTATTCCAATAATGGAAGTTGTTAATCACACGCTTGTAATTTATTATACACCCCCTCATGTTTTGCAAACCAAATAAAAATAGGACACATCATTTAAATTTAAAAAACTAAAATTAATAAATCAAAAAAATTTTGTTGTCTCTCTCGATCAAGTTCAACCATTTTTTCCAGCGGTTCCATTACCACGATATGCAATTGAAAGTGCACATTCGTTCAAGTATCTGGTCATAAAAAATGAAAACAAGAGATGAGGTCTTGATTGATTCAAAACAATTGATTTAAGTGCATGTTAGAGGAGATTAGAGAAGATGAGTCGCATGATCTTAGTTTTTAGAAATTGGGTTTGATCTCACGGGTCTCGTCGCCATCGACGGCACACCTTTATCTTCATTCAAAACCCTCACTGTAACATCCCGCTTAAAACTCAGATAATTATCAGTGATGAGACGATGTATCAGAGATATTTTAAGTGAAGGGAAATTTGGTAAATGCCGCTCAAGGCTCTATAAAAAGGGCCAAAGTTAGGGGTGTGCATAATAACCAGTTTGAGGCCCAAGCCCATAACCATATCCAGATCCACTTTAAAATATCAGGATTTCTTGTAAATGGTTACCAACCAACCCATTTTAAACTAGTTGGATATCCAACCCAATTAAATTTCGGATCTGGTCATTTTTGGATTTTAACCAGCCATTTTTCAGATCCGGTTATTTTCTCTTCTCTCTTCCAATTTCAAATCGCAAAAACTAATCCCAAATCTCAAAAATGGATGAACCCTAATTCTCAATTGAAACAAATCGATGAACCCTAATTCCCCTTCTACTGCTTCGATTTCAACGATCTGCTTCGATTAACTTCTCATTTTCGATCTTCTTCTGCTTCGTTTTCACTCAGTTCGATCTCTCAGTAGCAAGCCTCTACTTCGATTTCAATCACAGTTAGGTTTGAACTCTTCTCCTTCTTCTCTACTTCGATTTGATTTCAATTAGTTTTGCTTAGATTTCGATTTTGTTGCATTGATTATACTCTGGTTTTGATTTCGATTTCGATTTGCATTGATTTTGTTGCATTGATTTCGAGTTCTTGCTTAGTATGCTCCTGCTCATTCTCAACCTGTATCACATATTTTTGTTTATATTAAAATACACTCAACATGTAAATCAAATATTTATCACAATGTACCAAAATTAAGTGGAATAGAAAATGTCTTTTTAGAGAAATTATAGTGTATGTTATTCATGAACTTATTTTTCTTGAGCATAACTACATGATAATTTTTATCGTAAAAAAAAACTATATGATAGATAATTTAATTGTTTATTATACTTATGAGATAGTTCTGTGATGTGAAGTTTTACTTTACACATGTTTGTTTTCTCCAAATATTAGTTCCAACAATTTAGTTTTGAGTGGTTTTTGGCATGTTTTTTTCCTGTGTTTCTGTGTAATATGTGCTTTATTGCTTAACTATATTGATATGGTTCTGTTCTGTGAATCATAGGCTGCTACATTGAGGTATTAATACTTTTCCACTGTTGTAATTTGTTCCACTTGAAGAATCTAAATAAAGTCAGCAGTTAGTTTCACTTTGATTGTTCTGTGAATCATAGGCTGCTACATTGAGGTATTAATACTTTTCCACTGTTGCAATTTGTTCCACTTGAAGAATCTAAATAAAGTCAGCAGTTAGTTTCACTTTGATTGTTCTTTATGGTTACTTAGTAGTTATCTAGTTATCCATTCATTGTTGATAGTAACTGTGTTCCTTTAAATTTTATAGTTAGAATGGTTAGATAACAAACTCTATCAGTTACTCTGGTTACTGGTAGACAATGTTTATGCTGACCTCTGTTATTGGTTGCGCTTCTTCTAGCATTGACAAAGGATGCATTGTTTCAGTTATGGATTCATTTTTGTAATGATTTCTTTGCACAGTTTAATATGGAAATCAATTTGCTGTGTCTGAAACTATTCAAGATTAGTATTACATATAGACACCTTAGATTATTAAATTTATTAGTTATTATTATTATTTGAACTTGTCATTAGCTTGTTACCTTCTGTTATGTAGCAACTTTCTGTTTAGTTCTCCTCTGATTTTGGATAGTTGTTGGGCTATACATATATATAAGGATATCTTTTCTATACATTTTTGCAGTTTGTGTCAAAATATTAATAAAATTGTATTTTACTAATGGCATATTTAAGTCATGAGAACAAGGTCTTAGTCTAAATTATGTTTATTTTTGCTACTAAGCCTAAATATTTCTCTACAGATATGGGTGAAGACTGCTGAGGTCTTAGCACGTGACAGACTCTTGGGATCATTTTCTGTAAGCATTCTGTTAACTACTACTGCACTTTAATTTATAACTTTATTGTTGCTGGAGACTTATTATTTCATTCTTTTGAGAATACAATAGATATTATATTAGGTTGTGGGGCAAGAATCACTGCTGTAACTGAAACAACCATGTCAAGTAGTAATTGCTAAATCAAGATTCAGGAATTACTAAACGAAAGTTGCAGAATACCATGTTTTATAATGACCAATGTTGTCTAATAGTAGTGCTATGGCGTAGCAGAATTTGAAGAAACCACTATTTTCAGGATCTGTGATTGATAACATTAATGATCACCGGGGCTTAATATGGATATCATTTTTTTTTGCAGTTTGTGTCAAAATGGGTGATCTATCTGGTTCAACAAATTTGTTTGCTTCTCCTTCACCAACTGTCCAGAACACGACTTCTATGCAACCACCTGGAAGCCGTAGAAATAGATCTGCTGTTTGGAATGACTTCACGTTAGATCCTAACTCGGCAGACATAGCTATATGCAACCATTGTCGTAAAAGGCTCAAGTATAATGCGACTAGTTCGATGGCATCACATTCTAAGATTTGTAAGAATAACCCGAATAACGATGCTAACAAGAGGCTAAGAACAGTTTCGTCTTCATCTCCTTTAGTGCCTAAATTCGATCAAGAGAAATTGAGGTATTTACTTGTGAAGATGTTTATAGGCATGGAACTTCCTTTCACTAAAGTTGAGCATCCAGATTTCAAAGAGTTTGTAAGTAACTTGAACCCAAAGTTCAATCTTATATCACGCACTACACTTGCACGTGATACTCTGTTGCTATGGGATGTAGAAAAGGCGAAACTGAAAATCTTTCTAGCCCAACACTGCCAAAGAGTTTGTCTAACTGCTGATACATGGACATCTATCCAAAATCTCTGCTACATGTGTATTACTGCCCACTTTATTGACAATAACTGGACCTTGCAAAATAGGGTTTTAAGTTTTTGTCAAGTCACAGGCCATACGGGGGAGGTTATGGCGAACACTATTGATAATTGTTTGACAGAATGGGGACTTAATAATATCTTGACTGTCACACTTGATAACGCCTCCTCAAATGATCTTGGAATTCAACATCTGAAGAAGAAGCTGTTATCTTGTAATAGCTTACTTATGAAGGGGGAGTACATACATTTGCGCTGTTGTGTGCATATCCTAAACCTCGTTGTGAAGGAAGGGTTGAAAGATATTGAGAAGTCAGTTTTAAAAATTCGAGGTGCAGTGAAATATGCCAGGTCCTCTCCTCATAGGTTTGCAAAATTCAAGACATGTGTAGAAAGGTCGAACACTGAGTACAAAGGTCTTGTTTGTAAATTACTTAATCAATTAAAAAGAATACCATAGTCCAAAATTACTTAATCAATTAAAAAGAATACCATAGTCCAAAATTTTCCAGCTTTTGTTTGTTTGTAGTTCTGTTTCTGTTTACACTTTTCAGCTGGGTTGAGATTCCGTTGGTTTTTATTTGCAATTCTGTTTCTGATTAAAATTCTGTTATTCTGATTCAGCTGTGTTCGTTGATTATTTTTTTGCAGCAATAACTCATAGTAAAGGTGGTGCTTCAGCCCCCATTTCTCTTGATGAAGATTGACATGCATCTACAGATATTTGTTATAATGAATTAGTACATGGTCTGTTGTGATTACACGATGTAAAGGATCTGTCAGCATTGATCATTGCCTACACATGTAAAGGATCTCTTGTGTAAAGCTTGTGTAAAGATTGATTTTTAGGAACATTATGACCTTTTATCCATTGATCATTAGGATTTTTAGCAATATTTCTGATTTTAGAATGATGCTGCCTACACATAGTTTCTCCATCCATCTTTGTAATTTTTTTGTATGACAGTATTACTGTCACAGTATGATGATTTTAGAAATTACAGGCATGCAAATGGATACTTTGTTTTCAGGTGTTTTCATGATATGTATTTTCCTTATCTTTATATTGCAATAATAATGGGATTTGCAGACTTGCTATTTCAGTCTTAAAAACCGGTTTTAACAACAAAAAAACCGGTTTAAACAACAAAAAACCGGTTTAAAACTGGTTTTTAAACCAATAAATAACCATTTTTAATCCGGATTAAGAAAAAATTCGGATATTTTTTAAACCAAACCATATCCATTTATAAACCGGTTTTGTAAAAGTAACCGGTTATATATCCATAACCATATTCATAACCGGTTATATAACCGGTTTATAATAAAATATGGTCATGGTTAGAAATCCAAAACCATATAAGTGGTTTATATATGGATATGGTTTGGTTGGTCAAAATATCCGACCATGCACACCCCTAGCCAAAGCCCATTTCCTTATCATTTTTCCTTCCCTTTCTCTCTCTAGAAAGAAAATCAGATTTCTCCCCTTCTCTCTCTACTCTCTCACGCGCCTTCTCCCTCTCCCTACTCCAATCATCACTTAATCATCATTCTTTTGATCTAGCCACTTGCAAGTACAATTTTGGGAACCTTGGACCATTTAGGAGCTAAAGAAATCAAGAAAGGAAGAAGGATTAAAGCTAGGGTTTTGATGTAGAAGCTTGGCAAGGAATCAAAACAATTACTAGGTGAGTTCCTTAGATTAGAATCCCACCTTGGGCGAGTTTTTGAATGAAATTCCTTTGTTTTGGGAAAGTTTACAATTTTGTGCCCTAACCCTTAATGCTTGCCTAATCCTTGTTAATCCATTAATTAAGTTATCAATTTGTAGTTTAAAATCATTCCTAATGCTGTTGGGATGCTTGGGTAAGATTGGATAAGTCAAAATGGTGAAAAATCATGTTTTGAGCAATTTCTGCATTGTCATGCTCGCTACAACGAGCTGGAGCTCGCTTCTCGTTCTGGACTAGCTCGCTACAGCACGGGTCTGCTCGCTACAACGCGCTTGGCAGAGCCAACTTGGTCTGCCGAGCTGAGTTAGGTGAGTTGACGCGTTTGGGCGAGGCGTTTTGCAACCGTTTTCAACAAAAACTCTAATTTCTAAGAAAACACCATTTTGACATATCCGAAAGGTTTGCAACAAATAAATATTAACTGAGCAAGGATTCGGCAAGGCAAATGAGGTACAAGGGCAAAGGTTAGATGAACAAGAAATTATTACAATGAGATAATAAGCCCTTAAGAATGACATATGACAACGATATGTCTAGAACCTATGATAGGTTAACAAGAATAAGTACGTACTCAATTAGGCGTGCGAAAGTACATGGGATGTATTTCATCATTCAAATTTCAGATAAGATCGGGTTAACCGAGGGTTTAGAGTTAGATAACTCCAAACCAAGTAGAGTAAATCAATATGATTAGAGATATGCCTTGATGTTGAGATAGGCATCATGCAAGAACATAAGTGGCTTATGAGAACGATAAGCTTAAAACCTTATATTATAGGTTAAGTATCAGATGATTTATTACTTGATGAATGCATTAGATATGCATATAAATAGAGTAATGTATCAAATATACATATGAGTAATAAAGACAAGATTCAGATTATAAGTTAAACGTGTCCATCATGCTTCAGATTATGCCGGATGGGACTCCTCCGAAAGGGTTGTCCACACGTATGTTAAAAGGTTAAACATGTCCAACATGCTCCAGATTATGCTGGATGAGACTTCACCGAGAGGGTTGTTCACATGTAAGTTTAAGTTGTGTCCAGTAGGCTCCGGATTATGCCGGATGGGACTTCTTCGAGAGGGCTGTCCACACAACGATAAGAGGAGTCCGGTGACTAGCCTCAGATAGGAATTTTCACCGGTAGATGGGAGATGTATTTCGGGGTTACTTCACTCGGATGCACTCCGTAAAATGAACCAAGATAATTATTGTATGTTCAACGCTAACTTTCTAACTTAATGATAAAAGAAAGATGTATATGTATATATTACAATGAGAATGTGACAAAGTAGTCATCAGATATCAGAAAGTGATCCTAGTTTTCCCCTCGATCACTAAGCTAGCAGATTGTAGTCTAGATTTCACGACTACACAGTGTAGCAGGCACAGACACGTATAAACTCGAAATGAGTTGAGATTAGAACGTGGTAATCATAGGTTTTCCCCAAGGTTGCCACACAGCCTAGGATAGGTGGAGCTCACTGAGACATTATGTCTCATCCCAATCCATTTGTTTCAGTTTCAGGTAAGCAAGAGGTTTGTGATGACGTGTATCAGGGAGATGCTGAATGAAGTGCAGTTGCTCGTCATGTACCAGGAGGATATCAGTAAATTCATGTATATGTACATTTAGTGGTATTTGGTTAATTGTATAAAACGAGCAAAATTTGTATGCATTCAGTATAATCTTATTATTATTGAAAATTTTAATGTATCTAGTATCAGATTTAATACGCATGCTAAATATTCTAGATAAATTTAGTATGGGTGTTACACTCACTGGACCCGTGATGTGTCATACTTTTAGTGGTTGAGACTAAATATGACGTGTTAGGTGAGAGACCATGTAAGAATTTCTCTATTGTATAAACTCGTATATAACTATTCGATAATGCTTGTTCTCTATAAAGCCTGTAGCGCTTTTTCATGACTTTATAGCATTTTTTTAGATGCTACCTCACTCATGTGTAGTTTGAACTTATAGTTTATAACATATCATTTTTTTCTCTCATTTTTATCACCATTTTCTTAATCAAAAAATTAATATTAGTTTAAAATATATTTTTATGTCATTTTATACTTACTAATTAGCTCAACAACGGGGTGAAAATTGACGTCCATAGTTTAGCACTATATGAATTATGAAGGTGATAGTGTTTTTCGATTTGACTTTTAATCAACTCATTTCTATCATTAGCAAACAACCGTTATTACAAGGTTATAACACTTGCTCTATACTTTGGTGTAACTATGATCACAATTTCTGAAACTCTCTTAGACCATCTCCAATGGAGGAGTCTTAAACTTTTAAGACTTGATACCTATTAGGTACTCCCATTTGCGAGAAAAGTTTTTGAGATCTTATAAAACTTAAGGTCTCACTTAAGACCTCTAATCTTAGTGGGACCCACATTTTTTAATATTAAAAAATTGAAATGTAATGATATAAAGTTATTGATAGTTGATTAATGAGTCTCATTTAAGAAATTTGTATGTGATGTTGGATTGGAGGGATCGAGTGTTTATTAGGTACTATTATTAAAAATTTAAAGATGAGTCATGTGTGCACGTGAGACTCATTTAAGTACCAAAAAATATGTCTCCATTATGGATGCACTTAGCCTGTGTGTTTGAACTTTGAATACACGTCGAATTGGCTTCTCTCTTTGAGCGTGAGTTTGTAGAAGCTAGCTCTTGGAGAGTTTATGGGGACACACAACAATACAATACTTTTTTTATTTGTCAAACACCCATTTTCCTTCGGGTCTGTTTGGCAAAAATAGCGGATAACTGATAGCTTATAGCTTATGACTGATGGCTGATAGCTGAAAGCATATAGCTGATGACTGATGACTTATGGCTGATAAGCTAATTGAAGTGTTTGGTAAAATTAGCGGTTCAACTAGCTGATAGATGTAAAATGACATAAAAGGACATTTTTATATCATTCAATTTTTTATGAATACAAGAACAACATTGTAACATCCGGAAGCATATAGCTGATGACTGATGACTTATGGCTGATAAGCTAATTGAAGTGTTTGGTAAAATTAGCGGTTCAACTAGCTGATAGATGTAAAATGACATAAAAGGACATTTTTATATCATTCAATTTTTTATGAATACAAGAACAACATTGTAACATCCGGCTGGCCTCCCTATCTTTCAAGTACCGAGATGTACTCACGACCTTCTCCACCCCCCATGTGGAGTTTTTGCCTTCCGTGGGAATCGAACTCTGTACCTGAGGCTTAAGTACAAGTTCAATGCATTCCCACTACCAATTGAGCTAGCTCAATTGGTAGTGGGAATGCATTGAACTTGTACTTATGCCCCAGGTACACGGTTCGATTCCCACGGAAGGCATGAAACTCCACATGGGTCGTTAGTAGTCCCAGGGGTTGTGGGTAGGCCAAATCCCGGATGTTACAAAAAAGGCGCCTTTTTTGTAACATCCGGCTGACTCCCTTACGGGCTGGCCTCCCTATCTTTCAAGAACCGAGATGTACTCACGACCTTCTCCACCCCCCCATGTGGAGTTTTTGCCTTCCGTGGGAATCGAACTCTGTACCTGGGGCCTAAGTACAAGTTCAATGCATTCCCACTACCAATTGAGCTCAATTGGTAGTGGGAATGCATTGAACTTGTACTTAGGCCCCAGGTACAGAGTTCGATTCCCACGGAAGGCAAAAACTCCACATGGGGGGTGGAGAAGGTCGTGAGTACATCTCGGTTCTTGAAAGATAGGGAGGTCAGCCCGTAAGGGAGCCAGCCGGATGTTACAGACATACATTATTATTATTATTATTATTATTATTATTAATAATAATAATAATAATAATAATAACAACAACAACAACAACAACAACAACAACAATATCATTGTCAATTAAAGACGAATTAAGATAATCTTAACTACAATTATGTTAATCCAAAATAATAATAAAAATAAGTCTATCGCCTAATATTACATAATAAAGCAACAATATTGTTACGAATTTCCTTTGTCTTTGTTAATCTACCCAACGCGGAAATTTGTGTTTAGTCTTTTAACTCAATTTCCACACATTTTTGATAGAATCTTCTTGAAAAAAAAGTTTAATATGCATGTTAAATAGACGTAAAATAATTTTATTTAGTTCAAAATAACAAAAGGTATATTTTCATCAAATTTAAACACAACTAAAGGTATATTGATTTGCATGTAAAAAAAAATATATTGATTTGTAAAAATAAAAAATAAAAAACTGAAGGTTTGCCGTATAAAGAATAAAGCAACAAAAGGAAGTGATTTTTTTGTTTTGAAAAAGAAGTGGATATTTATTAGCACAAGAGACATTAGTATTTATGATGCAGTTATATTAATAAATTGTAAAGGGTAAAAAAGGATTTTAAATAAAATAATAAGGGTAAAAGAGGAAGAAAAAACAATAAGCTATAAGCTATAAGCTCAAACGCTACTTGAAATAGCGTCTAAAAAATAAGCTATAAGCTCCTAAAATAAGCTATAAACTCATGACAAAAAGACTGTTACCAAACATGTATTTTTTTGCCAGACAAGCTTATAAGCTATAAGCTATAAGACATAAGCTTCTGACTTACCAATCAGACTCTTCTCCTCACACCATTTAACGCCAATTGCATAGATTGGTTATACACACGATTGAAGAAAAAGCAAATGAAATTAGTTGGGTTTATATATGAACCCAGGCTTTTGGCAAATGTGCTCAAACTTTTTTTTTTTTGCAAGGTAAAAGAGAAATTCGATATTTGTTGAGGAAGAAAGTGGCATTAATAGTCGAACAAGCACGGAGAAAATGGCAAAAGCCAATGAATTTAGGCATAATGGAAGCAGGTGTAAGAGCAAGCCTCATAGTGCCGTTGAAGCTGGTGTGCAGTGCAACCAGTGAATGAGCAATATTATTTTCCTCAAATTATGATATTAGTCAAACAATTATGTTTTGTGGGTTTACTAAAAGCCACCAATATAGATTGCAATACAGTACACTCAAAACCATCATTGATCTTTCCTTACAGTACACTCAAAACCATCATTGATCTTTCCTTACAGCCAATCATCTCTTTTATTTTTATTATTTCCCCATTTTCCCACACTCAAGAAAGTGATATTATTCATTTTTTTCCCGGTGCATCGAGAATACAACAACAACAACAATAATAACAACAACAACAACAATAACAACAACAATAATAATAATTCCAGATTTGATATGACATTACCAATCATACAAGGTTTTTCTTTATTTCTAATGAAACAATAATTGGGAAAAGTGATATCTCTACCTCTCATGTTCCTCACTCTTCCCATGGCATGGAGACTATAACATCAAAATGTTACTCTAGACTCTCTGTTCCTCAATCATGGAGTAAAAAATTTCTCAAGTAATTCACCTGCTTCTATGGTTATCTTTTCTATTTTTGCTCTTTCATGGGTATTACAACCTGAAGTCAAAGATTATCAAGAAACAGCGGTTATTACAAGCAAAAACAAAAAACCAAAAAAATTGGAATCCAAGTAAATTTAAAACATCATTCCACTTTCCTCAATTGTTTTTTCCTCCACTATAAACTAACTTAAACAAAATCAATATCACAGTTTCTTTTGATCACAAAAAAACCAAATCAGAATTCATTAGCCTCATCAACAATTGAACCCTCGCCTAAGTCTGTCTCCTCATACGCTTCCTAAGCTTCTGATACTTATGTTTGTTCATCTTCTTCTTCCGCTTCTTCTTCACGCTATCAGCCCAAAGGGTTTGAGCATCTTCCCACTCGGCATCCTCTGACACATGGTTAAGAAACCCATTTTCAAGAACGGGTTTAGAAGCAAACCCAAATGGGAAACTAGGGAAGATCAAGGTTGAACTTGAGGACCCAACAAATTGATGTGTTAATATTGGGCTTGTTGGGAGGGTTTCGGTGGGTAGGTTGTGTTCTTGATTAAGAGGAATGATGGGGTTTGGTGTTTGTAAAGCAGCAACGAATCTTGAGGATGGTGGTTTTTTCAGAAGTTTCTGAAGCAATGAAGTTGTTGAAGATCCAAAGACAACTTTTTCCTGTTTCAGAAAAGGATTTAGAGTTATGTAAATGCTTGGTACATCTAATTTGAACATATAAATGTTGTTGGAGACGGGGACCAAAACAAAATCCAGAATAAGAATACACAACCCTCTCCACCACCAAGACATTTATTTATAATCTATTAAAATGAGATGTTACATCCATGAGTGTGTGTGTATATGTGTGTGGAAATTTCAACCAATGAAGCAGTAACACTTCAAAATGGATGGCATACTACCATCATCATGGATACCACACTTATTAGGTGAGATAAAAACTAATGCAGACTTTTGCAACATCATATTTTGATAATTTTGCAACATCGTGTTAAAATCTAATATACAATTTTATATGCAATACCCTAGCTGTATCATATCATATACCATATCAATAATAAAATTTGTCATATTCCTGTAACAGTTTTATATCCAAACATTCTTCCTTCCTAAATTCCTATGGTACAATACTGTAACAGACTAAAGGAAAACTACACATAATATTCCACTTTTAAACATCCCACGATTTACTTCAAGCTCAACAAACAACACAACATCATCAAACAAGTCGAAATATACATAATAAAATCAAGAATTAAACATTAATAGAGTCGTTGAAGAATATATCATTCATCAATTTGATCCCGAAATTTTGAAAGGAATAAATTGATAAATGATGTACTTTTTCCGTAACAGCATCAAATTGATAACAGCTTAACTTCAATCAAACACTATAGAGCATATTCATCACATACAATCCGGAAAACTGTGTAACATTAATACAACAACAGAAACAACTCTATAGTTTTTTTTTTTAGGCAGCCCTGTTAATCGTGAACACGTTATCAATGTTGTCGGAGACTGGGGACAGAAACAAAATCCATAATTTGCATTTAGAGAATACTGCTATTCCAAACAAGCTATTAACCGACTAACAGAGAGTTTACAAACAATGCAAGTTAAGTTTATTGGAAAATAAAGTAACAAATACCGCATCAAATACATACAAGTGACATATTTTATTTCTTGTGGTGGCCACATAGAGACAAAGATCAGGGGCCGACAATAGAAAATAAACACTTTAGCCGAGATATGAATAAGTACTCATATTACATGTATCAAACATGTACATAATTCTAAAGCTTTTTTGAAAAAAATAACAATCCATTGCATTTTAATATCATCCATAAAGAAGTTCTATTAATCTTGAATACATTATCAATGTTGCTGGAGACAAGGAGTGAAACAAAATCCATAATTTGCAATCGCTACTCTCCACCACCACCCAGGCATTTAAAATCTATTAAAATGGCATGTTTATGCCGTGAGAGTGTGTGTTACCGTCAAATTCTTCAACACTCTCCTAGCGCCACTCACCCCATAATCAAGCAACATAATCTATCTTTTAAACCATGTACCAGGCAGTGAAGGAAAGAGTTTTTATGGGTTGTGATGGCTATGAATTATTTGTTTCTGTTGTAAAATTTATATGCAATACCTATACTGTAAAATTTCCCCATACTTGTGTATCGTTTTAAATTCATTCTTCCTATGGTGAAATACTGTAATATTCTGTGTATACCATATTCAAATTTTCGATTCTGCAAAACAATCCCCTGTCCTCCAATTGGAAATAACCATAATAGAATCATAAACTAAACGTTAAATGATGAATTTCTTAGGAAACGTATTAAATTGATAATAATTTAACTTCAAAATCAAACGCAACAGAACATATTCATCAGTTACGATCACGAAGAAGAGAAAATTCACGAAAAAAAAAGGGTACGACTAACAGATCTAAACAGAAAACCCTAATCCTGATAAATCATTCAACAACAAAAAAAAAGATAAGAGAATAAGAATTCGCACCATTTTGATTTAGCGCTCTTCAAATTAGGAATACTCTTTCTGTATAGAGAACGTTGATTAGAAAGATTGATCAATGAATGGATATCTCTCTCTCTATTCGGAAAGTTTTGTTGAACGAAGAGAAATTTTGATGTAGCCGTGGTCGGAATATTTGATTATGGGCCGTAGACAAACACAACTATCAGCTATTCCAATAATGGAAGTTGTTAATCACACGCTTGTAATTTATTATACACCCCCTCATGTTTTGCAAACCAAATAAAAATAGGACACATCATTTAAATTTAAAAAACTAAAATTAATAAATCAAAAAAATTTTGTTGTCTCTCTCGATCAAGTTCAACCATTTTTTCCAGCGGTTCCATTACCACGATATGCAATTGAAAGTGCACATTCGTTCAAGTATCTGGTCATAAAAAATGAAAACAAGAGATGAGGTCTTGATTGATTCAAAACAATTGATTTAAGTGCATGTTAGAGGAGATTAGAGAAGATGAGTCGCATGATCTTAGTTTTTAGAAATTGGGTTTGATCTCACGGGTCTCGTCGCCATCGACGGCACACCTTTATCTTCATTCAAAACTCTCACTGTAACATCCCGCTTAAGACTCAGATAATTATCAGTGATGAGACGATGTATCAGAGATATTTTAAGTGAAGGGAAATTTGGTAAATGCCGCTCAAGGCTCTATAAAAAGGGCCAAAGTCCATTTCCTTATCATTTTTCCTTCCCTTTCTCTCTCTAGAAAGAAAATCAGATTTCTCCCCTTCTCTCTCTACTCTCTCACACGCCTTCTCCCTCTCCCTACTCCAATCATCACTTAATCATCATTCTTTTGATCTAGCCACTTGCAAGTACAATTTTGGGAACCTTGGACCATTTAGGAGCTAAAGAAATCAAGAAAGGAAGAAGGATTGAAGCTAGGGTTTTGATGTAGAAGCTTGGCAAGGAATCAAAACAATTACTAGGTGAGTTTCTTAGATTAGAATCCCACCTTGGGTGAGTTTTTGAATGAAATTCCTTTGTTTTGGGAAAGTTTACAATTTTTTGCCCTAACCCTTAATGCTTGCCTAATCCTTGTTAATCCATGAATTAAGTTATCAATTGGTAGTTTAAAATCATTCCTAATGCTGTTGGGATGCTTGGGTAAGATTGGATAAGTCAAAATGGTGAAAAATCATGTTTTGAGCAATTTCTGCATTGTCATGCTCGCTACAACGAGCTGGAGCTCGCTGCAGTGAGCATAACATTTCTCGTTCTGGACTAGCTCGCTACAGCGCGGGTGTGCTCGCTACAGCACGCTTGGCAGACCCAACTTGGTCTACTGAGCTGAGTTAGATGAGTTGACGCGTTTGGGCGAGGCGTTTTGCAACCGTTTTCAACAAAAACTCTAATTTCTAAGAAAACACCATTTTGACATATCCGAAAGGTTTGCAACAAATAAATATTAAGTGAGCAAGGATTCGGCAAGGCAAATGAGGTACAAGGGCAAATGTTAGATGAACAAGAAATTATTATAATGAGATAATAAGCCCTTAAGAACGACATATGACAACGATATGTCTAGAACCTATGATAGGTTAGCAAGAATAAGTACATACTCAATTAGGTGTGCGAAAAGGGAGACAAATTTCATAAGAAAAGGCGTGCGATATTTGTCAATATCATCATTGGGACTCTAACATCAAAATATTACTCTGAAGACTAAGGTTTCATAAGAAAAGGGAGACAAATTTCCCATCTTACACTTTGATCCTCTGAATCTACAAAGAAACTAAACGAGGATAGTAACTCATTCTACATCAACAAGAAATCTTTGCCTAACTTGATCAGAACATGTAATATCCCGCGTAGGCGCAACTTTTATCAGTGTCAGAGAGATTGCGAGTAAGTAAGGGTATAAACGTAATTTTGAGTGAAAGGGGCTATAAGATTATGGCAAGGCTTTGTTATTCATTATAACACTCCCTTTCTCTCTCTAAGAAGCTGAATTCCTCTACCTATCTCTCTAAACTTGCGCCATCCTCTCCTTGTGCTACCATCCATCACTTTCCTTCTGTTGGATATCTTTATGTTGGCTGCATGTTTGGTAAAATCAAAGTGTGCAACCAATGCGTCTCCAGAAGTTATTTTGAGTCTTCAGAAGCTGGAAATTGGTTTTCAGAAGTTTCAGAAGCTGTTACTGTTCATCAGAAGCTGGAATGGCCTTCAGACGCAGAACTGTTCATCAGACGCAGAACAGGTCTTCAGACGCACTGTTCAGGCGTTGACTTCTGTTGACCTTCAGAAGCTGCCTTCAGACGTTGACTTCTGTTGACCTTCAGAAGCTGCCTTTCAGAAGCTGTTTTTCTGCGTTCCTTTTGTTAATTCTTGTTGCGTATCTTTTGAAGATTTGTTGAAGATTTATCCAGGCTGATGTTTCCAGAAGGGTGATAATTTTATGTGAAGATCTTATTGAAGATTGGCTTCGTATTTATTTATGAATATATTTTTAAAGGATCTTTGTAAAATATAATTCAGAAATATGTTTCTTCTATGAGCTTCTAAACAATTTCAGTTTTGTATCTTTGAAGATTATATGGTTCAGAATTATGTGAGTTGCTGAAGACTATTTAAGGAGGACGTGTTGCCTTTGAAGATTGAATCAAAAACCAGAAATTAGAGTCTTAGAGTTTTAGAGTTTGTAAGCTATTGCTTTGTTTTGTACCACTCATCTGTTTAGAGTTGGTTGTTTTGTTTAGTTTGTTTTCACTTAAAGCTTTTAAGCACAAGTGATGTTTTAGTTGTTTTGAAGAGTGTCTTCATCGTACTTGAGGTTATTGTAGAGTTGTTAATCACTGGGCTGTGGTTACGTAATTGGGAAGTAAGTAGGGTTCTTATACCTAGGTGGTGTTCCTGGGTAGAAGTCTAGACTAGTGGAGATTAAGTGATAAGGCTGGGAACAGGGGATGTGTCTGAGTCTTTGAATTAATTCTTCATAGTGGATTTCTTTCCTGGATTGGTATCCTCCAGACGTAGGTGTTGTTTATCACCGAACTGGGTTAACAAATATCTTGTGTTCCTTTACTTTCTGCACTTTAATTTTCTGCTTCTGAACTTTAGTTTTCATACTCTGTTTTACTGGTTCAGAACCAGAATTGCCAGAATTTCAATTGGCATCAGAGCAGGCACCCTGCCTGTATTTGGGTGAGCTCCAGGGAAGGCTTTTCTGGCAAGAATGGACAAGGAAGGAGGATATGTTAACAGACCACCTCTGTTGGATGGGACCAACTATGAATATTGGAAGTCTCGTATGAGTGCTTTCCTGAAATCCATAGACAGCAGGACCTGGAAGGCTGTGCTGAAGGGTTGGGATCATCCAGTTGTATTAGACAAAGATGGGAATAAGACTGATGTGCTGAAACCAGAGGAAGAATGGTCAAAGGCTGAAGATGATTTGGCTCTTGGAAACTCCAAAGCTTTGAATGCTCTATTTAATGGAGTGGACATGAACATGTTCAGACTGATCAAGCAGTGCACTATAGCCAAGGATGCCTGGGAGATACTCAAGACCACTCATGAAGGTACTTCAAAGGTTAAGTTGTCCAGACTTCAACTACTCACCACTAAATTTGAAAATTTGAAGATGTTGGAGGATGAGAACATTCAAGACTTCTATATGAATGTCCTGGATATGGCTAATTCTTTTGAATCTCTTGGAGAGAAGATGTCTGATGAGAAGATAGTTAGAAAAATACTCAGGTCACTTCCTAAAAGATTTGACATGAAGGTGACTGCCATTGAGGAAGTTCATGATATATCCAATATGAAGGTTGAGGAGCTAATTGGATCCTTGCTGAATTTTGAAACAGCTTTTTGTAACCGTACTGAGAAGAAAGGAAAAAGAGTTGCTTTTGCAGTTAATTCTGAAGCTGAGGATCAACCAAAGATTGATGAGGATGATGAAGGCTTATCAGAAGCACTTGGGTTGCTGGGGAGACAGTTTAATAAAATTCTGAAGCATGTTGACAGGAAGTCCAAATCCAAAGGTCAGAACTTCAGATTCAACAACAGTAAGCAACAAAGTGATGTGAAGAAGGCCAAGACTGATGAGAAGAGCAATCAATCAAAGGGTGTTCAGTGCTTTGAGTGTGAAGGTTATGGTCATATCAAGTCAGAATGTCCTACTTATCTCAAAAAGCAGAAGAAAAGCTTGGTTGTTTCTTGGTCAGATGAAGACTCAGAAGAAGATGTAGAGAGTGAATCTGCCAAGTATGTTGTTGCCCTAACTGGAAGGTACAAGTCTGGTGTGAAGGTTAAGGCCTCAGAAGCTTGTTCAAAGTCTGAAGCATTTTTAGAGTCTGAGACATTATCAGAGTCTGAAACACTATCAAAGTCTGAAGAAGAAGAAATTCATCCAGATCATGTACCTACTGGTAAAGGACCCTCTATTAGAATTCAGAAGGATCATCCCAGAGATTTAATCATTGGGAGCCTTGATCAAGGAGTCAGAACCAGAAGATCAGATGTTGTAACTACTGATTCTTGTTTTGTGTCAAAATTTGAACCCAAAAATGTTAAAGAAGCTCTAACTGATGAATTCTGGATTGAAGCTATGCAAGAGGAATTAAATCAGTTCAAAAGGAGTGAAGTGTGGGATCTTGTTCCAAGACCTGATGGTATGAATGTCATTGGCACTAATTGGATTTACAAGAATAAATCAGATGAACATGGAACTGTGACCAGAAACAAGGCAAGGTTAGTTGCTCAAGGATACACTCAAGTGGAGGGACTTGATTTTGATGAAACCTTTGCACCTGTGGCCAGATTAGAGTCCATAAGATTACTGTTGGGAGTAGCATGCATTCTTAAGTTCAAACTGTTTCAGATGGATGTGAAGAGTGCTTTTCTGAATGGATACTTACAGGAAGAGGTTTATGTTGAACATCCTAAGGGGTTTGTGGATCCTAATTTTCCAAATCATGTTTACAAATTGAAGAAAGCTTTGTATGGATTGAAACAAGCACCTATAGCATGGTATGAGAGACTCACACAGTTTCTTGTTACTCAAGGCTACAGAAAAGGAGGAACTGACAAGACATTGTTTGTGAAAGAAGAAGATAGGAGTCTGATGATAGCACAAATCTATGTTGATGACATAGTTTTTGGTGGGATGTCAAACAAGATGGTTCAGCTATTTGTTCAGCAGATGCAATCAGAATTTGAGATGAGTCTTGTGGGTGAGCTAACATATTTTGTTGGACTTCAAGTCAAGCAAATGGAAGATACTATATTCATTTCACAAAGCAAATATGCAAAGAATATAGTCAAGAAATTTGGGATGGAGAATGCTAGTCATAAGAGAACACCTGCAGCTACTCACTTGAAGTTAACTAAAGATGAACAAGGTGTTTCAGTTGATCAAAGACAGTATAGAAGCATGATTGGGAGTTTGTTATATCTAACTGCAAGCAGACCATATATAACCTTTGTTGTTGGAGTATGTGCTAGATATCAAGCTGATCCAAAGATGAGTCATTTGACACAAGTGAAGAGGATTCTGAAGTATGTCAACAGTACAAGTGATTATGGGATTATGTACTCACACAGTGCAAGTTCTGAGTTAGTTGGGTATTGTGATGCTGACTGGGCAGGAAGTGCAGATGACAGAAAGAGTACTTCTGGTGGATGTTTCTTTCTGGGTAATAATTTGATTTCATGGTTCAGTAAGAAACAGAACTGTGTTTCATTGTCTACAGCTGAAGCTGAATATATAGCAGCTGGAAGTAGTTGTTCTCAGTTGGTGTGGATGAAGCAGATGCTGAAGGAATACAATCTTGAACAAGATGTTATGACTCTACTGTGATAATCTGAGTGCTATCAACATTTCAAAGAACCCCATACAGCATAGCAGGACTAAGCACATTGATATAAGACATCACTTCATCAGAAACCTTGTGGAGGAGAAGATTGTGCAGCTTGAACATGTTGATACTGAAGAACAGATTGCTGATATTTTTACAAAAGCTTTGGATGCCAAGCAATTTGAGAATCTGAGAAGCAAGCTGGGAGTTTGTCTGCATGAAGAATTATAGCAATTACAGATTGCAGAGGGTGAGCAAGCTGGAAGTGAGGGAGATGAAGATGTTGCAGATGCTGAGTTTGATACTGAGTCTGATACAATCTGTGATAAAAATTCAGTTTTTGATCCCTATGAGAAATCTGTGTTTTGTCAAGATTATTTGGCTAAAAAGGGAGAGAAAAACTTGTGTTTGGTTTCAGAATGTAGCTGTTTAGAATGTACTAAGTTTCAGTGTTCAAAGTTTGTTTTGTTCAGAATTCAGGGTTTTCAGAAGCTGACTGTTTTATTCAGAATTCAGAAGCAATACAACAAGAGCTGTGAAGATGTGTTTGAGGGGGAGTCTTTGTCTCAGGAGGAGTATTTCAGTTTAGTGTTCCTGAGGAGCTGTGTACTGGTTAAGTTTCAGAAGCACTATTTCAGAGTTTTCTGCAGTTCAGAAGTAAGGGGGGAGCTGTTTGTGCTGTGCTGAGTTTCAGGGGGAGTTTCCTGGGTGTTTTATGTCAGAAGCTGGTGTGTTTGTGCTTCAGGGGGAGTTTATTTGTGTGCGTCAGAAACTAAGAAGTGTATGTGTGCTTCAGGATGTGTTGTGGTAGTTCAGAAGCTGAAGCTGGTTGGTTTAACATAGCATTTTATCCGCTGCTGACTCTGTGGCTATGTTTGGTTGTGTGTAGTTCTTCATGGTTGAGTACTTTTGTTGAATGAAGAACTTGTCTTTGTGAAGCATTTGATTTTAGCCAAAAATTTGCCAAAGGGGGAGATTGTTGGATATCTATATGTTGGCTACATGTTTGGTAAAATCAAAGTGTGCAAGCAATGCGTCTCCAGAAGTTATTTTGAATCTTCAGAAGCTGGAAATTGGTTTTCAGAAGTTTCAGAAGCTGTTACTGTTCATCAGAAGCTGGAATGGCCTTCAGACGTAGAACTGTTCATCAGACGCAGAACTGTTCATCAGACGCAGAACAGGTCTTCAGACGCACTGTTCAGACGTTGACTTCTGTTGACCTTCAGAAGCTGCCTTCAGACGTTGACTTCTGTTGACCTTCAGAAGCTGCCTTTCAGAAGCTGTTTTTCTGCGTTCCTTTTGTTAATTCTTGTTGCGTATCTTTTGAAGATTTGTTGAAGATTTATCCAGGCTGATGTTTCCAGAAGGGTGATAATTTTATGTGAAGATCTTATTGAAGATTGACTTCGTATTTATTTATGAATATATTTTCAAAGGATCTTTGTAAAATATAATTCAGAAATATGTTTCTTCTATGAGCTTCTAAACAATTTCAGTTTTGTATCTTTGAAGATTATATGGTTCAGAATTATGTGAGTTGCTGAAGACTATTTAAGGAGGACGTGTTGCCTTTGAAGATTGAATCAAAAACCAGAAATTAGAGTTTTAGAGTTTGTAAGCTATTGCTTTGTTTTGTACCACTCATCTGTTTAGAGTTGGTTGTTTTGTTTAGTTTGTTTTCACTTAAAGCTTTTAAGCACAAGTGATGTTTTAGTTGTTTTGAAGAGTGTCTTCATCGTACTTGAGGTTATTGTAGAGTTGTTAATCACTGGGTTGTGGTTACGTAATTGGGATGTAAGTAGGGTTCTTATACCTAGGTGGTGTTCCTGGGTAGAAGTCTAGACTAGTGGAGATTAAGTGATAAGGCTGGGAACAGGGGCTGTGTCTGAGTCTTTGAATTAATTCCTCATAGTGGATTTCCTTCCTGGATTGGTATCCTCCAGACATAGGTGTTGTTTATCACCGAACTGGGTTAACAAATAACTTGTGTTCCTTTACTTTCTGCACTTTAATTTTCTGCTTCTGAACTTTAGTTTTCATACTCTGTTTTACTGGTTCAGAACCAGAATTGCCAGAATTTCACCTTCCTTCCAAACTTCTTGGATCATAAGCAAGCTAGCTTTGGGAGATTAGAACAAGAGAAAGCTAAGGAGAACCAAGTAAGAGGAAGATTTCTCAAGTTATGGTTTTGGATTTGAAGCTTAGCAAGATCATCATCCGTGAATAAAGTAACTATAAAGAATAAGTATCTTCTTCCAAGGATTGATGATCTTCTAGATCAGCTCAAGGGAGCAACGGTATTTTCTAAAATTGACCTCAGATCAGGATACCACCAGATTCGTATCAAATCGTCAGATGTATCCAAGACGGCGTTCATAACACGTTATGGACATTACAAATTCCTAGTTATGCCTTTTGGAGTGACTAATGCCCCAGCAGTGTTTATGGACTACATGAACAGAATTTTTCAGCCTTATCTGGATCAGTTTGTGGTAATCTTCATTGATGATATTTTGATTTATTCAAAGGACCCTCAGGAACATGCCCAACATCTGGGTATTGTTTTGGTTATTCTCAGAGAGAAGCAGTTATATGCCACATTCAGGAAGTGTGAATTTTGGTTGTCTGAAATTAATTTTTTGGGTCATGTCATCTCTAAAGGAGGAGTATCGGTAGACTCATCAAAAGTGGAAGTTGTCCTTAATTGGGCCAGACCAGTGAATGTGGCTGAAGTTAGAAGCTTCTTGGGCTTAGCAGGTTACTATAGAAGATTTATTATGAGGTTTTCTCAAATTGCGTTGCCTTTGACACGTCTCACTAGGAAGGAGGTGCCCTTCGTGTGGGACGAGGAGTGTGAGAAGAGCTTCAGAACCTTGAGAAAGAAATTGTCTAAGGCTCCAGTGCTAGCGATACCGGATCCCGATAAGAGGTATGTTGTTTTCTGTGATGCGTCCTCCAAAGGACTTGGTAGTGTGCTCATGCAGGAAGGGAATATGATAGCTTACACTTCACGACAACTTAAATCTCATGAGGAGAATTACCCCACTCATGATCTTGAGCTAGCAGCTATAGTTTTTGCTTTGAAAGTGTGGAGGCATCATTTATATGGTGCGCAGTTCGACTTGTTCAATGACCATAAAAGCTTAAAGTATTTATTTGATCAACGAGAATTGAACATGAGGCAGAGGAGATGGATGGAATACTTGAAGGATTTTGATTTTGATTTAAAGTACCATCCAGGAAAGGCGAACGTCGTTGCTGACGCCTTGAGCAGGAAGTCCTTGGTTAGAGCAAAGGTGATGATGCATACTTGTTGTCTGTATGAAAAGTTCAGAGATCTTAATCTCGGCGTTACCGAGGTGGATAATGGCATTATGTTGCATAAACTAGAGATCACTTGTGATTTGTGGTCCAGAATCACACATGCTCAAGGATTGGATATGGATCTTCAGAGAAGGGTCGGACAATCAGAGTTTTCTAAAGCATCAGATGGCACTTTACTGTTTGAAGGTAGAATCTGTGTTCCAAATGATGCTGTTTTAAAGAGGCTAATTTTGGAAGAGGCACACAAGAGTAGTTTCAGTATCCATCCGGGTACCACTAAGATGATGAAGACAGATATTGTGGAATTTGTATCGCGATGTATTGTGTGTCAACAAGTAAAGATTGAACACCAGAGGCCTGCATGGATGGTAGTACCATTGGAAATCCCTCAGTGGAAATGGGAAGAGATATCTATGGATTTTGTAAGTGGATTACCTCGAACTCAGCGAGGACATGATTCAATTTGGGTAGTTGTCGACCGGTTAACCAAGTCTGCTCACTTTTTACCGGTTAGGACTACATACAAGGCTGTTCAATATGCAGAGTTGTTTATTGCAGAGATTGTGAAACTGCATGGTGTTCCAACTAGTATTGTTTTGGATAGAGATCCAATCTTTACTTCTCACTTTTGGAAAGCTTTTCAAAGGGCTTTGGGAACGAGGTTAAAGATGAGTACGTCCCATCATCCTCAAACGGATGGTCAATCCGAGAGAACTATTCAGACATTAGAGGATATGTTACGTGCATTCATCTTAGAAGATGGAGGAAGTTGGAATAATCATCTGCCTTTAATTGAATTTTCTTATAACAACAGTTACCATTCCAGTATTAGGATGGCACCTTACGAGGCATTATATGGCAGAAAGTGTAGGACACCACTTTGTTGGGCAGAGGTCGGAGACAAGAGTATTTTAGGACCAGAAATCATTAAGGAGACTACTCTAAAGATCAAATCTATTCAGGATAAAATCAGAACTGCTCAGAGTCGCCAGAAAAGTTATGCGGACAAGAGGCGAAGGCCTCTAGAGTTCGAAGTGGGAGATCACGTATTCCTGAAGGTTACTCCTAAGTTGGGATTACGAGGCGTTTTCAGGACAAAGAAGTTGTGTCCAAGATTTATTGGGCCATTTCAGATACTTAAACGCGTCGGTCCGACAGCTTATCAGTTGGCCCTGCCACCGGCTATGTCAGGATTTCATGATGTTTTTAATGTCTCTCAGTTAAGGAAGTTCATTCCAGATCCTTTTCAACCTGTAGAGTTGGAAGCTATTGATTTGAGATCAGATTTAACGTTCCAGCCAGAACCAGAACAGATTGTTGAACGTGATGTCAAGTCCTTGAGGAATAAAGAAATTCCAATTGTCAAGGTTGTATGGAAAGGTTCTCCCGACGGTGAAACCACTTGGGAGCTAGAAACGGAGATGCAAAGGATCTATCCGCATCTATTTTCAGGTAAATTCTAAATTTCGAGGACGAAATTTCTTTAAGGGGGGTAGAGTGTAATATCCCGCATAGGCGCAACTTTTGTCAGTGTCAGAGAGATTGCGAGTAAGTAAGGGTATAAACGTAATTTTGAGTGAAATGGGCTATAAGATTATGGCAAGGCTTTGTTATTCATTATAACACTCCCTTTCTCTCTCTAAGAAGCTGAATTCCTCTCTTTCTCTCTCTAAACTTGCGCCATCCTCTCCTTGTGCTACCATCCATCACTTTCCTTCCTTCCAAACTTCTTGGATCATAAGCAAGCTAGCTTTGGGAGATTAGAACAAGAGAAAGCTGATGAGAACCAAGTTAGAGGAAGATTTCTCAAGTTGTGGTTTTGGATTTGAAGCTTAGCAAGATCATCATCAGTGTTAGGTGAGCTCCCTAGGGTTTTAGAACCCACTCTAAGTGAGTTTGAGTGTGTATCTCATATTATGCTAAGTTATTGTTTTGTTCCTTAATCCCAATTACTTGTCAATTCCTTGCTCAATCATGTTTGAAACTGTTTAATTGCAATAGAAAATCATTCCTAACATCTTTGGGATGCTTGGGTAACTTGGATGGAGTTAAAATGGTGAAAAATGCAATTTCTGGACAATTTCTGTACTGATAAGCTCGCTACATCGAGCTGGAGCTCGCTATAGCGAGCAGAACCATTTTGGTCACGGCACAGGGTCGCTATAGCGACCAGCCCGTCGCTATAGCGAGCTCACCAGAAACAACATTTGTCAGCTGAGCTGTTTCGGGTGATCTGGCGCGTGTAAGTGAGGTTTTTCGTAATCGTTTTCTCCAAAAACTTTATGGAATCAAAGAACACCATTTCAACTCATCCTAAGGGCCTTTAACGGGCAAAAATCATAAAGGATCAAGGAATAGATAACGTATGGGAAGTACAAAACAAAGGTCCGAGAACAGGAAATTAATACAACTGAGTTAGTGGCTCTTAAGGGTGACATATGATAACGATATGTCAAGAACCTTTGATAGGTAAGCAGGAATAGAGGTGTTTTCAGTTTAGAATACAAGGATAATAGGAATGTGTTATTACATTCAAGGCTCAGGTAAGGATTGTATCAAGCATATTAAGGGTTGCTTTTCAGGGAACCCTTAACCAGGCAGATTATAGCGTACCTTAGTTAGTGGTACAAGGCAATTATCAGGAACTATACCTATTGTGTGTGTGTGTATATATATATATATATATATATATATATATATATATATATGTGTGTGTGTGTGTGTGTGTGTGTGTGTTGATAAGTCATGGCACATGTACGCTTCAGATTTATTCTGAATAGGCCAGCCCGTTAGGGAGCCTACATGACGATTCTCATATATATTCAGGAATTTATCAGGATAAAGTATATTTTATATACCAGGAATATTAATAATATTAACAGGATAAACTTTGTGTCTTCTGGGTTCTCGCAGTTAGAGAGCGCAGGGGGTTTCAGCATTGCTGGAATGGGAGGAACTTTCCGTGAGGATAACCACACATAAGTTTAGTGTGTCTTTTGGGTTCTCGCAGTTAGAGAGCGCAGGGGGTTCCAGTATATCTGGAATGGGAGGAACTTTCCGTGAGGATAACCACACACACAGGCAAGAGGAGTCCGGTGATTAGCCTATTATAGGATTTTCACCGGTTATCAGGGGAATGTGCTTCTGGGTTACTCCACTCGGGGGCATTCCATAAAATGAACTCAGATATTAATGTTTGTTACACGCTAACATCTAACATAATATTGTCAGTTTATACTTTGTTATGTTATCAGGCAGTAAATACCATCAGGCAGGTATCAGGTGGTGATCTTAGGTATCCCCTCGATCACGAAGTTATCAGGATATAGTCTAGTTTTATGACTATACAATTATCAGGTTCAGGCAGGTATAAACCCTTTTGAAATTCTGGCCAGGCAATAATAAGAGAGTACCAGGTTCTGAACCAGCAGGTTCTGAACTATACGCAGGGCACAATAGTTTGCTTAAAACAGAGCACACACTCACACAATGCAAAGCAAGAAAATAAAGTGCAGGAAAGTAAAAAGGCACAGAGGTTTGTTAACCCAGTTCGGAGTAAACACCTCCTACTCTGGGGGATACCAATCCAGGAAGGAAATCCACTATTGGATCTAATCCTTAAGACTCAGACACTGACTCCCAGTTCTTATCCCAAGCAATTAACCTCCACCTAGTAAGACTTCTACCCAACTCTGAGTAATAGAATCCACTATCTTCCTATTCAAGTAACTAAACCCAGTTACTGAAACCCTTAATCAAAACACTCTGTTTTTCAGAAAACTTCAAAAACACAAAGACTTCATTCGTACCTAAAGGCTTAGAATGAATTACAACTCTATAAAACTCTAAACCAACTCAAAACATATGAGTGGTAAACAATAAACTCTAAGTTAAAACACAGACTCAATTTTCTGATATTCTAACACTCTAAATCGTGCCTTGAATAGCAGCAGCCCTCCTCTATTTATAGCCTTCAGTCTTGCAGAATAAAATAACAAACTAATCTTTCTGATTTGATTTGTTACTGAAATAAGATTGGTCCAATCAAGTAACAAATAAAACTGTTTTGTATCTTTGAAAGATTTAAAACAGAAAATACGAATTTCATATCTTTGAACCAAATCTTTAATAAAATCTTCTCCAAATAATTCAGCATTCTAGAAGCACTTATACAAAGATAATTCCTTGCTAAATCTCCCAAGATACGCGCAAAAACTAATCTGAAAACCCAGCTTCTGATGTGGTCAACAAAAGTCAACGCTGACTTCAGAACCTGAAATCAGCTTCTGAACTGCTACAGTGCATTCAGCTTCTGATGACATTATCTGCTTCTGAATGGCTTCAAAACACAAAACTTGCAACTGAAGAAATGTTTCAAATATGGAGATGCTTCTATTCAATACTTTGGTTTTGCCAAAACATGCAGCCAACACAAAAGACTCAACAATCTCCCCCTTTGGCAAATTTTTGGCTAAAACCATCCAAGTTCTTCAATCTCCCTTATAAACAACTCAGCAATGAAGAACTCCACACTGATCAATCATAACAAGTTTTAGCAGCGGATTCATATATGACTATCATGAGAAAACACAAACCAGCTTCAGTTCATATCAGCTACTGAAGCACACATAACCTACTGATCAACTCCTGATCATCACAAACAAGGTATCAGAGCTACTCCAAGGTATCAGAGCTACTGATCAACTCCTGAACAACATAATACTCCCCCTGAAGCTTCACAAACAAACTCCCCCTTACTACCACATGGTATCAGAGCACACTTCAGGATCTGAGCACAAATCTTCTTCAGGATCACTCTTCTTCAGGACCACTACACTTCAGGAATATAACAAACTTGTACTCCCCCTGAGACACATACTCCCCCTTAATAACATCTTGACAGCTCTTGTTATATTGGTTCTGAACTCTGATCTTCACAAATAACTTCTGAACCACACTGAAAACTGAACACCTGAAATTTGAACTTCTGAGCAGCAACACTTTGCATAAGACTTTTGGTATCAGAGCTGGTATCAGAGCCAATACATTACATAAGATTTTCTCCCCCTTTTTAGCCACAAAATTCTGACAAAACATAGTCTTCATATAAGGAATAAAATCAAAACAAGTAACACAGATCCTGGAAAAGCTATCAGATTCAGACACAGGATCACACTCAGCATAAGCACACCTGGCAGGTACTCTATCTTCCTCACATCCAGTTTGCATTAATTGCTATAAGTCTTCATGTAAACACACACCTAACTTGCTCCTTAAGTTTTCAAACTGCTTAGCATCCAAGGCCTTTGTGAAAATGTCAGCAACTTGTTCTTCAGTAGCTACATGTTCCAGCTGAATGATTTTATCCTCCACAAGGTTTCTGATAAAATGATGTCTGATGTCTATGTGTTTGGTTCTGCTGTGCTGAATTGGATTCTTAGAGATGTTGATGGCACTCAAATTGTCACAAAACAATGTCATAGTTTCTTGTTCAATATTGTACTCCTCCAGCATCTGCTTCATCCACACCAATTGTGAGCAACTACTTCCAGCAGCAATATACTCAGCCTCAGCAGTTGACAATGACACACAGTTTTGTTTCTTGCTGAACCATGAAATCAAGTTATTTCCTAAGAAGAAACAACCTCCTGAAGTGCTCTTTCTGTCATCAGCACTTCCAGCCCAGTCAGCATCACAAAATCCCATCAATTCAGAACTTGAACTGTGTGAATACATGATTCCATAGTCACTTGTGCTATTCACATACTTCAGGATCCTTTTAACTTGTGTCAGATGACTCATCTTAGGATCAGCTTGATATCTTGCACATACTCCAACAGCAAAAGTAATGTCTGGTCTGCTTGCAGTCAAGTACAATAGGCTCCCAATCATGCTTCTGTATTGACTTTGATCAACTGATACTCCATGTTCATCTTTGGTTAGCTTCAGATGAGTAGCAGCTGGTGTCCTCTTATGAGCAGCTGATTCCATTCCAAACTTCTTCACTATGTTCTTGGCATATTTATTCTGAGAAATGAAGATCGTATCTTCCATTTGCTTGACTTGTAGTCCAAGAAAGTAAGTAAGTTCACCAACTAAGCTCATTTCAAACTCTGATTGCATTTGCTGAACAAACAATTTGACCATCTTCTGAGACATCCCTCCAAACACTATATCATCCACATAAATCTGAGCAATCATCAGACTTCCATTTTCATCTTTCACAAACAAGGTCTTATCAGAACCTCCTTTTCTGTAACCTTGAGCCACAAGAAACTGAGTCAATCTGTCATACCATGCTCTTGGTGCTTGCTTTAATCCATATAAAGCTTTCTTCAACTTGAACACATGATCAGGAAACTTAGGATCCACAAAACCCTTAGGTTGTTCAACATACACTTCTTCTTGCAGATATCCATTCAGAAATGCACTCTTCACATCCATCTGGAATAGCTTGAACTTGAGAATGCAGGATACACCCAACAGTAGTCTTATGGACTCTAGTCTGGCCACAGGTGCAAAGGTCTCATCAAAATCAAGTCCCTCAACTTGAGTATAACCCTGAGCAACTAACCTTGCCTTGTTTCTGACTACAGTACCATTTTCATCTGTTTTATTCTTGAATATCCACTTAGTCCCAATCACATTCAACCCTTCTGGTCTTGGAACAAGATCCCACACTTCACTCCTTTTGAATTGATTCAACTCATCTTGCATTGCTTCAATCCAAAATTCATCAGTTAGGGCTTCTTTCACATTTTTAGGCTCAACCTTTGACACAAAGCATGAATCAGTAGCAGCAGCATCTGATCTCCTGGTTCTGACACCTTGATCTAAGCTTCCAATGATTAAGTCTTTAGGATGATCTTTCTGAACTCTAATTGATGGCCCTTTACCATTTGGAACTTGATCTGGTTGATCTTTTTCTTCTTTAGACTCTGAATATTTTTCTGCTTCTGAGGTTTGTTCTTCTGATACTTCAGACTCTGGAACAACTTCAGGTTCACTTCTATCTTTCTCAGCAGTCAGATCATCAATTACCACATTAATGGACTCCATCACTACCTTGGTTCTGGAATTAAACACCCTATAAGCTCTGCTGTTCACTGAATAACCCAGGAATATGCCCTCATCAGACTTAGGATCCAGTTTTCTTCTGTTTTCCCTGTCAGCCAAAATGTAGCATCTGCTCCCAAACACATGGAAATACTTCACAGTTGGCTTTCTTCCTTTCCATAATTCATACAAAGTACAAGTGGTTCCCTTCTTCAAAGTAACTCTGTTATGAATATAACAGGCAGTATTCATTGCTTCAGCCCAGAACATATATGGCAGCTTCTTTGCATGCAGCATAACTCTTGCACATTCTGCTAATGTTCTATTCTTCCTCTCAACTACACCATTTTGCTGAGGTGTGATAGGTGCAGAAAACTCATGCTTTATACCTTCAGAAGCACAGAATTCTGAAAAACTCTTGTTTTCAAATTCCTTGCCATGATCACTTCTGATTCTGACAATACCACAGTCTTTTTCTCTTTGTAATTGAATGCACAAGTCTTTAAATACTTCAAAAGTATCAGATTTTTCTCTAACAAAACTGATCCATGTGAATCTTGAGTAGTCATCTACCATTACAAAAGCATACCTCTTTCCTCCAATACTTTCTACTTGCATAGGCCCCATTAAATCCATATGAACAAGTTCTAGTACTTTAGTAGTTACCTGGTGAACTAACCTGGGATGAGACTTTCTTGTTTGTTTTCCAATTTGACAATCACCACAAACATTGTCCTCATTGATCTTCAGATTAGGTACACCTCTGATAGCTTCAGTACTTAGGATTTTTTTCATGCCTTTCAGATGCAGATGTCCCAGCTTCTGGTGCCAGAGTTTGACTTCCTCTTCTGAGCTCATAAGACAAGAAGTCAGACTTCTTTCTTCTTCAGAAACCCACAAATAACAATTGTCTTTGGATCTGCAGCCCCTCATCTGAGTTTTTCCATCCTGATCAGTAACAATACACTCCTGCTTGTTGAAATTAACTTTCAAATCCTGATCACAAAGTTGACTAATGCTGATCAGATTTGAAGTTAATCCTTCCACCAGTAGTACATCATTAAGTCTGGGCAAACCTTCTCTGATCAAATCACCAATACCCAGAATCTGACCTTTTACACCATCTCCAAATGTCACATAGCTTCTGGAGTATGATCTGATATTGCTCAGCAGCTTCTTCACACCAGTCATGTGCCTTGAACACCCACTATCAAAATACCAGTCTTCTTTTGAAGTGGCTCTCAGAGAAGTATGAGCAATCAGGCCTACATTCTGAACCTTAGGTTTCCACACCTTCTGAACACTGTGTCTGGGTGCAGCTGGTTGCACTCTTCTAAATTGAAAGTGTTCAGGGTAACCATACAATTTAAAGCAGAATGGTTTGATATGCCCTCTCTTTCCACAATGATGACAGACCCATGGATGATTCCTCTTCCTTCTGTTTCTGAAAGATTTCTGGGGTTGCTTCTGAGGTAGCATCTGACCATGCTTCTGACCTTGTATCTGAACATACTTCTGACCTTGCATCTGAGGTCTCTTCTGAGCTTGCATCTGGGATTGTTTCTGAGGTCTCATCTGAGATGCTCCAACCACAGGATTATCAGTTTTAGTGGCAGGAACAAACTCTTTAACAAGAATCTTCTGTTTGGAGTTCTGAGTCTGATCATCAAAGCCTAATCCAGTTTTTCCTTGTTGCTGAGCACCCAAGATTTCATCCAACACATTAGTAGCAGTATTCATCATTCTAACCTGCTTTTTCATATGTTCAAGTTGGGAATTTAACTGGTTCACTTCTTCTTTCAAATTTGAATTCTGCACAAGAAGTTCTCCTTTTTCAGCCTCCAGTTGAAAAATAGTCTCCTTCTGATCCAGCACTTGTTTGCAAACCTCAGCACTTCTGGTATACAGCTTCCTGTAGTTGTCAGCTAGTTCATCATATGAAGTTTTACCAGCTTCAGACACAGATGAACCTTCAGACTCTGAGTCAGACTCTGAAAAAGTCTCAGACTCTAAAGCAGGTTCCTTCTTCAAGATAGCTCCTGACCTCACTACCAGACCAGTATCACACATACCAGATTCACTATCATCATCTTCTTCAGAACTATCATCAGACCATGCAACAGCTAGACTCTTCTTCTTCTGCTTCTTAAGAAAAGTAGGACACTCAGTTTTGATATGTCCATAACCCTCACACTCATAGCACTGCACACCTTTGGCTTGGTTACTTTTCTCCTCAGACTTGGTCTTCTTCTCATCAGTTTGTTGCTTTTTGTTATTGAATCTGAAGTTCTGACCTTTGGCTTTGGCTTTTCTGTTAACATTCCTCAGAATCTTGTTGAATTGTTTTCCCAGCAACACAAGAGCTTCTGATAAGTCATCCTCTTCAGACTCTTGTTGATCATCAGCTTCAGAATTCACACTAAAAGCTACACCTTTTCCTTTCTTATCAGGCTGTTTGCAGAATGCAGTTTCAAAATTGAGCAAAGACCCAATCAGCTCCTCAAGCTTCATAGTGGTAATATCATGAGCCTCTTCAATTGCTGTCACCTTCATATCAAATCTTCTGGGCAGGGACCTGAGGATTTTTCTCACTAGCTTCTCATCTGACATCTTCTCCCCAAGAGAATCAAAGTAATTAGCCATATCAAGCACATTCATATAGAATTCCTGGATATTCTCATCTTCCTTCATCTTCAGATTCTCAAACTTAGTAGTCAGCAGCTGCAATCTGGACATCTTCACCTTAGAAGTTCCTTCATGAGTGGTTTTCAGAATTTCCCAAGCATCCTTAGCCACAGTACATTGTTTGATAAGTCTGAACATATTCTGATCAACACCATTAAAGATAGCATTCAAAGCTTTTGAATTTCCCAGTGACAGATCATCTTCAGCTTTGGTCCATTCCTCCTCAGGCTTCAGAACCTCAGTCTTGTTACCATCTTTGTCTGTATACACAGGATGATCCCAGCCTTTAATCACAGCTTTCCAAGTCCTGCTGTCAATAGACTTTAGAAAAGCACACATCCTTGACTTCCAATACTCATAGTTTGTGCCATCTAGTAGGGGTGGTCTATTGACATAGCCTCCTTCTCTATCCATGCTTGCCAGATATTAAGTCCTCTGGATCTCACCCAAATTACAGGCAGGGTGCCTGCTCTGATGCCAATTGAAATTCTGGCCAGGCAATAATAAGAGAGTACCAGGTTCTGAACCAGCAGGTTCTGAACTATACGCAGGGCACAATAGTTTGCTTAAAACAGAGCACACACTCACACAATGCAAAGCAAGAAAATAAAGTGCAGGAAAGTAAAAAGGCACAGAGGTTTGTTAACCCAGTTCGGAGTAAACACCTCCTACTCTGGGGGATACCAATCCAGGAAGGAAATCCACTATTGGATCTAATCCTTAAGACTCAGACACTGACTCCCAGTTCTTATCCCAAGCAATTAACCTCCACCTAGTAAGACTTCTACCCAACTCTGAGTAATAGAATCCACTATCTTCCTATTCAAGTAACTAAACCCAGTTACTGAAACCCTTAATCAAAAACACTCTGTTTTTCAGAAAACTTCAAAAACACAAAGACTTCATTCGTACCTAAAGGCTTAGAATGAATCACAACTCTATAAAACTCTAAACCAACTCAAAACATATGAGTGGTAAACAATAAACTCTAAGTTAAAACACAGACTCAATTTTCTGATATTCTAACACTCTAAATCGTGCCTTGAATAGCAGCAGCCCTCCTCTATTTATAGCCTTCAGTCTTGCAGAATAAAATAACAAACTAATCTTTCTGATTTGATTTGTTACTGAAATAAGATTGGTCCAATCAAGTAACAAATAAAACTGTTTTGTATCTTTGAAAGATTTAAAACAGAAAATACGAATTTCATATCTTTGAACCAAATCTTTAATAAAATCTTCTCCAAATAATTCAGCATTCTAGAAGCACTTATACAAAGATAATTCCTTGCTAAATCTCCCAAGATACGCGCAAAAACTAATCTGAAAACCCAGCTTCTGATGTGGTCAACAAAAGTCAACGCTGACTTCAGAACCTGAAATCAGCTTCTGAACTGCTACAGTGCATTCAGCTTCTGATGACATTATCTGCTTCTGAATGGCTTCAAAACACAAAACTTGCAACTGAAGAAATGTTTCAAATATGGAGATGCTTCTATTCAATACTTTGGTTTTGCCAAAACATGCAGCCAACACAAAAGACTCAACACCTTTATGGGTAAGGTTAAAGCTTGGCGATCATAGGATTCCCGAGGTTGCCAAAAGTAGGCATGGCGACCCTAGGTTCCCTGAGGTTGCCAACAGTAGGTTGGGCTGGAGCTCACTGAGACATTATGTCTCATCCCATTCCTTCTGATGCAGGTTCACTGGTTGCACGCAGCAAGGGTAAGGAGAAAACTTTGGACTGAGCGTGCTGGTTTCCTTGTTGTTTCAGCTAATCTGTTTTCAGATGTTGTATTTTTATGTATAATTATCAGAGATGATGTGTATAAACAGTTGGATGTATTATTACTTGTGTGATGTAATAATATGAGATAATTTTATGTACTGTAAATTAATGCATCCAGTACGAAATTTTAATACTCGTATAAGATCCTAGGCAATCTTTATATGGGTGTTACAGAACAAGTATCATACACAACCAAATCCATACTACCACTGCTGCAACCGATATTATCTAGACCATTTGCACACATAGACATTTAAAATATATTAAAAGGACAAGTTTCTGCCATGAGTGAGTGTGTGAGAATTTCATTCAAGGAAGCACTAACTAACCCTTCAACATAAATTGCATATACCAATCTCAGACAATCCACAAGTGCAGAAGGATACTGCCACCTAATTACTATATGAGTAACAGTATCTTTGGTGTCTAAAAACTAATGCAAATTTTTGCAACATCTTGTTAAATTCTTACATGCTATTTTTATAGGCAATATGTTACCCGAGCCCGACTCATGCCATATAACTCATAGATAATATCTTCAGTGACAATATCAACTTGATAATTGTTTAACTTCAACATCAAACATGAATCAGAAAACAAAACCCTAATCCTGATAATTTGATGCAACAGAGAGAGAGAGAGCACGCACCATTTCGACGTATCCTTGTTCAAATTTTGATTATTATATCTTTTCGGATCATAAGGTTGATCGGTGATTGGGAAGAATGGCGAGAAGATTCTAATGAAAGGGTTTCGCTGAATCTTCCTTTGTCGGTGGTCGGAATATTGATTTTCGGGTTCTTAGGTCCGCAAATAATGATACTTTGGGCTCTCGTTATGGGCCTGTAAAACTTTACTACAAGCCCTTCCACTTTATACACCTACCCAGTTTTTTATTTTATATGGAGTACTAGTAAAAGACCCGTGTGAAAAGCACGGGTCAGATAACATTGCGATAATTATATAAAAAATAATTATATTGTTAATATTGTAGAATGTTTATAGATATTAAATGAAAATTATGAGTAATAATGTAGTGTCTATTAATTTTTTCTCTCTTATATAAACAAAAATTTGTTAAATAGTTGAGTCGCACCAGTTATGGATTTTATTTGTTTATATAAGCGAAATCAAATTTTTATGCACATAAAATTTTGAAAACTTGTGACTATTTTCAAAATCAAAATTAATGTAGTGTTTCTATTAAATAACTTTTTATTTTATATGCAAAAGACTGTTCAATGTTTGCACCGCACCCGTTGCAGATTTTATGTATTTATATCTGCATAAACAAATTTTTATATACATATATGAGAAAGTCGATATGATAAAATTTTAAAAACTCATGACTATTTTCAAAATCAAAATTAATGTAGTGTTTCTATTAAATAACTTTTTATTTTATATGCAAAAACATTGTTCAATGTTTGCACCGCACCCGTTGCCGATTTTATGTATTTATATCTAAATAAACATATTTTTATATACATGCATGAAAAAGTCGATATGATCAAATTTTGGAATCACATGACTATTTTTAAAATATCAACATTAATGTAGTGTGTCTATTAAATAAATTTTTATTTTATATTTAAAAACCGTTAAATATTTAAATCGCACTCGTTGAGAAATTTATATGCTTATATATGCAGAAGAAAATTTGTATGTATCGATATGTGATAGTCGATATGATAAAATTTTGAAAACTCGTGACTATTTTCAAAATATCGACATTAATGCAGTGTTTCTATTGATTAAATTTTATTTTGTATGCAAAACACTGTTCAATGTTTGCACCGCTCCCGTTGCAGATTTTAAATGTTTATATCTGCAGAAATAAATTTTTATATAGATATATGAGAAAGTCAGTGTGATAAAATTTTGGAAATACATGACTATTTTCAAAATATCAACATTAATGTAGTGTGTCTATTAAATAAATTTTTATTTTTTATTTAAAACACCGTTAAGTATTTAAATCGCACTCGTTGAGGAATTTATATGTTTATATATGCAGAAGAAAATTTGTATGTATCGATATGTGATAGTCGATATGATAAAATTTTGAAAACTCGTGACTATTTTCAAAATATCAACATTAATGTAGTGTTTCTATTGATTAAATTTTATTTTGTATGCAAAACACTGTTCAATGTTTGCACCGCTCCCGTTGTAGATTTTAAATGTTTATATCTGCAGAAACAAATTTTTATATACATATATGAGAAAGTCGATATGATAAAATTTTGAAAACTCATGACTATTTTCAAAATATCAACATTAATGTAGTGTGTCTATTAAATAAATTTTATTTTATGTGCAAAACACTGTTCAATGTTTGCACCGCTCCTGTTGCAGATTTTAAATGTTTATATTTGCAGAAACAAATTTTTATATAGATATATGAGAAAGTCAATGTGAGAAAATTTTGGAAACTCATGACTATTTTCAAAAAATCAACATTAATGTAGTGTGTCTATTAAATATATTTTTATGTTATATTTAAAACACCATTAAATATTTAAACCGCACTCGTTCAGGATTTTATATGCTTATATGTTGTACTTTGATTTTTTTATATTGTTAGTAGATGTTAGTAGATATGAACATTATCCGTAATTAATTAAAAAAAACAAATATATTAGTTTCATAGTTATCCGTGAAAAATGGTTACACTTGTGATAAACATTATCCGTAATTAATTTTTAAAAACCAAATAAATTAAATTTTGCACAATGACCATTATGCACATAAAATTAAAGAGATCATGAGTTTTAATAAGGACAAATATGAAATTTTGCTGTACTTCAACTTTTATATATTGTTAGTAGATATCTCTTAATTTCAGAACCCATTTAATATGAGTTTCAAGATTTGATATAGCACGTTAACCACAATATTTGGTATAGATGTATATGAGATGCACTGGATTTTAATGTACATGGTATAAAATGTTGATGAGTATCCAACATCAAATTATTTAAAAAGAATTTAAAATTTGAATTAATTTTGGCTACAGAATTACAATATGGTACCCGACAAAATTTCAGAGTACTAAAAAATTATACACCTACCCAGTTTTTTATTTTATTTTATATGGGTTGCTTGTTAAGTTTATAAGTTGCAAGTTTCAACATGTCTATTGTAAGGTCAATAAAGTTGCAAATACTTTTATCAAGTATGGGTTGAATAGATGGGATGGCCTTGTGAATGTGACTTTCTTGGTAATTCTTAATTTTGCTTCTTGTGCTAAGTTAGCTAATAAGAGCTCTGTCACTCCTCCTAGAATTTTTTAGTGTTTTCTTATTTCTTATGTCTTATTGGGGGTAACCCTTCATATTCACTCCTCCTACACTTTAGCCGAGATATGAATAAGTACTCATATTTCTTATAACTCTCACACATTCATCAAATAGACATTTACCACTTAAATGCACAAGTTCACACCAAAACATTACCAAGCACGACTCAAGTGCATGCAATGCGCCTAACACGACTCTATATGCATGTGGTACCATCGTGATCTTAAAATCACGCCCGCATAAATAGTGATCTTAAATCACCCACCTATAAATCTTGATCTTAAATCAAGCACCCATGAATCTTGATCTTAAATCAAGCACCGATTGATTGACAATGAATACATGGATGTTCACGTATAGACTTGACAATGCACGCAACTATAAATCATGATCTTAAATCATGCGGCTATCACGGCTATCAATTGCATTATCAAACCAATACAACCACATATTCATGCTAACACCACATCATCATTCCATCACAACTTTAATGCATTAAGCCTCAACATTCATCATCTCATCATATTAATGCATTCAACAAGTTTAATCATCATCATATCATAAACACTTCAACATCTTACTTTCATTCCTCATTTTTCACATAATTCGCATTTCATGATTAAATCAAGCAAGGTTACTTCAACCTACCACTACACCACTTTATAATCATGCATCAACATCAATCATACTTCTGTAATCAATTAACATGTTCTTTTAAACAAATCATGTCCATTTCCAATTTACGCATTTCACAAATTTCATCTCAAAAACAACTATTTATACTCACTCCATTGCAAACAATCAATACTCATCATTAAATGGTTTAAACAGTAGCAAAACATCACCAAATGAATGTCCAAGGATGTCTGAAAACATCCCCAAAGGACCAAAATGTACGGAACAACAGATGATGTTCCTACTATGTGTGCGCACCTCGTTTTTTTCCTCGGGAAAAAGACGCGCAAATCCTCCGAGGACGTCCTCGAACGCTCGGAGGGCCTTTGTGAAGCCGCCACCAAAGTTTTTGTGTAAAGGGAACGTTGATAAACCCTTAAGTTTTTTTTTGTAAAGGGAAACGATAATAAAACCCTTTGGACGATGAGGATAAGGATTTGGTCATCGCAACCATTGTTGGGTTCGGGAGTCAATTACGCAAGGGGAAGGTATTAGCACCCCTCACGTCCGTTGTACTCAACGGGAACCTTCTATTTGGTTTAAGGCTTGAATTGTTTTTTTTAAATACTTTGCGTGCATGTTCATTTATATTAAAAATAATAAAGGGGGGAAAGAGATAAAAACAAACGAAAAAAGAAAAAAAGTTTTTTTTATTATTGCGCTTGACAAGATGTCGATCTTGCTCCTACGTATCTCCCGGTAGTCGGAGAATTCAAAGCGTACGTAGTTCTTTGGTAGAAAAACGTACATGTGTTGGTTGATTTTAATTGGACGATGTTTTAACCGAATTCTTGCGATTAAACGTAGCTTGTATGCTCGCACTTGGAGACTTATTAAGCGTTCGTTCGCGAATCACATTAGAATTGTTAAAAGGTACGTCCGTTAGGGTAGAGGGTTGAATTGGTCGCTATGGGACCAAGAGAGGTGCAATGGACTCAAACGAGTCAAACATTGACCGAGTGGACTCAAACGAGTCGGGTGATTGTTCAATTGATCCACTGAGATCAAGAACGGGTACAATGGACTCGGACGAGTCGAACATTGACCGAGTGGACTCTAACGAGTCGAGGGGTTGAGTCTAATGGCCAACGGGGGACCAAAAGGCTTGGATTGACCACGAGGGGCCAAGATTTGGTTTGGTTAGGGTTGTACATATTAAAAAAAGGGGAATGACGATTGTCCGAGCGACGAGACATACGTCACGCATTCGTACAATCGGGGCGATGGAGAGACATACGTCACACCATCCCTTTTTCATTCATGTTTTTGGGTTGAATCCTTTAGAAATCCCAAGGTATGTCAAAACATTTGGTTTGAAAACCCAAAATGGGAAGGTTTAGCAATTTTGCTAAAAAAAACGCGCAAGTTCGTCTCATTTTGCGAAAATGCGAACGTAAACGGTGTATGTTCATCTTTGAGTTTTGAACATCATGAACAATATTTATTGTTCAAGTTTAGATTGAAATGATGAACATAGCTTGTTTGTTCATGCTGTTTTGAAAGTTTGGGAACATAACTTGCTTTGCAAGTTATCCACAAAATGGTCATACGAACTTGTGATTTTGTCAAAATTATGCAAAATCCTTGTTGTGGTTTGAAGAACGTGGGTTTAAAAACTCTTAGGTTCTGAGCTCTGGGGCTAGAACCTCAAAAATTGGTTGTTTTGACACAAAAACTCAGGTTCTGAGTTCTGTCATGGTCGCACTGCGACCATGACTTCGCACTGCGAAGCATGCGAAATTTTGGGTTCAGAAGCTGTTTCTGAACCTTTGTTCAGAAACAACTTCTGAACACACTCAAGACCTTATGGATGGGTGAAAAACTTTGAGTTTTTGGGGTGAAAAAGGTTGGAAAAACCAGTTTTGATGTTTTGAAAACCTTGGGATTTCTTTGAAATTCAAAAGGGGTTTTTTAGAATCAAATGGTTTTGAGCCAAAATAGCTATGCAAACACAATTATAAATGCAAGATAAGTGCTTGGAAACTTACAGAACTCCTTAGCAAAGCTCCAGCTGCACTTGATTTGATTTGGTTGAAGGCTTTCACAAGAGGTTTGAATATTGGTGAAGGTTTTGGAACTTTGGAAAGCTTTGTGTTGGATGGATTGTTTCTGGTTATTTGTGGAGTTTTGTAGGCTAAAATGAGTAGAGTTTCTGCTCTTGAAATGCTGTGTTTACTTGTCTTTGAATCCTTGGGCATTTCCTTCTATTTATAGGCCAAAATCAAATCTTTGTCATCATTACACAATCCCAAAATTCAGCTGATTTGTGGCTAAGATCAAGCTGAATCCCTTTGCATTAAATGCTAATGGATAGAGGCAACCTTGCCTTGTACCAAGGGGCAAGATTCAGCCTGACTTCAGCCACAAATTCAACCAATTCTAGAAGGTAATGATGAAGAACAAAGCTGATTTGCAATTGGCTAATGCTTGGGGATCAATCCTTGCAATCTCAATGGTTGATCAATGAAAACGTGCACTGTAATGTGCAGAGATTGAGGGATGAAAAGGCTACTTATGGCTGGTGTGAGAGGGTGAAAAGCTGCTGCAAAACAGAGTAGGCAATCATGGTTTTTTCAAGTGAAAAATCCAGCTGGTTTGACTGGTTTTGGGGGGAGCAAGCAGGAGGAAAGTCCTCAAGCAGGTGGCTGGCAACCTTGTGGTGGTTAGCAGGTCACCTGGGAGGGACTAGAGCTGCCCAAGGGCAAGCCCACTTGCTTGTCACATGCTAGGTTGGAAGAAAAAGCTTCCAACCTTGGCATTAATGGCAAGTCCTTCAACTCTGGCTTTGCTTGGCCCAATTAGCCATGAATGCTACTTAAAATAATTATGGAAGTGATATGCAACAGATTCTGGAATTAAATCAAAGAAACCAAAAATCTGCAGAAAAATCGCAGACTTCGCAGTGCGAAGTGACCTTCGCAGTGCGAAGTCAGCATTTTTGAAATGTTGACTTTTCTGTTGACTTTTGTTGACTTTTGACTTTTTTTCCCTCTTTTGATTCTTTTTGATTTTGTTTTAAAATGCGTAGGACAAAATTAGGGTACTACAGCTGCCCCTACTTAATTGTGTCTTCGCATAGAGTGCGTGAGTGCCGAGGGCATCTCATGAACTCTTTGCGGAGATCAATTAAGTAAAAAGAAGGACCCGAATTTTGTCCTTCGCGAAATGCAAATGCAATGGTTGGTAAAGGTTGATCGTATCCAACCGCTAACACTGGAGGTAGATCCACTGGGGGATGAAGGTAATCTTATCTAGGCACTGCTTCTAGAGGTCGATTCCTGAGGATGGTGATTTACTCTAGGATGTCACTAGAGGTGGAACATTGACGGAGGTGATCTACTCTAGGATGTCACTAGAGGTCGATACCTAAGACAGAAGTTTACTCTAGGTACTGCTTCTAGAGGTGGAACATTGAGGTAGGTGATCTTATCTAGGTACTGCTTCTAGAGGTCGATACCTAAGACGGAGGTTTACTCTAGGTACTGCTTCTAGAGGTGGAACATGGAGGTAGGTGATCTTATCTAGGTACTGCTTCTAGAGGTCGATACCTAAGATGGAAGTTTACTCTAGGTACTGCTTCTAGAGGTGGATACCTAAGCTAGGTGATCTTATTCAGGTACTGCTTCTGAATGTCGATTCCTAATGAGCTGTGATCTTATTCAGCCGCTAACACTGAAGGTCGATACACTGGGGGAGGTGATCTACTCTAGGTACTGCTTCTAGAGATTGATACCTAAACTAGGTGATCTTATTCAGGCACTGCTTCTGAATATCGATTCCTAACGAGCCGCGGTCTTATCCTAAATAGGTGCCCCTGGTTGAATGTTGATGGATGTTGGTGAATATGTGATACTCACTGGAGGATCCTTGTTGAGGATGCATGTTTTATGAAATGAAATGCATGTGTATGAATGGTTTTAAATATGCATGCATGAAATGAAATAATGTTGGTTGGGTGCCGAGCAGAGTCGGTCTTTGTTTGTGGTTGTGTTACTGACAGTTGAGCTTTCTCTTTTTTGTTGGTTTTTGTTGGTCGGTTTGGAAGGACAAGGTCCTTTGCCTACATACCCAAATGGGATCAAAACCGGTGTAGTTCGAGCCTAAGCCCGAAGATTTGTGTGGGTTTGCCAATAATGATTGGACTTTTGTTTGGGGTTGAGATTCCCTGGGGAATATCAATGAGGTTTGGCTTATGGGGATGTAAGGATCATTTTGGAAGCATGATCGATATCCAGCCTTGTTTGGTGTTTGGATGTTCAGGGTGTTTATTGGGGAATTTTGTTCCGCTTGACCCTTGGGGTTCTTGCGCTCCGCGTGCCGCGAGCTACACACTTGCCTTAGCTAAGGAGCATAAGTCCTTTGGTGCAATATTTTGGTGGGAATTACCGCAATTCTTTCAGAATTCACGAAGATTCAAAATAAAGCAAAGTTTGTTTGTTTTGTTTTCTCTTTTGGGAAGAAAATTCTTTTGTTTATTTCCCATGTTTTAAAGCATTTTCATCATGAATAAAACAAAATTTTATGCGCTACTGAGAACATAAAATAACAAAAGAAGAAATTTATTCAATGCAGATTTGACCTCTTGAATGGGTAAAAAAAAAAAAATACAAAGTGAGATAGAGAAAGACAAGAAAAAGCAAAAAGAAAATGTTGGTTTTGGCACAACACATGCTATTTCCTTATGACTTCGAGATTTTCGTTTGGTGGAAGATGCTGACGAGACCGATTCCTCTCCTCTTGAATCTTGTCCGGAGCTTGGATGCTGCAGTCATTGCCTTTCTTTTTGTTAACCCCTAACTTTTGCCTGGATCGCTCTTTCGAGTTTTTCAATCCACCGGGGTGTATTTCCTTTTTTGATGTCCTTAATTTTTGCCTAGACCGCCTTTTCAGGTTTTCAATCTAGCAGGACGCTCTCTATTGCCTAAACCGCCCTTTCAGGTTTTCGATTTAGCGAGCTTTTTTTCTTTTTTTTTCTTTAGGCATAATACCTCTTGACTGCATCGGAGTTTATTGATAGTGGGAACTCCTCTCCGTCCATAGTGGTGATGATCAGGGCTCCGCCTGAGAAAGCTTTCTTTACCACGTACGGCCCATCATAGCTGGGAGTCCACTTCCCTCGGGGATCTTTGTGGATAGGTAATATCTTCTTGAGCACTAGGTCTCCTTCTTTGAATTCTCGAGGACGGACCTTCTTGTCGAATGCTCTCTTGAGCCTCCTTTGATAGAGTTGTCCGTGACATATTGCCGTCAGACGCTTCTCCTCTATGAGATTCAGTTGGTCGAACCTTGTTTGGACCCATTCAGCTTCTTCTAGCTTGGTTTCCATCAAGACCCTTAGCGAAGGAATTTCCACCTCTACGGGGAGAACAGCTTCCATACCGTATACTAAGGAGAAGGGGGTTGCCCCAGTTGAAGTGCGAACGGCTGTTCTGTAGCCATGTAGCGCAAAGGAAAGCATCTCATGCCAATCCTTATATGTTGTCACCATCTTTTGGATGATCTTCTTTATATTCTTATTGGCTGCTTCTACCGCACCGTTCATCTTTGGTCGGTAAGGGGAGGAATTATGGTGCTCAATCTTGAAATCTTGGCACAACTCCTTCATTGTCTTGTTGTTCAGGTTTGCCCCATTATCGGTGATGATTTTGTGGGGAGTACCATAACGGCAAATGATTTCCTTCTTGATGAATCGGGCTACCACTTGTTTGGTTACGTTTGCATACGAAGCTGCTTCTACCCATTTGGTGAAGTAATCGATGGCAACGAGGATGAAGCGATGTCCATTTGACGCTTTGGGCTCGATCATTCCAATCATGTCTATGCCCCACATAGAGAATGGCCAAGGTGAAGTTATGACGTTCAGTGGAGTTGGTGGCACATGCACTTTGTCGGCGTAAATCTGGCACTTGTGACAAGTCTTGGCATAGTGGAAACAATCAGCTTCCATGGTTAACCAATAGTAGCCCGCCCTTAGGATTTTCTTTGCCATTGCATGCCCATTAGCATGGGTTCCAAAAGATCCTTCGTGGATTTCTTTGATGAGCATGTCCGCTTCATGTTTATCCACACATCTGAGCAGGACCATGTCATAATTTCTTTTGTAGAGGGTATTTCCACTGATGAAGAACTGGGATGCCAATCTTCTGAGGGTCCTCTTGTCGGTGTGCGAGATACTTTCTGGATACTCTTGCTCTTCGAGGTATCGCTTGATGTCGTAGAACCAAGGTTTGTTGTCAAGTTCTTCTTCGACTGATGCGCATACAACTGGTTTGTCTCTACGATCCATCCTTATGATTGGTGCTTCGTTGTAGGAATTTACTTGGTACATTGATGATAATGTAGCCAAAGCATCTGCTACCGGATTTTCTTCTCGAGGTATGTGGTGGAAATTGATTTCATCAAAATGCTTGATCAATTCTACAACCCGGGCTTGGTAGGGAATTAAATTGGGATGTCTCGTTTCCCATTCTCCTTTGACTTGATAGATGACTAAGGCTGAGTCACCGTATACTTCAAGGTTTTTGATCCTTAGATCAATTGCTGCTTCGAGGCCTAGGATACATGCTTCATATTCTGCCATGTTATTGGTGCAGTCAAAGCACAACCTTGCTGTGAAGGGCTGGTATCCATTTCTTGGGGAGATTAAAACTGCTCCGATACCGTGTCCCATGGCATTTGAGGCGCCGTCGAAAGCGAGCTTCCATTGAGCTCCTGGTTCTGGTCCTTCATCATCGCTTGTGACTTCTTCGTCATTCAAAGCTACGACATCTTCGGCTGGGAAGTCAAATTGTATGGGTTGATAATCCTCCAATGGTTGGTGAGCAAGGTGCTCGGATAAAACACTCCCTTTGATGGCTTTTTGAGCAACATATTGGATGTCGTACTCAGACAGCAGCATTTGCCAACGGGCTATCTTCCCTGTGAGGGCAGGCTTTTCGAAGATGTACTTGATGGGATCCATCTTTGATATCAACCAAGTTGTATGGGTCAACATGTATTGCCTTAGACGTCGAGCAGCCCATGCTAAAGCGCAGTAAGTCTTTTCAAGTGAAGTATACCTTGTTTCACAGTCGGTAAACTTCTTGCTTAGGTAGTAGATTGCGTGCTCTTTTCTTCCCGTTTCATCTTGTTGTCCTAACACACAACCCATTGATCCTTCAAGTACGGTTAGGTATAAGATGAGGGGCTTACCCGGAACCGGAGGTATTAAGATCGGTGGTTCTTGCAGGTATTGTTTGATCTTGTCAAACGCCTCTTGGCAATCCTCGTTCCAATGAACGGCTTGGTTTTTCCTTAGCAGCTTGAAGATTGGTTCGCAGGTAGCTGTCATGTGTGAGATGAACCTGGCGATGTAGTTCAATCTTCCTAAGAAACCCCGGACTTCTTTCTCGGTATTTGGCGCTGGCATTTCTTGGATGGCCTTCACCTTATCGGGATCCACTTCAATATCTCTTTGGCTGACGATGAAGCCCAATAACTTCCCGGATCTAACGCCAAATGTGCACTTGTTAGGATTTAAGCGCAACTTGAACTTTCTTAGGCGTTCGAAAAGCTTTTGTAGATGGACTAGATGATCCTCCTCCGTTTGGGATTTGGCAATCATATCGTCGACGTAGACCTCAATTTCCTTATGGATCATGTCGTGGAAAAGAGTCACCATTGCTCTTTGGTATGTTGCCCCGGCATTTGTTAATCCGAAAGGCATTACCTTATAGCAGAATGTCCCCCATGGAGTGATGAACGTAGTTTTCTCCATGTCCTCTGGAGCCATCTTGATTTGGTTATATCCCGAGAAACCATCCATAAAGGAAAAGACTGAGAATTGGGCTGTGTTGTCCACCAATATGTCGATGTGTGGTAGCGGGAAATCATCCTTTGGGCTTGCTCTATTCAAGTCCCGATAATCCACACACATTCTCACCTTGCCATCCTTCTTCGGAACTGGCACAATGTTGGCAACCCATGTCGGATACTTGGTTACGGCTAAGAAACCGGCATCGAATTGCTTTTTGACCTCCTCTCTGATCTTGAGAGCCATATCGGGTCGCGTTCTTCTCAATTTCTGCTTCACTGGCGGGCATTCCGGCTTGAGTGGCAGCTTGTGTACAACAATATTAGGGTCTAAACCCGGTATGTCTTGATACGACCAAGCGAATACGTCCACGTACTCTTGCAGAAGCTTGATCAACTTTCCTTTCACACCCTCGTGCAGGGAGGCTCCTATCTTGACCTCTTTCTTATCCTCTTCGGTCCCCAAGTTGACCTTTTCAACTGATTCTTGGTGAGGTTGTATTACCCTATCCCCTTGATTTGCAAGTCTAGACAATTCTTCAGGCGGTTCATAATCGTCCTCTTCATCATCTTCCGTTTGATTAATCGGGCAATCGAAGTCATAAGGGTTTAAGGCAGTGTTGTTTTTGGAGGGTGGATTTATAGATCTGCATGAGTATGATTTTTTTTAGGCTTTTTGTAGAAAATTTTTTTTTAAAACAAATGCAAAAAGAAAAAGACTCAAATGAACATAAAAAAGTGTTTTTATTCATGATTGTAGATAACTTTTAAAACATGGGGGCCCCACACGACTAATCATTTGCCTTGGGCAGAGCTAAATGATTTTTTTTTTTTAAAAGTAAAAACAAACAAACATAGTTTATTACTTGATCCTGGTAATGATCTCGGGAATTGCGATAGCCCTCCAATTGTTCAAAGCTTCATCCGAAGTGCAACGGTACACCAAATCAGGCACGTCTTCGTCTACGTCTTCGAGTAGAGCCACTTGATCTTCATGGATAAACCCCGCACTGATGAATGTTTCTGAAATGGGGAGGATCCCTTGCTTTGGCGGCTTTGAGAAAGTTTCGGCTGATGGATGATACCCCAACCCGAAGCGATTTTTCTTCTCCGGTATGTCCACTAATTTGCCCCATCCGGTGGGTCGGCTTTCTTCTAGGGCCTCTCTTATCGCCCTCCATGATGACATGGCTGTCCTAGCCTCTTCCTTGGGCTTCGAGCTCAATGTCACGACATTCGCCACTTCCAAAGATTGGAATGGGACGTCCACAGCTTCTTCATCCGTTTCTATATAACGGAAAGATGAGAGATGGCTTACCATCATGTCCTCTTGCCCGGAAACTACAATCATTTGGTTATCAATGATGAATTTCAGCTTCTGGTGCAGGGTAGAGGTAATGGCTCCGGCTGCATGGATCCATGGTCGTCCGAGAAGACAACTGTATGATGGATTAATGTCCATGACTTGGAAGGTTATGGTGAAAACCTTAGGTCCGATTTGGACTGGTAAGTCGATCTCCCCTATGACGGCTCTTCTTGACCCATCGAAAGCTTTTACGACCAAGGCGCTAGGCTTCATTACGGTCCCTTCACATGATAGTTTGAGAAGGGTAGTCTTGGGCATGACATTCAATGATGACCCCGTGTCCACTAGCACTCTTGAGAGGATGTGGTCCATGCATTTCACGGAGATATGTAAGGCGCGGTTATGAATGTGCCCCTCGTCGGGTAGCTCATCGCCATTGAAACCCAAGTACCTACTTGAGGTGATATTTCCGACTATCCCGTCGAATTGGTCCACCGGAATGTCCTTGGTGACATGTGCCTCACTGAGGATCCGCAGTAGTGCTTCTCGGTGTGCTTCCGAGCTGAGTAGTAAGGATAGCATAGAGATCTTAGAGGGAGTTTGACCTAGCTGGTCAATGATTTTGTACTCGCTCTTTTGGATTATCCTTAGGAACTCTTCGGCCTCTTTTTGCGGGATTGTCTTTTGAGAAGGCCCCGCTTGGTTCTCTTCTTCCTCCACGCTCTTTTCTTTGAGCGGTTCTCTTGGTAGTACAGCTGGCGTCTTCCCGAGTTCTTTCGGGGCGAAGACCCTACCACTTCTGGTCATTCCTCCAACACCGGTAATGTTAGTGATGCTGGGCTCGATTTTGGCTAGTGGTTTTCCTTCCACATAGGCCACAGGTTGGTAATTCCATGGTACCCTCTTTGTACTCTCAAAAGAGAAGGGTGCAGGTACGTGGAATGTTATGGGTTGTATTGGCATTGGTACCTCTCTCCTTTGGTATGGGATCTCGAGAGGTTTTGGGCCGTTAGACTCTAAGGTAGCAACGTCCGTGCCATCCTTTATATAGCCAATTTGGATCCAACCTTGGTCCATTAGCTCTTGCAGACAGCTCTTCAACTCTTTGCACTCATTCGGGTTGACCTTGCAGGCTTCACAGTTGGCGTGCATTTCCTCGAATAATCCAAAGCCGGTTAAACGCTCCCTTATGGCTGACAGGGGAGTCTTAACATTGGATACCCTTTTGACTGGACCAAAGTCCTCTTGTTCCTCCACCGCATTTACAGAGGGACCCGCATGCCCCGGCAATGGGTTGTTCTTCACATTGGGGCTTTCCTCTTTGAAGGATAACAGCTTCTTGTCAATAAGATCCTGCACCTTGTGTTTGAAAACTCTACAGTTTTCGACATTGTGCCCCACGGATCCTGCGTGGAAATCGCATTTGGCATTTGCGTCGTACCACTGTGGATATGGTGGCGACATTGGTGGTAGTAGTCTTGTCTCGACCATACCCTTTTGGATTAGGTATGGCAGGATTTGATCATAAGACATGGGTACAGGATCAAACTGCCTATTAAAATAACTGTTCCTCGAGCTCGCTTGATTCCTTGGTGGGTACCCGCCTTGTTGCTGTTGCTGTTGATTTTGCTGTGGCAACACTACTGGTTGTCGAGGTGGAGTTGCGGGAATTACTTGAGGTGAGTAACGCCTTTGAGCCGTTGCTGCTGCCACATAAGGATAGTGGTAGTGAGGCATTTGATTCGGTGGTGGGTAGGATGGTCCCATTAGAACGGCATTTGTCTCCCCCTCTTTCTTTTTGTGAAAGTTGCTGGGGGGCTTTCTAGCTCCACCTTGAGCTTCTGAAGAGCCTTGGATTTTTCCTCTCTTCACTCCGTCTTCTATTCTTTCGCCGACCATGACTAGATCGGAGAAACCGGCAGACGTGCTTCCAATCATCTTGTCGTAATATGGGCCTTGAAGTGTGCCCATAAAGGTGTCGACAAGTTCTCTTTCCAATAGTGGTGGTTGCACACGAGAAGCTAGTTCTCTCCACCGCTGAGCGTACTCCTTAAATGACTCATTGCTTCTTTGCAGGAGGTTTTGTAGTTGCATCCTATTTGGAGCCATGTCCAAATTATATTTGTATTGCTTTAGGAAGGCATCGGCTAGATCCTTCCAAGTTTGGACATGGGTACGCTCGAGCTGCATGTACCAATCCAAGGACGCTCCGCTTAAACTATCTTGAAACACATGCACCATGAGTTTCTCGTTCATTGCGTAGGCTGCCATCTTCCTACAGAACATCCTTAGATGGTTCCGAGGGCATTGAATTCCCTTGTATTTCTCGAAGTCCGGTACTTTGAACTTCGGAGGAATTACCACGTCGGGCACTAGGCACATGTCCAAGGCGTTGTGGGCACCGTATGAGCTGAACCCCTCGACGGCTTTCAACCTTTCTTCCAAAACTCGATACATTTGGGTGGTATCATTGTCTTGGTGGGTGGTGTCGGGAGCAGATTGCCTTAGCTGGCTATTTTCCACATCATGGGGAATTACTTCATGCTGAGTAGTGGAGGTTCCTTGCGAACGACGCTCTTCATTCCTTACGGGGATTGTGAGCGGTGGCGGAGGTGGTCCTTGACCCTCATTTTCGAAGGGTGGGGTATAATTCACAGGTAAACCATAAGGAGGCCATTGCACATTGGATGCATCCGTTGTTGGGCGAGGGTGGCTTTCTCGTGCCGATAGAGCTTGCATTAATTCTAGCATTTGATCCATCTTTCCTTTCATTCCATCAACCTCTTCTCTCAAAGCCGCTTGAGTTTGTTCCAAATTGTCCATGATCCTTTGTTTGTTAGCTCGTGTTCCGTACGAGTGTTGAGTATCTGGTTCTTGGACCGAGGGCTTTCGGGGTTTTCGGGCTATGATTGCTTTGAACTGTTTAAATGGGCATGAATGAGTTTTTTTTTGAAAAAAAATGCATGAAGATGCATGTGGATGTATGTATGCAAAATATGCGTTTTTTTTTATTTTGCTTTATGGAGTTTAAAGGTGCACGATTAATATTAGCAAATTCGAAATATTAAAGACCGGGAAATTGATTATACTTCAAAATATATTTGATTAAATAACATTTGTTTACAAAGTGTAACTAATGCTATTACAAATCAAATAGTCGCTCGCTTCTCGGCTTTGCTCATCTCCTCCCTATAGAAATCTATGGTGTCCTTGCAGAACTTCATAAACTTCCGGATCTCCAAAGGGATGACAAAGTAGGGCATGACCATCTCGGCCTCCGCTAGCTTCTTTGGAAGTTGGGTGATCACCAAATTTGAGAATGCAACCAATTTAGTGAAATCCTCACTTAATCGGGTGGCGTCTTGCCATACATACTCAATCACTTCCTTGCGCTGGTCTAGCTTGACTCTTGCACTTCTAATTTCATCGTGCAGTTGTGCAATGTGGTCCCCATGAGCTCTTGCAATCTTATCGAAGTACTCTTCGAATTTCTTGATGTCTTCCTCGAGAAGATTGCACTTTAGCCTCCCTTGATGAGAGAGACTCTCATGTCTTTGCCGCTGGACGCGTTCGGCTTGAAGCTGCTCTTTGTAGTCTTTCACTACTTCTTGGAGCTGTTGATTTCTCTCTTGAAATTTCAACCTCCATTTCCGTTGAGCTTCGATGGCTAGTTCGCCAAACTTCTTGAGCTCTTGGTTGGAATGTAGAATTCTTTCCAACTCTTCGTCCTTGGCCACAAGGTTGGCATCCGCACTAACCAAGCCGCCTCCTATCCAATCCCTTTTCCCTTCGGAGATCCTTAGCCGTTTTTGGCATACTAGGAGAGAATGTGATACTTCATCACGATCTCTCTTCGTCCTAGTAATTTCTCCTAAAGCTTGGAGGTGCTTTAATTCTAAGTCTCCGTTTTTGTTTTGGAGTTCTTGAATTTTAGCCTTGAGGTCCTCCACTTCTTTGTTGGGAATGATTGCAATAGGTTTAGGTGTAGGAGGTTTTGGAGGGTTTATGACCACGAAGGGTAACTTGATTGCTTTGACCCTCTCCTTCACCCATTGAGTATAAAGGGGTTTGGCGACACAGTTTCTCTTGCCGACCCTTCCCTTGCGTACTTGGCTCCATGCTCCCCGGATTCTCTCTAGCAATGCCGGGTCTTGATCGCCTTCCCTTAAGTAGAAAGCTTCCAACAAAAGGTCATTAGGTTTATCCTCCATTGAAAAACCTAGTTGTCGGAGAGAGAGGACCGGATTGTAATTAATACATCCCTTAGTACCAATGAGGGGTACGTTGGGGAAGTCCCCGCAACTGAGGATAATTTCCGGGTCCTCTAAGTTTGGTGAAAACCAATGGATGTCCTTCTCGGCGAGGGTTGTCATCCGTTGCGACCATTTGAGCTTGGCCCGGTTTTCCACAAAGTCTCGGTTTCTTGGCATGTGGGACATCATCCAAATTTGCACCACGGGAGTGCAACAAGTAATTTTGCGTCCCCTTGCTTGTTCATGCCTTGAGTAGAGGGTATGATAAAAATCCGCTAAGATTGTAGGAACTGGATTTTTAGTCATAAACACCTCTAGAGCCGGAAAGTCTACGAAATCATCCATGTTGGGGAATAAAACAATCCCGTAGACTAAGAGGGCTAAGATGGCGTTGAAGGCCATTACCTCTTTGTTGGCTAGTAAATCCCGAGCTTTGGCTTCCAAAAACTTTCTTGAAAATCCCTTAAGGTTCCCTCTAACTTCCAAGTTAGATGCCACTTCTTGGGTGTCGAGGTATAAGGATTTGGCGATGGCTTCAAATGTGGGGTCCCTTCCCGGACCGAGATAGAGTTCATGACCTTTCATGCTACAACCCAAAATCTTCTCAAACTCTTCCAATGTTGGTGCTAGTTGGAAGTCTTGAAACGTGAAGCACCGTAGAGGTGGGTCGAAGAATTGCGCCAAAGTGGTTAAGGCGGTTGAATCTATTCTCACGGGTAAAAGATCAAGGATTAGCCCATAGCTTGCCTCAAAGATGTTCTTGTGGACCGAAGAGAGCCTCTTGCTTAGAGCTAATAAACTTTCCACCCTAGGAGCTTTAATTTTGAAGGCGAGCGTATTCTTGTTCCCGGAATCCATATTTCTTTTTTTGCTAATATTTGTTCGTTCTTTTTAAACTCCTATAAAGCAAAACGATGCGAAAATTACTTTCATGAATGCAAATGTTATGCAAGGGTATGGTTTATGAAGGTTCGGAACTTCCCCCCATCCTCACATGTAGGCTCTAAATGGTGAAATATCCTAAGAAGAGGTCCTTAGAGTCATAGACCTCACATGGAATTAGGGTTGTCTATGGACATACGTCGACATGACTTCAATTAATTCCACGTGAAAATCTCATCTAAGCGGGGTTGGACATCCTACCTCACGGACATACGTCAACGCGGGCTTCCGCACACAACCTCCTTCTAACTTAGTGTTTTTCTCAAGCTCGGGTAGAGAGCCTCACACGTCCGGCATTAACCCGAACAATGTGGAGTAACATCACTCAAGTAACCCCCGCATTTGATATATATAATATGAATATAAAGCAAATAAAGCAAATATAAACATAAAGCATAAATATAGCATGTATGAATAAAATAAATAAACATGGCACGCAAAGAAAATAAAACAATTGTCTTTAAACCAAATAGGTTAGGCTTGACTCACTAGTGGGAACAGGATCCCCAGTGAAGTCGCCAGCTGTGCGCACCTCGTTTTTTTCCTCGGGAAAAAGACGCGCAAATCCTCCGAGGACGTCCTCGAACGCTCGGAGGGCCTTTGTGAAGCCGCCACCAAAGTTTTTGTGTAAAGGGAACGTTGATAAACCCTTAAGTTTTTTTTTGTAAAGGGAAACGATAATAAAACCCTTTGGACGATGAGGATAAGGATTTGGTCATCGCAACCATTGTTGGGTTCGGGAGTCAATTACGCAAGGGGAAGGTATTAGCACCCCTCACGTCCGTTGTACTCAACGGGAACCTTCTATTTGGTTTAAGGCTTGAATTGTTTTTTTTAAATACTTTGCGTGCATGTTCATTTTTATTAAAAATAATAAAGGGGGGAAAGAGACAAAAACAAACGAAAAAAGAAAAAAAGTTTTTTTTATTATTGCGCTTGACAAGATGTCGATCTTGCTCCTACGTATCTCCCGGTAGTCGGAGAATTCAAAGCGTACGTAGTTCTTTGGTAGAAAAACGTACATGTGTTGGTTGATTTTAATTGGACGATGTTTTAACCGAATTCTTGCGATTAAACGTAGCTTGTATGCTCGCACTTGGAGACTTATTAAGCGTTCGTTCGCGAATCACATTAGAATTGTTAAAAGGTACGTCCGTTAGGGTAGAGGGTTGAATTGGTCGCTATGGGACCAAGAGAGGTGCAATGGACTCAAACGAGTCAAACATTGACCGAGTGGACTCAAACGAGTCGGGTGATTGTTCGATTGATCCACTGAGATCAAGAACGGGTACAATGGACTCGGACGAGTCGAACATTGACCGAGTGGACTCTAACGAGTCGAGGGGTTGAGTCTAATGGCCAACGGGGGACCAAAAGGCTTGGATTGACCACGAGGGGCCAAGATTTGGTTTGGTTAGGGTTGTACATATTAAAAAAAGGGGAATGACGATTGTCCGAGCGACGAGACATACGTCACACATTCGTACAATCGGGGCGATGGAGAGACATACGTCACACCATCCCTTTTTCATTCATGTTTTTGGGTTGAATCCTTTAGAAATCCCAAGGTATGTCAAAACATTTGGTTTGAAAACCCAAAATGGGAAGGTTTAGCAATTTTGCTAAAAAAAACGCGCAAGTTCGTCTCATTTTGCGAAAATGCGAACGTAAACGGTGTATGTTCATCTTTGAGTTTTGAACATCATGAACAATATTTATTGTTCAAGTTTAGATTGAAATGATGAACATAGCTTGTTTGTTCATGCTGTTTTGAAAGTTTGGGAACATAACTTGCTTTGCAAGTTATCCACAAAATGGTCATACGAACTTGTGATTTTGTCAAAATTATGCAAAATCCTTGTTGTGGTTTGAAGAACGTGGGTTTAAAAACTCTTAGGTTCTGAGCTCTGGGGCTAGAACCTCAAAAATTGGTTGTTTTGACACAAAAACTCAGGTTCTGAGTTCTGTCATGGTCGCACTGCGAAGCATGCGAAATTTTGGGTTCAGAAGCTGTTTCTGAACCTTTGTTCAGAAACAACTTCTGAACACACTCAGGACCTTATGGATGGGTGAAAAACTTTGAGTTTTTGGGGTGAAAAAGGTTGGACAAACCAGTTTTGATGTTTTGAAAACCTTGGGATTTCTTTGAAATTCAAAAGGGGTTTTTTAGAATCAAATGGTTTTGAGCCAAAATAGCTATGCAAACACAATTATAAATGCAAGATAAGTGCTTGGAAACTTACAGAACTCCTTAGCAAAGCTCCAGCTGCACTTGATTTGATTTGGTTGAAGGCTTTCACAAGAGGTTTGAATATTGGTGAAGGTTTTGGAACTTTGGAAAGCTTTGTGTTGGATGGATTGTTTCTGGTTATTTGTGGAGTTTTGTAGGCTAAAATGAGTAGAGTTTCTGCTCTTGAAATGCTGTGTTTACTTGTCTTTGAATCCTTGGGCATTTCCTTCTATTTATAGGCCAAAATCAAATCTTTGTCATCATTACACAATCCCAAAATTCAGCTGATTTGTGGCTAAGATCAAGCTGAATCCCTTTGCATTAAATGCTAATGGATAGAGGCAACCTTGCCTTGTACCAAGGGGCAAGATTCAGCCTGACTTCAGCCACAAATTCAACCAATTCTAGAAGGTAATGATGAAGAACAAAGCTGATTTGCAATTGGCTAATGCTTGGGGATCAATCCTTGCAATCTCAATGGTTGATCAATGAAAACGTGCACTGTAATGTGCAGAGATTGAGGGATGAAAAGGCTACTTATGGCTGGTGTGAGAGGGTGAAAAGCTGCTGCAAAACAGAGTAGGCAATCATGGTTTTTTCAAGTGAAAAATCCAGCTGGTTTGACTGGTTTTGGGGGGAGCAAGCAGGAGGAAAGTCCTCAAGCAGGTGGCTGGCAACCTTGTGGTGGTTAGCAGGTCACCTGGGAGGGACTAGAGCTGCCCAAGGGCAAGCCCACTTGCTTGTCACATGCTAGGTTGGAAGAAAAAGCTTCCAACCTTGGCATTAATGGCAAGTCCTTCAACTCTGGCTTTGCTTGGCCCAATTAGCCATGAATGCTACTTAAAATAATTATGGAAGTGATATGCAACAGATTCTGGAATTAAATCAAAGAAACCAAAAATCTGCAGAAAAATCGCAGACTTCGCAGTGCGAAGTGACCTTCGCAGTGCGAAGTCAGCATTTTTGAAATGTTGACTTTTCTGTTGACTTTTGTTGACTTTTGACTTTTTTTTCCCTCTTTTGATTCTTTTTGATTTTGTTTTAAAATGCGTAGGACAAAATTAGGGTACTACACTATGGTCTCATTTTTCATTCCAATCAACCCAAAATCGTTGTATAAACAATACCCATAGTTAACATACTTTAAATGCACAATTAAAACACAACAACACCTCAATTTAACATGGATTCTCATGGTTTTTCACTTAATTAATAAAAAACTCACTTTTACTAACAACTTAACAACCAAACATGGCATAATAACAGCAACAACATCCTATTCATACTCAACATCTTCATAAGTACTCACTTCAACTGATATGGCAGCAAATTATTCGTTTTCACATCAACTTATTCATTTTCACCAAGTTAAGTCATTTTACCAAAACACAACCACAACAACTTAATTGACAACAAATCACATAATCAACATAATCTTTTCATCCTTTTAATGAATCATGGCAGCAACACATCAACAACAACAACTTAAATCATTTACATTCAATTAATCATGTTATTCATCAAAATCATCAAAAATCAACAACTTATCATTTTAATATAACAACCCATAAATTTTGACATGAATAAAACATGATTTCACCAAGTTTTATCATACTCAAATTAACACAAGAAATAGAGCACGGATTTCACATAATTAACATCAAACATCATTAAATTAAGCATGAACTAAAACACCTAATGTAACACCCATACTAATTTTTATCTAGAATATTAGCATGTGCATTAAACTGATACTGGATACATCAAAATTTTCAATAATAAAATACAACACAACTGAAAGAATACAAATTGCTCGTTTATACAACCAAATCAAGTACCATAATAAATACTTAAACAAAAGTCCGATAAGCTCCCGAGCTGGTACATGACGAGCAACTGCATTCCATCCAGTATCTTCCTGAAAGATCCTCATCACGAACCTCGTGCTAACCTGCAAAACCTGCACCAGAAGGATTGGGATGAGACATAATGTCTCAGTGAGCTCCACCCAACCTACTGTTGGCAACCTCGGGGAAACCTAGGGTCGCCGTGCCTACCGTCGGCAATCTTGGGGATACCTATGATCGCCGTCAGTCTCTACATATTTCGCGATCAATGGAAAAAACTAGGATTGCTATATGTCATCATCTTATACTGAACATATCATAATCTCAAAACTAGTGATCGGAGATATCCTAAGATCACTCTATGATATCTGATGACTACTTGTCATTCTCTATCATAGACTTATCATATACCTGATCTCATACTTAGTGATCTGGGGACATCCTATGATCACTTTCTGTTATCTGAACAGTACTTATCATAAACTTATGTAATAAATACATATACATCTTGCTCAACATAAAGTTAGTAAGTTAGGGTTGAACATACAATTACTTATCTTGGTTCATTTTATGGAGTGCATCCGGGTGGAGTAACCCAGAAGTACATCTCCCCTCATACCGGTGAAATTCCTATCTGAGGCTAACATCGGACTCCTCTTATCGTCGTGCAGGACTTACATAGAAACAACGCTTGTCCACTACTAACGGGGAACCTCGACTCCACTACTAACGGGGAGCCTGAGAATCACGACTTACCTTATTGCCGTGTAGGACTTACATCCAAAGAACGCCTAACCACTACTAACGGAGTACCTTAGCTCCACTACTAGCGGGGAGCCATAGAGTCACGACTTAACATTAATTAGCATAGTTTTTACATACATATATAACTTATAAACTCACGTGTGGACAACCCTCTCGATGAAGTCCCATCCGGCATAATCCAGAGCCTGTTGGACACGTTTAGCATAGTCTTATAAACTTACGTGTGGATAGCCCTTTCGGAGAAATCTCATCCGGCATAATCCGGAGTCTGCTGAACACGTATACTCTTAGTATAATACTTATCTTAACTCATGTGTATATCTGATACAACATTCTGAACCTATGCATATCTGATGCATTCATCACGTAATTAATCATGTGATACTTAACCTATAATATAAGGTTCTAAGTTTATCGTTCTCATAAGCCACTTAATCATTGTTGGGAAACTGAACCCCTTAAGCTTATCTGAAGCTTTGAATGTGGAAACATTCCTTGTACTTTCGTACACTCAATTGAGTACATTCAACTTGCTATCCTATCACAAGATCTAGACACATCGTTATCATGTGTCTTGCTTAGGGCTTGAAAACCCATCTATAACAACTCTTGTTCTTACTTGAACTTCTGCAGATAAAATACCCATCACTCTGATATGATACATATCTTTGACCTAGATTAATCCTTGAAGGTTCTTGTATATCACTACCCCAAAGCATATCAAAGATCATTGGCAAGGTACAGTTGTTTATAATAAAAATGCATCCTGGGCAGGTTCGCTTTGCGATCCTGAGCGTCGCTCTGCGATCCCTGCGTCTGAACCTTCAGACTATGAAGTCAGCTTCTGAAGGTTCAGAGTCTGAAGCTTTCGCAGAGCGTCCAAAATTTCGCTCTGCGACTCAGCTTCTGATCACTTCGCAAAACAAAGTCTGGGCGATGGCTAGGCGATGGTAGACAGTAGCAAAACTCTGCTACTTCGCAGAGCAAACTCTTGGTCGCTCTGCGACCGTAGCAGAACATAGAATTTTCTGAAAAACATGTTTTAATCTTAAAAGCTTTGATAACCCAACTGTCCAGTGATCTTTGAAAACATGCCAGGGACTCATTTGAACTATAAAAACTTATTGTGAACCAGGATTAAGTAAGGATCAAGCATATGTATCAAAAAGGGGGAAAAACTTTCCTTTTCCTTATAACTTTAGAAATCTGATGTGATTCTCACACAATTATAACCCAAAAAGGGATAAGCTACTCTAAGGAACTCACCTATTACTTGCTGATCACTGACAGCTTCCTTGTGCCAAAACCCTAGCTTGGTCTTACTCTTTCCTTAAGCTTCCACTTACTTGAAACTTTTCCCAAAACTTGCTTTCTGACAGTTCCAGAAATCAGGGAAGAAAACTGGTGGATCACAGCTGCTGATCCTCTTGACCGAAACTAGAGAGAGAGGGAGAGAAAAATATGTTTTCTAGTGAGAGAAGGAAATGGCAATAATGAAGAATTTTCAAGCTTATCTCTTTAAATACCCCTTCCTATCATAAATTACAAATCTGCCACTACTCTCTCTTAATTCCTCTGTTACTGATAAAAGTTACGTTTAAGTGGGATGTTACACTCTACCCCCCCTTAAAGAAATTTCGTCCTCGAAATTTAGAATCCTCCTGAGATCATGAATGAATAGATCCATTCTACCTCTTTCTCTACTATTCAAAACTCCAAAACAATTGCTTATCGGGATTCCATGGCTATTCTAGGGTCTGACATGTAGATTATCCATGCACCTCGATTAAATCTGACTGGTTAAAGATGTTCCCTAGCCATAGTTTCCATCTCTGTAAGTCAAAATATTTGACAATCTCCTCTTAACTGAAAGTCTGGAGGTACATTACACAATTCTTACATAGTAGGATGTATGGTTGTCTGAACCAATACCCGACTCACTTGACTATAACTCTTGCTCACACACTTAGTGCGAATCCAACTTAAGATTATAAAGCATTGGATACTCATACTTAATTCTTAAGTTTCCTCCATTGACCACTTGGTCTTACCTTGACGACATCGGGTCAATTTTATCCTCCTCAATTGATTCCACTGAATCTTTATCTTTGACTTTCGCCTCGTAAGACGGCAACTCACAGTTATAATTATACCTTTCTTCATATAGAATCATCTTTACTGAAACATTCAAAGCTTATAAGATTTAGTCCAAGTGATAAGTGGTATACATCGTCTCCCATATCATCATATGATACAATTCATAGAACATAAATTACATACATGACCGAGTACGTGTACACTACTAACGGGTACACAGTACATCACATCATCCTTGTCCAACTAACGGGACATCCTCCTTAATCAAAATATCCTTGAGACAATACCACGTCAACTGGAGACCCTCTTTTATTCTTAACTCAGGTTTATTCCTTGAACATACTTATCACATAACATAGATCATGGTTACACTTGTCGATATTGTGAACTCATTTCTCATTTCTGAACATCGAGTTCAAGATCCTTGTTTTCAAAAGAAAGCTCTACTCTAATTGCTACCAAAAATGGCACACTTAAACTTTAATCCCTTAATCATAACCTGAACTCACGTAGCCCTTTACTGTAGACTACGAGTGACTTTTAATCTGCTTAGAAAGTTCTTCTTCCTTTACTGGTGAACATTAAGTTCAAGAATTTCCGAACTCTTCAGCTAAGATATGTTTGATATCAATAAACCTGTTCTGGTCAAAACCTTCCTACTTAAACATTCCTGACTGCGTACCACGGTTACCAATACATGTCACATAACTGAAAATATGTTACACTACTATATGAGTAGTATAAACTCTCCCTGATAAGTATACACAATGAAATTCTGGCAGGTACTGGTTCTGAACTAAAAAACAGAGTCTGAAAAACTATAGTTCAGAAGCAGAAAATAAAACAGACAGAAGATAAAGAACACAGTTATTTGTTAACCCAGTTCGGTGCAAACTTCACCTACATCTGGAGGATACCAATCCAGGAAGGAAATCCACTAAGTAGTATTAATTCTAAGACTCAAGTCACAACCCCTGTTTTTCCAGCCTTATCACTTAATCACTACCCGTATAGACTTCTACCAAGGAACTCCTAAGTATAAGAACCCACTTACTTCCCAATCAAGTACTCACAGCCCAGTGATTATCAGACACTTAAAAACAAAACAATTACGAAGACAACCTTCAAAACATCAAAGACATCACTTGTGCTTAAAAGCTTTAAGTGAATTACAACTCAAAAACACTAAACCAACTCTAACAGATGAGTGGTGTACAAAGACAAAGCAACAACTCACGGACTCAAAAACACTAAGACTTTTTTAAGTATAACTTCTGGTTTTTCCTCGTATGGTCTTCAATAGCAACGTGCTCCTTAAATAGCTTCAACATCAACCATAATTATGAACCAAATCTTCAAAGATATAATCCCAGAATTATTTTAGAAGCAAATAGAAGCTCTTATTTATTCAGAAATATATTTTCCAAAGATTCCTTTGAAAATATATTGATAAATAAAAGAAACTAATCTTCAACAAGATCTTCACGTAAAATTACTCAATCTTCTAGAACCATTAGCCTAGATAACACTTCAAATAAATCTTCAAAAGATACGCAGAAAGAATTAACAAATAGAACGCAGATATTCAGCTTCTGAAGGTCAACAGAAGTTAACGACTGAAGGCAGCTTCTGAAGGTCAACAGAAGTCAACGTCTGAACAGTGCGTCTGACGACCAGTTCTGCGTCTGATGAACAGTTCAGCGTCTGAAGACCTTCGCAGAGCGCAGTGGCTTCGCAGAGCCAAGATATCAGCTTCTGAAGTACTGTAGCTTCTGAAGACGCATTGCTTGCACATTTTGATTTTACCAAACATATAGCCAACATTCAGATATCCAACACACAATACTAAACATAACCTGATACATGCAACATGTTATCATAACGTGGGTACAATGTGGATTAAACTCATATGCCATTGCATTGTCGTTTCTGATCAATGCTTCATGAAATTCCTGGCAACCTGACTGAAATATGCTGTGCACAATGTTGGCACAACTGTCCGAGCGCGTGTCTACTCAGAACTACAATTAAAATAGCGCAACGTAACAAAGCACAAATTAAAAGGAACACAGCGGAAATAAAAAGTACACAGTGAGTTTGTTAACCCAGTTCGGAGCAACTCTCCTACTCTGGGGGATACCAATCCAGGAATGATTCCACTATTATAGTTCTAGTGAAAAGACCAACACAGACACACTACTTGACTTTGCACCTAGACCCTACCAGTGGCAACTCTATCTAGGAACTCCTAGATATGAGACCCCGTCTCAATTCCTACGAACAACACACACAGTATTGTTATCAAACACACAAAACATAAAACACAACCAAGAGAAACACACGCTAATAACACATACTCACTCCGTACTTAAAAGCTTAGGAGTAGCTTACAATTACAACTCAAAACAAACTCAGTCCTTAGCTTGAATCAGGGTGATACAAGCAAGGCTCACAATTAACAAACAAAACCCTAAAAACCTTAAAACACACGCTTTGCTAACACACACGGTTTTTAGTTACCCAACTAGGGTTTGTCTTCACAAATATATAGCACTGAGATACCACGGGTTTGGGCTTCAACACAGAGCATGGACATTGTCCGGTCCAGCTGAAAAGATCTTCTAGAAATAATAAAAAGCTTCCAAATATAGAATGATATCTTATGGAACAAATAGCAAGGCAAATAAAACTTCAAGCAAATCTTCAATCAGATACACGCGCCTTGATCAGCAAGCTAGAGGAAAATAAATCTTCAGGCAAATCTTTGGAAGATTGCGTACACAAATATAAAGCGCTAGCTTGCGCGAAAACACAACTCACGAAATGCTGTTCCATATGCTACCACATCTGTCCCAGCATCTGGCTAGTAGATGTTTTTGCAAAATGTAGCCAATCTACAAAAACCCAACAATCTCCCCCTTTGGCACAATTTTGGCTAAAACACTCTAGAGCCAGTTCTTTGGGAGATACACAGAAAAATTTCCTTCACGTCAACATAGGCACACAACAAGGAAAGAAAATATCGTAGCATAAAATGAGATTACTTCCACGAGAAATAGTCAAAGATGGCTTGCAAGTAGAATCAGAGGCATGCACCAGATAACACAAACATCTAGCCTCATAGGAACAACCAGAGAGAAATAAACTCTCATATAGTGGAATCACATAGAGAAGGGAAAAAATAAATTTCCACACACCAAGAAACAAAAAACTTAAGAGCTCCCCCTCAAAACATGCATGTACCAGTACTCCCCCTCAACATATACAACACTCCCCCTCAACACATGTAACCATACATAATATAAGCTTCAAAACATGCACACAAGCAACAGATAGGACATAAATTCTACTCCCCCTTTTTAGCCAAAAATTCTGACAAATAACAGATAGGGCATACTCATAGAAAGTGCAAAGAACCATAAAGAGTGCACAGAAACCACAGAGAGTGCATATTACAGACCAGTAGCACACATGGTGCATAAGAAATTCAGGGCATAGCCCAGTCACCAGCAAAAGCAAAAAGAGTACATCAAAAAGGATCAGAACAAAATAAGAAAATCAGAAATCCTCAGAATCATCAGAGGCATCCTCAGTAGCATCAGCAGAAGCAACAGGCACATTTCCTCCTTCTTCCTCATCCTGCTCACCCTCAGCATCTGCTTCAGCCCTCAAAGCTGCAATGATTTTGTCAATCTTCACCTTCCTAGCTCCAAGAGCCACACTTGTCTCAGTAAGATCAGCAATCATTTGCTTTCTGGAGAGCACACCAGATGTCCGGACAGAAGTACCAGCTACATCAGCATCATGTGTCTCAGACAGCAGACTGCAATCCAAAGCCATAGGGCTAGGCCTCTTGCAGGGCTCATCACTACTAATCAAAATATCAGGGTGTTGCTGAAGAATAATTCCACACAGGAGGGTAGGAAAAGCAATGGGGAACTTAATAGCAAACGACTTGGCATGTTCCAAAACTTGATAATAGATGTAGGCTCCATAATCAAAGGTTGACTTGGTCCCCACAGCATAAATGAACTTGGCCAACCCAGATGCAACAGAATTTGAGTGAGTGGTTGGAGTCCAATTTTGAGCACAGATCCTATTCAAAGCAGCATACAAAGGAGACAGTTGAGCAGAAGACAAATGCTTTGGCCAATGTCTAATCTTGTTATCAGTGATTGTCTTGCAGATTGTGTCCTCAGTGACCTCAAGCTCAGGGGTCTCCTCAGCAGACCTCTCAAGGTATGCATTGATCACCATAGGAGAAAAATTCACACACTTACCACGAACAAAAACCTTCCTATACTCAGGGTTTCTTGTGTCATCACACTCATCAGAAACATTCACCAAAAACTCCCTGACCAGCTTATCATAGCATGGACCCAAATTTCTCACAGTCTTCATCAGACCAGCAAACTCCAACAAATCAACCAGCTTTTGACACTTGAAAACATCTTCTTTAAGATTTCTTTCAAGACCCAGTCTTCTGTGGTATATGAACTTCCACCTAGAGGAACCATTTTCCAAATGAAAGGAAACATTATCAAGAGGGGCAGGAGGGATAGTTAGAGGTATCTTCATACCCTTCAGTGTTTTCCTGGAAGCCCCACCAGATGTAGCAGCTTCATGCTCAGCAACCTCAAACTCAGAGTCACTGGAGGGAGGGTCTTTTCTTTTTAGGCTCTTCTTCTTGTGACCACTTTGAGCCACCTTCTTGCTTCCAGCCTTGGGGGGACCATACACAGGCCTCTTCCCAGCATTTACAGCTTTCTTCTTCCTATCCTTCTGTCCTTCACTAACAACAGCAGCAGTTTTTTCAGATTTGCTCCTAGTCCTGCGAGCAACACCAATGGCACCAGTTTCTTCCTGAGGTCTTTCTTCAGGTACAACTTCCTCAACAGCAATTGTATCAGCATGGTCTAAAATCACAGCTTCAGCATTATCTTCAACATCCTGAGTCTCAGTCCCTTCATCTTCAGACTCTGAGGACTCACTCTCAGGGATACTCACAGAAATAGAGATATTAGGAACCACCACATCAGGCTCCTCATGAGCTTGTGACAAAGATGCTTGAGCATCTGTCACAGCATCCGTTGTCGTGGCAGGAGAATCAGCAGGTGTCTCAGAAACGGTCGTATCAACAACATTCTTTTTACCAGAACCAGTAGTAACATCTTGCACAATAGGGGAATTCGAAGAATCACCAACTAATTTTTCATCTACCTTAGGATTATCAGGACCTAGGGTTTCAGCCAAAGCTACAGTACTTTCAACCGCAACATTCTCAGATTCGGTGACAGAAGGTTCAGCATGTGGTTCAACAACAGTAGATATAAACGGATTGTCCTTAAGATACAAGTCATCCATGCTAAGCCCTACTCGTTCAGCAGCGGGAGTGATAGAAGATTTACCTTTCGATTTTGACCTGGTGTTTACAGCGGTGGTGGAGGTAGCTTTGCTAGATTTGGCAGATGTCTTCCTTCGTGATGCAGATGCCCTAGTTCGACGCTTCTTTGTAGGCGCGTTGAGGATAGTGGTGAGGGGTTGCGCATCAGTGATGACGGCTTCAGCAGCTTGAACTTGTGTAGTTTGGTGAGAAGTAGAATCAGCCATGGCGATGATTTCGAATGTGAAGGTATGAGAAGTGGACGATTTTTGAATGATGATGTGCGCGGTAAGAGAGGAGATGAGAGGTTGAGAGAAGTTAAGACAAAGATAATGATGATCGCGTGCAAGAGTTTTGAAAAAGGCAAGTTTGCAATAACCTCCTTGAGTGACGTGCAATAAGCGGTTGAGGAGGGAAAAAATAATAGCTGCACGCCCCTTGTACATTAATTGCTACAATTCTTCAACTAAGCATATCCCTAACTTCCGTCTTAATTTTTCAAATTGATTAGCATCAAGGGCTTTGGTAAAAATATCTGCTAATTGCTCTTCAGTTGGAACATGTTCAAGAGTAACAATTTTGTCTTCAACAAGATCCCTTATAAAATGATGTCTAATGTCAATGTGTTTGGTCCTGCTATGTTGAATAGGATTTTTGGAGATATTAATTGCACTCAGATTGTCACAGTATAATGTCATAGCATCTGTCTTGACATTGTATTCACTCAGCATCTGTCTCATCCACAACAATTGAGAACAACTACTACCAGCTGCTATGTACTCAGCTTCAGCTGTAGACAAAGAAATGCAATTTTGCTTCTTACTGAACCAGGATATAAGGTTGTTGCCTAGAAAGAAACATCCACCAGAGGTACTCTTTCTATCATCTGCACTTCCAGCCCAGTCAGCATCACAATATCCAAACAACACAGTGCTTTCCCCATGAGAATACAACATACCATAATCACTAGTACCATTCACATACTTCAGAATTCTCTTTACCTGAGTCAGATGACTTATTTTTGGTTCAGCTTGGTACCTGGCACACACTCCAACTGCAAATGTGATATCTGGCCTACTTGCTGTAAGATATAGAAGACTTCCTATCATACTCCTATACATGCTTTGGTCAACATCCACACCTTTCTCATCCTTTGATAATTTTACATGTGTGGGAGCAGGAGTTCTTTTATGAGCAGCATTTTCCATCCCAAATTTCTTGACTATATTTTTAGCATACTTACTTTGAGAGATAAATATAGTATCTTCCATTTGTTTCACTTGAAGACCAAGAAAGAACTTTAGCTCACCTACAAGACTCATCTCAAATTCAGATTGCATTTGCTGAACAAAATGCTCTATCATCTGGTCAGACATTCCTCCAAAGACTATGTCATCTACATATATTTGAGCAATCATCAGCTGTCCATTTTCATCTTTCACAAATAGGGTCTTGTCATTTCCTCCCTTCCTATAACCATGGTTGATTAGAAACTCAGCAAGTCTCTCATACCAAGCTCTAGGAGCTTGCTTCAGGCCATATAGAGCTTTCTTCAATTTGTACACATGGTTTGGAAAACTAGGATCAATGAAGCCTTTAGGCTGTTCCACATAAACCTCTTCATTTAAGTACCCATTGAGAAAGGCACTCTTGACATCCATCTGATACAACTTGAATTTTAGTATGCATGCAATCCCAAGTAACAATCTAATAGATTCCAACCTAGCTACAGGAGCAAAAGTCTCATCAAAGTCTACACCTTCAATTTGAGAATATCCTTGTGCAACCAGTCTGGCTTTGTTTCTAGTGATAGTACCATTTTCATCAGACTTGTTTTTATAAACCCACTTGGTACCTATAACATTCACATTATCTGGTCTAGGAACTAGGTCCCACACGTTACTTCTCTTGAACTGAGTTAATTCTTCTTGCATAGCATTTATCCAGAACTCATCAGTTAGAGCTTCCTTAACATTCTTTGGTTCAAGTTTAGATATAAAGCAAGAATTTGATACCTCATCATAGTTCCTTCTAGTTGTGATCCCTTGGTTAGGATCGCCAATGACTTGATCTATGGGATGATTTTTCTGAACTCTGATAGATGGTCCTTTGTTGGGAGCAGTCTTCTCTGGGCCAGTTACTTCAGAATCTTGCTTATCACTTGCTTCATCTACTTTCTTTGCTTCCTGTAGGTCAGATGTTGCGTCAAATGTAGCATCATCTGGCATAGCATTATTTCCTTCATCATCAACAACAACATTTATGGATTCCATCACTGTCTTGGTTCTGGAGTTGTATACTCTATAGGCTCTGCTGTTTGTAGAATAGCCTAGAAAGATTCCCTCTTCACTTTTAGCATCCATCTTTCTTCTTGGTTCCCTGTCAGCTAGAATATAACACTTACTACCAAACACATGAAAGTGTTTCACTGTTGGCTTCCTGTCCTTCCATAGCTCGTACAAGGTTGTAGATGTACCTTTTCTCAAAGTTACTCTATTATGAATATAGCAGGCTGTGTTCATGGCTTCAGCCCAAAATAAAAATGGCAGCTTCTTTGCATGTAGCATAACCCTAGCAGATTCTTGCAAAGTTCTGTTCTTTCTCTCAACTATCCCATTTTGTTGAGGAGTAATGGGTGCAGAGAACTCATGAAATATTCCTTCAGAAATACAGAAATCAGAGAACTTACCATTCTCAAACTCCTTCCCATGGTCACTTCTGATTCTAACAATTCCACAATCCTTTTCTCTCTGAAGTTGTAAGCAAAGATCCTTGAATTTTTCAAAAGTGTCTGATTTCTCCCTAATGAAATTTATCCAAGTATATCTAGAAAAATCATCAACAACAACAAAGGCATACTTCTTACCACCTAAGCTTTCGACTTGCATAGGTCCCATTAAGTCCATGTGCAATAGCTCAAGAACTCTGGATGTGGACAGATGTTGCAGCTTCTGGTGAGGCATCTTGGTCTGTTTTCCTATCTGGCATTCTCCACATATACTTCCTTCCTGAATTTGGAGTTTTGGTAGACCTCTAATGGCTCCTTCAGCAATAGCTTTCTTCATGCTTCTGAGATTCAGATGTCCAAGCTTTTGGTGCCATAGCTTAACTTCATCTTCTTTGGTTATTAGACAAGTAGATAACTTTGCTTTATCTTGAGAAACCCACAAGTAGCAATTGTCCTTTGATCTAACACCTTTCATCAGGATGTCCCCTTCACTGTTAGCAACTAAGCATTCACTCTTAGTAAAGTTGACCTTCATTCCTTGATCGCACAGTTGACTAATACTAATTAAGTTGGCAGTTAATCCTTTCACAAGAAGCACCTTATCAAGTTTGGGTAGGCCTTCTTCCACAAGATTTCCAACACCCTTTATTTCTCCTTTGGCTCCATCCCCAAAAGTCACAAAACTTGTAGCATAAGGCTTAACATCAGTTAAGTAATTTTTATCACCAGTCATATGTCTGGAACATCCACTGTCAAAGTACCAATCATTTCTGGATGACACTCTCAGAGATGTATGAGCAATTTGAGCAAACTCATCAGCTTCAGGTTCTATTTTTCTAGGATCCACAGTGTTGCTTGTGGAATTATCATTTTTTTGCTTCCACTGCTTCTTGGTGATCTTTACTATGGGATCAGGTCTTGGTGAATAGGTCCTGTCTGGGTAACCATATAACTTGAAACAGAAAGGTCTGATATGACCTTTTCTTCCACAGTAGTGACATACCCAACCATAATTCCTTCCTTTTGATCTGGGCCTATATCCTGATGCCTGTTGTCTCACCTGATGATGGGGCATCTGTCTTGACATAGTATGATCATGAGTATTAACAGGTGGCACAAACTGTCTCACTGGTAGTTGTTTCTGCTGAGGCAAAGAACTGTAGTCAAACCCAATTCCTTTAGAATCTCCAGGTTTCTGTCCTATTTCTAGAATTTCGTCTAAAGCATCAGTACCTTTGTTCATCATCCGCAGTTGCTTGTTTATATTGTCAATCTTGGAAGAAAGTAAGATAACCTCATCATTGAGATCTGAGTTTATTTTCTGAAGTTTGTCTTTCTCAGCTTGCAAGAGAACAATGGTCCTCTTTTGTTTTTCTACAGTTCTACAAACTTCCTCACTTTTGAGATATAGCTTCTTGTAGGAATCAGCCAATTCATCATATGTTACCTCTTCATCGCTAGAATCATTGTCAGATGTGCACACTCCAGTCAAGGCATTCACATGTTTTGCAGTTTCAGATTCTTCTTCTGATTCATCCTCATCCGTCCAAGACACAGTCATCACCTTCTTTTGTTTCTTCAGATACGTTGCACACTCAGTTCTGATGTGACCAAAACCTTCGCATTCATGGCATTGTACCCCTTTGCTTTGATTGATTTTGTCATCAGTTCTAGGTTTCCTCTGATTGTTGACATTTTTAAAGATGCTGCGACTGTTGTCCGGAGCATTTGTCCTAGGGCGTCTGTCCATCCTCTTCACAACTTTATTAAATTGTTTGCCCAACAACACAATATCTTCAGAGATGCTCTCATCAGTATCTAAATTACTCTCCACATCATCTTCATCAGTGTTGGAGATGAAAGCAATGTTCTTGTCTTTCTTTTCAGATCTTTCATTAACCTTTAATTCAAAAGTTTGAAGAGATCCAATCAACTCATCAACTTTCATATTTCCAATATCTTGGGCCTCCTCAATAGCACATACTTTCATATCAAATTTCTTAGGCAGGGACCTGAGAATTTTGCTTACCAGTTTTTCATCGGATATCTTTTCCCCCAAGGATTCAAATGTATTAGCATATTCTAGCACATTCATGTGAAAGTCATGAACACTCTCTCCTTCCTTCATTCTCAAATTCTCAAACTGTGTTGTTAGCAGTTGTAGCCTTGACTTCTTGACCTTTTGAGTACCTTCATGAGCTGTTCTTAGGATATCCCAAGCTTCCTTAGCAATAGTACATTGTTTAATCAACCTGAACATGTTCTTGTCTACACCATTAAACAAGGCATTCAGGGCTTTAGAGTTTCCAATAGCTGCAGTGTCTTCTGCTGTAGACCACTCCTCTTCTGGTTTCAACTCATCAGTATCAACATTATTCGCATCTTTTATTTTAGGAGGGACCCATGCCTTGATCACAGCCTTCCAAGCTCTGCTGTCTAGAGATTTCAAGAATGCTGTCATGCGTGATTTCCAAATGTCATAGTTCGACCCATCCAACAAGGGTGGTCTGTTCACCAGTCCTCCTTCTTTATCCATTGAGCCAGAAACTTCTTTCCCTGGAGCTCACCCACACAGAACAGGGTGCCTGCTCTGATGCCAATTGAAATTCCTGGCAACCTGACTGAAATATGCTGTGCACAATGTTGGCACAACTGTCCGAGCGCGTGTCTACTCAGAACTACAATTAAAATAGCGCAACGTAACAAAGCACAAATTAAAAGGAACACAGCGGAAATAAAAAGTACACAGTGAGTTTGTTAACCCAGTTCGAAGCAACTCTCCTACTCTGGGGGATACCAATCCAGGAATGATTCCACTATTATAGTTCTAGTGAAAAGACCAACACAGACACACTACTTGACTTTGCACCTAGACCCTACCAGTGGCAACTCTATCTAGGAACTCCTAGATATGAGACCCCGTCTCAATTCCTACGAACAACACACACAGTATTGTTATCAAACACACAAAACATAAAACACAACCAAGAGAAACACACGCTAATAACACATACTCACTCCGTACTTAAAAGCTTAGGAGTAGCTTACAATTACAACTCAAAACAAACTCAGTCCTTAGCTTGAATCAGGGTGATACAAGCAAGGCTCACAATTAACAAACAAAACCCTAAAAACCTTAAAACACACGCTTTGCTAACACACACGGTTTTTAGTTACCCAACTAGGGTTTGTCTTCACAAATATATAGCACTGAGATACCACGGGTTTGGGCTTCAACACAGAGCATGGACATTGTCCGGTCCAGCTGAAAAGATCTTCTAGAAATAATAAAAAGCTTCCAAATATAGAATGATATCTTGTGGAACAAATAGCAAGGCAAATAAAACTTCAAGCAAATCTTCAATCAGATACACGCGCCTTGATCAGCAAGCTAGAGGAAAATAAATCTTCAGGCAAATCTTTGGAAGATTGCGTACACAAATATAAAGCGCTAGCTTGCGCGAAAACACAACTCACGAAATGCTGTTCCATATGCTACCACATCTGTCCCAGCATCTGGCTAGTAGATGTTTTTGCAAAATGTAGCCAATCTACAAAAACCCAACACTTCAAATTCAAAAATATCATCTTGCAAATGCAACCTTTACTAATGTTGCCTTATGCTTAATCCTTTTGACTAAACTTACTCTTCAAGTCCACTTGAAGTTACTGAGCTAAAATAGCTAAATTACCGTATTAGCGGTGACTTCCCTTACTCTAGACTTATGGTGCTCGAAACACATCCTTCTTATTCCTTATCACATAATCTTAAACTGCTTCGATTTCCATTCCTCATGAGTTTCAAAGTTCATAGTATTCCTCAGCTTAACTTTTAAAATTTCCTATTAGAACTTATGATAAGTTCGAGTCGTAACTGCTCACTGATATTATGTGGTTCAATAATTGGGTACTTATTGCCTTTCCTGCGGTACATCTGATAAGGACTTCACAATCGTCCTTGTTCCCTAAGCTTCAGCTTAGAATTGTTCGTTAACCCATCCTTGGATTACTTCTCCGCTGCGCAACTCTGATTTTAAACAATACACCTTGGAATAGGGGTAATACACCACTATTAAATTTCCTGGCTAACCTCGTTCCTTAATGACTCGCAGCTATCATAGCGGAACCATCTTACGTTTGTTGATTCTCTTGTGGCTTAAACCACCTATTTAACTTACTGATTGATTGTCACCTGACTTTGTGTTTCCTTTCGGACATAAACCTTATACTTACTTTCACGAAAATACGCCAAAACATGTAAGCAGTTTTCCGCAACTGTTACGTGCCCAACACTGCTCCTGTCAAAACAGCTTATACAATGGTTCTAACTTTACTCTCCATATTCTGAATTATGTAACCATCTCATGGTCAGCTCAACATGTATAATCATTAAACATTGCAGAATCCCTACTGAAAGCATACCTGAAGCAACTTAAGTTCATACATTATTCACTTATGGCAACTTCTAAAAATACAAATTATGGCTTCTGGAGATTCACATCTTTCATATACCGAACCCATTGATGGATCGAGTCTCGTTCTATAATTATCCGTAAGGATTTCATATCCATAACCTTAACTTTAACTTGTACGTTAGTGACGATCTTCCTGATGCTAGAGCCTCACAATAGTTCTTGGCTAATTCCTGATTATTCCTCGAAACCGGTCTATTATAATCCGACAACATACAATTCAGTCTTTACTTCATGCCCTTACCAGGGGTTTCCTTCACTTATCGCTAAGCTTACAATTCAGTCTTGATGACTCATAATAAAGGAAGGTAATTGGTTTCATCTGGTTTGAGTGTGCGAGTCCTCCGATCCTTACACACTCTATCCTTACTTGTAGTCTAGAGGTTCCAGTAACCGACTGATAATTCTCATTCCGAGCTTCTGGGTCTGAAGGGTGAATCTGTAGCCTGTTTCTGAGTCTGAAGCTTCACAAAGCAAAGTCCTGGTCGCTCTGCGATCGTAGCAGAACTCAGAATCCTGAAACTTGCATTTTAACCTCAAAATCTTGATTCCTAGGTTGCAAATCATTCCTCAGAGTATTCCATAAGGAGTCATACTCATAGTATTTTCCGAGACATATTCAGTCTCTAAAGTCTCACCATAATTCCTTACTTCTTATGTCTCCTCAGACGAGACATTTCTCAATGACGCGTCCATCTGTTTTAAGGTACTTCACCTTATTCTTAAATATCCTTAATATTCCTGAAACTCGGCCATTAACAGGCTCCGTTACTTTACGGTTTGATAACCACCACTTGGCATTGAATACTTCTTCGCCAATTCCTGTCTTAAAATATGACATCTTAAACAACGCTCTTCATGCTCTTCATTCCTCCACGGTCACATTCAGCTCTCATATATTTATCCTAACTGTCATATACTAGATTGAGTTGACCAGGCTCAACTAGATGTGACCCTTAGAACAATATCCGGAACCCAATGGTCCCACTGCTTTTATTGAATCTTTAATGACCCAAGGCACGATCTGAATCGACCTGCTCTGATACCAATTGTAGCACCCATACTAATTTTTATCTAGAATATTAGCATGTGCATTAAACTGATACTGGATACATCAAAATTTTCAATAATAAAATACAACATAACTGAAAAAATACAAATTGCTCGTTTATACAACCAAATCAAGTACCATAATAAATACTTAAACAAAGTCCGATAAGCTCCCGAGCTGGTACATGACGAGCAACTGCACTCCATCCAGTATCTTCCTGAAAGATCCTCATCACGAACCTCGTGCTAACCTGCAAAACCTGCACCAGAAGGATTGGGATGAGACATAATGTCTCAGTGAGCTCCACCCAACCTACTGTTGGCAACCTCGGGGAAACCTAGGGTCGTCGTGCCTACCGTCGGCAATCTTGGTGATACCTATGATCTCCGTCAGTCTCTACATATTTCGCGATCAAGGGAAAAAACTAGGATCGCTATATGTCATCATCTTATAGTGAACATATCATAATCTCAAAACTAGTGATCGGGGATATCCTAAGATCACTCTCTGATATCTGATGACTACTTGTCATTCTCTATCATAGACTTATCATATACCTGATCTCATACTTAGTGATCTGGGGACATCCTATGATCACTTTCTGTTATCTGAACAGTACTTATCATAAACTTATGTAATAAATACATATACATCATGCTCAACATAAAGTTAGTAAGTTAGGGTTGAACATACAATTACTTATCTTGGTTCATTTTATGGAGTGCATCCGGGTGGACTAACCCCGAAGTACATCTCCCCTCATACCGGTGAAATTCCTATCTGAGGCTAACACCGGACTCCTCTTATCGTCGTGCAGGACTTACATAGAAACAACGCATGTCCACTACTAACGGGGAACCTTGACTCCACTACTAACGGGGAGCCTAAGAATTACGACTTACCTTATTGCCGCGTAGGGCTTACATCCAAAGAACGCCTAACCACTACTAACGGGGTACCTTAGCTCCACTACTAGCGGGGAGCCATAGAGTCACAACTTAACATTAATTAGCATAGCCTTTACATACATATATAACTTATAAACTCACGTGTGGACAACCCTCTCGGTGAAGTCCCATCCGGCATAATCCGGAGCCTGCTGGACACATTTAACATAGTCTTATAAACTTACGTGTGGATAGCCCTTTCGAAGAAATCCCATCCGGCATAATCCGGAGTCTGCTGAACACGTATACTCTTAGTATAATACTTATCTTAACTCATGTGTATATCTGATACAACATTCTGAACCTATGCATATCTGATGCATTCATCACGTAATTAATCATGTGATACTTAACCTATAATATAAGGTTTTAAGCTTATAGTTCTCATAAGCCACTTAATCATTGTTGGGAAACTGAACCCCTTAAGCTTATCTGAAGCTTTTAATGTGGAAACATTCCTTGTACTTTCGTACACTCAATTGAGTACATTCAACTTGATATCCTATCACAGGATCTAGACACATCGTTATCATGTGTCATGCTTAGGGCTTGAAAACCCATCTATAACAACTCTTGTTCTTACTTGAACTTCTGCGGACAAAATACCCATCACTCTGATATGATACATATCTTTAACCTAGATTAATCCTTGAAGGTTCTTGTATATCACTACCCCAAAACATATCAAAGATCATTGGCAAGGTACAATTGTTTATAATAAAAATGCCATCCTGGGCAGGTTTGCTTTGCGACCCTGAGCGTCGCTCTGCGATCCCTGCGTCTGAACCTTCAGACTCTGAAGTCAGCTTCTGAAGGTTCAGAGTCTGAAGCTTTCACAGAGCGTCCAAAATTTCGCACTGCGACTCAGCTTCTGATCACTTCGCAAAGCAAAGTCTGGGCGATGGCTAGGCGATGGTAGACAGTAGCAAAACTCTGCTACTTCGCATAACAAACTCTTGGTCGCTCTGCGACCGTAGCAGAACATCGAATTTTCTGAAAAACATGTTTTAATCTTAAAATCTTTGATACCCAATTGTCCAGTGATCTTTGAAAACATGCCAGAGACTCATTTGAACTATACAAACTTACTGTGAACCAGGATTAAGCAAGGATCAAGCATACGTATCAAAAAGGGGGAAAAACTTTCCTTTTCCTTATAACTTTAGAAATCTGATGTGATTCTCACACAATTATAACCCAAAAAAGGATAAGCTACTCTAAGGAACTCACCTATTACTTGCTGATCACTGATAGCTTCCTTGTGCCAAAACCCTAGCTTGGTCTTACTCTTTCCTTAAGCTTCCACTTACTTGAAACTTTTCCCAAAACTTGCTTTCTGACAGTTCCAGAAATCAAGGAAGAAAACTGGTGGATCACAGCTGCTGATCCTCTTGACCGAAACTAGAGAGAGAGGGAGAGAAAAATATGTTTTCTAGTGAGAGAAGGAAATGGCAATAATGAAGAATTTTCAAGCTTATCTCTTTAAATACCCCTTCCTCTCATAAATTACAAATATGCCACTACTCTCTCTTAATTACTCTGTTACTGATAAAAGTTACGTTTAAGTGGGATGTTACACCCAAACTACCCATTTGCTTATTAAAACACATTTGATGAAAATAATCTTCCCTCCTACCTCAATTCTTCGCAAATTAAGCTCTCCTAAGTGATTCCTCTCTTCCCCTTGTGTTATTGAGCTTTCCCTCCAACTTTATCTCCAAGCCTCTTCTTTCTTTATTCTCTCTCTCTCTTGCCTCTCTCAAAATTTATGAAATGTGTTGTGACCTAATTCACCAACACTCACTACTACTTTTATATGATATGGGTTAGGGTCATTTACACTAATGAGCTTAGTCACATTTAACTCTCGCAATTATTTTCTCTACACTTTTACTTCAATTAAACCCCTCATATTACTTATACACCACTATTCTCTAAAATTCAAATTTCTAGTCCTAACATAACTACAAAAATGCCACTTAAGCCAAAATGACTAAAATACCCTCAATCACTTAAAATTCCATTAACCCACCAATCACACATCGAATAAACCATTAACAATTATAATAAATAAATAACAACGGTAGATAAATCTAATTCTTAAAATCGGGATGTTACAGAAAACCCTAATCCTGATAGTTTCATCCCATAAAACGAAAAATAAACATAAGAGAAAGAGGATACACACCATTTTGATGTATATTTCTTCAAATTTTGATTCCTTTTAGAATCATAAGGTTGATCAACGACGAACTCGGTAAGTGGGGAAAATTGAAATGAAAGCGTTTCACAGAATCTATCGGGTTCTTAGACCCACACATATTGATACTATGGGCTCTAATTATGGGCCTGAAAAACTTTACTCTGGAAGCTGTTATTCACCTCCCATGTTTTTTTATTTTCTTTTATCTCGAGTATCATTTAACTTCAGAACTCATTTAATATGAGTTTCAAAATTTGATCTAGCAAGAGTGGTTAACCACAATATTCGGTATGTATTGATGCATGGCCATATCTGAGGCAGGACGAGTAGGGCGACTATTCTATGTTTCAAAAAATAAGTATGAAATTTGAGACCCGACAAAAAAATTAGGGATTCATTAACCCCTGAAAAAATTACTTAAATTTGAAGGGGAGGTGTGATCGTTAGTAATATGTTTAGTTCTTTGTTGACCCATTTATATTTCATTTTGATGTTAAAAAGAGAGTTCAAATCCCTAGTCTTTCACCATCCCAAACCCTTCTGTCAAGATCAAAAGATGTTTTTCAAAATTTAAATTTTTGAAAAATTATTTGAGATCGACAATTTCACAAGAAAGGTTGAATGATCTAGTTATTTTATGTATTGAAAAAGATATGACAGAACATATTGAATTTGATACAATTATTAGTGACTTTGCATCTAGAAACATCTTTAGCAAATGTTTTGTATGAACATTTGAATATTAAATAAAAAAACTCAATTTTTTTGTATGTATTTTGATGTTTTTGTTAGATAATTTCTTAACGTAGTAAAAACTATCGTCTTCGAGCAAATTATTTTCATACTTTGAAAATTTATATTTTGTTATATACTTATTATTTAGTGTGCGCACCTCGTTTTTTTCCTCGGGAAAAAGACGCGCAAATCCTCCGAGGTCGTCCTCGAACGCTCGGAGGGCCTTTGTGAAGCCGCCACCAAAGTTTTTGTGTAAAGGGAACGTTGATAAACCCTTAAGTTTTTTTTTGTTGTAAAGGGAAACGATAATAAAACCCTTTTGACGATGAGGATAAGGATTAGGTCATCGCAACCATTATCGGGTTCGGGAGTCGGTTACGCAAGGGGAAGGTATTAGCACCCCTCACGTCCGTTGTACTCAACGGGAACCTTCTATTTGGTTAAAGCTTGAATTGTTTTTTAATAATTTGCGTGCATGTTTATTTATGTTAAAAATATAATAAAGGGGGAAAGAGATAAAAACAAACGAAAGAAAAAAGGTTTTTATTATTGTGCTTGACAAGATGTCGATCTTGCTCCTACGTATCTCCCGGTAGTCGGAGAATTCAAAGCATACGTAGTTCTTTGATAGAAAAACGTATATGTGTTGGTTGTTTTTAATTGGACGATGTTTTAACCAAATTCTTGCGATTAAACGTAGCTTGTATGCTCGCACTTGGAGACTTATTAAGCGTTCGTTCGCGAATCACATTAGAATTGTTAAAAGGTACGTCCGTTAGGGTAGAGGGTTGAATTGGTCGCTATGGGACCAAGAGAGGTACAATGGACTCATATAAGTCAATCATTGACCGAGTGGACTCCGAAGAGTCGGGGGGTTTGAGTCTAATGGCCAACGGGGGACCAAAAGGTTTGGATTGACCACAAGGGGCCAAGATTTGGTTTGGTTAGGGTTGTACATGTTGAAGAAAAAAAAGGGGAATGACGATTGTCCGAGCGACGAGACATACGTCACGCATTCGTACAATCGGGGCGATGGAGAGACATACGTCACACCATCCCTTTTTCATTCATGTTTTTTGGATTGAATCCTTTAGAAATCCCAAGGTGTGTCAAAACATTTGGTTTGAAAACCCAAAATGGGAAGGTTTAGCAAATTTGCTAAAAAACGCGCAAGTTCGTCTCATTTTGCGAAAATGCGAACGTAAACGGTGTATGTTCATCTTTGAGTTTTGAACATCATGAACAAAGTTTATTGTTCAAGTTTAGATTGAAAAGATGAACATAGCTTGTTTGTTCATGTGGTTTTGAAAGTTTGGGAACATAACTTGCTTTGCAAGTTATCCACAAAATGGTCATACGAACTTGTGATTTTGCCAAAAATGTGCAAAAACCTTGTTATGGTTTGAAGAACATAGGTTTAAAAACTCTTAGGTTCTGAGTTCTGGGGCTAGAACCTCAAAAATTGGTTGTTTTGACACAAAAACTCAGGTTCTGAGTTCTGTCATGGTCGCACTGCGACCATGACTTCGCACTGCGAAGCATGCGAAATTTTGGGTTCAGAAGCTGTTTCTGAACTTTTGTTCAGAAACAACTTCTGAACACACTCAAGACCTTATAGATGGGTGAAAAGCTTTGAGTTTTTGGGGTGAAAAAGGTTGGACAAAACCAGTTTTGATGTTTTGAAAACCTTGGGATTTCTTTGAAATTCAAAAGGGGTTTTTTAGGACAAAGAGGTTTTGAGCCAAATAGCTATGCAAACACAATTAAAAAAGCAAGATAAGTGCTTAGAAACTTACAGAACTCCTTAGCAAAGCTCCAGCTGCACTTGGTTTGTATTGATTGAAAACTTTCACAAGAGGTTTGAATATTGGTGATGGTTTTGGAACTTTGGAAAGCTTTGTGTTGGATTGATTGTTTCTGGTTATTTGTGGAGGTTTGTAGGCTAAAATGAGTAGAGTTTCTGCTCTTTTAATGATGTGTTAACTGTCTTTTTTAATCCTTGGGCATTGCCTTCTATTTATAGGCCAAAACCAAATCTTTGTCATCATTACACAATCCCAAAATTTCAGCTGATTTGTGGTCAAGATCAAGCTGAATCCCTTTGCATTAAATGCTAATGGATAGAGGCAACCTTGCCTTGTACCAAGGGGCAAGATCCAGCTTGATTTCAGCCACAAATTCAACTAGTTCTAGAAGGTAATGATGAAGAACAAAGCTGATTTGCAATTGGCTAATGCTTGGGGATCAATCCTTGCAATCTCAATGGTTGGTCAATAAAAACGTGCACTGTGATGTGCAGAGATTGAGGGATGAAAAAGGCTATAATTGGCTGGTGTGAGAGGGTGAAAAGCTGCTGCAAAACAGAGTAGGCACTCATGGCTTTTCAAGTGAAAAATCCAGCTGGTTTGACTGGTTTTGGGGGGAGCAAGCAGGAGGAAAGTCCTCAAGCAGGTGGCTGGCAACCTTGTGGTGGTTAGCAGGTCACATGGGAGGGACTAGAGCTGCCCAAGGGCAAGCCCACTTGCTTGTCACATGCTAGGTTGGAAGAAAAAGCTTCCAACCTTGGCATTAATGGCAAGTCCTTCAACTCTGGCTTTGCTTGGCCCAATTAGCCATGAATGCTACTTAAAATAATTATGAAAATGATATGCAACAAAATCTGGAATTAAATCCAAGAAACCAAAAATCTGCAGAAAAATCGCAGACTTCGCAGTGCGAAGTGAGCTTCGCAGTGCGAAGTCATCATTTTTAAAATGTTGACTTTTCTGTTGACTTTTGTTGACTTTGACTTTTTTCCTCCCTCTTTGATTTTTTTTGATTTTTGTTTTAAAATGCGTAGGACAAAATTAGGGTACTACAGCTGCCCCTACTTAATTGTGTCTTCGCATAGAGTGCGTGAGTGCCGAGGGCATCTCATGAACTCTTTGCGGAGATCAATTAAGTAAAAAGAAGGACCCGAATTTTGTCCTTCGCGAAATGCAAATGCAATGGTTGGAAAAAGATTGATCGTATCCAGCCGCTAACACTGGAGGTAGATCCACTGGGGAATGAAGGTAATCTTATCTAGGCACTGCTTCTAGAGGTCGATTCCTGAGGATGGTGATTTACTCTAGGATGTCACTAGAGGGGGAACATGGATGTAGGTGATCTACTCTAGGTATTGCTTCTAGAGGTCGAACATGGATGTAGGTGATCTATTCTAGGTATTGCTTCTAGAGGGGGAACATGGATGTAGGTGATCTACTCTAGGTATTGCTTCTAGAGGGGGAACATGGATGTAGGTGATCTACTCTAGGTATTGCTTCTAGAGAGGGAACATGGATGTAGGTGATCTACTCTAGGTATTGCTTCTAGAGAGGGAACATGGATGTAGGTGATCTACTCTAGGTATTGCTTCTAGAGGTCGATACCTAAATTAGGTAATCTTATTCAGGCACTGCTTCTGAATGTCGATTCCTAACGAGCTGTGATCTTATTCAGCCGCTAACACTGAAGGTCGATACACTGGGGGAGGTGATCTACTCTAGGTACAGCTTCTAGAGGTCGATACCTAAGATGGAGGTGATCTACTCTAGGTATTGCTTCTAGAGGTCGATACCTAAGATGGAGGTTTACTCTAGGTACTGCTTCTAGAGGTGGATACCTAAGCTAGGTGATCTTATTCAGGTACTGCTTCTGAATATCGATTCCTAACGAGCTGCGGTCTTACCCTAAGTAGGTGCCCCTGGTTCAATGTTGATGGATGTTGGTGAATATGTGATACTCACTGGAGAATCCTTGTTGAGGATGCATGGCATGATATGAAATACATGTGTATGAATGATTTGTATATGCATGCATGAATAAAAAAATGAAAGAAATGCTGACTGGGTGCCGAGCAGAGTCGGTCTTTGTTTGTGGTTGTGTTACTGACAATTGGGCTCTCTTTTTTTGTTGGTTTTTTTTGTTGGTCGGTTTGGAAGGACAAGGTCCTTTGCCTACATACCCAAATGGGATCAAAACCGGTGTAGTTCGAGCCTAAGCCCGAAAATTTGTGTTTTTTGTTGGTCGGTTTGGAAGGACGAGGTCCTTTGCCTACATACCCAAATGGGATCAAAACCGGTGTAGTTCGAGCCTAAGCCCGAAAATTTGTGTTTTTTGCCAATAATGATTGGACTTTTGTTTGGGGTTGAGACTCCCTGGGGAGTATCAATGAGGTTTGGCTTATGGGGATACAAGGATCATTTTGGAAGCATGATCGATATCCAGCCTTGTTTGGTGTTTGGATGTTTATTCTGTTCCGCTTAACCCTTGGTTTTTTGCGCTCCGCGTGCCGCGAGCTACACACTTGCCTTTGCTAAGGAGCCTAAGTCCTTCGGTGTAATACTTTGGTAGGAACTACCGCAATTCTTTCAGAATTCACGAAGATTCAAAATAAAGCAAAGTTTGTTTGTTTTTTTTTCTTTTTGGAAGAAAATTCTTTTGTTTATTTCCCATGTTTTAAAGCATTTTCATCATGAATAAAACAAAATTTTATGCGCTACTGAGAACATAAAATAACAAAAGGAAATTTATTCAATGCAGATTTGACCTCTTGAATGGGTAAAAATACACAAAGTGAGAAGTGAGATAGAGAAAGACAAGAAAAAAGCAAAAAGAAAATGTTGGTTTTGGCACAACACATGCTATTTCCTTATGACTTCGAGATTTTCGTTTGTTGGAAGATGCTGACGAGACCGATTCCTCTCCTCTTGAATCTTGTCCGGAGCTTGGATGCTGCAGTCATTGCCTTTCTTTTTGTTAACCCCTAACTTTTGCCTGGACCGCTCTTTCGAGTTTTCAATCCACCGGGGTGTATTTCCTTTTTTGATGTCCTTAATTTTTGCCTAGACCGCCTTTTCAGGTTTTCAATCTAGCAGGACGCTCTCTATTGCCTAAACCGCCCTTTCAGGTTTTCGATTTAGCGAGCTTTTTTTTCTTCTTTTGTTTTTCTTTTAGGCATAATACCTCTTGACTGCATCGGAGTTTATTGAGAGTGGGAACTCCTCTCCGTCCATAGTGGTGATGATCAGGGCTCCGCCTGAGAAAGCTTTCTTTACCACGTACGGCCCATCATAGCTGGGAGTCCACTTCCCTCGGGGATCTTTGTGGATAGGTAATATCTTCTTGAGCACTAGGTCTCCTTCTTTGAATTCTCGAGGACGGACCTTCTTGTCAAATGCTCTCTTGAGCCTCCTTTGATAGAGTTGTCCGTGACATATTGCCGTCAGACGCTTCTCCTCTATGAGATTCAGTTGGTCGAACCTTGTTTGGACCCATTCAGCTTCTTCTAGCTTGGTTTCCATCAAGACCCTTAGCGAAGGAATTTCCACCTCTACGGGGAGAACAGCTTCCATACCGTATACTAAGGAGAAGGGGGTTGCCCCAGTTGAAGTGCGAATGGCTGTTCTGTAGCCATGTAGCGCAAAGGGAAGCATCTCATGCCAATCCTTATATGTTGTCACCATCTTCTGGATGATCTTCTTTATGTTCTTATTGGCTGCTTCTACCGCACCATTCATCTTTGGTCGGTAAGGGGAGGAATTATGGTGCTCAATCTTGAAATCTTTGCATAACTCCTTCATTGTCTTGTTGTTTAGGTTTGCCCCATTATCGGTGATGATTTTGTGGGGAGTACAATAACGGCAAATGATTTCCTTCTTGATAAATCGGGCTACCACTTGTTTGGTTACGTTTGCATATGAAGCTGCTTCTACCCATTTGGTGAAGTAGTCGATGGCAAAGAGGATGAAGCGATGTCCATTTGACGCTTTGGGCTCGATCATTCCAATCATGTCTATGCCCCACATAGAGAAAGGCCAAGGTGAAGTCATGACGTTCAGTAGAGTTGGTGGCACATGCACCTTGTCGGCGTAAATCTGGCACTTGTGACAAGTCTTGGCGTAGTGGAAACAATCAGCTTCCATGGTTAACCAATAGTAGCCCGCCCTTAAGATTTTCTTTGCCATTGCATGCCCATTAGCATGGGTTCCAAAAGATCCCTCATGGATTTCTTTGATGAGCATGTCCGCTTCGTGTTTATCCACACATCTGAGCAGGACCATGTCATAATTTCTTTTGTAGAGGGTATTTCCACTGAGGAAGAACTGGGATGCCAATCTTCTGAGGGTCCTCTTGTCGGTGTGCGAAACATTTTCTGGATACTCTTGCTCTTCGAGGTATCGCTTGATGTCGTAGAACCAAGGTTTGTTGTCAAGTCCTTCTTCGACTGATGCGCATATAACTGGTTTGTCTCTACGATCCATCCTTATGATTGGCGCCTCGTTGTAGAAATTTACTTGGTACATTGATGATAATGTAGCCAAAGCATCTGCCACCTGATTTTCTTCTCGAGGTATGTGGTGGAAATTGATTTCATCAAAATGCTTGATCAATTCTACAACCCGGGCTTGGTAGGGAATTAAATTGGGATGTCTTGTTTCCCATTCTCCTTTGACTTGATAAATGACTAAAGCTGAGTCACCGTATACTTCAAGGTTTTTGATCCTTAGATCAATTGCTGCTTCGAGGCCTAGGATACATGCTTCATATTCTGCCATGTTATTGGTGCAGTCAAAGCACAACCTTGCTGTGAAGGGTTGGTATCCATTTCTTGGGGAGATTAAAACTGCTCCGATACCGTGTCCCATGGCATTTGAGGCGCCGTCGAAAGCGAGCTTCCATTGAGCTCCTGGTTCTGGCCCTTCATCATCACTTGTGACTTCTTCGTCATTCAAAGCTACGACATCTTCGTCTGGGAAGTCAAACTGTATGGGCTGATAATCCTCCAATGGTTGGTGAGCAAGGTGCTCGGATAAAACACTCCCTTTGATGGCTTTTTGAGCAACATATTGGATGTCGTACTCAGACAGCAGCATTTGCCAACGGGCTATCTTCCCTGTGAGGGCAGGCTTTTCGAAGATGTACTTGATGGGATCCATCTTCGATATCAACCAAGTTGTATGGGTCAACATGTATTGCCTTAGACGTCGAGCAGCCCATGCTAAAGCGCAGCAAGTTTTTTTCAAGTGAAGTATACCTTGTTTCACAGTCGGTAAACTTCTTGCTTAGGTAGTAGATTGCGTGCTCTTTTCTTCCCGTTTCATCTTGTTGTCCTAACACACAACCCATTGATCCTTCAAGTACGGTTAGGTATAAGATGAGGGGTTTACCCGGAACCGGAGGTATTAAAATCGGTGGTTCTTGCAGGTATTGTTTGATTTTGTCAAACGCCTCTTGGCAATCCTCATTCCAATGAATGGCTTGGTTTTTCCTTAGCAGCTTGAAGATTGGTTCGCAGGTAGCTGTCATGTGTGAGATGAACCTGGCGATGTAGTTCAATCTTCCTAAGAAACCCCGGACTTCTTTCTCGGTATTTGGCGCTGGCATTTCTTGGATGGCCTTCACCTTATCAGGATCCACTTCAATACCTCTTTGGCTGACGATGAAGCCCAGTAACTTCCCGGATCTAACGCCAAATGTGCACTTGTTAGGATTTAAGCGCAGCTTGAACTTTCTTAGGCGTTCGAAAAGCTTTTGTAGATGGCCTAGATGATCCTCCTCCGTTTGGGATTTGGCAATCATATCGTCGACGTAGACCTCGATTTCCTTATGGATCATGTCGTGGAAAAGAGTCACCATTGCTCTTTGGTATGTTGCCCCGGCATTTGTTAATCCGAAAGGCATTACCTTATAGCAGAATGTCCCCCATGGGGTGATGAACGTAGTTTTCTCCATGTCCTCTGGAGCCATCTTGATTTGGTTATATCCCGAGAAGCCATCCATAAAGGAAAAGACTGAGAATTGGGCTGTGTTGTCCACCAATATGTCGATGTGTGGTAGCGGGAAATCATCCTTTGGGCTTGCTCTATTCAAGTCCCGATAATCCACACACATTCTCACCTTGCCATCCTTCTTCGGAACTGGCACAATGTTGGCAACCCATGTTGGATACTTGGTTACGGCTAAGAAGCCGGCATCGAATTGCTTTTTGACTTCCTCTCTGATCTTGAGAGCCATATCGGGTCGAGTTCTTCTCAATTTCTGCTTCACTGGCGGGCATTCCGGCTTGAGTGGCAGCTTGTGTACAACGATGTTAGGGTCTAAACCCGGCATGACTTGATACGACCAAGCGAATACGTCCACGTACTCTTGCAGAAGCTTGATCAACTTTCCTTTCACATTCTCGTGCAGGGAGGCTCCTATCTTGACCTCTTTCTTATCCTCTTCGGTCCCCAAGTTGACCTTTTCAACTGATTCTTGGTGAGGTTGTATTACCCTATCCCCTTGATTTGCAAGTCTAGACAATTCTTCAGGCGGTTCATAATCGTCCCCTCCATCATCTTCCGTTTGATTAATCGGGCAATCGAAGTCATAAGGGTTTAAGGCAGTGTTGTTTTTGGAGGGTGGATTTGTAGATCTGCATGAGTATGATTTTTTTTAGGCTTTTTGTAAAAAAAAATTTTTAAACAACAAATGCAAAAAGAAAAAGACTCGAATGAACATAAAAGAGTGTTTTTATTCAAGATTGTAAATAACTTTTAAAACATGGGGGCCCCACACGACTAATCATTTGCCTTGGGCAGAGCTAAATGATTTTTTTTTAAAAAAGTAAAAAAACAAACAAACATGGTTTATTACTTAATCCTGGTAATGATCTCCGGAATCGCGATAGCCCTCCAATTGTTCAAAGCTTCATCCGAAGCGCAACGGTACACCAAATCAGGCACGTCTTCGTCTACATCCTCGAGTAGAGCCACTTGATCTTCATGGATAAACCCCGCACTGATGAATGTTTCTGAAATGGGGAGGATCCCTTGCTTTGGCGGCTTTGAGAAAGTTTCGGCTGATGGATGATACTCCAACACCTTCTTGATTGGACCAAAGTCCTCTTGTTCTTCCACCGCGTTTACAGAGAGACCCGCATGCCCCGGCAATGGGTTGTTCTTCACATTGGGGCTTTCCTCTTTGAAGGATAACAGCTTCTTGTCAATAAGATCCTGTACCTTGTGTTTGAAAACTCTACAGTTTTCGATATTGTGCCCCACGGATCCTGCGTGGAAATCACATTTGGCATTTGCGTCGTACCACTGTGGATATGGTGGCGACATTGGTGGTAGTAGTCTTGTCTCGACCATACCTTTTTGGATTAGGTATGGCAGGATTTGACCATAAGACATAGGTACAGGATCAAACTGCCTATTAAAGTAACTGTTCCTTGAGCTCGCTTGATTCCTTGGTGGGTACCCGCCTTGTTGCTGTTGCTGTTGATTTTGCTGTGGCAATACTACTGGCTGTCGAGGTGGATTTGCGGGAATCACTTGAGGTGAGTAACGCCCTTGAGCCGTTGCTGCTGCCACATAAGGATAGTGGTAGTGAGGCATTTGATTTGGTGGTGAGTAGGATGGTCCCATTAGAACGGCATTTGTCTCCCCCTCTTTCTTTTTGTGAAAGTTGCTGGGGGGCTTTCTAGCTCCACTTTGAGCTTCTGAAGAGCCTTGGATTTTTCCTCTCTTCACTCCGTCTTCTATTCTTTCACCGACCATGACTAGATCGGAGAAACCGGCAGACGTGCTTCCAATCATCTTGTCGTAATATGGGCCTTGAAGTGTACCCATAAAGGTGTCGACAAGTTCTCTTTCCAATAGTGGTGGTTGTACACGGGAAGCTAGTTCTCTCCACCGCTGAGCGTACTCCTTGAAGGACTCGTTGCTTCTTTGTAGGAGGTTTTGTAGTTGCATCCTATTTGGAGCCATGTCCAAATTATATTTGTATTGCTTTAGGAAGGCATCGGCTAGATCCTTCCAAGTTTGGACATGGGTACGCTCGAGCTGCATGTACCACTCTAAAGACGCTCCGCTTAAACTGTCTTGAAACACATGCACCATGAGTTTCTCGTTCATTGCGTAAGCCGCCATCTTCCTACAGAACATCCTTAAATGGTTCCGAGGGCATTGAATTCCTTTGTATTTCTCGAAGTCCGGTGCTTTGAACTTCGGAGGAATTACCACATCGGGCACTAGGCACATATCCAAGGCATTGTGGGCACCATATGAGCTGAACCCCTCGACAGCTTTCAACCTCTCTTCCAAAACTCGATACATTTGGGTGGTATCATTGTCTTGGTGGGTGGTGTCGGGAGCAGATTGCCTTAGCTGGCTATTCTCCACATCATGGGGAATTACTTCATGCTGAGTAGTGGAAGTTCCTTGAGGACGACGCTCTTCATTCCTTACGGGGATTGAGAACGGTGGCGGAGGTGGTCCTTGTCCCTCATTCTCAAAGGGTGGGGTATAATTCACAGGTAAACCATAAGGAGGCCATTGCACATTGGATGCATCCGTTGTTGGGCGAGGGTGGCTTTCTCGTGCCGATAGAGCTTGCATTAACTCTAGCATTTGATCCATCTTTCCTTTCATTCCATCAACTTCCTCTCTCAAAGCCGCTTGAGTTTGTTCCAAATTGTCCATGATCCTTTGTTTGTTAGCTCGTGTTCCGTACGAGTGTTGAATATCTGGTTCTTGGACCGAGGGCTTTCGGGGTTTTCGGGCTATGATTGCTTTGAACTGTTTTTAGGGAAATGAATGAGTTTTTTTTTGAAAAATGCATGAGGATGCATGTGGATGTATGTATGCTATGCAAAATATGCATTTTTTTTATTTTGCTTTATGGAGTTTAAAGGTGCACGATTAATATTAGCAAATTCGAAATATTAAAGACCGGGAAATTGATTATACTTCAAAATATATTTGATTAAATAACATTTGTTTACAAAGTGTAACTAATGCTATTACAAATCAAATAGCCGCTCGCTTCTCGGCTTTGCTCATCTCCTCCCTATAGAAATCTATGGTGTCCTTGCAGAACTTCATAAACTTCTGGATCTCCACAGGGATGACAAAGTAGGGCATGACCATCTCGGCCTCCGCTAGCTTCTTTGGAAGTTGGGTGATCACCAAATTTGAGAATGCAACCAATTTAGTGAAATCCTCACTTAATCGGGTGGCGTCTTGCCATACATACTCAATTACTTCCTTGCGCTGGTCTAGCTTGACTCTTGCACTTCTAATTTCATCGTGTAGTTGTGCAATGTGGTCCCCGTGAGCTCTTGCAATCTTGTCGAAGTACTCTTCGAATTTCTTGATGTCTTCCTCGAGAAGATTGCACTTTAGCCTCCCTTGATGAGAGAGACTCTCATGTTTTTGCCGCTGGACGCGTTCGGCTTGAAGCTGCTCTTTGTAGTCTTTAACTACTTCTTGGAGCTGTTGATTTTTCTCTTGAAATTTCAACCTCCATTTCCGTTGAGCTTCGATGGCTAGTTCGCCAAACTTCTTGAGCTCTTGGTTGGAATGTAAGATTCTTTCCAACTCTTCGTCCTTGGCAACAAGGTTAGCATCCGCACTAACCAAGCCGCCTCCTATCCAATCCCTTTTCCCTTCGGAGATCCTTAGCCGTTTTTGGCATACTAGGAGAGAATGTGAGACTTCATCACGATCTCTCTTCGTCCTAGTAATTTCTCCTAAAGCTTGGAGGTGCTTCAATTCTAAGTCTTGAATTTTAGCCTTAAGCTCTTCCTCCACTTTGTTGGGAACGGTTGTCCTTGGCTTAGGAATCTTGAGCTTGAAGACGAGCGTATTCTTGTTCCCGGAATCCATATTTTCTTTTTTGCTAATATTTGTTCGTTCTTTTTAAACTCCTATAAAGCAAAACGATGCGAAAATTACTTTCATGAATGCAAATGTTATGCAAGGGTATGGTTTATGAAGGTTCGGAACTTCCCCCCATCCTCACATGTAGGCTCTAAATTGTGAAATCTCCTAAGAAGAGGTCCTTAGAGTCATAGACCTCACATGGAATTAGAGTTGTCTAGGGACATACGTCGACATGACCTCAACTAATTCCACGTGAAAATCTCATCTAAGCGGGGTTGGACATCCCACCTCACGGACATACGTCAACGCGGGCTTCCGCACACAACCTCCTTCTAACTTAGTGTTTTTCTCAAGCTCGGGTAGAGAGCCTCACACGTCCGGCATTAACCCGAACAATGTGGAGTAACATCACTCAAGTAACCCCCACATTTGATATATATGATATGAATATAAAGCAAATAAAGCAAATATAAACATAAAGCATAAATATAGCATGCATGAATAAAATAAATAAACATGGCACGCAAAGAAAATAAAGCAATTGTCTTTAACCCAAATAGGTTAGGCTTGACTCGCTAGTGGGAACAAGGTCCCCAGTGAAGTCGCCAGCTGTGCGCACCTCGTTTTTTTCCTCGGGAAAAAGACGCGCAAATCCTCCGAGGTCGTCCTCGAACGCTCGGAGGGCCTTTGTGAAGCCGCCACCAAAGTTTTTGTGTAAAGGGAACGTTGATAAACCCTTAAGTTTTTTTTTGTTGTAAAGGGAAACGATAATAAAACCCTTTTGACGATGAGGATAAGGATTAGGTCATCGCAACCATTATCGGGTTCGGGAGTCGGTTACGCAAGGGGAAGGTATTAGCACCCCTCACGTCCGTTGTACTCAACGGGAACCTTCTATTTGGTTAAAGCTTGAATTGTTTTTTAATAATTTGTGTGCATGTTTATTTATGTTAAAAATATAATAAAGGGGGAAAGAGATAAAAACAAACGAAAGAAAAAAGGTTTTTATTATTGTGCTTGACAAGATGTCGATCTTGCTCCTACGTATCTCCCGGTAGTCGGAGAATTCAAAGCATACGTAGTTCTTTGATAGAAAAACGTATATGTGTTGGTTGTTTTTAATTGGACGATGTTTTAACCAAATTCTTGCGATTAAACGTAGCTTGTATGCTCGCACTTGGAGACTTATTAAGCGTTCGTTCGCGAATCACATTAGAATTGTTAAAAGGTACGTCCGTTAGGGTAGAGGGTTGAATTGGTCGCTATGGGACCAAGAGAGGTACAATGGACTCATATAAGTCAATCATTGACCGAGTGGACTCCGAAGAGTCGGGGGGTTTGAGTCTAATGGCCAACGGGGGACCAAAAGGTTTGGATTGACCACAAGGGGCCAAGATTTGGTTTGGTTAGGGTTGTACATGTTGAAGAAAAAAAAGGGGAATGACGATTGTCCGAGCGACGAGACATACGTCACGCATTCGTACAATCGGGGCGATGGAGAGACATACGTCACACCATCCCTTTTTCATTCATGTTTTTTGGATTGAATCCTTTAGAAATCCCAAGGTGTGTCAAAACATTTGGTTTGAAAACCCAAAATGGGAAGGTTTAGCAAATTTGCTAAAAAACGCGCAAGTTCGTCTCATTTTGCGAAAATGCGAACGTAAACGGTGTATGTTCATCTTTGAGTTTTGAACATCATGAACAAAGTTTATTGTTCAAGTTTAGATTGAAAAGATGAACATAGCTTGTTTGTTCATGTGGTTTTGAAAGTTTGGGAACATAACTTGCTTTGCAAGTTATCCACAAAATGGTCATACGAACTTGTGATTTTGCCAAAAATGTGCAAAAACCTTGTTATGGTTTGAAGAACATAGGTTTAAAAACTCTTAGGTTCTGAGCTCTGGGGCTAGAACCTCAAAAATTGGTTGTTTTGACACAAAAACTCAGGTTCTGAGTTCTGTCATGGTCGCACTGCGACCATGACTTCGCACTGCGAAGCATGCGAAATTTTGGGTTCAGAAGCTGTTTCTGAACTTTTGTTCAGAAACAACTTCTGAACACACTCAAGACCTTATAGATGGGTGAAAAGCTTTGAGTTTTTGGGGTGAAAAAGGTTGGACAAAACCAGTTTTGATGTTTTGAAAACCTTGGGATTTCTTTGAAATTCAAAAGGGGTTTTTTAGGACAAAGAGGTTTTGAGCCAAATAGCTATGCAAACACAATTAAAAAAGCAAGATAAGTGCTTAGAAACTTACAGAACTCCTTAGCAAAGCTCCAGCTGCACTTGGTTTGTATTGATTGAAAACTTTCACAAGAGGTTTGAATATTGGTGATGGTTTTGGAACTTTGGAAAGCTTTGTGTTGGATTGATTGTTTCTGGTTATTTGTGGAGGTTTGTAGGCTAAAATGAGTAGAGTTTCTGCTCTTTTAATGCTGTGTTAACTGTCTTTTTTAATCCTTGGGCATTGCCTTCTATTTATAGGCCAAAACCAAATCTTTGTCATCATTACACAATCCCAAAATTTCAGCTGATTTGTGGTCAAGATCAAGCTGAATCCCTTTGCATTAAATGCTAATGGATAGAGGCAACCTTGCCTTGTACCAAGGGGCAAGATCCAGCTTGATTTCAGCCACAAATTCAACTAGTTCTAGAAGGTAATGATGAAGAACAAAGCTGATTTGCAATTGGCTAATGCTTGGGGATCAATCCTTGCAATCTCAATGGTTGGTCAATAAAAACGTGCACTGTGATGTGCAGAGATTGAGGGATGAAAAAGGCTATAATTGGCTGGTGTGAGAGGGTGAAAAGCTGCTGCAAAACAGAGTAGGCACTCATGGCTTTTCAAGTGAAAAATCCAGCTGGTTTGACTGGTTTTGGGGGGAGCAAGCAGGAGGAAAGTCCTCAAGCAGGTGGCTGGCAACCTTGTGGTGGTTAGCAGGTCACATGGGAGGGACTAGAGCTGCCCAAGGGCAAGCCCACTTGCTTGTCACATGCTAGGTTGGAAGAAAAAGCTTCCAACCTTGGCATTAATGGCAAGTCCTTCAACTCTGGCTTTGCTTGGCCCAATTAGCCATGAATGCTACTTAAAATAATTATGAAAATGATATGCAACAAAATCTGGAATTAAATCCAAGAAACCAAAAATCTGCAGAAAAATCGCAGACTTCGCAGTGCGAAGTGAGCTTCGCAGTGCGAAGTCATCATTTTTAAAATGTTGACTTTTCTGTTGACTTTTGTTGACTTTGACTTTTTTCCTCCCTCTTTGATTTTTTTTTATTTTTGTTTTAAAATGCGTAGGACAAAATTAGGGTACTACATTTAGGACCCAAATTGTAGGTTCACCCTAGACCACCAAATTCTCAAAAACGGTCATATATTGATGTATACGAGATGCACTGAATTTTAATGTACATGGTATAAAATGTGTGAGTATCCAACATCAAATTATTTCATTATTTTCAAAAGAATTTAAAATTTGAATTAATTTTGTCTAAAGAGTTATGTATGGTGTACGTGGGTCGGTTTGGGTTGGGTTTGGCCAAACCCACAACCCGAACCATATAGGATACCCAGGTTTGGATGAGGTAAAATAACCACCCGTTATACTATTGGGTGGGTTTGGACAAACCCGCTAATTTCTGGGTTGGGTTAGATTAGGTAATGGGTTGCCCAACTTATTTTTTTAATATCAAATGACTAAATGACAAGTACTCATAATTTTTCTTAATATTACTCTACTTTTTAATTTTCTTAAAAAAATTTGGTTAACTTATTTTTACTATAATTTTATGCATCATAGAATAATAAATTATAATATCAAATAATAAACTCCATCATAAAATACTTGCAACAAACTAAAGTTGCATGACATAAAATTGCATTATTATTAAAATAACCAAAAAGTGCAAAATCTTGATTTGTAACTCTAGCATATTTTGATTTTCATTATATAGGGTACAATGTGTATGTTTTGGAAATATAACTTGATTTATGACCATAACCTTTAGTATTTTTCTTCTACCCTATTAAAATAAAGATAAAAAATATTGACATTATTGGGTAAGTAGGATTTTTGGGTCTGTGTCTGGTTTTACCCGAAACCCATTTATTTTTATGGGTTTTCCATTTTTAGAAACCATACCCACCCGATTACCCGGCCCAACCCAAATTTTTGGGTTTTTTTGTGGGTTTGACCGGGTTTTTTAATTTGGGCTGACCCAACCCATGTACACCCCTCAGACTTATCTCCAAAAAGCAATTTTCGACTTTCCCTTTTCCCGTTCTCTATTTTTCACAAACACTAAATTTGATGTATGCGATGGAAACAAATTTAAGATACTCTAGTCGATGTAGACTGTGTCCCTTGTTTGAAACATTTTTAGTTGTTTTTCTCAAACTAAAAAGCTTGCAAAGATGTATGGTGTGAAAGACCCAAACATTATTTAAAATAGGATAGTACGTGGGTCAGTTTGGGTTGAGTTTGGCCAAACCCAAGACCCAAACCATATAGAGTACTCCGGTTTGTGTAAGTTAAAATAACCACCCGCTACATTATTGGGTTGGGTTGGGCAAATCCACTTATTTCCTGTTTGGGTTGGGTTGGATATTTGGTTACCAAAATTATTTTTCTGTTTTTTTGTTAATATTAAATGACTAAATGATGATTCCTCATATATTTTTTTCATAAAAATTACTCAAATTCTTTATTTTCTTAAAAATATTGTGTGACCTATTTTCACTATATTTTAGCGTCATAAAATAATAAATGATAATATCTAATAATAAATTCATCATAAAATACTTGCAACAAACTAAATTTGTAAATCTATCATGTTTTAATTTTCAATATAGATGATACCTTGTGTCAATATCGAAAATTAAACTTGATTTATGACCAAAACTTTTGATATTCTTCTTCGCTTCTATGAAAATAAAAATTAAAATATGGGTATAATTAGGGATGGGAATTGGCCAGGCCGGCCTACAGGGGCCTACGACAGGCCAGACCAGACCAGACTTTTTTCTTAAATAGAGAAGGCCTAGGCTTTTTTAGAAGCCTATTTAGCTTAAAAGGTCAGGTCACTTGCCATTCAAAAAGCCTCTTAAGCCTATTAGGCCGACCTATTTAAGTAAATATGAATAATATTATTTATTATTATAATATATTTTGTACTTTGAATTAAAATATAAATCCGTTAGTAATTTAAGTTTATTAGTATACATTAATTTTTCACATATACAAATGTATTATTGAAATATGATGCAATATATAGTTAAATTCCCTAAAAATTCATGTTGATTACTAAAAGAGAGTTTAATCTAATTGATCTATTAGTTCGTTAGTCTATTTAAACTTAGATCACATTGCTTACTTAAAGATGTTCATATGATATAGGTTTTTAAACAGGCTAGCAGGCCTTATCAGGCTTTCAGAAGGTCAGGCTCAGGCCTCAAAAGTAAGCCTATGACAGGTCGCAGGCCAGACTTAAGCCTTAAAAAATTTGGCAGGCCAGGCTTAGGCCTTGCAAAGCCTAGCTCGGCCTAACCTATTCCCACTCCTAGGTATAATTGGGTAAGTGGGTTTATTGAGTCTGGATCTGGTTTTACCCAAAACCCGTTATTTTTTATGGGTTTTCCAATTTTTAAAATCATATCCACCCAATCCCACCCAATGACCCTGCCCAACCCAGTTTTTTAGTTTTTTTGGGTGGGTTTGACCGGATTTTCCGAGGGTACCCAACCCATGTACACCCCTAATGGTACCAGACAAAACTTCGGGGTACTAAAGAATTTTGAAAAATGTTTAGTTGATATAAAAATTTATTTAACTTAGAAAGAAAACAACTACTCCCTCTTTTTTTTTCTTTTAATGTTTTAGGACTTCAATTATATTTGAAAATATTTAATGTTTTAGTATATTTAATATTTTTTTTTCCAAGTTTACCTTTGTTGAAAAACGCATCATAAAACTATTAAATGAGTTGTGACATTTGACTTATTTCATGTCAATTTAATTATAAATAAGAACTTTTTAGTCAAAAACATCAAAAGATGAAAAATGGAGAGAGTAATATAAAAGAAAATCATAAAGGTACGTAACTCAACCCGATGGGAAAAAAAATTAAACTGTGGAGTTGTTTGAAACTCAAACGGCGGGAATTTTATTTTTGGATTTTCTTGTAATCATATTGATGGTTCCATTGTTACGGAAGAACTTTGGGTAGCTCACATCGGACTAAAGTTAGCTCTAAGAGCTCTAAGAGCTTTGACACTTCTCCTAAAGTCTTTTTTTCTTATTTCTTACTCCATCCTCCGTTCTAAATTATAAGAAAAAAAAACTCATTTTCTTTGTCCTAAATCATAAGCAAAAAAGACCAATTTTTATCATATTTAATTATGTTATTTCAAAAAATCATTTTTTTCAAAGAGAAAATAAATGCAAATTGCATTCATTTTGCTCTCCCTTTCATTTTCTCTATAACTAATAACCAATGAAAATTGTTTTTACATCTTTCTATAAAACTTATTCCAAGGATAACACAAGAAACTATACTACAAATTACTATATTTTAGTTTTCTTAATAAGTGTGAAATAATTTTTTTTCTTATAATTTGGGACGGAGGGATTATATCTTAAGTTCATCTTATTCAAAAAAAAAAAAACCTTATATCTTCGAGGGCTTAAGATGATTACATGCATGATATGATATGATGTATCCACTTACTGATGATCGTATTATTTCATTTGCAAACATATTCAAAATACATCCAAATGATCAAATCCATCAACATTTAGTTTCGTTTAAGTTTTTCTGAGATAAGTGATCCCTGCATAAGGTTTTGTCGCATTGTGTTTGTCAATACCATCATTCATTCCTAACAAAAAAAGGTCACCTAAAATCAAAACTACATATATATAACCTAGAAAACAAACAGAACACAAACATTATGCATAAGTCCCACATACAAAATCCCACAACATCCAAAATTTTAAGACAAAAATACAATACCACCTATAATTAATCAAAAGCATAAACCAAACACCTATAAACAAATGTACTCATATCAAGGGATTAAATAATATATTAACTTAATGTTATATAACTTGGACCAATTACCAACTCAGTCAAGATACTAAATCAATGAATTACTTGTCAAGTTAGTGGGTAAATATGGTCGACGTTATGAAATAAAATAACATTTTTTATGTAGTTATAAAAATAGGATTTTTTTTAATGAAGTTATAAAAATAAGAAATTAAAAATAAAAGTAGAAAAATAATATAGCGAAAACTAGAACTAAGGGAGAATATAACTGCATTCCCTTTATCAACTTCTCTTTGTTGTATCTTTTCCTATTTTATTACTTAGTTTTAACCCACTACAATATTTTTGAGGGGTCTTTTCTTTCTTTAAAAAATAAATAAATTGAGGGGAAAGCGTCCCAGGTAATTTTTTTTTTTAAAATATGAAACACATCGCAGGTTTTGAACCGGGGTCGAAAAGGTAGAAATGTATACATTAAACCAACCAACTACTCGGTAATTATGACGTGGTAAGTAAAATCTTGTTAAAGATTGTCGAAATTAGAGATTGAACTTAAATACTCTCAATTAATTTGATCTTAATTGAAGTTCATTGACCACTTGAACTCTAACATATAATTTTGTTAAGTTCAAGTGTGAGTGATTAGTCTTACGTCGAATATGAATGAACTAAATATTAAATATTTAAGAAATATGATTCATATATCCAATGTCTTGATGTTTTGTGTAGAAATATATGTGATGTTTAATCTCTTAGTAGTCATATATCATTAGTCTGTTGTTACTCTCGATATTCTCTGAACTATCCAACAAACTTGTCTTTCACATTTATGCAATAGTTAAATTTGCACCGTCACTTATGAGCTTTCCTTTGTCAAATAGTTCTTAGATTTAGATTGCTTTGCCAATAGAAAATATAGATTGCACATTCCCCACCCTTTTATTGAGTTGCAATACACTCAAAACCAGCATGGATCTTTCCTTACACCCAATCATATCTTTTTGTTCATTTTCCCCGGTGCATCTAGAATATATTGTGATTAATAATAAGCATAATAATAGTACATAATTCCGGATTTGACATTTGACATTATGATAATAAAAGTTTTTTCTTTATTTCTAAGGAAACATTCATTAAGAGATGTACTATTAATTTCTACCTCTCATATTCCTCACTCTCCTCATTGAGATTATAGCATCAAAATGTTACTCTAAACTCTCATGTTTCATATGAAAAGGGCATTCACACTCATTTTTCATCTCACACTCTAATCCACCAAATCAAAGTTGTCAAAACTCCATCAACTCAAAAACTATTTTCTATCTTAAGAGTTTCTTCCTCCATATCTTAATTCATGCTCCATGCTTCCCCTTCTCACCATTTACCACCTCCTTCTCTTCCTCCATCATCATGGCCTTCAAAATTTATCAAGTAATTCACATTCTACTATGGCTATCTCTTCTATTTCTGCTCTTTCATCAATATTACAATCTCAAGTACTCAAAGATCTACAAGAAACAGATCATACAAGCAAGTCATCATTCATCACCCTCTCATCACAGCAGAAAAGTTCTAGCAAAAAAATTTCACTTCTCTCCTTTCTTTAAGCATCATCATCCTCAAGGTATTGCAGTGCAGAAGGATCCTTCAGACACAGAGATCGATCCACGTTATGGGGTTGAGAAGCGCCGTGTGCCTACTGGTCCAAACCCATTACACCATTGATTGAATTCTCAGTTTATTTTGTCTTAACTCTCTCGTTCTCAGGGGAACGAGCCAATGAGGTCCTGCTTGGTAACACGATGCTATATACTAAATTAATATATTTTTTGTTTTGTTAACTTTCTCTTTTTGATCTCCATCATTGTCTGCATATTGATCGATATTAATGAAACCAGGGACCAGAATTGACCATAATACTTTTGTGTAGTATGATACACTATTGCATGAGATATTGTACAGAAAGTAAATAGTACTGTATGCATTTTCATGTTTTCAGGGCATTCAAATTTAATTTAGTGATTATCATGATTTGGTTATTTCGTTAATGTAAAGATAGATGAAAGTGAACAAGAAATCATTATATTATTCTATAATGCGTAGGTGAGTGATCTCAAAGAAACATAACTGAGACGGCACGGCACACATTGGGAAGATTTCAGTTGGAGCATAATAATTAAATATATATGATATGATGAGTTTGGAAGATTAGCTTTGAAGATTAATAAAATACATTTTGTGCATTCACGTGATCATAATAACCCTGTTGGTTATATATTAGGCACATGAAGACTTCATCCTTTTTTGGATTCATATCATGATATACATTTTTCTACTTTCTATCTCACATATTACAAACTAAAAGTAAAAGATAGATAGTTAATATAAGAAACCAAAATAAAAAATATGTGTTTAATTTTGATAAGTTTTACCGCGTTAATAAATTACAATCAATCATATATATCAATCATATACATGTGACTTTATATTTTTATTGATCTAAGTATTTTTTTTTAAAGAATTTATTGATACTATTATGATGTGTAAAAAGTATTTATATTAACCATATGTATATAAATTAAATTTACAAATAAACACTGAAGGTGTTAGTAAGAGCTTAACATTGACCTCAAGGTGGTAAAATGACCTTTAATAAAAAAAATTCCTCCTTCCCCATTTAAAAAAAATATTATATAAGTTTTTAAAAATAGGCAAATAATAAATAGAATAGTGAGGAGATAATCAACCCATATACAAAAATAAGAGGCCTAGAGACCATATTAAAACAGGCAACCCACACTCATCAAAGGTGAGACATTTACCAACATAAGATCTACTTATAGATCACTCATAATTATATTACATTAATATGTAAAATAAACTTGAGTTATGCTTATATAAGCATTGTACAATTAACACCCTTACTTCGGCTTAAGAACCTTTCCAAGAGAATGTTTAACACCATGTTATGACTCATATGGGACCAAATAACAATGCAAATTAACACCCTCAACAATCGCAACACTTACTCACCTTGTTGGCAAAGGTAGGCAAAGGTTCAATCTAAACTAAAAAAACCCACATTTTTTCGATAAAGAGCCAGGCTATTTTTTTCATGTAGCAAGAAAATAATAATAGAGGAACATGAGTTGATTGGTTCTTGTGATAAGGGACTTAGACCCCTTACACAAGTGGCCAAAGGTTCTATATTTGGTTGTTGCGTATCGAGAAAATTTAGCTGAAAGGAAAAAACTCACATTGTATGTTGCATCAATTTTCGACAAAAAACTATTCATTACTAGACGACAGTGGACACTTCGTACTAATAATTGAGTTTAGTGGATATATGTGATCACCTAAAAATAAAATCAATTTTGTACTCTTAACATCTTTTCTTTTAATGATAAATATTAGTATGTCGATTGTTATATTAATATTTTCTTCTATCAAGATTCAAACATCGGATATCTTTAACTTCTTAACTTATTTAGTCTATCAGTTCAAAGAAATGAACTACCCATCCTTCATACTATAACATCTAATTTGAGATTTCAAATTTTCATTTCATACAATCAATTTCAAAATACACCTACCAAAATAGAGCGGTGTGGTAAAATAATACTAGTTTTTTCTTCAAATAGCGATATTTGTACGACAATTTTGTGATAACTTTTAAAACAACTTACTTTTTCTCTCTTTTTATTGGTCAAAAACAATAGAAAAAAAAGTAAGAGAGAAAATAAGAACATAATATGTGTATGAAAGAAAAAATTGTACAAAAACTGTCAAAAAATATTTATACAAATATCATTTCTCTTCTCTTTAATCTCAATGTAAATTAGTTTAAATCCTTTAAATTTATAATAATATACCCATCAGAAGAAAAAAATAATAATCATGGTTTGACTGCATGAATTTTATATCAAGTGTATCTAGGAATGGGCCAACAACCAGCTACTATTCTCCTCTACAAAAAACCAGCAACTATTCTAAAATCGTTAAGTAAAAGGAAACTAATGATGTCTTATCTCCAAAGTCTTGTAAAATTTTTAATTAAAAATAGGATTTGCCGACTGACCAATATTAGCAAACATAATAATTAGTGGGTTCATTCTTAAATAATCAGCAAGCCATGTCTTTGTCAAAAATGCATTTTCAAGTTTAGACATTAACACTTGTAGTGGATCCACTGCCACTGTCAATAGCTTTTGCTATATGATGAAATCAACAAAGTGCTTGATTACAATTTGTACATAATAACCGCACAGATAGAGATAGAGACAGAAGTATCTGCGACTGCAAATGAAAGGCCACCTGATCAAAAACCACAATGCCCAAACCGTGTGAGATTCTATTACCAAATCAAGCACTTTTTTTTTTTTATAAATAAAATATGAAATTATTAATGGTGTAAGTCTTGATACAAAATTGGTGCTAATAGCCATGACCTATCAATAATAGATTGATTCAAGTGGTAATGGATTTCGATCGTTTAAACAAGTGATCAGTGGTTTGATCTCTGACTCTTGTGTATGTAGAAAATCTGAGATCATGTGTTTCAAAGGTTTTCGGATGAAGAATTATCACCGTTAATGTTAATCGATAGTGAAAACTTCGTAGCTATAACATGTTAAAAAAAATAGCCATATGAGCTCTTCCTCTAACTAAACACTATGTCCTTCAATATATATGGGCATGCTTAGATAAGTAATGAGCGGCTAAATTGTTCCATCGTTTAGTAAACTTGAACAAAACTTTATGAAACGAACCTAGTTTTGTTATACAATTCACCATTTCCCCACCAAATTTGTTGCTTCTACTTATCTTCGTTGATGCTTCTATTTAATTTCTCACAATCATATTCAACATTTGTGATCCTGAAACCACAATTTCGAGCGAAATCTACGGCAAAAAGTGGTCCAAAACCAATTCAAACTAAGCATATTTATAGCCCAAGCACTACTAAACTCATGCATTACTATGTGATTACAAGCCTTATGAATGAGATATGATCATCCAATTGCCAAAAAAAAAAAACAACAAAATTGAATCCTATAGGTAGTTACGGCGAGCCATAACAGTCATTGTTTTTATAGCCTTGATCATTTGATTGATGGTGGTTTTGAGACTTATAGCAGCACATCTAAAGTGTTGTTAATTGATTTTTCCATTATTTTTTAATTGAAAAAGGTTTCATTGCCATAGAACTTTGATTTGTAAATAAGACTTCAATATTTGCAATTATTCAATCATATTTCCATAATTTCCTTATTTGCTCTTGTTTTCTCCTATTTATTGAAAACAAAGTAAAATGTAGTAAAATACAAATAAAATATAAATAAAAACATTAATCTATTAAATAAAATATGCTATAAAAATAGACAAAGTATATCATGTTATCAACTATCAATAAGTTTCTCCCTAAAAAAAAAAACTATCAATAAGTTTCTCCCTAAAAAAAATCTATCAATAAGTTTCTCCATCTATTTGGAGGGGCCAATAAGTTAGTGAAATGTGTATTTTCTTTCCTTAAAATTTACAAGTGTAACCTGAATTTTAGCATTTTTTCCACCACTGGCCCCACCTTTTGCTTTCACGCTAGCGAACCTAGTTGATTTCTCATTGGTCATATGCTTTACCTTACGTTTAGCCCTAAATTCTCTCCCTATTTTCCGGCGTTGCAGTTACCTTCTCCGGTAACTTCTGGTCTCTATGCACAGACTGCACCACCACTCTTAAGTGTTACTTAAGTGTTACTTAAAACATAATTAATGTTTTCTTGTGTTAAATAAACATAATTCATGTTTGATAGTATTACAAAATACAAATAAAGAATTAAAAAAAAAATCAAAGCAAAAGGAAAGGAAAGGAAAAACTGCGCTAGGACTCCATTAACTAAACTTAATGTTTCAAAAATTGTATCTTTCGTGTCAAATTAATCACTTATGTTTAATTAAAAATATAAATAATTAATGTTGGATCAACTTTCTTGAAAAAAGGGAAGCTATTTTACAACTAGTAAAAGAAGCACGGGTCACGTAACATTACGATAATTATATAAAAAATAATTAGATTGTTAATATTGTAGAATGTTTATAGATATCAAATAAAAATTATGAGTATTAATGTAATATTTCTATTAATTTTTTTTCTCTTATATAAACAAAAATTTGTTAAATAGTTGAGTCACACCAGTTATGAATTTTATTTGCTTATATATACGAAAACAAATTTTTATGTACATAAAACTTTGAAAACTCGTGACTAATTTCAAAATCAAAATTAATATAGTGTTTCTCTTAAATAACTTTTTATTTTATATACAAAAGAATGTTCAATGTTTGCACTGCACCCGTTGTAGATTTTATGTACTTATATCTGCATAAACAAATTTTTATATACATATATGAGAAAGTCGATATGATAAAATTTTAAAAACTCATGATTATTTTCAAAATCAAAATTAATGTAGTGTTTCTATTAAATAACTTTTTATTTTATATGCAAAACATTGTTCAATGTTTGCACCGCACCCGTTGCACATTTTATGTACTTATATCTAAATAAACAAATTTTTATATACATGTATGAGAAAGTTGATATGATAAAATTTTAGAAACACATGACTATTTTCAAAATATCAACATTAATGTAGTGTATCTATTAAATAAATTTTTATTTTATATTTAAAACACCGTTAAATATTTAAATCGCACTCGTTGAGGAATTTTTATGCTTATATATGCAGAAGAAAATTTGTATGTATCGATATGTGATAGTCAATAGAATAACATTTTGAAAACTCGTGACTATTTTCAAAATATCAACATTAATGCAGTTTTCTATTGATTAAATTTTATTTTATATGCAAAGCACGGTTCAATGTTTACACCGATCCCGTTGCAGATTTTAAATGTTTATATCTGTATAAACAAATTTTTATATACATATATGAGAAAGTCGATATGAGGACTAAAAGCATGGACCAAAAGTGTGGACGGGAAACTTCTTGGGGACTAAAACTCAAAGAAATATTTTATGAGGACTAAATCAAAAATTGAAATATTTATAGGGATCAAATACATATTTAACCCTAATATTTTTATATTATGTTTGTTACCAAAAATCTTACTTGAGTTTTTAAAGTGGTAAATTACATTTTAAACTCATCAAGGTAAGATCTAAAATAAATCATAATATGTTAATGGCTTTTATGATTTATTTTTTTAATCGAGTAACATTTGTACGCAACAGCAGAGACTAATCTCTCGAACTGGGTGAGATCAAAATAAATGACAAATCTCCCATCAGGAAATTTATCACCGGTAAAGAATATATTTTTAGATAATTATACCAAACATAATAGTAATAATTATTATTTTTTGAGAGGATATTAATATTCATTATCAAATACTAGCGAAAAGACTAACAATATTATATCGATTTTAATTCAATTTATTTATTTTAATTTTATAATATCTATTTTTCTCGGGAAAAATTGGTCTAGAAAAAGATTGAATAAAATTTTTAGTTTGTTTTTTAGTTCCTTTAACTATATATTTAAGAGTAAATTAAAACTGCTTAAGCATAATTTAGGTATATTGAAGATAGACGATGCCAAAAAAATTATGTATCATTTTTATTAGTAGTATTAGGGATGATAGTGGGTAACATTTTAGTGGGTAGTATAGTGTCTATCCCCGTATCCGCGCTTATAAATATGCTCGTACCAGAGCCAAAACCATTGTAGATAACAAGTTTAATGTTTGTCCCCATACTCTCTGGACACCTAAGTACATGTACCCGCACCCTTTGCCCACACTTTAACAACAAAAAAACAATAAAAAATCATAATGTAATTAAAATATGATCTAAAATATTCAAATCAACTTATAAAATATTAAACATTATAGTATTTAGCCAAATAAAAAGCATCTAAAAAATAAATATCAAAGACTTATGATTAATTAACTAATTTTAGTATATATAAAATTCCTTTAAAAAATATATAAAATTATAGTTATAGTTAATATAATGTGCGGGCTGCGGGGCGGGCACTAGAATGCTTGTACCCGCACTCATACTCATTCAAACTTGCGGGTAATTATCAAAGCTCAAACCCATCTCCAACAATGTGGGCATTTAAGGGTATAATTGGAAGTGAAAAATCCAGCCCAAAATCATGTATTTTCTTTATATATAGTATATATAAATAAAAAAAGTAATTTTTTTATAAATGAAAAAAGTAGTTAAATCTCATTAAAATAGAAACAATCCATAACAACAGGATGAACGACCCACAATAATAGGAAAATATTGGATACTATAAAAAAAACCTTATTTTGACCTTATATAAAAAATATTGTATTTTAGTATGACATTTTTCCTTCCAATTTTACCCTTCACTTGATTATCTTTTACCATTGTATCATTTCTTGCTAATAAAAGCAGAAAGACGGACACGTTTGTGCCTATCTTGATGCTAGTATATAAAAGGAACGTACATTTTTGGTGTAGTATTTTTCTTTCGATTATATCATCATTTAAACTATTTAAACTATTGTATTTACAATTTTTTTATAATATTATTTAAATTTTTAATTATTAAAAAAGTAAAAAAAAATCATTATTGTTTAGAACAATATCATTACAATAAGAATTATATAAGTTAAATCTTTATTTAATGGCGGTATTTTACAAAAATTATAATGAAGTACTATGAAATAAATATACTATTATACTATTATTTATTGCAACATATGTAAAAATGATTATTCATAATTTAATATTTGAAAATAACTATTATTATTTTTTACAAATGTATCGTTAATTGTAAGTAATAACCGTAACTGACACTCTAGAGTTTTTTTTTTACTAGACACTCTAGAGTTTTGTGGTTTTTTATATTTACAAAGGTGATTTATAAAATGAGGCCTCTTTTTAAACTATTTTATTCTATTTTTAATATTTTCAAGCACTTTTTATTTCATACTTTCCTTTGACCAACCCCAAGCATATAAACCCATTCACAGTATCACAATCATATGACATAATAGATGGATAGTTTGAGTCGTTTCAGAGACCATTCTGGCACACCAACAATTTCCATCAACATCACTTGTGTTTGTTCAAAGCACACATCTAATGAAATAGTTTCTCCAATGGCATCACTTATTAATACCCCAAAGATGATTATAAATAAGATCAACAAGGCAATTATCTCATATATTATTTGCCTCAAAACAAAGAAGCTAGAGGAGTTATCAACGAGCTCAAAGAATATCATCAAGAAAATCTACAGGGCAATCTATTGCCAGATTTTGAAAATGAAGAAGCAAGAAGATGATAAGTGCTTGTGGAAGAAGACTATATTGATGGGGGAAAAATGTCAACCATTGGAATTTCCAGGTGCAATTTTTTATGATAGTGAAGGGAATCAGCTTTCTGAGCCACCAAGGACACCAAGGAGTAGCCTTTGTCTCAAATCAACTAATAATCTTATGTAAGGTCGAGAATAATACCAACTCCATGATCTAAACAATCTTATGTTTTAAATCATGAGAGCTTCATTAATAAAAATTAAATTACAATTTTATAGTGTCTGACTCTTTTTTTTTTCAAACTATTTTTGTTTAATTGTGAAATATGATTTTATGGATTGATCTAAGTTATTCAAGTTATCTATCAATCATACTTTTCAAGCATGTATGTGTGTGGGCATATTTGGGCTGGCTCAAGGGTAAGATTAAATTAGATCTAATATTTAAAATCAAATCTACAAAGCCTCATTTTCTATCATTTTCAAAGCAAAAATTAATAAAATCAGATATAAAATTAGCATTTTATAAATAAAGATCAAATCAATTGACTTTATTATTAATTAAAAAAGTAATATCAAACAAAATTGATTATAAAAATTTGTCTTAGACCTCCATATGTGTTGGGTCGTCGGCCTTCCATTTTGTGTTAGCCCTCAATTTTGATTACTTAAGTACATCACCGTCTTTAACAAAACCTCCTTTAAATTTGTCTTAAACCTCCATGTGTCGGTTGTCATCCATGACGTGTGGGTGTAATTTTAATGGAATAATTAAATGGTATAATATTTAATACTAAAAAGATTTATATAAAGTGAGTTCACACTTTCTAATGCATTTAAAAAATATTTTACATTTTTCCAAATGCGTTTGAGGAAGAAAAGAAAACTTCTACTAAATGAGACTCACCCACAACAATATTTATATCTACACTCTTTCAAAAAAAATAAAAAACAATATATATATCTACACGGTTACAGTACTTTTTAGTACAAATTTTCGAGACAAATAAAATATTTTACATAGTGTTTGGTTGTACGTTTGGATTCCTTTTTACCGTTGTTTTAAGAAGCTCATACCACCGTTGATAAATTTATTTCGTCAACACCAAGTATTGAGAAGTGGCAGTTGTTGAGGTTCAAATCCAAATGGAGAATTGCAGGATCAAATTTACGTTATATCATATCAAATGTCATTCAACCTTTTACTAACTGAATTGTACTTGTGTGACAAAAAATAAACTATAACCGCTCAATAAATAAATTTAAAACACCGACCTTTTTATGAATGTCAACTCACAAATATATTACTCCCTCCGTCCCAAATTGTATGAAGTTTTGGACATTTCACACGTATTAAGAAATATAATTAATTTTATGTGGGAAAGAGATATTATAAGTTGTTTTACAAAATTGTCCTTAATAAATGGTATGGAAAAGATAAATTAAAGAATTGAAAAAATATAGAGTAATAAATAGTTAAGGATATAATAGAAAAAATAACATTAATGTTTCATTGGTATTGTAAAGCGACATATAATTTGAGACAAATTTTTTTTCCAAAGCGACATACAATTTGGGACGGAGGGCTATTTTATTTGAGGTATTGGAAAATGGAGTAATAAAAACTATAACCCTCTCTTGACTTAAAAAAACTAACCACTCAAAAATAAATAAATATAACCCCTCTCTCATTTAATACCCATCATATTATAATAAGCTGGTTAGCATTCTCCTTATAATAAACTAGCGAAAAGGTGTCCGTTTTTCTGCTTTTTTTTATTGCGCTAACGCGTGTATATTATCAATGATATTTTATTAAAATTTGCGTTTAAATTACAAACAATATTTTATATAATTTGTTTGATGTAGATTAAAATTATAAATATAGATATTTGTGACTTTCAAATGTAACAAACTCAACAAACCATATTTATCATTTCATATTGACAACAATAATATAACAAATATAATAAAAATTCTTATCTTTTTTAATAACACCAATAATATAACATTATTATAGGAAAATATGTTTAAGGGTATAATTGGAATAACAAAAAAGTCAGACCAAAAGAACCGAAAGATGTTATTTTCTTTATATATAATATAGATTACACTAGCATTAAGGACACGCGTTCAAGTCGCGGGATGAAACAAATATAGTTAGAAGGAAAGATCGACTAAAGACGACCAATCGAATTCTTCGATAAAAATTAGTCATCGACAAGAAATAAGTGTTACTTCACACTATGTAGTTATTAAAAATGCTATTATCAGAAATTAAAGCAATATCGCGGCATAAATTTTGATAATTTGGATTTTACTCCAAAATTGGTTGTTTAAAAAAAAATACTTTGCGCTTAAAAAATAAAATATTCATTAATTATATTTCCTAATATAAGGACGAAATTATGACCAACATTTATTGTTTTTTGGTCAATAAGTCTAACCTTTTACGATGTTTGATTTGAAAGTCTTTTTTTTTATTATGAAGATTTGATTTAAAAGTCAACAACGTTTCTTCTAAATAAACTAATATTCGTATCTTAATCTTATTTTGATTTTATTAAAATTGTTAATTATAATATTTTAGTAAAAAAAATCCCCTGCCTATTTAATTTGATGGCAAATTTGTAATATTATGCTGCCATTTTTTATCTAATAATTGTTTTAATTTTGATGATAAAATTCCTTCATTAGTGTGATAGAATGTGGTTTATATAATCGAAGAGTATTTAGATTAGATGATAAGGGGTCATTTGCAACTTAACTAAGGGTCGTGGGTTTGAATTTAACTTTGTAAACTCTTAAAGGAGAACTTTATGTGCCGATGATATCCAGCTCACACCAAAAACAAAAATGTGATCTATATTTTTGTGTGTAAAAACCGGAGAGAGATACGGTTTTGTGGACTAACTCATTGAGTTCTGTGGAACCTAAATACCGTCTATATTGATCATTATTGACTATGGGTTATTTGTGTATATTACCAAATACCAATGTAGGAGAAAGGTATGTGTCCAACGTCCATTGACATGTTTCCATTTATTTTATTTTATTAAATTTGAGTAATTTATCTAAACTCTTAAATTAGGGAGGTTTAGTATTAGGAAGAAAAATAAACTCAATAATCCCTCCCCTCCCAAAGTCCATCATTATTTCCACTTCTTCGTTTCATATTTCCAAAGCCCTGGTCTCTCCGGACCTCTTAAACTCCCAAAGAAACCCAAAAACTCTTAGAATGAGTTTGTCACGTTTCACAATTTTTTATAGATTAGTTTTCGCAGTTGTGCATGGGAACATCCAGTTTAGAAAAGAAAAAAACACATGCTGGTATTGTGTTAATGGAAGTGGAGGTCACGCAATTTCCTTAACCTTTTGTCCTTGTATATGTTTTATGAAAATTGAACTATACAGTTGAGGTGGTAACATTATATTAGAAACAAGTACAACTATAAGTGTAAAAGTAAAAGAATTATATATATATATATATATATAAATTTTATTGATCATCCTCTGTCGCCATTTCTGGTTTATTATTATATTCACCTGCTTGAACATGAATGTTGTTTCTCAGTTCTTCAAACGCCTTCATACTCTCTGTATCAAAGCCTCCTGCAAACTGAAAACAGTTTCACACTATCATTGAATGCATTGTTTTTGTACTTCCAACTATCCACATCACAAATGTAATATTAAAAAATGTATTTAAAGTGATAAACAATGATGCAGATTAAATGGTACAGTGCAAGAGAATTTCTCGGGTTTTAGCATGATGTTATTGCAGGCACGATGTTAGCAATGATCAATTACAACTAGATAACTTTGTTATGTTATCATGTTGAGTATGAAATAGTCTCACATCTATAAATAATGACTCACACTAACATGAGGTGCATTATAAAAGCACAATAGATGTTTTAGTTTAGAGACACAGCTTCGTAGTGAGCACATAGCGAACTATTTCTTCACCTTTTACTAAAGAATACCGTGTTTTCACCACATATCGAGGCATATGTCAATTTTTTGAAGGATTTCTTCTTTTGTAATTAAGTTCAAATATTTTGAAGAATTATAATTTAAGTGAGATTTTGTACAATTTAGCTCGCTCAGTATACTAAATAATATTATGTATCGTCAGCATGAACAAGTGAAAAAAGAGGACTAAAATTACCTGATGAATGCGGAACGAAAATCGCACGCCTTGCAGAATTAAAAACTCTCTTGTCGGTTCATTTTCCGGTCCAGATAGTATATCAATTTCAGATGCAATACGCTTCATATACTTGTTTGCCAGTTGAACAGAAGAAAGCTTGATCTGCAATGGCAAAGTTATCAGTAGTAACTACTATGTGACCATTTGATACAATCAAACACAAGGAATTTAGGAATTTGGGAAGCATACCTTGCCCACAACTCCTGAATCTAATAGCCAATTTACCGGTACTCCAAACTCCTTGTACCGAGAAATGGCAAAATCTCTTGTCCGTAAGAGTGCGTATACACTTTGCTCTAATCTACGAATGAAAACAAAACAAAATTGAAGAACTTAGTTGATAAATAAATTTCATGCTATATATAGAAAATGGTAAGGAACACATACACCAAGAATACTTAATCTACATACGTATATGTCATGTTCTATATTTGTAACGTGCAAAGTCTGAATCGAAAACATTAAAGCAGATATCGGGACAAAAACTATATTCATTTACAAGCAAGAGACTTTCTGGATTGACATCCAAGAGAATGTCCATCAAATCTCAGCTTCCTTAGCAACTATTTATGGTACGAAAAACTATAACATTCAAAAAGATGCTTACTTTTCAAGCAATGAGTACATTGTCTGCAAAGCATCGTCGCATGGGAATTTGGGATCATCGGTGAAGTTGGAGACTTGTTTCTCCAAATTCATTAGATCCTGATATTCAAAAGATGCTTCCCGTAGTGCATCTGATTTCCCTTCAGGCCAATCAAAGTGCTTGAGAACAGCTCGTTCATCACTCTTATATAAGGAATAAAAAGAATTAGTACCATGCAAAAATCAATGTACCAACTTTCGTGATTTCTCCCAAAATCTACAAGTTGAATGAATTAGTTTTGAAGCATATTTTTCTATAATGGAGGGGCAATTATATTTAAAAGCTTACCAGGAAGGAGAGTTCCTCATCTAGCCAGTTCACAAAAGCCACTACATCTTCAATCTTAGAGAACGAAGCTGCTCGAACTTCAGTTGCCAAGGACATGACAAAATCACCTTGTGTTTCTACATCAGCTTTCGCCTACATCAATTAAAAAAAATATAATATTTGTAATGACTGAAAAGCCAAGATTCTTAAAAAAGAATATAACAGAAGGAAAATCTTAAACACATACAGCTAAGAGAAATGATGATCTATTCTCAATTTCCGCAATCATATTGCTTCTGGCATCAGCTGCATTACTTGTTGCAGAAGTTAGCGATGAGGTATCCTTCTTTGCTTCCCGTTTCATCAATGATTGATAAAATTCAACAAGCTCAGGAGCCCTTTTAACTTTGTCATCACCTACTGCTCCTCTTGGTAGACTTCCTGGTGGTGGAGGTGCAGAAGGAACAGATGGAGCATATGGTATTCCATTCAAAGAATTTGAAACAGGAGTACCATCAGATGGTTTAGGGGGTGGCCGAGGCACCCTTGGAGGTCTTTTCTCAATTTCGAAAAGCTTCATCTTGGTAATGGTTTGATTATCAAAATCCTTAACATCTTCAGATTGTTTATTTAAGCCATCAAAAACACATGCCTTCTCATTTACTTGAGTAAGTTCTAAATCCAAAGACGTCGACCTCTCTTCTTCAGCCTTGGTCGTATTGAGATTTGAATTGTCACCAAACTTCTTCCCTCTCGTTTTCTCGGCTTTTTCCTTAAGTTGTTTCTCCCTTGCTAATGCCAATTTATGAAGATCTTTATATGCAGGATATTTTTCATCCAGATACCTGTCAACTGACTTAGACATCAATTGGAATGAAGCCGAAACAGAGTCCAGGATGTCATCACTTGATGAAACTTTTCTCAAGCTTGGAAGAAATGGAGTTTCAGGAGAATGAGTAGGTTCATGTTCCTTCCGCTCGAAGGTAGTGATCGCTACAGCATCATGAGCATTCCTTAGCATCAAGGATTCGAGTGTATTCCTCGGCCTATAGCTCGTACTCACCCTGCAAGGAGAGCCTATTGAAAGAGATCTAGCTGGTGATGAATAAGCACATGAATCATTGTTTTTATTCCATTTCTTCAACTTTTGGATTAAGCTAGTTTTCTTGCTAAGATTACTATATTTATAAGTAGGGCTATCGATATATGCATTGTCAAGATCTTCACTGCCTGGTGAAGAGTGATCATGGGAGAAGTTGCTTTCAAGATCTGTATCACCTTGCCCGCGCTCTGATCCGGCATATTCTAACATTAGCTGTTTAGCCTTCTCTTGTGATTTTGGGTTGAAACTGTTGTTTAGATCACGCGCCAATGATTTTCCTGAAGGTGACTTGTAATTCCTGAGTTCATATCTCAAGCATGCGTTAACCCAGCGAAGGTATACAAGCTCTTCAACTTCACTGAACCTATTCATCTGGAGTCCTTCCACTTGCTTTTGCAGATCTTCATTTGCATGCCTTAACCTCACAGTCTCTGATTTTGCATCGGCAACCATTTCATTCTGCGATTCAAGGCAATGCATTTTAAAATTAAACTACACTCATTACATGTAAAAGAAGACACTAATCTAATAAATATTAATTTGTCTCTATCATGAAAGAAGTACACAAACAAGGAGAACTCAGTGATGCTAATCATTTAAAAAAAAAAAAAACTTTTTAAGTAACTGAAAACCTCAAAGCATATACTGGTTCAATTATGAGCAAATTTTTATTTTATCAAAATATTAGCAGATATCAAATATTGGTTTCCCGTGTCTGTTCAACTTATTGCAGAAAAGATGTATCTACGATTGAACTCTCACCTCTGTAACACTGGAGAGTTCTGTAATTCTAGACTCAGCAGCATTAAGTTTAACAGTTAATTCTCGCTTCTCGTGTTGAAGTTCTTTGTTTCTTCTCCTAAGCTCCACAGCTTCAATCTCTAAATCATTAACGGTTTTCAATTTCTTTTCAATCTCTAAATCATTCACAGCTTTCAAATTCTTTTCAATCTCAGCGTCTTTTTTCACAACCTCTTCCTCTTTTGCTTGTAGACCAGAAACTTTTTGTTTAAGCAACAATAACTGGCCTTTTGTCTGGTTAGCAACGATCTTTATCTGCCTTTGCAGTTCCTTGATCTTGTTTCTGGCAACCTCAAGCTCTCTCTTGGCTGAAGCTTCATGTGTGAGCTCTTCTTGAAGTTTATTGTTTTCTTCCTGCAAGGACTTAATGGTCATATGAAGCATATCAATTTCAACAGTTTTGATTCTCAATTGCTTTTGAAACTCCTCAATGTCTGGAACCTGCTCCTTCAAACCATAATACTCTAACAATTCACTTTGAAGTTTCACCTCCCTCTCCTCCAGTTCCTCGACTACATTCCGCAGCCTTTCTAATTCACTATCACTACCGGTTTTTTCCATTTCAGTTCCGTTACCTCCACGTTTCTTGGAATTGTCGGGCTTTTCAGCAAGTAATGGAAACTCAATCTGCTCAGATAGAAGGCTTTCAAATTCAGATAGAATTTCATCGTCAAAATCATTAGCTAGATTCATTATGCTGCCAATTAACTTAACCTCCTCTTCTAACTCTTCCTCTTCCCTCTACAACAATGTCAAAACATATTGCAAAAATACAAGAGAAATCATCATAATTCATTACCATAAATACAAAACAAAATAAAATAAAAAGTTGATGATGTTAACTAGAGTAAAGACCCAATTTGGTCCCTCACAACTTGTTCGCGGCCAATTTAGGACTAAAATAATACCTAAATTAGTCCGTAACATTTTCATATGGGAGATAAATTAGTCCCTGACTTATTATAACAGATGGACTAATTAGTCCTCCGTGTACAAATGCCAGTGACTAATTTGATTATTATTTCTTGTGAAGGGCTAAATTGGGTCGTGAGCAAATTGTGAGTGACCAAATCAGTTCTTTAGTCTATTATCTAATTATACTTTACCTCGTTCTGGTTGAGACCATTAGTAGAACAAGTGGACTGCTGCTGTTTCATTACCTCATCTTGATTTTGCCTCCTAATCCTTGGTTGATCATGTTCTTAATGAAGATGAACATAAAGGGTCAACTTAATTATATAGGATTAGCCATAACATAAAATAAGAAACAAGTAGAGAACTTTTTTCAAAACTGGTGAATTAGCACAATTACCTACCTGATTTTGATCCTTTCACATTCTGCTGGAATGTATAGGCTGCAACTGAAGCAGCTATAAGGAATCCTAACCTAACTATCATGAAACTATAAGCCAAATCAAAATCCTAACTAATCCCATTTCCCAAACTAACCTCCATAACTGATTGTTCAAACCATTGGTGCTTTGAAAATGAAACCACAGCGACCCACATAATTGTTAAGGAAAGATCCAGATTTAGAAATTTCATTTACATGCAGAATTCATAGGAAAATACTACTAAATTTTCAGCTTCACCACCTTTCAGTGAGAAACTGAAAACATGTTCGTAGTCACAGACACAAGTTTGATACCAAAGAGACACATAACAATTAATGACAAAAATTCACAAATGGGTTTGGACTAATATGGTGAGAGAAGTGGGAGAATTTAGAGTTACCCTTAAATACAACAAAGGAACAACGTTGATTGAAATTTGAAAATAACTTTCTATAGTAAAACTATAACAAAACAAAGACATGTTTCTTTTTTTAGGAAAAGAACAAAGACAGATTTGTTTCCTCGTTTGTTTTATTGTTGTTGGTCCTTCGCAACAAAAAATAATACTCAAGTTATTCCGTGACATTTTTATAAAGATTTAAATTTAGTTATTGATTTATGGTAACAAATGGACTAATTTATCTAAGAATGAAAATATCAAAAACTAATTAGGTATTATTTTTTGTCAGTAGCGAATTGGACCGTAAGAAACTTGTAAATGACCAAATATATTTATTTTAATCATTTTATTTTTATTCTCCATCATTCTCTTTTGATGTCTTTGCCTTTTCATCTTCCTAATAACATTGAGGTTATTTATTTTTTTAGGCTTAAAATTCAACCAAATTTTTTTTAAATAAAAAAACCCAACCCATCTTGTCATTGTTGTTATTGTTTACGGTCTCCCAAAGAATATAATGTTTTGATTATTTTTATTTATATGCTTCTTTCACCACTTCAATTATACGAAATATAGATTTTAGAAAAGAAAGAGTGAATGTGATGAGGCTTACGGTGTATGCTTACAAAAAATACTTTACTTGATTCTATAGCTCTCTTATATTTTATGAATTTTATATAATTTCTCTTATTTAACTTTTTTTATAAAAATTAAAGAATTGATGGTTTTTTTAAATAAAAAAAAATATTCAGCTCTGCATTAGTGATTTTGTCAAACATTTGTTCATCATCTAACAATAATAATTTTGTAAAAAAACCCTTCAAAAAAAAAAGCAATAATAATTTTCCATTCATTTTAATACATTTCATAAAACCCTTATACAACCATAAATAATCAAAAAATTTCACTAGGTCTAGGTGAATTTAACTTTTAACATTATGAATCAGTCAGTGTTGTAAAAATCTTATCATCGTAGTATTAAGTTTAAAATCTAATAAAAGCCATACGTTTTTTATTTGTACAAAATAAAAGTAAAAATCTCTACATACTACAATCTATACCTACTTTATATAAGTAGCACTTTTTATAAGTCACGTTAATTATATTTTTTTTTTGCACGAAGTTATGTTAAATATTCATATGATTATTGATTAATTTAGTATTTCACCTAAAATGTGTTCTAACCACACTCAAATAAAATCAGGTCTTTTATTGATTAATTTAGTATTTCACCTAATATGTGTTATAATCACACTCAAATAAAATTAGGTCTTTAATCGTAAATAAAATTAAAAAATATATTTATTTAAATCAAATGCATTAGAGTCAAAAAAATCAAATGCATTATATTAGGCTACTTTGATAGAATAATATAAAAAGGTGGTATGATTGATGGTTTGATTCTATTGACAGGGACCCACAAATATTATTTTCTTTAAATCAAAGGGTTCTAATTTGTCTGATTTATTTGGTATAAAAAAAAATATCTGATTTGAGAAGAATATGAATTTTCATCAACGACAAGTTGTTACATCGACACATCAATATGAAAAATTGATATAGAATGATAAATGTTAGGTAGAACTTTAAATTTTTGTATCAATGTTATTCATATATGTAACTAATGAGACCGAACATTTAAAATTGAGATTTTCTTGAATTGTCAGAATAGAGGATGAAATATTAGTTTTCGAGAATCAAACCGACAATACTTAAGGTTTATGTAATGAGTTGATCTCTCTTAAAAGATGTTTTTTATACGATCAATATGATATTTCTTTAATGAGTTGATCTTTTTTAAAAATTATTTTTTAAACAATCAATAAAAAACGAACATTGTATCAAATAATAGAAGAACTCGATATCTACTATTCGTGTCACGTGTAACTTATATCGTTTTACGTTGTGGATGGCTCAATATGAGCTGTTGGCATGGAAACACAGCTCAAGAGGTTTTTTTTTTTTTTTCTCTCTTCATGATCATTACCACCATATATTATATATCACATCACGTTAGTATTTTTGGCATGTCTCTAGAACAAGAACATGCTTGTCTTGGTGTGTCCTTAGAGAAAAATGGAATGGGTAACTGGTAACAAACTAACAATGCAAAGTACAAACACAGAGTAAGCTCTTTTTTCATTCTTGTCCTTTCGTCTAAAGAAAAAGACAAAAACACAAATGTTTGTCGAATAATTCTTTTCTTTTCTTTTCTTGCCTTTTCCACATATGAAAATTCTTATTCGGAATTTGACCTTGATAACAAGATAACAATCGATCAGTCCAATAAAGCAAGATAACAATCATATCACTCAATTCAAATTCACAATATAACAGTAGGTAAGGTTATTATTTGAACAAAAATTTTGACACCGTATAGACGACATTGTATTGTATAAAATACATTCGTCATTGTAAAATATTTTACCATAGATGTTCCTCATTATTCATATAAATCACCAACTACTATGGAAGCTAATTGTCAAAAAAAAAAAAAAAAAACTACTCTGGAAGTTAACTATGTCAAATATTATCTTGTCACTTATTTTTTCACAAATAGAGTTCTCACAAGGATCAAGTTTTATGAAAAGAGATTCTTACAGATTATCTGTTAAAAGATTTTCACGTTAACACCAAGAATTAAAATCAATCTAACGGGTCATTTATAATTTGTATGCGATTAGAAATAAATAAAAAGGCAATTATTCCATTTAAAAAAAAAACAATGTAAAACTTGGTAGATAATCAAAATGAGCATGTGTGAAGATTTTCACCAAAAAAGTAATGAGCATCTACGTAGACATTTCTCTGGCTCTTTCCCTGTGTTGTCTTTTTTTCTCATTCATGTGTAATAGTAGCATAGATACAAAACTTACGCAGAACAGCAGAACCATAATCATTACAAAGTAGCAGCTAGAGTGAGCCAATTTTAAAAACTCAGACCTTTGTAGAAAATAGAGGGTAAAAGCTCTCATGTTTATAGCAATTGAAAAATATTTAACAAATTTTTCTCGAAATAAACATTTCGCTATCCAATACTTAATAAAAATAAAAGCATTTTTAATATTATCAAGTCTGATAATATTTGTGGAGTCATACCATTGTGGTCCTTTCGAATTTGAATGTGGTCCAGAATAACTTTGATAAAATAAGGAGCCATTTTAAAATAAAACACGACCATGGTATAACTTTTGTAAAGTAGGGGATCATTTTAAAACAATCAAATCAAATCAAATTTGATTTCTAAGCAAGCAATAAAATGAAAAATAGACCAATCAGGAACAAAAACAGACCAAATAATAAGGTTCAAAAGTATAATTTAGTCTTAAAATAACCTGTCACATGCATTTACAATGCAAAACAATTTGACCTGTCTCAAATGGAAAACTTGCTGATTGCTTACATACATAAACAATATAGCGCAAGAAACTTGTCTAGAATGTGTGCATTCCAGAACTTGCTGATTGCTTACATACACGAACAATATACCGCAAGAAACTTGTCTAGAATTTGTGCATTCCAGATGTATGAATATAGAAAATGGTAGAGAAACATCTTTCCACCAAACCAAACCAGGTTCTTTTGGGTAATAAGGTGTCAACGACTCAATGACTAGACAAACTGTCCAACTTATGACCAAACAGAACAGAAATCACAACATTGAAGCATAGCCTCAACAAAGCTGCTTTAAGTGGGTGGCTTGGCTTTTGTTCCTTACCTCCCTACCACCACAACTTAGCATTGCAGCCTCCATCTAATAACGGCCACCAGGCATGCCACGTCCCCCTCCTCTTCCTCTTCCGCCATAGCCACCATACCCCCTTCCATAATAACCACCTCGAGCACGTCCACCACCGCCACCGCGCCACGGACCACGGCCACCCCAGCCACCACGATGCCTTGAAAAATCACCAAATGTCTGCACCATAAAACAGTATGAATTATAAACATTATCCATCTTCCTCCTCCCCTACAATAAAGAGGTCAACCCAAGGTGGTGATAACACATTACCTCAGTATCCATCTTGATTTGTTCCGAATATCTAACCCTTCCATTTTGTGGATCATGATTGAGCGAGTTGCAGGAGAGTGAGTCAAAGAAATCATCCTTGTTATAAACAGGCTGTGGAGACCATGAAAAACAGTCATATATTGCTACAACATCCTTATTAACTGACTGCAATGAGTTACAGAGAAGACGGTAAAAATATTACCTTAACCTCCAAGTTTGATACATCACCATTGTCTTCATCTTGACCGCCATCTTCATCACTGGCATTTTCTTCCCCGTCTTTCTTGTTGCTTTTACCTAGGTGACCCCATACTTCATCCTTTTTGAACTTCTCATTCATTGCCGTGAAGTCAAAGTCCTCAGTGAACCTTTCAGCTGGGCGGAAACCCTGCAAAACATTAATTCAATTACAAGGCCTAAACTGGATTGTCACAACTCACGTCACAATCTTAATCATCGATTTTGAAAAATATCAAATTTGTGACAGAAAAAACATCTTGCATTTTCATTTTAATTTTTATCTAATCTAAATTGCTAACTCGATAAAAACAACAAAACAAGAAATACTCAGCAAATTTCATTTTTTTGACACAATAGTAGGTATAAATGCTCTCTAGTCCCAACTTTAACTTTAAAAATTCACAAATTTTACTTGAGAGAAACTAAAATTTTCCTGCTTCATCTCAAATGAAGTAGTAAATAGAACATTACCCCAATTCCTCTGCCTCTTCCACGCCCCCTATAACCATAGCCATGATGAGTTTGGTTAGAAGCTCCACCGGGCTGGAGAAAGTGCAACCAAATGTCAGGTCAGGGGTCCAGAATCAAAAGACAAGATGATAAAAAGATAAATCTAAAATGATAAAATGCACATACTTGCAGTAATATGTATGGGTAGTATACATGGCTAAACTTATCTAAATGTAAGAACACAGAAACAAGCAAATGGAAGCTCGATGGTTCATTGATTATCACAAGTCATGAAATAATATATGGCAATTGACCAATTAAACTATAGACCAATAAGAGGCCATATCTTACTTCAGAATCTCTCCAAAAGAATGAACAAATAGTAAATGAACAGAGAAAACTCAGAAAAGTACATGCAGGCTATCTAATAGACAAAGTGTAGCTTACAGGATGGACAGTGAGCACCTGCCCATAGTAGCCTCAGGGTGATAGGTTAATCTAATCTAATAGACACATATATAATCCGTCCTATTTACAAAAGTCCAGTCTCCATTGGGCTGGTCATATATAAAGTTATAAACCTACAAGTCATATGAAACCAAAATCTGGGCAAGTGTCTGTGAATGGATAAAAAGAAAGCAAGAGAAGAATACCCTGTGAATTGGCCGAGAAGTCGCTGGCAATGGAAGTATTGGTGGCTGAGATTCAGCAGCGACAGGCACAGATGGCTCTGGAGCTGATGTTGATGATACCTGAACCACTTCAACATCCTTATGTGGTGTTTGTGAAGGCTTGGAGGAAGCTGCTACAGTTTGTCCAGACTGCAATAATTGAGCTGGGGTTACCAGAGAAGGGACTGGTGGTTCTGTGCGGACAGAATTTGAAGAGCCAACAATTGAAGGAGTCATCTGCTGGGGTACAGTTTGGTATGACAAACTTGAACCTGAAATTGCATTAGGTTTATTGGCCAATGGTACTGCAGCATTTATATCAGAACCACCACTGGTAAAAGGAGCTAGCGATGCCAAGTTAGCACCTAGTGTGGCTGCAGGAAGTGACACAGTAGGTGCCTTGTTTGAAACTGATACTTGAAAAGTTTCAGGAGCTAGTGTAGCTGAAGGTGCCGGAGGTAAAATTGTTGTTGAAAGATTCAATGGAGGTGCAGAAGCAGATGTTATATTAGGGGAACTAGTACCCACAGGTAGGAAAGCTGATGGGAATTCTGGAAAATTTGAAGGTCCAGTTGGTAATGAGGAACTAAAACTGGGAAACTGCAATGGCTGCTGCATAGATGAAAGCATCGGCTGCTGCATAGATGAAGGCATCGGCTGCTGCATAGATGATGGCATCGGCTGCTGCATAGACGATGGCAGTGGCTGCTGCATAGACGATGGCATTGGCTGCTGCATAGATGAAGGCATGGATAAGCCAGGCGGAGGTCGAAACAAAGATTGCTGGTGTAACTGAGGAAGCCCATTTGGGGCACCATAATATCCTTGCCAATACATTGGCATAGCAAGCCCACCACCATTTGCATTTGGAGCAGGCGAAGAAGCTCCCCATGACACTACATTTCCTCCAGGTTGATACAAAGGCCCTTGAAAGTTTGACCCTGGGTGTCCAAGCTGTGTTGTATTAGGATTAGGACTAGCATCAGTCAAAGATCCACTTACAGCTGGTAAACTTGTAGATGTTGTGGCTAAGCGAGGATACTGAGACTGCAAGGCAATTCCAGAAATTAGGATATGAATATAATTTGATGCAAATTTTGTACTCAAAAGGGCACTCATCAACCTGAATAATAGCTGGATCAGTATTTGCTGGCACAGTAGGCTGAACAGGTGGAGAAGATTTCACCTGTAAATCCTGCAGAAAGAATTATAAAAGATGTATCAGCTTATCGGATCTGTATGAATGGCACATATATTTAATACATCTTGTGTCATATAATAACAATATCCATGAGTAAAAAGCTGGATTCGCTTCCGTCTGCCTGTTAATCTATCTACTGTTATCAATTATCATTTGCAAGCAAGTGCAAGGAACGTTCTACAAAAGGATTAAGATAAAATAAATGCCATAAAACCTGCATAAATGACCAAATATTACAATGCTTCAAGGATGAAGCAATCCCCATATAAAACATCACAAAGAAATTAATGTCATTCTTTCCTAAGTGATCAATAGCTATTATGAGAAGGTGCTTGCATAAGTTCCGCATATCATACCTTGATGTCCGTCCCACGGAACAGTATATACTCATAGACCTTGTCACCTGGCAGAATTTGTGGACCGTCCTTTTTCCTTCCTTCAGTTCCGAAAGAGCGCACTGCACCACAACCACACAAAAAAAAGAGTCACACGACTAAGCCAACTTGCAACCAAAAAACATTGAAACAAGTTGTATAGCAACATAAAATTATGGAAATAATATAATTGCAGAAAGTAGAGGTGTTTGTCGTATGGCCTAGTTTAGATTTGACAAAAAACTTGACGAATCAAAGAACTGAACCGATCTCCGTGGATTCAGTTTGAATTGAGCCTCGTTTTTTCGAGAAAAACCTAACTTCACAATTTTATTGCCCAGTAAACAAAAACTAGCCTATAAATCCTGACAGAAACAATAAATTGGCCTGCAGAATTCCATATGAAGAACAACAAGCATAGATCACCATCAAAAAACGAGTTTGATTGAGTATCGGAATGATAAATGAAAACCAAAAACAAATTGAAGGCGCCGAAATTCATGCAACGAAAACCGGGCAGACCGATTCACTTTCGAAGCTTTAGGTCAGTTTTATTCACTCACGAAAAACCCTACTTTTAACCTGTTTGTCACGTGCTCCAATCATGCATATAGTCTCTCTGCTAATAGGGAAAATGTGGGGTACATCTTACCACCCTTGGACCCCACAATTGCGGGAAACTTATACACTGGGCCACTCTTTTAGAAAAATATATATATAAGCTGTTTCCTTTTGTGTTCTCAAATATACGGATGCCGCGTTTTTATAGAAATAAGTATGGCAGTTCTTATTCTTTCCCGATGATTAATTATCCATGAAGGTAAAAAAAAACTTGACGTTACCATTCTTTAATAAATAACGAAATCCTTTCCATAATACCGTTAGGTTCGTTCCATCAAAAAGAACTGTTAGTTAAAACTTTTTTGGACGAAGCGATCACGACAAAAACACATTAACATGGGGTTTAATGGCACAAAGGGGCCCAGTATTACATCCTTGTTGGGATTTCAGAACAGTCAAATTTTAACATCCTTACCCCCACTAGCAATGTTCGAGAGACTATTACCATGAGTGAACCTGTAACAGCTAGGTCATAAAACAGCAAAACCATAAATGATACAATAACGATCATCCTCCGAACAGAACAAACAAACCGTGACAGCCACGCAACAATAAAATAATGACCCACACTCAAAAACCATCATCCAGAAAGAAAAAACATAACAATTCAAAACCTAAAACCCAAACAGATAATCAAAATGCTTCCAGAGCACGTAAAACACACCATAAATTGCAGATTACATGCTTTAAGATCTCACAATCAAATTTGCATTCAATACAACACATATGCAGCAAGAAACCATCATCCAGAAAGAAAAAACATAACAATTCAAAACCTAACCCAAACAGATAATCAAAATGCTTCCAGAGCACGTAAAACACACCGTAAATTGCAGATAACATGCTTTAAGATCTCACAATCAAATTTGCATTCAATACAACACATATGCAGCAAGATAAAAACCTCATAGCAACTGAAAAATTTCCAAAACCCTTAGCGCCTTCTAAACAGAAAACCACAAGACAATAAAAATTCCATAGCAATCAATTTCTTCCCTCATCAAAACAACAATTCCCCGCCCCCACCCATCGCAATAAACATATAAACAATCAACAAAATTCACTTTCTCACAAGTCCAAACCAAATAAAACCCTAGTTAAACATTATCCAGTTAAAAAATCACATTCACATGCATCAATAAACCAGCACAATTCAGAAGTATAATCATCATAACACAAACTCAAATCCAACTTTAAGCCAAATCTAAACAGACCCATTTCATCAAATCAACAGAAAATCAAACCAAAGAACAAATTCAGATCAATCTAAATCCAACATCAAAATACCAACAAAGAAAACCGAATAAAAAACAATTTTTTATCTTAATGTGAAAGATCTAAGAGAAACAAAGGAAAGTACCGTTTTTGAGACCAATACTGGATTCATCGGTGTTGATGTTGTAAAGAACACCCTCGTATCTGATCTCACTTTTTGATGTCAAACTAATCAAGCAACCAATGTATGAATCGGCCGCGGAACTCGAACGAGAAGCTGTGTCCGAAGCCATCATAACCTATGAAGATTTGAAACCATACACTGTCTGTGTATGTGTTTATGACTTTCAAAAACGCTTACACACACGTTAGGGTTCAAGCGGTTCTTGAGAGAGAGAGAGAGAGAGAGAGAGAGAGAGAGAGAGAGAGAGAGAGAGAGAGAGATAGACTCAAAGATGAGTGAGTGTGTGTCTGATTGTCTGATAAAAACAAATATCTATATATATTATAACATTATAATATAAAGTTCACCCAAAAAATAATAAAGAGATTAATTTTTATATTTCATGGCATCAAATCATGTGAAATAAATATTTGTAATCTTATAAAATGACATTATGAGGTCATTAGATTTAGATTTGATGCATGTATAAAAAAGTTTTACATCGTAAAAAAATAATATTTTTCGGTAATAAACTTATTTTAATTGATAGTTTTTATAAAAACTAAATAGATTATTATGTATCGGGTTTTTATTTTAATATGTGGTTGGTGAAAATGTGTGCGGGATGGTGGAAGGAGTTATTGATGATCTCGCAAGATAATGGAGATCAATGGTACTTTGATTATGCTTATTTGCAGGAAAGACGTAGTCTGTTGCATGAAGGATTGTCGCCTTATTAGTTTGTGTAGTGTTGCTTACAAGATCATGTCTAGGGTAACTATCCAACGTCTACGTGGCTTCGCGGGGAAATTGATTGTCATGTGTCAAAATAGTTTTGTTTCTAAGTGTTAAAGTGTGGATGCCATGATTGAGGCTCGAGAAATTTGTCATTCAATGGAAGCAAGGGTGGAGGCAAAAGTTGAATGACTATCAAGTTGATCTTGAAAAGGCATGTGATGCACTGAAATGATAATTTGTCAATAATATTGTTGTCTTCGTGCAAAATTTGGTGCTCAATCAAGTGGATGTGTGGTCAGTCGAGGTCATGACAACTTGGTTGATATGTCGATTCATCAGCTTATAAGGTGATATGAAGGTTGACTTTGCATTTAAGACAATCATCTCAGTTTTATATCAAGCGATTATGTTAAGAAAGGGGCTTTGTTTCTAAGTTGCGGGTTCATAAATTACTAAAAAAAATAGCGTCTCGTGTAGAAGGGTGAACTACTACCTAAGAAGACAAAAATTAAGTAAAGGAAATCGATAAAAAATAAAAAGATATGTAAGGATTTGTTCGTTTGGTGTGTGCTTTGAATAATCTTTACACTAAGGTATCTATAAACTTAGAATAACTAAGCAACCTGCATAAACATTGTTTGCCACTTTTTTTGCCTATTATCTACCATATAACATATTCATAATGTAAAGTCATGGCTAACATCATTAAATAACTACCTCGTAGACTGAGTTATAGCCTAAAATCACCTTGTTGGTGGTGTTATATCATATATTCATGCCATACAATACCCTAATGTTAAAAGAGTGAGTTTTCATGCACCTTTTAGACTTAGTCAACCGATATCCTACGTGTACGGTTAACTTGAGGGCAAAATTGTACTTGTACGACTGAGCTCTTGACTAACATCTACTCGTGTTCTCCACATTACTATTTTTTGAGAAGTGGATGTTTGACCATTTTCTGCCATTCATACTGAAATTGGTGTCAGTTTTGTCTCATTTTCTCCCTCTTTAACCACCTACTTTATCATCCCACATATGTAGAAAAATTGTTGTATAGCCTTTGAACTTTGTTTTATCTATGTTGCAGTCTCTTAGACTCTCATTAAACATTACCAAAACCTTAATGAGACCTAATAACGGCCTCCAAGTCTTAATGGACTTGGTAGCCATGTTTAGCCGTCAGTCGAGGGCTGGTTTCGTCAAAAATTTATAAATTAGACCGAATCGGCTGGTCGAAACAGTCAGACAATGAGCCGATGATAAAGATGGTTTGAATCACTGGTTGGATCGGATATGCATTTGACCCAGTGTGACCCGACTTACTCAGTTGGTTTTGTGGATGAACCATAGAACTGTCGGTTTATTTCAACCCGGATCGGGTTAAGCATGTTATTTTAATAAAACGTGTGGCAGCATCTTATTTGGTCACTCAATGTTCTCTTCTATAGTACCGTCACAAGAAAGATCCATTGTTGTCGTCGTGAAAGCTTCTCATAGTCACAAGCAGGGGAGTGAGAAGAAAGACATGATCGAAGATGAAGCAGCAAGGAAGAAGCGTTGATTGAGTTGAAAAAATAAGAACAGAGAGAGAGAGAGAGACAATAAAAATATAGCAGTGGTGGCCCGTAAACATTTGAGAGACATGTCGATTTACAATTAGGGTTTACACTGGAAGGGACAATGGGCTTAGGCCTGTGTTTTGCTTTTTCTCCTAACCTGAGACTATAAACTTGCGGCCCAATTTTGTCTTTTTTAAGTATTTATATTTATATATTAATAAATATGCCATGCCTTACATAATTTTCGGCATTTATTTATACATATATGTGAACGTTAGAAAAATTTAAAAATGAAATGCATTAGGAAACGGAAATTGATGAAACGAATTGGGCAAAATATAATTTAGAAAACTTAGAATTTGTAGGGAATTTAGGAAATTTGGAATTTTATTGATTGATTCATCCGATTAAATCTGGTTTAATACCTTTAGAAAATGAATATAGAGACCAAGTTATCTAACCAAGTCATTTGACCACTGACCAAATGGTTCGACCAATAATCCGATGATTTAGCACCCTCGTCGAGTCGACAATTGAACTAGTTGTTAAAACTATGGATTTAGTCATCAATCGAGGGCTCGATTGATTTCAACATTAGTTGTCTGTGACGTAATTGGTAGTTGAATACTTCCTAAAGGCAAACATAACCTCCAAGACCATTTAGATTTTATATGCATGCTTAGTTTGCACCAACTATCAACTGAGTTAGCATCAACTGTCAGTTGATTGTGGTTCAGATGATAACCAAATCATTCTACTTCAGTTTAGTGGGAAATATCTGATTCGACTACTTATTTTTTGGTATAAACATGTGCTTTACGAGATATTGGTTTACCTCCAAAGTTTAAAGACTTTATTTGGCATTGTATATCTACTCTAAAATGTGAATTCCTTGGAAGGTGTTAGGCAAGGCGACTTGATATCTACTTACTTGTTTGTTATAGGTTTCGAGTGACATTTGCCGATGTATTCATAGTTGTTGATCGCAAGGTGTGGAAGCCAACTTCCTCGAGTACAAGTGTGTCAAAAATTTCTCATTGAGATTATTGATAAGTACAAATTGCAATATCAAAGTATTGATAAATTATCGATCCACAAAAACTTGTTAATGTAAATCGTTCAGTTATTTTCAACTATTTTAAGCTAGGGTTTGAAAATGTTGTTTGTTTAAAGTGAAAGAGTAAAAGTTTTTGAAACTATCAAATGAGAAAACTATGTTAGGATAAAGTTTCGCTCAATAATAATCTAATTTCTTTTTTTGATCAATTATATACTCCTCATATTTCAATTATACCGTCACATATCGCTCTCCATACATCTCGATGTCTAGCAGGTAATTGAAGATTTATTTTTCTCAAACTTTTAATACCTCGCTTAGTTAGTTAATAAAATAACACTACGTTCGGATAATGTGTGTGATTGCAACCCTAGATTGAGGTCTCACAAATAACATCTACAAATGTTTATATTCCACGTCCCTTAGATAAAAAAAAAAATCATGTCTAACACTTTCTAAATCAAAAATTGATTTTTGGATTGAACGTCATAAAATCATTAAGTACCCGAATAGAAACATCGATGTAAGGAAATATAATTTATATATAACCAAGCAGCCCAAGTATTTGCATTAGAATCTTATCTAATTATGCTTAATCCCAACCTAAATGAAAAATTATTTGCATAATGTTATGGTAACTTACAATTCAAACAATAAAATAACATGATATTACATCAAATGACTTGATCTACAATCCTCTAATGACCCGCCTTAACTTGAAAGCTTCCCTAACTCTCTTTGTATTTTTCTCAATTTTCTCCAAGTGAAAGAATGCCCAAATGTGAAGTGAAGTCCTCTATTTTTAGATTTCTAAAAAATGAATTTTTGTCTGGCCATTCATGTGCTCGTCGAGTGAATTGATGTTTCTTCACCTTGAAGTCTTTGTCAGGTCATCCACGTGGATCATTAAACTCCCCCAATTCGTCATGCGAAACGAAATTCGATGTGGAAAATCTTCTCCATTCCAATACTTCAACTTTATGGGGCTATTTTGTCGATCTATTACTTGTGAGACTAATTTGATTGACTTCAACCTCTTTGTTTCTTTGATTGACTCCTCATTCTTTGATGTTTAAAATACACATAAATATATTCGATAAAGTGTAATAGTACAAGGAATTTATATATGACATAGCTTTGTAATATATACACAAAATCAGGAGTTTTTACTAGGGTTTTGCAAAACAAGGTAATAAGTGTCCTAAAGTATATGAGTTACGATCTTCTCCATTTGCTTAAAATAATTGGAGAATATCATTTGGTTAGAGATAAATATAAAAAAGTAGATAATGAGTCATACTAGTAAGTGGGTCCTACCACTAATGGATACAAAAAAGTATATATGTAATACTCCCTCCGTCCCAAAATATAATAAAAAATTGGTCAACAAAAGTTAATGTATTTGGTTCAAAATTTGTACCAAATACATCAACTTATGTTGACTCACTTTTGCTTATATTTTGGGACGGAGTAGTACCACATAATTTTGATACTTATCAACTCTCCACAACTTAGAACTTTGTTTTTCCTAAAAAAAAGTCTTACAAAAAACTAGTTCAAGGAAATATTGACACACACATATAGTGCACAATGCAAACGAGGTTTGTGATCAATCAAATACTTTAAATCAAATATTGCAAGTTTGCATGATATATGTAAATGCAAATTCAAAATCAAATTCTATGAATAGACATGTATTAGAGCACGAAGATGAATTGACTAATTATTCAAAGTAAGATTTCAAATTTTCAAATCAAGAGTTGGTAAATTCATAATCATGATCCTTGCAACTATATACGCTCGAGCGGGTGGTGTTTCTCTCAATTCAAGCTATCCATATACATCAAATTCGTTTTACAGAGATTCTGTAAAATGCATTCAACACTTTGAACATGAGAGAGTACAAAAGAGATATAAGACAAACACTATTTCTAACAATTCCTCAACCAAGATATGAAACGAAGCCAAACCTGAGCTTTAAAGTTAATATAAGATGTCAGTGAGTCTTATTAAAACTTTGATGTATGCTTGTAATAAAGTATTGATCTTGGCACTTGGCTCATCCATAATTTCTTCGATGTTCATGAAAGTAATGCCGTGAAGCCTTTCTAGGGTTTGGTCAGAATGCGCTCTTTGTTATTTGTTTGAATTTGCTGCTCAGCAATTGATAAAGATCACAAAGCCGGCCCAACAAGTTTCGAGACCTAAGACGAATTTTAAAATGTGACTCTTTGAAGTAATTATTTTTTAATAAAACTATAATATTTTATTTAAATTTTTATCAATTAGTTCTTTGAAAGAAAAATTGTTTATTAATTTAGCTACTTATAAAAAAAATTACAGCTATACTGTGTAGAAGTTTATGATTCCTTTGATAGTCCCAGTAAAAATATAAAAAATATACATGATCATATTCATTTAAGTGCTCGACGTAGAGTGAATAATATGACAACTAGATAATTAAAAACAACAACTTCAATAGTTATTCCTCCTAAAAAAAACTTCAATAGTTATGACAATTCTTAGGCATCGTTTGACCTGACTTTTTTACAGTCCAAAAGCTACTTTAAGACAAAGTTAAAATTAAGGGCTTTAAGAAAGAAGTTAAAGTTGTTTGATTACTTTATTATTTTTTTAGTTTTAAAGCTATTTTTAAGTTCAAAGTTGTTTGGCAAAATATTGTACAAATATATAATAAATAAAAACTTGTTAAAATATTTTTTGAAGGGAAAAAATGTTTAAAATATTTTTTTAGTAAGTACTTAATAGATATTGTGTTTGACCTACTTTTTCCTTAAAATTGTAGAGAAGTAGAAAAAAAGTCAGGCCCAACAGTACCTTATGCAAAGATTTTTTCATCAAAGTTTTTCTTTTTATATGCAAATTACAAAACAACAGCTAATTAATAAATAAAGAAAAGAATTCGGGAATGCAAAACACGCATGCCGTGGATGTGGCAGCAACAACACTCTAAGGATGCAAAATCAGGAATGCACTTGCCCAAAACAGACTGCAAAGGTCAATATTTTTTTCAATTGGTCACCATATGATACACAAGTACTTTAAAAAAAAATAAAATAATTTGAGGCCTTAAGCAACCGCATAGTTGGCCTACCCCTTGGGTCTGGCCTGAAAGATCAAAGTGATGCATCACATAATGGGAATGCTTGCAGAAGTTATTATATGAGACATGAAGTAGTGGATTGCAATTCGATTAATGTAGTGACATGGAAATAAAGTTGTTATCAATTAATCGACTTGTTGATGGAACATTGGAAAATCCCTTCAAAATGAAAAATAGTCTTTGACACCCTATTTTGAGTTCGAGAGTTGATTATAAGTATGAAAGGTGTTAGCGGCTTAAAACATTCGTGGTCTTTGTGGAGATCTTATAATGCTCACATATTTTTGAGGCAAGAGATATATGCGTTCCAGTTTGTAGATACGGTGACGCGTGTTTCTTTTATGAGTGAAATTATTAACTCATCATGTGTTGGCCCCGATAGTGTCATATGACGGATTTGTCTATGGGTTGGTTGACTCTGGGGTTTTGTTCCCAATCTTCCTCATATGTTTGCCTATAATTGGATGATCCTGATAGGAGGTTAGCAGGTTTTATGACGTTGTTTTAGTTTTCGCTCTTGTTTTGCTATGAGAGGAAATTATTTTGTTTTTTTTTGACAAAATTCTTTTGTGTTGTTATCGTTTAGCTATGTCGTTATCTAATTATTTGCGCAAAAGTTTGTTTACTTTAAAATAATTATTTTTTCCTATTTGTTAAATGCAATGAGAACTCTACTTATTCAAATAAAAATATTTTGTTTTTTTAGTTTATTATTTTTGAATAAAAGTATATTTGAAAACAGGAGGAGAATATAAGGGCCTGTTTGAAACACTTCTTAAAAACACTTTTTTAGTTTTTGAAAATTAAAAAATTAAAAGCTTGTTTGATTACCTATTTTTGAAATATAAGTTTTGAAAAGTGTTTTGGGTTTTTTAGTTTTGGGGACTAAACAAGTGAAAGATAAAGTGGGTTTTGCTTTTCTATTTTTAGTTTTGAGTTTTTAAATAGAGAAAAAAGAAGGAAAAATGAAAACACACGGAGAAGTGGTAGTTTTCTCCAATGGCATAATTGTAAATAAGTTTAAACTCTAGGGGCATTTTCATTTTTTTATCGAAAGAATTTGGATTGAAAAATTCTCTCTCATTTGGTAGAAACACTCCACCGCGAGAACAGAGAAGCGAAAAATGCAAATATCCACCGCGATTCTTCTTCGATCTCCGACGTGATTCTTCTTCGAACTCCACCGCGCTTCTTCTCAACCACGCTTATTCTTTGTCGTGCTTTTTTCAGGTTACATTTCACACCATATTTTGTTTTCCATTTTTAAATTGCTTTCTGTTCTTCGATATGAATTTTACTACTAAATTATAGCAATTTTTCACTTGATTTTGTGTTTATTGGCGTTTAGATCTATGATTTTCAGTATTAGGTTAATTTGTAAATTTGAGATTGTGGTAGAATTTGAATACAAAGCACACTAGAATTTGTGTCATGTGTGTTGTTATGACTTTTGATTATGATTTTGATGTTGTTGTTTATGATTTTGATGTTGTGTTGTTATGACTTTTGATTATGATTTTGATGTTGTTGTTTATGATTTCGATGTTGTTGTTTTGGTTAAGTAGATATGGATGAAGTGCCTATTTAGATAAAAAAAACTTATTTGCAGCTTATAACATAAGCGCTTATCATAATAAGCACTTATGTATAAGCTTGCATGAGCTATTTTTATAGCAAAAGAGAAAATAACGTTAAATTGTTTTTCTAATTGCTATAAGTTGTTTTTATAAGCTATATCGAAGAACTAAGAACTTGAAAATAAGTTGAAAACAACTCATGAAAATTGTCATAAGCTGGTTTCATAAGTTCTACCATAGAGTCTCGCAAAACTTATGTTATAAGATAAGCTCAAATAAACCAATCCAAAGTCCAAACAAGCCCTAAATAGTCTATGTATTTAGAGTTAAGTTTGAGTGTTCTCTTAGACTAAGTGGTGTTCTTTTTAGAGTTAAGCTTGAGTGTTTTCTTACCTTAAGTGGCGTTCTTTTCCTATTGTATGCATATTATAGGATATTATTTTATGATTTCTGCATTTTGAGATCTCTACAGCTGTGAATTTTATGATTTCTGCATTTTGAGTCAGTTTTGTTCTATAGGCTATAATGTATTGATGATATGCATATATCATTTTAGGTAAATCCCAAAGCTGCACAGTTTCAAAAGAAAGGGTGTGACCGTTATAAGTTGTTGGAAATCATATTCGACAAAAATAATGCAACTGGAGTACTTCATCATTCATCTACGCAAGACCCACCAAACACATATGAAGAAAATGAGCTAGTTAATCAATACATTAACAATGGGAGTGCTAATCATGTGTGTGTTGATAAGGACAGTTCAGACGACGAGCGCATCACACGCAGTGGAAAGCGACAAGTTCATGTAAGATCCAAGAAGGAGTCTACATCACATCATATGAATGAGGCACTTGCAGCATGGGCTAAAGTTTCTTTGGCAAGAGCTCATAGGTACAAGGATAGGAGTGTAGAGGCTACTTCACATGTAACTTCTGATTGTTCTCTTACCAAGTGTGTGGCTGCTCTTGATGAACTAGAAGACATTTCGGATGACGCCTATGGAAAAGCTTTGGAAAAGCTTATGAATCCGGATTGGAGGGAAGTGTTTATCGCCATGTCTAATGAGAGGAAGCGTGGATGGGTACTTAGGCTCTAAGGATATGACTTGTATATGTGGTGATAGTGATGAGACATACTTATCTTAGTATTTTGTTTAGGGTCTTTATGATTGCTTACTTCTTTCTATTTGCTGAACAATTGCTTGTGTGTTTTTATTCCTTTTATTGAGTATCTTGTTTATTAAGTTTTATTATTACTTTGTATGACAGGTTATAACCAGATTTGATATTGAAAAAAGTGATGATTCTGCTTCTGATGCAAGTGATGATGAATTTCTGGACTATGTCTTTAGTAGTATAATTTATGACTATCATCAAAAATACTTTGACAAATCAAAGTTTTTGACATCTTCATTGTTTGGTCGTGAGTTTGTTGTTGAAGTGTTAAATGGGTATGGAACCAGCTGTTTTGATTTATTTCGAATGAAGAAAGAGTGTTTTCTTAATTTTTGTAATGAACAGAGGGGGAAAAACTACTTAAGTGACTCAAGGGATGTGCTTGTTGAAGAGAAAGTTGCTACATTTTTATTCATAATTGATAATAATGTCCGTCATAGAGTTGCTTCAAACCGTTTTCAGCATTCCACAGAAACAATCTCACGCAATTTCAAGGAAGTATTAAGGGCAGTGTGTCGATTAGGAAAAGAACTGATAAAGCAAGAGTCTATGGAGTTGCCTGATAGAATTAAGAATAATCCAAAATATTATCCTTGGTTCAAGGTATGTGTGTAAGTGCTATTATTGCTATTATAGTCGTATCTTTATTTACACACAATTTAATCATTTATGCGTTCATATTATCAAAGATATTTGGTTGTTGTTTACTTATCGGTATAATTTGGGTTATGCCTTGTAGAATTGCATAGGTGCAATTGATGGTACACAAATGAGTGCATGGGTTCCTGCTGAGAAACAAATTTCATGTAGAGATAGAAAGGCAACAATCAATCAGAATGTCATGTGTGCTTGTGATTTCAACATAATGTTTACATATGTATATTCGGGGTGGGAAGGAAGTGCACATGATTCTAAAGTTTTTCTGGATGCAATTACAAATCCAAATGCGGGATTTCCTTGGCCACCTAAAGGTAAGTATTAATATCAACATGAAATGTAGTTATATTGATGAAATTAACAAGTAGAGCTAACATGTATTTTATTTGATGAAGGTTCATTTTATCTTGTTGATTATGGGTATCCATGTACTGGAGGTTTTCTTCCCCCTTATAGAGGTGAAAGGTATCATTCACAAGAATATCGAGGTCAAGGTAGACAACCCAAAAGTCCATAAGAGTTATTTAACTACAGGCACTCGTCTTTAAGGATGACAATTGAGCGCTATTTTGGGGTGTTGAAAAACAGATTTCCTCTTTTAAAGTCAATGCCTTCCTACAAACCTTCAAGGCAAAGACTCATAGTTACTGCATGTTGTGCTATTCACAATTACATTCGCAAGTGGAATTTGCCAGATGAGTTGTTTAGGATATGGGAGGAAATGGATGCTATAGAACTTGAGGCGGTGAACTAGGTTCCCAACACTGAAGGGATGAGCTCTAATGTTGAAAATTTAACAAGGTTATCTGATGAAGGTGCAACTGAGATGGCAATGGATAGAAATCATCTTAGAGATAGGATGTGGGTACATCGTAATAATTAATCGAACTAATCACGCTTTGTTTAGATTTTCTTATATGCAACATTGGAGTTTTGTTAGTTATTTTGCGGATGATTGTGTTTTGTCTGGTTATTTGATGTTTTCGACATCAATATGCTATAATATTTTGACGTGTTTCACATTTTTCAATATTGTATCGTTTGAACAAATTTTGACTTCGTATCTGAAAAAATTATTTAGTTTGTGACCAAATTCTACATTTAACTATAGTACTTGAAATTTAATTTGATTGGTAACTAAGGATAAAATTGTAAGAAAAAACAATTATATAAAGGGTAATATAATTTATATAGATTATAAAAAAGTTTTTTTAAAAAATTCCTTTAAAGAAAAAAAAACAAGTTTTTAAAAAAATTTGATTACCAAATAGGTTTTCTAATTTTCTATTTTCTAAAATTGTTTTTGAAAATTATATTACCAAATGGATTTTCTAATTTTTTCATTTCTAAAACAGTTTTGAAAAGGCACATTACCAAACAAGTTTTTTCTTTTTTCTTCTTGAAAACACTTTTCTAAAATTGATTTTTTAAAACATATTTTGAAAACTAAAAACAAAAACGGTTCCAAACAGGCCCTAAATATTTTATTATTGTGTTTGACAAGAGTGATTCCTTATTTCTACGTATCTTTTGGTACGATGAAGAATTTAAAACTAGGTAAATATTAGATAGTATGTACGATATAAAATATTTGTATGTTGATTGATTTTTAAAAATAATTATTTTTTTAGCAATAAAAAAAATAATTATTGTTGCCATGAATTTTGATGAAAGCATTAGATCGACAAAAAGATGATATGCATTTGATGAAAAAAATAATATATTGAGTGCGATAGAATTTGCTTGTGATGAATTTATTTGTTTTAACTTTTAACTGATTGCTATAAAAAAAATAGAATTATCAAGTTTTACAACTTATGTCATATCCTTAAAAAAAAAAACTTATGTCATAAAAATCTAAGGATTTTCCTTAAAAAAAATCTAAGGATTTAAAAAATGTCGTGTCTATTTAACTCATTTTAAAATGAGTTTTCTTGCTTACTTATCTCTAAAAAGAATGAGTTTTAACACTGCGATGTTGTCGCAACTTACATTCTTAAAAACCCAAAGACTAAGTTATGTTACATCTAGTTGAACATTTAAAAATGATTTTTTTTTCTTGATTTTTTTTTTTAGCAATGAGTTTTAAAATGACTAAATTGACCAATTTGTGTCCTAAATACTTAAGGATTAGAAAGATTTCTCATCCAATTAACAATTAAAAAAAAAGAAATTTTGACATAAATCCGAGTTTTAGAACCACGACGTCGTCACAAGTCACAACTTGTCAGAGCCTGTGTCATGAAAACCAAAGGTTAAAAAAAAATGTCACGTCTAATTAATCTTTATAAAATATTTGTGGATTTAATAGGTTTAACATTTATATGAAACTTTTTCGTCAAAAAAAATAACATTTATATGAAACAAACATTGGTTTAATAACATATTCAATGGTTAATACCTGAAATAGCTCATGTAATTTGGATGAGGTATGAAAATAATCTATGTAAAAATAAACACCCGATTCCATTTTTTATGTAAAAATAAACACAAATTTCATCATTGTAATTTTGGATTATTTCATTTTTTAACTCTCAACAAGTTAAAAAAGTATCGGGCAAAATCTGAAAGTCTCTTTGTAAAAAGTTAAAATATGAAGAATCCAAAATTACAAGGGTGAAATATGTGTGTTTCTATAGAGACTATTTTCAAATCTCGTCCAAATTACATGAGTTATTCGAGGTATTAATCCTATATTCAATTATTTTAAAGGATTAATCCTACATTCAATTAGTAGTTCTTACTTATGCAGACAATTTTTTTTTATGAATCATATATTCTCTGCGTGCGATTTCAGATTAATTCTTCAAGTCGGATATGAGTCAGGGGTGTTCAAATTCAAACCGATCCAAAATAAAACCGCAATCCGATCCAAAAAATTGAAAAATGCAAAAAACCAAATATTTTTGGATGCATTTGGATGTTGTTTTGTAAAAACCGCTATGATCGGATCGAATTTCGGACCACTTTTTCAAAACCAAACCAATCCGAACCGCAAAAGTAAATATTAATACTTATTTATTCTTTTATTAGTATTATATATTCTATTAGTATGTTGCTTGTTGGTTTTTAATCTTATATATTGCACTAATTTAATCTATATTATTATTACTTCATATGTTTCAAAAATAATTGATAATTTTCATACAGTAATTTTAATTTTTTAATATATTTTGCATCAAACCTATTATTTTATTGTGTTTGTGTAATATTAATATTAATAAAAAAATATTCTTCAAAAATGGTTAAAACTTATATTTTGAAACGGTAAAAAAAAAGAATTAGAACTGTTAAACTTACATTGTTCTTAAGGCATGTATGTATCATGTTCCTCTACACTTCTCTCTACCTTTCCTCTCGAACTCTGTCTAGGGTTTCCCTATTCATCTAAGTGGTGGTTGTTCCCAGCACCTCCTGGTCCGCCCTCCCTACTTGGGAGTTCACTCCTAGTATCCCTTTCCTTTGGTCCTAGATTCTGATGTGGTTTTCAATGGAGGGTTGGAAGAGTGTCCAAACCACACAATATGCCATCAAGCTTCCACCCAATGCTGTCAAAGATCTCTCTCACAGAGAGCGACCCCCACCAAAGCCTCCCCCTTCAAACCACTTCTCTGTGACTGCTCCAACATCACCAGATCTGAGTTTGATTCGTCCACCACTAAAACCACCGTGGTTTTACTGTGGGTTGGTGTCTTTGACTTTTTCTTGCTTTAGCTCCATTATTGTTATTTTTTATTGTATCTTTATGTGTTGTCCTTTTGTTATATTTTGCAATTTCTGTGTATGTTTATGTTCTGTTATGGTTGCACAAAAGTTGTTTGTTAAAAAGCCTCAATGGTGCTGGACTTTTTGGACTAGAGTTATGTGTGCAGATTTGAAAGTGGCTGCCAACAATCTTTATCTCTTCTCAACCAAACAAATGGATTCCATATTTGTGGCGAGTTTGACTAATTTCGAGACCACATATAGTCGATATGTGCTTGCAAAAGTCAAAGAAATGATCCTTAATTGGATAGATAAAAAGATTGTGGATCTTCTCTTCTCCGTTGTCAATGATCACTTGCGGAAGAAATTGATCTGGGTGATAGGTTTTAGATATTGGTTTGCTAAACCACTCTTGATTTATGTCTCTCAAAACGTAATGTTGTCTAAGCATTAGCTTATTTAGCTATGTGTGCTATCTTTAACGTGTCGGTGAGGAATGTCTCCACACATTGTGTTCAAATCATTTGTAATGTTCTTTGTTTCAATCAATGAAATTATGTGTTTCCTGTAAAAAAAAAAATTGTTCTTAAGGCTTTGTTTGCGAGTTTGAAGGGAAGGAAAATAAAGGATTAGAAGGGGAGGGAAATGGATGGGAGGGGAAGGGGGAAGGAGGGAAAACCCTCCCCTTGTTTGGGAGTTAAAAAACCAACAAGGAAAGGAAATGGAGGGCTTATGTGATAATTTTACTATTTTACCCATTTTCTTCTTAAAATCAATATATTGTGTTATACTTTATAATTTATCTTATAAAAAATATTTTTTTTCCGACGTTATAAAAAATCTTTTTTTTTAGGAAAATGTTATAAAAAATCTTGAAAGCATGAATTTTTTTTTAATTATATATTTTTAATATGAAGTTTTTTGATAATTTTATTAAAATTGATACAATAATAATAACTTAAATTTTCTATATATAAAAACCATATTGATATTTCCTTTAAATTCATAATTAATGTTTTTTGAACAAATTTCATTATTAATTTTAAAAATATAAATGAATGAAAAATTTCTCCCAAAAAATTTCACCATGTATGTTTTTTTCCCATCTATTAATTCAAACAATAATAATATAAGTGTTCTTTCTAAAAAATTTAAAAACACTCATTCGTTCAATCGTTCATGCTTTGCGTCGCGAAAATGAATTAGCTTCACTCAAATTTATTTTCAAATAAATTGGAGATAAGTTTTTGACATATATATATATATATATATATATATATATATATATATATATATATATATATATATATATATATATATATATAAAGCATAAGAGAAGTAAACATATTAAATTTGAAATTCAAATATTTCACTTGTAAATAAGACATTGAAAATGCAGCATATCCGGTTATACCAATACATGACATAAAAATGACAAACGTGTCAAATATTCTAGTAACTAACATCCCAAGATTGCAAAATTAGATACTAATGTCATAATCTACGACTTCAATATCCTCATTAGAGACCAAAACAATATGTAGAGATTACCTGCAAAACAAAAAACATGTAAAATAATTAGAATAGATGATGAAAAATTATAATTACCAATCAAAGTATAAATTCAACAAGTTTATCATATACATTCTTAGTAATAATTATAATAAAGATGAAACAATCATCAGTAGCATGATCATAGGTGGGTTCAAATCTGTCATATACATGATAGACAAACATTATTGTCATACCCCAATTTTTGACTCATATTTTTCTTTGTTCATTATCATATTATTATTCATCATTCCATTTATATTTTTCAAATCTTTTCTTATTTATCTACCTTTTATTATTTTATCTGCATTTTTAGATTTTTATCTGTTAATATGTATCACCATCATCATTACTATCATTATTATTAATATTATCATTACCCTTATTAATACCATTGCTTTTGTTTTTTTAATATTTATTATTATTATTATCTTTTTTTTATCAATGTTTTATTATTATTATTTATCATTATCATTATTTTTTAATTACTAATATTATTAACTTTTTCATCATTTTATTCGTATCTTTATTATTATTATTATCATTACTATTTTTTTCCATTATCACTTTCATTATTACCATTACCATTACCATTATCATTATTCATTTTTCATTTTTATTTTTTTGTTTTGTTTTATTTTAAAGAAAATACAAAAAAACAAAAAAAGGGGAGTTCGCACTGCGACCCTACCTTCGCACTGCGAACTCTGCGAATTTTCTGCAGATTTTTAATTCTGTGATTTATCTTGCTTTTGTTTTCATTTTAGCTATTGTTATTACTCTCTATCATTATTATTATTAGTGTTATTGTCAATTTTGGCTGATTAGATGCAGCAAAGCAAGGATTAATGTGTGACATTAAAGAGGGAGGTAAGAAGGATTTTCTTCCAACCTAGCATGTGCTCAAGCAAGTGGGCTGCCCTTGGTCAGTCCTCATCCCTCCCAATTGACCTGTCTCTAACCCTGAGCTTGCCAGCCAGCTGCTTGATCCCTTTTCTTCCTCCTTTCTCCACCAAAACCAGTCAAACTTGGATGGTTTTGCTTGCAAAAAAGCTGTTTGGGCTGCCCTGTTTTCAGCTGCTTTTCTCCTTCCTCACACCAGCCCACATGCTCCTTTTGCTTCCCCCAATCTCTCTGTACATGGCAGTACACGTTTTCCTTGCTTGACCTCCCAAGATTGCAAGGATTGATCCCAAGAACCACCCAATTGCAAGCTGCCCTGTTTTTCAGATTTTTTCTCATCGTTACTATCCAAGATCAGCTGCATTAATGGCTGGATTTGGCTGATCTCTTGACCAAGGTTGCAAGGCAATGTCCCCTCTTCACTTTTGCAGTAAATGCAAAGCAAGATAGCCTGGTTTTAGCCCAAAGATCAGCTGGGTTCTAGGGATTTTTTCATCATTGCATAGATTTCATTTTTTGTCTATAAAAGGGAATGCAAGGCATAAGGATTTCAAAGAAAAAACAATCACATACCTTCAAGAACTAAAAATACAGCATTTTTTGAGAGAGAATAGAGAGTCCAATTCACAGATTTTACACTCATAGCAAAACATTTGAAGCACTAGTGTCATCATCATCCATAATCTCCAACCTCAAAGCTTTGCAAAATCAATCAACTAAGCCACTCCCTATCTCTTACACAAGACATTGCTAGGAGTTCTGTAAGTATCCTAAAGTCTTTATCTTTCATTTTGTTTGCTGTTTGCATCATTTGTGTTTGTTTAATCTCTTCTTGTGCAAAAAACCCCTTTTGAAACTCAAAAGGAATCTCAAAGTGGCAAAGCTTTAAAACTGAGTTGTTATACTCCTTTTCTTCCAAATTTGCAAAGCTTTTTAACCCTCTTTAGGTTCTGAAGCTTGCTCAGGAGCAGCTTCTGAACTTCTGTTCAGAAGCAGCTCCTGAGTTCAATTTTTCGCATACTTCGCAGAGCAGAGTCCTGGTCGCAGTGCGACCATGACAGAACCTGACTTCGCAGAGCCAAGTTCTGGTTGCTCTGCGAAGTAGGCAAAACTCAGAACATGAACTCAGGCTTCAAAAGGCCAAATTTTTGAGGTTCTAACCATTGATTCAGAACCTAAGAGGGTAAAAATGCATTTTTATTCAAACCATATCAAGAATTTTGCATGATATTGGAAATTTCACAAGTTTGTGCTATTAATTTTGAGTAACTTGCAAAACAAGTTATGTTCTTAAATTTTCAAAATCAAGCTTGAACAATAAGCTAAGTTCATTATTTTCAAAACCAAACTTGAACAATAACTTTGTTCATGATTTTCAATCAAAACATGAACCCGAGCCGAACTTGCTCACTTTTAAAACCAAACTCAAAATTGAGCCGAACTTGTGCATTTTCCAAACTTATGCATATTTTCATGATTTGTTCATCTTTCAAACTTGAACAACACTTGTTCTTGAGTTCCAATAACTTGAACAACAAGCTATGTTCATGATTTTCAATAAACTCGAACAACAAATTTGTTCGTGATTTGTTTTACAACTTTCCTTTAAGTTTCTAACCAAGTGTTTTGCCCCTTTGAGATTTCTTTGCGAAACAAAACTTATATGAAAAAGGAATGGTTTGACGTATGTCTCTCCAAACCCCGGTTGCACGAATGCGTGACGTATGTCTCGTCGTTCGGACAATCGTCATTCCATTTTCAACGCGTCTAAACGCGCTTAACCTTTCTTTGGTCCCCCGTGACCAATTTAAAAACTTTTCTTAGCCCTCGTGGTCAATTCAAACTTTTCGCGCCTTTGCGCGTTTTCATTTTCAAAACTTTTACGCCTTGTGCGATTTCCATCGCCTTAATGTGCGTTCGTCTTTTTATCGTTTTTAAACTTTTACGCCTTGCGCGAATTCCATCGCCTTAATGTGCGTCCGTCTTTTTATCGTTTTTAAACTTTTACGCCTTGCGCGAATTCCATCGCCTTAATGTGCGTCCGTCTTTTTATCGTTTTTAAACTTTTACGCCTTGTGCGAATTTCATCGCCTTAATGTGCGTCCGTCTTTTTATCATTCAACGTTTTACGCCTTGTGCGATTTCCATCGCCTTAATGTGCGTCCGTCTTTTTATTGTTTTTAAACTTTTACGCCTTGTGCGAATTTCATCGCCTTAATGTGCGTCTGTCTTTTTATCATTCAACGTTTTACGCCTTGTGCGAGTTCCATCGCCTTAATGTGCGTCCGTCTTTTTATCATTTAAACTTTTACGCCTTGTGCGAATACTATCGCCTTAATGTGCGTCCGTCTTTTTATCATTTAAACCTTTTACGCCTTTGCGCGTTTTCAAATCTTTTTTAATTAAAACGAACCAACATACAAATTTTTTCTACCCTGCAAAGAACTACGTACGCTTTGAATTCTCCATTGCATCAGGAGATACGTAGGAGCATGATTCATATCTTGTCAAGCACTTTAATAAAAAACTTTCTTTTTCCCTTTTATTGTTTTATTTCTTTTTTATCATATTTTCTTTTTCCCTTTTATATATGCAAGCACGCAAGCAAAACTTTGAAAACATTTAAGCCTAAAAGTCAACTAAGAGGTTCCCGTTGAGTACAACGGATGTGAGGGGTGCTAATACCTTCCCCTCGCATAATCGACTCTCGAACCTAAAATCTCTTATTTAAAGGTAATTTCGAACTTTTTTCCTTTTCTCCCCGAAAAATTAAAAGTTCAGTCGTGATTTAAAATTAGTGATTCAACGCTTCTCAATAGCTTGATATCCGAAATTCGACGCGACAAAAATGGCGACTTCACTGGGGACATGCATAAAACACTTTGTTTGTGTATGACGAGTCAAGCCTATCTTAGTCGACTTTTAGGCTAAAATGTTTTTGCTTTGCTTGCGCGTTTGTATCTTCTTATCATTATTTGTTCCTATTCTTTTGCTCTATATTTATATTTCATATTGCTTCATATCAATATATATCAATTGTGGGGTTGTTACTTGAGCGATGTTACTCCACATTGTTCGGGTTAATGCCGGACGTGTAAGGCTCTCTACCCGAGCTTGAGAGAAAATTAAGATAGGATGGTGGTTGTGTAGCGGAGGCCCGCGTTGACGTATGTCCGTGAGGTAGGATGCGAAAACCCCGCCTAGAGGAGATTTCACTTGGAATGTATTGAAGTCTTGCGAGTAATTTGCAATCGACGACCTTAATTCCATGTGGGATCCATGACTCTAGGGACCTTTTAGAAAATCTCATCTCTAGAGCCTACATGTGAGGATGGGGGAAGTTTTGAACATTCATATATCATATTTTGCATACCATACATTTGCATTCATGAAAATAATTTTTGCATATCATTTTACTTTATAGGAAATTGCAAAGGCAGTTTTGCAATTGTCTAACAATTTGAGCATGTGCTCCCAAAAAAACCAAAAAAACCTTTGCATGCATTTGCATTAAACATCATTCATAACATGCATACATTTGTCTTCGAGTCCAAAACTCCTTTCCCTTCTTATCATGAGGATTTCTTACAATCCGAATTGAGTCATCGGTGTTCGCATTTCATTCGCAACACTACGCGTCATCCCGTCAAGGAAAGTGGCTCGTCGTCCCAAAACAACCTCACCAAGAGAACCCTCAAGAGATTGGCATCACAGTTTTCCTCTGCGGGGGCACACTGTACAAGATGAAATTTTGGTCTGGTCTTATTCAGATGTGTGGATAAACGTGAAGCATAATTTTCATACAAAAAACCCGACCATGCTCGGTACACAATCATTCAAAAAGCCCAACCATGCTTGGCACTCCCTCACAATTCACAAAAAGCCCAGTCGTCATTGACATTCCTCAATCTCCCACAAAAAGTCCAATTGTCATTGGCACTCCCAAAAGCAATTCATAAAGCCCAACCATGCTTGACACCCAATCATAGCAAAAGCCCAATTTTCATTGGCACATACAAATACAATTTCCATCCAAAGCCCAATTTTCATTGGCATTCCCACTCACAATTCACAATCAAAGCCCGACCTTGATCGGCATCCAATCACATCATATGGATTGATCCAAAGCATTTAGCCACAGATGTATGGTAATGATAAAATTTGATTAATTTGCGCAAAGCTAAAAGTACATGTTTCCTGTTCTTCTATGATTAAACTTGAAAGGAGAATATGTACTCAGTGCAAAAGTTATACTATACAGTTTGTGTTTTTAATATGTTTATTCAGTGAGCCATTTAGAGCTAACCAGAATGTGAGGAAGCCTCAAAATCATTATACATATGCAGGAGACCGGCATTTTTTTTGTTTAACTCAATCTTTTTATGTTAAATCTAAATGTTGTTTTAAAATTGCATGAAAGCATTGGTATGATCGAGGCATTTTTTTTGAAAATGAGTGAAAACACTTGACCACAAATAGCCCACCCTGTGAGAAGTGAGTATTTGTTAACCCCTTTGAGCCTAATGAATCAGAATCATTAACTATGAACTGCCAACTTTCATAAGCTCAATTGCTTAATGAAATTGCTGGAGTTTGTAAAAAAATTCAGTTCATAGTTAAATCATTATTGAATTCTGATATTTTTCTTTCATTTTTGAACCCTTAACCATCATGATTATTGTCCCTTGCCAAAAGAAGAAGGAACATTCAATTAGGGTATCATTGTGACTAAATTGAAAAAAAGGGGAGTTTGTGAAAGTCAAGTGATGGTGAATTATGTAATTGATCCTGACAACAAAAAAAAAGAAGAAAGAAAAAGAAAAGAGAAGAGAAAGAGAAAAATTAATAAATCAAAAAAAAGTTGTCAAGATCAAAGAAAAGCATTAGTAAATCACCAGAAGTTGTGATTGAATAAGAAGGAGGGTGTAATTAGAAGGAATGTTCCTCTTGCTTGGCCTTTTGAATTCAATTTCCCCACATATGACATTTCTTTTGTAACCAAGCCAAATTACAACCCTCAAAGACCTTGTGATCAATGCTTTTGTGCTTTTAGAAACAATGATTAGATGGACACATAACTTGATCGGTATGTTAGCAAACTTGTCGGATGAGTGTTCAATACCCCCCACAATTAATATTCAATTTGTTCATTTACTTAAATGTGTGATAGGGTTGGTTCATTGATAAACATGTTATTAACTTGAGCTGTATGATATAAATTTTGTGTTTAGTATTATTTCAATTTTTTTAGTGCAATCTTGGATTAATGGGAACATCAAAATTACCAATAGAAGCCCAATTCTCATTGGCACCCACAATTTCAAACCAAAGCCCGACCTCGCTCGGCATCCAATCATAACCAAAGCCCGACCTCGCTCGGCATCCAATCATAAAAAGCCCGACCTCGCTCGGCATCCAATCATAACCCCATGAGGTGTTCATTCCTCATCATTTGTTGCGGCTTTACCCCGTCAATATTTGGATGTATCCCCTGTAACATCATCCCCATTAAAGATTACCGAGTGTTTGCAATGCGACGTCGGTCGACTTTTCATTTTACCGGTCTAATCTTGTTTCACCAAGTTTGTCGGTCATGCAATTAATCAAATCAGTCAGGTGTCATCCCCAGTCTGTCTGGTCTAGTGATGCCACCTGTTTTGGCCAAGTGGTAGTTTTTTAACAGCTTGTGCAACCTTTCATCATATTCTTATACCAAGGGGCAGTTCTTTGATGAACGGTTTGTGTATCCCCATTTGCGAGTCAATCTTTCACACAACATTCCCAGTGAAAGTCATACATTTATACATTTGTACATTCATGCATTCATGATTCGTACATTTGTACGTTCGTATATCCATACATTCATGCATTCATGCATAGGTACATTCATACATGTAACATACCACAATATCATTCATACATGGGTGCTTTGACAACCATGAGTCTTACCAATCAATCGTGAACGATTTGTAACATCCTTTTCCCCAAGTGTCATCCCCAGTGTATCTGGTCCAGAGATGTCACCCTTTTTATGCCAAGTGGCAGTTCTTTAACGAACAGCTTGCGCATCTTTTTATTATGTCTTTATGCCAAGTGGCAGTTCTTCAATGAACAGTTTGTTCATGTCCCCCAGTGTCGTTGCCAAGTGGTAGTTCTTTAACGAACACTTGCGCACAGTTTTTTTATCCTTTGATTCTCATTCAGTGGTAGTTCGGAATTTAACCCGAACAGCTGACTTTTTATCCCTTGTCCTCATCAGTGGTAGTTCGGAATTTAACCCGAACAGCTGACCTTTGTTTTCTCGTTCAGTGGTAGTTCGGAATTTAACCCGAACAGCTGACTTTTACCTTTTTGTCTCTTATCGTTCAGTGGTAGTTCAGAATTTAACCCGAACAGTTGACCTTTGTTTTCTCGTTCAGTGGTAGTTCGGAATTTAACCCGAACAGCTGACGTTTACCCTTTTGTTTTCCTGCCGTCGGTGCCAGTTCGGAATTTAACCCGAACAATTGACGTTTACCTTTGTTTTCTTGTCATCAGCAGTTCGGAATTTAACCCGAACAGCTGTCTTTTTACCTTTGTTTTCTTATCTCCAGTGGTAGTTCGGAATTTAACCCGAATAGCTGTCTTTTTACCTTTGTTTTCTTATCTCCAGTGGTAGTTCGGAATTTAACCCGAACAGCTGACCTTTATCTTTGTTTTCTTATCCCCAGTGGCAGTTCGGAATTTAACCCGAACGGCTGACATTTACATTTTTTTACCTTCATTAAGCTGCCGTCGCAACGGTAGTAAGTAAAACAATTTCCCCAGTGATTATCATACTCTGTCTTCTCTTACCTTCATTAAGCTACCATCATAACGGTAGTAGGTAAGATGAAATCCCCGGTGAAGCCACCAAGTAATTTTGATCTGTTGTCTTTATTAAGCTATCATTCCGGTAGTAGACAACCCTTTTCCCCAGTGGAACACTATCCCCAGTAGAGTCGGATCCCGCTTCTTTAACGAACTCGGGTATCCCTTTGTCTCTTTTTATCCCCAGTCGGGTCATCTTTGCCGTCTTTGCATTCATACTTGCATTACGAGCATTCGCAGCATTGCATGTTTGCATTCATAGCATTTTCAATTCAAGAAAAATATTTAGTCAAAATTGGTGTACTTTATATTTAAGTCTCTTCGACCCGTCCTGTGGCGAAGAAACTTAAATAGGGGCATCTGTCATACCCCAATTTTTGACTCATATTTTTCTTTGTTCATTATCATATTATTATTCATCATTCCATTTATATTTTTCAAATCTTTTCTTATTTATCTACCTTTTATTATTTTATGTGCATTTTTAGATTTTTATCTGTTAATATGTATCACCATCATCATTACTATCATTATTATTCATATTATCATTACCCTTATTAATACCATTGCTTTTGTTTTTTTAATATTTATTATTATTATCTTTTTTTTATCAATGTTTTATTATTATTATTTATCATTATCATTATTTTTTAATTACTAATATTATTAACTTTTTCATCATTTTATTAGTATCTTTATTATTATTATCATTACTATTTTTTTTCATTATCACTTTCATTATTACCATTACCATTACCATTATCATTATTCATTTTTCATTTTTATTTTTTTGTTTTGTTTTATTTTAAAGAAAATACAAAAAAACAAAAAAAAGGGAGTTCGCACTGCGACCCTACCTTCGCACTGCGAACTCTGCGAATTTTCTGCAGATTTTTAATTCTGTGATTTATCTTGCTTTTGTTTTCATTTTAGCTATTGTTATTACTCTCTATCATTATTATTATTAGTGTTATTGCCAATTGTGGCTGATTAGATGCAGCAAAGCAAGGATTAATGTGTGACATTAAAGGGTGAGGTAAGAAGGATTTTCTTCCAACCTAGCATGTGCTCAAGCAAGTGGGCTGCCCTTGGTCAGTCCTCATCCCTCCCAATTGACCTGTCTCTAACCCTGAGCTTGCCAGCCAGCTGCTTGATCCCTTTTCTTCCTCCTTTCTCCACCAAAACCAGTCAAACTTGGATGGTTTTGCTTGCAAAAAAGCTGTTTGGGCTGCCCTGTTTTCAGCTGCTTTTCTCCTTCCTCACACCAGCCCACATGCTCCTTTTGCTTCCCCCAATCTCTCTGTACATGGCAGTACACGTTTTCCTTGCTTGACCTCCCAAGATTGCAAGGATTGATCCCAAGAACCACCCAATTGCAAGCTGCCCTGTTTTTCAGATTTTTTCTCATCATTACTATCCAAGATCAGCTGCATTAATGGCTGGATTTGGCTGGTCTCTTGACCAAGGTTGCAAGGCAATGTCCCCTCTTCACTTTTGCATTAAATGCAAAGCAAGATAGCCTGGTTTTAGCCCAAAGATCAGCTGGGTTCTAGGGATTTTTTCATCATTGCATAGATTTCATTTTTTGTCTATAAAAGGGAATGCAAGGCATAAGGATTTCAAAGAAAAAACAATCACATACCTTCAAGAACTAAAAATACAGCATTTTTTGAGAGAGAATAGAGAGTCCAATTCACAGATTTTACACTCATAGCAAAACATTTGAAGCACTAGTGTCATCATCATCCATAATCTCCAACCTCAAAGCTTTGCAAAATCAATCAACTAAGCCACTCCCTATCTCTTACACAAGGCATTGCTAGGAGTTCTGTAAGTATCCTAAAGTCTTTATCTTTCATTTTGTTTGCTGTTTGCATCATTTGTGTTTGTTTAATCTCTTCTTGTGCAAAAAACCCCTTTTGAAACTCAAAAGGAATCTCAAAGTGGCAAAGCATTAAAACTGAGTTGTTATACTCCTTTTCTTCCAAATTTGCAAAGCTTTTTAACCCCCTTTAGGTTCTGAAGCTTGCTCAGGAGCAGCTTCTGAACTTCTGTTCAGAAGCAGCTCCTGAGTTCAATTTTTCGCATACTTCGCAGAGCAAAGTCCTGGTCGCAGTGCGACCATGACAGAACCTGACTTCGCAGAGCCAAGTTCTGGTTGCTCTGCGAAGTAGGCAAAACTCAGAACATGAACTCATGCTTCAAAAGGCCAAATTTTTGAGGTTCTAACCATTGATTCAGAACCTAAGAGGGTAAAAATGCATTTTTATTCAAACCATATCAAGAATTTTGCATGATATTGGAAATTTCACAAGTTTGTGCTATTAATTTTGAGTAACTTGCAAAACAAGTTATGTTCTTAAATTTTCAAAATCAAGCTTGAACAATAAGCTAAGTTCAATATTTTCAAAACCAAACTTGAACAATAACTTTGTTCATGATTTTCAATCAAAACATAAACCCGAGCCGAACTTGCTCACTTTTAAAACCAAACTCAAAATTGAGCCGAACTTGTGCATTTTCCAAACTTATGCATATTTTCATGATTTGTTCATCTTTCAAACTTGAACAACACTTGTTCTTGAGTTCCAATAACTTGAACAACAAGCTATGTTCATGATTTTCAATAAACTCGAACAACAAATTTGTTCGTGATTTGTTTTACAACTTTCCTTTAAGTTTCTAACCAAGTGTTTTGCCCCTTTGAGATTTCTTTGCGAAACAAAACTTGAATGAAAAAGGAATGGTTTGACGTATGTCTCTCCAAACCCCGGTTGCACGAATGCGTGACGTATGTCTCGTCGTTCGGACAATCGTCATTCCATTTTCAACGCGTCTAAACGCGCTTAACCTTTCTTTGGTCCCCCGTGACCAATTTAAAAACTTTTCTTAGCCCTCGTGGTCAATTCGAACTTTTCGCGCCTTTCCGCGTTTTCATTTTCAAAACTTTTACGCCTTGTGCGATTTCCATCGCCTTAATGTGCGTTCGTCTTTTTATCGTTTTTAAACTTTTACGCCTTGCGCGAATTCCATCGCCTTAATGTGCGTCCGTCTTTTTATCGTTTTTAAACTTTTACGCCTTGTGCGAATTTCATCGCCTTAATGTGCGTCCGTCTTTTTATCATTCAACGTTTTACGCCTTGTGCGATTTACATCGCCTTAATGTGCGTCCGTCTTTTTATTGTTTTTAAACTTTTACGTCTTGTGCGAATTTCATCGCCTTAATGTGCGTCTGTCTTTTTATCATTCAACGTTTTACGCCTTGTGCGAGTTCCATCGCCTTAATGTGCGTCCGTCTTTTTATCATTTAAACTTTTACGCCTTGTGCGAATACCATCGCCTTAATGTGCGTCCGTCTTTTTATCATTTAAACCTTTTACGCCTTTGCGCGTTTTCAAATCTTTTTTAATTAAAACGAACCAACATACAAATTTTTTCTTGTAACATCCCGCTCATAAGTATCAGTTATCAATGTTAGAAACTTGAGAAGCAAGCGAAGCAAATAAGGAATTAAGAGGAATGGCGTTTTTGTAATTAATGTTAAGGGGGAGATTATTTTGAAATGGAACAAGATATTTATCTCTTGTTTTCCATTCCCTCCCCATTCTTTCCCAAAATCAGATTTTTGCTCTCTCCCCACCTCATCTCTCACGCCCCATCTCATTCACCATCATTCATCCAAACCTCAATCAAAACCCTAGTGAGAAATACTTGCAAGGAAACTTGAGTAAGAAGCTAGAACAAGAAGAAGAAAAGAGGAACAAGGAAGAACAAGGGAAGAGTTAGATTGGAGCAAGCTAGGGCTTTGATTTCAGGACTTAATCAGCACCATTTGAGGTTAAGGTGAGCTCCACAGGGTTTTAGAACCCGCTTGAGTAAGTTTGTAAGCATTTTTACATATTGAGCTAAGTTTAGGAATTTACCCTAATCTCCTATGTTTGCCAATTCCTTGATTAATCATGTTTTAAACTATTAATTTGTATTGGAAATTCATTCCTTATACTGTTGGAATGCCTGGGTATCTTTGAATGTGCCAAAATGGTGGAAAAATCACACTTTTAACAGGTTTTGAACTGATATTTTCGCCTGGCGACCTCGGGGCGAGAAAACGGCGATTTTCAGCAATTTTCCCTGCCCTGTTTCGCCTCCACTTCGCCTCCATTTCGCTCAGCGAAATCAGACAGACATCACATGTCTGTTCTGGTTCGTTCTGAGTGCTGTGTACGTGTTCAGCGAGGCTTTTTAGTAATTGTTTTCAATGGAAACCTTATTTTCCAAGATAATCACCATTCTTGACATATTCAAAGGATTACTCAACATTTAAGGAATGAATGATTGGATAAGGAATTTGGTAAAGCATTAGGAATGCAAGTAAAGTTATTTAAGCTATGGAATATTTCCAATAACCAAGCAACGACATATGAGAACGATATGTCTAGAACCTTGAATAGGTTAACAGGAATAGAATTACATTCAGGTATATTAAGGGTAGTTTATCAGGATTCCCTTAATCAGGCAGATTATAGGATACCTTAGTCAGTGGTATCTAGTTCCCTCAGTTCAGGCTTAGGTATACTTTTATATCAGGACGTGCCTCAGTGTTCACGTCAGAGTGACATTGGGGGTACACGTATCAGTTTTATCAGGATATGTATATTATATACAACAGGAATAATAATTAATAATCAGGATAAACTTTGTGTCTTCTGTGCTCTCGACCAGTTAGAGAGGACAGTGGGTTTCAGCATTGCTGAAACGGGCAGGAACTTTCCGTGAGGATAACCACACAGAGTTACAGTGTGTCTCCTGTGCTCTCGACCAGTTAGAGAGGACGGGGGGTTCCAGATGGAACGGGCAGGAATCTTCCGCGAGGATAACCACACACTTAGGCAAGAGGAGTCCGGTGTTAGCCTGATATGATAGGAATTTCACCGGTTATCAGGGGAATGTGCTTCGGGGTTACTCCACCCGGGGGCATTCCGTAAAATGAACCCAGATAATATTGTTTGTTCAACGCTAACAGCTAACATAAAGACATTTATCAGTTAATTATATTATTATGTTATCAGGCAGAGAATAGTTATCAGACAAGTATCAGATAATCAGTTATCAGGCGGTGATCCTAGATTCCCCTCGATCACCCAGTTATCAGGATATAGTCTAGATCTCAGGACTATTCAGTATCAGACTCAGATAGTGATCCTAGGTTTTCCCTTGATCGCTAGTTTACCAGGATGTAGTCCAGATTATGACTACACAGTTAGCAGGATCAGTCAGATAGCCCACTATGGGTGAGGTTAAGACTTGGCGATCATAGGTATCCCCAAGATTGCCGAGGTAGGCACGGCGACCCTAGGTTCCCTGTGGTTGCCAACAGTAGGTAGGGTAGGAGCTCACTGAGACATTATGTCTCATCCCTATCCTTCTGGTGCAGGTTTTCAGGTAGTCACGTGGTTTCAGATGAAGATCTCCAGGAAGATGCTGGATGGAGTGCAGATGCTCGTCAAGGTCAAGCTCAGGAGGTTGACAGATTATCTATGTATATGAGAATGTAGCTGTAAATGATATTTGGATATTTGTATAACGAGCTATTTGTACTCATTCAGTAGTTCTATATTGTATTTATTATTGAAAATTTTAATGTACCCAGTATCAGTTTAACACTCTTGCTAATATACTAGTTAAAATTAGTATGGGTGTTACAATTGGTATCAGAGCAGGTCGATTCAGACCGTGCCTTGGGTCATTAAAGATTCAATAAAAGTAGTGGGACCATTGGGTTCCGGATGTTGTTCTAAAGGTCACATCTAGCTGAGCCTGATCAACTCAGTCTAGTATATGACAGTTAGGATAAATGTCCGAGAGCTGAATGTGACCAAGGAGGAATGAAGTGTATGAAGGGCGAAGATTAAGGTGATAGAATTCTAAGACGGATTTAGCGAAGAAGAAATCAACGCCATATGGTGGCCATCGAACAGTGAAGTGACTAAGTCTGTTTAGGTCAGAAATATTTAGGGATAAGGTGAAGAGCCTTAACCCAGTCGGACACGTCGTTGGACGATGCCTCGTCTGCGGAAGACAAAAGGATTAAGGAATCATGGGATACTATAAGGAATGACTTGGAACCGAAATTTGAGAAGTTAAAGTGAGGTGTAGACTAAGAAACAATTCAGAGTACAGAGTTAGGGAATTGCAGTACCAAACCTAGAGACTCAAAATGAGGAATTATCGGTCGGTTTTGAAACCTCTAGACTCCCAGCAAATATAGAGTGCTGAGAATCAAACTCCAATCGGATGAGATTTTAATGTCCAGGCAGTTAAGGGAATTAATTATGGATTAAGTGAAGTATTTGGACAGACTAAGTTTACCCTCCAACGTGGTCATCGAGCCTGAAGCGCAAGCAAGTCTAACCCCAGCAGAGCAGTCGCACCTCCCGAACCATAAATGCTAGATTTGTGAATTGAGGAAAGAAGTTGGTATGCAACCTAAGGACTAAGAAGGATGAATAAGTGTTGATAATAAGACCCGTTGCATATCGAGGCGTGAATCAGATATTCATATGTGTTTTATTAGTAAGAAGATTGGAAATAAGCTAAGCTTAACTGAAATTTTATTCAACGAAAGGTGTATATTAAATGGTCAGCCATTGGGATTTAGTGAACTGATGGACGAATAAAGTTGAATTTCCTTGATTGGATGAAGAAGGCAAGTTCTAGATGACACAAGATTATAGTAGACCAGTTTTAAAGGATAATCGGAAATTTTAGCCGAGAAATTATATTGAGACTGTATTATACGGAGGATCGTCTTAAATACGAAAGGTTAAGATTGTGGTTAATGCTAGTGAGTTTTAAGTTTTCAACTGATGAGATTTCTTCCACAGTTATTCTAGAAGCTTAAAGAGGTCACCTCGTGTTGATAAGTTCTGAGGGCGGTAATAAGGTAAAGATTTCGGATTGTTCAGCTATATGCAGAATTACTCAGATGTTAAGATCAAGATCTGAAATGAGAATGCCGTAACGAGTCGTTGAATGAAACAAAAAGTAATGATGAGGTATTGGAGTTCAAGATCAATTAACCGGAGGGATTCGAAGGTAATTTAAGAGGTATGGTAAAACCAGAGAGACCGTAACTGTCTCGGAAAGATTATGGGTATGAAATCCTTATGGATATATATAGAACGATTAGTAATGGGACTCAGATCCTCAGTGGATTCAGTGAATGAAAGACGTGAACCTTCCGAAACCATAAGTCATTTTAGAAGTTGCCACAAGTGATTTAAGTTTGAAATTTAAACTACTCCAGGTGTACCTCGAGGTCGGTTTCTATGATGTTAAAACGATAATACAAGTTGGATGGACCATGAGATGGTCACAGGAATCAGGACATGGAGAATAAGTAAGAATCAGAGTATGAGCCGTTGATAGGAGCTTTGTTAGGCTCGTATCTGTTGCCGAAAACAGTTTACAAGTTTTGGCGTATTATCGTGAAGGTAAGTATATGGTTTATGCCCAAAAGGAAACACAGTGTCAAATGACGACCAATCAGTAAGTTCAACAGGTGGTTTAAGCCATAAGAGAATCAGCGAATGTAAGATGATTTTGCTGTGATAACTATGAGTCATTAAAGAACAAGTTAGCCAGAGGATTTGATAAAGGTGTATTATTCCTACTCCCAAGTGTTTTGCTTAGATCAGAGTTGCGCAGCGAAAGAGTAATTCAAGGATGCTTGTGTAGTCCTTATCAGGTGAATCAGGTGAACCACAGAATATCAGTGAGCGGTGACGACTCGAACTTGTTATAAGTTCAAAAAGGAAATTTTAAAAGTTAAGTCGAGGGATATTTCAAACCTCAAAATACAAGAAAAATGGAAATCGAAGCAGTTTAAGATTATGTGATAAGAATGAGAAGAATATGTTTCTAGCACAAAAGTCTAGAACAAGGAAAGTCATCACTAATACGGTAATTTAGCTATTTTGGCTTAGTAACATCAAGTGGACTTGAAGAGTAAGTTTAATCAAAAGGGTAAGCATGAGGCAGCATCCGTAAAGATTGCACTTGCAAGACGGTAAATATTTGAAATCGAAGCATTGGTCAGAAGTGACAATGCAGTGACACGTGAGTCTAATCCGTGTTGTACCCCGTTATGCCAACATGTCACTTGTATCAGGTTATGTTAGTATATATATATATATACTTAACAGGCAATACTTAAACTACTCAGATAGTAGTGTAGCAGATTTTCAGTTATGTGACGTGTTTTGGGAATAGTGGTACGCAATCAGGAATGTTTAAGTATGATGGTTTTTACCAGAACAGAATTGTTGATATCATCATATCTTAGCAGAAGAGTTCGGAAATTATCGTAATTAATGTTCATCAATAAAGGAAGAAGGACTTATATGCAGATTAAAAGTCACTCGTAGTCCACAGTAAAGGGCTACGTAAGTTCAGGTTTTGATTAAAGGATTTAAAGTGGGCTATTTTGGTAGCAATCAAGTAGAGCTTCTTTTTGAAAACAAGGATCTTGGACTCGACGTTCAGAATGAGAAATGAGTTTACGACGCCAAGAGAATGTAACCATAATCCATGTTATAGGTTGTTGTGCACTCAAGAAATAAACGTGGGTAACATTGGCGGGGCAAACCTGGCAAGCCAGTCGAAAGGCAAATCCCGAATGTTACAAATGAGTTAAGAGTAAGAAAGATTCCCAATTGATGTAGTAGTGTCTCAAATATGATAAGATCAAGAATGATGTCCCGTCAGTCGGACAAGGATGAGATGATGTATTGTGTACTCAACAGTAATGTACACGTGCTCGCTTATGTATGTAAATTATATGCTATGAAATGTACTATGTGGTGTTATGTGAGATGATTACTACTCACCATTCGGGCTAAACTTATACGAGTTTGGATTTACCAATATAGAAAATATTATGCTACGGCCAGAATTCGAGAATAGTAGTGACAAGAAAGATAGGAGATTAGTAAACTCCAAGTAAAGAAGAATGGTTTCTAAGTTATTAAGATAAGTGATGTCGTCGTATGAGGCGAAAGATAAAAATAATAATTCATGGGAAATAAATGTAGTGCAAGAAATCCACTGAAGAGTGGGAATATTTGAGGATAACGAGAACGATCTAATGTCGTCGAAGTAAGATTGCATGGACTATGAAGGTATTTATAAGAATTAGTACAAGTGTCAGAGCTGGACAACTCCAGATTGGATTTGCAGTAGCGTATGAACCAGGAACGTGATCAAGCGAGTTGGATACGATGGTTCGGATAACTTCACATCCTACTACGTAAGAGTTATGCAATTCACCGCGAGCATTTCAGTTAAAGGAAAAGATGTTGAGTATATAATCAATGGATTATGATAAGTAAGACGAACTAGAAGTTTTGATTAGTAAAGGAAGTAGTTTGAGAGGATTCTAAATTTCGAGGACGAAATTTCTTTAAGGGGGGTAGATTGTAACATCCCGCTCATAAGTATCAGTTATCAATGTTAGAAACTTGAGAAGCAAGCGAAGCAAATAAGGAATTAAGAGGAATGGCGTTTTTGTAATTAATGTTAAGGGGGAGATTATTTTGAAATGGAACAAGATATTTATCTCTTGTTTTCCATTCCCTCCCCATTCTTTCCCAAAATCAGATTTTTGCTCTCTCCCCACCTCATCTCTCACGCCCCATCTCATTCACCATCATTCATCCAAACCTCAATCAAAACCCTAGTGAGAAATACTTGCAAGGAAACTTGAGTAAGAAGCTAGAACAAGAAGAAGAAGAAAAGAGGAACAAGGAAGAACAAGGGAAGAGTTAGATTGGAGCAAGCTAGGGCTTTGATTTCAGGACTTAATCAGCACCATTTGAGGTTAAGGTGAGCTCCACAGGGTTTTAGAACCCGCTTGAGTAAGTTTGTAAGCATTTTTACATATTGAGCTAAGTTTAGGAATTTACCCTAATCTCCTATGTTTGCCAATTCCTTGATTAATCATGTTTTAAACTATTAATTTGTATTGGAAATTCATTCCTTATACTGTTGGAATGCCTGGGTATCTTTGAATGTGCCAAAATGGTGGAAAAATCACACTTTTAACAGGTTTTGAACTGATATTTTCGCCTGGCGACCTCGGGGCGAGAAAACGGCGATTTTCAGCAATTTTCCCTGCCCTGTTTCGCCTCCACTTCGCCTCCATTTCGCTCAGCGAAATCAGACAGACAGCACATGTCTGTTCTGGTTCGTTCTGAGTGCTGTGTACGTGTTCAGCGAGGCTTTTTAGTAATTGTTTTCAATGGAAACCTTATTTTCCAAGATAATCACCATTCTTGACATATTCAAAGGATTACTCAACATTTAAGGAATGAATGATTGGATAAGGAATTTGGTAAAGCATTAGGAATGCAAGTAAAGTTATTTAAGCTATGGAATATTTCCAATAACCAAGCAACGACATATGAGAACGATATGTCTAGAACCTTGAATAGGTTAACAGGAATAGAATTACATTCAGGTATATTAAGGGTAGTTTATCAGGATTCCCTTAATCAGGCAGATTATAGGATACCTTAGTCAGTGGTATCTAGTTCCCTCAGTTCAGGCTTAGGTATACTTTTATATCAGGACGTGCCTCAGTGTTCACGTCAGAGTGACATTGGGGGTACACGTATCAGTTTTATCAGGATATGTATATTATATACAACAGGAATAATAATTAATAATCAGGATAAACTTTGTGTCTTCTGTGCTCTCGACCAGTTAGAGAGGACAGGGGGTTTCAGCATTGCTGAAACGGGCAGGAACTTTCCGTGAGGATAACCACACAGAGTTACAGTGTGTCTCCTGTGCTCTCGACCAGTTAGAGAGGACGGGGGGTTCCAGATGGAACGGGCAGGAATCTTCCGCGAGGATAACCACACACTTAGGCAAGAGGAGTCCGGTGTTAGCCTGATATGATAGGAATTTCACCGGTTATCAGGGGAATGTGCTTCGGGGTTACTCCACCCGGGGGCATTCCATAAAATGAACCCAGATAATATTGTTTGTTCAACGCTAACAGCTAACATAAAGACATTTATCAGTTAATTATATTATTATGTTATCAGGCAGAGAATAGTTATCAGACAAGTATCAGATAATCAGTTATCAGGCGGTGATCCTAGATTCCCCTCGATCACCCAGTTATCAGGATATAGTCTAGATCTCAGGACTATTCAGTATCAGACTCAGATAGTGATCCTAGGTTTTCCCTTGATCGCTAGTTTACCAGGATGTAGTCCAGATTATGACTACACAGTTAGCAGGATCAGTCAGATAGCCCACTATGGGTGAGGTTAAGACTTGGCGATCATAGGTATCCCCAAGATTGCCGAGGTAGGCACGGCGACCCTAGGTTCCCTGTGGTTGCCAACAGTAGGTAGGGTAGGAGCTCACTGAGACATTATGTCTCATCCCTATCCTTCTGGTGCAGGTTTTCAGGTAGTCACGTGGTTTCAGATGAAGATCTCCAGGAAGATGCTGGATGGAGTGCAGATGCTCGTCAAGGTCAAGCTCAGGAGGTTGGCAGATTATCTATGTATATGAGAATGTAGCTGTAAATGATATTTGGATATTTGTATAAACGAGCTATTTGTACTCATTCAGTAGTTCTATATTGTATTTATTATTGAAAATTTTAATGTACCCAGTATCAGTTTAACACTCTTGCTAATATACTAGTTAAAATTAGTATGGGTGTTACATTTCTACCCTGCAAAGAACTACGTACGCTTTGAATTCTCCATTGCATCAGGAGATACGTAGGAGCAGGATTCATATCTTGTCAAGCACTTTAATAAAAAATTTCTTTTTCCCTTTTATTGTTTTTTTTTTTCTTTTTTATCATATTTTCTTTTTCCCTTTTATATATGCAAGCACGCAAGCAAAACTTTGAAAACATTTAAGCCTAAAAGTCAACTAAGAGGTTCCCGTTGAGTACAACGGATGTGAGGGGTGCTAATACCTTCCCCTCGCATACTCGACTCTCGAACCTAAAATCTCTTATTTAAAGGTAATTTCGAACTTTTTTCCTTTTCTCCCCGAAAAATTAAAAGTTCAGTCGTGATTTAAAATTAGTGATTCAACGCTTCTCAATAGCTTGATATCCGAAATTCGACGCGACAATTATCAATCAAAGTATAAATTCAACAAAATTTGGTATCAATTTAACTATATATTGCATTATGCCTACAACATGATCACCCCCGTACTAATGTTATGCAGAAGACTGCACCAAAAACCTCCTACGTGGCGTGGCATATGCATATATTGCTATTACACAAAGAAATAGTGTAATTGCACGATCTGCATTGCTTAACTGCTCACAGAACAACAACTAAATTGACATGCTAACATTATAACATGAACCAAGTATGATAATTGAACTAAACATCAACATGAAACATCATTTGCTAGGTGAGATCTATAGAAGAAAAACAACATAACCTCAACAAATAGGCCATAAATGTGACTTACACCGAAAAGGGTTTCAAGTTCCAAATGAGCAAATGAAAAGAATACAATCAAACTAGAAACCCCCTACCAAATCAGAGAGGTTGTATCCATAATTCACAAGAGAATACGACAGTGACAACAAAATATGTATTTGTAACTTAACCAAGCACAAGATGCTAGCAACCGGTCACAATTCATAATTCACAAGAGAATATATAGAGTAATGCTATAAAACGGTTATTATACCTTTTGTGTTACTACTGCGACCATTTCAGTCCTCTCATAAATTCCTACAATATATTCAAGTCATATAACAATAGTTATCATCAACAGATATGCCTCCAATAGAGCTAATAATTATATGGAAAAAATATAAAGAGAAAATGGATAAATTACCTTGACGAGTAACCTTGACCAAACATCTATTCTAATAGAAAACTCTTCCGCATGTGTTTTGGAAGTCCAAGTAAAGCTCTAACCTTCTCAGGAAACTCTAGAAGATAAGAATATGCCTGAATGATCATATGACTATTTGCTTGCAATTCCTCAATAAGTTTAAAAACTTCTTCTTCCGAAATTGGAAGTTTTAAATTAGTTTTCTCATAAGCTGCAATGTTGTCTTTAAAATACTTATTATGAGATGTAGTACTCTCTCTAAAAGCATCAACAACGTTCAAAAGGGCAGCTTTTATCCCTTCAACTTCATCTACATCTCGGGACTTTCTTGATCTTTTAGCTCTAGGTTCTTGGGGAATTTAGACCTCAGGAGAAGTGACATCCTGATCATTGCCGCCCTCTTGCAAACTCTCTAGTGTTACCTGTTCACTAGTACCAATGGATTCTGACTCACGATTAAGGGGATGATTTTGGCGAATATCTTCATCATTTATAACCTTTCCTCCAGTGGCCCTTTTCATCTCCATAAGCAATAACCAATTTGTCATAATTGACAAAAGGTTTTTTCATCCATTGTGCAGCTTCAGGTTTTGCCTTTCAAATAAATTATAAAATTTATATAAAGCTTCAGAACCTGCTAACATGCATTCAAATAAGTTACTGTAATTGCATAAGTTACCATCAAATAAGTTATATTGTAATTGATTTGTATTAACCAATTTAGATCAGATTAGAAAGCACAACCAATAACATGTGGAAGAAAGTGAAAAACTAAAGCAAAGAGAATTAAAGTAAGTTATAAGTATGTACCTGAATTAATGTTTTCCAAACTTCAGGTTCAGCATCCCATTGATTTGTGTTTGAGTCCCAAGCAAAACCGCTCATGCCCTTGAAAATGTCATGGCATTTAGTAAAAAAAAAATTCACTAATTTCCATCTATCTTTCACCTTTTCTCTGTCAAAAGGTCTTTGAAACTTTTCAGACATCTCATTTGTTATATTGGTGTATGCTATTGAATATCAATTCCATAAGTTGCTTCGGCACCACTTGAAATGATAGGAAATCTTTTCTCGACAATCCCAAAAGCCCTTTCAACAACATTACACAACGATGAATGACGAAGGTTGAATAATTCTTGAGTTGTTCTAGAGGGATTTCTGGCTGACTCTTTCAAGTGATAATGTGTTGATCTAAACGGTGTAATTAACCCCTTTCTCAACATGAATCTAACATCAAGAATATAAAACCTACCTAAAAGCAAATAATTATTACTAACATACATAAGAAAAAGAAAAAAAAATGGAAAATCATAACAATAAGTTTTAACTACCTCTAGGTATTTTGAGACCATTTGTTCTGCGTAGTGCATGTTTTAATATCCTAGAATCAGAAGTAGTGCCCTCCCATCCAAGCAAAACATAAGTAAACATAAGATCAAACGAACATGTGACCAACACATTTTGTGTAGGAAAACTTTTCCTACCACGATACCTTGAAGCTTCATCCAATGGTACTTTTACACGAACATGTGTACAATCAATTGCTCCAACGCAATCCTTATAGTAGGGGTAAAATCGATTGTTTCCAAGAATTTCTACCGGAATGTGTGATCCATCTGGTTGTTTGAGATAGGTACACCTTATCTCAATTATCGATCGGAGCACCAGATGAAAATGACGACTAGTAGCTTCGCTGGAGCGTCGAAACCAGAATTGAATCTCTCTCTTTCTAACATTGTGTGTTAGAATGTAAAGAGTTTTAACAACTTGTTCCTCTACAGTTACCCTTTGTGTTGGTAGAAGATCGCCCTCTTGTTGTAATATAGAGCATAAGTCCAAAAACGCCTTAGGACTCGTTCTTATTATCTTCCGACCTTCACTAGTAGCAACTATATTCATTATCTTATCTCGTACTCTATCCTTCTCTCGAGTCAAACTACGATCAACTATCCTAATTCAAGAACAGATTTTAATCATATAGTAATACACTATGAGACATATGACATGAACAAGAGACATTTGAAGTTTTGCTCTCCATCTAATCAATTCGATAATTGTTTGACGACCCATTTGATGATCCATTTAAGTTGAATCCACACAAAATAATACATGTTCGTGAAACAAAATTATAAAGTATCCTTGATTATACACAAAAATCATAATAACAATGAAAAATACAAAACAAAACGTGAATGAAATAGCAAAATAGCAAAACAGAAAAAGTATATCCTGGTTTGTACCAAAGAAAAAGCCTGAAGAAGTGCATAACTACATCACAAAAAAAAAAATCCACCCATACCTAAGGAACACCATAAAGCTTTAAAATATCAAGCAGACTTTTAGCTATTAAAATTAAAAATACAAGTAGGAGCACAAAACCATTAAAAAGGTGTTGAATAATTAGAAATTTTAAGCTATTTTCATATGTTATAGGTTACTTACAGCCCCCTTTGTTACATATTACTTAAGAAAATAATCACTTTTTGCAACTAAAAAATACAAGTAGGAGCACAAAACCATTAAAAAGGTGTTGAATAATTAAAAAATTTAAGCTATTTTCATATGTTATTTACCCTTTGTTACATATTACTTAAGAAAATAATCACTTTTTGCTACTAAAAAATACAAGTAGGAGCACAAAACCATTAAAAATTTGTTGAATAATTAGAAATTTTAAGCTATTTTCATATGTTATAGATTACTTACAGCCCCCTTTGTTACAAATTACGTAAGAAAATAATCACTTTTTGCAACTAATAAATTCTCCCAATTCCTTACACAAGTGATGGTGTCATAACTCCAAACAAGTTATAAATAAGCTCTTCCAAACGCAAACAGCAAAACATAAATCAAATCGTGAATGAAGTAGCAACATAGAAAACAAAAAGTGAATCAAATAGCAAAAGAAAGAGAAATTGAAAAAGAGTGAAAGAGGGTTTGAGATCGATACCAGAAGAAAGAGAATCGAGAGAGATGACGAAATATCCGTCTTTCACCGCTGTTCGCCGTCGTGTTGCCGTCGTTCGCCACCGTGTTGTCGTCGTTACAGTGAGAGAGTGCGAACGTGTGAATGAATGAATTATGTGAATGAGGCGTGCCAACTGTGTGAATTTGGTTTTGTCCTTAATTGGAATTTTGAATTATTATGAGGGCAAAATTGTCAATTTGTATGTTTAACCCCCCAAAACCCCCCACTGGGGGAACTCTATAATTGGACCAAATGAAGCCCTTCAAAACCCCCCAAAACCTTTCCTTGATTTTTTAAATCTCCCAAACAAGGGTTTATCTCTCCACAAACCTTTTCTTTCTTTCCCCTCCCCTCCAAAATCCAACTCCCCAACAAAGCCTTAGAGTATTTTTACGGCATAGAACATCAAAGTGGCCCATCATATTTCGAGCACATAAACAAAATGTATAATAAAAACACCTCATTTCCTTCCATCTTTCTATGTGTTTGCATTTTGTTCTTCCCCTCTTGATCTTCTCTCTAATCTGTTATCATTCTTCTCCTTTTTATTCAGACAAAAAATCTTTCTTTCTCTCTCTCTACCATACAGTCAAAGCTTTGGCTCCCTTCGTGAGACAACCGCATTTGTACCAGTTGGAGGCATTTGGCAGGAGTGGTTATGCTCCTTTCTTTGTGAAGAAATGGCAATAAAAGTAGTTGTTGATAAAAGGTTATTTGTCTACTAAACCAAAATAGAAATTCATGCCCAACAACCCTTTAGGATTTGATTGCGAGTTTGGAGGGGAAGGGATGGGAGGATTTTTGAAAAAAGAAAGGAGCAAGTGGAAGAAATAGAAAACATTAGGAGGGGAGGGCTTTGGGGGGTTAATTTTTCTTCATAATATAAAACCCTCCTCATTTAGGGAACTAAAAAGTTGTATTGGAATAGGGTTTATATGAATTCTTCAAATTTAATATATGTTGTTATAATGTTCTTAATATTAAAAATATATGAATCATAAACAATGGTTTATTATTCTCTAAAAAAACACTCTTTCAAAAAAATGTGAAAGATTTCTCCATTTTCCTCTATATTTCTCACCCCCCAAACCCCTCCCTTCCCCTCCCCTCCAAACTCCCAAACAAAGCCTTAATGTCCTTCTCTTAAAAAATCTTATTGCCCTTCTTATTTTTATTTTTTTAAAACTCGATATCCGATCTAAGAACCGACTAATCCGAGGGGACTAATCCCACCATCCGTTTGCGGGGCCCAATTTAAAATCATGCTCTGTATGGACTTGCCTACCAAAACTGGCATCAGAGAGAATTGAACCTTAGACCTTTAGAAGAGCACACTTCAAGATCCAAAATCAACCACTAGGTCAACCCCAAATTTGTTCTTATTTTTATTCATATATTGTGTTTTTGGGTATGTTTGTTTTATTTTATAAGATTAAACAATTTTTAAAAATATAATTAAACAAATATTTTCCATTTGAAATGTTGTTGGGTCATGTGAATACACAATTTCCGACTACATATTTTAAAATTACATACCATTAAGTATGTGCATTAATCGCAAGATAAGAGAAAAATCACATAAAAGAGATAAAAAAAATCAAAACTCAACCATTTAAAAATACGGTGTTTCTGTTTAAATTTTTGTCTCAAAAACAAACCATTTGGTTTGATTATTCGGATTTTGACCGTGGGGTAGGTAATATCTTGTCATAAAAAAATATTTATACTTATATAAACACATAAAATTTGCAACAATCGTAGATCTTCAAAATGAATGTAGATATTTTTCTTGTTTATGACACTATCTAGTTTTTATAATCGAACTATCTAGTTCGACGAAGCTTTGGCGAATCCATTTATTTCTCATACGGTCATGCGCAATAAATATGTTTTAATTTTTAATAACAGTACTAAACTATATAGTTAAATTTTTTGAATTTTTTTGTGTGGATATATGTACTCTATGAGAAATAAATGAGTATGAGAGAGTAATATGATAAATGTGATATATTACTCATGTGATAAAAAGAGAAAGACGTAAATAAAATAAGATGTTACACATGTGTAGGAGATCATGAGAACATATCATTATTATATTTTTTTTTATTAAAACGAAGTAGATTATTTTAAGTTACAGGTAATGAAAATTGTATATGTTAAAAATACGAAAAGTCACAACTATTTAGAAATATAATATAACTTTCTTTCTCTTTTCCCTTTCTTAAACTCTAGCCGTCACAACTTTTCTTCATGATCTACCAAAAAGGGGTCATTTAAGGTTAATTTTGACCCGAAATCACCTCTCCGAATTGTTTTTCCTTTTTCTTTTGGTTAAAAATGTGATTTTAACATATTTTTAGTTTTGTTCCATTTGTGTTTGTTATTTCATCGTCTAACACGACATTGTTTATTTTAATTTCCCGTGCTTGTGCGGTGTGTTTTTTATTTTTCGTTTTAGTGCAGTGTTTATTTGATTAAAGTTGAAAGAGTAGCTTTGATCAAGTGCAAATTCAATAAATGACTTTTGCTTCGTCAACGTTGCAGATTCGAAAACATGAGTATTTCGGTGGCTTGAATATAGTCTTATTTGTAGACATATGTACTCTGCCGTTTTAACATGGATGTTGTGAGTTTTGTTTGCAGATTCATCCCTTTTGTTTTTAACAACTTCGTATTTGTATTGCATCAATGTACTCTATCAATTTGAATGAATGAATATCGTTTATTTTTGTCAAAAAAAAAAAATAATATGTGCCCTGTTTAAAATGTGTTGGGCTGCTTGACTTATTTTTCCTATGGAGAGTTATTATTAGCACCCTGTTTTTGTTGATATGCTCCCTAACGAGTTTTTTTTTTGTGTTAACCCTTCGATTCCTAGGAAAAAGGGCCTATAGTAATGTGAAGTTCGGCAAGCGTTTTAATTGCTGACAGAGAATTCATATATGACGAAGAGATCAGTGACATGATAAAGTGTTACTCTTGGTGATTATGTGAGGCTCGACAACTTGGAGGAGGTGTCTTCTGGGTTCCAATCGACGAACCTGGACATAATAAATTATGTTCTAACTTCACTGCGGGACAATCAGTTCTCTCGAAAGGAATATGAAGACAGTAATGCAAAATTGACGCATTTATTGGAAGTTTGCTGCATAACCAACCGTCCTAATGTTTCTGAATCTGATAAAAGGTTGGGGCTATTTGGGTATTCTCTGACATGTCGAGTTAAATATCGGTTGAAAGCGCTTCCGATTAGCACCATTACCACTTGGGACGAGCTAAAGAGAAGGTTTCTTGATAGCTTCTTCCCAATAACAAAATACTTGGATATAGATCAAGAGATCGCAAGCTTTAGTCAAGAGGACGATGAATCTCTCTATGATATAAGAGAGAGGTCAAACTACTTATGGGAAGAAACCTCCTAAGGACGTTTGATCACTGTAGTTTCAATATTCCACGTTAAATTGATAGGCTTTTTATTGGTGAAGCTTTTTGAGATTTAGGTTTAAGCATTAATTTGATGCCAGTTTCAACATTCAACAAAATACCCAGTCTAAAAATAAAACATTTATGAAATTGTTGTTGGCATTGCAAATGGTTCGATAACATACCCGTGCGGTGATGAATGCCCAATCCTTTTGGGTAGATCTTTCCTTGCAGTTACAAAAACTATCATTGATGTTGATTTGGGTGGAATTGCAGTGAGATCAAACAACGAGTATGTGTCCTATAATATTTCCAACTCCCAGCAAATTCACGCTAAAGATGCCTTGAGAGAGATAATGACGATTTTCGCAAGTGTACGGAATCGTGTAAGTAGTAAAATTAAAACGGTAAGACCGAGTGTCGAACTCGAGGATCGCGTTATACTGTCGAACAATATTTATAACTTAATTGAACAAAAAAGTACTGAATTTGTTTGATAGCAATAATGAAAATTAAGCAAGGTAAAATTGGTTTGAACTTTATAATAATAAAATTGTCATGGATGAGTTTCACTAGATGACTATCTTGAGTTAACAACTTGAATATGACTATTGAATCGACTTATCGAATCATTACCGAATTCTCTAATTTATTCTTGCTCTAATTCCTTAGTGACAGAATCATTAATTCTAAAATAACACATAATTCCTTAGTGAATTTAAGATTAGAATTAAGCATGATTGAACAAGAATTCTTAATTGGTTTCAAGGGTTTGCATCTATTCCTAGATTACAATGGCAAGAATTTCTTATCTCAAGCGTTTATAAATTCAACTTCCGTTTCACAATATAAACCGTAAATCAATTTAAAGGCGGCCAAGCAATAAAAGCATTAAGAACAGAGATAAGCAAAATGATTCAATAACTTCTTCAATAATCAAACTAAAGTCATAGAACAAAAGTTGTCATCTAGATAATCTCATCCCTAACAATAGAGAAATTAGCTGCTCATGGCGTGATTACAAAGAATAAAAAGGATTGAAAGAATTACACATAAAGGTGGAGGGTGAGAAGCTTCAACTCCAGTCCTCTAGGTCGAACAACACCTTCTCGGAACCTCTCTAAGTATTTCTCTCAAATTTCTATGTAAAATTCTCCGAACCCTATCAAAATATGATGTTTGGGCTTAAATAGGCAACCTAAGACGTGAAATTGAGCCCAGGCGCAAATGACATGGCAGTATTAATGACTTCTGACGCCTAGGCGCAGCTGTTTTGCGCCCAGGCGCAAACTGACAGCAGCGAAATGGTCTTGAACTCAACTGGCTGCGCCCAGGCGCAACTGTTTTGCGCCTAGGCGCAAAATGGCAGCAACACTGGTTTTCTGAATTCTGATTGCACCCAGGTGTAAAATGACAACATTGACATTTCTTCTTCCAAATTTGCATACCTGTGAAATGACTTTCATGGTTGACTTTCCAAAACTCTTTAGACATCTTACCACTTCTAAAACTTAATGTAAACCTGTTAAAATACACAAATAAACCAAATGCTCCAAGGATTGTCTGTTTAGGGAAAAATCAATACAAATAGATTTTTTTCTCTAAATATCAGATGATGATGATTTTTACTATAGAAAGACTAAAACTAATTAAAAACTAAAAAAATCAATTAAAACAAAGTCTAAAACTAATGGAAATTAATATGAAAATGATGAGTAATCAAGGGATATCATAATTCTCTCGGTAAAAAAGAAAAGAAAGAGGCATATCATGAAGATAATGGATCTTATCCTATAAGTTTAAGGTCTAAATCTTGAACAAACTTACTTTTCACCCATACACTCCAAAAAAACACAATGAATTCTCAAAAATGTCCTTTACTAATTTTTTCTCTCTCTAAAAGTTACCGTATTAATATTTTTTAATATCAAACTTTTTTCTTGAAGAATCTTAATACCAAATGTTTCTTTTAAAATAATTATATTAATTCAAAATATACCTCCATTATTTAACAATTTTTTTTGCCACATACTCCACCTGTCATACAAAAAATTGACTTAGTCAACCAAACACACATTCAATGTCGCTAAAAACAAAAATGATAAATATGCGAACAAATCCACAACATCCAAGTTAATAACAGAAAACAACAACATGCCTATAAATAATGTGGACAAAATTAAAATGACCGAAATACTCATACATCTGTATCTGCAACGTTGAAGACTTAGTCATTTGATTGAATTTGTAATTGATTGAAATTTATTTGTCATTAAGAACCAAACAAACATCACACTAAGATAGAAAATCAATACATGCCACACCAAGATGACGAACAAAACAATGCCGCACTGAGATGAATAAAACACCAAACAAACACCTAAATCTTTGTGAATATCACTTATGCAAATTAAAATGAAAGAAAAAAGATGAAGAGGGTGATTTTGGGGCAAAAATGACCAAAAATCACCCATTAATGAAAAAATGAAAAAGAAAATTTAGAAAGAAAAACCAGGGTCGGCAAGCTGGAGTGGGAGCACGAGAGAATGATTTGATCATAAAAAGTTATTTTCAGAAAATTTATTGTTTTGTATAGGTGAATTTGGAATAGAATATTCTTTCAGATAATTTTAGTCCAAATAAATTTAGAACATAAAAATCAGCGGTGGATAAATTTATATTTTTGATTTAGAAATAGGTGACCTTAAATTGGTTGATTATGGATTTAAAAATGAGGGACCACATTTGTGAATAAAGAGTGACTTACTAAAAAGAAATTAAGTGTGACAATTTAAGCCAAAAAATTTAAATTGAATTATTGAATATCTCTCACAAAATTATTTAAAAAATCAAATCACACATTAATTGTGTGCCATTAAATATAAAGTGTTATATCTTCAATGAACTGAAACAGTACCTCCACAACACTTAATATACAGCAGAAAAATATGGTCGTACCTACCTAGCACATTCGAGGTTGTAGATCATATGATATGATAGGAAAACCGATATTTATAAAGAAGTAATCAATGTTGATGATATAGTGGGATCGTGTCAACACTCATCGCTCAACTTCTTCTGAATGCATGTAAATGAAAGAATTAATTTTCTATCACAAAGTTTAACAACTTTTTTTTGAGGGGCTTTTTAAAGTTTAACAACTTATTAAAATAAATAAAATTAAATGCATGCCGGAAAATTATGATAGTTAGTCAATAAGTGTAATTCGATTTTTTTTTTTTTTAAGTTTTTCAGAGTTGGGCTTGGGAGATCCCCTTAAAAAGTTAGAGTATTTTTTAATGTTTAAAGAACATCCGCTTACAAATGTATTTATAAATTATCGTTGAAGAGATTCTTACATCGGTAACAAAAATTAAACTCATTATCTTGCGGATGAGTCAACTTCTAACTGATTGAGCCAACTTCGTTAACTTGTTGTAATTTGAAAGTTTGAGTTGGTAAATCTAGTATTTACACTTATTTTTAACCATTAAAAAAAAATCAGATTTGAACTAAGAAACAAAGCCCAGTTGTTGCATACTAAAAAAATGTACTAGTATATTGTACTACTTGGGAGCGTTGTTTTAGGAAAGCTCTTTGTGAACTAAGTATGACCCGTTTATGATATTAATTTCTAGATTAAAGTAAAAATACAAGATTTATAGGTGAGGTAAGTTAAGGAGGCTAAATAAGACGGTTCCTTTTGTACCACTGATTACTACGCATTTAAGTTAACACATAACTATTGTACGTGACATTTTTTGACCTTTTGCATGTCTTTGTGATCCTAATTAAGTAGTACCTCGTTGCTAGCTATGTAGCTTATCCTCAATAGAAAGGGGTAGGCAGAAAAGAGTTGAGTAGAAAAAGACTTATCAAGCTATGTTAGGCCCGCAATGAGAAGCACCAAAGCTATGTTTGCTTTGGCTATAATTGCTTAGCTTTTTATGATTTCATTATTATCCTTCCCATCCACTTCAATTAAGAGTGGTCCTTCCTCCTAAATTTCCTAGAATCCCAGTTTGGATCTTCGATCTCTTCTTTTTTCCTCAATAGGTTGTACTTGTTGTAGGTTCTTTTTTTTGGTAGCTATAGTTCAATTCCTCTATGATATTCTTTGCCATTCCCATTAAATTTCGTTTACACAATGGAAGGTTAGTTAGCTAAATTAGACCATTCAACGTGCTACCACAGTGATTTTGGTTTTTTGTTACCAAGTTATTAATACAGAGTTTACACCGTTTAACAATGATTAATTTTTATCAGAGATTTTATGGAGCATATAAGATAAGATTTTCACTGAAAAAGTTGTGGAGGCATATAAGATGAATCATCTCACCTCAATTAAATTTTCTTCATTTACAAAAGTTAAAGATTGAGCTCTGATTACTTGTTTAAGGGAATACAAGCCCATTACCACTTGAACTAAATGTTTTATTTAATGTTATTATTGAGTACATCAAGTTATTTTTAGTGGGGACCTTTAATAGCTTCGGTAATGTGATAATGCTATAATTACAAGTTTTATTACCACATTTTCCTTCAACATAAAAAAAAAAAGTTGGGCACAATCAAGGTTTTACAACTCGTGAGTTTACCTCAACTCATTTTACCTATATAAACTCGAATCGTAAACAAGTACGAGTTTACCTAAAATTACAATTATATAAAATTTATTATATACATGTCATATGTAAGCTAATATAATATTGCAAATAGGTCAATAGTGCAAAATATGACTTAATTATAAAGACAAAGGATACATAACCACCATAATAAAAAGTTATATTCAACTTAGCATCAAAATACAAAATTAACTTGCAAAATCATAAGTTTCATAAGACTCTAAGCCATCCAAAAAAGCAAGTCTCACAAGTTTCTAAAGTTGTTAATAAACCTATCCAAAAAATAAACTAGTTAATTTCTTCAAAAGTTCAATCCTTCTAAAGTTTCATAACATCATTATCATCAGTGACTTCATCTTCAACTTCATTAAATTCTTCTCCAGATGATGAAGAGTTTTCAATATTAGAACAAAATGCATGACTTGAACTCACTTCAACATTAATTTCAGTACCTTGGACTTGAAAAAAAAAGTTGAGTTTAGAAAGAAAATGGACCCAAAAAAAGGCCCAAAATAAAAAGTTTTTTTAAACGTAAACTCGGTCGAGTTTACCTGAGTTTACACGAGTTTAATGAGTTTAACACGTGTTAACTCGGTCAAACTCGTCAAACATTCCGATTTCACCAAAAACCGAATTAATTATTTCCGAGTTAACACGTTTTTGGCACCTAAAAACGTAAACTTGGACGAGCTTACGAGTTAACACTCGATTTGTGGAAATGTATAATTCACACGCAACTGCTGTTTCATGCCAATTGAATGGTGGAAATGTTGTGGTAAATTTGTGAACAAGAATTATGTTCTCTGCCAAACGCCATTGTTTGGATCATTGTGGCATAACTTTATTGTTCAATTATCTGAAAGTTTATTTTTGGCTTAATTGAACCTTTGGTCCCCTAAAATATTTGTTGTTTTCATTTTGGTCCAATAACTCTAAATTTTTTCCGTTTGGTCCCTCAAATATACCTCCGTCAGTCAAATTGGTCCATGTCAGTCAACTTTAACCCCAAATATATTGGGTGGACCAACATTATAGGTGGTCCACCGTAGACCTTATTAATTTTTTTAATTTAAGCCCTTTGATCTTTTTTTCAAAAAGGGGACGGCTAGATTTTGGAGTTTTATTATATCTTATTATACACCCCCATCTTCTTCCCCAAATTCTCCCTCTCGTTCTGTCCATCTTTCTTCCTCTCTCTCTCTCAGATTCACTTCTCTCTCCATGACCCTCCGTTGCCGCCGCCACCACCACCACCACCACCATCCTCTCCTTCAGATCTCATAACCACCGCCCTCAATTCCTCTAATCGATTCCTTCTCCTTGGATTAAGTGCTTTGGATTCTAACAAACCAATAATTGGATTCTCTGGTGCAATACCCTTCCTATTTAGAACTCTGAAAAATTTAGATAATAGTAGTAAAAGTAGTTCTCCAGTTAAACAAGATGCTCTTCGGGCTCTTTACAATCTATCGATCAATCAGACGAATATTTCATTTGTTTTGGAAACTGATTTGGTCGCGTTTTTGATAAACTCAATAGAAGATATGGAAGTGAGTGAGAGAGTCCTTTCAATTTTGAGCAATTTGGTGTCGAGTCCTGAGGGTAGAAAAGCTATTAGTGCTGTTAAAGATGCAATCACAATTTTGGTTGATGTATTGAATTGGACAGATTCACCTAAATGTCAAGAGAAGGTTTCATACATTTTGATGATTATGGCACATAAAGCCTATGCTGATAGACAAGCCATGATTGAGGCAGGGATTGTATCGTCGTTGCTTGAGCTGACGCTTGTGGGTACGACCTTGGCACAGAAAAGGGCATCAAGGATATTGCAATGTTTTAGGCTAGATAAAGGGAAGCAGGTTTCTGGGAGCGATGATGGTGGTAACTTAGGTTTAACTATCTTTGCGCCTATTTGTGCTTCTTCGTCTTCTTTTGTGTAGACAGATGGAGGAGGTAAAGAGTGTTTAACGAAGGAGGTGAATATGATGAGTGATGAAAAGAAAGCAGTGAAGCAATTAGTTCACAGAAATAAATTAATGGATGCAAAAAAAGAATATTGTGTTATGAATGAGAAGAGATGGAAGGGGGAGAAGATGAAGAAAAACAAAAAAAATTGGTGTTGGTGGTTCACCGTTACATACAATGGACCTGCGATCTAATGGCTGAAATCATGTCTGAAATATTAGGCATTAAAAAACTAACAGAGAGGACCAATTTGACTGACAAAGGTATATTTGAGGGACCAAACGGGAAAAATTTAGAGTTATGAGACCAAAATGAAAACAACAAATAAGTTAGGGGACAAAAAATTAAGCCTTTATTTTTTATACTCAAACTTGTTGAGTTAACTTCTGAGTGCAAAAAAAATTGAAGTCAAGAGACCGGTGCAAATAAACTTTTGAGTTATCATTTGTTTGATTTTATTGTCAAATTGTCAAATCAATTTGGAACTCTTAATTAATTGTTAGAATTCTACTAGACGGTCGCCCCGTGCTATCGCACGGGTCAATAATGAGCACAATATATTAAAAATTTAGAACTACAACATCGCATGAAAAAGAAATTAAAACATGAAATATATTATAATTGAAACTTTATTGCAACATCACATGGGTAATAATAACGTTAACTAACATACATTTTTAACCACTTCTTTATAATCTACATTATATGTAACATTTGTATCTTCAACTTCCTCATCATTTAACAACATCTTTAACATTTTTCTTGAAGTAACTAAGGACTTTTGACCAGTGCTTATTAAAAATCATAAAAGAAATTAATAGATAGTGAGAAAAATGGATCAGGTTAAATCAACACATAATTAATAACTTTGCCCAACATGACTAAAAAGTATTAGCCATGCAAACCACAATACAGATATACGTGGATAACACAAATTTACGATTACTTAATCCTCAAATCACGCTAATACAACACAGTACAGGTGATTATGTGAGAAAACAACAGAGTCTGATCTTTGGACTCTGATCTTCGAACTCTGATCTTCAGACTCTGATCTTCAGACTCTGATCTTCAGACACTGTTCTTCAGACTCTGATCTTCAGACTCTGATCTTCAGACACTGTTCTTCAGACTCTGATCTTCAGACACTGTTCTTCAGACTCAAATTTTCAGACTCTGATCTTCAGACTCTAATCTATATTAGAGTGAAATAAAACTTACTAATTCCAGACTCTGATCTATATTAGAGTGAAATAAAACTTATTAACTCTTCATCATGGGTGCTTCAAGTGGGATAGCCGCCTTACTAATTCCAGGGATTGTATATAAGCCTGACCCTAAAGACACTGACCACCTCAATCAGGCTAGGTCTGCTCCCTAGTTTAATTGATATATAATAAGATTTATTATCTATGACAAAAAATAAAAATGTGTAAGATATATAAACTGAATAATAAGTCCATTACCTACACCATCAAGTGAACAAAAATAGTGTCTATATAAACTTGGGTAGCTAATGGATATGAGTGATGAAATCTTTTGGTGCATAATGGAAATGACAACCACTTATGTTGCCCAATTAGCACAGCAGTAGATGGCAATATAGTGGCTAGGTTAGGTCTAGTAATGGCCAAGTTAACTAAGAGACTCCTCAAAAATAGCTCTGCTCATTATTGCCTAACATTAACACAACATTAGCAAACAAATTTGGAGACTGTTAGTTTAAGCCAAGTGGAAAACGGGACACCAGACTCACTTGACATGAACCAAGGGTAACAACAGCCATTAAAACACGCAAGCTTTATATAGAAGCTAACCTAAGAATATGATTACCTTGACAAATTGCAAGGTAACAATCCAAATTAAGATGTCAATGACTGTGGCTCAAGAAGTTTAATGTATGGAAATAGATTTTCCCAACTCACACAATCATTACAGTTGATTTTGTGTTAAGTTATTATTTATAGGAAGGGTTGATTCTTATAAATAATAAATTTTAAAACCAAATACAAAGGTTCATTACTTGTTTTCTTGATTTTCTCTCTTTTTTTTATGCTTAAAAGCAAGAGTTATGGCTTCAAAATGAAAACTGATCCAAAGGAGATTGTTAGAATAAGACTTCAGACTCAGAACCTAACTGGTTCAGAAGCAGAACCTCAGACACAGGTTCAAAAGCAGAACCTCGTACAAAAATCCAAAAAAATCATATTTTTCTGCTGCTGTTCACAGAAACCACATTTTTCTGCTGCTCACAGAAACCTTATTTTTCTGTTGCTGTTTGCAGAAATTATGTTATGTTGTTCCTGCATATTTTTCTGCATTTTTAGTCATTTTAACTCATTTTTGCACTAAAAAGATCATACAAAAACCCAAAAAAATCACAAATTTTATAACAGTCACCAAAACAGAAATGGTTTTTTTCCTTCTTACTGTTTTTAACGTTTTACTCCAGAGGTTCTGAAGCCAGAGTCAGAAATGAGCTTCTGAAGTGCGCTTCTGAAGTCTGCTTCTTGTTGACTGTAGTATTCTAATTCAACAAACGAGGTAAGTATTTTTGTATCGTCTCCACAGGGATTAGTGCGACACTCTGAACCGTTCAACAATCGCTATCGTTTTGAGCTAAAAGGGTTTTGTAAATTGTTTGTACATAAACTATTGGAAGCTAAAAATAGGAAATAAAGACGACAAAAAGTAGGGAATAAAAGCGTTGAGATCGGAATTCCTCGATCGGGCGTCGAATGTAACCTAAAGATCGTGCATATGAGTTTTAGCGTTTTAGCGAAATTACCACGTATCGCTCGACAACGTCATTGATTTCCCAAATGACATCGCGAGATCGATCGTATCGTTTAATCGACGATTTCCCAATCAATCAAACGATCCGAAAGCTTTAAGTTCCGAAACTTTGTGCGATTATCAAAACCCAAATCCATTTCTAGATTTTCTTATTTTGATAGAAGTTATTCTCACCAAAGATTTAAAAGTATTCGTCAATATCATTTTAAATCAAAACATGACAATGAATGGCAAGAAAAACTCAAATTCACATAAATAGCTAAAACCATATATATTGCATAATCAAACTATTACATCTAAGCTAGAAAGAGTGCATCCAATCCCAACTAGGGGAAATTAGCTGTTCATTTTCATGATAGCTTTACAAAAGAGAAGAGAAAAGATGAAAATACAAACCCAAGTCTTGATTTCCCAAAGCCTTTTGGTTGATTTCCACAATCCAATCACCTTTGCTCAATGAAGATCAAAGCTTCTAGCCCTTATTTCTTGTCTAAAAGCTAAGCTAAAATATTCTACAGAGAATTCTAAAACTATATGCTAAGCTCTCTGCTAAAAAAAAGAGCTGAAAAGGCTTTTATATTATGAGAAAATGATCGCGCGCTACAAGCGACCAGCCTGTCGCTTGTAGCGATGAAGTTGCTGGCCCAATAGGAGAGCTCCACGTCAGCACCTGGCACTAAACCGCCCTTGGTCGCTTGAAGCGACCAATCCATCGCTTGTAGCGATGAACCTCCCAAAAGGGTCGCTTGAAGCGACCAATCCTGCGCTTCTAGCGATGAAGTCTCCAAAATCCCTGCCTAACCTCGCTAGTAGCGACCAAACGCGCGCTTGTAGCGATGGCTTTAACAAAACTTCATTTTCTTTGCTCAGTTGATGTCCTGGCTTGTATCTTCCTGCACAATTGGATGGGGAAAGTAGTAAAAGCATAATAGGCATTTAATCAATGATTATTATGAGCTTTTCCCATGATAACTTGCAAAACAAGCTATTTAAGTGCTTAAATTAAATATGCATTTTAACTCATTTCTAGCACTTATCACACTCCCCAACTTAAATCTTTGTTTGTCCTCAAACAAAGGACTCAAACAAAATGGAAAAACAAGGCTTTGGACATTTTTATAACACATGCAAAGAAATGAAAAGTTTTCAGATACAAAATTCAAATGCGGATTGCGCGGGCAAGTTTAAAGTTTCTCATTAATCTAAATATATACTATGAATATAACATAAGTCCTAAACACAAAATTCACATCATACAATTCAAGGTAATAATATAATTATCTATGAACCACACCTAACACACATCTTTAGAAGTAAATAAGCAAATTGAACTCATGTTGTGAGGGTTATGAACACTCATCCGGCATAATTGTTAACATTCCGATCAAATTATGCGTCAATCTAATTATCATTTCTAAAAGCATAAAAGCAAAAGATCACAAGGTCTTTAAGGGTTGTAATTTGGCTTGGTTACAAAAGAATTGTCATATGTGGGATATTGAATTCAAATGGCCAAGCAAGAGGAACATTCAATCTATTTACATACTTCCTCCTTTCTCAAATACAACTCTTGGTGAACTTCAAATTTTTCTTTTCTTGATTGATCTTGACAACTTTTTCTTTGATTTATTGCAAACCTTTCTATTTTTCTCTTTTCTTTTTCATGGTTTGCTTTTCTTTCTTTTTTTTTTCTTTTCTTTTTCTTTTTCTTGTTGTCAAGATCAATTACACTAATTCACCATTACTTGACATAAACACAACCTCCCTTTCTCCCCAACTTAGTTCAATGATACCCTAATCGAATGTTCCTTTATCATTTTGGCAAAGGTCAATAAACACGATGGATAAGGGTTCAAAAGAATGTAAGAATATCAGAATCCTATAGTGTTTTAACTATGAACTGGATTTTGAAATATTTGGGCAAATTCACTAAGCATTGTGCTTATGAATATTGGCAGTTCATAATTAAGGATTCTGATTCATTAGGCTCAAATTGGGTTATCAAATACTCGCTCTCTCACCGGGTAGGCTTTTATGGTAAAGTGTTTATTCTCAATTCAAAAAAAATGCCTTGATCATATCAGTGCTTTCATACAATTTAAAACAATTATCAGATTTAACATAAAACAATCGAGTTAAACTAAAATGCCGGTCTCCTGCATATATACAATGATTTGAGGATTCCTCACATTTAGGCTAGTTCTAAGTGGTTCACATAATAAGCATGTTATCGCGAAAAACTGTATGAGATAAATGGTATGCAAAGTATTCATTTCAAATTCAAGTATACGCCTAGAAAAGCAAGAAACAATTAACTTGGCTTTGCACAATCAAACAATTTTTATCATAATCATGCATCTGATGGCGATTCACAAATTTAAAGCTCATTCAACATTATTGAACATAAAAATAAAAGTGCATAATTAAACATAAGTTTATCACAAAAAGTTAATGGGTTTTAGTGGAATTGAAAATCTGTACTGACAAGTTTTACTGCCATCGCTACAAGCGACCTAAACGTCGCTACAGCGACAGGGTTTGAAGCTCGTCGCTATAGCGATGTGATCCATCGCTGTAGCGACCATGACAGATAACAGATTTTCTGAAAATTGAAATGCACCACATTCCCTTCAGGTGAAAACTTTTATGAGGATTATAATAAAACATAAATACTTACAAAGTTGGGTTGCCTCCCAACAAGCGCTTGTTTTACGTCGTTAGCTCGACGCCTGATTCGTTAGGGTGGCCAGAACGAGACGGAGCGCACATCAGCTCTAGTATCCCTTTGCTGTGGGAGGAATTCCATGAACTTGAAGAACAGCTGATGTGGAGTCCATAACCTCCCTATCCAGAATAAGCTGAGCAAGGTACACATGCAATCTATGACCAAATCAATTTCATCCTTGCTCACTATCACCCCCTCCTTTGCACAAGTTTCTTCCTTGTTAAGAAACTGTTTCGTCTTCTCAATCTCCAACACTTCTTCACTATCAACAGCTATGTCTTCTTCAGAATCTGACATTTCTTGAGGAAGTTCTATGGTGTGTGGTATTTCTAATTCTTCCATTAATTCCCTAATACCACATCCTTCAAACATCGTCTCTTCCTCACTCTCATCAACCTCGTCTTCAACAATCTCTCCAAATTCCAAAGTGGATTGATTGTTGGTCTGAACCTCCATGATTCTTGGTAGACAATTCAATTGAACTTGCAAAATATCCAACTGGATTGATAATGCTCTCAATCTGTGGTTGGTATTTTGCATGTTGATCATGGATTGTTGCATGAACAAATTCAAGATATTTTCCGTTCTTTCCATTTGTTCATCTTCATACGAATATTGTTGATACTGTTGACAAGATGCATACTCGTTTGGAGTATAGAAGTTGAAATAATCATGATCAGCCATGATTTTCTCTATGTGGAGAATCTGAAACACAAATAACTAACAAGGAACTTTTCTTTGTATAACAAAGAGGGTTAATGCTAACACAGTTTTATAATTTACAAAAGAGAAGAAAAATATTAACAAGATAATTACAAAAGCTCAAAACAATAAAAATTATTGCGATGCTCAAAAATATCTAAACACCAATCCCCGGCAACGGCGCCATTTTGTTGACTGTAGTATTCTAATTCAACAAACGAGGTAAGTATTTTTGTATCGTCTCCACAGGGATTAGTGCGACACTCTGAACCGTTCAACAATCGCTATCATTTTGAGCTAAAAGGGTTTTGTAAATTGTTTGTACATAAACTATTGGAAGCTAAAAATAGGAAATAAAGACGACAAAAAGTAGGGAATAAAAGCGTTGAGATCGGAATTCCTCGATCGGGCGTCGAATGTAACCTAAAGATCGTGCATATGAGTTTTAGCGTTTTAGCGAAATTACCACGTATCGCTCGACAACGTCATTGATTTCCCAAATGACATCGCGAGATCGATCGTATCGTTTAATCGACGATTTCCCAATCAATCAAACGATCCGAAAGCTTTAAGTTCCGAAACTTTGTGCGATTATCAAAACCCAAATCCATTTCTAGATTTTCTTATTTTGATAGAAGTTATTCTCACCAAAGATTTAAAAGTATTCGTCAATATCATTTTAAATCAAAACATGACAATGAATGGCAAGAAAAACTCAAATTCACATAAATAGCTAAAACCATATATATTGCATAATCAAACTATTACATCTAAGCTAGAAAGAGTGCATCCAATCCCAACTAGGGGAAATTAGCTGTTCATTTTCATGATAGCTTTACAAAAGAGAAGAGAAAAGATGAAAATACAAACCCAAGTCTTGATTTCCCAAAGCCTTTTGGTTGATTTCCACAATCCAATCACCTTTGCTCAATGAAGATCAAAGCTTCTAGCCCTTATTTCTTGTCTAAAAGCTAAGCTAAAATATTCTACAGAGAATTCTAAAACTATATGCTAAGCTCTCTGCTAAAAAAAAGAGCTGAAAAGGCTTTTATATTATGAGAAAATGATCGCGCGCTACAAGCGACCAGCCTGTCGCTTGTAGCGATGAAGTTGCTGGCCCAATAGGAGAGCTCCACGTCAGCACCTGGCACTAAACCGCCCTTGGTCGCTTGAAGCGACCAATCCATCGCTTGTAGCGATGAACCTCCCAAAAGGGTCGCTTGAAGCGACCAATCCTGCGCTTCTAGCGATGAAGTCTCCAAAATCCCTGCCTAACCTCGCTAGTAGCGACCAAACGCGCGCTTGTAGCGATGGCTTTAACAAAACTTCATTTTCTTTGCTCAGTTGATGTCCTGGCTTGTATCTTCCTGCACAATTGGATGGGGAAAGTAGTAAAAGCATAATAGGCATTTAATCAATGATTATTATGAGCTTTTCCCATGATAACTTGCAAAACAAGCTATTTAAGTGCTTAAATTAAATATGCATTTTAACTCATTTCTAGCACTTATCACTTCTGAAGGTCAGCTTCTGAAGTGAGCTTCTGAACAGTGAGTCTGAAGTCAGAGTCTGAACAGTGACTCTGAAGATTCAGAGTCTGAAGTCAGCTTCTAAAGTCAGAGTCTGAACAATGAGTCTGAAGATTCAGAGTTTGAACAGTGAGTCTGAAGATTCAGAGTCTGAACATTGAGTTTGAAGATTCAGAGTCTGAAGTCAGCTTCTTAAGTCAGAATCTGAACAGTGAGTCTGAAGTCAGAGTCTGAACAGTGAGTCTAAAGATTCAGAGTCTAAAGTCAGCTTCTAAAGGTCAGCTTCTGAAGTCTGAGTCTGAAGTCTGCTTCTAAGGTTTTGAGTCTGAAGTCTTATTCTAACAATCTCCTTTGCATCAGTTTTCCTTTTGAAGCCATGACTCTTGCCTTTAAAGTATGACTTCTTCAGATTCTGACTTCAAACTAAGCTTGCCTTTAGGTCTGTTGGCTTTATAAAACATCATCATACACACATGAGTATAACATTATAACATAAGAGTCTAAAATATTCATTCAATCATGTTCTAATGAACTAAAAATAATACTCATACTTATTTGCAGCTGCTTCCCCATGTATGAATCAAGTAAGTAAACAATTGCAGAGTTGCTCATCATCATCCAACCATCATGAGTTTAGAGTTCTTGTAACTTTCATAAACCTAGTGAAAATAAATGGCGAAGAAACAATTTCTCTCAGCAATTGTGACACTAAAACTGTATTACACATGCCATTTGAAAATTTAATTTTTATAGGATATAAATCAAATTGTTGAAATCATGCAATTGCAACTTTTCAGAAAAAGAAGGAAGAGGCTTTTTTGTAGAGAGGAAAAGAAGAAAAGAAGCAGTTTACAGAGGAAATGTGTGAGAAAGGAAGAGGCTTTTTTGCGTGTTGAGGAGAAAGGAGAGTATGGATTTAGATAGTGAGAAAAAGCTGCAAAACTGGTTTCTTGTTTCTGTGTGCTGCTCCTGGTTTATTAGATGAAGGGTTAAAGATACAAACCAAGCAATACCTAGCCACGTGAGCCAATGAACAAAGGCAGCACCTCCTCTCCCCAAACTATTGCACACATGGCATGCGTTTATAGCTGGATATTATCAATGGCCAAGATCATCTACATGCAGCAATCATCATGAAGCTGAAGGTTTTGCACATGGAGGGCAATGCAGAGCGCAACTTGGAACCCAATGCCTGGAAGCTGTCAGTTTAGCACATGTAGGGCAATGGAGTCATTTAACAGAATTTTTGCTAGGGTTTTGCCGCCAAAAAGGAAATGCAGTACAAAAGGGTTGGGGTTGCATAGGGTTTTTCTAGGGTTTGCTTGCAGACCTTTATTCCTTTTATTTTTTAAGCTTTTAAGCTTTTGTTTTTTTAAGCTTTTAAAAGACATGATCTCCGTTTTTCTAAAGTATGCATTACATGAGCTGGAATATTGCCGAATTGGATAGGAACACCAACTAGATTACATTGATCTATTAATGAGCAGACCTCCTTTTTTTCAAAATGCCAAGTTGAACGCTAGAAGCTAACGCATGGTGACAACATCCAATGACAAATAAAATACACCTGCTTTGTTAAGCAACTACTTTTTTTGCTATATAGGTAGTGAATTAACACCAATGACCATAATAACAAACTTTTTTCATACAGAAGCAAATTAGTAATGGAACAAAAATTGGATTGACAATGGAACAAAAATTGCATCGATAATAATAAGCAAATCAAGGTGCCTCTTCTACATGTTTCACAATTTACATATGACAGTCGTGATACACTGTCTTGAAATTGAAAACATTGGTTAATATAAGCTGATTTTCAAGGAAATTTAAGGAAAAAGATTAATCATTTTGCAGAGTCTGACTATCAGATTCTGAGTCTTCAGCTTCTGGAGTTGCCTTCAGATTCTGAGTCTTCAGCTTTTGAGTCTGGCTTCCAGAGTCTGACTATCAGTTTCTGAGTCTTTAGGTTCTGCAGTTGCCTTCAGATTCTGAGTCTGGCTTCCAGAGTCTGAGTCTCCAGCTTCAAGCTTGCCTTTAGAGTCTGACTTCTTCAAATTCTGACTTGAAACTAAGCTTCTCTTGACATTTCTTTGCTCCACAATTGTTCTTTCAGAACCAATACATGATTAAGTAACTGGAATACACATGCTTAAGTCAATAGGAGACCGTGGTCTTCTCTACAACCAAATTTACGATTACTTAATCCTCAAGTCACTCTAATACAACACAGTACATGTGATTATGTGAAAAAACAACAGAGTCTGACCAGTGGCAGAGAAGCAAGATGGTGATGTATGAAATTAAGCAAGATTCATGAATATTGAAAAGTGAACAAATGAAATTATGAACACTTACATATTCGAAACTGCTCACTTTCGCCACCAGCCGATCCATTCATTGAATATTACAACCTGCACAATCGGATTCAATACAAAAAAGCAAAGGATTCACCAATTTTGCACAGAATCGGAACTAAATTTAGAAGAGATGAAGAATTGATTCATAATAAAATGGAAAACAAATTGTGATGATTTTGTTTGTTTGTGACTTAAAATTGAAAATTAAAACTGTATGGGAGAGAGAGGGGGGGGGGGGAGAGAGTTTGGGTTTGTGAAGAGAAAATTGAAAATGGATTGAGAGAAGAGGAAGAAGAAGTTGTCGTGCTTGAGAGAGGGGAAAGAAAGGAAGAAAAGAAGCATATACAGAGGAAACGTGAAGAAGCAGATAATGCATATGACCTTTTGCGTGTATCATTTGCTTGTCTCTAATTGGCTAATTTTGGTGGCAGTACTTGAACAGTGTAAGGGCAATGCTGTTATTTTGGCATCCAGCAAGGGCATTTTGAACCTCCAAGGCCAGGGTACATTGACGCCAATCAAAGGGGCAAAATAGTAAAATTGGGTAGGGCTGCATTAGGGTTTTGCCAGGGTTTGAGGGCAGACCTTTACTCCTTTTATAATATTATGATCGCCCTATGGTTTATACTTTAAATCTAAGCTTTGGAGCGAGACTATTCTAACCAACAATTAACAATTTAATTCATCTTCTTTAGATTTTCTATTGATCCGATGATATAATCAAATAAATGTGTAATTTCACAATAAACTTTGACGAGTCTTTTAAATTTATGGGAGTATTTTTTTACCGTGCAACCCTTAAAACATTGCCGCATGAATTCTCCATAGCTCTTATTTTGGTTTAGTTCAAGTAATTAAAGAAAGAAAATATGCGCTAAGCAACAAGTAATCTCTTACTGAAGTTCTAATGCTGAAACTAAGAATTGTTCCTTAATCTTAAGAACCAACATGTAATCTCTGCTTGAAGTTGCTCTTACTCTTAGTCTTCATGTCTTTTACTCATTCAAAAAAATTTCCACTCATTTCTCTTACAATTACTTTTGGTTACAAATTACTCTTCCAATTAAAAAGCAAGATTGCATGTGAAAAATAAAATACAGGTAAATTCCATCCAATAATAATGGTAATAATATTTTTTTTTACAATTATCCAATCTAATATCCAATCAATCTAATAATAAAAATAGTGCTTTTTCCTCCGCATATCCGTTTCTTTATTACAGAACCTCCGTGTAAAAATTTGAGAAAGGGAAGATAGGACATAGCCATAACTTCCTAGAATAGAGGGGACCAAATTTTGCTTTGAGTTTAATAGGAAGTGGTTGGATATGAGCAAACAAAAATCTCTTTTGTGTATCCTCTCCTCCTTCACTCATTTGTTTTCCTTTTTTCTTTTGGATGTTGTTATTTTTATACCAAAACAATAGAGATTATCAAAGTATATGGGTCAAAACAACATTCATCAAAAAACATTGACATAATATGTTTAGAGGCCTAAAATGTATTCTATGATGAAACTTTTTAATCTATCAAATTTTATAGTGAAATCTTTTGAGTCGGGGAAGATATGAGGTTTTTATCTTGACCGATTGAATTGAACAAACATCTATAATTTTTTTAATATTGTTGCATTCAACGACATATATTTAATATCGTTGAATTCTCACGGTTGAATTTGAACTCAAGACATCTGATTAAGCCAAAACAAACATCTATAATTAATATATCATGTTATATATTTACAACTAAATTGAATTTTTAAGTGTTTTCTAACTTTGGTTGTTTGACTATTAAGCCTGTTGTGCATAAAAAAAAACTTTATATGAATTCAAGATGCTTCTATCCAAAGTGGTATAAAGTATAGACACTGCTTCTACCCACCCATTGTATACTTTTTGAGTTATAAAAAAATAAGTCAACTTGTTTTCACTTATTTTTTGTCTATATCAAAATAAGAGAAAATTAAGCTCCCTCCCCTAAAAAATAGATATTGCACTCCCCTCCACTATTCTTTCCTAACACATGTTCCCCTCCCCTCAATTATAATAAATAATTCACTTTAATCCACACAAATATGGTTTCACGTTGTGACATGGTTAATCAACGGATGTAAAATGACTATCACTAAGTGCTTTCACAGAGTAGAAGAGACGGCCATGGCATGGTAGGGCTATTTTAGTAAATATTAATATTATTTAACAGATTGTTAACTGAGTGTAAAATAGATTTAACGTAGAAGCTTTTATGCAAAGTTATTTAGAGATGTTAATGTTATATTGACATACTGCTGGGAAAATTTAATGTAGAATCTTTTATGCAAAGTTTTTTAGGTTTTTTTTAAAGGCTAAATTATATAAGAGTTCCTTTAAGTTATTTAAATGTAACAAATTGATCATTTAAGTTTTTTTCGTACCATTTAGATCCTTTAAGTTAATTAATTGTAACAAGTTGGTCATTTATGTTTTTCCCGTACCAAATTGTTATTTAAATGTAACAAATTGGTCCTTTAAATTTTTTTCGTACCATTTAGATCCTTTAAGTTAATTAATTGTAACAAGTTGGTCATTTATGTTTTTTTCGTACCAATTAGATCCTTTAAGTTATTTAACCGTAACAATTTAGGGATTTCATATCTTAAAGTTGTAAGTTATTCGAGGCCTAAAAGTTACAATTAAATAAGTTAAAAGAACTAAGTGTTACGAAAAATACTTAAAGGACTAACTTGTTACAATTAAATAACTTAAAGGATGTAAGTGGTACGTAAAAAACTTAAAGGACCAGAATGTTGTAATCAAATAACTTAAATGATCTCCGGTGCAATTTACTTTTTTTAATTGTTTTTTTGTTTGCTTTATTGTATCTCTCAATACCCACATTGTCTTGTATATTTCTAGTATTTTCATAAGTTGTCGGACCACAAATGAATTATACACATCATAGTAAGAAAGTCCACAATATTTTTTTGAAAAGAAAATATAAATTAACTTTTTTTTTTGACGTTAAAAGATATAAATTAACTTCGGCCAAAAGGAAAAGCAAATTAATTAATTATTTTAGCGGAAAAAGAAAATTAAATTTATCGCATATTACAAATAGTCCCGGTCTGGTCTTTTTCTCTTGGGGTATGTCTTTTTCTTTATCCAAGTCAACCCCACAAAAGAATGATGAGATGCTGCCATACACACATAGCAGTCACGGACGACCTTCAATGACTTTTTTTATATTAAACCAAACTACTTAAATAATAGCATTTAGTGTTTTATTAAAAAAACATTTAGTATTAAAATGTTGGTAAAAAAACATTTCATGTTAAAATGGACTTATTTTATATTATTCGACAACACAATTTTTTTTATTCCTGAAATTAATAAATTATTTGTGCCACTTTTTTTAGATTAATTTTTAAAATATTTCTAAAAATATCTATTCAACATAAATTTATTAAATGTATGTATAAAAGTTTTATAATGTTAGTGCGTAAAAATTAAGGTGAACATTTTGGTTTTGTGAAGTTTAGTTTGATATATATTCATCTTCAAATTATTTAATGTCATATATTTTTTATATTTAATTATTTTAAAAATAAATTTATATTTTAAATTAATTTTGATCATAGGATACTATAAATTCTAGGTATCAAAGAATTCTTTAAAAAATTAATATATTAAAAAATTATGATTGTAACAAATATATAAGTTCAATCCAAACAGCTTATAAACTACACAACTAAATATGTGTTTGAAAATCAAAATTTCCACTTTTCACGTTTGCTTAGAAGCTACATAATATAGAGTCTTACATACACACGTTTATTGTCTTAGCACCGTGTTTTCAAACACACAATAACCGTGTCTTTGATATTATGGTGGGTATATCAGAACTACGACGATTCACCATAATTTGCAGAAACTATATAGTGTAGCTTTTAGAAAATCATAATGAATCACCGTGATTCTGACATATCTACCATAATGTCAGACATAGTCTGAAAACAATGCATCAATATATGATTGCTGCCACCAGTACGGTTTTCATCACTAAAGCCACACACACCCATTGTCACAAGATGTCTTGCTCTACTCATTCTGAGCATTGCACACAACCATCGTGCTCTAGCATCCTTCCATTGTTTCAGATAACTTTTTTTAAAAAGCTAAAATATTATTTCCAAAACATCAAGTAAAGAATTCAACTAGACTAGATTACCACCAAAGAACCTAATTATACCGTGCCTTAAACCAAAAATATATTAAAAACACAAAAAGAAAATACTTACACGAGGGACTACACCAAAAATCGAAGAAAAATAAAATCAATCAAACCTAAAGAAAATGATACTCTGACTATTATTACGACTAAGTATTGTAATATGAAACTTGATGGAAGAGTCTACCAAGTGTAATTTCTATTTGTAAAATAAAAATCAGTTAACTATAAGCGCAACTATTTTTTTCTCGTATATACGAAAAACAACAAGATCAATATGATATTACACAATTGCATTACATTTCTCCATCTTTTTTTAAATGCATACAAGCAAGGAGTCACATTCAAGAAAAAGACGATGCTAACCCTTCTCAAAAGAAGTTTTAATAGCCAATAATTAACAACCGTTAATTCAGCTTCAAAAGTTGGCGCATTTCCAATGAAAGAAGCAAAGCAACCAACATTTGAAGCTTTATTCTCCCTAAAAAAATTTCACCACACAAAGAAGGACCTAGAGACCCTTTTAAAAACACTATCAATACTACATTTGCACTAACCACAAAGAGAAACATTTCATTCCATCTGAATTATAGACGGACCAAATCAAAAATATCCAAACAACATTACTCATCTTGATTCCTCTAAAAAAAATTAACTATGAAAACTCCTCTATACTATTATGCGCGTGACAACTAAAAAATATAGTTTATCCGCTATCAGCTATAAATTAACTTATCAACTATCCGTTATAAGTTAGTTTATCAACGATTCATTATTTTTTTTATCAAAGAAAGCCTTAATCCGCTATCTTTTAGGCTTTAGCCCGCTAATGCCCTAATCGACATTATAGTACGCTGCCACACTTCTAGGCTGACCCATAAGCTTCATGGCCGCCTCGTCCCGTCGCGATAACTCCAAATTTTTTATTATTTATATATCTATAGCCAAACACCAATGTTTTTTACTAACCAAAACACCCCAGTTAGGCAGCACTCTAAAAACTACATAGACATGAGAATGTAATTGATACCAGTGTGGCTACAAATTTTGATGATAAAAATAGACCGAACGGTTTTATTTGGGTACAAAGCATGGTCCAATTCTGGACCTAACTGTAAGTCTGTAAACATAGCAATGTGAATTCACTGCATTGTCCTTTCTTTTTCCCTTCTAGCTTAAACGGTGCTGTCAAAAAAACCACCACCAAAAACACAAAGACAACGAGGCAATAACGGATAAAAGCCTCATTTGTCTTTCATGCACGCACCTTTCTCTTTCTTTTTGCATGGACAATGGTCCCCTACTATACCTTACGCAACCTAATTCACTCACTCTCCTCCAATACATTTCAATTCAACCCTTTTCATTTAACTTTAATCTTTGTATCCATTATAATTCCCCTTCAACTACCTATAAGTACCCTTTAATATAGCCCACCCCTAAAGTTGTAATGTAAATAATGCTGCTACATATACATATATATATATATATATATATATATATATATATATATATATATTATTTCCCTTTAAACACTCGTGACTAGCTCATATAAATAATTTAGTAATCTATTATATCAAATAAAATTCAATTATTCCCTTCAACTACCTACGATATTTAATAGCCTCCCAAAGTTGTGACTAATGCTGCTACATAATTCCAACTATACATTAAACACTAGTTACTCATATTAATAATCTAGTAATCTATAGTATGTAATAAAATTCAGTAAGACAAACACATATAGGGTGTGCAAATTGTATAGCATAGGTACAGAAAAAGGAAAGCCTATTTTTGCCTTACATATAATATAGACCTCACAGAACTCTGATCATATATTAAAGCCAAGCCATTGTTATTAATTATCACGACTTTAAAGCTTCGAGAACTGTGATATTAGAAGATATTGTGTTCTTACTTTCTTATATTCTTATATATATACAATATCATATGCTTCCTTAGTTTTTTCCCTAAACACAAGGAAGAAAACACAGGTTATCAGGCTTTGTTGTTCAGCTTTTTTGTTTCCTTCATTCCTATTTTCATATTTTTCCTGTTCAGTTGGAGCATAATTTCAGGATCTTGTTCTTTCTTTCTCCTTGCTACAATCCGTGTTCTTACAAAACAACTCTGCTCTTATCTTCTTTTATTTTTTCACTAAGAGAGAAATATGCTTATATCATAACAAGTACTTGAATTATAGCCAAGAATCTCTAACTAGTGGTTGAATATTGATAATCCTATTAACCACTCAATAACATCATAATGAAGTGTATTATGGCTATCATTAGTAGTGTGATTTTTGTTATGTTCATTCTCTCTATGAATGAAAAATGCTATGGACAAGAAGGCCCTTCTGTTGTTTCTCCAATGGAGAAAGCAGAACAAGAAGCTCTGTATTCAACCATTCAAGGCTTTGTTGGTAATACATGGAATGGCTCAGATCTCTATCCAGATCCTTGTGGTTCAACTTCTATTGAGGTACATTTTTTTTTCACCTACATGTACTGTACATAGTCCTATCAAACACCTTTTTACTGTGCTAGAAATCATGTTTGGAAACAGTTCCAAGTTTATGAGTTTTTGAAGTAATAGTATTTCAACTGGGATATAGTGTTTTTTAGTTAATGACTTGCAGAGACTTTTTTAAGCATTAAACAAGCTCCCTTATTCTTTTGTTGTTAAAGATTTTAGCTAATTTTGTGAGGCTTTTGACTTAATTTTGTGAGTGAATTTCTTAGGTGAACCTTAGCTTTCTTACATTCTGATTAATTATAATGACTAAAAAAATTTAAGTAAATACATATTTTAGTCCTTCAAATTGTATAGTTTGAAATTGTGCAGGTCCATCATTTTAGTAATTTTCCAAAATTAAGTACCGGAATTTCAAAACTTTTATCGACTATTCAAGTTAATATGTAGGTATTGTATTAGTTTTGATGGATGTTTACAAAAGATATATTTTGATGGAGGGAATAATTGATGGACATGCTTTAATTTAAGGGATTAATTTGCTATTTCGTACATTTTTAGGACTAAAATGCTCGACCATTACAATTTCCTATCTCACATTTTCAAAACAGTTGTTTCTTAGCAATTGTCCTTATCCCTATCTCACATTTTCTGAAGTTTTATTGACAACACAGTAAATGATTACATGTCATTTAAACCATGTAGCAGAAATTTCAGAACTTTATCAATTCAATATATGAAATTATAATATATTTTTTTTCAGAACATGATTTTCAATTATTTGTTATGTTATTTTCTGCTGCAGGGAGTCTCTTGTGATATCTTCAATGGACTTTGGTATGTAACAGTAATCAACATTGGACCTATTCATGAAAATTCTCTGCTTTGTGCTAATGAAAAATTGGAATTTAAACCAGAACTATTTCAGCTCAAGCACCTTAAAGCTATATCATTCTTCAACTGTTTTCAATCACCAAATAAGCTTCCAGTTTCAATTCCTACTGGATATTGGGAGAAACTTGCTGAAAGCTTAGAATCAATAGAGTTTAGATCAAATCCAGGTCTCATTGGTAACATTCCTTCAACTTTTGGTGTACTCAAGAATCTTCAATCATTAGTTTTGCTAGAAAATGGTTTAGCAGGTAACATACCACAAGAAATTGGAAATCTTGTAAAATTGAAGAGACTTGTTCTTAGTGGAAACAATTTTAGTGGTGATATTCCAGATATATTTGGAGGATTAAGTGATTTATTAATCCTTGATTTAAGCAGAAATTCATTATCTGGAACATTACCTGTGACATTTGGAAGGTTAATTTCAGTGTTGAAGCTTGATGTAAGTCACAATTTCTTGGAAGGCAAGTTGCTTAATGAATTTAGTAATCTTAAGAATTTGACACTTATGGACTTAAGGAACAATAGATTATGTTGTGGATTGGTTTTGTCTTTACAAGAGATGAATTCATTGGAAGAAATGGTTTTATCAAATAATCAATTAGGTGGTGATATAAGGACCTTAAAGTGGGAAAATCTTCAAAACTTGGTGATATTGGAACTCTCTAACATGGAATTGACAGGTGAAATTCCTGAGTCTTTATCACAATTAAAGAAATTGAGATTTTTGGGACTTAGTGATAACAACATTACAGGTAACTTATCACCAAAGCTAGAAACACTTCCTTCTCTCAATGCACTGCACTTAAGTGGAAATAATCTTAAAGGTGAGCTTCAATTTTCAAAAGGTTTTTTTGGTAAATTAGGAAGACGTTTTGGGGCTTGGAATAATCCTAAACTTTGCTATCCAGTTGGATTAATGTCAACAAACAATGTTCCATATGGAGTAAAACCATGTCACCAAGAGGAGATTCATTTGGTAAAATCAAATGCTAAAACTGAGGTGATCAATGGTGATACGAACCATAATTCCAATTTCATAACCTCTATGGGATTTTCTACTTGTGCTGCTAATGGTTTCTGGTGGATTTTTATGATTTTGGGTCTAGTACTTAATTCTTATATAGTTTATTAATCATGAAAAATGTAACTTGGGCTTTTAACCTTTAATTTAGGTGTTACATTACAACAAGTTGTATGTCTTTTATATTTTGTTCTAACATAATCTAATAGTCTTGTCAATTTGTTAATTGCCCAACAACTTAATTCTTTTCTTTAATTATTATCTGTATAATTTCATTTCCAATTTCATTTCATGCATGATATTTTCATTCTCAATTTTTGACATAGTACTGAATTTGCCTATGGTCAACAAAGAAACTATGAAGGACCCCCTCTCTAATGGAATGAATATGAGAGTAACGCCAAAGGCAATTACGTAATCTTTGCAGACAATTCTGCACAACTGCACTGATATCTGGTTGAAAATCATATACACATGGGGACTGTAATGTAATCTGTGTAACTATTGTACTACTACACAATATTAAACCACTTGGTCTTTGGAGTATTTCTTTTGCCTAAGCTTAATTCTTGCAAATTGAGACCTTTTACTCCTTATTTTAATTAATTTGTGCTTTCATAGAATTTAACTGCATAAAGCATAATAATAATATTCCAAAATTGAGTAGTTTGTTGAGGTGAGAATTGGGCATCTTCTAGTACTACATATTAGCAAGTTGAGCTTTCAACTGCACATAGACAAGAAGAATCATCTGCAACATTATATATTTTTACCTTTCCTGGATTTTATTTTATTTTATTTATGTAGTAATAGTAGTACTTTACACTTTATTTTTCTGTGAATATTTTTTGTATTTTGCAATGTATTTTTTTTTTTTTTTTTAAGAAATAGGGAAAGTGGAATGAGACTATAGCATTTTCATTTTTTGATTTTTAATGCAAGACGGTTATGACTTTAATATACGAAAGTGAAATGTGGAGGATTAAAGATAGTAGGCTTATAGGCCTGTTGGTACAGGGAGGTGTCTAACTATGAATGTACATGGGTAGGCTGGTACATAGCTTTTAATGGACCTTAGGATTAAAGAGGGTTATAATGGCAGATCTGTGCCTCTCTTTGTTCAAACTTGGTTTTCAAAGTTGTTTTCAAGGCATTAAACAATGTATAATAAGGGAGGAAAATTGAATGTTCCTCAATTTTACTTGTTGGAATTCTCCATATTCTTGTTTCCCTCAAGGAAACTTTGGTCTCAATCTTACCACGTTTGTGGTTCCACCATTGGTTTATGCTTTTTAATTTGTGGCTGAAGAATATACAAACAACACATGGAATGAAAAAAAAGGGAATGGATTTCTTTTCCTCAAGTTGTAATGTAATCTCAATTAGTATTTTTAATCATATTTGATATAGTTAAAGTACAAATCATGCAATCTCCTATAAACAACCAACGTGTACCAACAATTGTGATAATACCATATATAATTTTTTTTAATCTCTAGTAGATCTAGATCAATTAAAAAGAATTGGCAAGAAGCAAACATAATTTTAGATAGCAATTATTTTTCTATAAACAAATCTATTTATTTATTTTTCACAAAAATTTAGCGGCTTAACCCCACACGCACTAAGTACTAGGTAGTGGAGAATTGTAAGTTCAAACATGTACCTTACTTTGTTTGGGAGTTTGAAGGGGAGGGGAGGGGAGGGGAAGAGAGGGTTTCAGGGGTGTAAAATATGAGGGAAACCGGAGAAATCTTTCATACTTTTGGAAGGGTGGTTTTTTAGAGAAAGATAAATTAATAATTATGATTACTATATTTTTATTTTTAAGAATATTATAACAACATAGATTAAATTTAAAGAATTCATACAAACCATTCAAAACTTTCCTCCAATACATTTTTTGAGTTCCATAAATGAGTAAAATTTTGTATTATGAAAAAAATTAACCCGCAAAGCCACCCCCTCCCATTTCCTCTACTTCTTCCACTTGCTCATTCATTTTTTTTTTTCAAAATCATCCCCTCCATTCTCCTCCAAACTCGCAAACAAAACCTTAGTATATTGAATATGTTTGTGGTCTTTTACCATCTAAGTTTTATTTATGGAGTAATTTAACCATATATAAAAAGTCTCTTAAACTATCTTTCAAAAAAAAAAAAAAAGACTCTTAAACTAAATATCTCCAAATATCCAATCGGATAATGGACTCGTTTGTTTAAGATTCTTAAAAAGTCAATTTTGGTGTTTTATTTATACTTGTGTAAGTTTTTTAGAAAAAATATTTTGATAGAAATAATTTAGAGATTATTTTTTAGAGTTTTAAAGAAAAAAATGTTATTTTATGTTTGTCTAAAATTATAAAAAGAGATTTTGTGTACCTCCAGTCTATTAAAAAAATTCATTTATAATTATCTTTTCTTAAGAAAATAGTGTTTAAAAAAAGATTACACACATACAAGTTTAAATAAAATAATCAAAAGTATTTTTTTAAGAATTTTAAACAAATGGGCCTTAAATCACATTACTCCGCCAATCTGCGTATGTCTGCCCAGAATTTCTACTTGTATGATTTATAAATCACTTCCAAAGGACCATCTTATTTTATTTTTTTATATAAACAAAAGACTAGCTTAATATTCCTTAAAAAAAAGACTAACTTAATATAAGTTATTAGTACATAATTAAATCACCAACACCTCAATTAAAAATTATTTTGCTTCTCACTAAGCATGCTGTGTCGCAATTTGATATATTTATGTCATCTAAGAGCATCTTCAATTGTTATTTTTAGGGAATTTACTTTGAGTTTTAGGCAGAGTTACAAGTGGTTCCCACAACAGGAAATCATACTTATACAACTTATACACATTAGATTCTGATGATAAATAAATATGGACTTCTTAAGCAAACTATAATAACTTTTGTAAAAAAAAAGAGTAATATCCATACTTTTTTTTTTTCATTTGTATGAAAAAAATTATTTTAATATTATTGTATCTTAAATAAGCTACTTTAACAAAATTTATACAACTTATTTTGCCACCTCAAGTTCCTCCAACTAGAGATGCCTTTTAGAATTATCCCATTATGCAGAAAATGTTGTACTCCATGAAAATGAAATGCTCAACAAAACCAGCCACGAATATAATGAATATTGAACACCAAACTAAATAGTCAAATATGGACGTGAGAAGAACAAGTGATTTATCACTCCCTCTAAAAAAAGTGATTTATCACCCATTATTTTCACATAAAAGAACAAGTGATTTCACTCCTGACCATGTGAAAAATAATGGGTGGTAAATTAGAGGTGTAAAATAAATAAATAAATAAACACAAACATTTTGGATGATGATTTACGTACTTACCTATGAAATGCCACCAAATGTCAAATGAGCATCCAGAAAGTGACATGAAATAATGAGTGGTAATAAAAAATCCCAAAAATAATAATAATGATTTTTATTATTTATGAATGGAACAGCAAATTGACTTTCACAGTATAAAAAATCTAATGGGTCGTATTCATGTTTAAAATTCTTGAGATTTTCTTGTCTTTTATTGTAGCATTGTTAGCTATGTAGGCATCTAATGAGCATGAATTGGGTCCATGTGTTGAGTCGTGCTCAATTGTGGTTGCCAGAGCCAATATTAAATGCCACCATTCTCTTTGAGTTCCTGATGATCTTCTATGTAAGGCTCAGTCTGTAACGAACAGAAAGCAATATGCATGATATATATGTCACATGCTGCATGCACTATTACATATCAAATTTCAAATTAAAGGAAAAAGACATGTTATTTCAAGTTGGTTACAAACATGCACATCTGGTTTGGATTTCTAAAGTAACATTAAGTTAGAAATGTGAACATTTGGTTTTCTAAGTACTAACATTTTCTTTTCAGGGTCCATTTAGTTTGGACCGGTGCATGTTTTGGTCCAACTTAGACTAGTTAGATGATCTGGTATTGCAGGTTGTCTTCCAGTCAAAGCATATTATACACCCTATAAGCCAACAACACGCTAGGGTTACAAAAATACTTACTTTTGTGATACGTGATAATATAAAAATACTAGTCCCTGTCATTTTCACGGAGCCATTTTGTTAGTTGTGTAACAAAAGTAAGTATTTTTATATTATCGTCTCCACAGGGACTAGTGCGCTATCTCGAGCCGTTCAACAATCGTTATCATTTTGAGTGTTGGGTTTATAACTTGTTTGCATAAAAACTATTGTAACCTAAAAACGGAAATAAAGACGACAAGAAATAGGGAATAAAAGCGTTGAGATCGGAGTTCCTCAATAGAGCATCGAAAATAATCTAAAAATCATGCATATGAATTCTAGCGTTTTAGCGAAATTATCATGTATCACTCGACAAAGTCATTCGTGTCCAAATGACGTCGTGAAATCGATCGTATCGTTTAATAGACGATTTCTCAATCTATCAAACGATCCGAAAGCTTTACGTTCCAATACTTTAAGTGATTATCAAAACATAATTCTATGTCTAGAACTCTTGTTTTAATAGAAGATTATTCTAACCCTAGATTTAAAGGTATTTTTCAATAACACTAAATCATACATAAGATTGAATAACAAGAATAAATTTCAATATGATATAAAACACTAGAATCATATATTTACATGATCAAAAGATTACATCTAAGCTAGATAAAGTACCTCCAATCCCAACAAAGGGAAGTTAGTTGTTCATTTTCATGACAACTATACAAGTGTAAAGAAGATGATGATTCAAAGCCAAGTTCTTGATTTCCCAAAGAATCTTAGTTGATTCCACCTTCAATCACTCTTGCTCCATGAAGAACAGAGCTTCTAGCCCTATTTTCTGTCTAAAACTATAACCTAATAATAATTCTCTCTGCAAAAAAGTAAGAAACAAAGCTTAAATACTAAAAGCTGAAGTGACATCTCGCTCGGCGAGATTTCACTAGCCCGACGAGTTGAGATTTCTTCACCAGTGGTTTTCTGCCACATCTTCAAGTAGCATTAAACCGCCTTGGATCTCGCTGGGCGATGAATATTTCGCTGAGCGAAATCAAGTTCCCCTGCTCCTGAAAATCCCTGCCTGAGCTCGCCAAGGACTCGCCATTAGCTCGCTGGACGAGTTTATCAGATTCTTTTCTTCTTGATTCTTTGCTCAAATCATATCTTGGCTTGCATTTTCCTGCACAAATGGATGGGGAAAGAAGTAAAAGCAATATTGGGCATTTGATCAATGATTATGAGCTTTTCCCATGATAACTTGCAAAACAAGATACTTAAGTGCTTAAATTAACTATGCTTTTTAACTCATTTTTGGCACTTATCAGGGAACACCCCAAATGAATAGTTTTGTGATGTCTTGAGACAATAAGATTCGCACCTAATGGGTCTTATATAAAAATCAACCATGAGAATAGACATGATTATTATTGAGATACATTCATGTTGTTCGAGAGAAAGCATGAATTACCTAAGAGAATCTTGTCTTTAGAAAATGAATTTAACATAAGATAGAGATATAAGCTTGAATTCTTTATGATTTGTTATTAAGATAAACAATAATCCCTAGACGCCTTTTAATACCTGAATTATAAAACCAAAAAACTGTCCAACTTTTAATCTTGATTTGTTCAGCTAATTGTTGAAGCAGTATTTCAAACAACAAAAGTAAGTATTTTCAATTATCGTCTCCTCAGGGATTAGGTGCTTACTTCGAACCGTTCAACAATCGATATTGTTTTGAGTTAAGGGATTGTACGATGGGTTTCATAAACTAATGGAATGTAAATGCGGGAATTAAAACGACAAAGAATTAGGGAATAAAAGCGTTGAGATTAAAGTTCATCAATCTTGCAAAGAATGTAATAAATAAATCATGCATATGAATTTAGCGTTTTAGCGTAAATATCACGTATCGCTCTACAATATCATTGATTTCCCAAATGACATCGTGAGATCGATCGTATCGTTTAATCGACGATTTCCCAATCAATCTAACGATCCGAAAGCATTACGATTCGAAACTTAGTGTGATTATCAAAACCCAAATCCATTTCTAGATTTTCTTATTTTGATAGAAGATTATTCTTAAACATAGATTCAAAAGTATTTGTCAATATCATTTGAATCAATCATGAGAATGAAAAGCAAGAATAACTTCATAAACATATAAATTGCTAAACCATATATTCACATAATTATTCATTACATCAAAGCTAGAAAGATTACCTCTAATCCCAACAAAGGGATGTTAGTTGCTCATTTTCATGGCAACTATGCAAAAGTGAAGAGAAAAGATGAAGATACAAACCAAGTCTTGATTTCCCAAAGCCTTGATTGATTTCCACTACCCAATCACTTTTGATCTTTGAAGATCAAAGCTCTAGCCCTAATTACTAAGTCCTAAACTACTACTAAAGCAATCCTAACAAATTGGAAGAAAAAGTCTCAAAGTTCTCCAACTGGTTATTTGAAAATGAGCCAAAAATGCTTTATAAAACTGAATTTTTGCACGCTCGCTACAAGCGATGAGTTGGTCGCTTGTAGCGAGGAAGTTCAATGGCCAATAGGGAACCTCCACGTCAGCATGGAGCCTTAAACCGCCCTTGGTCGCTTGAAGCGACCAGTCCATCGCTTGTAGCGATGAATCTCTAAAAATCCCTGCCTATCTTCGCTTGTAGCGTGGCATCTGGCGCTTGAAGCGATGAAGCCTTCAAAATCCCTGCCTATCCTCGCTTGTAGCGAGGATGTCTGCGCGTCTAGCGATGGCTTTGAAACAAACTTCATTTCTTTGCTCAGCATGTTCAAGCATGATTTCCTGCAATAAAAACATGGGGTAAGACATAGGATCTCAAATATAGCATTTTGAACCATAAATATGAGCTTATCCTAAGATAACTTGTGAAATAAGTTACATAAGTGCCTAAATAAATATGCTTTTTAAGTCAATTTTGGCACTTATCACTAATCATCTCTAAAAACAAAATCGGTAATTACATCAACTCTCTGTGGATCGATATTTTTACCACTCGATAGAACCGTACGCTTGTGGATTCGTATCAAAACCCTAATGAACTAGATAATAAGTTAGTTCAAACCTAATTGAACTAAAGAATAAGTTAGTCAAAACACTAATGAACTAAAAATTAAGTTAGTTCAATTTTAATTGAACTAAAGAATAAGTTGGTCAGAACACTAATAAACTAAAAATTAAGTTAGTTCAATTTTAATTGAGCTAAAGAATAGGTTAGTCAAAACCCTAATGAACTAGATAATAAGTTAATTCAATCCTAATTGAACTAAATGTTAAGTCATTTCAAAACCCTAATGAAATAAAAATTAAGTTATTTCAAACCCTAGTTGAACTAAAGAATAAGTTAGTTTAAAACCCTAATGAACTAGAGATTAAGAAAGTTCAAACCTAATTGAACTAAATAATAAAGTTAGTCAAAACACTAATGAACTAAAAATTAAGTTAGTTCAATTTTAATTGAACTAAAGAATAAGTTAGTCAAAATCCTAATGAACTAGATAATAAGTTAGTTCAAACCTAATTGAACTAAAGAATATGTCATTTTAAAACACTAATGAACTAAAAATTAAGTTATTCCAAACCCTAGTTGAACTAAAGAATAAGTTAGTTCAAACCCTAATGAACTACCAAACTTTTATTCAGACAATCGATTAATCTTCTATTTCTCAAAAAACAAATAGCCCATTATACAAAAATAATTGAACTACCAAAACTTGATAAAAATTAATAAAAGTTCTTTTTTTCCTTTCAAACTCTTTTCCTCCATCCGTTTTTTTCACATTAATGTTTTAAAAAAATACTGACCACCAATAATTAAGACATATACAATCAATTAATGTTTTATTTCTAAAAAAACAAATAGTCCATTATCAAAAAATTATTGAAATTGACATACTCGATAAAAACAAATAAGCTAGAGTTTTTTTTTCCTTTCAAACTCTTTTTACTCATACAGTTTTTTATCACATTAATCTTTTTCACAAATCTTATTTTATTTTCCGTAAAAAGATTTTTCTAAAAAAATTAATTGGGATTTATATTTATCAATAGTTAAGTTGTTCTTGTCCAAATAAATACTTAACCTAGCAAAAACTAAAATGTTTTCAAACTCTTCACTCATACGCTTTTTTTTTCACATTAATCTTTTTCACAAATCTTATTTGATTTTCCGTTAAAAGATTTTTTTTAAAAAATTAATTGGGATTTATATTTGTCAATGGTTAAGTTGTTGTTGTCCAAATAAATACTTAACCTAGCAAAAACTAAAAGAGAATTGCTCTTCCCCCAACAAAAATTGCTCACTCCCATACAAACTGACGAAAATATCCCCAACGTGACTTAAGTCACGCTCGGTATATCAACGTGACTTAAGTCACGCTAGTGTATAACCTGCGTGACTTAAGTCACGCTCGGTATATCAACGTGACTTAAGTCACGCCGGTGTATAACCTGTGTGACTTAAATCACGCTTGTTTTATGTGAGTTATTTTTTCACCAATTTTGCACAAAGATAATATTTTTTGAAGACCCCAAACATACAATATGTTATGTTCATTTTTTAAAAGCATGTCATGACTTAGAAACAACAATAACAACAATTCAATCATGATCCAAAATAAATCATAACTAAAAATACACAAGTACGCGTAATAAATTCCAAAATTAATGGAATACGACAAATTTATTTAGTTATAATTTCATCCCCGTTCAAATAAACGAAGCGTTACGTTACATTATATTACATTAAATTCCTAAGGATGTTGTATCATCATGATGTTGGATTAAAATTAAATTCATGAAAGTTTGCCGAAAATGTTGGCATTGAAGTGTCTTATACTTAGTGTAAAAATTTGCAAGTCTTTTTGAAAACTCAAAAGAATGAAGAGAACACAACACATCTATTCTACCAAATCAACTATATAAGTTATCACATCGAATCCCTTCATATAGGATGAGTCATGACAAAAAGGAATGCATTCCAATATATTTGGGAGATTTTTTAGAGATTTGAGAAGTGAAATGGAGAAGTGAGGTTCTGCCTGGGTTATAAATGAACGCATCGTGACTTAAGTCACACTGACATCTACCGAGTGTGAGTTAAGTCACGCAGGTCATACGCTAGCGTGAATTAAGTCACGTTGATATATACCGAGCGTGAGTTAAGTCACGTTGATATATACCGAGTGTGAGTTAAGTCACGTTGATATATACCGAGCGTGACTTAAGTCACGCATGTGTATTTTGGTCATTTTCTTCGGGAATGAACATTTTTGTACGGGGGAAGAGCAATTTTCAAACTAAAATGTTTTCATATATTAATTCTAACTCGGCCCAATAGTTAAGTTGTCCATGTTTAGACCCAGCCCATTAACCTGTTTTCACAAAATGACAAAGATCCATGTTTAGACCCAGCCCATAAACCCATTTTCACAAAATAACAAAAATGTTACAATGCATCCAATCTTACATAAGCCTTGCTTATCATTCAACTTGTACAACATGTAGTGAATAATCAATCTCAACCATAGGTATTAATTATTAATATATCAAAGGCCAACATTCAACTGGTCCAAATTAGACACCAACGTTTGTTGGTCCAAAATAAAAGTTTCCTTCTTTTCATGTAACACACTTGAGAAACGGTTTTTTGTCCAACAAATTCGTGACCGGATGTGGAAACTATTTTGGTCAGTTTTGAATGGGTAGCCTTTGTGGGAAAAACAATAACTAAGTGTCCGTTTCACCCTTTCTTCCGTCTGTAGCAACTTTAAGCATGTTTAGAGTGTACAATCACATAAACCTCATATTTTAAGGGGCACGAAAATATAAATTTAGGGTTAAGAAAATATTATATGTAATCACTTAATTTAGAGTAAAAGAGGCATGCACTATCATTGTAAATTTGTTTATAGGCTTAAACGCACTTTTGACCCCTTAACTTTGCACTAGTTACGATTTTTGTCCCATATTAAAAAAACCACATTCCAGCCCCTTAAGTTTCCCCCCTTTTGCAACTTTCAATTTTAATCATTCAAAATCAACCACGCAAGACAGTAGAAGATCAAGAAACCAATTCCAAGACATATTCTTTGCGTTATAATTCTGAAACTTGCTCAACAAAACAATCCACTTGTTTTTAATGTCTTGAATGGTTGATTTTGAATGATCAAACTTGAAAGTTGCAACAGAAGGGAAATTTAGGGGGTTGGAATGTGATTTTTTTATTAGGGGGCCAAAATCGCAACTAGTGCAAAGTTAGGGGGCCAAAAGTGTGTTTAAGCCTCGTTTATACTTAACTAATGAGATTTGCACTCTTTCAACAACTAATAAGTACTCACAACTTTTCCACTTCATACAAATAATTTCAAAATACACTTTGAGTAGTGGAATGACGTGAAAGAATAATAAACTCTTATTGCATATCGATGTAAAACAATTTACAATTGTAAAACCTTTAAACTCATAAATTTATGAGAAATGATACTTATAGCGAAAAAGTGGATCACAAAGCACATCGCGATGCTATTTTCCTTATTACCATGCTCCACCTTTTGTATTTTACCCCCCATAATTCCAATCAAGCAAAAGATCCAACGGGTTAAATCAATTCATGGAATTTTCGGGACGGTTTTTCTTGCCCCAAATAGCACAACTCTAAATTTATATGTTGAAGTTTTAGAGACCGGATTTTTTTCTTAAATTTTAAACCCAAGATAAGTTTACAAATTACTGGACTCTTATGCTCAAATGTATAAAACATGCGGTGATTCCTATTTTTTGTTTTCAATACAAAAAGCGACACCTTTCTCTTAACTCTTCAAACACCATTTTTATCTCATGGTTCCCTTCAATACCTCTAATTCCTTCAATATATCATTTTCTTGGTTCCCTTCCATTACCTCTAAGTTTACGGTGAAAGAGTTGCTTTTGCCTTTTTTTTTTTTTTTGAGTGTTGCTTCATGTGTCTAGGAGTGAATCTTTGGAGTATGCAAAAAGTTTTAAAATAAGTGGGAGTAAACTACCAATTGGTCCCTATCTTTGTAAGTCACTCTCAAATTAGTCCTGACTCTATTAATATTTTAAAATAGTCTTTGTCAAAAGTTTCTTAATTAAGTCCATCGTCATGCGACAAAAATATAGAGACAGAGATCCAGTTGAGAGACTTTTGATAATATTTTAAAATAGTATATGTCTTTGTCAAAAATTTCTCAATAAAGTATATCATCATGTGACAAAAACATAGAAACAAAGATCTAATTGAGAAACTTTTGACAAAGACAGTGACTATTTTGAAATATTAATAGAGTCAGAGACTAATTTGAGAGTGGCTTACAAAGTCAGTGACCAAATTGGTGGTTTACTCAAATAAGTGGAAAGCAACAAATGTGAAATTGAAACGGCAAAGCGGTTAAGTCAAAAAATGGTGTAACAAGCGATTCGTGATAATTCCCGATTCTTTTTTTTCGTAGCATAGCTCTAGAGAAAAACATACACCGTTCAATCCCTTAATATAAACTCTCATTGCAAATTTGATGTAGATTAAGAAAAACTAGTAGTGTAATTAATGTGTCCATTTTATGTGAGGATAATACTAAATTGTCCTTTATCTATAGTATTCAATATTGACTTTTTCATATTTCAAGGTAAGTTAGTAGTATTAACTAAGGTTATGTTTTAAAAAAATAAACGCATATAGGAAATTGAAAGAAAGCTTATTTTTAAGGACAATTTTTTCTCAATAAGTGCTTAGAATTAAGGACCGAGGATTATTAGTTTGTGGGGTTCGTGATGCAAATGGTATGCAATATGTAGCAGTTCACATAGGGAAAACTAATCTAAATCAATTTGTATGATGAATGAGTTATTTTTTAATTAGAAAATTCATTTTTTGATTTCAAAAACTATAAAAAAAATAAAAAAAGAGGTGTTATATGGCACGACCATTAACCCCACGAATTTCAACGACACACAAAAAAGCCGATGCAATGAAAATGCTTGGGGGAGAGAGAGAATGCAACTATTGCTTTATGTGTTTCATTGGATAACTATTAGCAATTCGATTCTCTTCGTGCTTGTTGGCCTTCGTACCAACAAACATTTCTATAAAAAAAGATGATGATACTTATAAAATATTAGAAAAGACACCGTCATCAGTTTAATTTGTCTCAAGTTCAATTTTTTTTCAATGGTGCTATATACCACGAATCAAAATCAACGAAAACCACGAAATGTGCACGTGGCTACATGAAAAGCGCTCACATCACAATTTATTTTTTTAAATTGTTATTTGAAGGAAAACATGGGTCAATGGTTATGTGATTCTTGATTTTCGTTGATGCATGTTTCGTGGGAATAGACATTTCCCAATTTTTTTCCTCTATTACAATTAGAATTAATAGAGTTGATCACCCACAAACTGCTATAATTCCAATCTATGTGATCATATACTTTACTAATATCCAGCTTAAGGGGCCACGCCACCAGAGTTGCCTATTGTTTTATGATTTTGTATAATGCACAATTTAAATATCTACCATGGCGTGCTGTTAAAAAAAAAAAGCTATCGTGACGTTTTCCAAAATTTATTTTTTGGGGACAAAAACTATTTGATTATATGAGATACACTTATCATGAATAATTTTCAGTCTATTTGTCAACTTCTTAACAACCAATGTATATATAACATTATAAGGAGCAACATTCATGAAATGCAATGTTGGTCAAGTTAAGATCGCAAAGGGGAAGTTACTGGTCTCTAGCCAAGCACAACATTCATGAAATATTTCCTCACCATAAAGAGGCCAAAAGTGTTAGATAAAAATACGGCTTAACATTGGTAGGATTAACATTGGTTTGAATCAAATCAATTTCTTTCTTCAGATGCCGACCTTGTTTTTTTTTTTTTTGGGTGCTACTGTGTAAGATCAATTTCTTTCCGACCTTTATCACAACTTGTTGACCATAAGAATGTCAATGATCGCAAACAGAAGCCTGGATCAGCTAATCAAGCGTTCTCAAACTTGAATCTTGAAAGAACTCTCCAATTTTTGTTGTCTGACTCACATATTAAAAGAAGAGAAATGCTAACGAGTGTCCTAAATACACTTTTTAAGAGTGTAAAATAGTAAGTTTTTATAAAAATATTTATATTTAATGCATTAAAAATTGAAATGTTTAACTTTTTAAATAAATTTGAAATGTTTAACTTTTTAAATAAATGCATTGAAATAATTTTTTTAGCAAGACCCTTAAAAGAATTAGACAGTGACTAGAAGCAGGTGTTGGAAAATTGTCCAACATAACATTTAGATATAGATGAAACCAAACATCATTAGCAAGTGCTCTAATCTCTTCTCCACACGTGTACCGAGGCTTTTAAACCATGTGAATGGATACTCTTCCATATGAACATCCATAAGTCCCACATCAAAGATTGTTGATCTAAAGCCATTAATCAACCAGGGTTTTCTATTAGCTCATCCCATCTTCTTAGTAGCTGACAAAATATCATTGAAATCCCCAATAACACACCACAAGAGGTTTGACTCTTGGGATAAATGTCTCACAAAATTCAACAAATATTTTCTTCTGCCAACATTCAGAAAACCACATAAACCTTTTCACAATAGAACAACTAAAAAGAAGAACGCCAAAAGAGAGCAATACCAACGCCACAACCTTCATGATTAACATTAAAGTATGAACCAAAACCCAAGACATATCTCAGTTCTTCAGTTTTATTCGAAGTTGTCAAATTTCAAACAAAAATAAAATATTCCACTGATAAACTTAGACGAGAGGTACTTTAATTTTATAATTATGCGCATGCCACCTATAATAACCGCAGTTAAGAAAAAAGTTATACTCATGACGCACAAGAAGAAAAAAGAGAATTTAAAGTTAGTATTAGGTAGCGGTAGCGTATATGGGATCATAGTTAGCTACTGAAATTAGTGTTGACAAGTTGATTGTACAATGACTAGTTAGTTTAGTAGGTCCCAAAAATGCTTGTTTTCTTATAAGATCCGATCGTCACACGCAAATTAAAAGATGCCCATCAAAATAATTGTTATATTTTTTGTAAAGGAATATTTATTTAGTTTAGTTGGTAAAGGGTTTGTTTTGTACAGTAGAAGAATCAGAGTTCAACTTTCGATATCAATGTTTAAATTTGTTGGTGGACAATTAGCAAAGTATACGTGTAAATATTCTTTGAGTTCAAGGCTTGTTTGGTCATAGTGAGCCCCTTTAATTTAAATCCAACTCATATAAACTTTTTTCTTACAAAAAAATAAATGGTTTTTATGTTGAAAGATCAAGGTACACCGTATTTTCGCTTTTCAAATAAACACAACGATAATGATGTCTAGAAGTATACTATAAAAAAGGAAAACACTCTTTCCTACGAAGGTTGAATCCACGAAAACAAAGAATATGAACAACCACCCTCATGATTTCCACTAAAACCTAAATTGTATTATTTTAAAATTTTAAAAAAAATTGTAACCACTGGTTGTTTCTTGTCGTGGTTTTCGTTGTTGTAATCTTTCGTGGTATTTAGCAAAACTGATAAAGAAAGGTAGCCATCATTAATCATGGATTGCTGGCAACTCTACTATTGTGATTGTGAAGTGGTTTCTCAACAAAAATGCAATGACTTATGTTGTTCATGATTCGCAAAAAATTTCTTTCCTTACACAAAAAAATGTTAAGCACTCCAATATTGGTTTCTCTACAAATAAATAATTAAACTATTATTTTTGGGTTATCTTTAAAGAATTGTGGGTGATTTACCCAGCAACCAATGAAAATTTAGAACAAAAGTAAATTTACGTATGAATAATTTTCATTAGTTGTCGGATAAGTTACTCACAATTCTTGAAAGATAACATTTTTTAGAGGACTTCAAATTTAACATAGTTTTTACTGAATAGATATCACATCTCTTCAACTATTCTATGCCAAATAATCTCTTGAACTATTTGTCAAAAAAATAATATTTTATACTAACATACTGCACCAACATATTCATTAACCTGGTATAACAAAATTTCTTAAAAAAAAGAAAACCTGGTGTAACAAAAGTTCTCAAAATGGTATTGGCAAAGGAAAAAAAAAATCAAAATGGTCACCAAGTTCTCAACATTATCTCGCTAATTATTTCATAGAAACTGATTAATCACACCCTCCTTTTTCTACAATGCTTGCCGTGCTAAAATTCTACTCTTTTTGTACAATAATAACAATGTTTCAGTACTGTTTGACATATGTGTACAAAGCATAATGGAACAAAACAACTTATTTTACTGCATTCTATTTACTTTCTTCACTTTTTCTTCACTTTTAATAAAATCAAAGTACATTACTTTTTTTAAACCCTATGTAGTGTGTTATTCTATTTTTAATATGATAACTTCTTAAATACTCTAAATTTAGTTTGATACATGTACTTTGTAGGCAAAATTTATTCAAAATTTTATTTTTAAAATAATTTAATACAAAAATATGACTTATCGATGAATAATTAGATAATTGATACATGTTCAACGAAACTTCATGTATACTAATGTGTTCACACCATCTGCATATTATACACGCCATGTTCAAGTTATTGTACTAATTATAGACACCATTAATTTCCCAAATCGGTTAAATAGATATAAAAGTGAAAACTATCCTTCACCATATAGTGACTGTGACAACCCTTATCGAATTATTAGGCTTTCAAGCATGTGCTAAAGTTTCCAAAGTTCAATGTTTCATGATCACACGCTTTGACATGTTTTATTATGAAATCATTCTTATTGACCAATAAATAAGACATTTTCATACACCTAAAGCAAATAAATTTGGTGCCCAAGTCCAAGCATAGCCATCAGCAAGTACTTCTACCCCAATATTAAATATTTTCTATTGTATTTTTCAAACGTTGACATTGAAATTTCAATAGTCTCTTTTGCTTGTGTATCTATTCTCTTGTTTAAATTTCCTACTTTTCATCTCAAACCCAATAACCTTGCATTTTTCATTATTCCCCCATGCAACCCACATATGAAACCACTTTCTTAGTTTCTTCACATTGAATTTTTTTCCTCAAAAAGTAAAAAGAAGAAAAACTCCAACATCTTTCTTAAACCTCTTCCTACCAAACAACCTCATTCCTTCCCTATGGCTAATTCTCAATATTCTAAATCCATGCATCTCTCATGTAAAACATTTTCTCTAACTCTTCTCCTTGTTTACATGCTTTTTGTTGGTTCTTGCACTTCTACAAGGATGGGAATTACAACAATGAAGTTGAAGATGAATGAAAACACAGAACATCTAAGGCGAAAGCATAACCCGGGTTTGGTTTTCAACTTCTTCCCGAAAGGAATGCGAATACCACCTTCAGGTCCTTCAATGAGGCATAATTCAGAGGTGGATTCAACACCTAAGAATTAAGTTCAATAAGATGTCATCTTTTTGCATGATTACTTTAGTTTCTTCATTTTTTTTTCTTTCAATTTTTGGGTTTTCAATGTTTGGAATTTGATACCAAGCCTAAGGAGATTTAGATCCTTTAAATCTCCAAAAAGGGTCTGAATTTTTTTGGCTCTATGATTCTAAATTATATTGTACATAAAAGCATATATTAATAATATATTTAATGCATTTTTATGAATGAAAGGCTGTTGTCATCTTATTATCTATGAATCTATGATCAGTTTGTCCAATTGATATCTTGCTTTTTCAATTTGATGATGATTAATTAATCCAAATGATTTATCTTCAATCTCAATTCATTAACTATACTATGCAACTAGCTTATTACAAGCATCAAATGTCAAATTTTCATTCAAATTGAGCATACCCCTCACTTGTTTTTGCCCACTCATGTCTAGTGTGATGTAATATTGACTTGATATGGTGAGTGCACATAAATGAAAAAAGCCATTTTTTGGATCTTAATCTCAGAACTGTAGCATAAAAAGGCAATAATGGAGTGCTAGCTCAATCACAAAGTCTACCAAGTTGCAGTTTAGAAAACTTTGCTGTCACACTTGTAATTAATCTAATGAGACAAGCTTTGGCTATACCTGAAATCTTAATTTTGGGTCCATATTAAATAAAAAAATGAATTTATTTTAGGGCTGCACCTTGCATATTCATTCATTATTTTCAACTGTGCTTGGAATTATGTATCAATTTCAATGAATGTGAATCCCTCAAAGCAGGGGAATTATTAGAATATGTGCTTGAAATTGTATGTCAATTTCAATGGATGTAAATCCCTGAAAGCAAGGGAATTATTAGAATAAAGTCTATACTTTCTACAGTTGCACAAAGTTATTCTAGAAACAAATCAAATTTCAAAATTGTCTTGTGATGAGACGTTTGCCACCTTGACTACTATATTCTAATGGAAACTTAGGTCCCCTAGCTGCATATATTAATGAAAATTAAGTTGGATGTTTTTTTTGGTTAAAAATTAAGGTGAATTAAATAGTGCCTTGAGTTTTTCTTAACAATAAAGTATTGTTTTGGTGTGCCATGAGATTTTGAGTTCCATAAACTTAGTCAGTTGTACATTCAAGGAGCTTCAAAATTGAGTTACATGGGATTAAAATATTAATTTTATGTACTTGAAAGTGTAAAAATGAGAGAGGAAACATGAAATTTGGAAGAGAGATATACGAAATTTGCGAGTTGGCAACTTATGGATGAATTTTTTCATTGGAGTAAAAATTTTATGAGTATCATAAAATTGTGTTGCACATATGGACCCACTTAAAACCATAAAGGGGTTCTTAAAACTTTACAATTGGAGAAGGTAATTAACTATCGCTGCGTTTTGTCTTTTTTTAATTATTGACAGAAATTTGCATTTTTAAAAAACATTCATTTGCTAAATTTTAAAAAATCATAACTTACAAAATACACAATTACGCAAAATTAATTTAGTTTTAATTTCATCTTTGTTCTAATCGGGCATCAAAATTTATTTATTTACATCATTTTAATGTGTTTTTAAGAACTTTTCTATGACATTTGGTGCATTTTAACACTATTGTTTGTTGAAAATTGTTTTTTTCACTCATTCTCATTTACCACATTCATTCATTCAATCATTCTCAATACCTTTTAAAAACATTCATTTGCTTAATGATAAGGATGTCTTAGAAAGATCAATTCAATTCCAAAACAATAGAATACGACAAATTTATTTACTTTTAAACAAAGTGTTGCATTACATTACATTCTCCCTAAATATGTGATATCATCATGATGTTGGATTTAAATTAAATTCTTAAAAGTTTGCCGAAAATGTCGGCATTAAAGTGTCTTATACTTAGTGTAAAAATTTGATAGTTTGTTTGAAAACTCAAAAGAATGAAGAGAACACAACACATGTATTCTACCAAATCAACTATATATGTTATCACATTGAATCCCTTCATATAGGATGAGTAGTGACAAAAAGGAGTGCATTTCGATATATTCTTTTGAACTTAATCTTACTGGCCTGCCAACAGACAAGTTTCAATTGACAGAGGAGCATAATCAAGCACAAAACAACATCTTAGAAATGCATTCTCGTTCGTCACACTCATCTTATACGAAGGAATTCGATGTGAAAACCTATATAGTTTATTCGACAGAATACATGTTGTGTTCACTTCATTCTTTCGAGATTTCAAAGAGATTACCAAACCTTTACGCTAAGTAAAAGACACTTCAATGCCAACATCTTCAGCAAACTAACAACAATTAAACTAAAATCCAACATAATAATACTACCTAAACATCTTCGTCTGGTCGAATCAAACTCTTGAGAATATCTTCAGGTGATCTCAGCAACGTAGCATCTATCTCGATCGTCGGGAACATGTTGTGCTGACCAAATATCGAGAACATGCTCCTCACGTCGTCGTCGTTCGTTAACTCCATCCGACTGAACGTCAATCTCCCCTCTGAGTCGAATGATGGACGTTCATTCCAAACGTATTCCACCCTCCTTGTGTCTTCGTGGTTGAGTCATTGGTTGATTTTATTCGGTTGATCCTTAAGATCTTTTAACATGACATCGTCTTGAACCCTGAACAAATTGGGCTTTCCACCGTTGAAGCATACTTGAGTGCTGAACAAATTGTCCATTGCTTCAGATATACACTAAAAACAATCAATGAAAAACTCATTAAACATTTCATCAAACTCTTGGAGTGCAAATTATACATAAACCCTAAAACTAAAAAATATAAAATAAACATGCAAACATCTAAATATTTAATCAACATAAATCATTTACATTTAAACATTGAACCATTTCTTACAAAAAAAAATCAAAATTTCAACAAACCCTAAAACTAAAATTATAAAAAAAAAAAAAAACACCCTATACAAACTATATTGTATGTTAATAGCACTAGGATTACTTACTTGTGATTTTGTTGAAGAAATTTGGATGAATTTCGTGAAAATGAGATTGGAGGATTTTGGTAGAGATTTTGAGAGTATGAAAATTGAGAGAGTATGCAGAACTATTGTTGCTTCTGTCATTTGTACCAGAATCTCAACGGTAGTTAACTACCGCTTGAAAATAAGCACGGCGGTAGTTAACTACCACCGGTTTTATTGCAACGGTAGTTAACTACTGATGGGGGTATTTGCGTCATTTCGATGTGTTTTTAAGAATATTTCAATGTGAGAAAAACAATTTTCCCACATTTTTTAGAGGTAGACTAGTTTAGACACAAGCATAAATAAAACTCATTTAGACACACTCACATGAATGTAAGAAGTATGAAAGAGAAAATAATTAAATAATATGTATTTTTAAAATAGTTAAATGATATGTATTTTATGAGTGTGTGCCTAAATGACTTTAATTTAGGTTTGTGACTATACAAGTATTTTCCCATTTAATGGGTTGGGTCTGAACAAAAATGCACATTTTCAAATTATATAATCCAAACACAGTTTGGATGCGTTCATATTATATAATCCAAAATATGCTTATACATAAACAACAATCAAAATATCTTACATTTCAACAGTTGTGAATTTCACTTTTTAAAAACAACAAAAAACAAAGTAAAAAAAATGATAAAACATGTCAAATAAAATAAATATACCACAAAAAATATATAAAAATCAAATAAAATTAATGCAAATTTTTTCGGATTTTTCTGAGAATATGAAAAAAAATTAAAAAATTAAATATGGGTCTAAACAATGAAATTTTGGATTTTGAAGGGCAGAGTTCCGTAAGAAGTCCTTTCTACGAGAGTCTTGATCCTTGATTTTTTTTCTTATGATTTTCTGATAAAATTTCGGAGCAATCTAATCAAGTAGCCTAAAAACCAGATTTTTGACATAGAACAACTAACAATTACATAAAATAGAAGGATGTGAGTTAGAAAAATTAATATGATCTTAAACTGGCTATCCATGTTACAAACAGACTCAGAATTTATGCTGATACAATTCGAATTATATAATCTGAACTGTTTTTCCCTTGAATAGGGGTGTTTAGGGGGGGGGGGGGGTGTTCGGATTCTATAATCCGAAAAAACAAGGAACGCACCCTATTTTTTGGGGTGTTCGGATTATAAAATCCGAATTGATGAAAAACTCATTTTTCCACCCCAAACAAAGGAAAAAACTTATTTCAGATTATAAAATCCGAAAATCATATGGGCATTTTCGTAAAAAAAATATGGCGCGCGAGAAATGGGTAGAATGAGAAAAGTAATAGTCTAAGATGAAAGGGATTTTTTTTTCATTTTCGTTCTTGGATACACCTCACCATGTCTACTAGTCTCTCCGCTTGCCACATCAATTGGCAAATCATTAGTTAACGTCTCAATCTAAAGTTGGGACTACTCTGACTAAAAGAATGCAGAGTAATGGATTATGTTGCGTTTTTAGTTGAGTCAATGACTACTATGATACCATTTTTAAGTTTTTGAGTGGGTTGCAATATTACTATTCACGTATGTAAACACAATTTTATTACAACAAGTGAGCTGCTCAGTGAAGTGTCCTAAGTGGAACTCAAAGAGCACTCTGAATAATCTCTAGGTAAAAATACACTGTTTAAGATAAATCTCCTCTTTGCTGCTCTCTAGGTGTCTCCTTTTCTCTAGATGTCCTGGCACATTAACCCTTTGAGGTCCATACCACTCATATGTACCAGGCGCGTGGAGTCACGGGTACACAACTCACATCACTTGTCCATGCAGGACGCGTGACACGTTATGAGACACTTTCAAGAGAAGGACCACAACGTTGTTTGGAGCTCGCGTGATCTGAACAATCAAGTTAAGCTAAGCAGGTGGAGCTCACGTGACCTGGACGATCAAGCTGAGCTAAGCAGGTGGAACTCACGTGACCTGGACGATCAAGCTGAGCTGTCCATGTTGAATAGTCAACGTATAAGAGAGTCCACGTGGTATGGTCCTCCATACCAGTCCAATTACATTTTTTTTCTTCAATAAAAAGAAATATCAAAGAAAAATTTGGTTCAACAATTCGTGCCCTATTACATCCAAGACTTAACAAATACAAATGTCATCTTCTTTAAAAAAAAATACAAATGTGATCTATGATTCAACATTTTCATAAAATACTAATTTGTCCTTTAATTCACTACTTTTCCTCAACGAAGATATCATCAATTAGAATCAACAAAACACATGAAATCAGTAACTTTCATATAAAGATCTGGCAAAGATGCGCGAGATTGAAAAAATAATGGGAAAATTGAAATAGCAAAGATGAGGAGATCAGCAATATAAACAAATAATGAAAACAACATAATGAAAGAAAAATTTAGTTCAAATTACTCATTTTATCCTAAATTGGGATTATTTACAAAATTGAATAATATGCAAAAAAAAAAAAACTAGATCAGATCACAAAATCAACATCTGCAGAAAAAATTAAACTTTTGCCGAAAACCACTACATATTGGTATGAACAAGGTGGCGTTTCAGATCGATATGAACAATTTGGCGTTCCACATTAATATGAACAAGGTGGTGTTCCTGATCGATATGAACAAGTTAGAAAACCAATTTGTTTAAATTAATGGCTTCAATATTCAACCGGGACCATAGTGGAAAAATACTTCACTTGACCATACAAAATACCACCCATAAACTAGTCTTTAAATTATGACTAAATAATGTTTCAAACATCTACACTTTCTTCAATTGGGTTTCTCTAGATTCAGGCTAAACAAATTGGGATAGTACTAAATGGAGGAGCAAGGTTGGATCTCATTTGAAGCAGAAAACTGAGCAATGGTATTAAGGCAGTGTTGTTTGTCAACAAAAAAAAAAAACTAGAGACGTATATGATATGTGCCAGCACAAGATGGAAAGATATAACAAAACACAACCTGGTCAAGATAGAAATACATTCTCACACACATACAAATAAACACAAAAAACAACAAAAAGAACCTGCATAATCATGCCTTAGAGCATTATATGTTGGAACTGCAATCGCTCACCAAAGTTAAATGCCCACAAAATTCAAATGCACCAAACTAAACTTGCAAACTAGAAAAGAGATCCATCCAAAAATAAACCTTGATATTATTATTTTGCCAAGATCATAACCAACCACCCTGCTGCATATTTTAATTTGAAGCTAAAATCAGTAAAAGGAGAAGAGACACCACCAAATGCAAATATTGCAGAAATCTTTATAGATTCAGACTCCAGCAACCAATTTTGTTTTTAACACAACACATGTCTATATTTTGTTGTTATATGGCTCATAAAATAGTGGGATATGCTTCAAATTTGATCATCATTTGGTAAATGTCACTGGTTGGGAATGTGTAATGGTTGTGCCAATATAGATGTTACATGGCTTGAAGCTTATTTCATATTAAATTCTCTGACTAAAAAAATACAATAAATCAATCGACATGATATACTTCAGACTAAAAAATTCTCGAACTAAAAATATCCACTTCATCCCTGTCCAACCAAAACCATATATTCCAATCCAAGTGCCATGAAATTAGCACATTAACACCATAAGCAATTTAAGTCTATGCTGGCAAAAAATTAACACGCGGATTAATGCCGTAACAGCTTGGGCAAAAAATTAACATGTGGATAAATGCCGTAACAGCTTAAAACTAGCACCATAGACTAAACAACAAAAATTGAGTCCATATTACTAAACCAAATCAGCAGTCTGGCTGCTTACAAAATCCAACAAGTTCTCACAGAACAAAGTAATAAAAGCATAAACATGAAAAAGAAAAGCCTGCCACCGTCGATCTAGAACCCAGTTCTGGGAACAAAAGCTGCGAGAAGACGGTGCAGAATTGAGACTTAATCCAAAAAAACAAGTTACTTAGACGAGAAATAGAAATAGTACGAAACCATTTATTGTAATCAAGACAATAGATTTCCCTAGACACATCATCCTGCTCGGTTCACTTCTTCTTCAATGCTGACTTTAGTTTGCTTAATTCCTCCACTGGGATCCTTCTTCTCCACAGCCTTGATGACACCAACAGCCACAGTTTGACGCATGTCCCTGACAGCGAAACGACCAAGTGGAGGATATTCAGAGAAAGTCTCAACCACCATGGGCTTGGTGGGAATCATCTTAATATTACCAGCATCACCATTCTTTAAGAATTTGGGCTCCTTCTCAATCTCCTTTCCAGAACGCCTGCCAATCTTTGTAACAAGCTCAGCAAATTTGACAGCAATGTGTGAGGTGTGGCAATCTAGAACAAGGGCATAGCCATTTCCAATCTGACCAGGGTGATTCATGATGATCACTTGAGATGTAAAGCTAGCGGCCTCCTTGGCTGGGTCATCCTTGGAGTTTGAGGCAACATAACCACGCTTGAGATCCTTAACAGCAACATTCTTAACATTAAATCCGACATTGTCGCCGGGAATTGCCTCAATGAGAGCTTCATGATGCATCTCCACAGACTTGACTTCAGTGGTCAGTCCAGTTGGCGCAAAAGTGACCACCATTCCAGGTTTCAAGACACCAGCTCAACACGTCCAACAGGCACAGTTCCAATTCCTCCAATCTTGTATACATCCTGAAGTGGTAGTCGGAGGGGCTTGTCTGATGGCCTCTTAGGCTCGTTGATTTGGTCAAGGGCCTCAAGAAGGGTTGGGCCCTTGTACCAGTCAAGATTTGTAGAGCGCTCAATCATGTTATCTCCTTCAAAACCAGAGATGGGAACAAACGGAATTTTGTCAGGGTTATAGCCAACCTTCTTCAAATAGGATGAAACTTCTTTCACAATTTCTTCATACCTACTCTTGGAGTACTTGGGCGTAGTGGCATCCATCTGTCCAAGATAGCAAAAAATGAATACTCGCATAAATTCCTTAAAAAAATGCATCACATCTTCTTCGAATGGGCTGAAAATATCAAATAGTTACCTTATTGCAACAGCAGATCATTTGCTTCACACCAAGAGTGAAAGCAAGAAGAGCATGTTCACGGGTCTGGCCGTCCTTGGAAATACCAGCTTCAAAACCACCAGTGGTGGAATCAATGATGAGAACAACACAATCAACTTGGGATGTTCCGGTGATCATGTTCTTAATGAAATCCCTATTCCAGGGGCATCAATGACAATGCAGTAGTACTTGGTTGTCTCAAATTTCCAGAAATGTCAATTGTGATACCTCTTTCACGTTCAGCCTTGAGCTTGTCGAGCACCCAAGCATACTTGAATGAACGCTTGTTCATCTCAGCAGCTTCTTTCTCAAACCTCTCAATGACACGCTTGTCAATACCACCAAGCTTGTAGATCAAGTGGCCAGTGGTGGTTGACTTGCCAGAGTCAACATGGCCAATGACCACAATGTTGATGTGAACCTTTTCCTTACCCATTTGAACTTAAAAGCACAAAAAAATCTGGCATTATTTTCAACAAAGAAAACAATACATTCATAAGTAAAATAAAGTTGAGTATTCAATAATAGCAGCAACATTATTTCTGAGAAATCAAAAAGCACAATCCATTCATGTCAGTAAATTTCAGCAGATAGAGAAAGCAGGCACAACATAACTAGAAAACATACACATTAGTGTAAAGTGAAATATGGAGATCCGGGGTATCGAGCCTGTAACATCCGGGATTTGGCAACTAACGACCCCCGCAATGTCCTCATGGTCTTCTCCACAGCTCCTGGGACTACTAACGGTCAATGTGGAGTTTCATGCCTTCCGTGGGAATCGAACCGTGTACCTGGGGCATAAGTACAAGTTCAATGCATTCCCACTACCAATTGAGCTAGAGAAGACCATGAGCACATCGCGGGGGCCGTTAGGAGCTACTAGCTAGGTACACGGTTCGATTCCCACAGAAGGCATGAAACTCCACATGGGCCGTTAGTAGTCCCAGGGGCTGTGGAGAAGACCGTGAGTACATCGCGGGGGCCGTTAGTTGCCAAATCCCGGATGTTACCAAAAAAGACGCTTTTTTTTTGTAACATTCGGCTGGCTCCCTTACGGGCTCCCTATCTTTCAAGGAAAGAGATGTACTCACAACCTTCTCCACCCCCCATGTGGAGTTTTTGCCTTCCGTGGAAATCGAACTCTGTACCTGGGGCCTAAGGAAGACATGAAACTCCACATGGGCCGTTAGTAGTCCCAGGGGCTGTGGAGAAGACCATGAGTACATCGCGGGGGCCGCTAGTAGTCCGCCCGGATGTTACAGAGCCCCGTACCTCTCGCATGCTAAGTGATGTGAGCGCTCTTCCATATGAGCTACATCCCCCATTGGATAAAATCTTTATGGCATGTACACAGTTCAAAAATAACATATTTATCATATATATATATATATATATATATATATATATATATATATGTCTATTATTATGTTAATAGTATATGAATCAAATAGCACAATGGAAAAACCCTCGGTAAATATATGAATCCCAAAAGTGAATTAAGTAATACCTTGATAACAAATAGAAAATCATGGACATAAGTATTAACCCAAAGACAAAAAAAAAAATAAGAATCCAAGCCAATAATTTTAGCAAACAAACAAGAAGTATGTATAATAATAACTCAAAAAAGAACAACATTATGATCAATGATATAATAATGGCATGGTAATGTTTATATGCATGAATGAAGTATGTATGAGAATAGAAAAGCATCGACTCCTTCAAAACTTTCAATTAAAACGATTGGATTCAGAATTGCGAATTAACATGCACTTAACTTTCCAAAATTGAATAACAAGAAATCGAAAAACAAAAGCATTATTATGTAATCAAATCGCAGATGTAAAAGTACACGAATATGCAATAGCGTATGAATGAATCGATGATGATGATGATGATGATAAGAATACATTCATCGATCGATCGATAAGAACAGAGCGAAAGAGAAGGGTTGGTTACCTTGTGAAGAAGAAGGAGAAAAAGCTGCGCTGCTGAAACCCTAGTCGAGTCGCAAGGAAGGAAGCGGTAGGGTTTTAAATAAGGAATGGTCAGAAGGTCTATAAAGTGCATAAATCTTTCATTAAGATTGTTCCAAAAATATGATTATATTTTTTGAGGGGATCCAAAAATATTTTTTGAAGGAAATATTATAATGTTAAATATGTTTTTAACTTTTTTTGAGATAATATTTCAAACCAATTATACTAATTTGGTATAATATTTTTGGTGGGTATAAGATAGTAAACTCGTATAATATTTAACAAACTCCATGAGATGTAGTTCAAATTCCATTTATACTAGTATGTCCTTAGACCAAACATTATTGTACTATGCATTTTCATGCAACACCATTATCATTAAATCTAAATAATTAGCATGAATCTACCTACAAGTTGACTGTCACAATCTTTGTATGTCTTGGAGAGATCATTAAGCCTTAATAATTGCATCAACCTAACAATAATTCCCTTCGGTTTAACACAATTATCAAAATATTTTAGTAAGACTACTGGAATAGATGGTTTATTAACAAATTGATTGGACTCAAGTGGTTAATGAGATTCTCAAATTGAGAAGAAACACTTGACCACAAGAAAGCCTACCCAGTGAGAGAGTGAGTATTTGATAACCCCATTTGAGACTAATGAATCAGAATCCTTAACTTTGAACTGTCAATATTCATAAGCACAATGCTTAATGAATTTGCCCAAGTCTTTCAAAATCCAGTTTATAGTTAAATCACTATTGGATTCTGATATTTTTACCTTCATTTTGAACCCTAAACCATCATGTATATAAGTCCCTTGCCTGATGATAAGGGAACATTCAATTAGGGTATTATTTTGTATAAGTTGGGGAGAAAAGGGAGGTATTGCATTTATGTCAAGTAATGGTGAAATTTGAAAATTGATCTTGACAACAAAGAAAAAGAAAAGAAAAAGAAAAAGAAAAAGAAAAAGAAATAGAGAAAAATATAATAATGACAAAAAGTTGTCAAGATCAAAGTACTACTTGTATACCACCAAGGGTTGATAAAGAGAATTCGGAGGAAGGGAGTTCACTATTTGTTTTGTGTAAATAGAAAGAATGTTCCTCTATGCTTGGCCAATTTAATTTAATTTTTCCCACATATGACATTTCTTTTGAAACCAAGCCAAATTACAACCCTCAAAGACCTTTTGATCTATGCTTTTGTGCTTTTTGAGATGATATTTGGATGAACGCATAACTTCGCCAGGATGTTAGCAGAATTGCCGGATGTGTGTTCAAAACCCTCACATCATGATTTCAATTTGTTTCATTTACTTTCAAAGAAGTGTGTTAGGTGTGGTTCATTGTTAATTATGTTATTGACTTGCATTGTGTGATATGACTTTTGTGTTTAGGACTTATGTCACATTCACAATATATATCTGGATTAATGAGAAACTTCATACTTGCCCGCGCAATCCACATTTGAATTATGCGATCCGAAAACTTTTCATTTCTTTGCTTGTATTGTACTTTAGTCCTAGGTTTGTAAACATTTCCTTTTTTGAGTCCTTTGTTTGAGGACAAACAAAGATTTAAGTTGGGGAGAGTGATAAGTGCCATAAATTAGTTAAAATGCATATATAATTTAAGCACTTTAGTTACTTGTTTTGCAAGTTATCATAGGAAAAGCTCAGAATTATTGATCGAATGCCAAAATATTGATCCTATGTCTTACCCCATCCATTTGTGCAGGAAATAACAAGTTAGGACATGAAATTGAGCAAAGAAACATGAAGAAAGGTTAAGGCTTGCTCACTACAGCGGAGGATTGGTCACTATAGCGCGCCTAGGCAGAGAGAAATCAAGCTTTCGTCGCTTCAGCGAGGAATCTGGTCGCTATAGTGACCAAAGGCGGTTTGAACCCCGTTTGCTGACATGGAGCAAACCCAATGGCCAAGAAAGCTTCGATCGCTACAGCGACCAGCCCGTCGCTACAGCGAGCTATGAAAAAAACCAGATTATATTTATAGCCATTCAGCTCACTTTTGAGAGGAGAGTTATATTATTAGGATATATTTTTTTTAGATAGAAAATAGGGATAAAAGAGCTGTTCTTCCAGGAGCAAGAGGGATTGAGTGTGAATTAACTAAGATTCTTTGGGAAATCAAGACTTAGCTTTGGATCTTCATCTTTATTTCCACTCTTGTATTGTTGTCATGACAATGACCAACTAACTTTCCTTTGTTGGAATTGGAGGTACTTAATATAGCTTAGATGTAATCTTTTGATCTTTCAATTATATGATTCTAGCACCTTATGTGATATTGAGTTTATTCTTGCTTTTCATCCTTATGCTTGATTTAAATGTTATTGAAAAATACTTTTAAATCTAGGTTTAGAATAATCTTCTATCAAAATAAGAAAGTCTAGACATGAAATTGGGTTTTGATAATCACATAAAGTATCGGAACGTAATGCTATCGGAACGTAATGCTATCGGATCGTTTAATAGATTGGGAAATCGTCGATTAAACGATACGATCGATCTCACGACGTCATTTAGGCATGAATGGTGTTGTCGAGTGATACGTGATAATTTCGCTAAAAAGCTAGAATTCATATGCATGATCATTAGAATATCTTCGATGCTCGATTGACGAACTCCGATTCCAACGCTTTTACGCCCTATTACTCGTCGTTTTATTATCACTTTAAAGTCCAATAGTTTATATGAAACAATTTATAAACCCTAACTTAAAATGATAACAATTGTTGAATGACTTGCAATATCGCACTAGTCTCTGTGGATACGATATAAAAATACTTACTTTTGTCTGATCAACAAAATGGCGCCGTTGCCGGGGACTAGTGTTTAGATATTTTAAGCATCGCAACAATTTGTATTGTTTTGAGCATCTGTATATATCTTGTGAATATTCTTCGTTTCTTTTGTACATTGTAAAATTTTGTTTGCATTAACCCTCTTTGTTATACAAAGAAAAATTTCTTGTTAGTTACACTCGTTTCAGATTCTCCACATAAACGAAATCATGGCCGATCATGATTTTATCAACTTCTATACTCCATTCGAGTATGAATCTTATCAACAGTATCAACAATATCCTTCTGAAGATGAACAAATGTCAACAATGGAAAATATTTTGAATGTGTTCATACAACATTCCATGATCAACACGCAAAATACCAACCAAATTTTGAAGAAATTATCAAGCCATTTGGAGATTTTGCAAGTTCTGTTAGATTTTCCACCAAAAATCATGGATGTTCAAACCAACAATCAATCCACTCATGAATTCAGAGAGGTTGTTGAAGAAGATGTTGATGAAATTGAGGAAGAGATAATGTTTGAAGGATGTGGTATAATGAAAATAGTGGAAGAAATAAAGATACCACACGAAATAGAATTTCCTCAAGAAAGGTCATATACTGAAGAGACCGAAACTGTTGATAATGAAGAAGTGATGGCTTCAGAGAAAAAGGAACGGTTACTTAACAAGGAAGAATTATATGAAAAGAAGGGGATGAAAGTGAGCAAGGCAGAAATTGAATATGTAATAGACCACATATGTTCCTTGTTCAGCAAACAAAGGTTAGGGAGGATATGGACTCCACATCAGCTCTACTTCAAGGTCATGGAATTCCTCCCAAAGCAAAGGAATACAAAGGAGGATGTGTTGTCCGTCTCATTTTAGCCACCTTAAGGAAATAGGCGTTGAGCTAACGACGTAAAACAAGCGCTTGTTGGGAGGCAACCCAATTTTGTAAGTATTTATGCTTTATTAATTGCATTGTAATCCTCATAATACGTTTTCACATGAAGGGAATGTGGTACATTTCAATTTTTTTTGAAAATTCTGTATTCTGTCATGCTCGCTACAGCGAGAACTTGGTCGCTGCAGCGACAAGTTTCAAAAATTTGAACATTTCGTCCTGTCTACGCTCGCTATAGCGATGGGCAGTCCGCTTTAGCGATGACAGAAAAACCTGTCTGTTACAGATTTCAATGCCACTAACTCCCATTAACTTATTGTGATGAACTTATTGAAATTCTGGCCAGGCAATACTTAAGAGATAAACGCAGGTTCTGAACCAACAGGTTCTGAACAGAACTTAGCACAATAGTTTGCAAAACAGAGCACAAACAAAAACACACACAGGCAGCAAATTAAAGTGCAGGAAAGTAAAAAGGCACAGAAGTTTGTTAACCCAGTTCGGAGTAAACACCTCCTACTCTGGGGGATACCAATCCAGGAAGGAAATCCACTATTGGATTTAATCCTTAAGACTCAGACACTGACTCCCAGTTCTTATCCCAAGCAATTAACCTCCACCTAGTAAGACTTCTACCCAACTCTGAGTAATAGAATCCACTATCTTCCTATTCAAGTAACTAAACCCAGTTACTGAAACCCTTAATCAAAATACTCTGTTTTTCAGAAAACTTCAAAAACACAAAGACTTCATTCGTACCTAAAGGCTTAGAATGAATCACAACACTATAAAACTCTAAACCAACTCAAAACATATGAGTGGTGCACAATAAACTCTAAGTTAAAACACAGACTCAATTTTCTGATTTTCTAACTCTCTAAATTGTCAGTCTTCAATAGCAAAGCTCCTCCTTTTATAATCTTCAGCAAGCCTCTTAATTATGCTCCAAATCTTCTGAATTGATTTGTTACTGGAATAAGATTGTTCCAATAAAGTAACAAATAAAACTGCATTCAATCTTTGAAAGATTTAAAACAGAAAATACGAATTTTCATAACTTTGAACCAAATCTTCAAAGATATCTTCTCCAATTAAACCAGCCTTCTAGAAGCAAATATACAAGAATAATTCCTTGCTAAATCTCCCAAGATACGCGTAAAAACAATCCAGTAAACCCAGCTTCTGATGTGGTCAACAGAAGTCAACGCTGGCTTCAGAACCTGAAACTGCTTCTGAAGTGCTACAGTGCTTCTGATGAGCATTTCAGCTTCTGATGTAGATTTCAGCTTCTGAATGGCTTCAAATGAGAAAACTTGTAACTGAAGAAATGTTCATCATAAGGAAAAGCTTCTATTCTATACTTTGGTTTTGCCAAACAATGCAGCCAACACTTAAAGACTCAACAATCTCCCCCTTTGGCAAATTTTTGGCTAAAACCAACCAAGTTCTTCAATCTCCCTTATAATCAGCTCAGCAATCAACAAACAGCTTCAGCTTCTGATCTCCTGAAGCACATAAACATACTTAAACATGGTATCAGAGCTACTGATTAACTTCTGAACAACATAATACTCCCCCTGAAGCTTCACAAACAAACTCCCCTTACTACCAAATGGTATCAGAGCCCACTTCAGGAGCTGAGCACAAATCTTCTTCAGGACCACTACACTTCAGGACCACTACACTTCAGGATCACTACATCACTCAGGAATATAACAACCTTGTACTCCCCCTGAGACACATATTCCCCCTTGATCATATCTGGACATATATTGCTTGGTATCAGAGCAAAACTAGTCACCTTCACACATATCTGAAATGCAGCAATACATCTTCTAATTCTTGGTATCAGAGCCAACAAAGCCAACACATTGCATAAGATTTTCTCCCCCTTTTTAGCCATAAAATTCTGACAAATCATACCCTTCATATTGAGAAGAAAAACTGCACAAACATCTTCAACTACTGTCCAGGTTTGAACTTCAGACTTAGTATCAAAGACAGCATCACACATAGCACTAACAAAGCTGGCAGGTACTCTATCTTCCTCACATCCAGTTTGCTTTAATTGCTAGAATTCTTCATATAAGCATACACCTAACTTGCTTCTCAGATTCTCAAACTGTTTAGCATCCAAGGCCTTTGTGAAAATGTCAGCAACTTGTTCTTCAGTAGCTACATGTTCCAGCTGAACAATCTTGTCCTCCACAAGGTTTCTGATAAAATGGTGTCTGATGTCTATGTGTTTGGTTCTACTGTGCTGAATTGGATTCTTAGAGATGTTGATAGCACTCAGATTGTCACAAAATAGGGTCATGGTTCCCTGTTCAATGTTGTATTCCTCCAGCATTTGTTTCATCCACACCAGTTGTGAGCAACTACTCCCAGCAGCAATGTACTCAGCTTCAGCAGTTGACAAAGAAACACAGTTTTGTTTCTTGCTGAACCAAGAAATTAAGTTATTTCCCAAAAAGAAACAACCTCCTGAGGTGCTTTTCCTGTCATCAGCACTTCCAGCCCAGTCAGCATCACAATATCCCATCAGTTCAGAACTTGAACTATGAGAATACATGATTCCATAGTCACTTGTGTTGTTCACATACTTCAGAATCCTCTTCACTTGTGTCAGATGACTCATCTTAGGATCAACTTGATATCTTGCACATACTCCAACATCATAAGTGATATCAGGTCTGCTTGCAGTTAAATACAATAAGCTCCCTATCATGCTTCTGTACTGACTTTGATCAACTGATACTCCTTGTTCATCTTTGGTTAGCTTCAGATGAGTAGCAGCTGGTGTCTTCTTATGAGCAGCTGATTTCATTCCAAACTTCTTCACTATGTTCTTGGCATATTTACTCTGAGAAATGAAGATTGTATCTTCCATTTGCTTGACTTGTAATCCAAGAAAGTAAGTAAGCTCTCCAACTGTCGCGTCGAATTTCGGATGTCAAGCTATTGACTAGCATTGAATCACTAATTCTAAATTACGACTGAACTTTTAATTTTTCGGGGAAAAAGGAAAAAAGTTCTAAATTACCTTGAGAAAAGATTTTAGGTTCGAAAGTCGATTATGCGAGGGGAAGGTATTAGCACCCCTCACATCCGTTGTACTCAACGGGAACCTCTTAGTCGGCTTAGGCTTAAAATGCTTCGATGTTTTACTTGCGTGTTTAAACATGTATAAAAGGAAATATAAAAACATAATGCGAGACGAAGAAAGAGATAAAAACGAACGAAAGGAAAAAAAAAGGTTTTTTTATTAATGGGCTTGACAAGATGTCGATCTTGCTCCTACGTATCTCCCGGTAGTCGGAGAATTCAAAGCGTACGTAGTTCTTTGGTAGAAAAAGTTTGTATGTTGGTTCGTTTTAGTTAAAAAAAGTTTGATCGCGTCCGAGCGAAAAAGTTTGAAAAAGAGAAAAAAGTAATGAAAGTAAATGTCAACTGTTCGGGTTGCTGCCGAACTGGCCATTGACGACAAGAAAATAAAATGTCAACTGTTCGGGTTGTTGCCGAACTTGCCATTGACGACAATGCATAAAAATAAATGTTTTGATAAAAAGTTTTGCGCTCGGACTTGAGCAAAGGTTTTAAAACGTACGAAGACGTACAAAGTTTTAACATGATGAAAGATGGACGCTAGGCGATAAACTCGCGCAAGGCGTGAATGTTTTAAATAAAAGACAAACGCACAGAGGCGTAAAATTCGCGCAAGGCGTGAATGGTTGAAAATAAACGCGCAAAGGCGCGGAGGGTTCGGATTGACCACATGGGCCAAGAAAAGGGTAAAAATGGCCACAAGGGGGCCAAGGGAAGGTTTGAGCGTGCTAGACGCGTCAAGGGTGGAATGACGGTTGCCCGAGCGACGAGACATACGTCACGCATTCGTGGAACCGAGGTTTGGGGAGACATACGTCAAGCCATTCCCGTTTCATTCAAGTTTGGTTTCGTTACTCGGAGAAATCTCAAAGGGAACCAAAGCTTTTAAAAGGAAACTTAAAGAAAAGAAAAGAAAACACGAACAAATTTGTTGTTCGATTTTATTAAAAATCATGAACATTACTTGTTGCTTAAGTTATTGAAACTCAAGAACGAGTATAGTTCAAGTTTGAATGGCAAACAAATTCATAAGACATGCACAAAATTGGAAAGTCCATAAGTTCGGCTCATTTCGAGTTTGGTTTTAAAAGAGTGAGCAAGCTCGGCTTAAATTCGCGTTTGGATTGAAAATCATGAACAACATAGTTGTTCGAGTTTGTTTTGAAATAAACGAACTTAGCTTGTTGCTCAAACTTGGTTTTGAAAATATTAAAGAACATAACTTGTTTCACAAGTTACTCAAAATTTGTCGCACGAACTTGTGAAATTTTCAAAGTTGTGCATGATTATGAATTGGGTTTGGACAAAAAAAGTTTTAACCCTCTTTAGGTTCTGAATCAAGGGCTGGAACCCCAAAAATTTGACATTTGAATGCCTGATTCATGCTTTGAATTTCACATACTTCGCAGAGCGGCCAGAACTTGGCTCTGCGAAGTCAGGTTATGGTGTGTTCGCAGTGCGAGAAATACTTTGCTCTGCGAAGTATGCGAATTTTCAAACTCAGAAGCTGTTTCTGAACAGAAGTTCAGAAACTGCTTCTAAGCAAGCTTCAGAACCTAAAGGGGGTTAAAAAGCTTGACAAAATGGAAGAAAAAGGGATGGAAAAACACAGTTTTAAAGCTTGGCCTCTTTGAGGTCCCTTTTGAGTTTCAAAAAGAGGTTTTTGTGCACAAAGCAAAATTGGAGAAAGCAAGATATGCAAACAGCAAACACAATAAAAAAGAAGGATTATAGGAGACTTACAGAACTCCTAGCAATGCTTGAGCAAGATTGGAAGTGGCTTGCTTTCTTTGTGAGAGGTTATGAACAATGTTCTAATTGTTTGTGATGGACTGATTTTGTGCTGCAATGCAAGGGATTTTTGTGTGGATTTCGTGTGTATTGGCTCTCTGAATTGGTCTATTGATTGTGTGTGCAACTGGTTCTTAATCCTTATGCCTTGCCATTCCTTTTATAGGCAAAAATGCAAATCTATGTAATGATGGTAAATCTCTAGATTCTAGCTGGTTTGTGGGCTAAATCCAGGCTAGAACACTTTGCATTAAATGCTAATGGATAGAACTTGCTTTGCCTTGTGCCAAGGGGCAAGGTCTTGACTGATCTCAGCCACAAATGCCATTAATTCTAGAAGGTAATGATGAGAAAAACTGTAAAACAGGGCAGCTGCAAAAGGGGTGATTCTTGGGATCAATCCTTGCAATCTTGGAAGGTCAAGCAATCAAAACGTGTACTGCCATGTACAGGGAGATTGGGGGAAGCAAAATGAGCATGTGGGCTGGTGTGTGGGAGGAGAAATCCAGCTCAAAACAGGGCACACCAAACAGCTTTTTGGGCAAGAAAACCACTTGTGTTTGACTGGTTTTGGCAGAGAAAAAGGGAAGGAAAGGGATCAAGCAGCTGGCTGACAAGCTTAGGTTGGGTGATGGGTCAATTTGGAGGGACAAGAGCTGACCAAGGGCAGCCAATTTGTTTGATCACATGATAGGTTGGAAGAAAATCCTTCTTTCCTTTTACCTTTAATGTCACACATTAATTCTTTCCTTGCTGCACCAAATCAGTCACAAAACAGCAATAATAATAGTAATAATACTAAGAATAACAATTGTAGTTGAAAGCAAAAAGGATAAACCAATATATAAAATTCTGCAGAAAATTTCGCAGAGGTCGCAGTGCGAAGGTGATTTCGCACTGCGAACTCCACTTTTTTTGATTTTTTGTATTTAAAAATAAAAAGGTAAAATGGAGAAATAATAAATAATAATAATAATGATAATGCAAAATGCAAATGATAATGATAATGAATAAAAATAGTAAAGGACAATAATAATGAAAATGATGATAATAAATAATAATAGAAAAATGATAAAAACTTAATAATACTAATTAAAATAAAACCTTAATAGTAGTAAAAGATAATATGATATTATTAAAGAAAAATAGAATAACACTAACATTAATAATATTAAGGATAATGGAAATGCTAATAATGATAATAATAAAATGCAAATAAAATACTATAACAAGAATGAAATAATAAAAAGATATAATAAGTAATGAAAATAATAAAAGATAAAACACACAAAAATATAAGTCAAAAAATGGGGTATGACACCAACCAAACTCATTTCAAACTCTGATTGCATTTGCTGAACAAACAGTTTGACCATCTTCTGAGACATTCCTCCAAACACAATATCATCCACATAAATCTGAGCAATCAGCAGACTCCCACTTTCATCTTTCACAAACAAAGTCTTATCAGAACCTCCTTTTCTGTAACCTTGAGCCACAAGAAATTGAGTCAGCCTGTCATACCATGCTCTTGGTGCTTGTTTTAATCCATACAAGGCCTTCTTCAACTTGTACACGTGTTCTGGAAACTTAGGATCCACAAAACCCTTAGGCTGTTCAACATACACTTCTTCTTGCAGATAACCATTCAGAAATGCACTCTTCACATCCATCTGGAATAATTTGAATTTGAGAATGCAGGATACTCCCAACAGTAGTCTTATGGACTCTAGTCTAGCCACAGGTGCAAAGGTCTCATCAAAATCAAGTCCCTCAACTTGAGTATAACCCTGAGCAACCAATCTTGCCTTGTTTCTGACTACAGTACCATTTTCATCTGTTTTATTCTTGAATATCCACTTAGTGCCAATCACATTCAACCCTTCAGGTCTTGGAACAAGATCCCACACTTCACTCCTTTTGAATTGATTCAACTCATCTTGCATTGCTTCAATCCAAAATTCATCAGTTAGGGCTTCTTTCACATTTTTAGGCTCAACCTTTGACACAAAGCATGAATCAGTAGCAGCAGCATCTGATCTCCTGGTTCTGACACCTTGATCTAAGCTTCCAATGATTAAGTCTTTAGGATGATCCTTCTGAACTCTAATTGATGGCCCTTTATTGGTAGGATCATGTTCTGGATGAACTTCTGCATCTTCAGACTCTGAATGCTTTTCTGCTTCTGAGGTTTGTTCTTCTGATACTTCAGACTCTGGAACAACTTCAGGTTCATTCTTTTCATTCTCAGCAGACAGATCATCAATAACAACATTTATGGACTCCATCACAATCTTGGTTCTGGAATTAAACACCCTGTAAGCTCTGCTGTTCACTGAATAACCCAGGAATATACCCTCGTCAGACTTAGGATCCAGTTTTCTTCTGTTTTCCCTGTCAGCCAAAATGTAGCATCTGCTCCCAAACACATGGAAATACTTCACAGTTGGCTTTCTTCCTTTCCATAATTCATACAAAGTACAAGTGGTTCCCTTCTTCAACGTAACTCTGTTATGAATATAACATGCAGTGTTCATGGCTTCATCCCAAAACATATATGGCAGCTTCTTAGCATGCAGCATAACCCTTGCACATTCTGCTAATGTCCTATTCTTCCTCTCAACTACACCATTTTGCTGGGGTGTGATAGGTGCAGAAAACTCATGCTTTATACCTTTAGAAGCACAGAATTCTGAAAAGCTCTTGTTTTCAAATTCTTTGCCATGATCACTTCTAATTCTGATAATCCCACTATCCTTCTCTCTTTGTAGTTGGATGCACATTTCTTTGAAAACTTCAAAAGTGTCAGACTTTTCTCTAACAAAGCTGACCCATGTATATCTTGAGTAGTCATCTACCATTACAAAGGCATATCTCTTTCCTCCAATACTTTCTACTTGCATAGGCCCCATTAAATCCATATGAACAAGTTCTAGTACTTTGGTAGTTACCTGGTGAACTAATCTGGGATGAGACTTTCTTGTTTGTTTACTAATCTGACAATCACCACAAACACTGTCCTCATTGATCTTCAGATTAGGCACACCTCTGATAGCTTCAGTACTTAGGATTTTTTTCATGCCTTTCAGATGCAGATGTCCCAGCTTCTGGTGCCAGAGTTTGACTTCCTCTTCTGAGCTCATAAGACAAGAAGTCAGACTTCTTTCTTCTTCAGAAACCCACAAATAACAGTTGTCTTTGGATCTGCAGCCCCTCATCTGAGTTTTACCATCCTGATCAGTAACAATACACTCCTGCTTGTTGAAATTCACTTTTAAATCCTGATCACACAGCTGGCTAATACTGATCAGATTAGAGGTTAATCCTTCCACAAGTAGCACATCATTAAGTCTGGGCAACCCTTCTCTGATCAAATCACCAATACCCTGAATCTGACCTTTTACACCATCTCCAAATGTCACATAACTTCTGGAGTATGATCTGATATTGCTCAGCAGCTTCTTCACACCAGTCATGTGCCTTGAACACCCACTATCAAAGTACCAGTCTTCTTTTGAGGTGGCTCTCAGTGAAGTATGAGCAATCAGGCCTACATTCTGAACTTTGGGCTTCCACACCTTCTGAACATTCTGTCTGACAGTAGGTGGTTCCACTTTTCTATACTGAAAATGTTCAGGATAGCCATAAAGTTTGAAGCAGAATGGTTTGATATGCCCTTTCTTTCCACAATGATGACAGATCCATGGATGATTTCTCCTTCTTCTGTTTCTGGAAAAAATCTGGGGTTGCTTCTGAGGTAGCATCTGAACACGCTTCTGACCTTGCATCTGAGCTTGTTTCTAAGGTCTCCTCTTTGATGTTCCAACCATAGAATCATGAGTTTGAGTGGCAGGAACAAAACTCATCTGTTTTGGAATCTGAGTCTGATCAACAAAACCTAAACCAGTTTTTCCTTGTTGCTGATTCCCCAAAATGTCCTCCAACTTATCAGTAGCAGAGTTCAACATCTTCACTTGCTTCTTCATTTGATCAAGTTGGGAGTTCAATTGGTTCACTTCTTCTTTTAAATCTGAATTCTGCACTAACAGTTCACCTTTTTCAGCCTCCAGTTGAAGAATAGTCTCCTTCTGATCCAAAACTTGTTTGCAAACCTCAGCACTTCTGGTATACAACTTCTTGTAGTTATCAGCTAGTTCGTCATATGAGGTTTTAGCAGCTTCAGACACATATGAAGCTTCAGACTCTGAGTCAGACTCTGAAAAAGTCTCAGACTCTAAAGCAGGTTCCTTCTTCAAGATAGCTCCTGACCTCACTACCAGACCAGTATCACACATATCAGATTCACTAACATCATCTTCTTCAGAACCATCATCAGACCATGCAACAGCTAGGCTCTTCTTCTGTTTCTTCAGAAAAGTAGGACATTCAGATTTGATATGCCCATAGCCCTCACACTCATAGCACTGCACACCTTTGGCTTGGTTACTTTTCTCCTCAGACTTTGTCTTTTTCTCATCAGTTTGTTGCTTCTTGTTATTGAATCTGAAATTCTGACCTTTGGCTTTGGCTTTTCTGTTAACATTCTTCAGAATCTTGTTGAATTGTTTTCCCAGCAACACCAGAGCTTCTGATAAGTCATCCTCTTCAGACTCTTGTTGATCATCAGCTTCAGAGTTCACACTAAAGGCTACACCTTTTCCTTTCTTCTCAGTCTGGTTACAAAAGGCAGTTTCAAAATTGAGCAATGACCCAATCAGTTCTTCAAGCTTCATGGTAGAAATATCATGAGCCTCCTCAATTGCAGTGACCTTCATGTCAAATCTTCTGGGTAGGGACCTGAGGATTTTTCTCACCAACTTCTCATCAGACATCTTCTCCCCAAGTGAATCAAAAGAATTTGCCATGTCCAGCACATTCATGTAAAAATCCTGAATGGATTCATCCTCCTTCATCTTCAGGTTCTCAAATTTGGTGGTCAGCAGCTGCAATCTGGACATCTTCACTTTAGAGGTTCCTTCATGAGTTGTCTTCAAAATTTCCCAGGCCTCCTTAGCAACAGTACACTGTTTGATAAGTCTGAACATGTTCTGGTCCACACCATTAAATATTGCATTCAAAGCTTTTGAATTTCCCAGAGACAAGTCATCTTCAGCTTTGGTCCACTCCTCTTCAGGCTTCAGTACTCCAGTTTTGTTACCATCTTTGTCCAAAACCTCAGGATGATCCCAGCCTTTAATCACAACTTTCCAAGTCCTGCTGTCAATAGATTTTAAGAAGGCACACATTCTAGACTTCCAATACGCATAGTTTGTGCCATCTAGTAGAGGTGGTCTATTGACATATCCTCCTTCTCTATCCATGCTCCCCAGAAATTAAGTCCACTGGATCTCACCCAAAATACAGGCAGGGTGCCTGCTCTGATGCCAATTGAAATTCTGGCCAGGCAATACTTAAGAGATAAACGCAGGTTCTGAACCAACAGGTTCTGAACAGAACTTAGCACAATAGTTTGCAAAACAGAGCACAAACAAAAACACACACAGGCAGCAAATTAAAGTGCAGGAAAGTAAAAAGGCACAGAAGTTTGTTAACCCAGTTCGGAGTAAACACCTCCTACTCTGGGGGATACCAATCCAGGAAGGAAATCCACTATTTGATTTAATCCTTAAGACTCAGACACTGACTCCCAGTTCTTATCCCAAGCAATTAACCTCCACCTAGTAAGACTTCTACCCAACTCTGAGTAATAGAATCCACTATCTTCCTATTCAAGTAACTAAACCCAGTTACTGAAACCCTTAATCAAAATACTCTGTTTTTCAGAAAACTTCAAAAACACAAAGACTTCATTCGTACCTAAAGGCTTAGAATGAATCACAACACTATAAAACTCTAAACCAACTCAAAACATATGAGTGGTGCACAATAAACTCTAAGTTAAAACACAGACTCAATTTTCTGATTTTCTAACTCTCTAAATTGTCAGTCTTCAATAGCAAAGCTCCTCCTTTTATAATCTTCAGCAAGCCTCTTAATTATGCTCCAAATCTTATGAATTGATTTGTTACTGGAATAAGATTGTTCCAATAAAGTAACAAATAAAACTGCATTCAATCTTTGAAAGATTTAAAACAGAAAATACGAATTTTCATAACTTTGAACCAAATCTTCAAAGATATCTTCTCCAATTAAACCAGCCTTCTAGAAGCAAATATACAAGAATAATTCCTTGCTAAATCTCCCAAGATACGCGTAAAAACAATCCAGTAAACCCAGCTTCTGATGTGGTCAACAGAAGTCAACGCTGGCTTCAGAACCTGAAACTGCTTCTGAAGTGCTACAGTGCTTCTGATGAGCATTTCAGCTTCTGATGTAGATTTCAGCTTCTGAATGGCTTCAAATGAGAAAACTTGTAACTGAAGAAATGTTCATCATAAGGAAAAGCTTCTATTCTATACTTTGGTTTTGCCAAACAATGCAGCCAACACTTAAAGACTCAACACTTATGTTTAATTATGCATTATTATTTACGTTCAATAATGTTGAATGAGCCAAAGATTAGTGAATCACCAAGAGATGCATGATAATGATAATGATATAAATTGTTTGGTATGCGCAAAGCTAAGGTACTTGTTTCTTGCTTTTCTAGGTGTGTACTTGAATTTGAAACGAGTACTTTGCACAAAAAATTTCTCATTCAGTTCTCCGCGACAACATGTTTATTATGTGAACCACTTAGAACTAGCCTAAATGTGAGGAATCCTCAAATGTTATTCTTATATGCAGGACACCGGCATTCATTGTCTCACTCGGTTATTTTATGTTAAATCTGATAATCGTTTTGAACTGGATGAAAGCACAGAAATGATCAAGGCATTCTTTTTGAAATTGAGAAGAAACACTTGACCACAAGAAAGCCTACCCAGTGAGAGAGTGAGTATTTGATAACCCCATTTGAGACTAATGAATCAGAATCCTTAACTTTGAACTGTCAATATTCATAAGCACAATGCTTAATGAATTTGCCCAAGTCTTTCAAAATCCAGTTTATAGTTAAATCACTATTGGATTCTGATATTTTTACCTTCATTTTGAACCCTAAACCATCATGTATATAAGTCCCTTGCCTGATGATAAGGGAACATTCAATTAGGGTATTATTTTGTATAAGTTGGGGAGAAAAGGGAGGTATTGCATTTATGTCAAGTAATGGTGAAATTTGAAAATTGATCTTGACAACAAAGAAAAAGAAAAGAAAAAGAAAAAGAAAAAGAAAAAGAAATAGAGAAAAATATAATAATGACAAAAAGTTGTCAAGATCAAAGTACTACTTGTATACCACCAAGGGTTGATAAAGAGAATTCGGAGGAAGGGAGTTCACTATTTGTTTTGTGTAAATAGAAAGAATGTTCCTCTATGCTTGGCCAATTTAATTTAATTTTTCCCACATATGACATTTCTTTTGAAACCAAGCCAAATTACAACCCTCAAAGACCTTTTGATCTATGCTTTTGTGCTTTTTGAGATGATATTTGGATGAACGCATAACTTCGCCAGGATGTTAGCAGAATTGCCGGATGTGTGTTCAAAACCCTCACATCATGATTTCAATTTGTTTCATTTACTTTCAAAGAAGTGTGTTAGGTGTGGTTCATTGTTAATTATGTTATTGACTTGCATTGTGTGATATGACTTTTGTGTTTAGGACTTATGTCACATTCACAATATATATCTGGATTAATGAGAAACTTCATACTTGCCCGCGCAATCCACATTTGAATTATGCGATCCGAAAACTTTTCATTTCTTTGCTTGTATTGTACTTTAGTCCTAGGTTTGTAAACATTCCTTTTTTGAGTCCTTTGTTTGAGGACAAACAAAGATTTAAGTTGGGGAGAGTGATAAGTGCCATAAATTAGTTAAAATGCATATATAATTTAAGCACTTTAGTTACTTGTTTTGCAAGTTATCATAGGAAAAGCTCAGAATTATTGATCGAATGCCAAAATATTGATCCTATGTCTTACCCCATCCATTTGTGCAGGAAATAACAAGTTAGGACATGAAATTGAGCAAAGAAACATGAAGAAAGGTTAAGGCTTGCTCACTACAGCGGAGGATTGGTCACTATAGCGCGCCTAGGCAGAGAGAAATCAAGCTTTCGTCGCTTCAGCGAGGAATCTGGTCGCTATAGTGACCAAAGGCGGTTTGAACCCCGTTTGCTGACATGGAGCAAACCCAATGGCCAAGAAAGCTTCGATCGCTACAGCGACCAGCCCGTCGCTACAGCGAGCTATGAAAAAAACCAGATTATATTTATAGCCATTCAGCTCACTTTTGAGAGGAGAGTTATATTATTAGGATATATTTTTTTTAGATAGAAAATAGGGATAAAAGAGCTGTTCTTCCAGGAGCAAGAGGGATTGAGTGTGAATTAACTAAGATTCTTTGGGAAATCAAGACTTAGCTTTGGATCTTCATCTTTATTTCCACTCTTGTATTGTTGTCATGACAATGACCAACTAACTTTCCTTTGTTGGAATTGGAGGTACTTAATATAACTTAGATGTAATCTTTTGATCTTTCAATTATATGATTCTAGCACCTTATGTGATATTGAGTTTATTCTTGCTTTTCATTCTTATGCTTGATTTAAATGTTATTGAAAAATACTTTTAAATCTAGGTTTAGAATAATCTTCTATCAAAATAAGAAATTCTAGACATGAAATTGGGTTTTGATAATCACATAAAGTATTAGAACGTAATGCTATCGGATCATTTAATAGATTGGGAAATCGTCGATTAAACGATACGATTGATCTCACGACGTCATCTAGACATGAATGGTGTTGTCGAGTGATACGTGATAATTTCGCTAAAAAGCTAGAATTCATATGCATGATCATTAGAATATCTTCGATGCTCGATTGACGAACTCTGATTCCAACGCTTTTACGCCCTACTACTCTTCGTTTTATTATCGCTTTAAAGTCTAATAGTTTATATGAAACAATATATAAACCCTAACTTAAAATGATAACAATTGTTGAATGGCTTGCAATATCGCACTAGTCTTTGTGGATACGATATAAAAATACTTACTTTTGTCTGATCAACAGAGGACAACCAATGCACCGATTTTTTGGCTAAAATGGGAGCTACGTCTGATCCTGATTTGTCTATCCACTTGTCTGCTCCTGTTGGGATGAATGACCTGCTTAGGAATGATGCTTGGGGAACCTTCTTCCCTAGGGGCTAGTTTTTGTTTGCCTGTTTAGGCTTTTTTTCTTTGTTCCTTGTCTTTGTTTTCTTTTTCCTGTTTCTGTTCTTTCCCCTTGTAACAAAAAAAAAGGCTTTTCAAGAGCAAAGACAAGATGCATCCACCTTTGTTTGCTCCAAGCTCTACCTCAATTTACAAGAGCTTCTAAATGAGATCCAATCATTTTGAAAATGATTAACTATGAAAACTAAAACTAATAAACAAGCATTAACGTTATTTGTTACACTTATTAGCTTTTCATTTGACCCCTGGAGAAATTCCACATTACTAATAAAAAAACTATAATAGATATCATAATTATGGCATATTAAACCATACATTAGTACAAAAATGATATTCCCTCTTTGATCTTAAATATATAGCAAATATTCATTTTTAGGTTCATTGAATAATTAATTTATTTTATTGATAATATAAACAAAATTCATCAGTTATTTAAAGAACTTGAAGAGGAAAAAAAGTGTTTTTATTTGAGATTGGAGGGAGCAATTGCTAGTCGTTAATGTATCATTAAGTTTCCTCAGCACATAATAGATTATATTTAGTTCAGTTTCTAAAAGCACTTAGTTTATGATACAATGTTGGGCCAAGATGACAAATGCAATACAAGCCAAGAAGCAATTGGGCCTACTATACCAGTTTTGAGAAGGTCAACCCGAGAGAGAAATGATCCATATTGGAGGGGAAACTATCACTTATTCTAGAAGTTGCACTGAGCTGGCATAAGCACAATCAAATCCCTTTAATTTCTGCATATCTTTATGTTAGCATTTGTTTTGTTATTCAATCAAAGTACACCTGGCGTGTGATCTAGGATTGTAGGAACTAACTCAGCTATATAACGATGAGTCTTAATCATTGAATGATATCAAAAAATTAATCTAATTCTCTCTCTGTTAAATTCTTCCCTTCTCCCTGTATTTTCTGGAATTCACTCCTACTTTAAAGGAGGAAATTATCCCAAATCCTAACATTTTAGTGCTTTCGTTTCTTACACCATGCCTCCCAAACCCAAAAAATCCGAAAAACCCAATGATGATCCTGCAACCCAGTTGAAAGAACTTCAGATTTCCATAGAATCTAATCTACAAAAATTTCTTTCCTCCCAATTACCAGCTCTTATCCTTGAACAACTTTCCACTAACACGAACACCATTCCCGTTCCACCTCCCACCCACGAAACACACCAACCAAAACCACCGAAAATCAACCTTTCCACCTTCGATGGATCTAACCCTTTAGATTGGATTTTTCAAGCTGAATAATTCTTTGAACTTAATGGAGTTGCGATGAAACAGAGGTTATCTCTGGTTCTTTTTTACATGAAGGGTCAAACTTTGGGATGGTTCAAGTGGATGTATTCTAACCATCAGCTCACAACTTGGGATGCCTTCATCCGAGCTTTGGAGTTACGATTTGGTCCTTCATCGTACACCAACCATCAGGTGGCTCTTTTCAAACTGAGACAAACTGGATATGTCATGGATTACCAATTACAATTTGAGGATATCTAGAATCGGGTTGTGGGTTTACCGGCAGATGCGCTCCTAAACTGCTTCCTTTTTGGGTTGAGAGCTGACATTCAACGCGAACTCGCAATGATGCAACCGTACTCGATGTTGCAAGCCATTTGGTTAACAAAGTTGGTAGAAGCAAAACACAAAGATTCACATTAGTTTTCCCAACGTTCAAATCGTTCTTCTTAGAATTCGGGATCGTCGTCATAACAACCATCAATCTTGGGCCCCGCTCCGGCTCCATCATCTTTTCCGATTTGACGATTGTCACCGACGGAGATGCAGGACCGTCGAGCCGAAGGATTATGTTTCAACTGTGATGAACGATTCACTCCGGGGCATCGTTACAAATCAAAACAGTTTTTACATATGTTGGTAAATGATCTGCCTCTAATCGACGCCTATGACGTCGCGGACACATTGCTAGATGTAGTTGATGATGTGGTTCCTAGTGTCAATGACGTGAAGCAGGATCCAGATATGGTGCATTTCCAGTTATCTCGTGATGCATTGGAAGGCCCACCGTCTCACAAAATGCTACATTTGAAGGGGTCCATTCGTGAACTCGATGTGAATGTACTTGTGGATTATGGGAGCTCCCACAATATCCTTCAACCTCGCGTTGCAAAATTTTTAGGCGTACCGGTGGAGTATTTAAATACGTTCTCAGTGGTGGTTGGAAATGGCGATTCAATCCAGTGTTCCAGATTCTGTTCAAATGTTCCAGTGACTCTGGCTAGTGAGGTTTTCCCTATATCCTTTTATATCCTGCCAATTCATGGCACTGATGTCGTCTTAGGAGTGCAATGGCTCAAAACATCGGGTGTGTTTTTATCAGATTATAATATTCCATCCATTCAGTTTTCATATAATCATAAGCCCATCACCCTCACAGGAACCACTTATTCTAGCCCGTCCCATGCCTTATATCACAGTTTTGTAGGTTTCTGTTCACAGATTCCGTCACATCTATCCACACTATTTCGTGTTCACCATTAGAACCGAACACCACAGATACCTCCACCATATCCTCTAACTTTGACACCACACATCTAGATCCTGCTATTGCCTTTATCCTTCACCAATTTCCTACGGTGTTAAAAAAACCATTAGGTTTACCTCCCACTCGCCAACAAAACCATCACATCCACCTCCAACCAAACTCATCCCCGGTTAATGTAAAACCTTATCGTTACCCACAATGTCAGCGGGAAGTCATGGCCTAAATGATCCAAGAAATGTTGAGTGAAGGGATCATTAAACCGAGCACGAGTCCATTTTCATCGTTGGTGTTGTTGGTGCGTAAGAAAGACGGCTCATGGAGGTTTTGTGTCGATTAACGGGCTTTAAATGCCATTTCCGTGAAGGATAGGTTTCCGATTCCAACTGTCGATGAACTGTTTGATGAGCTTCATGGTTCACGTATTTTTTCTAAACTGGACTTGTGCTCTGGTGATCATCAGATTCTGTTACATCCAGAGGACACTTCCAAAACGTATTTTCGTACTACCGACGATCACTTTGAGTTTCTTGTTATGCCTTTTGGCTTGACCAATGCACCATCAACATTCCAGGCCACCATGAATGCAGTTTTTCAACCATGCCTTCGCAAGTTTGTGCTAGTATTTTTCGATGACATCCTAATATACATTGCTGACTTGGAATCACACATCAAACACCTGCAACAAGTCATATCCATCTTGTCTCAACATCATCTATTCACAACATTTACAAAGTGCCAATTTGGGGTTCCACAAGTTGAGTTTCTGGGACATTTCATTAGCTCATCAGGTATTTCAGCGGACCCTTCGAAATTACTGGCTATTTAAAAGTGGCCCATGCCTCAATCTGTTTCAGCTCTCCGCGGATTCCTTGGATTGATTGGCTACTACCGTAGATTTGTCCAAGGATATGCATCAATCACTGTCTCGTTAACAGACCTCCTCAAAGCTAATCAGTTGAAGTGGTATCCTGTTGCACAAGCGTCATTTAAAGCACTGAAGTTAGCCATGACTACCCTGCTAGTACTGGGATTACCGAACTTTGATGCCACTTCGATGTTACCACAGACGCCTCGGGTATTGCAATTGGGGCAGTACTATCCCAAGCTTCCCACCCTCTTTACTTCTTCAGTAAGAAATTACCCCGCGAATGCAGGTTGCATCTGCGTATGAACGAGAGATGTATGCAATTACAGAGGCCATCAAAAAGTGGCGTCACTATCTCTTGGGGTGTCGATTTCGTATTTACACAGATCAAAAGAGTCTGCGTAACTTGCTATCTTAAACCATTCAAACTTCGGCACAGTAGAAATGGCTTACTAAGTTACTTGGGTTTGATTACGAGATCATGTATACACCCGGGCGCAAAAACTTTGTTACTGATGCGTTGTCCAGGAACCCTGTGCCCATAGACGATATGTCCCAAGCAGTATCTAGTTGTAAACCGTTACTTCTGGATCAGTTGCGCGACTTCTATAGTTCTCACCCAATGGGGCAGGCGCTGCTTGAGAAATTTCAGACCAATATCAGTCCTAATGCTAATTTCACAGTTAAACAAGGGCTCTTATACTTCCGTCAACGATTGTTCATTCCCCAAAAGACGGGTCTTCACACTGTTCTGCTTGAAGAAATTTATGCTTCCGCATCTGGTGGTCATTCAGGCATTAAGGGTACTTTAGCGCGACTGTCAGCTTCATTTTCATGGCCACATAAGACAACAGTGGTACGGCGGGCAATGCGTGAATGCTATCAATGTCAGGTTAATAAACCCTTCACACATAAACCTCTAGGATTGCTGCAACCTCTTCCTATTCCCAAGAGACCTTGGGATGATTTATATATAGATTTTATAACACACCTTCCTCCGACTAGTGGCAAAATAGTAATTTGGGTTATAGTGGGCTGACTCACCAAATTCGCACACTTTGTCGCTTTGCCTTCTCAGTTCACTGCTGCTTCATTAGCAACACTTTTAATTTCTGAAGTTTTTCGACTCCATGGCATGCCTCAGTCAACCGTCAGTGATAGAGACGGGTTTTTTTAGCAAGTTCTGGCGCGAAATATTCAGACTATGTGGGACCAAACTCTCCTTCGGCAGCTCTTGCCACCCTAAGTCTGATGGGCATACATAGGTCACCAATAAGATCCTGGAAATGTACCTTCGGTGTTTTGTAGGAGACTGACCGCGCCAGTGGGTGAACTACCTTCCATTGGCTGAATTTTGGTACAATTCCTCGTACCAATCTGCCGTTAGAATGTCACCGTTCAAAGCCTTATATAGAAGAAACCCTCCATCTATTACTGATTATGTTTCGGGAGCCAACACCATTGCAACCTTGGTTGAATTGTTGACTGCGCGTCGTCGTATGCTGGACATTGTGCGAGAAAATCTGGCTGTAGCTCAAGTCCGTATGAAATCCCAGGCTAACAATCATCGCCAAGATTGTACTTTTGTTGTTGGAGACTGGGTTCTTCTTCGTTTACAGCCTTATCGTCAGCACTCAGTACGCGGGCGCACCTCACCCAAGTTGTCAAAGCGCTATTTTGGACCTTTCCAAAATGTTCGCGCCACAAGAAAGGTTGCATATGAGCTCCGACTGCCAGCAGATGTTAAGATTCATCCTGTATTTCACATCTCAAAACTCAAGCACTTTCATGGACCTGTTCCAGCATAAATCATTCCTTTGGCACCAGAAATTGATGGCACCCGTCTGGACTTGAAACCTCTACGTGTGATGGGCTCGACAATATTGCAGAAAGGAACTCAGCGTCAAATTTTGGTCCAACGGGAGGGGTTACCTTACACCGACAACACGTGGGAGAATGCAGATGAGTTTCGCGAGACTTATCTGAAATTCTGGCTAGGACTTGATTAGAACTTAATACAAAGTGCAAACACAATAAAACTAAGCACAATATAAAACAGTTCAGCAGCAGGAAAATAAAGTGCAGGAAAGATAAAAAGGCACAGAGTTTGTTAACCCAGTTTGGAGTAAACACCTCCTACTCTGGGGGATACCAATCCAGGAAGGAAATCCACTATAGGATTTAACCCAAAGACTCAAGACACTGAACACACAGTTCCCAACCTAAGCAATTAAACTCCTCCTAGTCTGGTTTCTACCCAACTCTTGAGTATTAGCAACCTACTAACTTCCTACCCAAGTAACAACCTGTTACTGAACAACTTAAACAAAACTACCCTGTTTTTGAAGAAAGACTTCAATACCTAAAGACTACACTCGTACCTACAGGCTTAGAGTGATTACAACTCAATTAAACCTAAACCAACTCAATTGAGTGGTGCACAAATAAAGCAATCAGCTTAAAACTCTAAGACTCAAAACTCTGAATTTTTCTCTCTAATACGTAAGTTCACAACAGCAGCAGCATACTCCTTATATAATCTTCAGCAAGCAACATTAATCTGAATTAAATCTTCTCAAATAGATATGTTTCTGAATTATGCAAGGCTTGAAAAGGAAACATATAAATCTTCAATGTATCTGCAAAAGATTCCTTCAGGAAATATGAACTTCATAAAACATGAGCCAATCTTCAAAAGATCTTCTCCAATTTAATCAGCATTCTAGAACAACCATCCATGATTAAACCTTAACATATCTCGCAAAGATTCGCGCAGAAATAAAGAATAAAAATGCAGCTTCTGATGAAGTCAACAAAAGTCAACGCGGCAATAGTGCGTCTGATGCACTGTTCCTGCGTCTGAAGGAATTCAGCTTCTGAAGAGCTACAGTGCGTCTGAACTTCTTCAAAACCGATTTCTTGCAACTGAAGACTTGTTATACACATAGAGACGCTTCCATTGAACACATTGCATTTGCCAAAACATGCAGCCAACATCAAAATATCAACAATCTCCCCCTTTGGCAACTTTTTGGCTAAAATCAATGTTTCACAAAACCAAGTTCTTCAATCCACCATAAAACTAACTCAGCAATGAAGAACTCCACAATAGTAATCATAACATAAAGATAAGCAGCGGATTCAGCTATGATTAACCATGACACACCAATCAGTTTCAGCTTCTGAACACTGAAACACACATAACAGCTTCTGAACAACTGAACTACACTTCAGCACATCTGATCTTCATAATAATACTCCCCCTGAAGCTTCTCAAACACTTAAACAAATACTCCAGCTTCAGTTCACAACACTCCCCCTGCAACTCAGCATTCAACATTACTCCCCCTTAATTCTGAAATGCAGTAACTTCTGAGACAAGTAACATTTGAAACTGAAAACTTCTGGAACACATCATCACTCAGGATCATAACAATCTTGCACTCCCCCTGAGACACACACTCCCCCTCAAATCATATCTTAACATCACTTGATGTAATACATCTGAATTCTGAGAAATTCTTCTGTCAACTTCTGATCAAACCAATCAAACATAACTCTGAACAAAATGCTTAACTTCTGAACCACATGAACTCTAAACAAGATTAAGTCTGAACTCTGAACATATTCTGAATACCAAAACAGGTTTTTCTCCCCCTTTTTAGCCACAAAATTATGACAAACTATCATCTTCAAATGAGGAACAAAAAACATATAGGAACAAAAATCATCAGAATCAGTCCCAGCATCAGACTCAGACTCAGCACTTGCAAAATGGGTAGGTACTCTATCTTCCTCACATCCAGTTTGCATTAATTGCTATAATTCTTCATACAGACAAACACCCAATTTGCTCTTGAATTCTCAAATTGCTTGGCATCCAAAGATTTAGTGAAAATATCAGCAATTTGTTCTTCAGTATCCACATGTTCTAGCTGAACAATCTTTTCTTCCACAAGATTTCTGATAAAATGGTGTCTGATATCTATGTGTTTAGTTCTGCTGTGTTGTATGGGGTTCTTAGAGATGTTAATTGCACTTAAATTGTCACAAAATAATGTCATAACACCTTGTTTCATGTTGTATTTGATGTTGGTCAAAAGTAAGTATCGTTTTTATATCGTTCCACAGGGATTAATGTGATATCATAAACCGTTCAACGTCGATTATCGTTTTAAGTTAGGGTTTAACCTTTTGTTTTATACTACACTACTCAACATTTTAAAAACTTAATAAATAAATAGTAGAGTAATAGGACATAGAAGGTGTTAGGATTAACGTTCATCAATCAAACATCGTTTATATTCGATTGATTACAAATACGGATTCTAGCTTTTCTTATATATGACATTATTACGTATTGTTCAACAACATCATTGGTTTCCCAAATGAAGTCGTGAGATCGATTGTATCGTTTAATCGATGATTTCTCAATCTATTAAACGATTCAAAAGCTTTACGATCCAATACTTTAATGTAATTATCAAAACAAATCCCATTTCTAGAATTTCTTATCTTGATAGAAAATCATTCTAAACCTAGATTCAAAAGTCTTTTTCAACAACATTTAAATCAAACATAAGATTGAAAAGCAAGAAGAAATTCAATGGTATATAAAAAGGCTAGAATCATATATTTAATAACCAAAAGTTTACAACATGGAATGATTGATTACCTATTAATCCCAACAAAGGAGATTAGTTGATCATTGTCATGACAACTATTGCAAAATAAGAAAGGAAGATGAAGATATAGTAGAGCTTGATGTCTCAAAGCTTCTCAATGTCTTCTTCAATCCAAATCAATTTGCTATTTGAAGTTTTTCTCCTTCTATGCCTATTCTCTCTCTTAGATAACAACTATTTTGAGCTCTGGAAAATATTAAATCTGATAAAAAACTATATATCCTGAAAATGAGCTTCAAAATCTATTTATATGCTGAGAAAATGTTCGCTCGCTACAAGCGACCAGCCTGTCGCTTGTAGCGAGGAAGTCAACTGGCCAATGGATGCTCTCCACGTCATCACCAAGCATTAAACCGCCCTCTGGTCGCTGTAGCGACAAGGTCTGTCGCTACAAGCGATGGATCTTTGAAATTCCCTGCCTAGGCTTGCTTCAAGCGTCCGGTTCATCGCTTCAAGCGATGAACTCCTGATAATCCCTGCCTAAGCTCGCTTCTAGCGATGGAAACTGCGCTTCAAGCGATGAAACACTGGAAATCCCTGCCTATCCTCGCTACTAGCGATGGCTTCTGCGCTTGTAGCGATGGCATCAAGAAAAGCTTCATTCTTTTGCATCAATCAGGTCCAAGCATGTATTTCCTGCATAATCACATGGGGTAAGGCTTAGGATCACAATTATTGCATTTTTAACACAAATATGCTCAAATCCTAAGGTAACTTGTACAACAAGTAATCATAAGTGCCCTAAAATGTATCAAAATATAACAACTTTTAGGCACTTATCAGTATTCCTCCAGCATCTGTTTCATCCAAACCAATTGTGAACAACTACTACCAGCAGCAATGTATTCAGCCTTAGCAGTTGATAATGAGACACAGTTTTGTTTCTTGCTGAACCATGAAATTAAATTATTCCTAAAAAGAAACAACCTCCTGATGTGCTCTTCCTGTCATCAACACTTCCAGCCCAGTCAGCATCACAATATCCCATTAAATCAGAACTTGAACTGTGAGAGTACATGATTCCATAATCACTTGTGCTATTCACATACTTCAAGATTCTTTTAACTTGTGTCAGATGACTCATCTTAGGATCAGCTTGGTACCTTGCACAAACTCCAACAACAAAGGTGATATCAGGTCTGCTTGCAGTTAAGTACAATAAGCTTCCTATCATACTTCTATATTGGCTTTGATATACTGAAACTCCATGTTCATCCTTAGTTAATTTCAGATGAGTAGCAGTAGGTGTCCTCTTAGGAGCAACAGTTTCCATTCCAAATTTCATCACAATGTTCTTGGCATATTTACTCTGAGAAATGAAAATTGTGTCTTCCATTTGCTTGACTTGCAGTCCAAGAAAGTATGTCCGTTCACCAACTAAGCTCATTTCAAACTCTGACTGCATCTGCTGAACAAACAGTTGAACCATTTTCTTCGACATTCCACCAAACACAATATCATCTACATAAATCTGAGCAATCATCAGACTTCCATTTTCATCTTTCACAAATAAAGTTTTATCAGAACCTCCTTTTCTGTAACCTTGTGTCTCAAGAAATTGAGTAAGCCTTTCATACCATGCTCTTGGTGCTTGCTTCAATCCATACAAAGCCTTCTTTAACTTGTAAACATGATCTGGAAATTTTGGATCCACCAACCCTTTAGGCTGTTCAACATATACTTCTTCTTGCAGATAGCCATTTAGAAATGCACTCTTCGCATCCATCTGAAACAATTTGAACTTGAGAAAGCAGGATACACCTAACAGTAATCTTATGGACTCTAGTCTGGCCACAGGTGCAAAGGTTTCATCAAAATCAAGTCCCTCTACTTGAGAATAACCTTGAGCAACTAACCTTGCCTTGTTTCTGACCACAATACCATTTTCATCTATTTTATTCTTGTAAATCCATTTAGTGCCAATCACATTTAAACCTTCTGGTCTTGGAACAAGATCCCACACTTCACTTCTTTTGAATTGATTCAACTCATCTTGCATTGCTTCAATCCAAAATTCATCAGTCATGTAATTTCAGAGTGCAACCTAAGAGGGGGGGTGAATTAGGTTGTATGACTTTTAATGGATAATTTTTCTGGTTAATTGTGTTCTTGTAAATTTTTCCGGAATTTTGTATGAATGTATGAACGAATGCTTGGAAAAATAAAGAGTGTAGGGAAGAAGAAGATGGACACAAGGAATTTATAGTGGTTCCCCTACTGGTACTCCACTCCCCCACAACCCTGTGAGGAATTCACTATGTTAGAATCTTTGTTACAAGCAATCTCTCCCCAAGACCCCCTAACAATCTTTCTAACATACACAAGATAGCACCCCACTATCTTTCAACAATTCTCACCAAAACTATGGCAAGAATTCACAACAATGGTTTTTGAAGAATAATAAATTGTATGGCTGTTATCTTTCTCAATATCACTTTAACAGATTATAACTTAGTGCTCAGAAAACTTTTTAATAAATGTTAAAGTGTGGGCAAAGTTTTCCAAACAATTTGAATGAAAGTTTGAAAGCAAGTGATATTGAAAATTCACAATTGAGAATTTGAAAGTTGTTGTATATATTTTTTATTGCTTTGATTCTCAATTGAATTTATAGAAGTTAAAAAGATGTTTATGAAACAATACTACATTTCAAAAATGGTTTAAAATGAAAAGGCACAAATTTAAAATGGCACCCATTCATAAAATGAGAATGAAAAATCATTTAAAAGAAATGTGGCTGATTGGTAAAATAAATTAGAAGTAGCCGTTGCATTTTAAGAAATAGCCGTTGAATCCAAATTGATTAATAGGCAATAAAATGGCCAAATATAAACTGCTTGTTAAAGCCAACGGTACCAAAATCAAATGAGTCAATTAAGTATGGCAAAAATATGACATGAAATATATTTTAATACATAATTGATTATTCAAAAAACATGCTAAAAAAATGTTTCTAATGTCATAAATAAATATGCGATTTTCCAAAATCAATTATGGTTTTTCTTCCAAAAACATTTTAATGCAAAATCACATTTAAAATAAAATCATTGTGAGTGTGTGATTTATTTTCAAAAGATTTTTAGGCATTGCTTCATATGGGGACTTAGAAAAATGGTTGTAATTATTTTCTGAGCATTCTAAGATATAAACAATGCTAAGAATGATAGATCAAAAGATAAGGACCATACTTACAATGATTATAATTTAAAACCCTAAGTCCTTAAGCTTGTTCATCATCTTGATCCATGAGCCTCCATAATCTTTCTTCTTTTTGTGATGTAGTCTTGTAATCATCAAAACCCAGCCAAGTCACAAGGAAGGAAATCTTCTTCACAATCTCCCCCTTTTTGATGATGACAAACCATATTATGTTGACATTGATGTGCAAAGAAAGCTCCCCCTGTCTTGTATATCTCCCCCTTTGATTTGCAATTGGATAACCTGTAAAATGTCAAAGTACAAGCACATACCTACACTTTCTCCCCCTTTTGACATCATCAAAAAGAAGAAAGATCGGCAAAACAGATATCCAACCAAAAATATGCATACAAGACAAGTAATAATAATATAAAACTTAAAACAAAGTTATCCGAATCCAAACTTATCAAGTACCAGAAGCAATACAGAATTAGAAAAAAAAAACTAGGAATGAAAATCAACTAAAAAGTTTCAAAAAACACTTAAAAATAAATATGTTTAACACATATAACAACATATTATCATAAAAATGCATATAATCCTATATATAAAAAATCATATAATTTGAAACTCTCCACCATGATCACTTCTAATAGATACAATCTTCAAGGATTTTTCATTTTGAACCAATTTTGCATACTTCTTGAAAGCTTTAAAAGCATCACTTTTATTTGCAAGAAATAAAGTCCACGTATATCTAGAGTAATCATCAACTATAACCAAGGCATAATAGTTTCCTCCAAAACTTCTAGTTCTTGAAGGACCAAAAAGATCCATATGAATTAATTGAAGAGGCCTAGAAGTTGAGACTATATGCTTTGGTTTGAAAGAAACTTTTGTTTGTTTACCTTTTTGACAAGCATCACATAATTTGTCTTTAATAAACTTAATCTTAGGCAACCCAACAACAAGGTCATGCTTTATTAATTTATTCAAATGATCCATGTGAATGTGTGCAATTCTTTTATGCCATAACCATGCATCATTGTTGTTGTTTACCACAAGACATTTAAGCTTTAAAGACAAATCATCTAATGAAATCATGAAAATATTATTTATTCTTTTTCCAACAAGTTTGATTTCATGTGATGCTACATCTTCAACAAAACAAGAATGTTTATTGAAATTTACTCTAAAGCCTTTATCACATAATTGACTAATACTTAGTAAATTATGTTTTAGACCTTCAACATATAGCACATTATCAATAGTAGTATAGGGAGGCATACCAATTTTACCGATACCAAGAATCTTTCCTTTATTGTTGTCTCCATAGGTGACATATCCTTTTGATTTTAGGGTCAAACTTGAGAATCTTGATTTGTCTCCCGTCATATGTTTTGAACAACCACTATCAAGGTACCACATGTTGGTTGAAGATTTCAACCCTCCCTACAAAACAGAAAGTTTAAGTCTTGTTAGGTACCCATTGTGATTTGGGTCCTTGTGGGTTAATACCTTTCCTTACCCAAATATATTCACCATAAGGAACACCAAAGTTTCTTATGTAGCATGTATTTGGAGTATGGCCTTTCATGTTGCAATAGAAACATGATAAATTTTGAACATGATATACACTAGAATTACTTCCATTGGAGACATTATTTCTAACCTTAGAATTTGTTTTCTTATAAGACTTGTTAGAATAATTTCTTCCATAAGAATTATTTCTAGTATTCATACTTTTAAGAGGAATTACAACATGCATTTTCTTTGGTTCCAAGTTGTTGGAAGTTGTGCCTGCTTTAACAAAGATTGTTTTACTTGTACTTGGTTTATCAAAATTTGAAAATCCAAGACCGGTTTTATTTTTTAAATCTCTTTGTTTGCTAAGAACATCTTCCAAACTATTGTGACCTTTTTCAAAAATTTTTATTACTTGATTTAATTTAATAATTTTTGTTTCATGTTCTTTACATTTATTACATGAAGAATTTTTGACCTTTTCTAAATCCACTTGTGCATCAAAAACTTTTCTTTCAAGTGAAACAATTAATTTCTTCTGTTTTACACAAGTTTTAGAAAGTTTACTACATTCTTCATATAATTCATCAAATGCATTTTGTAATTCATCATATGAAGGTTTAATATCAAGTTCAGAATCACTAACCTCTTGTTCATCATCAGAGTGATGAGATGCCATTAGTGCAAGATTTGCATACTCTTCATCCTCTGATTCAGAAGATGAACTTATGTCATTTTCTTCCCATGCAATGTAGGCCCTCCTTTGCTTGAATTCTTTCTTTCCTTTGTCACCATTTTTGTTTGTAAAAGATGGACAATCTGCTTTCATGTGACCTTCTTTCCCACATCCAAAACATGTAATGTTTTGGTTTGACGTAGAGCCCTCATTCTTCTTGAAAGATTTTCTTTTATTACCAAACTTGAAGGACTTGTCCTTTTTAAGAAATTTTTTAAAACTTTTTGCAAGAAGATTGATGGTCTCACCTTCATCAGAACTTTCTCCTTCATTTTGTTGTTTTGACTCAACTCTTAGAGCAATGCTTTTGTTCTTCTTCTCTTGCCCTTCATGCTTTTCCAATCTTCCAAGTTCCATTTCATGTTCTTGGAGTTTACCAAACAAAGCGGCAGAAGTCATTTTAGAAAGACTTTTCTTTTCTGATATTGCAGTCACCTTTGGTTGCCAAGCCCTTGTTAATGATCTAAGGACTTTGAGATTTAATTCATCATTTGTGAAAGTCTTTCCAAGAGCCATCAAGTGGTTTGTTAAGTGAGAGAATCTCTTTTGTAAATCAAGAATTGATTCACCGGGCTGCATTCTGAACAATTCATATTCTTGTGATAAAGTGTTCAGTTTTGATCTCTTCACTTCTTCTGTGCCTTCATGGGTTACTTCTAGAGTGTCCCAAATTTCTTTTGCAGTTTTGCATTGAGAAATTCGGAAGAACTCATCCATGCCAAGGGCTGAATGAAGCATGTTGATTGCCTTCTTGTCAAACAACAATTTTTTCTTATCATCATCAGTCAAAGATGTTTTTATTTTTACTTGGACAACATCATTCACAACCGTTGTAGGAATGAATGGACCATTCTCAACGGCATTCCATATTTCTTCCCCTTGTGCTTCCAAGTATGCACGCATGCGAATTTTCCAGAAATCATAGTATTCACCAACAAAGCATGGAGGTTTGTTGCTACTACCACCATCTTTGAACACAATGTTTGAATTTGAAGCGGAAGCCATTTTTCTGGATCAAGGAGCAAATTACCTTAACTTGCTCTGATGCCAATTGTAATTTCAGAGTGCAACCTAAGAGGGGGGGGTGAATTAGGTTGTATGACTTTTAATGGATAATTTTTCTGGTTAATTGTGTTCTTGTAAATTTTTCCGGAATTTTGTATGAATGTATGAACGAATGCTTGGAAAAATAAAGAGTGTAGGGAAGAAGAAGATGGACACAAGGAATTTATAGTGGTTCCCCTACTGGTACTCCACTCCCCCACAACCCTGTGAGGAATTCACTATGTTAGAATCTTTGTTACAAGCAATCTCTCCCCAAGACCCCCTAACAATCTTTCTAACATACACAAGATAGCACCCCACTATCTTTCAACAATTCTCACCAAAACTATGGCAAGAATTCACAACAATGGTTTTTGAAGAATAATAAATTGTATGGCTGTTATCTTTCTCAATATCACTTTAACAGATTATAACTTAGTGCTCAGAAAACTTTTTAATAAATGTTAAAGTGTGGGCAAAGTTTTCCAAACAATTTGAATGAAAGTTTGAAAGCAAGTGATATTGAAAATTCACAATTGAGAATTTGAAAGTTGTTGTATATATTTTTTATTGCTTTGATTCTCAATTGAATTTATAGAAGTTAAAAAGATGTTTATGAAACAATACTACATTTCAAAAATGGTTTAAAATGAAAAGGCACAAATTTAAAATGGCACCCATTCATAAAATGAGAATGAAAAATCATTTAAAAGAAATGTGGCTGATTGGTAAAATAAATTAGAAGTAGCCGTTGCATTTTAAGAAATAGCCGTTGAATCCAAATTGATTAATAGGCAATAAAATGGCCAAATATAAACTGCTTGTTAAAGCCAACGGTACCAAAATCAAATGAGTCAATTAAGTATGGCAAAAATATGACATGAAATATATTTTAATACATAATTGATTATTCAAAAAACATGCTAAAAAAATGTTTCTAATGTCATAAATAAATATGCGATTTTCCAAAATCAATTATGGTTTTTCTTCCAAAAACATTTTAATGCAAAATCACATTTAAAATAAAATCATTGTGAGTGTGTGATTTATTTTCAAAAGATTTTTAGGCATTGCTTCATATGGGGACTTAGAAAAATGGTTGTAATTATTTTCTGAGCATTCTAAGATATAAACAATGCTAAGAATGATAGATCAAAAGATAAGGACCATACTTACAATGATTATAATTTAAAACCCTAAGTCCTTAAGCTTGTTCATCATCTTGATCCATGAGCCTCCATAATCTTTCTTCTTTTTGTGATGTAGTCTTGTAATCATCAAAACCCAGCCAAGTCACAAGGAAGGAAATCTTCTTCACAAGTCAGGGCTTCTTTCACATTTTTAGGTTCAAACTTTGACACAAAGCATGAATCAGTAGCAGCTGCATCTGAACTTCTGGTTCTGACTCCTTGATCCAAGTTTCCAATGATTAAGTCTCTAGGATGATCCTTCTGACTCTGCTTGATTCTTCAGACTCTGCTTGATTTTCTGATTCTTCAGACTCTGCTTGATTTTCTGCTTCTGAAGTTTGTTCTTCTGATGCTTCATACTCAGGAATAACTTCAGACTCATCTCTATCTTTCTCAGCAGACACATCATCAATTACCACATTAATGGACTCCATCATAACCTTGGTTCTAGAATTAAATACCATATAAGCTCTGCTGTTCACTGAATAACCCAGAAATATGCCTTCATCAGACTTAGGATCCAGTTTTCTTCTATTTTCCCTGTCAGCCAAAATATAGCATCTGCTCCCAAAAACATGAAAGTATTTCACAGTAGGCTTCCTTCCTTTCCATTGTTCATATAGAGTTGATCCAGTACCCTTCTTCAAAGTTACTCTATTATGAATATAGCAGGCTGTGTTCATAGCTTCAGCCCAAAACATATAAGAAAGCTTCTTAGCATGCAACATAACTCTAGCACATTCAGCTAATGTCCTATTCTTCCTCTCAACTACACCATTTTGCTGAGGTGTAATAGGTGCAGAGAATTCATGTTTTATTCCTTCAGAAGCACAAAATTCTGAAAATCTCTTGTTTTCAAATTCCTTGCCATGATCACTTCTGATTCTGACAATTCCACAGTCCTTCTCTCTTTGTAACTGAATGCATAAGTCTCTAAATACTTCAAAAGTATCTGACTTCTCTCTAACAAAACTGACCCATGTGAATCTTGAGTAGTCATCAACCATTACAAAAGCATACATTTTGCCTCCAATACTCTCTACTTGCATTGGCCCCATTAAATCCATATGAACAAGTTCTAGTACTTTAGTAGTTACCTGGTGTACTAATCTGGGATGAGACTTTTTTGTTTGTTTCCCAATTTGACAATCACCACAAACACTGTCCTCATTGATCTTCAGATTAGGTACACCTCTGATAACTTCAGTACTTAGGATTTTCTTCATGCCTTTCAGATGCAGATGTCCCAGTTTCTGGTGCTAGAGTCTGACTTCTTCTTCTGAACTCATGAGACAAGAAGTCAAGCTTCTTTCTTCTTCAGACACCCATAAATAGCAGTTATCTTTGGATCTACAGCCCCTCATCTGAACCTTACCTTCTTGATCAGTTACAAAACACTCTTGCTTGTTGAAATTCACTTTTAAATCTTGATCACATAGCTGGCTAATACTGATCAGATTAGAAGTTAATCCCTTCACCAACAACACATCATTCAGTCTAGGTAAGCCTTCACTGATTAAATCACCAATACCCAGAATCTCACCTTTTGCTCCATCTCCAAATGTCACATAGCTTCTGGAATAAGGTCTTATATTACTCAGCAGCTTCTCAACACCAGTCATGTGTCTTGAACACCCACTATCAAAATACCAGTCTTCTTTTGAGGTGGCTCTCAATGAAGTATGAGCTATAAGGCCAACATTCTGAACTTTAGGCTTCCACACCTTCTGAACATAATTTTTGGTAGCAATTGGTTCTACTCTTCTATACTGAAAATGTTCAGGATAGCCATATAGTTTGAAGCAAAATGGTTTGATATGTCCTTTCTTCCCACAATGATGACAGATCCAGGTATGGTTTCACCTCCTTTTGTTGTACTTCTGGGGTTGCCTCTGAGCATGCTTCTGAGGTTGCATCTGAACTTGCTTCTGAGGTTGCATCTGAACTTGCTTCTGAGGTGCATCTGAACATGCTTCTGAGGTAGCATCTGAACATGCTTCTGAGGTCTCATATGAGATGTCCCAATCATAGAGTCAAAAGTCTTAGTGGCAGGAACAAACTTTTTAACTAAGTTCATCTGTTTGGGGTTCTGAGTCTGATCAACAAAACCTAAACCAGTTTTTCCTTGTTTCTAATTCTCTAAAATTTCATCCAACACATCAGTAGCAGTATTCATTATCCTCACCTGCTTTTTCATGTTCTTAAGTTGGGAATTTAGCTAGCTTACTTCTTCTTTCAGTTCTGAATTTTGCACCAAAAGTTCTCCTTTTTCAGCCTCCAGTTGACATATTGTCTCCTTCTGATCCAGAACTTGTTTGCAAACTTCAGCACTTCTGGTATATAGCTTCCTGTAGGGTTCAGCCAGTTCATCATATGAGGTTTTAGCAACTTCAGACACAGATGAAGCATCAGACTCTGAGTCAGACTCTGAAAAAGTTTCAGACTCTAAAACTGCTTCATTCTTTAAGAAACCTTCTGACTTCTGAGACTGGAGCTTTACCATCATACTTGTGTCACACTTACCAGATTCACTTGCAGCATCTTCTTCAGAATCATCATCAGACCATGAAACAGCTAGGCTTTTCTTCTTCTGCTTCTTAAGAAAAGTAGGACATTCAGTTTTGATATGTCCATAACCCTCACACTCATAGCACTGCACACCTTTAGCTTGATTACTTTTCTCCTCAGACTTGGTCTTCTTCTCATCAGTTTGTTGCTTCTTGTTGTTGAATCTGAAATTCTGACCTTTGGTTTTGGATTTTCTGTCAACCTTCTTTAGAATTTTGTTGAATTGTTTTCCCAGCAACACTAGAGCTTCTGATAAATCACTATCATCCTCATCAGACTCTTGTTGATCATCAGCATGAGAATTGACTGCAAAAGCTACTCCTTTTCCCTTCTTCTCAGGCTGTTTACAAAAGGCAGTCTCAAAGTTTAACAAGGATCCAATCAACTCTTCAACCTTCATGGTGGTGATCTCATGAGCTTCTTCTATGGCCGTAACCTTCATGTCAAACCTTCTGGGAAGTGACCTGAGGATTTTTCTTACTATCTTTTCATCTGACATCTTCTCCCCAAGAGACTCAAAAGAGTTTGCCATATCAAGCACATTCATGTAGAAATCCTGTATGCTTTCATCCTCCTTCATCTTCAGGTTTTCAAACTTTGTGGTCAGAAATTGGAGTCTGGACATCTTCACTTTTGAGGTTCCTTCATGACTTGTTTTTAATATTTCCCAGGCATCCTTTGCAACTGTACATTTCTTGATGAGTCTGAACATGTTCTGGTCCACACCATTGAAAATTGCATTCAAAGCCTTTGAATTTCCAAGTGACAGATCATCTTCAGCTTTAGTCCACTCTTCTTCAGGTTTCAGAACCTCAGTCTTGTTACCATATTTGTCTAAAACCACAGGATGATCCCAGCCTTTTATCACAGCTTTCCAAGTCCTGCTGTCAATAGATTTTAGAAAAGCACACATCCTAGACTTCCAATATTCATAGTTTGTGCCATCTAGTAGGGGTGGTCTATTGACATATCCTCCTTCTCTATCCATGCTTGCCAGAAAAAACTAACTCTGGATCTCACCCAATCACAGGCAGGGTGCCTGCTCTGATGCCAATTGAAATTCTGGCTAGGACTTGATTAGAACTTAATACAAAGTGCAAACACAATAAAACTAAGCACAATATAAAACAGTTCAGCAGCAGGAAAATAAAGTGCAGGAAAGATAAAAAGGCACAGAGTTTGTTAACCCAGTTCGGAGTAAACACCTCCTACTCTGGGGGATACCAATCCAGGAAGGAAATCCACTATAGGATTTAACCCAAAGACTCAAGACACTGAACACCCAGTTCCCAGCCTAAGCAATTAAACTCCTCCTAGTCTGATTTCTACCCAACTTTTGAGTATTAGCAACCTACTAACTTCCTACCCAAGTAACAAACCTGTTACTGAACAACTTAAACAAAACTACCTTGTTTTTGAAGAAAGACTTTAATACCTAAAGACTGCACTCGTACCTACATGCTTAGAGTGATTACAACTCAATTAAACCTAAACCAACTCAATTGAGTGGTGCACAAATAAAGCAATCAGCTTAAAACTCTAAGACTCAAAACTCTGAATTTTTCTCTTTAATACGTAAGTTCACAACAGCAGCAGCATACTCCTTATATAATCTTCATCAAGCAACATTAATCTGAATTAAATCTTCTCAAATAGATATGTTTCTGAATTATGCAAGGCTTGAAAAGGAAACATATAAATCTTCAATGTATCTGCAAAAGATTCCTTCAAGAAATATGAACTTCATAAAACACGAGCCAATCTTCAAAAGATCTTCTCCAATTTAATCAGTATTCTAGAACAACCATCCATGATTAAACCTTAACATATCTCGCAAAGATTCGCGCAGAAATAAAAAATGCAGCTTCTGATGAAGTCAACAAAAGTCAACGCGACAATAGTGCGTCTGATGCACTGTTCCTGCGTCTGAAGGAATTCAGCTTCTGAAGAGCTACAGTGCGTCTGAACTTCTTCAAAACCGATTTCTTGCAACTGAAGACTTGTTATACACATAGAGACGCTTCCATTGAACACATTGCATTTGCCAAAACATGCAGCCAACATCAAAATATCAACATTATCCTAGTTTCAACTTCGACGACATAGTTGTATCTGAAGAGGATGGCAAATTGGCAATGATAAAATGCTAGGCCATGATGACAAATCCAATACAAGCCATGAAGCAATTGGGCCTGCTATACCAGTTTTGAGAAGGTCAACCTGAGACTTAAAGGATCCATATTGGGGGGGGGACTATCACTTATTCTAGAAGCTGCACTGAGTTGAAGAGGATGGCAAATTGGCAATGATAAAATGCTAGGTCATGATGACAAATCCAATACAAGCCATGAAGCAATTGGGCCTGCTATACCAGTTTTGAGAAGGTCAACCTGAGAGATAAAGGATCCATATTGGGGGGGGGGGGGGGGGGGGAGAGAGACTATCACTTATTCTAGAAGCTGCACTGAGCTGGCATAAGCACAATCAAATCCCTTTAATTTCTGCATATCTTTCTGTTAGCATTTTTTTTGTTATTCAATCAAAGTACACCTGGGGGGGGGGGGGGAGAGACTATCACTTATTCTAGAAGCTGCACTGAGCTGGCATAAGCACAATCAAATCCCTTTAATTTCTGCATATCTTTCTGTTAGCATTTTTTTTGTTATTCAATCAAAGTACACCTGGCGTGTGATCCAAGATTGTAGGAACTAACTCAGCTATATAATCATGAGTCTTAATCATTGAATGATATTGTAAGATTAATCCAATTCTCTCTCTTAAATTCTTCCCTTCTCCCCATATTTTCTGGAGTTACTCTAAAGGAGGAAATTATCCCAAATCCTAACATTTTACAAGAACCACAATAAGATATGACGCATTGTTATCTCTCCTTTGTTTCCTTCACAATCACTTCTAGTTCTAAATGATTTATCACGTGATAAACATTTTTATCTGTATAATAACTCATTACTTTTATTATTTCTAAACATGTGGGGATAGAGAAAGGGCACAATGTTGTACATCAAAATATGACCACAGGCACATAGTAGAGTTGGCTTGCTTAATTTTGCATCAGTGACTTTATTTACGATATTTCCACTATTCTTATCTCTCCTTCACACTAAAATAAAACGATAGACAACAATATCTGCATTTTCCAACAAATTGTCATAAGCTACAATCAACCTTCACATTGTTATTTGGTATGGAGCAAGCATTTAACATGATTCATTAACATTTTCCAAGGACCTATAGTCTCCATCTTTTATGGAGATCGGTAAATAAAATTACTTGAAATAGTAGTAACGAATAATCAAACTTATTTTTCCCTAGTCAATTGGTCAGTCACAGCCCACAATCAACATTCTATATACAATGGACATGAAAGAAATCAATATATATAGTATGCAAAATCAGCATACATGCATAGAAGGAAAAAAGTAATGATAAAATCAATGAGGATTATGATCATGATTAGAGTCATGGATGGATATGAAAATTGAGTAACAATGAGTGAAGGAAGGTGTACTGCTATATTATAAAAAGCTACCTATATATCAAAAATAAAAATTGTGTTGTAATGGTTAATTAGGTTGAAAAACGATCTGAAAAACATCAAAAAAAGCTATATGACCAAAGCAATGAAGAGGAAGAGTAGAATAAAGTATAGAAAACTAAGTTCTTGATTGATCATCCGTCACAAGCTTTATATTCTGGAAAAAGAAATAAAGGTATCCTATATAGTACCAAAGACAAAAAAATACTAAAAACATATAATATTATTTATCATATTTTGTCACTGAAAAAACAAAATTAAATAGCAACTTCTTAAGAAAAGATCAAAATTAAGTAGCATTCTAAGAGTAGTAAATAGAAAAAAAGTTCCATCTAAAAACCCAAATGACTAATGACTACTGCTAATTAACCAAAATTAAGCCTCGAAACCCCATTAAAAGTAAGAGCTGCAAAGGCAGTATTTATATGTATTATTATTATTATTATACTATCATTTCCATATTCCCACCTTGAGCCCATCCTCAGTAGCAACACCTCTAAACATCCCATTACAATTAAATCCATAAGCCACTTCACCCTTGCTAGACACGGCAATAAGACCGGCAAACCCTTCGTCAAGACGATGTTTGATAACGAAGTCCACGGCCTCTTGAAGGCCAAAACCTTTGTATTCCATAACTGCTGCCACCTCGCGCGCAAGAGTGCCACGTATGATGGCCTCCCCTTCACCAGTGCAAGAGACTCCACACACTTCACATGCGTACGTTCCAGCGCCTATTATAGGTGAGTCACCTATTCGACCACTCATTTTGTTCATTAGTCCTCCGGTTGATGTGGCAGCAGCACACCTTCCTTCACTGTCGACCACCACACACCCGACGGTCTCTGGAGCATATGCGCTTATTGGCAGCCCATTCATAATTTGCAGTGGATTCTTTTCGTTTTCAGCTGTTGGAATTCGATAATCAAACTGCAAATCATCGTCCATCAAACACATTCATTAATCAAAATCACTGAATCCATGCGGTAAAAATGCATAAGTATTTATTGCATCAATTGAAAAATCTTACCAGAATTGTGTTTGCTTCCTTTGCAAGTTTCAGCATACCAACATTATCAGGAGTGATGAAGTATTCATTCTCCTCAATATCCACACCCTAGCAAAAACAATTACTAATTATGCCTATGATGAAAGTATATCAGTATTTAGCAGTATTATAATATGGATAGAAATAAGCATAATATGAACTACACGTTACAAATTCAAGGACCAAAATGACAATTTGTTGATATGATTTATACGAACCTGCTCCCTCGCAAATTCTTCTGCCCCAGAGAAGCCTAGGTATGAATGAGGGGACTTTTCCATGACAAGGCGAGCAAGTGAGACAGGGTTTTTAACGTTGGTAACACCAGATACAGCACCACATCTTCTCTTTGTACCATCCATGATGCTAGCCTCCATTTCAACTGTTCCTTTTGCTGTCAAAGCAGATCCACGCCCAGAATTGAACAGAGGATTTGTTTCCAGTTCTCTTACCTGTCAAAAAAGAGACCTCAAACTCATTTAACACTAATAAACAAATGACTTAATGAAGCAAAAACCATGTTATTTGTTTTTTCTATATGTTCCTCCATTTGTTAATTCAATTATAGCCATCATATGACACTAAAGTGAGCACATATCTTCATATCATGATTAGAACTTTAGTTAGACCATATTGTGAGTGTCTCACTCATACCGCAAAATTCAACCCATTTATAAAAACATGTTAATATTTTTTTTGGGGATAAAAACACGTTGTTGTTATTCATGGATTTAGTATATTTATAATAAATTAAAAATTAATAATCTACAACAATAGAAACAAGTTTGATGCATGTTACTACAAAAATGTTGTCAGACTCAATGATTTAGGTAAACTTATTGAGCCTATGTAGAATTCAGAGACTCGACTGTAAAATTAAAAGTGTGAGTTTACCTAATATTAAATTAACCTATGAATGACATATGAAATTATAATACCATTAAAAAATAATTTAACATTTCATCTTCATATTGAAGCATAGATGTTTTTAAATAGACAAATATTTTATGGAATTTGAAGAATAAAAAATAACACATAAATAACTAATTAAGCCAAATATCAAATAATATCAAATTAAAATTTTATTAAATAACTAAGTGAGATATCAAATAATATTAACTTAAATTAAGGAAAACCAATGTAGAATCGTATACTCGTAAACTTCTAGTAAAAGCGAGAGCGTATTTATCATTTTTACATTTTTTTTATGTTAATCAAGTTTTGCTTCAATTTGTAAGAGTTTATGAAATTTCCAACTATTCCTATTGTTGTCCAGCGTGATATGAAATTTCTGAATGAATCATGAGTTAACATGACTGAGAATGATGAAGTTGATAAATTGAAGGACGTAAATCTAGTTGATAAACCAACAATTTTAACCAATGGTTCCAAAGAAAAAGAAGAACAAGCAGAAGTTGCAGGCTTAAGGAAAGTACGCTATCAGACTCGGTGTAGGTGCTCCCAAAGGTTTTCAGTTGAAGCTTTGGTTTTTTTTTCTTTCTTTTCTTTCCTTGTTTTTCTTCCATTTTTTAATTGTTGGAATATTTAATTATAATTTAATTATAATTATTATATTCCAATGATTATTATGTGGGCATGTTTATCTATTTTAATTATATTAGCTATTTATCTTTTAAGGGCCTTAATTGATTAGTGATCAAATAATGAAAAGGCTTATAAGATTTCTATTAAAAACAATAAGTAGTTATTTAAGGGATATGGGCTTGGATACGGGTGGATGTCTGGATGATCCATTAATGGAATAATGGGAAACCCTAATGGTCATCTAATATAAAAGAGGCTATGGTCCCCAATATACCGTACAATTGCAAAACCGCTCTTCTCCCCATCTGAAGCGCATAAAGGCATAAGGGTACAGGTTGAGGAATAACCAAACCAGCCGCCGCTGACTTTGCTGTTGTTTCAGATTGCTGCTACCGGAAAACTCCTTTGTCATGGATCCAGGTATTCCTATGACCTTGAACTTTGAATTTCAATAAATCAAACATGTTGTATCTGATCATAAACGTGTGTTCAATTCTTGCTTCCGCTGATGATTGTCAATTTAAATTAAATTGAACCTGTTTATGAAATTGAATATCTAACAAGTGGTATCAGAGCCACCTTCATGTTTGATTATTGGGATTAATTGAGTTCTCTGTTTTGTTTTTCAATTTTTATGAACCATACTTTCATGTTTTTTGAAATATCAATTACGGTTGTATATAATTGAATTACATACTTGCTTGCATATTCGGTAACGATTCTGAAATCTGTTTTTTTTTTATCAGCCGCAATTTTTGATGGCAATTGTTTTCTGGTTTACGGTACAATTGCTTTGGTTTATTTTTTTTTTAATTGTTTTCAATACGGAACCGCTTTCTAATAGACTTGTTTTCGAACACGGCATCTGGAACCGTACCTTTTCTAATAGACTTGTTTTCTGCAATCGCTTTCAGCCGTATTTTTTTTTTCAAAGCAATTGTTTCAATTTTTTTCATGCTGTTGTGTGCACACGGTACCTTTTCCTTTTCGGTCCTTTTTTGGTTCTGTTTTACGGTACCTTTTCCTTTGCTTTTGGTTCTGTATTTTTTTTATGCCAATGGTTTTCCTTTACGGTACCTTTTCTGGAACAATACCTTTTCTTCCATCCATTATCAATTATTATAATTGAAGTTGCAAACCATATGAGTATATGCACGGCATCGCTTTTGGTTTAATTTTTATTGGTCAATGTTACGGCAGCAATTTTTTGTTTCATGCGATTTTTGTTTCATGCAATTTTTTTTTAATTGCTCAATGTTACGGCAGCAATTTTTACGGCAGCAATCATTAAGCAATTTTTTGTTTTATGCTATTATGTGTGTCATGGTTCCAGTTTGCATCCTGTATGACTGCCAGTTGTTCGTGTGATCCATGCCTGTTGGAATTTAAAAGAAAACAAGTAAATTATTTTGGTTCATTCAACTTTGTGGATCAATGTCAAAATTTGTGTTTTTTTTTGCTACACTGTTATGTGTCATTGACTTATTGGATGAGTTTAAAGTTTTTTGTTATTCTTTTTTCAGACTAAAGTTAGTCTAACCAAATGGATTGTTTTTTTTAATCTTATAAGGATTTGAATTTGATTTTCTGTTTTATTTTCAAATCAAATCTTTTGGTTTAATTCATCCATAAAATTGTTATATGATTAGCAAATAAGTGTTTGGATTTGATTTGACATGATTTTTTTTTTCAAATATCATTATCATATCTTACAATTTAATTTCTATTTGAAATTAGTTTTGATTCACGAAGATTTTGTACATAAAGTTTATTTTGAGAAAAATAAGGCATATATATTTGGTAATTATATATATATACTTGTGGAATATTTGTTGCCTTTTACTGATGAATCTCAAAATATTGTTGCCTTAATTTTGTAGTGCAGAAAAATAAGTCTTAGATTCTTTAAATTTTGGGAAATAATAATTCTAGTTTTGTTTGTTTGTCCATAGACATATAAAGTTTGTTTCCTTTATTTAGGAAAACATTTATGCTAGAGTTATGTTTTATTTTGTTTAAAGAATCATTCCGTTTATATATATGAATCAATTGTAGCATGAATATTTTTGGCATATAAGATTCAATTTTTTTTCTTTATTTGATTTGAAATTGAATATTTGGTTTATAGCATGATTGTGATGTTTGAGATTATTGTTATTAAGTTTCTACAATAACATCATTTTTCTTTTCCTCCAATCATGCATTTTTGACATATTTCATGCTATTTATGTTTTCGCTTTTATGCGATACCTGTAAATGTATTGTCATAAACACATTGGTGTGATTTTTGACTTGCATCTTCTTTTAAATTCTTGTGAATTTGTCTTCACACTTAAGGGTTGCTGAGTGGCCTTATGGTTACTTAGCGACATAATGGACTAATTCGGCCTACATTATGTTAGTAGTGCCTTGTAAATTTAAAGACCATTCCCATTTAAAAACATTTAATTTATTGTGAAATGTCTAGTAATTGCAGTTGTTTTGGTTGAAGCAACATGTTGCCAAAGTAACCTCTGTTGCGTAGATTTAATTCAACTGAACTTACAAAAGACGTAGTATGCAATTATTCATGCGAGTTGTAGTCGGCCCCAAGGAAGACACAACTTGGCCGGATAATTACATGCATGTGATAGTAAATGTGTGGTGATTATAAAGTAATTTTCCATGTAAATCATAGGATACCCTAAGGTGACTATTATTTGACAGAACTTGTCACCCCATTTAATATATATTAAAATTGTCTAGTAATTGCGGTTGAGTCGGTTGAAACAATAATGTTGCCCAAGTAACCTCTGTTGCGTAGATTCGACTCAACTGAAGTTACAAAAGATGTAGTGTGTAATTATTTATGCGAGTTGTCGTCGGCCCCAAGGAAGGCACAACTTGGCCGGATAGTTACATACCTGTGGTGGTAAATATGTGGTGGTTATAAAGTATTTTTCCATGTGGATAATAGGATGCCCGAAGGTGACTATTATTTGACGGGACTTATCACCAATGTTTGATCATCGCATTGAGAGTATCGCTTGCAGTTAATTTTTACAATCCGAAGATTGGGAATTAATGGTGCGCTTGATATCTTGTTAAGGTCTTTTATTTACAAATAAAGATGCACGTTTCTATAATATTTTATTGACATGTGTGATAATGTTGTGTGAGTGTAAACTTATTTATACATTTAAGAGTTTACATTCACACGAATATAATGGTAAACATATAACAATTATAAGAATTTATTCTTTGTCAAAGTAAATTGTCATTGTTTGATCATTGTTGTAAAATACCACTGGCAATTGATATTATTGTTTAAAGACTTGATATTAATGGTGCACTAGGTATTTTTGTGAGTGCTTTTGCTTCTCTTGTTCTCTTTAAGCTAATACAGCTTATGTATCTGTTAATTTGAGTTAAATTTTTTTAACTCTTAAAAGTTTTAACTTTTAGGAATTAAAGAATAATATTAACATTGTTCTTGGATCTAGACCTTATATAAGGGTGGTGAAAATCGCATTCTCTCGCAAATTCAGTATCTAATGTGAGGATCAAGTTTGACAAGTGAGTATACGCCAAATCTTACAGGTCTTATGTGATCATAAAGTTAAAAGATCAGAAATCCTATAAGTGTTATTTAAGTTGACAATTTTTTGTCATATTTTCTTTGCCTAAACTAAGGTACTTTTAAAGCAATACAGAGAAAGACAATCTCTCATTGGAGAGTGATATTTCATTAAGATTATTGGGCAAAGAAAATATTGAGCACATTATGTAAATATTTGATCTTGCTCAGACATTATAATTTCGACTATCAGATGACTCGTTCGAAAATTCAGTAATTTCGACTATCAGATGACTTGTTCGAAAATTCATCATTTAGTATTCTCTTTGCACAATTAAACTGTTAAAGTTAGAAATGATCCTTTAAAGGATCAATTCATAAAGTATGCAAATAAAGAAAAGATGAAGCAAGAGAAAATAAAATAGTGTTCATTCGGAAAATACCTCAAAAAGATAAGGGCAAATAAAGAAAGGTAATCTTGACTGACTTATGTCCAATGATGTTGAAAGATATATCAATTTAGAATGGACAAAGTCGATAAAGATTGTTTATTCATTTTTATACTAATTTTAGATTGTCGTTGCTAGCTTATTTTTGTATTTAAAAGACAATTTGGTGAATCATTATTTGAATTAATTTTTGTTTTAATTTCTCTTTGACTAAATCAAGATATTTTTAGTTTTATTTTCAAATGATGATTCAATGTGTCTTTTAAGTTTAGTTATTAGAGTCGATTCAGTTATGACTTGTGACATTCTATAATTGTTTAAGGGTTTGAAAACTATAAGTTTTTCGTCCCACAACTTAAGGAAATTTGAGACATAAATTGTTAAGTTTCCTTGAGGATATTGAGTTTGGGAGAGAGATATGGTAATAGAACAAAATTGAATGAGGAAGACTTAGTTCTAAACTAATTCATATAGTTACTATTATTATAGTACATTTGGATCCTCATGAGGACATTATTGTTCTTCCTCTCCATCAAGTTAAGAAGTTAATCCATATAGATCAAACTCAACATCCTCAAGAACTAGGGCATCTGGTGTCATAAAGAATTGACTAATAAGAGAAATTCTATTTGAAATACTCTATTAAGACAGTCATGATACTAGTTTGCTTATTATCATTTTGGAGCTGCATAAGATGGATTTCAATATAGTGTTTCTTAATGGTGACATTAATGATATAATATGGTGCAACGGAATAAAGCTTTTGTGTCAATTGATACAAAGTAGATGGTTTGCAAAGTCATGAAATCCACTTATAAGTCAAGAAATTTGTCTCTTTAGTGTTACCACAAATTCTCATAAAGTAATTGTCTCATTTGGTTTTGAGATAATATTAAGTAGAGTTTTGGATTTAGTAAGCTTAGTGGGAGTAAATTTATATTCCTATTTTAATGTGTCAATTTTATTTTATTTAGTCAACTATGATATATGTTAGTAATGTGAAACCAAGGAATTCTCTAACAAAAGTTAGTGATGAAAGATCCTCGGGACACCTCTTTTGTATTAGGCATTTCAATGCTTAGAGATTCTTCTCAAGGTATTATTCGGATATCACAAAAGAGTTATATCAGTAAAGTTGAAAATAAATTGACATTAAAGTTAATAAATTTTTTGGATGATCTCAATCATCGAGAGAGACTTTTCAATCTCAAATATTGCCCATTAGGAAATTTATGAATTCGGAAATTTATGTATTTTCCTACACTTTTCCTATAGGATTTTTATGTATGATTTTATTATACGCATTTCGAAATAGCGTATATAATAAGATTGTTTGGCAGATATGTGAGCAATTCAAAGTTTGAATTGTTGAAAATGCGACCATAAGGATTCTTTAAAGAGAACAAGAGAGCTTATTCTCACATCAGGGATCTGACAATTTGGAGATCATTAGTGTGTTAGACTCTGACTTTTAGATGTGTGTATATAATACACATCCTAACCCAGGAAATGACTGTAAGTATTTGTGTCACTTGGTTGCATAGTAAAAGGGTATTGAAAAACCATTTAAGTTATATAGTGACATAATGTAGTCATATAATGTTTTAATAACAAAGTTTATAAGGTTCATCCCCTTATAAATTATTGTTGTTAAATGATAGAACATTAGAGACAAACTTTATGCTAGGTGACCCACTGATCAAAGACATGACACATAAAGTCTTTCATATGGTTGTTGTCATTAAGGATGTCTTAGATTAGTGGGAGTCTCTTTTATTCTATGTTCTATACTTCTGTTTTGATATCGATACAGACTTTATGTTATGATTTTCTGCAGAAATAAAGTTCATGAGGTTATGTTTGTTATAACCATTTCTGTATCATTTTGTGCAAATATTGAATTTGCAAACTTCAGTTTGATCTCACTAAAGACTTATGTTGGACCAGTTGGAAATAGGCATGATTTAGAGATCACATTGCATGAAATTTCCATGCCACTCACCCATATCGATCTATGTCATTGAGTTCATTGACATGGTGGTCGTCGGGGTTCCGTCACGTTATATGTCAGTGACGACAACCGCGGTGGTCCCATTATTAATGTATGAGATGGACCAGATTGTAAAGTTGAAATCTAACGGTAGATAGCATTCAGATGTGCACCTAAAGAAATGGTATAATTATTGTTCAGATACATTGCCCAAGTGGGAGATTGTTGGAATATTTAATTATAATTTAATTATAATTATTATATTCCAATGATTATTATGTGGGCATGTTTATCTATTTTAATTATATTAGCTATTTATCTTTTAAGGGCCTTAATTGATTAGTGATCAAATAATGAAAAGGCTTATAAGATTTCTATTAAAAACAATAAGTAGTTATTTAAGGGATATGGGCTTGGATACGGGTGGATGTCTGGATGATCCATTAATGGAATAATGGGAAACCCTAATGGTCATCTAATATAAAAGAGGCTATGGTCCCCAATATACCGTACAATTGCAAAACCGCTCTTCTCCCCATCTGAAGCGCATAAAGGCATAAGGGTACAGGTTGAGGAATAACCAAACCAGCCGCCGCTGACTTTGCTGTTGTTTCAGATTGCTGCTACCGGAAAACTCCTTTGTCATGGATCCAGGTATTCCTATGACCTTGAACTTTGAATTTCAATAAATCAAACATGTTGTATCTGATCATAAACGTGTGTTCAATTCTTGCTTCCGCTGATGATTGTCAATTTAAATTAAATTGAACCTGTTTATGAAATTGAATATCTAACATTAATTTCCTTGAGGGTTTTGGTTTTTTTCGATGAGTTAAAAAAAAAAGAAATCTATTAGCCCAGGGTAGGTGCTCCCAAAGGTTTACTGTTGAAACTTTGATTTTTCTTTCCCTTTTTCCATCTTTTAATTTTCTTGAGGGTTTTATTTTTTTAAGAGGCCAAAAAAGAAATCTATTAAACAGAACAATCAAACTACAAGAAGTGTTAAAATTGAAATGATACACAAGTAAAAACGAAAACAAAACACCTAAACATAACGACGATACCAAGCCAGCAAAAACAAAAATCAAATTCTAAGAGTAGTCACACCTAAGCATATATGCGGTTGAGTACTCCATTGATATAAATTGTAGGATAAACCCTTAGCTTTAGTTTTAATCCAAGACCAAACCAAAAGCTATATAAATTGTAGGATAAACCCTTAACTTTAGTTTTAATCTTTGACTAAACCAAAAGCTTCATCAAATCAACAAGAGGACCTTTAAGACTATCTTGATTACCAAAAACAATAACTTGATTGATTACTAGGGATGTCAATTTCATTCGTAAATAAGGATCCTCGCAGGACCACCATGTTTGGGAATTTGTAGACGAAGAATTTTTCCTTGTTTGGATGGGGTTCATACCTACATTCCATGGGGACCCGTCCCTGAGCAATTCACTATAAAACATTTTATATTCTGATGTATCATATTTTCTATGTTATATTTATTTGTCTTTTCACACAATATGTGTAAAAATTTCTTTTATATGTAATTTTTTACTGAAGAAGTCAAACTTTTAAATGTCATTTTTACTATATTGTCTTAATCATATTTTTTTATAGTTAAATTTTAATTTTTTTTACCAACTAGCTTATTAAAAATAATAGAGATTGAATTATTTTTTTTCTGTTTATGGAGCTCGGCGGGGATCATTAGGATCACCGAGGAGGGGGAAATGGTGATGGGGGGAACAATTTGAGTGGTGGCAGGGTGGAGAGCGAAGAAGTACTCCTCATCCCCGTCCCATCCCGTTGACATCCCTTGATTACACCGCATTTAAATAATCCACAAGTAATTCATCCATAAATTGAGTTGCTTTTACTTTTTCCATGGGAAATTACGAAACCTAAAAATTGAGTAGCATGGCTAGAGTTGTTTTTATCAAAGCATATCTAATGTCTAGCAAAAACAAAACATCCGACCACAACTTACAAATACATGACAATCAAAAAACAAATGTTTAGATATTTCATTTATGATATATATACTTCTGCACACAAAGGATATATTATATTACGAACATCCCTCTTAATTAATCACATTATAAATAGTTGAAAGACTGTCATCTAATAATCTTTAAACTTTTGGTTTATGACTCCCCTTTTTTTACTTTATTTTCGTTTTCTTTTCTTAATATATGAATAGAGTGTTGCAGCAGACGACCCTTATACACTCTATCTTTTGTTTAATTATTTTTTTTGTAAGAGTTTATAAAAAATATAGTTTATTTAAAAAAAATTGTAAGTGTTTATAAAAAATATAGTTTATATATGAGTTAATTAGTTTTTTGTGACCTAAAATTGTAAACTAAGTTTAAAAGTGTTAACTCGATAGTTTGACGACCTTAAAAAATAGAAAGCAAAACCTATAACTAGTACAAACAAAAAGAACGTGAAGGTTTTAATGTTTTTCGTTGTATATATATATATATATATATATATATATATATATATATATATATATATATATATATATATATATATATATATTTTTAGCCAATCAAGTATACAATTATTTCAATATACGGTATAAAGATTAGTCATCACTAAACATCGATAAATATTCACACATATAATATAATTATCTACATATAACATGGTTATATGAAAATATTAATCATGATACAAGTTCGTTAAGGTGAGAGAGATGGAATGAGAAAACATACAACAAGTTCAACGACATCGCAGCAGAACCATTGGAACGGAGAGCAGATATGCCAATATTAAGACAATGAGTAAGAAGTTGTTTGGCTTCTTCCTGACGCAGTGGTGGAAGATTAGGATCCACACCTGCGCCACCATGGACAGCAATAGCCCAACCAACCATATTCTCTGCCCTAGGTTTTATTTTGCTTTCTTTCTTTGTTTGTAAGAGAGTGAGAGTGATGAGACCACAAAAACTTGGTCAGTGCTTTATAGATAGTTTTGGTTGTAATTTGTAAACGTATAATCTTCATCATTTAAATAAAATCATGTCATATCCTGAAAAGATTTTAATTTATTTTGTTTATTGAAAATATTTCGACACGTTTTATAACCTATATTTTTTTTAGGGAATAACCTATATTATTTGATAGCTTAACTTTTTTTGTATACCTATTAGTCTGATTTCGTTAGGAAACTTTCGATAAGAAACTTTTAATGTCTAATTTATGTTGGAGTTATTTCTTTTGAAATAATTTAGGGCAAATTATATTGACCTCCCCCGAAGTCTTCTTAAATAGCACAAACACTTCATCTAGTTCTATATTAAACACTAACCTCCCTTATTTTACTATGAAATTGTCAAACACCTCCCTTCTAATCTAACACCGTCTAATCTCTCTGTTAATTCCCTGAACTTTCATTCAAACTTGTTTAATCTTTGTTAACACCCTTTAGGCCTTCACGATCAGTGGCAGAGTGTTGAAGCAGTATTTCAAACAACAAAAGTAAGTATTTTCAATTATCGTCTCCTCAGGGATTAGGTGCGTTACTTCGAACCGTTCAACAATCGGTATTGTTTTGAGTTAAGGGTTTCGTAACTTGTGTTCATAAACTAATTGAATGTAAATGCGAGAATAAAAACGACAAGTAATAGGGAATAAAAGCGTTGGAATTAGAGTTCATCAATCTTGCAAAGAATATAATCTATAAATCATGCATATGAATTTAGCGTTTTAGCGAAAATATCACGTATCGCTCGACAACGTCATTGATTTCCCAAATGACATCGTGAGATCGATCGTATCGTTTAATCGACGATTTCCCAATCAATCAAACGATCCGAAAGCATTACGATTCGAAACTTGGTGCGATTATCAAAACCCAAATCCATTTCTAGATTTTCTTATTTTGATAGAAGATTATTCTTAAACATAGATTCAAAAGTATTTGTCAATATCAATTGAATCAAGCATGAGATTGAAAAGCAAGAATAACTTCAAAAACACATAAATTGCCAAAATCATATATTCACATAATCATATATTACATCAAAGCTAGAGAGAATACCTCTAATCCCAACAAAGGGATGTTAGTTGCTCATTTTCATGACAACTATACAAAAGATAAGAGAAAGGATGAAGATCATAACCCAAAGTCTTGATTTCCCAAAGCCCTTGGTTGATTTCCACAATTCAATCCTTTTGCTCCTTGAAGATCATTACTTCTAGCCCTATTTACTAAGTCCTAAACTACTACTAAAGCAATCCTAACAATTGGAAGTAAAAGTTCTCAAAGTTCTCCAACTGATTTTCCAGAAAAATGAACAAAAAATGCTTTTATAATCTGAATTTTTGCACGCTCGCTACAAGCGATGAGCTGGTCGCTTGTAGCGATGAAGTCTGTTGGCCAATGGGAGAGCTCCACGTCAGCATGGAACCTTAAACCGCCCTTGGTCGCTTGAAGCGACCAGTCCATCGCTTGTAGCGATGGACCCTCAAATTTCCCTGCCTAAGCTCGCTTGAAGCGTGGCATCTGGCGCTTGAAGCGATGAAGCCTCCAAATTCCCTGCCTATCCTCGCTTGTAGCGAGGAAGCGTGCGCTTGAAGCGATGGCTTTGATAAAAACTTCATAAACCTTTGCTCAGCATGATCAAGCATAAATTTCCTGCAATAATAACATGGGGTAAGGCATAGGATCACAAGTTTGATATTTAATGATAAATTAAGGGCTTATCCTATGGTAACTTGTGAAATAAGTAACATAAGTGCCTAAATTACTTGTGCTTTATATCCACTTTCTGGCACTTATCACACTCCCCAACTTAAATCTTTGTTTGTCCTCAAACAAAGGACACAACAAATAAGGAAACAAGCTTTAACCATGGCTTTGAGCAAGAATGCAAAAGAATCAAAAGTTTGAAGCAAATAAGTGTCAGATGAATGATTTAGACGTGATTGCGCAAACTAGGGTTAAGTTTCTCATTAAACGAGATACATACTATGAATGTGAACTAGTTCTAAACACAAAGCATCTAATCACACAATTCTTAACAAGCAACATGTTTAAAATTGAACCAAACCTAACACACTTCTATAAAAAGTATATGAACAATTTGAAATCTAATGTGAGGGTATGAACACTCATCCAACAAACATGATAACATTCCAATTAAATTATATGTCCATCTAATTATCATTTCTAAAAGCATAAAAGGCATTGATCAAAAGGTCTTTAAGGGTTGTAATTGGGCTAGGTTACAAAAGAATTGTCATATGTGGGATATTTGAATTCAAATGGCCAAGCAAGAGGAACATTCAATCTAATTACAAACTTCCTCCTTATTCCAATACAACTCTTGGTGAACTTCATAATTTTCTTTTCTTGATTGATCTTGACAACTTTTTCTTTGAATTATTGCAAACCTTTCTTTTTTTCTCTTTTCTTTTTCTTGGTTTGCTTTTCTTTCATTTTTTTTTCTTTTCTTTTCTTGTTGTCAAGATCAATTATCAACATTCACCATTACATTGACATAAACACAACCTCCCTTTCTCCCCAACTTAGTTCAATGACACCCTAATCGAATGTTCCTTTATCATTATGGCAAAGGTCAATAAAAACGATGGATAAGGGTTCAAAAGAAAACAACTATCAGAATTCAATAAAGAGTTAACTATGAACTGAATTTTTTTTTACAAACTCCGACAATTTAAATAAGCAATTGAGCTTATTAAAATTGACAGTTCACAGTTAACAATTCTGATTCAATAGGCTCAGAGGGGTTTACAGATACTCACACTTCTCACAGGGTAGGTTCATTTGGCCAAGTATTTCACTCAATTTCAAAAAATTGCCTTGATCATTTCAATGCTTTTATACAAATTAAAACAATATAGATTTAACATAAAATAACTGAGTTAAACATGAAATGTTGGTCTCCTGCACATATATACAATGGTTGAGGATACCTCACATTTTGGCTAGTTCTAAATTGGTTCAAAACTAAACATATGCTTGCGTAAAACTGACTAAATTAACTTGTGTGTAAAGAACTTATTCACATTCAAGAATATACCTAGAAAAAACAAGAAAACGAGTACCTTAGCTGCGCGCTTTAACACTCATTCTATCATTATCACTCAAATGATTCTAAGCTCAAGCACTGGCTTTTGAATCTTTCTTTCCAAATTGTTGGGATATTTCAAAAAATTTTAACCAAAAATAAATAACAAAGCATAAATAAAGCATAATATACACTAAACATGTAATAACCAAAATAAATAACATAAACCAAAATAACATTATCCATGGTACAAAAGCATAATCATAATAAAGTACATAGCATGAACAATGTTATAAAATACAAAGCATAATAAATAAAATGAAAGAAGTGATAGAACAAAATCTGCAGCTTGCATCAAAATCAGTCTGAATCCATGTCTTCTGAGTCCATCAAGTCTGCAGCCATACGGTCAATGCTCCTTGTAGCCTCCGAGGAGTCATCGCCAAGGTCGTCATCAACATCAGCATCATCATCACCATCATCACCGGCATCCTCATCACCAACATCTGCAGCAGCTGCCCCTCCAGGAAAGAAAGGCCTGTCCCCAGGCCAAGCAATATGCTCTGAGAAGAAGGCTGGTGTCCAAGTGCTGTGGCCGCTGTCATGCAAGTGACTCTGGATCGTCGTGAGAGCACGATGATTAGACGCATTCTGCGCCATGAGAAATGAGCTAACCAGAGATGGGTCCCAACTAGAGAAATCTAATGGTGGAAACGTCGGGCCCTGAGGGTGGCTAGGGTGATGTGGTGCTGGTGGTGGTATAGTGGAAGGTCCAACTGATGTGGAAGGTCCGGCTGAGGAAGAAGGTGGGGCAGTAGGTGTGGGGGTGGAGCAATACCTATTGATGTACCTGTCATCAATAGGATTTTTGATCTCTTCATCTACTTGGTTAGGCATGTGTACCCTAGCCTTTCTACACAGTCCCATTATCAAACCAGGGAAGGTCAATGGGCATTTAGGTTTGCCTGGGGGTAGGATGCCGCTCTCCGCCACAACCCTCATCTCATTGGCTATAATCCTAGCAACGTCAACCTGACGATTGCTAAGGATATAGTGGAGAAGGGGTGTAACATCGAGTGTGGTAGATGAAGTGTGTGATTTAGGCCTGATATTATAAAGAATGAGGGTAAGGACTACCTGAGCAGGTGTGGTCATGTCATCTTTGAAGGCTCTGAAAGGCTTACCCGAAGCCTTGCTCACATCATAATGCTTCCCCTCTTGGAAGATTTCTCGTGCTATCAGATCGTGATCCCAATTTCCTCCCCTCTGGTGTTCATGAAAGTCACACAGCATGGTCGGTGCTAGTGGGTTATCCTCTTCACAAAGCACCAAAGGCTTACCCAAGTACGAATTTATGGACATCCGATCAAATGCAATGGTGCGCCCTCGCACATATGTCGTCCATGTGAATGGGTCTGAAGGATCTGCTGGAATCGCATTCGCATAAAATTCCCGCACGATATCGTAGTTAATCTTCCTCAGTGGAGTGCACAGTATTCCCCATTTTCTTTCATTAAGCATGTGCGCAATCCCTCCATATTCTCCTTCCTCCGAAATCTGGAATTGCTTCTCGGACCATATCCTCCTTGTTTTCAACTCCTCATACCGCTCTTGGTTCCTTAAGCTTAAGAAACGGCTAGCATCATGTGGTTGAGGGTTTGCTCTAGGTCGAGATGATGAACCCTCAACATTCCTTTGTCTTTTCGATGAAGATTTTGGTGCCATTCCTACACAAAGATTAAAACAGACAAAAAAAATAGGTAGGATACAAGTCAGCATCAAATCAAAAGAAAAATAAAACCATTTCTGGGCTTCGTCGCTAAAGCGACAGCTTGGTCGCTTGTAGCGAGCGAACCCAGAAAATGCTGGATGCCTGCGCTACAAGCGCTGTCTAGCGAGGGCAACCCATTTTCAAAAATCTTGATTTTCTTGATTCTAACCTACTTGTAGCATGCGAAATTAACCCTAAAGCTAATATAAATGAATAACAATCACTAAAACTTCCTCTTCATCAAAACCCTAAATTTATTTTGAAATTTTTACAAAATTTTTTCAAAATACGATTTGAATGACTCAAATGATGAAAGGCAAGTTTGGTAAGTGATTCTAGTTCATTTACTAAAGCTTAATCTACAGAAAATCATGGGTATAGCAACAAGGATCAATCTTAAGTTCAAAAATTTGAAAATCCTAAACCCTAAATTCGTAATAAGCATGCAGGCACCATTAACATGTATAATGCTACAAACTTGCAACAGACAAGTACGAAAAACATACCTGGAGGGTGGATTGAGTGTAGATTGCAGAAGTACAGAGTTAAATTGCAAGATTTTGCAGATATTTGCAGAAGTATAAAGTGAAAAATGCAGAAGTAAAATGCAAGATGGAATGGAAGATGTTTAAGTGGTATGGGATGCGAAAATAATAAACAAAAACGGCTAGTATATTTAATAAGGTGGTTGGGAGGTAGGGGAAAGGACAAAGTGGCCTGGGAACTATAAATGGCAGTTTCTGCTACGGTCGCTACAAGCGCGCGACCTGTCGCTACAGCGACAGGCTGTAAGCCCATCGCTACAAGCGTTGACTGGCGCTACAAGCGCTAAGCTAGAAGGCCTCGCTACAAGCGACAAGTACTTCGCTACAGCGATGTAGTGCAAAGTTCATCGCTATAGCGATGAATCTGTCGCTGTAGCGACCATGACAGGAAACAGAAAAATAAAATTTTGAGTTCTTTGCCACTATCCCTAAATGCATGGATGGATGTTAAAAACTAAAATACTAATCAAAAACAACAAACCTACAGAGTTGGGTTGCCTCCCAACAAGCGCTTGGTTAACGTCTTTAGCTCGACGCCTGATTCGTTAGGGTGGCCAATACGAGACAGAAAGCACATCAACTTTAGTACTCCTTTGTTGTGGGAGGAATTCCATGAACTTGCAGAACAGCTGATGTGGAGTTCATAACCTCCCTATCCAGAATAAGCTGAGCAAGGAACATAAGTTATCTATTACCAACTCCAATTCGGCCTTGCTCACTTTCTTCCCCTCATTTTCACAAGTTTCTTCCTTGTTAAGAAACTGTCTCATCTTCTCAATATCCATCTCTTCTTCTTCACTATCAACAACGCTGGCCTCTTCAGTATTTGACCTTTCTTGAGGAAGTTCATCCTTGTGTGGTATCTCTAATTCTTCCATTAATGTCCTTACACCACATCCTTCAAACATCGTCTCTTCCTCACTCTCATCAACATCATCTTCAACAATCTCTCCGAATTCCAAACGGATTGATTGTTGGTCTGAACATCCATGACGCTTGGCAGAAAATTGAATTGAACTCGCAAAATCTCCAATTGGCATGATAAAGCCCTCAATCTATGGTTGGTATTTTGCATGTTGATCATGGATTGTTGCATGAACAAATTCAAAGTGTTTTCCGTTCTTGCCATTTGTTCATCTTCAGACGGATATTGTTGATATTGTTGATAGGATTCATGCTCGTATGGATCATAGAAGTTGAAATAATCATAATGATCAGCCATGATTTGTTCCAATGTTGAAAATCTGAAACAAAGTAACTAACAAGGAAATTTTCTTTGCTTTGCAAAGAGGGTTAATGCACAAACAGTTGATAATGTACAAAAAAATTAACAAGATATATACAAAAGCTCAAAACACTATCAATTATTGCGATGCTCAAAATAACAAAACACTAATCCCCGGCAACTGCGCCATTTTGTTGAAGCAGTATTTCAAACAACAAAAGTAAGTATTTTCAATTATCGTCTCCTCAGGGATTAGGTGCGTTACTTCGAACCGTTCAACAATCGGTATTGTTTTGAGTTAAGGGTTTCGTAACTTGTGTTCATAAACTAATTGAATGTAAATGCGAGAATAAAAACGACAAGTAATAGGGAATAAAAGCGTTGGAATTAGAGTTCATCAATCTTGCAAAGAATATAATCTATAAATCATGCATATGAATTTAGCGTTTTAGCGAAAATATCACGTATCGCTCGACAACGTCATTGATTTCCCAAAGGACATCGTGAGATCGATCGTATCGTTTAATCGACGATTTCCCAATCAATCAAACAATCCGAAAGCATTACGATTCGAAACTTGGTGCGATTCAAAACCCAAATCCATTTCTAGATTTTCTTATTTTGATAGAAGATTATTCTTAAACATAGATTCAAAAGTATTTGTCAATATCAATTGAATCAAGCATGAGATTGAAAAGCAAGAATAACTTCAAAAACACATAAATTGCCAAAATCATATATTCACATAATCATATATTACATCAAAGCTAGAGAGAATACCTCTAATCCCAACAAAGGGATGTTAGTTGCTCATTTTCATGACAACTATACAAAAGATAAGAGAAAAGATGAAGATCATAACCCAAAGTCTTGATTTCCCAAAGCCCTTGGTTGATTTCCACAATTCAATCCTTTTGCTCCTTGAAGATCATTACTTCTAGCCCTATTTACTAAGTCCTAAACTACTACTAAAGCAATCCTAACAATTGGAAGTAAAAGTTCTCAAAGTTCTCCAACTGATTTTCCAGAAAAATGAACAAAAAATGCTTTTATAATCTGAATTTTTGCACGCTCGCTACAAGCGATGAGCTGGTCGCTTGTAGCGATGAAGTCTGTTGGCCAATGGGAGAGCTCCACGTCAGCATGGAACCTTAAACCGCCCTTGGTCGCTTGAAGCGACCAGTCCATCGCTTGTAGCGATGGACCCTCAAATTTCCCTGCCTAAGCTCGCTTGAAGCGTGGCATCTGGCGCTTGAAGCGATGAAGCCTCCAAATTCCCTGCCTATCCTCGCTTGTAGCGAGGAAGCGTGCGCTTGAAGCGATGGCTTTGATAAAAACTTCATAAACCTTTGCTCAGCATGATCAAGCATAAATTTCCTGCAATAATAACATGGGGTAAGGCATAGGATCACAAGTTTGATATTTAATGATAAATTAAGGGCTTATCCTATGGTAACTTGTGAAATAAGTAACATAAGTGCCTAAATTACTTGTGCTTTATATCCACTTTCTGGCACTTATCACAGAGCCAAAAAAAAATTATAGAGGTGTCATATTTTCAAGATATAAATATATATTGTGACAAAAATAATTACATTTAAAGTTGTAATCAAGTGATTCGTTTGTTTTTATGTTGCTCCCCTAACTATGGTTCGATACTTGCATTTTACAATGTTTTTATTGCATTTTTCGTTTAAAAAATACAAAAAATATGAGTCAAAGTTAAAAATGAACAAAAAAAAATAGAACACAAAACCAATCGTTGGAAGGTGAGACACTTAACCGCTTTGCTAGAGTGTAAAGACATGATGTGTAATGCAAACATTAATATATATAACATAATTTAATTAAAAATGTGTATATATACTTATTAAAATGTATTTTTTTAAAACTTTGGGGGTGCCATGGAAACCCCCTGCACCCCCTGGCTCCGCCAGTGTTCACGATGCTGGACCAACTATGTCGGAAGATGAAACAATCTACAATTTGCCAATTTTATTTAAATCTGGATATTTTCAGTGCCACAATAAAAATTTAATTTGCCAATTTTTTCAAATCTGGATTTTTGCTATATTCAATCTATTTTGTTTCTAATCCCTCACTTTTGAAGTGGATTTTTGATTCTTTGATTTAATTTGGTTTTCTTTTTTAAATTCAGTGGCTCGATTCTTACGAAAATTTCACGATAATTGGCCTTCTTCTCAGGGCACTCCTAAAATAAGTTATAAACACTACAAGAAATACTTCTATTTGCCAGGGCCTTATGCCAGGGGCATGAACCCTTGTGAAATTTGCGTGGGGTAAAGCTAGGGAAACCCATAGGAAAATGCAAAAATTGGAAACAACGTTTGAGAAGGGTAACCCCTCGCAAAAACCCTGGGATAACTCTAGGCGGGAAACACAAATTCAAGTTGCACTGCAAAAAGAGAAAGTTGTCAGCACTTGACAGGGGTTATCCGAGGGATTGCTCCTGGCAAAATGCAAAGAGCGATTGATTTGACTTATCTCCTGCAAAAGTTGTACTTGTCTGTGTGTCATGACCGCTTTTTGCATGCATGACAATTTGCCAGGGGCTACCCCTCATTTAAGCCCTGTCATAGTTTGTAGAGAAGCAGAACAAAAGGTGTGATATCTGCCAAAATGGCTTATTGAATTGACGTTGACATTTGCCAGGGGCTGCCCCTCGTATAAGCCCTGGCAATATGATTGTGTATAAAACAAGCGCCCCTCCTCACAATCCACATTCTCAGAGACTTCGAAAATCATTTCTTCTTTATCATTTTCTTCTACCTACAATTTTCTTCCTAATACATTCATCTTTTAGTTTTTTAATTTTGTGGTAAGAACTCCTTTCACTTATTAATTGTATTATTTCTTTTAGGGTATGCATATTTCTCTTATGTCTTTATTTTTTTTTTTTATGATGATTATGTTTGTTGTTGAATAATATATGATTTTTAAATTTGTATGATATATTTTTTTTCGTATAATTGTTTTTTTTTTAAAAAATATCTGAAAAATTAAGTTATGTTTATGGTATATTATTATTTATATGTAGAATATATGTTGAGTATGTATGTTGTTGTGTTTAACAATGAATAATGAATAAGTTTTTTTTTGTTGAAGAAATGCATGTTGAATATATGTTTTTTTTGTCTAGATCTGTTGAGTATATTTTTTTTTTTTCTAGATCTGTTGAATATATTAGAATTGAAAAAATAAATATGGTCTAAGATTAGGTTATTTAAAATAGTGTATACTGTTTTTTTTTATAACTTTTTTTTGAACAAGTCAAAATGAGATATATATTAACACAACAAAGGGAGACCCCCCTGCACAAGGTGTGCTAAGGGAGATCAATTATAGTTGGTACAAAAGTAGCAAAGACAAAGTAAAGGCGAGCTGCCGCAAAACAAATAAAACCATTACACAAAAATGCCCATGCAAAATAAAGGGTGACGCCACCACTCATGATAAGTGTAGGCGAAGTGTGGGAATTTTGCTTTGAGCCATGTAAAAGAGAGTAATTTGACTTTATCTAACAATTGGTGAAGCTCCATGGTTTTGTTATTGAATATCCGATTATTTCTTTCTTTCCAGATCGTCCAGACGCAAGAGAACCAAATAAGTTTCAGGAATGGATGAGCCTGTCTAGGTAAACCACCTAGTTGGCCGAATTGGAGGAGATGGTCATGAGCACGAGAAGTATCGACCGAAGAGATGCCAAGCCAACCGCGAATGAACGTCCATAACTGAGAAAAATGACTGCAAGTACAGAAAAGTTTTTTTTTTTATAACTTAAAACTGTATATTTTTCTTTATGTTTAGAGCAAATTGTTTATTTCTTCAAATTTTAATTTTAATGGTGTAATAAATTTTCTTCAAATATTAAAACTGTTTTTTTATATATTTCTTAAAATTTAAAACTGTTTATTTTCTAGTGTAATAATTTTTTTCAAATACTAAAACTTTTTTTTAAAATATCTTCAAATTCAAACTGTTTATGTTCTTGTAATAATTTTTTTCCTTAATTATTAAAACGAATTAAAACATTTTTTATCTAAAACAAATTATAATAAAGTAGTTCTTGATATAAAATTGTTTTTTAAATAAATATTGTTTAAATTAATTTGAATATTGTTTTAAATATTTTTTTAACTTGATTTAAAAACAAATAAATTAAAAAAACGTTTTAAAAAAAGTTTTTTAAAATTATTTTGAATATTAATTTAAATGATTTTTATTTTTAAAATAATTTTTAAAACAAATAATTTTTAAAAGAAAAACGTTTTTTTATAAAAATATAATACAATTTCACAGGGGCAAACCCCTCGCAAAACCATTGGCTAATTTTGCGTCAGAGATGTCTTCAGACATGACAGTGCGACAGTGCGTCAAAGATACTGTGCGCCAGAAAAGCAGTGAGCCAGGAGCGAAACGAGGGCCTTTGCCAGGGCTTGCCCCTCACAAATTTGCCAGGGGTTTAACCGCTGGTTTATTCATTTGCGATGACCTAATTTCCGAGGGATTCAGCCCCTCACAAAACCCTTGGCAAATTGCATTTTCACAAGGCTTCTCGCCCTTTTGCCAGGAATTCTGCCTCTGGCAAATAACCAGATTTCTTGTAGTGTAAAGCCCAAAATTGTATCTCACTTTCTGTCTGTTCTGATTTTTTTCCATCAAACTGAGCACTATTCTAAATCCTTTATTCAACCCAAACAACAACAATGAAGCATCATCCTCCTATACGTTCTGTGACAATTCCACGAGCGTCAATTCAGCTCCGTTACGACGCCGAAATCCTCCATGCAAGTGGTAGATTTGAGAAATGGTCAACAACATATATCTTTGAGAACGAGTCATATGATTCCGGTATTGCGACTTAGAGGGGGAGGGTAAAAAAAGGACAAAACAAAACTTTTTTATTTCTTGATTTAACGGAAGCTTGACGGTGTTAAAATGAGGGGAGGTTAGTGTTTTTAGAAAATTAGAGGGGGTGTTTGTGTTGTTTTGGAAAACCTGAGGGGAGGTAAACGTAATTTGCTCAATAATTTATGTTGGAGATATAAATGCTATATTTCTTTTTCCTCTAAAAAAAATCTTATTTTTTATTTTATGTTTAGACCCGTCCTCTCAAAAGTAAAAAAAAAAATTCATATATCTAGTTTTCCTAAAAAAAAAAAAAAAGAGAGACCCATATACCTATTTGAAAGGAGATTGTCAGCAAAAACTTAAGAAATAATAATAGTTTATTTAGGAATTTGGATCCTTTAAACTAAAATGTAAAGTGAAAAAAATCAAAAATTGAATTTTTAACAAATAGATGATTTGTTACAATGTTTCTTCAACATCATTCTACGCTTTAAACTTCTAAAGTGACTCACTTTAGAGCAGTCAAAATGTTAAATATGTTTTTTAGTGTGAAAACAAGAAATTAATTATAGAAGACGATTGATTTACATCATCTAAATTTTATTTTTTTTGAGAAAACATCCATCCAAAAGTTTTTTTTTTTTAAGGAACATCCATCCAAAAGTTAGAGAAGTAAAGATATATATTAGCACCCACGTCTCGCGAAAAAATCAATAATTATTTTTAATATTCTTCTTTTTTGAGTTAGTATATGTTGTATTTTTTTTAAGGAAAATAAGTATGGTAAATCTTTTGTTTGTTTTCAGATTTCTCGATCTCTACAGCTTCCCCCTTTCTTGATTAAAGAAAATATACTCAATTTTTTTGTATAAAACTTCATGTTTATTTTTGGAAGAAATATACACTGTGTTGAATCTTTTAGTTAGGGGCAATCAAAGATGAAATTTATAATACCTAGCACAATCGGTAAGGTCGACACTGTTAGATTGAATATATTTCGTAGTTTTTTGAATTCAAATCCAGAATTTTTCAATTTATATGTGATAATTTATAGTGGTCGTCTACATGCAAAATAAATAAATCAATGACGACTATTACATTGTAGAAAAAAAATACGCAGCTGCCTATTAGTATAAATATTTTTTAGCCGACTTAATAGAAATAATTCGTAAAAATCTTAACATTGATTTTACTTATTTTTTGACTGAAATTCTTGATATGAGTTAACACCTAGCTTTTGCTTTTTACTCTGCTTTCACAAATGGGTGAACGCCATTTGCTAAGAATTGTTTGTTTGTTTGTTTTTGACAGGAGATTGTTTGTTCTATAATCCCTAATTCATTATATTTTTTTTTTTATGAAGGGAAATTCTACTTTCCACGAAAGGAAGTTCAACGAATTCCACGAAATAAACTACTTTCAACTTGTTATTATTTTATTATCCTCCACTAAATTGTTATTTTCCCACAACACCCTTGTATTGTAAGCCATAGAAAACTATCGTGGAATTTCTTGAGTTAGCGGTTCGTAAGGTATAGCAAAGCTCTTTTATGAAACCTAATTCCTTTTATTTTTTATAAAATAAAACATTTAGATGAATTGAGCTTTAGAGGGTCATTAGGGTCAGAGCATGTCCTCTAATGTTTAGAGAATATTGACAAATGTGTTTATCCACTAATGAGGTTATCACATTCTTGTACGATATAAGTCAATTGCATGTCAACTAAATCAATTTGTTGGTGTATGTGTGTGTATGTATAAAGTGTAAAATTGAAAAAACAAAAATTTGCATCCCATTTATATATAGGTATATAAGTATTTGTTTCACGTTGGATAATGCTTGAACTAGAGTTCAATTCTTACAAAAAAAAAAATAGAAAACCGGTTTGTGATATTTTGTTGAAAAAACAAAACAAAATAAAATTTACAAAATTATTCTTTTAAATTGGTTTTTTTTTACCGCTACATATCATCTTCATTTCTATTTCAATAAAATCAACAATACAATGAGGAATATAATGAAATTCTTGAGAGCAAGATTGACATGAGGCTACATGTCAATCTTAAAAGAAAATACTTTCGGAGCAATTCCATTAGTTCATCTATTTACAAAAGTAGCTATGTTAGGTTGATTAAATAAAAAGTATAATCTCTTTGTTTAAATAAAAAGAGATTATACTTTCAGAGCAACTGCACAGAAAAATAGCATTTTAGTTAAAATATAAAAAAAAAAATCAAAAGATTAGAGATGATCAATCATCCTTCGATATTACCCTTTTAAATCTCTCCTTGATGAGATTCATTTCCTTGTTCAATCCTCAGATTTGGATTACTATTCTATTCACCATGTTTATCACGAGGCAAACTCTTGCATTAATCAAGATGCAAGTTGTGGGCATGTTAGTTGAAATCTCAAACCAACTATATTGTTTTGTTTATTATTGAACTTTACATTTTGTGTTGAAACCCTAAAATAATTTATTTTATTTTAACACAAACAAGTTTTCTGTTTGGCGAACTTTTACATCTCAACACAACAAGACTTGATATCACATTCACCACTCAACATTTGAGCCAATTTGTATCTCACCCTACACATGCACATCATACTAATGCTCTCAGGTTTCTCTGATGTTAATTGGCCATAATGCAATGACACTAGCTAGAAGATCAATATTTGGTCAATGCTTCTTTCTTGTCAATTCTTCAATTTCATAGAAAACAAAAAGAAGCAACTCACAACGTCTAAATCATCCCCAAAAGCTGAATATCATGTCTTAACTGCAGCTTGTGAATTGCAATGGTTATTGTATCTTCTTAAGGATCTAAAAGGTTTATCCACCAAGATAACGGTCTTGTACTATGACAATCAAAGTGATATTCATAATTCATATAAATGCTAACCGTGTCTTTCATGAAACAACCAAGCACTTAGAAATAGACTCTCGCATTGTGAGGAAGAAGCTACAAGTTGGAATGTTCAAACTTCAAACTGTCACAAATTATGGCTTGATGCCTTTCTCATTGTTACTCCTTGTGTATATATAGAGGTTACAATACTATACAAATAATTACGGTAAATAATTATATTTAATGAAAACAAATCAATTTCTAATTTATGTCTTTATTTCTACGAACAAACTAATAAATATAATAAAGAGAGGAAATCAACTTCTTATTCACACAAACTATTGCCAATGTCACCTACCAACCTATGGACGGATATTGCATCATGAAGAAAATAATGTAAAATTAGCAAGTTAACTCGTTTACTTACGCGGCAAAACTACCTACCAAAACTGTCACTTACCGTTATTAGATGCAATTAGTTGCACCGTAGCTTAGCTTAATGCACCTCTTGTGTATAAATAGAATTTGTAATCTCCTCATTACTCAATGAATAAACTACTTTCATTCAATTCATAATAACCTTGGCGAGCAAGCTTTCACCTTGGCATATACAATAAACAAGAATCAATTTTTTAGATTTTTGCAAACGATGAGATTTTAAGGCATATACAATAAACAAGATAAGTCATTCCTTTTCAACTAAATTTCTCGATAAACAAAAGTCAAAGATCAAACTTGTAATCACTTGTTTAAGGAATTCAAATATCTTACTACAAGAATGAATTATGTTGGTATTGCATTGCTCTATTAATTTCAGGAAAATGTTAACGAATGCTTCCATGACACTCTTTAAGGACCATAAGTAGTAAATATTTATAAAAAAAAAGTGTGTAATCAATGCATTGGAAATCGAGATATTTAACTTTTTTTTTAAAAAAGTAAATAGTTATGGAATGCCAGAGGTAATTTTTTCCTGGGAGTGTTTTCTAATTATGTTTGATGATCTTTGTTAAAGGACTGAATAGTTATGGAATGCTTGAGTGAAATTCCACTCAGCTGATCTGTTCATATACACTCTAGAGAGTAAATACAATATGAGAGTTACAAGGACATTAATCAGCTTTCTAGTTCCTAAGTACATAAATGTGATTTACTAGGCATATAATTAATTATTGATCTTCTAGCTGCATGAATAACTGTACATATTACTAAGGTATTTATTTTATAATGCCAACACTCCCCCTCAAGATGGAGCATATAGATCAAATGCTCCAAGCTTGGAACAAATACTTTGAATTCACGGTCCCCTTAAGGATTTTGTGAAGATGTCTGCCAATTGATCGTTAGAGCTAACAAATTCGGTGATGATTTCTTTAGAAAGGACTTTCTCCCGGATGAAATGACAATCAATCTCAATATGTTTAGTTCTTTCATGAAAGACTGGATTGGAAGCCATATGTAGGGCTGCTTGGTTATCACAACAAAGTTTCATTTGTTGAGTATCTCCAAATTTCAATTCATGAAGAAGTTGCTTAATCCAAATGAGCTCACATGTAGCTACAACCATAGCTCTATATTCAGCATCTGCACTAGACCTGGCAACAACATTTTGCTTCTTGCTCTTCCATGATACAAGATTTCCTCCAATAGACACACAATACCCTGAAGTAGAACGCCTGTCGATGGGTGAACCTGCCCAATCTGCATCGTAAAATCTAGCTATTTGAGTGCTTCCCTTGTCTTCAAAAAGCAGTCCTTGTCCTGGTTGTTTTTTAATGTATTTCAGAATTCGAATTACTGCATCCCAATGATCTTTATGAGGGAATTGCATGAACTAACTTACCACTCCAACCGCAAAAGAAATATTTGGCCTTGTAATAGTGAGGTAGATGAGCTTTCCAACCAATCTCCGGTACCTTTCAGGATCAGAATAAGGTTCCTCTTGGTTGGGTAACAATTTTTTATTTGGATCCATGGGTCTGTCAACTGGTCTACAGTCCAACATAACAGTTTCTTTAAGTATATATAATGCATAACTCCTTTGTGAAATGATAACCCCATTCAATGACTGAGCAACTTCAATACCAAGAAAATATTTCAACTTTCCTAGATCCTTGGTCTGAAAATGTCGGAATAAATGTTCCTTCAGTTGAGAAATTTTTCCTTCATCGTTTCCGGTTATGACTATATCATCTACATAAACCACCAAGTAAACACATCTATTTGGAGAGGTATGGCAATAAAACACTGAATGATCTGCTTCACTACGTTTCAATCCAAAAGCCTGAACCACTGAGCTGAATTTCCCAAACCAAGCTCGTGGAGATTGTTTGAGCCCATAGAGAGAGCGCCGCAATTTGCAAACCAACCTAGACTCCCCCTGAGCAACAAATCCAGGTGGTTGCTCCATATAAATCTCCTCTTCTAAATCTTCATGTAGAAATGCATTTTTAATATTTAATTGATACGATGACCAATGACGGATGACAGCTATGACAAGAAATAAACTACCTACCAAAACTGTCACTTACTGTTATTAGATGCAGTTAGTTGCACCGTAGCTTAGCTTAATACACCTCTTGTGTATAAATAGAACTTGTAATCTCCTCATTACTCAATGAATAAACTACTTTCATTCAATTCATAATAACCTTGGCGAGCAAGCTTTCACCTTGGCATATACAATAAACAAGAATCAATTTTTTAGATTTTTGCAAACGATGATATTTTAAGGCATATACAAGAAACAATATAAGTTATTCTTTTTCAACTAAATTTCTCGATAAACAAAAGTCAAAGATCAAACTTGTAATCACTTGGTTAAGGAATTCAAATACGAGTTCTCATACATTTCCTGGCGCTGTTAGCCTGCCCTAATCTACTTCCTTCTCCTTTCTCCTTTTTAGAAGTGACTGTTTACTCATCTTTTCCGAAGTGAGCATATACTGAATCTCCCCTAGTGTAAGAAAGTTTATTTCTATTTCTAAAACTTGCCTCTTGTAAGTGGAGGAAAGAATTATGTTGGTATTGCATTGCTTTATTCATTTTAAGGAAATGTTAACCAGTGCCTCCGGGATACTCTTTAAAGACCGTATTTATAAAAATGTGTGTGATCAATGCATTGAAAATCGAAATATTTAACTTTTTTTTAAAAAAAAAAGTACTTATTTTAGAATGCTTAAAGAATGTCTTGAGACACTCGTTAATTTTAATAATAGGATATGATGAATTTACTTAAATGAAAAACATAGTGTAAAAAGATGAATCACTTAAATTGAGTAAAGTATATCCACCATGAATAGGATCCCAAAATGGAATATCCTTGGAATCACATGATGAATATGATAGGTAGTTAGTTCCGAGGTGATAAATAATGGTTGCACCAAACTTCCCTTTTTACACACCACAACACTCCTACACTAAGATAGACACAAAACAGTACACTTCAAAATATAGTAGCCACGTGTCTCTTCTTTGTTTGATAATAATTTGTTTGGCTCTACAACACAATAATCGTTTGTTTCTTTGTGTGCTTTGTTGCTTGCTCAGTGTTCTTGTTCAGTTCACACAATGACAGACACTACAGATGATATTGCTGAAGAAATCTCGTTCCAGAGTTTTGATGATGATTGTAGGTTACTTGGTAATCTTCTCAACGACATTCTTCACCGTGAAGTTGGTACCACCTTTGTTGACAAACTCGAAAGAATTCGTGTCCTTGCTCAGGTAACTAACTAACTAACTTTTTCTTAAAAACTCTAACTTTTCACTTTTTTTCTTTTCATGGGGTTACCTTGTTTTGCTTCTTGTTTCATTATTCACTACTATGTCATTTTTCATATGTTTCCTTTTATGTGGTTTTGCTTTTTTCCCTTTTTGAATGTGAAAATCTATGGAGCACCAACACAGACACGTCGACACGAGTAGTGATAATTTGGAGAAAAATGAAATGACAAAATTGAATGTAATCATATGTGTCGGGTGTCAGACATTTGATGGACACCAGATATGTCTTCAATTAGAAGTGTCGGTGTTAAATTGAGGAATAGTGAATGATGTTTCTATTTTTGTTTTTGGCAGAGTGCATGTAATATGAGGCAAGCAGGTATAGTGAACATGGCTGCGTTACTTGAGAAGCAGTTAGCTTCAGAGTTGTCAAAGATGTCATTAGAAGAAGCTTTCACTCTTGCTCGTGCTTTCAGCCACTATCTTACTATGATGGGTATAGCTGAAACTCACCATAGGTAATAATCCATGGCTACACTAACTCTTATTATTTGTTGGTAATTAATAGTACTTTCCAAATTTCATTTTTGGATTGACTTTATCGAGCTTATCTAGTGACATAAGCACTTGTGTGACCAATTATGAGAACTTATGAAAATAACTTATGACATGTTCACTAGCTGTTTTTATTTTCGGCTTATTTTCATAAGCTCTCCATAATAGCTTATGAAAAAAACTTATGGCTTTACTTTATCTTTTGTTATAAAAATAACTTATAGATAAGTGTATATCATGATAAGTCCTTATGCTATAAGCGGCTAATTAAGCTGTTTATCCAAACAGGGCCTACGTAGGGTAATGGTAATCTCTAACAGAAATTACGTGTTCACAGGGTTCGTAAAGGAGGGAATATGGCACAAATTTCAAAATCTTGTGATGATGTGTTTAACCAGCTTGTGCAGGGTGGAGTTTCCCCGGATGATCTTTATAACACAGTCTGCAAACAGGTCCATTTTTGTTCTTTTTATGTCTACATATGTATAGTAAATAATGATCTTTCATTGTACGTCACTATAAAGCTTTTTCCTTGCATTTTTTGGAAATTGTGAAATGCTATGTTTTGATTCTTTTGAATCCTTAATGTTTTTCTTGTTTATTTGGAATGTAATGTCTATACTGCTGGTGTTTCAATCAGTTGTCCAATTTGTTTTACATTTTTTGATTTTGTTGCTTCAGGAGGTTGAGATTGTTCTTACAGCTCATCCCACACAAATTAATCGACGAACACTGCAGTACAAACACATTCGGATTGCTGTGAGTATTTTACTTTGTTTGGCCATTCAAAAATTCAATGGAATGAAGTTTTCAAATTCAAAGATAGTATAAATATTTGTCTCTAACTACTTTCACTCTTCAACATGTAGCATCTTTTGGATTATAACGATCGACCTGATCTTAGCCCTGAAGATCGAGAAATGCTGATTGAGGATCTGGTATTACTTCTCTACTGTCTTTTCACACTGAAAGATCACTGTACTGTGTTAGAAATCCACCATTGATGAAGATGAGAAAGCTTGAGAAGAGAGAGAGAGAGAGAGAGAGAGGGAAAATAACAGAATTGTAACAAACTTGATTGTATTTCATTATGAATGAATCTGGACAGATTACATGTATTTATAGGCACAAGCCTAGATAGGGACAGCTGGCACTCTATTAGTGGCCAGCTGTGTGCTTAGCTATTTTACAGTTATTACTCAGCTATCTATTACATAAGCATAAAGCCTAATGACTATATACTCTAACATTCCCCCCTCAAACTGATGGGGTCAGAGACCCTCAGTTTGTTCCTGAGTTCCAAAAACCTTGATGCTGAAAGAGGTTTGGTAAGAATATCAGCCCATTGGTCCTGTGCTGGAATATGGGAAACAACCAGACTGTTGTTGATGACCTTTTCCCTCACAAAAAAGATGTCCAGTTCCATGTGTTTGGTTCTGGAGTGCAAGACAGGATTGTGGGCTAAAGACACAGCACTCAGGTTATCACAAAATATCTTAGGAACTTTGGTAGGCACCCTAAGTTCTTTGAGGAGAGACTGAAGCCACAAAATTTCAGCAGAAGCCTGAGCCAAACTCCTGTATTCTGCTTCAGCACTGGACCTAGCAACAAGGGTTTGCTTCTTGGCCCACCAGGAGATGAGATTGGGACCCAGAAAAATGCAAGCACCTGAGGTGCTTCTTCTGTCATCAGGGTCAGAAGCCCAGTCAGCATCACAAAAACCAGTAAGAGACAAAGGCTCAGGCACAGGAGCAGGGCTGAGAAGTAGACCATGATGGATGGTACCCTGCAGGTATCTGAGGATCCTTTTGACAGCTTTCCAGTGGTCTTCCAAAGGTGCAGAGAGAAACTGGCAAACTTTGTTAACTGAGTATGAAATCTCAGGTCTGGTGACTGTAGCATACTGTAAGCCACCCACTATAGATCTAAAAAATGTAGGATCAGAGACAGGGCTAGAGCCATATTTGGACAGCTTAGTACTGGAAGCCATAGGAGAAGCAACACCATTAGCATTTGCCATATTGGCCTTAGTTAACAGATCATGAATGTACTTGGTCTGAGAGAGAAGAAGAGAACCAGTGGTGGTATGATGCACCTCAATACCCAGAAAATAATCAAGATTGCCTAGGTCCTTGAGAGAGAATTCTGAATGTAACTTCTGAACTAGTTGCTGAATCAGTTGTTTAGAGCTCCCAGTAATTATTATATCATCAACATAAACCAGAATAAATGTGCTGTGCTGATTAGCATGAAGAATAAACAGGGAGGGATCACACCTGCTGGGGGTGAAACCTAGCCTGACCAGAGTGGATCTCAGCCTCTCAAACCAGGCCCTAGGGGCTTGTTTCAGGCCATACAAGGCTTTATTTAACTTGCAAACAAGAGAAGTATCATGCCCTTCAAAGCCAGGAGGTTGGGTCATGTACACCTCTTCTTCCAAAAAACCATTTAAGAAGGCATTGTTCACATCAAGTTGTTGAATGCACCACTTATGAGTCACAGCCAAGGTAAGCACAGATCTGACAGTAACAGGTTTAACAACAGGGGAAAAGGTTTCCTTATAGTCAAAGCCAGGCATTTGATGAAAACCCTTTGCAACCAGCCTTGCCTTGTATTTATTCACACTGCCATCAGGATTTTGTTTCAACCTGAACACCCACTTGCACCCTACAGCCTGTCTGTCAGCAGGAAGAGACACAAGAGTCCAGGTGTTGTTTTTCAATAGAGCCTCATACTCAATTTTCATGGCCTGCAACCACTCAGGACTCTTCATTGCTTGCTTGTAACTAGTAGGCTCAATGTGAGTAAGAAGAAGAGTAGGCTGAAGCCTCTTCTGGACAATCCCATGCTTGCCTCTGGTAGCCATAGAATGAGTGTTGTTAGGGTGAATACGGTGAGGCACAGGGGTGGAAACAGACTGGCTACTGCTGGACTCAGCAGAGGGAGAAGGACTACCAGATGGTGAAGGAGGGATAACAGTGATAGGAGTTGGATTTAAAGGTGGCTCAGGAGGAGTAATGGGATGTGGATGAGATGTAGTAGCTGACACAGACTGAGTACTAGTAGCAAGAGCAGGAGTAGGAGAAAAAGTAGGGAGCTGAGAAGTCTCAGGAGAAGAGGTGCTGGATGAGGAGACAACAAAGGGAAGAGATGTTGGGGAGATGGAATAGTCACTGGGAGCAGGAGAGGACTCAGACAAAAACAGTTCAGCATAGGGAAACCTATACTCATTGAAGACAACATCCTTTGAAATGAAAATTTTGCCTGTGGGATCCAAGCATTTATACCCCTTGTGGGATGGGGAGTAACCAAGGAACACACACTCCTTGGAGCGAAATTCCAGCTTCTGACTGTTATAGGGTCTGGTAAAGGGAAAGCAAGCACAACCAAAGCTCTTCAAAAATTTATAGTCAGGGAATTGAAGATGAAGAAGGAAGAAGGGAGATTTGTTGTCAAGAGTTGGGGAAGGTAACCTATTGATGAGATAGGTGGCTGTTAGGAAGGCATGGTCCCAAAGGTATAGGGGCAGCTTAGCATAAGCCAGCAATGTCAAACCGGTTTCAACTATGTGTCTATGTTTCCTTTCCACAGAGCCATTCTGATGATGGGTGTGAGGGCAGGTCAGCCTATGTGTGATGCCTAAGGTTTGTAAAAACTGAGTAAGAGGGCGAAATTCACCCCCACCATCAGTTTGCACAGATTTAATAGGAAGTTGATATTGAAGTTCAACCATGGCTTTGAAGTTCTGAAATGTGGTGAGTGTGTGAGACTTAAGTTTGATAGGAAAGATCCAGGTATATCTGGAATAAGCATCTACACAAGTCAGAAAATAGGAATAGCCTCCATGAGATTCAACAGGTGCTGGACCCCACAGATCACAAAATATTAATTCAAGAGGTTGAGTATAGGATGCAGAAGAAGCAACTGAAGGAAGTCTATGGGACTTCCCCAAACAACAAGCTGAACAGAAATCCAAAGGATTTTTATTAGGTAAATGTTGATTACACAATTTCATTACATTTTTGAGAACCTCATGATGAGGATGACCAAGCCTACTATGCCAGATTTGGTACAAAGAAACAGGACTCTGGCAAGCAGTACCACCAGCACTACTACTGCTACTAGATGAAGAGTAAACACTATCAACATTATTACATTGAGACCTAGACAAAGGAAAACTAGAATATGAAAAACAGGTATTGTCATGACAGCTGAAGTTGACAGCAGAGCTTGCAGAATTTGTGGAGACAGGACCAGCAACTGGCTTGGACACAGAATGGTGCTCAAACTGATAGAGACCATCATCTCCAAGGTATCCTCTTAGAAGAATCTTAGAAGTACCCTGAGATTTAACATAGCAAACATTAGGATGAAACTCAAAAAACACATTATTATCTTTGGAAAACTGACTGACACTGACAAGATTCTTAGTTATGGAAGGTACATGAAGCAGGTTATTAAGTTTGAGAGTAGTAGAGGGAGAAAAGGGAGAAGAAAAACTCATTGAGCCTACTGAGTTGATGGACAGACCTTGACCATTTCCAATGTGCACCTGGTCAGATCCTGAAAGAGAGACAGCATCCATGAGGTTGTGAGCATCAGGGGTGACATGATGTGTGGCACCAGAATCAGGGTACCAACTTGAATTGAAGGAATTGGAGCTAGTTGACTCATTGCCAGTCAGGTAGGCTTGAGGAGGTGGAGGCCTGAGATTGCCAAACTGAGGTGGAAAGGAAGGTCTGGGTGCAGGAGCAGTTGGAATTCTCTGTGAAGCACCCTGCATCCAGACATTGGGAGGAACACCATAGCTACCTGCAGAGCCATAGCCACCAAAAGGTCCACCATAAGAGCCATAACCCTCAAACTGAGGTGGAACAGATAGCCTATGATAACAGATGCTAGCATCATGTCCAGTCTTATAGCAAATCTGACATTGAACAGATCCTCTGCCAAAACTACGTCCACCTCTTCCTCTAAACCGTCCTCCACGAGGTCCCCTGCCTCTGAAATTACCATTCCTTCCACCAAAATTGGGATTAAGGAACTGAGGAGCACCGTTTCCAGCAGGATTTGAAGCAAAACCAGGATTCTGATCATAGTAAGAACCAGGTTGAGACTGATTGCCTGGACTCTTTTCATCAGGATTAACAGACTGAGTCAGGTTAACAGAAACAGAATCTCCACCTAAGGCTTTCTTGAATCTTTCATTGCGTGCTTCTTGAGTGAGTAACTGAGACTCAAGTTCATCTAAGGATATGATTTCAGCCTGACTATTGACAGTTGCAACTATAGGATTGAATTCCTCAGGCAAAGCTTCAAGAACAACCTCAATTAGGTCACGGTGAGATACAGGATCACCAATTGACATGAGAGATTCTGAGATGGTGCGAATGCGAGCTATGAACTCAGCAATTGAGCGCGAACCCTTGGAAATAGCACGAAGCTCAGATCTGAGTTGCCTGGAGCGTGTTCGCATTTGCGTAAAACAGTAATTGTGAATTTCATCCCAAACCTGATACGAATGGCGCAGACGAACGAAGCGCGAAAGCAGAGAAGAAGAAATTGTGGAGAGAATCCAAGTGCAAAGCAAGGAATCTTGTTCCTCCCACTCCGTATACGCCGGATTCTCATTTCCGGCTTCGCGCGCAGCATCCGTAAGAAAAACTGGAGGAATCTGAGGTGAGAGAACATACTTCACCATTTTCGTACCGCGTAACACTCCTTCTACTTGTTGCTTCCATTGGAGATAGTTTGTGTCATCAAGCTTGACGGAGACGACTTGTTTGAACGTTTTCGAAGCTGCTGCAGTGATGCGTTGCGCTTCAGACGTGTTCGTTTGCGTAGGAGAAGGCGCAGGAGAAGCCATGGCTCAGGATCGAACAGAAGCTCTATGATACCATGTTAGAAATCCACCATTGATGAAGATGAGAAAGCTTGAGAAGAGAGAGAGAGAGAGAGAGGGAAAATAACAGAATTGTAACAAACTTGATTGTATTTCATTATGAATGAATCTGGACAGATTACATGTATTTATAGGCACAAGCCTAGATAGGGACAGCTGGCACTCTATTAGTGGCCAGCTGTGTGCTTAGCTATTTTACAGTTATTACTCAGCTATCTATTACATAAGCATAAAGCCTAATGACTATATACTCTAACATACTGTGAGAGGATGAGAGTTTATCTGTTTAACTATTAAGTGGAAATATGTCTGCCGTATTCTCATATGTCATCATGATTTGGTAGGTGAGAGAGATAACTTCAATATGGCAGACAGATGAGCTTAGGCGCCAAAAACCCACTCCGGTTGATGAAGCTAGAGCTGGTAAGTTGCTTGAGTATCAAGTATTGTATATGTCAGCTCCTCTGGTTCACATTAAAAGAAAATAATAATAATTTGGCGTGTAAGATTAAGAACTGTTCGTTTATTTTTATTTCTCACAGGTTTGAATATAGTGGAGCAGTCACTCTGGAAAGCTGTTCCTCATTATTTACGTCGTGTCAGCAATGCTTTAAAGAAGGTCTATCATCTTGAATTCTTGGTCAATTAGCTGTAATTTTTTATAATTTTTTTTTGTCATACAATCTATCCATTTTGCAGCATACTGGAAAGCCACTTCCACTGACTAGCACTCCCATAAAGTTTGGAACTTGGATGGGAGGTGATAGAGATGGAAATCCAAACGTGACCGCAAAGGTGAGCTTTTTTAACATCCATCCAAGTGCTCATTATCAGCGATTTTGCTTTTTATGAATAGTAATAACTGAGGGAAAGTGAGCTACCTATTATTATGTCAATATTTCTTTAAGTGTAAGTTATTTTCTTTCGTAGTTTTGTTGTGGGGGTGGCAAGACATTTTTTCCGTTTGTAATTGAATAATATCATCAAATCTGCCGAATATTTTGTTCAACTTTGGGTTGAGTAAATGTTTTTCTTTTTGTTCCTCAGGTCACAAAAGCTGTTTCCCTTCTATCTAGATGGATGGCTATTGACCTCTATATCCGGGAAGTGGATAGCCTCAGATTTGAGCTATCTATGAATCGGTGCAGTGATACGTTGTCAAGACTAGCACATGAAATTCTAGAAGGTTTGTCTGTTGAATTTTAATTTTGGCGAGATTCTTCCTAGTGCCAAGGGACTTAGCATTCACCTTTTGTCTTCTATCATGTGACTACCAAACGCTGTTCATTGAAAGTAAAATGGATTCGTTATGCACGTGAAGATTTGATAGCTTCAATAATAGTCCAGTTCAATCTTGTTACTTCGATTTGGTAGATATCATTTGAGCGACAATCATAAATGTTCTCTTCAAATCCTTACTATTTTAGCTCACATCTTTCGTCTAAAGTATTAGCACAAAAAATTGGAATTGAGAACGGAGAGGGATTCATTTACATTTAATCTGTTATCACATCTCGTCTAATTTGATGACATAAGATTGACTTCAACTGGCTTTGTGAATATTTCCTGGGAGTGTTTTCTAATTATGTTTGATGATCTTATTATGCACTTCTAAGAGTTGATGGTCACTTCTTTCTTGACAGAAGCTAAAAACGAGAATCGCCATGAGAGTTGGAATCAGTCCATGAATAGAAGTCAGTCACTTCCAACACAGCTTCCAGCTAGAGCTCATTTACCCTCTTTTGCTGGTACACATAATACTTTTAATTATTTCTGTCTAGTTATTTGAGCATACCATATCTCTTTGTTTTCAATGTTTTTGTTTTCAAGAACCTCAAATATTTTTGACTTTCTGTTGTTCGTTCGACACTCAAATGATCAGTCGAATAATGCCCCTTTCTGATTACACGAGAAATAATTATTAGGAATCCCTACAATCCTTGATATAAATTCTATTTTGTTATGCACGAGGAATGATGATGGGATTTTTAATTCATTATCTTTTTTCATGTAGAAAATGGTGAATCGCAGCATCCTAGACTAGACATCCCGGGACCTGATCACAAGGTAGATCAATTCAGTGTTTGTGGCAGTTCTGAATTCTCCTAGCATGCTATATAATGTATATTTTCTTAATTAATAGGACGGTGGGATTTCTCCAAGTCCAACTACACTCAGAAATGGCAATCCCAGTATTAAAGTATCAGTAACAAGTTCAGAAAATTCCAATGGTTCTTCAGCTTCAATTCCATCTTCTCCCTCTTACAACTCTAGTCAACCACTTTCTCAGAGGAAATTTACAGAATCCCAGACAGGAAAGTCCAGTTTTCAGAAGCTTTTAGAGCCACAGCTCCCTCAACTTCCTGGAATTGCTCCTTATAGAGTTGTCCTGGGAAGTGTAAAGGATAAGGTATTGCTTCAGATTGATTCCGGCGATTAGTACTTAAGAAGTGACTGTTTCAATGCTGTCATCGAATATCTGCTGTTTGCATGAGAGTAATAAATTATACTTGCATGTTATTGGCTTCTTTGCCATTTTCGGCTGTACATACTTGATAAGTTCCTTGCATTTCTGCATCTTCCGTAAATGCTTCAAATGATTTGCAGTGGACACTAGTTTGAAAATGGATAGAATAACAGACTACATAATTTTCTGATTGAGACTGGATACGAGACTATATATATATATATATATCAAAAGTATTCACCAATAATCTAACATCTATCCATCTTTTTGATTTAGCTATAGATGTACATATTAATACATTAATTATATGCATCATCAGAATATCTACTGGATACAAAATCACATATTTTCTGTTTCAAGATAGCAACTGGCAATTTGTAATTAAAATCACAATTCTAATAAATGCATGCATTTTTTGTGTTTAGCTTGAGAGAAGCCGTAGACGGTTAGAACTTCTTCTAGAGGATGTTGCATGCGACTATGATCCTTCGGATTATTATGAAACAACTGACCAGCTTTTGGAACCTCTGCTCCTCTGTTATGAATCTCTGGTACTCTTTCCTTCTCTCTCTTTCCTGGAAGGTTTATTCACACTCCACAATTGCTATTTAACTCTCCATGTCTTCAGCAATCATGTGGGTCTGGGGTGCTAGCTGATGGTCGACTTGCTGATCTGATTCGTAGAGTTGCAACCTTTGGAATGGTTTTAATGAAGCTTGATTTACGCCAGGTATGATTTATATTTCATGTTTATCGTTGCTTGAGTAATCAATTATGGCCTGAAACTAGCTGCATTACAGGAATCTGGGAGACATGCTGAAACACTTGATGCAGTTACAACGTATTTGGATATGGGTACTTATAGTGAATGGGATGAAGAAAAGAAATTGGACTTCTTAACAAGAGAACTGAAAGGAAAGAGGCCACTGGTTCCTGTTAGTATGGAGGTGAGACAGTTAAAAGTTTTTAGTATCTAAGCAACTGTTTAATAAGCTGTTGGCTATATATCTTGTGGGTTGGGAAAGCATATGAGTCTATTTTAGAAAAGGAAAGAAGTTGACATCAATTCCATCTTTTAATGACAAATACGAAAAATATGCCAAATTTTGACGTCATTTGGAGAATCTATTTGCTGTGAAAATTGACATTAATAGACCGATTTGAAGTGAACAAACATTGATAGACCATTTTGGTGTATTTATTATCAGAGAACCAAATTAATGAGACTTTCATTTTGTGATAAAATAATAACCAACATAATTACAAAGTCAAACATTCTATCATTTTGGAATTAGTTTACCAAAATTGATGTTTATTGTTTAAAGAAACCTTGATCTGCTGCATCATTCCAATCCTTTTTATATTTTTGCTTAGAATAGATGTATTTTTATATCAACTTCTAGTTATGGCACACATCTAATTTTGAAGTCCAGTTATATTGAAAAGCTAAAACTTGAAGGTTATTTCTGAAAATGCAGTGAAGACTTGGGAATTACTTTTGTTGCCTGAGTGAATGAATCAATTCCGTAGAGAAATTTCGTTTTTCTTTTAAATTTTTTATCTACTGTTGCTTGTTCATTCCATTCGCTTCTTAATAGTCTCATGATATTGAGACGTCTGATTGCTAGATAAAAATCTATTGTACTTGTTTCACTCGCGGTGATCTAATGTAATCAGTAGCTCAACTACTTGTGATCATTTCAACGTTCCTGGCAATTAATGATTGGTATCTTGATTTTATTAGGTTCCTGCTGATGTTAAAGAAGTCTTGGATACATTCCGAATCGCTGCTGAACTAGGGAGTGATTTTCTAGGAGCATATGTGATATCTATGGCCTCGAGTGTATGACTAATTGCCAACCTTAAATTATGACTACAATTTGTGCTATATCAATTGTTGTTCCCTAATCACACAGATAATATGGACTTTTGCTTGTTTATCAGGCAAGTGATGTCCTTGCAGTAGAGCTTTTACAGAAGGATGCACGGCTTGCTGCTATTGGAGAATTGGGAAGAGCATGTCCTGGTGGAACGTAAGTAGGAACTCTTTCTTTCAATTAGTCTGATCAAAATGGTGCTTAAGATAAAAAAAAGTTACTGATCAAAAAGTTACTTGCCCATAGGGCCTGTTTTGATAAACAGCTTATTTGCAGCTTATAGCACAAACACTTATTATGATAAGGGCTTATGTATAAGCTTGCATAAGCTATTTTTATATCAAAAGATAAAATAATGTTAAATTGTTTTTGTATATGCTATAAGTTGTTTTTATAAGTTATATTGGAGAACTTATGAAAATAAGTTAAAAACAGCTTATGAAAATTGTCATAAGCTGTTTCATTTTTTTTTTTATCAAACAGTCCCACAAAATAAACCAATCCAAACAGGCCCTATATCTGTATTGTGAAAATTTCAATCTTATGACATGTTTACATTAGGTTGCGGGTTGTCCCTCTATTTGAAACCGTGAAGGACTTAAGAGGAGCTGGTTCAGTTATCCGGAAACTTTTATCGATAGAATGGTACCGTGAACACGTCATTAAGAACCACAATGGACATCAAGAGGTGCCTTTTTAATCTGAGATTCATTTAATTTTATGTTATGGCTATTATGTGAAATTCATGTTATAGTATTATAAATTTGTATATGCAGGTTATGGTTGGATATTCTGATTCTGGTAAAGATGCTGGCCGCTTCTCTGCTGCTTGGGAACTTTACAAAGCTCAGGAGGATGTTGTAGCTGCTTGCAATGATTATGGTATTAAAGTTACACTGTTCCATGGCCGCGGAGGCAGTATTGGTCGAGGCGGTGGCCCTACATATCTGGCTATTCAGTCCCAACCACCTGGGTCTGTGATGGTAGGCTATGCATTTAACTTTATTGTTGCTAATTTTTTTTTTAAAAAAAAAAAAAGAATTTGCTTGAAACTTAATGGTATGAGGCGATGGTGGCTGTAATTTTTTGGTACATCGATGGTATGGTATGTATCCAGTATCCCACATTAGAGGTTGGTGTGTTAATGGTTTCAACTTCTAGGACTTGATTCCTTGGATCGTAAATAAGTGACAAACATTTGGAATATTGGACTGATAGCGTAATGATTCATGCTTACATTGTTTGACTTTGATTTGTTTAACCATGAAACTGTTTTGGTTGAATTTTGGAGAACATTCAATAATATTAAGAACTTTTAGGCTAGTATATTATCTGAGCTTTGTTATTTAGTATTATTTACCTGATAATCAAAGTAAATGCTCAACTATGAATTTGATTTTAGATCATGCTATGAGTCTTATGACTAGTCTTAAGGAACAAGTTTTACCGCTGACATAGCTCATATCTGAATAAAATCTTTGAAAGCAAAAACTTATGTTTCCCACGTGCATTGCAGGGAACACTTCGGTCTACTGAGCAGGGAGAAATGGTAGAGGCTAAGTTTGGGTTGCCACAGATAGCTGTTAGACAACTTGAAATATACACAACTGCAGTATTACTTGCAACCCTTCGTCCACCTCTCCCACCCCGAGATGAAAATTGGCGTAGTCTCATGGAAGAAATCTCAGAGATCAGTTGCAAGTGTTACCGCAATGTAGTCTACGAAAATCCAGAATTCCTTTCTTATTTCCACGAAGCCACGCCTGAAGCAGAACTCGGCTTCCTCAACATAGGTAGTCGCCCTGCAAGAAGGAAGAACACAAAGGGAATTGGAAACCTTCGTGCTATTCCCTGGGTATTTGCGTGGACTCAAACCAGATTTGTTCTCCCAGCTTGGCTCGGAGTTGGAGCAGGTTTGAAAGGTGCTTGTGAGAAAGGTCATAGCGAAGAACTAAAAGCTATGTACAAAGAATGGCCTTTCTTTCAAAGTACAATAGACCTTATTGAGATGGTTTTAGGGAAAGCAGACACTACTATAGCTAAGTACTATGATGAAGCTCTTGTGTCAGAGGAGAGGCAAGAACTCGGTCGCGAGCTAAGAAACGAGCTCCTGACAGCTGAAAAGTTTGTTCTCGTGATTAGTGGGCACGAGAAACTTCAGCAGAATAATAGGAGCTTGAGAAGGTTGGTTGAGAATAGACTTCCATTTCTCAATCCCATGAACTTGTTGCAGGTGGAGATTCTGAAGAGGTTGAGGCGTGATGACGACAACCTTAAACTCAGAGATGCTTTGCTTATCACTGTAAATGGGATTGCTGCTGGGATGAGGAATACCGGTTAACGCTGCTTCGCAACAACTATAATAATGTACACAACTTTCAGTACTAATGATGAATAGTTTGTTTTATGTTGGGTTTGTTCAATAAAGATTGGTATTAGCCATAATGGTGAATGGTTTGTTTTGTACATAGGAGATGCATTATAATATTAGAATGTTATGTACACTTAAGCTGGTAAGTTCCTGCAATCTGGTAAGTTCTCAATAAATTAAACATCTTGTGAACTTGTTTGTTAATTTGTGTGGACATGAGAAATTGTTCGGGCAATCAAATATGGGGAAAGCTTAATTTATTGAGAAAGTTTGTTTCTTCCTCACCCGGGGCAGGAGTAACATGAGAAAAAATGAAATCGTTCCCTCGAACACCAAATCCCATAAACAATCAAGCCAAACACATAAGACCAGTCCTTATCCTGGCTAAAATGGCTTTCTCTCATGTTACTTATTAACCACTCTTGAAGATTTGAAATCCAAAAATCTGCAGACAAGATATTTCCAAAAATAATCTTCTACACTCTTTCGCAAGCTGCAATCCTGAAAAGTATGTTAAATATCATACAACTACATGAATGTTACAATTACAAATACATAAACTTCAGAACATAAAAAGACATTTTTAAAGTTATTGCAAAAACAACCATTGTATGAAAAATTAATTATTGAGAAAGAAATATAACTTGGTGCTCGGGAATTTATATCCTAAAGACACCTAATTAATTTTTGAGAAATGATATTTGTACAGTAAATATGTGACAACTTTCGCTCTCATACTCACATTATGTTTTTACTTTTTCTCTCTATTGTTTGGTTTTCGTGACAATATATAATTTTCTATGTAAACATATGATTGTCTCATAAGTTGTCATGCAAGTAGTTGTTCAAATAGCACATCTCTATTTTTTTTCACACAAAAAAAGCTCACGAAATTAGAGTACCCACATTTTAGAGTTTTATACCTATTTTCATTTTTTTAGTTCCTCTAAAAGGTTGTGGTGCAGTTTGGGATCTTGTACTTAAGTCTCTTGTTCGAATTCTCTCGGTGTTAATTTACGTGGACTAATCCATACAAAGTTTTGCTCTGACTTTGAATGAGTCTCTCCGTTAATGGACGCTAGGATTTCAAACTTTGGTATCCGATCTAAAACCGCCTAATCTTTACATCATTTGATTCCAAAGCTACCCAACTCCTTATCCCAGATTAGTCGGTTCTATATAAGATCTTCGCTATTACTTATAGATATTTATAAGGAGTCAAATGTAGCAGCTACGTAGGATATTCTCCGCAGAAATTTCATACACAATTTATAATCTGGTTGGAATTTTTTTTAGATGTATAATATAATCTGGTTGGATGTTGAGTGCATAAAAAATAGGTTAAAAATAAAAATTAAAAAGAGAAAATGATTGCTTCGGAATATTCGGCATCGTCATATTTTCTCTTTTCTTCCCTCGATGATTTTGTCACCTCATTTCTCTTTTCAAATTAATTTAGGTTCCTTTCATAGAACTTTCTTTAAAAAAACAATTAAAAATCAGCTCTAGTGATGAATTTTGGATGAAGAGGAAACATATACGGGATATGATTTAACAAATAGATCTATATTTCAAATTTTAGACAACATCACATGATGTAAATCTCACATTTTTGAAGAAAAATTTGCAATGTCGTACCACAATGTCCCGCAATAGGCTTTCGTACACTTCACTTGTTCTTCAATTTTCCTCTTTATTTTATAGATTTAGAGCGAAATTTGAATGAACGATAATATTTTAAGATGAAAGAATATGGTTAGAGTAAAGTGAATATTATCAATTATTGATTTACAAATAAAAATTGGATATTATATTATATGTACATAATAACAAGCCATAAGCGAATAAAACTAATAATATTTGTTTTTCTCATTTTATAGGAGTCAAATTCAATAGAAAATTGGTAATGAGACATTTGAGATTTTAGGTGTCTATTGAACAACTATCATTCTATTTCTTTTCCAAATAGCCGGTTCTATATAACTGTTTATATGTGTAAAATACTAAAATTCGATCGGATAGTAACTCTTGACCGTCTATTTTCAATCAAGTGAATAATTTTTAGGTGTCTATTGAACAACCATCATTCTATTTCTATGCAACATTTTTCATTGGATTCGTTTCAACTTGAAACTTCAACTAGGCACAATTTGATACTCATAAGATATTCAAGGTCCAATAGTTATACTTAATATCTCATTACACTGTTATTGTAATGGAAATGTTAAAGGATCCTTTTTAAAAAAATATCTTAATAATTATGATTCAACATATTAAAACTTTAAAAGTTGATGCTTTCTACATAAAACTTATCATTTATTTCTTTCTAATTTCTTAACAAATGTCTAAAAATAACCTGTTAGCATGAACTTTAATATAATTATCATCACAAACTTGATTGCAATGGAATCCTGTCAAGTGTCATCTCAAAATGATGACAAACTATGATTTAGCTCATCAACACTAACAAAAGATTGGCTCATGTGTCTCCACTACTACATGACTAGAGGTGTGATAAAAATAACAACACTTATATTTAATCACATCTTTTTATTTTTCTTTTTTTTCCTATTACATCAATGACATATAACATCGATCACATCACTTTCTCTATCTCTTTTATCTCCCAATGTGTCAAAGGATTTTAGATGTCGGATGAATTTGTTTTCTAAAAAGAAATGTGTTCTCGTTGAAAGCTAATCGAAACTACTCTCAATTTAAGAAATTTCAATTTTCCAAAATTTTACTCTAGATATGGTAATAGTAAGGTATGATTTTGCCTTGTTGGTCACCACTTACTACATTCACCTTTTATTATTTGATCTAAACATTATTATTATTGATCTTATTATTATTAGAATAAAATTATTATTATTTGATTTTAACACTCAGGTTGTTATGAGAAATGAGTTTTGGTAATCTGAAGTTCGGTCGGAAGACTCGTAAAGTTTGGATAATGATTGTTCTAGAATTTGAACTCGGACTTTTCTGAATGATTTGTCAATAAACGAAGCTTGTAAACCACGTTAGTCTAACCACTAAGTCATATATTATTTAATTTATTTTACTTATATCATTCTTAATTAATAAAGAAGGAATTAGAGTCCCCCACAGAAATGGAATCTGATCACCAATTTTACAGGCCTCTATCTCCAACTTTTTTCATTTCAGTATGTTCCTTTCCACAAAAACCTGAATATGCTATATATTAGTTAAAGGAGATACCATGCCAGAATTTAAGACAGTGAGGTTCAATCAAGGTGACTGCAAGGAATTCAATATAATTAAAATTTGCCTCAAGCTACCACAAAATGATCCCTTTGTCATAGTGATAATATAGTGGTGTCCAGCCTATTTTGAATCTTTAGTACAAGTTCTTATGCCAATCTAACACTAGGACTACCAGCATTGTACTATGACTTCTTTTTCATGTACTCTATTAGTGAAGTCATTTCATTTTTTTCACCTTCAATTATCTGTTGTTTTCACTAGGATTCTCACTTCCATTATCAATTGTAAAGAATTTGAGTAAAATGTACCGTTTGAAACTATATTTTATTTTTAAGGTGCTAACCGACCTAACTAAGATATATAAAAGGGAATGACACGTTGCTCAGGTGGAACATGACATAACCTATCTTACTTTTAGATGTCCTTTTTGAAAAATATATATTATGAGATTTGAGAGCATCAATTTCTTTTCCTATAAACTTTAAGGTAGAATATGTAGAATCTATTTAATAACAATTGGAATTTTTAATATACATTTTTTTAATAATAAGGCAAAGGAGTCCACTATATAGCATAATCAAGAAAACTATCATTGTGAGCCTATGTTGTCAAAGCCTTAAACACTGAATGAGTTGACACTTAATTGGGTCAATTTCTTTTAAACGATGTAACACAACTTATATATATATATATATATATATATATAGCCGATTGATAACCCAAAATTCTCAAATACTCCAATCTAGACCATCTTAAAAAAGTTACATTAGAACTAAGTTATTATTCCATGTTTGAATGGAAGTCCTTAAGGAGTTTGTGGAGGTATTAAATTATATGACCATATATCAAAATTTGTTAAACTACCCTAGCTATATACACATGAGAGGATTGACGTGGGTCCTCTTTGGTATATCGACACATTGATGTAATACTACAACAATGCATCCGTGTGAGTACTTCATGTTTCTTTCCTTCAAAAACTTAATAATGCAATGGTAAATGACAAACTTGCTTAGAGTGGAGGAGAGTCCAACTTTTAGGAAATAAAGTCCATAGTTACACGCATTAATCGATCTAAGTTATTGATTTGAGATCAGTCAACTTACATTACACATTCACTAAATTATTACTAAATAATTTATACTATTGATTTAATATTAGATTGTCAAAATAAAAAACTTTGACACTGAGATAGTGCTTCTTGCAATCCAAATCTCCTAGTTGTCTGCCTTCCACCACGAATTCACATTGCATGCACTCTGTATCTCCGCATTCACGTAGTTGGCACATTAGTGGTTATTGGATTGAAATCAGACAACTTAAATTTTAATGCAGATTTCAATTTTTTAAAAACAAAATACTGAGCTTAAAATCTTAACCGTTCAATCTCGATCCAATAGACACTATTGTGCCGACTTGGGTGAATGCGGGCATTACCGATAGTTGGCAATCATAATTCCTTCCGCCACAATGTTAAAAGTGCCAGGGTAAGGAACAGTAGAAGAGTATGAACAGAAGAGTCCAAGAATAAGGGGTGAAAAGTGGAGTTTGAATGAATTTTTTGTCTGCTCATTGCATATAATGGTGCAAAAATGACTCAAAACAACAACATATACTCATTATGACCAAACCCACTACAAGTGTTCAATTTGTATACCCTACTGAAACTATCATAGAGCAACTTTAGTTGCTTCCCAAATTACAATTATTCTTGGCACTAAAACTTTGACTGAAGTTTTTGAACTTCTATAGACTATAGTTTGGCATTTACGTTAGGGAGTGGTTTGTAGGGCTTCGTGGTATTGGTTTGTGGAGAATATTATGGTAATTTGAAGTACTATAAGTCTACAACAATGCAAGTTGATGAAAAATGACATGTACCTGGACATTTGTAGTGTTTTGTCTTTTGTCCACTTTCAAGGTATGAAAGATTTCCATTAACCATGATGGGACAAACATTTTTGACAGGGTTCAGAGTTTGTCCCAAAAATCATAAAAGAGATATCAGTTCAGAGACATTATAATGATATATTGAGCTCAGTACTTTGTCCTATGTCTCTCTTTTTAAGTTTTTATCTTTTTCTTTGCAAAAAAGCATTATATAATAAAGTCACACGGCTAGAACTAGAAGATACCATGATAACAAAATGTATACTTAATTTTGTATATTAGGTTAGTTAATCAACAAGTTCAGTTCAAACTGTCGTGAAATTTGCTGAATAGTGAATACACACATGCAATCTACGTGAGTCTAGAATTACCATGCACACAACACAAACTACCAATGCCTTAAGTTTCTTTCTCAAAAAAGTCATCGATATTTAACTATATACCATGTGAATAGGGATGGAACCAGGGAAAAAAATCCAAGGGAGCAAAATTTAATACATTTTAAAGAGGAGAGAATATTATGAATCATATATAGCATACTACATTGAGTTATAGATTCATCTTTGTTATAACATATGTAATTTTCATGGCTGATTATCAATATTAACTAACGAAGATGGACCCATAAACATAGGTACCCTAATATATAATGTTCACATATATAAATATGTTCCATATGGTTTCCAACATATTCCATATGGTTTCCGATTTTATACATATAACACCCATAAACATCAAAATTTGACATATAACACCATATACATTTCCAACATATCCCATATGGTTTCCGATTTTATATTCATTCTTTTTCTCTTCTTGGAATCCAAACACACCAAAACTAGTGTCGGGGTATACGGTATTAGTATTTTGTTTATAAATATTATTTTGTTGTCAAGTAGTCTAATAACTAAAAATTCATATTTTTAAAGGTGAACAAGTGAGGTGTCCAATATTCAAACTGAATCAAGCTTACCGCAACATGTTTACCCCATAAGTCTGGGGACAATAAAGAGAGAAAATAAGAAGTCAAAACAGGACTTTGCATAATGAATTCAGTTGCTTCCGTCCATACACGTGGTTAAATCAATTGACTACTTAATGCAAGATGAAATTATTTTTATTGCTAATGATGATCACGCTAATGCTAATGCTAATGCTATGCTTTTGTGCTTTATACTCCAAAAAAAAAATCATGATTAGCTGACCTCCAAAAATTCTTTATTAATCAAATGAAGTCAACAATATCTAACAATTATGCTTCCGTATGTAGTATTTTTTTATTGGTCATATTAATAGATTATATATTTACGTTTATAAATTTGGGTGGACCATATGAGAGCTTGACCGATATAATATTATAAGAAAACATAGTACGTCACTACTATAGTCCACTATAATTCACCATTTTGACTTGATATATCTAGCTTTAGTTGCTTATGGCCGACCCTTCAATTTAATTACCAAGTTATAATAACAGCAAAATTTGGTCAACCGCCACAACACTATGTAGTGTAATTGTTGATTAAATTATAGTCTATGGTTGAAAACAAGTGCTCTATTATTAGCTTGTGCTATACACATGTGAGGATGGAATTCAGTTGGATTGTCCATAAAATAAAAAAACTCAGCAAGTTAAATATTGAATTAGACTTGTAATAATACTTACTAAATCCCTCCACGTGTGAAGTTTATCAAACATTATCGAAGCTCAACTCGAGCGCCAACTTGATCAATTATTTTTTCTTTAAAAAAAAAAAAAAAAATTGATCATAACCATCTTTGTGCAATATATGGAGCATTGATGAACATCAGCATAAGCAATATTTTTTATAAAAAGAATACACGTGTAATATTTCACATGCTTGTCTATGAAGTGTCGGCTTCATGCTAAGAGTTTTACATTGTAAACTAAATTTAAAGGACAATGTTTAAATCCACTTGAAAAAAATGAACATTATTATCATTTCAATTAATAATAACTTTTATTGTTCAATATTTTTAATAAAAAATCAGTAAGAGTCATAGGTAATTGGGGGAGTTGGATAACTCAATTGTTTAAACTAAAAAATAAGAAGTCGGAGGTCCTAATTTAAATTCAAACAAAAAAGAAAAAATAATCTAACAACTATTAAAATTTATATCAAAACAAAAAAGTCCGCACCGAAAAAGTTAGTTACACCGTAATCGAAACTCAGTAAAGTAAAAGATGAAGCCTTATTATACTAGTATTTAGCTACAGCAGTTATCGAAGACTTAATTCCTGATGTTCTTGTTTAAAATATCTAATAATCTCGTTGCTATATATCTTTAACAACCGATCAAAGGCTATCATATGAAAAGCATACAGAAATAAAATAATTGCAAATTTGCAACGATGTTTGAACCATATTTTTTTTAATGAGTATTAACATTATTCTCTTTTTAAATTCTAACCGTGTTGGAATTTTTGTTAGAAGGGGTGATAATAACAATACACTTTTTAACACCTTTCAAAAAAAAATATACACTTTTTAACACACTTTTTTTAATACAGGTTAAAATTTATTTATATAGGTGTCATCAAATTATGGGCATATCATATAAAAATTTGGTATGATCTATATAAATTTTATTTCATACAAAACATTTTTTGTTAAATGATCTATTGCTAGCATTATTCTTTTTGTTTTTAATTGATTATAAATATGCTTATGTTTTCTAATTAATTTTTGTCGCACATGTGAGCCTAACGATTGAGAGTGGCAAATCTTGGATCCTAATTTAGGGTTAAATTTCTTAAGCTCTCAGGTCTCTTGCATTAGTGATGAAAAAAGAATCAGAGGTTTAAAATATCTGCACTTTTTAAATTCAAGGGGTTCAGCCCCTTCAAATTAATATAAATCTCAGCACCGAAAGTTAGTTTTTAAAAATTAATGTACTTGAGAAAACGTGGAATTAATTGATAAATATAAATCTCTTCAAAAAAAAATTGATAAATATAAAAGAATATTTTTATTTTATACTTATACGAATTATGTTTAAATAAATTTTATTTTATACAACTTATCAGTTTTTAATATTGATTTTTATTTCAATTTCTATATCATTTTAATTAGATTACTTTTAGGTAACTTCATCCTTAAAAAAAAAAATCATCTAAATCACGCAAACACTACATGAATTTTTGTGAATAATAAATCTTAAGGAAGAGAAATTATTATTAATAAATGTGGTACTGATTATCATTTTTTGTCAAGGTATATATATATATATATTAAAAAATTCAAAGCAAAATATTTTATACCAGAAACGTAATTATTTGACCAATTTCAAGGGACGGCTAAAATATGTTGCATTACCTGTGTTTAAAACACACAGATGGACTAAAGATGATTGTTTCACTCTACACCAATAGTAAGATATATAAACATAAAACTTTTTTACATTAAGAATACATACCAATTAAATCATGTATTTTTATGGTTCATATAAAAATTGTATAGTTCTTTTTGGTAGAAATATAAAAAATTTATATTATCGAAATTAAAATCAACGCATATCCATTTTATTTGTAAAAAGGAACGTGCATTCCAACTTCCACCTCACTGAAGAGGAAATTAGAGGACACTGCCTCTCCAAGTGGATGGTTTCCCACCGTCTATGTAGATACCAAATTAGGGAATAAACTTATTGAAATGATCAAATCAAGATTATAAAGCACAATACTTTCAGTATCATTTCCTCATTCTTGATTCCAATTTTATTATTTAATTCGAGAAGATGAACCTTACGTATCATACTTCGGTTTTACTTTTAAAAATATTTGCCAAATGATAGTTGTAACATTCATCTCTTATGATTGATAACTATGCTTTCCCCTATAGATTGTCTTTGACTGCATCATCAACTTTTTGTTGAATCTACTTGTTTAATGTCTAAGACTATAAGAGACAATAAGACGAAGTTAGACAGAAAATTTATAAGTGAATGCAATCTTTAATTTAAATGTTGATTTTGTAAAGTTGAATTAAGCTCGATCCAAATTCTAACATGGTATAGCCTATCCAAATTTTATGCCCAATTTTTCAGTTTGCCTTTTCTTTTTTTAGTAAAAGAAAATTTTCATATCTTTTTCTAATAAAGAAAATTGAGCACTAAAATTCTGATATGTTTTGCACAGCCTTTAGTGTAGCTAATAAGAACTGAGAGAAATGACACTTGTGCTACCAAAATGAAACGGCTAAAAAGCCATGAAAGATTTTATATAATTGGCCTAAATTATAATATTGTAGCACACGGACACAAGTAGAAGAATAGGATGCAAAACAAGGTGGAGAATAGACCTATTTTGGCCTCTACTATTAAGAGAGTGACACTTTGGGTGAATCTCTCACAACTTGGAAGAATTAATACATTCATATAGGCCATTATGCACTAAAATTACAAGAGCACACATCCAAAACGTACTGAACATGATCGACATAATTTAGTGGATGCTTCACTTTAGTAGAACATCAAATAATAAGTCACAAAGTTTAAGTAGCTTTTAGATTTGCACCATTGCACCATGTTGAAACAAGGATTTTGATGGAAAAAATAAGAAGGATGGACAAGTTTGTTGCTGTCTTTTTGTGTGTCCCTCTACTATTGGGGGCTTGCTTCAAACTATACTCTATTTTGGTCCTTCGTGCCCTTATCACTAACTATACTTTCACATCTTTTTGTGCACGAGGGAGGAAAAAAGCAGTGTTCTGTGGCTTGTTTAAGGGATGAAAAAATTTAAAAAGAAATTTACAATAAGGTAGATGCATATCTTACTCCCCTTCAATTATTGAATATTCTGTTCCATGATATTTTGATGAAACCTATGAATTAAAAAATACTCAATTACTGAATTGGTCTCTTAAGTTATTTGTTGGTTACATTTTGGTCTCATAAGTTATTAACATCACGTTTTGGTCCCTTAACATATACTATGTTAGCCAAATAAATCATTTCTGTTAACTTTTGTAAAAAAAACGTTCAAATTCATCACCAAACGTTAAAAAAAGTGCACCGGTCGGAAAAAGTAAGACCATTTTCTTTATCCTCTCGACGAGGGTTTTCCATTGGTCCAATTAATTTCATGAAAACGTAACGTTTGGTGATAAATTTTAACGTTTTTTTACAAAAGTTAACAGAAAAGATTTATTTGACTAACATAGTATATGTTAAGGGACCAAAACGTAACGTTAATAACTTATGAGACCAAAATGTAACCAACAAATAACTTAAGAGACCAATTCAGTAATTAAGCCATTAAAAAATAAAATTATATGTTGCCTTGAAGAATATCTCTCAATTTTTAAACCTAAGCTTGCTATGACGTTAATTTGAGTGGTGCATTTTGTTTCATGCATGAGTGGTGCTATATGGCATGATACTCTATCACACGAATTGCACATGACATGAGTGTGTTTTCCATGCTTGCTTTGCTTTGTCTCATGAATGTGCTTTTGCTTCTTATTTGTATAAAGAATTACAAATATGTGTTCACTGATATGGACGATATACAAATATGAGATGTTGGTAATTGTGTATTTTTTTATAGATTTTATAGCAAAGCTCAATGATTTTTTAAATTGGGTTATTGACAACATTTAGTTGCTGCAATATCACATAGAATAAAGTGCGACGACTAGTGTGAAAACTAGTTCGTACACTTTATCATTTTCCAATAAGTATTATTGAAACATTTTAAGTGATCAGAAAATGTAACAAGAAATCAAAGATTGAAATAAAACACTAATCAAGAACAAAGATCAAATGGAAAAGAACAAAGATGATTCACATCAAATATTGAAATGGAAAAGGATAAAAAAGACGAGACTTTTATCTTGATTTTATCTTCGCAAACATCAAATATCTTCGCAAATATCTTGATGTTTCTAAATCTATATGTTTCTAAATATTGTTCTCCCAACAATATTAATCAAGAGTTTGATATTTGCGAAGAAGCTCAAGAAACTACCAATGACCACGAAGTGGACATGGTCACTTAACCTTCTTTTTTCTGGTTCACCCCCTACATTATTGTTGTGATGGAAGCCTTATTTGATACTACAATCCTCTCTTGGAATGTCAGAGGGGCAAATAACAATAATGCTAGAAGACACATGAAAGAGGTGATTAGAAAACATAATCCTACTTTTCTTGCTATTCTTGAAACTCATGTCCCATATGCTAGACTCTCCAATTTTTGGATGATTAACCGCTACACTCATGTACATATTATTGAAGCTAATGGTCACTCTGGTGGTATTTGGCTTCTTCAAAAATTTACTGATACTTCTACTACAACCATCATTGATTCCAACCAATACTCCATCACTTTTACTATTAGTGTGGGCGCAGACTCCTCCAATTGCACATGTATTTATGCCAGTCCTAACCCAGCCTTACGTAATAATTTTTGGAACCACCTTATCAACCTTAACCATACCCTTTCTGGGCCTTGGATGCTCATAGGTGACTTCAATGAAACCCTCCTCCAAAGTGACCAAAGAGGGGGCATCTTCAACAACTCCAGAGCTGCCATCTTTGTCAACTTTATGGATAACTGCAACCTCATTGATCTTACAACAACTGGTGGTCGTTATACCTAGCATCGAAACAACAATGGTCGTCGGATCCTCTCCAAAAAACTTGACAGAGGACTGGCAAATATGAGTTTGCGCTAGCTTTTCCAGAGGCTTTTGTTGAGGTACTTTGTAGACTCCACTCTGACCATAATCCTATCCTTCTCCGCTTTGGTGGCCTTCCCTTAGCAAGAGGACCTCACCCCTTCCGCTTTGAAGCAGCTTGGATTGATCATGAAGCTTATGCTGACCTCGTCACTTCATCTTGGAACTCCTCTAATCACAACCCAACTATTGCCCTCAACATCGTTAAAGAGAATTCTATAATTTTCAACAACGAGGTTTTCGGCAATATTTTTAAGCGTAAAAAGCAAGTTGGGAGGAGGCTCAAGGGCGTCCAACTTTACCTGAAACGTGTTGATTCTATACATCATGTTCTCCTGGAAAAAGAGCTCCAACTTGAATATAATCACATTCTTTTCCAAGAAGAAATGCATTGGTATCAAAAGTCTAGAGAACAATGGGTTAAGTTTGGAGATAGAAACAATGCTTTTTTCCATGCCTAAACCATTATCAGAAGAAAGAGGAACAAAATCCACAGACTGCAGCTCCCAAATGGTATTTGGTCAGATGATAGTAATATCCTCCAAATCGAAGCGCAACAATACTTCCAAAAGTTCTTCTGGAATAACCACTATGGCAACAACCACTCTTTTTTTGGAGGTACTCACCCTCTAATTGACGAAATTGGTAAAAGCTCCTTAACCAATCCCATCACCAAAGCTGAGGTGTTCACAACCTTAAACTTTATGAAGCCTTATAAAGCCCCTGACCCAGATGGTTTTCAATGTATTTTCTTTAAACAATACTGGCATATAGTAGGAGAAGACATTTTTCAAATGGTCAAAAGAGTCTTTCAAACAGGTTATTTTGACCCAGCCCTCTCTGATACTCTGATTGCTCTCATCCCCAAGAGTGAACCCCCCAAAACTTACAAAGACTTTAGACCGATCAGCCTTTACAACATTGTTTATAAGATCATCACTAAGGTTCTTGTCCACCACCTCAGACCTATTTTAGATACTATTATTGGCCCCTACCAAAGCAGTTTTCTGCCAGGTAGAGGCACATCTGACAATGCAGTTGTTTTGCAGAAAATTATTCATTACATGAGAAGATCCAAGAAGAAGAAGGGCCTTGTTGCTTTTAAACTTGATCTAGAAAAAGCTTTTGATAACGTCAACTGAGCCTTTCTTCAATATTGTCTTCAAGATTTTGGCTTTCCAAATATTACTACCAAGCTTATCATGCATTGTGTCACATACTCAACTCTCTCTATTCTCTGGAATGGGAACAAGATGCCTCCTTTCAAGCCTTCTCATGGCCTTCGACAAGGCGATCCGCTCTCTCCCTATCTTTTCATCCCTTGTATGGAGAAGCTCTCTTTAGCAATCAACAATGATGTTCATCACGGTTCCTGGGATCCCATCCGTATCTCCACCAACGGGCCTCAAATATCCCACCTTCTCTTTGCAGATGATGTCCTCCTCTTCACCAAGGCAAAAAATTCTCAACTTCGGTTCATCACTGATATGTTTGACCGATTCAGTCAAGCATCTGGGTTGAAAATTAATTTGTCAAAGTCCAGGGCTTTCTACTCTTCAGGTACCCCCCAAGCTAAAATAAATAGACTTACTTCCATCACTGGCATTAGAAGCACTATTTCTCTTAACAAATACTTGGGTTTTCCTATTCTTAAGGGAAGAGCTAAGCGTATCGATTTTCAATTTATTATTGAGAAAATGCAATCGAGACTAGCCTCTTGGAAACATAGATTGTTAAATAAACCAGGTAGAGTGACTCTGGCATCATCTGCCTTTTCCTCCATTCCATCTTACTACATGCAGGTAACCTGGCTTCCTCATAGTATTTGTGATAACATTGACCAAACCACTCGCAATTTCATTTGGAGAAACACAGATAACAAGGGCATTCATCTGGTTGGTTGGGAAAAAATAGCTCGCCCAAAAAATCAGGCAGGCCTTGGCATAAGAAGGGCGAGGGATACTAACATTTGCTTATTGGGGAAACTTGTTTGGGACATGGTTCAATCTTCAAAAAAGTTGTGGGTTGATATTCTTTCTGATAGGTATGTGGCCAGTCCTAATATCCTGCATGCTTCTACTCACTCTAGTGACTCTGTTACTTGGTCATCTATTCTCCGTGCCAGAAATATTCTTAAGGACGACTTCACTTGGCGTGCTGGGTCGGGTTCTTCCTCTTTCTGGTTTTCCAATTGGAGTTGTCTTGGCTTCATAGGGTCCCTTGCACCCATCATTGACATTCATGACTTACATTTGACAGTTAAAGATGTTTTCTCCACAGGCAACCTTCCTACACATGCTCTCTACACCCAACTCTTGTCCTCTGTCTCAGATTTCATAAATAATATGCATCTCAAGTTCAATGCATCGCTAGAGGATGCTTTCATCTGGATTCATAACAAAAACGACATATATACTGCTAAGAGTGGGTATTCTTGGATGTTGACTCGTACGGAACCGGTATTATCTTCTACTTCCCCTCCTTCTTGGTCTTGGATTTGGAAATTACAATTGCCGGAAAAAGTTAAGTTTCTTCTTTGGTTGGCTTGCCACAATTCGGTACCTACTCTTTCTTTGCTAAACCATAGAAATATTTCTCCTTCTGCGGTGTGTAATAGGTGCAGCGTTCGTAATGAGACTTTTCTCCATTGTGTTCGAGATTGAACTCACTCAAAACCCTTGTGGCATCAGTCCGGCTTTACTCATCCTGACTTCTTCACTAATGAAGACGCTATAGATTGGATCAAGAATGTGGTGATGGGTTCATGTTCCTTCTCTTTTGCATCTACAACATCCAAGGTATGATTGCTACTCTCAAAGCTTGTTATCCTTGCAACTCTAATAATACCGAGGAGGATAATCTTGTCAAATGGAACAACAACAACCACTTTTGTGTCATCCTTAATGTTGACGGAAGTTGCTTGGGCTCTCCTACAAGGGCTGGTTATGGAGGAGTTTTAAGAAATAATGCATGTTTTTACTTGTCAGGATTCTCTGGCTACATCCAAAATTCTTCTGATATTATGTTTGCTGAACTCTATGCCATATATCAGGGCCTTTTGCTAGCCAAGAACATGGGTATTACTGATTTAGTTTGCTACTCTGATTCTCTTTGTATCAACATCCTCAATGGTCCCCCCATGAGGTTTCATGTTTATGCTGTTTTGATTCAAGATATAAAAGAGCTTTTGGAGCAAGGAAATGTTACGATGAATCACTCCCTTAGGGAAGGGAATCAATGTGCAGATTTTGTTGCCAAGCTTGGTGCCTCATCAAACTTCGAGTTTCTTTGTCACGAGTCTCCTCCGACGAATCTTTTGAATTTTCTTCGGAGTGATGCATCTGGAACTTTATATTTAAGAGTGTAGCTCTCTTTTTTCTGTTTCTTTTGTTTTCCTCTTTTCTCTTTTATTTTTTTAGCTTTGTACACCAAAAAAAAAAATCAACCATTTATATAACTTATATACCAACAAAAAGTAATCATCCTAACTAATTATATTTTCCTTAACGGTATCTATATTGCTAATAAAATAAAGTATTAAAATTAACATATACAGTTTTATAAAAAAAAAAATTAATTAACATACACAATTAAATTCTGTTTGGTTCAATTATCCAAAACCTGGGTTTTATGTAATTTATTGAGTTTTTAGATTACGGCTTGAATTTGAATACCTTCAATAGTTTACAAATTAAAGATTATAACTTATAAGTCAAGATCCACTGGTTCATTGGGTCAGATCAGCTCGCTGGGCACGTCTGTCCCTTTAATTTTATGAACTTATAACAATCTTATTAATTTCCCAATAGTCATTTGTTGTTCAATAATAATAATAAAATGAAAAAGCTTTTAGAAATGATGCATGGGATGAGATAAAATGATAGTAACATGATAAGAATCCCTATCTAATTTTTCAATAACATAATAAATTATAGATTGAAACATGATAACATATCCATTAGTTAACATGTTGGTTAGAAGTGCACTAAATTAGGATTATATTATTATTTTTCTTGTAAAAAAAAAGATCATGTTAATTTTTTGGTATAAGGAGGATAATATTTTAGTAACGTTAGGGCTAGTTAGTCATTCCATAACGTCGTGTAAAACATACATATGACATGTCTTCCTAATCACTTGGAATATATTTAAAAGAATATTCTTTTGAAATCATTTGACAAAAAAGATTTTGCTAAAAAGAGGTTTATGTTACCTAGAAGTAAGAACAAATATAAGCAGAGTTAATTAAGTAGAAGAGTAGAATCATACATGCATCGATTTATGATAACTCACTATCGATCCAATAGCTATGTTTAATATCTTCTTTTTAAAAATGATTTTTCCACTATTCAACACTTAAAACAACCTTGTGAGTATCTGTAGGTTATCACTCAATCCATACTTATCACTCAACGTGAATTGTTCTTAAAGAAACTACTAACTAACTACTCACACGTTGGATTTCTATTATAAATGTCATATATTTTACACGGCGTTAAGAAATTATAAAAGTTGTTGTACTATATTGTCAAAAAAATATAAAATAAACTAACATTTACTTCTAAAATGGTACTTGTCGTGGTTGCATACATTCAAAATCATCAAATATCATATATGAGATAAATTTTTCAACAATCTCATCTTCAATATAATAGTATACTAGTATAATTTTTTTTTAGAAAATTTGGGGGGACCATGGTCACCGTTGGTTTCCTTTCTAACTCTGTCCCCCTGGTTATAAGGCAAATTTAATAAACATCAACCTAACACCTTTTTTTTTAGGAACCAACTCAACACCTTGTTCACCACAACACCTCCTTATAACTTGGACGCAGTACTCACTATTCACATGCCCAATTATTTGAATGAATTGTTCATCTTTTTTGCTGTTTTGTTGGTTTATAACTTTCTATTTTGGACCGATCAAATGTTCAAAGACCCATTTACATAGGCCCAATACAAAATGACCCAAATTCAGCATTTGGTTAAATTACTCGCAACACACCTCCTCCCCGCGAGGGGGGGGGGGTGCTCGGAGCAACAGAGACCCGTTCAAACTGAACAATAATGGTCCTCTCCATGACTCTCGTGAATCTCTCCTCGGCGGTTACGATTCTCACGAATCCGTAACCGCCAAGCCACACGTGTGCCAGACAACGGCCCTGCAACATTCACCCTCTATATAAAGGGGACTCTCAACAGTCCCCAAGGTTAGACTCTTTCTATTCTCAAAACCCCCCACTTCTACTCAATACTGACTTGAGCGTCAGAGTGTCTGCAGGTACACCCCCCGTTCCAGTCATCAGCAAGAAACATACAACCACCATACAAAACTGCACTTGTAGTCTATTTCTGATCAGTAAGATCACTTTCTTTTGTAGTTGTGTTCTTTCTCTAGATGGTTATTGTTCTTGTTTGGATTTCATCTCTTAGTATTGGATTCGAGTTTCCGTCTTCATATATTAATATATTTTGCTAATAAAAAAAGGACGAGTTATTTTTTTAGGAACAAAAGAATATCATAATTTATGTTATTAATTTGTATAAGTAGAGAATTGATAAAAGTGATCATTGTTAATAAGAGTAAATGAAGAAAGTAATTTTAGAGTAGTTTAGTTATATTCTTTATTCTCTTTTAGTGTGTTTCCTCTTCACCGTTTTTAACCACAAAAATTGGTACATTTATTCAAATTATAGAACTATTGTCTAAAATTTTAGGCAATATTTTTCTTTACTATGACATCTTTTTAACATTTAATTAGTGCGTCCCTTAAAAAAAAACATTTAATTAGTGTGTGTGGGTTTTGATAGTTCTTAGCTCTTAATCTAAAAAAATAATAAAAGCTAATATATCTTTTTTTTTTTGAAGGAGAAAGCTAATATATCTATAAGTCATAGATTTAGATATCATTGTCACCATTATGAATAACGATTAATATAGTTTTCTCTATTTAATAATGCCTAAAGAATAGAAAGAAAAATTTGTGGTATCATAATATTGTGTGAATAAAGTGTAAGAAAAAAGATAGAAAGAAGAGAAGAGAAAAGAAAAAGAAATAAGTGATGTGATGAAAAAGAAAAATAAAAAATTGATACAATAACAGAGGATATTCACATACTTTGGAGGAATGGATATGATGAAATCTATTCCAACTCTTATATTTAGACACTCTTTTCTCTTTAATAGATATTCAACATATTAATTTTTTTATTCTAAATCTTTCTTCATATCCTACTCATTTATTTATCACATCATATTATTCCCTCTAGTTCTTTCTTTTTCTCTCAAGGTAAAGAAACCGTGATTAACAACAATCAATTATTCTCTGCATTCACGCAATCAACTCAATTGTGGTTGTTGGATCAAGATAACACAATCTATATTTCAAACTTGATACTCTCTCCGTCTCTTTTTATAGAACTATTTTACAAAAATTACGGGTATTAAGAAAAATTGTTGAAATAATAAAGTTGTCTCAATTATGTGTGACTATTATTATATTATCATTGATTAAATGTACATTTAGTGTTAACTTTTTACATACCAAGATAAATTAATAGTATTAATAAAAGGTATATTTGGAAAGAGTGTAATAAATGCATTCATGGATTTGTATATGATCTTATCAGGGACAAGATTTTTTTTTTGTAAATGATATAATTAGAAACGGGGCGAGTATTTTGTACTTCCTCCATCCCTTTTTATAGGAGTAGTTTATAAAAATCACGGGTATTAAAAAAAGTTGTTGGAGTAATATAGTTGTCTCATATGTGTTTGTCTATTACTAGATTACCATTAATTAAATATATATTTAATGTTAACTTTTCATATATCAAGACAAATTAGTAGTATTAATAAGGTGTATATATAAAAAAGAGTAATCAATGGATCTAATAATTTGTATATGATATTATATTTATGAACAAAAAATTTTTTAAACTACTTGCGGAGAAATGGATAGGAGTATATTTTTTCTTAAAAAATTAAAATCTACCGTCGATTTTTTTTTTTTAAGCAAAAAGAAAATATATTAAATAAAAAGAAAAAGATACAAAGACTGGGGGGACATAGGACCCAAACGATCCAGGTGAATGCGGCAAATAATAGACCGCGGAAATTAGATGCATAGGTGTAAGGAAAATCATTTTCCAATCTATATTGGGCCCTAAACGTGTTTTATTAGATCATATTATTACTATTATTAGAAACTTTTTTAATGAGGAACCTTTTAAATTTACCTTTAACTTTAAAAATCTCCAATACTTTTGTGACAAAAAAAAGATAATGAACAAAAACATATATTTCCTCCATACACGTGGCGCTATTGAAGGCTACCGTTATATCCATCGACAGTACATTTCCAGTTGTAAAGTGAAAAGAAAAAGAAATAGGTCAAAACAAAAACAGCATTATTCTCATTGTTTTCTTATTTATTTTTTTTCATTAATTAACAACTTTGATAATTAATCATGATTGAACAGAAAAACTAAAACAGTAGCAGCAAGACCTCTGTTCCTAAGACTATATATATGTTGTTATCATACAATCACATCTTTGTGTGCTTCTCGTGTCTTGTTCATCACTTTATAACTAATAAATCACCTTTATATCTCTTCTCTCATGTGACTCTCTTCTTCCTCCTTCAATTCTCATTGTACTAATTTGAGTTTATCCTCTAACCTAGCTTCTTCTATCATCTGTTTCTTCATAGTTAGAACCTACAAAACTTTATCATATATTAAATTAGTTATCTTATATTTATATTGTTATATCTAAGATGATGCCCCCTGAGCAAGAAAAAACTATTAATGCACCAAATAACAACTCACCCAACACAAACAGAACAGAGAGCAGCTCCATCCATGGTGAGCCAGAAGGTTCTTCTTCTAACAAAATAAAACCTAGTTGGAATTTTGATCACAACGCCATTAATATTCCTTCTCATCCAACTACACCACTCACATCATTTTCTATTCTTCCTCAATCCTTGCGACCAGTTACACTCAAAGTAAGTACTCGTCAATTTTTTGCCATATAGATTAAATTTTTAACATGATTTTATAATTCAAAACTAGTTTTGTTTATACTAATTGAAATAGACTCCATGTGTTGATATGCCACCAATGAACAGTAAAAACTATAGTGAGTTGGGGAAGGAAAAATTATTACTATTAACTGTGATACTAATGACTATTTTTATAACAGTCTTTTATCATATTTGAACTTAGTCTTTTGATTTCTTAGCTCATAGGTGGACCTAAGTTTTGCCCATTATTTAATTCTCCAAAATATGAAACACTGGTCATTTTCTATATAGTATGTCATGTAATAAAATTTAAATGATAAGATAAAAACATGCGAATTATTTCATGTTATTATGTAATATTAATATGTAAGACAAAACTTATGTGCATTTTTTTAGCTGTTTTTCTTGGTTATTCTCATAAAAGACTCGTCACTACCGATGAGTTTTCAGATTCATCACGATGTTCTCAAAGTTTGTTATAACCACAAAATGTGGAATTTATGGGAAGTATCACGCGAAAAAACACCTAAATTTTGTGCAAATATATATATATATTTTCTAAGAAAGACTAAAAATGAAATTTTGGTTTTAAAATAAAAAAAATTGGACTATTTCTCCAAGTGGTGATATTATAGAATCTCCTTTTCCCTGAGCAAGAAATGAGTTTGGGATATATATATATATATATATATGTCTCTAACATAACATAAGATGCACATAAATTTATTTATTTTATTTTGTGTTGTAGTTTGAAGATGTTTCATACAGCATAACCATGACAAACCAAAAGAAAAACGGTTGCGCTATGGGAAAAGAATCGAAAGTAACAAGAAAAATCCTCAACGGAGTCACCGGAGTAGCAAGACCGGGCGAGTTAACAGCAATGCTAGGACCCTCAGGGAGCGGCAAAACCACCCTACTAACGGCCTTAGCCGGAAGACTTGCCGGAAAAGTCACCGGAACCATAACATACAACGGAAACTCAGACTCATCCTGCATGAAACGCAAAATAGGTTTTGTTTCACAAGACGATGTAGTTTACCCTCACTTAACGGTGTTGGAAACTTTAACCTACACCGCTCTCTTGAGACTTCCCAAGACACTTACGCGTGAAGAAAAGATAGAACACGCGGAGAGGATAATCACCGAGCTCGGCCTAACACGGTGCCGGAACACTCCGGTTGGCGGGTGTATGGGACTTTTCCGGGGAGTCTCCGGTGGAGAGAGAAAAAGGATGAGTATTGGGCAAGAAATGTTGGTGAACCCGAGTTTGTTGTTTTTGGATGAACCAACTTCCGGTTTGGACTCAACCACGGCTCAACTTATTGTTTCGGTTCTTCGGGGTTTGGCTCGGTCTGGTCGAACCGTTGTTACAACTATTCATCAGCCTTCAAGCCGGTTGTACAGGATGTTTGATAAAGTGGTGGTTTTGTCTGACGGGTGTCCGATTTATAGTGGTAATGCGGGTCGGGTTATGGATTATCTTGGATCCGTTGGGTTTGTTCCCGGGTTTAACTTTGTTAATCCTGCTGATTTTCTCCTAGACCTTGCTAATGGTAAGTTATTATCTGTTAATACTGTTGATTTTCTCTTTGACATTACTTGGTTGGCTTAATTTTAATTTTGGTTTTTCAATCAAATATTTGGTCTAAATTATGATGATAAGATATGTTTTAAACAAAGTTTTTAAAGAAATTTTCTTACAACATTTTTTATGATAAAAATCATAAACATATCAAATCACCAATTTTTAGTTAAAAAATAAGATGGAGAGCCAAAACTGTGATTATAAAATAGAAAGACCAGATCCGCAAAATGATTGAAATAGGGATCAAAATTGCTATTATTTTTAATTTTCAAACGGTTGCTCTTTTTTAGTATTTAATTGAAATTTTTATGTTCGTTATTTTATTAGTATATAAGTGGAAAGTAAAAGGTTGGGATTTTGTGGATGTCAATGTCACTAAACAAAATTGACACCCAATTTGGGAGTGATACTGAAAGGGGGAGTTTGTTTTACACTTGTCATTATTTGTTGGGTGAAGGTTCATTTTCAAAGGTTAAATAATTAATAATAAAGGAGGTGCTGAAAAAAGATTGAGGTTTTTCTTATGAAATGAAACTTCTTTTGACTATTTGAAAATGATTGGGTATCATAAGCAGTAAAATTGAAAAGATGTTGTACCAAATGATATATACTTGTTTGATTGTTCTCAGAATCATGACGAGTGCTTAAGTTTTTCAGAATCACTATGAGTGTTTTTGAAAATCAAGGTGTGATTCACCGAGATTATGACAAACATAGGGAACCATGCACGGAATCTATCTTTTCCTAATAATTTCATTACAACTTGTGTGTATTTGAGCACAGCTCAAGTGTACATTTTAAATGTTCATTCAACTTCAGTTTTAAATTAAATAAGAAAATAAACTCAACTCTCTAAAAGAGTTGCACCAGATATTTCATGCAAAAAAAAAAAAGATGGTGGAAACATATTAAAAGCGAGGTTTGATACTTTACCTTAAAAGATTAGTAGATATGCATGGAAATTTTTGAGAGATATGATGGTGACTTCTAATTCTTAAAACTATGGGATTTTTCAGGCATAGTTGCTGATGTTAAATATGATGAGATAGAGCAGCATGATCAAGATCAAGCTTCAGTGAAACAGTCACTAATTTCATCCTGTAAGAAAAACTTATACCCTGCTCTTAAAGAAGATATTCAGCACATTAACACTGAACCAGTGGTTTTTGGATCAAGAGGAACCTCTAGACGTAAGTGAAAGTTTTCTTGTTCATTTCATTGATTTGCTTTTACTATAAGGTATGGAATTATTATGTACAGAACCATATGGCTAAATGATAATTGTTTTTGCTTGATAGGTTCTTCTGATATCCAATGGAACACTAGCTGGTGGGAGCAATTCAAGGTTCTTCTTAAGAGGGGTTTACAAGAGAGGAGGCATGAATCTTTTTCTGGCTTAAAGATTTTCCAAGTCTTGTCTGTTTCCATTCTCTCAGGACTCCTCTGGTGGCACTCTGATCCCTCACACATTCAAGATCAGGTATAATTTTTTACCTTATAGTTTGTTCTTTGGGATCAAATTCAAAAATAAATGGCAACATTAGTACATATAAATGATGGAGATTGGTAAAGAGTAGCAGTATAGAAAACACTTTTTCAAACCGAATAGGCTGTAATTAATGTAGCACTGACAATTCACATTTTAGATGTGTTCAGTGTCCAATACTTGTCAGTCTCTCACATGTTACATTCAACTATTCTATTTTCTCAATAGTAGCAGTAGTACTTATAACAATAACTTTGTAACAGGTAGGACTTCTATTCTTCTTCTCCATCTTTTGGGGATTCTTCCCTCTCTTCAATGCAATCTTTGCATTTCCACTGGATAGACCAATGCTAACAAAAGAAAGATCATCAGGAATGTACCATCTATCATCCTACTATGTTGCTAGGATGGTAGGAGACTTACCAATGGAGCTTGTTCTTCCTACAATTTTTGTAACTATCACCTACTGGATGGGTGGTCTTAAGCCTTCCCTAGTTACATTTGTGTTAACCCTTTTGATCATGCTTTTCAATGTTCTAGTTTCTCAAGGAATAGGCCTAGCACTTGGTGCGATTCTCATGGATGTAAAGCAGGCCACAACTCTAGCTTCAGTGACAATGTTGGTTTTTCTTTTAGCTGGTGGTTACTACATTCAGAAAATGCCTTCCTTTATAGCTTGGTTAAAGTACTTTTCTTTCAGTCATTACTGTTATAAGCTGCTTGTAGGGGTTCAGTATTCAGTAAATGAGGTTTATGAATGTAGAGAAGGGTTGCATTGTAGGGCAAGAGATTTTCCTGCCGTAAAATGTTTGGAGCTTGGTAATATGTGGGTTGATGTGGCTGCAATGACTATAATGTTTGTTGGATACAGAGTTGTGGCATATTTAGCTTTGAGGATGGGGCAGCCTAAATGCCTAAAGACTTAATGGATTAGAAGCTATGTATCACGACACTTTGAATTAAATGCGTGTCTAGGGTCCAACATGTGTCAGTGTTACTGATACGACACTGACATATGTGATTAGATTCAATTATTTTCTCAAATTATTTTACTATTATAGAAGTGTAAGTGCCTATGTTGAGCCATGTATGTGTCAATGCTCTATAGATTAGAAGAGATCGTATTATTATTTTCAAGATCGGTTGTTTCATTCCCTGCCTCAGTTAAATTAAGAGGTGATTTGATTCGAATTGTAAGGGAAGTATCTTAATTCCTTGTGAATAATTGACATGAAAATGAAATGGAACAATCAATGTTTGCAGAAATTTAGTCCAAATTCTTTATGGAGAAAAACCAGATGTGCCAGTTAGAGTTCATTTGATGTTTTAGTTATTGTTGCAAATCATATATTCCTTAGTAAATGCATATTCTCTTGGTATTCTGTATTCTCTCTCTCTCTATATATATATATATATAGGGCATATCAAGTGAGAATGAGTATTTTATGTGAGAATGATAGAAATGAATAGAAGCCATTAGATTAACAATTAATGGATGTGCCCACACCCACTATATCCATCACTTTTGTTTCACACTTGCGCTTCATCTTCTCCAATCCATTATCAGCCATTGAAGCACAATTTTATTTTTAACCCACTTTCAGATTTAAATTTGTGTTATCCTTTAATCTGTTCTTTTTTAACCCGTAAAACACAATTTTATTTTTAATTTAAATTAAAGTTTTAACTACACCACCATTGAAGCATATTGAAGAAGATTAGAAAGCAATGGAAGAAGAACGTAACTAACATAAATTTGAAGCCAGTATGTTCTTTAGATATGTATTTGGGCATAACTATTTTTAATTCTCAATCAATTCAAATACAAACTCTAACCCTTATCAAATTAAAACAAAAATTTTCAATTCTCACTCAACGACACCTTGTTGTACGCTGACAACGACGATCCTTGTCTGATGTGCTCACGCTGGCGACCCTATGGTGAAGATGAGAGAGACGTAAAGAGAGCCGGTGTGACCCTGTGTTCCTTGCGCCGCCAGATTTGGTGGTTGAAGGGGGTGACGACGATCATATGGTGGTGGAAGGTGAGGAGAAGAGGAACGCTTTGAAGGAGAAAAGAAGACGAATGGTTAACGTGAGAAGAAGATGGATGAAATCTTGGTGGCTGAGTGAAATCTGGCACGTGACTTACTTAAGGTGTATGTTATAATCTTAAATGTGTTACTTTTAATCTAATGGCTCATATTCATTCCTATCATTCTCACATAAAATACTCATTCTCACTTGATATGAGTATATATATATATATAAGTTGTAAAAAATAAATATTAGTATCAGTGACAACTTGCCCTGTGTACCATAATTATTTTTAAATATGTATCAGCGATAAGTTGTCTTATGTATAATATTTTTTAATTTTTTTATAAGTAACAATTATTTTTATAATAATTTTATATTTTTTTATAATACGTATCTCTCGTGTATGACACCTATTTTAAAAATCTGTATCGATGACAATTTGTTCGGTGAACAATATTTATTTTAAACTTTATATCATCGACATTTTGTCTTATATATATGATATCAACGAACTTACGAATTCCTTAGCAAAATCAATATGCCTAATTGAAACTCTTATATAATATCCTATATATTTTGATGAATTTATTATGGAGGTGTTTCCTTGTTACGATTGTAGCACTGATTTGAAGAAACAAACTTCTAATACATGCTGTCATGTTAAACTAACGGCAGGGTAATTAATTTTGAGCTGGAAAAAATGAAGTGATCACTTAGGCATGTTTGGTATGTGTGAAAAGGGAACAAAAGAAAAATAAGAGGAAAAATATCACAAATAGATTGTTTTATCCTCTCACACTGTACACAATCAAACGAGAGAAGTGATTTGAAAAAAAGAATCCAAAAGTTTGTAAAAAACAAGAGTGAAAGTTTCAAATTTCTTTCCCTTTAATTTTCTTTTCAACCAAAAGAACTTAAAAACTTCTCAATTTTCAGTCTTTCTATTTCCTTTTACTGTTTACATTCTCTTCTTCACCTTTCTTTCCAAAACCAAACACAGTATCAATAACTTAATTATCTACTTGAAGGTTTAGTGGTTCTTAAACTCCAAATATCTATATCAATAATTCTTTTTTCCCCTTCATCCTCTGATCAATGAAAGTTTCATTTATATCTTTGACATGTTAATGATTCATCCAATCTTAGGACTCATTAATCGCAATTTATCCGGTCATCGAATCTACCATAATGGATAAACACTTAGTCTAGGAAAAAAATATTGTCACTAAACCTATATGTCCACAAAGACATAGTCCATTTCTTTTTCTGTTGCTGCCTTTGTCTGTAGTAATCTGTAACAATAACAAGAAAAAGCCATTATCTATGAAAATTAATTGAAAATGTTTATAGATGTTATCCCAAAAAGAAAATAAAGATCTAGTTGTTTGAAGTTAGGACAATTTTAAGAGTGCTTCAGATTATCAGCATATGATGCACTTAGGTCTTAGCCTTCAACATGCAGTATCTAACTATAATATAGAATATAATAAAAAAAAATATCCGTAAAATATGCTTTACTTAGGCAAAGCATCATATGCTGAAGCATCTCTCCATAAGCTGACAATTCAGTTTATTCCATTTATTGGCAAATTGATGATATAACATAATGCTAAAATTGAGCTATAAATGGATGTATCTTGTAATGCTATAATTAACATTGAAGCTAGAAAACTATCCTTAACTGTATAAAATGGCATCACTCAAAGCTGAGAAACCAACTGAGAAATCTGGTAGCTCTCAACCATCAGGGCAAGTCAAGAAAGAGCCTGCTGCCAAAACTAGTGGGACTACTCCCAAAGCTAGAGCTTCTAAGGTAGCGCCAAAGAAAACTGAGCAGAAATCTCAGCCTAAGAGGAAGGTACATATATATGCATAATATGAACAAATTCTGAGTTTCATTATATATTAGAAAACTATGTTTGATTTGTGACATTGATTAAATAATCTTTTGATTACTTGTTTCAGGCTAGCAGCAGTAAGCAGAAGATAACAAGTGAAACTTAGATAACTTGAAAAAATAATTGTTGGAACTTGGTATTATAAATTTGAAGAATCCATAAGGTTACTGTTATGGTTCATGTTTCATGAATTTTATCAGTAGTATTATCTGTATTGTACCACTTGCTTATGTTGTCTCATTAGTATTCCATGTCATTCCTTGCCAGTTTGGCCTTTTAAATAAATATACTTATGATGAGATTGTTCCAAAATATCAATATTTTATTAATTGCTGCTAAAGTTCAATTTTAAGGAGACAATGACATCAAGAAAATTCAAAGTATATATACCATCCATTATAAAACCTCAACCATAATAATAATAACGATAAAGTATGCATATTAATGTCTAAATAAACTCAACGTGAAAAAAAAAAGAATTCCTGAAAAGACAAACAAAGCATTTGATAATATACATAATTAATTGTCTAAAAGATATAGTACCTTAGAAAAATTACAAAATAAAATCATACAAATGAAAATTCATAAATAAAGAAAAATCTCAAAACAAAGTACTATTTAGTAGCTAATTTAAAAAATAGAAATATAATGTACTCATAAGGTCTACTGAGCAACAGCTACTAAGGTAGGAAACATGGAAGGTTTCAACTTTGAACTGTTCCAAATTAGAAGCGATACATACACATGAAAAATTTAGGGTAAGGATGAGAACCAACAATTTCAATAGCCTCCATTAAATTTTTCACCTCTCTTAGAAACTCTAAGGTCATGTAGTACAGGAGACTTAGGCTTAACTACAAAATCATTCATGAGAACTAAATGATGCATATTAGACCAAGATAATACATTTCATAAATATTGACACACAACCAATTACTGAAGTTTCGCAATCGATGTGCTTCAAAAGAAAACAAACTGCATCCTTGCGAAGTATTGAACAAGCACCAAGCAAATAGTTCAGATTGCATTTGCTTTCTTAAAATCAAACGGAATATCAAGCTTAGCATCAGGATCACATTTCGCGCGCTCTCTAAGTTCGCAAATAGAGTTTGTCTTAAAAGTGTTATAGTTTTCCTCATTAGTAAACTTCTTGAAAAGGATAAGTATGCAACAGCCAAAGTAGACAAGTATTGAAGGCCAATCTAATTGACGGTTATTGATATGTTCAGTTAATATTCCGTTAGCATCGGCTGGTAACCTCGCTGCAACAGGTTTTATACCTATTGCAACCAATGCTATTATCACGGAGTTATGGAATTCAGAAGATACATCGTTTATCACAGAACCAACACAAGTGCATAACTCCTTGTATTCTCAGAACAAATTGCCTCATTATATGCCACAGTAAAAGCCATACCTATTAAGACAAACATTTCTGTGATATAAAATGGATATGTCTTTAAGTTTCCATTCATTCTTCTTCGGTGTGATATTTTGCCCTTGGTCCATTCATCTTTAACTCTGCATAACATATTAAGTAGTCAAGTTAGAGAATGAAGAAAAAGATCAAGCATTTTCTTTTTGTGTGTTAACCCTCCGGTTTTCATGAAAAAAGGTGCTGGTAATCCGGAGTTCGGCCAAAAGGTAAGTAAAGTGACCAAAAAATTTTCCATCAGAAATCGAACTCAAGTTCTCCTAAACAATCGTCCTTGCTTGGTTAAGATCAAGCTATATATATATGCCAATGTTTGTTTAAACCATGGTTAAATTCGAGTTCTTCTGAATTAATCAACATTTTAATTGAATTCTTATTTTGATAACAAGAAACTTTGTGATAAAAAAAAAATAGAAACAAGATTTTGCCAAGAAATACGAGGTTGGCGTTGACATGGTGGTTAAGGTGAGAGAGTTAAAGAATATAAAAAAAAATTACGCAATTTTTTTTAATAAAGAAAGTACAAACAGTACTTCAACCCTGACTAAAAAAAATCCAGACTCAACATCATCGCAGAAAAATCTACCCACCTTTTCACAACGGTTGCAAAATTTCCATCAAATCATGTGCTCGAAATTCGAAAATCGAGAAAAATTCAATAGATCAAGACATGGTGGAGGGGGCGGAGGATGAGGAACTGCTTCCCGTGCATAATGCGGTGGTCTCTGTGTCCCCGTTGAATGTGGAGCAAGAACCTTTGGTTGACTGTGCTGCAGGGATACCTCATGTGGGCGTGTCGGGTTTGCATGTGGTACAGTCGACTGCATCGGAGGTTTCGGCCTCTCCTCATGGTGGTCCTAGTGAGCCTCCGGAAGTCCCTGGTTCTCTAGATCTGAAATCTATAGGTGTAGGGTTTGCCAACGCGGCTATCTCCTCGAATCCTATGAAGAAACAGGCTAGACGTCAGCGTACTCTATCTTGTCCCCCAGATGCTTCCCGTTCAGTCTTGTCTGGTCCGCGGAGCATGGAATGGTTGAACGACCATAACCACCGTGATGCGGGGTTGATTTTTTCATCGAAGAAAAAGATGAAGAAAACGGCTCGGCCTACGGCCAGTCACGATACTGAATTGGGTCATTCTCAAAGAAGAGAAAGTCGGGTAGTTTTTTACGACATTCTATTCAAAATCTTAAAAAGGTGGCGCGGATACCAAGTAAAGACCGTGACGAGGTGCTAAAAATTCTGAAACAGAAAGTTCGTCAGCGGAGCAGTACAGCGGGGGTAAAAAGACCGTCGGTGTTGGTTCCTCAAACTCCTTCATCAAGTGACTCTTCCTCTGCTTCTGTGAATAATGATTGGCACAACTAGGTGATAATGCATGGAAATGCGAAGGTGGCAGTGGATGACGTCTGGGGCATAGGTAAAGCAATAGGAGTGAAATTCAATGGCGATAAATCTAATATGTTTAATGTGCTCTCCGGGGTCGGGAGAGGGAAGCAAGCTTAACCCGGGGAGAAGGTAGGCGTAGTGGTAGGGCCGGATGGTGGTGCGTGTTAGCTTAGGTGGGAGGGTCGGTGTAGGGGGTGAGCGGTTGGAATGAGGATTCTTTCTTGGAATGTTCGTGGATTGGGAGGGGCAGATAAGAGAAAAGAAGTTCGGAAATTGGTCGGCGAGAAACATCCGGTTATTATGTGTCTTCATGAAACAAAGTTGCAGATGTGTGATACGTTTTTATGTGATTCTTTGTGGGCACAACGCCTTACGATTTCTCCTTTCGCTCCTCTTTGGGTGCTTCAGGGGGCCTATTGACCCTTTGGGATTCGTCGGAAGTGGAGGTGTGGTCGACGGTGAGTTTTGATCATGTGCTAATGATCCATGGGAACTTCATTCGGTCTCATGAGCAGTTTTACTTGTTTAATGTTTATGCGCCTTGCGAGGCTGCCCCGAAACAGTTATTGTGGGAGTCGTTGATAGTGCGGATTCAATTATTGATAGGGGAGAAGGTGTGTGTGTGTGTGGTGACTTTAATGCAGTTCGGTGCGTGGAAGAGAGACGATCAGTTCGGTTGTCAGCACAAACTATAGATCATGTTCCTTTTAATCAGTTCATAGAGGACAGTTGTTTGGTTGACCTGCCTCTACGCGGCAGAAGTTACAAGTGGTATAAGGGTGATGGCCTGTCTATGAGTCGCTTGGATAGGTTTCTTCTTTCGGACGATTGGTGCTTGGCATGGCCGAATTGTGTGCAAGAGGTCGTGTTGAGGGGTTTATCTGACCATTGTCCCCTGGTCTTGTCGGTTGATGAGGAAAATTGGGGGCCGAGACCGGTGCGTATGTTGAAGTGTTGGCATGATCTACCGGGATACAGATAGTTTGATCTACTAAGTGGAAATCTTTTCAGGTAGAAGGTTGGGGAGGCTATGTGCTGAAAGAGAAATTGAAATTAATGAAACTGGCCTTGAAGGAGTGGCATGCTACCCATGCTCAGAATTTACCTAGCAAAATCAATGCTCTTAAAATTTGCCGATCAGTCTTGGAGTGTAGAGGGGAAGCTGAGATTCTCTCTGATCTGGAACTAGATGAATATCATAGTATCACTTCAGAGATTTTTTCTTTGTCGCGCATTCAAACTAGTATTTGTTGGCAGCAGTCTCGGGCTAAGTGGTTATGTGAAGGTGACGCAAACTCTAAATATTTTCACTTCGTGGTGGCTGGGAGATGTCGTCGGAACGCGATCTCGTCTTTGTTGGTGGACGGAGAGGTTGTGGAGGGAGTTCAGGAGGTCCGTCAAGCGGTGTTCTCTCATTTCGAGTCTCACTTCAAGGCTCGCAACTTAGATAGGCCTGGGTTGGCGAACCTTCACTTCAGGAGGTTGTCATTGTCTGAAAGGGGTGGTCTGATTAAACCTTTCTCGATGGATGAAGTCAAGAAGGCCGTGAGGGACTGTGATAGTTTCAAGAGTCCTAGCCCGGATGGTATTAACTTTGGGTTTATCAAGGAGTTTTGGGTGGAGTTGAAGGATGATTTACTGCGGTTTGTGACGGAGTTTCATCGAAACGGTCGATTAACGAAAGGAATTAAACAACACCTTCATTGCTCTTATCCCAAAAGTAGACAGCCCTCATAGCCTGAATGATTTTCGACCTATTTCTCTAGTGGGGAGTTTGTATAAAGTTCTGGCAAAGCTATTATCAAACAGAATGCGGATGGTGATTGGTAGTGTCATTTCGGAGTCGCAGTCAGCATTTGTGAAAGATAGGCAGATCCTGGATGGTATTTTAATAGCTAATGAGGTAGTCGATGAAGCGCGCAAGTGTAACAAGGATTTACTTTTGTTTAAAGTTGACTTTGAGAAAGCTTATGATTCAGTTGACTGGGGGTATCTAGATGCAGTTATGGAAAAAATGTATTTTCCCTCGTTATGGAGGAAGTGGATGAGGGCGTGTGTGTGTGTACGGCTACGGCGTCAGTGTTAGTTAATGGAAGCCCCACGGCTGAATTTGTAATGGGGAGGGGGTTGCAACAAGGTGATCCATTGTCCCCATTCCTATTTATGTTGGCTGCTGAGGGTTTGAATGTGCTCATGAAAGCCATGGTTGCGACAAATCTTTTCACTGGCTATATTGTAGGGGTGCAAAATCACACTACCATTTCACATCTTCAATTTTCAGATGATACTCTTCTGTTGGGGGTGAAAAGTTGGGCTAATGTTCGAGCCCTTTGGGCGGTCCTTGTGCTCTTTGAGATGATGTCGGGCCTGAAGATGAATTTTCACAAGAGTATGTTGGTTGGGGTTGTTGAGTCTTTTGGTGTTGGCTGCATATTTTGGCAAAACCAAAGTGTTGAATAGAAGCATCTCCATGATTAGAACATTTCTTCAGTTGGAAGTTTTCTCATTTGAAGCTGTTCAGAAGCTGAAAATTACATCAGAAGCTGAATGTTCATCAGAAGCACTGTAGCACTTCAGAAGCTGATTCAGGTTCTGATGCCAGCGTTGACTTATGTTGACTTCATCAGAAGCTGGTTATTTTCAAGGTTTTTCTATGCGAATCTTTGCAAGATTTATTGAGGATTTATCCACGCATATGGCTTCTAGAATGCTGATTTATTTGGAGAAGATTTTATTGAAGATTTGGTTCAAAGATATGAAGTTCATATTTTCCTGTTATAATCTTTAAAAGATTCTATGCAGTTTTATTTGTTACATTATTGGACCGATCTTATTTCAGTAACAAATCAAATCAGAAGATTAGTTTGTTATTTATGCTGCAAAACTGAAGGCTATATAAGGAGGAGTGCTGCTGCTTTCAAGACATACGAGTTTTAGAGTTTAGAAATCAGAAATTGAGTCTGTGTGTTTTTAAGCTGTTAGCTTTGTTTTGTGCACCACTCATATGTTTTGAGTTGGTTTAGTGTTTTCATTAAGTTGTAATTCATTCTAAGCCTTTAGGTACGAATGAAGTTTTGTCTTTGAAATTGTGTTCAAAAACAGGGGATTGTTAAGGGTAGTTCAAGTAGCTGGGTTTAGTTGCTTGAATAGGAAGTTAGAGGATTCTAATACTCAGAGTTGGGTAGAAGTCTGACTAGGAGGAGTTTAATTGCTAAGGCTGGGAACTGGGAGTCAGTGTCTTGAGTCTTAAGGGTTAAATCCTATAGTGGATTTCCTTCCTGGATTGGTATCCCCCAGAGTAGGAGGTGTTTACTCCGAACTGGGTTAACAAACCTTGTGTGCCTTTTACTTTCCTGCACTTTATTTTGCTGCTTGTGTAGTGTTTGTGTGTGTGCTCTGTTTTAAGCAAATTATTGTGCCCTGCGTATTGTTCAGAACCTGCTGGTTCAGAACCTGATAACTCTGTTAGTCTCTGTTTATTGCCTGCCCAGAATTACAGGGGTTAATGTTCCTGATTCATGGTTACAAGAAGCGGCATTTGTGTTGCACTGTCGTGTAGGTAAACTTCCATTTATGTATCTGGGTATGTTTATTGGTGGGGATCCGAGGCGTTTGTTGTTCTGGGAGCCTGTTTTGACTCATCCGTTCTCGTTTGTCTGGTTGGCGGAATAGATTCCTTTCTTTCGGCGGTCATTTGGTTTTACTTAAGTTTGTCATGTCATCCTTGCATGTCTATGCTCTTTCCTTCTTCAAAGCTCCATCATGTATTATCTCTTCTATTGAATCTTTATTTTTAATTTTTTTTTGGAGGGAGTGAGGATCATAGGAAAATATCTTGGATTTCTTAGCATAATATTTGTAGTAGTAAGGAGGAGGGAGGTTTGGCGGTGAGGAGGATGAGGGAGTTTAACATTGCGTTGCTAGGGAAGTGGTGTTGGAGAATGTTGGTAGATAGAGGGGGATTATGGTATAGGGTTTTGGTAGCTCGGTACGGTGAGGTGAATGGGAGGTTGGAGGTAGGGGGCCGGAGTTGTTCTTCTTGGTGGCATGAGATAGAGAAGATTAGGGATGGTGTAGGAGGGGTGGATGGTAGGTGGTTTGAGGAGTGTGTTGGTCGTTCGGTGGGAAGTGTGTCCTTGACGTTCTTCTGGACCGACCCGTGGTTAGGAGGGGTTCCGTTCTCTATGCGTTTTCGCCGTCTTTTTGACTTATTTGATAACAAGTCGATAACGGTGGTGGATATGTGTGGTTTAGGTTGGGGGGGTTGATGGATTAGCGTGGCAGCGGCGTAGGCGGTTGTGGGTGTGGGAGGAGGAGTGTCGGACTTTACTGCATGACATTTATTTGCAGATTCATGTTACAGACCAGTGGCAGTGGAAGTTGGATACCTCTGGAGGTTACTCAGTGCGGGGAGTGTATCAAAAACTCTTTCGTCGTGACTTTTCAGTGACTGATGCCAGTTCAGAGTTCATATGGCACAAACAGGCTCCGGTGAAGGTGTCCGTCTTGGCGTGGAGGCTACTTCAGAATCGTTTACCTACTAAAGACAATTTGGTGCAGCGAGGTATTATCTCTACCGATGATCAGTCTTGTGTGGCTAGGTGTGGTGGCATTGAGTCGGCTTATCATATGTTCGTGTCCTGTCCCGTTTTTGGTTCTCTGTGGAGCCTACTCCGTAGTTGGACGGGTGTCTCCTCCGCAGACTCGGCGCTGGTTCACGATCACTTTCTTCAGTTTATTTCTTCAGCAGGCGGTCAGTGGTCGCGTCGTCTCTTTATGTAGCTTGTTTGGTTATGTGGTGTGTGGATTATATGGAACGAAAGTATTGAATTCTGGGCAGGCAATAAACAGAGACTAACACATTACATAGGATTTTCTCCCCCTTTTTAGCCACAAAATTCTGACAAATCTCAGACTTCAAATAGGGAAGGAAAACTGCACAAACATCTTCAACTACTATCCCAGTTTGAACTTCAGACTTAGTATCAGAGACAGCATCACACTTAGCACTAACAAAGCTGGCAGGTACTCTATCTTCCTCACATCCAGTTTGCTTTAATTGCTAGAATTCTTCATATAAGCACACACCTAACTTGCTCCTTAAGTTTTCAAACTGCTTAGCATCCAAGGCCTTTGTGAAAATGTCAGCAACTTGTTCTTCAGTAGCTACATGTTCCAGCTGAATAACTTTATCCTCCACAAGGTTTCTGATAAAATGGTGTCTGATATCAATGTGTTTAGTTCTGCTGTGCTGTATTGGATTCTTAGAGATGTTGATTGCACTCAAATTGTCACAGAACAATGTCATAACACCTTGTTTCAAGTTGTACTCCTCCAGCATTTGTTTCATCCAAACCAGTTGTGAACAACTACTCCCAGCAGCAATATACTCAGCTTCAGCAGTTGACAATGAAACACAGTTTTGTTTCTTGCTGAACCAAGATATTAAGTTATTTCCTAAAAAGAAACAACCTCCTGAGGTGCTCTTCCTGTCATCAGCACTTCCAGCCCAGTCAGCATCACAAAATCCCATCAATTCAGAACTTGAACTGTGTGAATACATGATTCCATAGTCACTTGTGCTATTCACATATTTCATAATTCTCTTCACTTGTGTCAGATGACTCATCTTAGGATCAGCTTGATATCTTGCACAAACTCCAACAGCATAAGTGATATCAGGTCTGCTTGCAGTTAAATACAATAAGCTCTCTATCATGCTCCTATATTGACTTTGATCTACTGATATTCCATGTTCATCCTTAATCAACTTCAGGTGAGTAGCAGCTGGTGTCTTCTTATGAGCAGCAGATTCCATTCCAAACTTCTTCACAATGTTCTTGGCATATTTACTCTGAGAAATGAAGATTGTATCTTCCATTTGTTTGACTTGCAACCCAAGAAAGTATGTCAGTTCACCAACTAAGCTCATTTCAAATTCTGACTGCATCTGCTGAACAAACAATTTGACCATCTTCTGAGACATCCCTCCAAACACTATATCATCCACATAAATCTGAGCAATCATCAGACTCCCATTTTCATCTTTTACAAACAAAGTCTTATTAGAACCTCCTTTTCAGTAACCTTGAGCCACAAGAAACTGAGTCAGCCTGTCATACCATGCTCTTGGTGCTTGCTTCAATCCATATAAAGCCTTCTTTAACTTGTACACATGATCTGGAAACTTAGGATCCACAAAACCCTTAGGTTGTTCAACATATACTTCTTCTTGCAGATATCCATTCAGAAATGCACTCTTCACATCCATCTGAAATAGCTTGAACTTGAGAATGCAGGAAACACCCAACAACAGTCTTATGGACTCTAGTCTGGCCACAGGTGCAAACGTCTCATCAAAATCCAATCCCTCAACTTGAGTATAACCCTGAGCAACCAACCTTGCCTTGTTTCTGACTACAGTACCATTCTCATATGTTTTATTCTTGAATATCCACTTAGTCCCAATCACATTCAGCCCTTCTGGTCTTGGAACAAGATCCCACACTTCACTCCTTTTGAATTGATTCAACTCATCTTGCATTGCTTCAATCCAAAATTCATCAGTTAGGGCTTCTTTCACATTTTTAGGCTCAACCTTCGACACAAAGCATGAATCAGTAGCAGCAGCATTTGATCTCCTGGTTCTGACACCTTGATCTAAGCTTCCAATGATTAAGTCTCTAGGATGATCCTTCTGAACTCTAATTGATGGCCCTTTATTGGTAGGATCATGATCTGGATGCACTTCTGCTTCTTCAGACTCTGGATGATTTTCTGCTTCTGAAGTTTGTTCTTCTGATGCTTCAGACTCTGGAACAACTTCAGACACACCTCTATCTTTCTCAGCAGACAGGTCATCAATTACCACATTAATGGACTCCATCACAACCTTGGTTCTGGAATTAAACACCCTATAAGCTCTGCTGTTTACTGAATAACCCAGGAATATGCCTTCATCAGACTTAGGATCCAGCTTTCTCCTATTTTCTCTATCAGCCAAAATATAGCATCTGCTCCCAAACACATGGAAATATTTGACTGTAGGCTTCCTCCCTTTCCACAGTTCATACAATGTAGATGTTGTTCCCTTCTTCAGAGTGACTCTATTATGGATATAACATGCAGTGTTCATAGCTTCAGCCCAAAACATATATGGCAGCTTCTTAGCATGCAGCATAACCCTTGCACATTCTGCTAAAGTCCTGTTCTTCCTCTCTACTACACCATTTTGCTGAGGTGTGATAGGTGCTGAAAACTCATGCTTTATACCTTCAGAAGCACAGAATTCTGAAAAGCTCTTGTTTTCAAATTCTTTGCCATGATCACTTCTGATTCTGATAATCCCACTGTCCTTCTCTCTTTGTAGTTGAATGCACATCTCTTTGAAAACTTCAAAAGTGTCAGACTTTTCTTAAACAAAGCTGACCCATGTGTATCTTGAGTAGTCATCTACCATTACAAATGCATATCTTTTTCCTCCAATACTTTCTACTTGCATAGGCCCCATTAAATCCATATGAACAAGTTCTAGTACTTTAGTAGTTACCTGGTGAACTAATCTGGGATGAGACTTTCTTGTTTGTTTACCAATCTGACAATCACCATAAACACTGTCCTCATTGATCTTCAGATTAGGCACACCTCTGATAGCTTCAGTACTTAGGATTTTCTTCATGCCTTTCAAGTGCAAATGTCCCAGTTTCTGGTGCCAGAGTTTGACTTCCTCTTCTGAGCTCATAAGACAAGAAGTCAGACTTCTTTCTTCTTCAGAAACCCATAAATAACAGTTGTCTTTGGATCTGCAGCCCCTCATCTGAATCTTATCTTCCTGATCAGTAACAATACATTCTAGCTTGTTGAAATTAACCTTCAATTCTTGATCACAAAGCTAGCTGATACTGATTAGATTAGAGGTTAGTCCTTCCACTAGTAGCACATCATTAAGTCTGGGCAACCCTTCTCTGATCAAATCACCAATACCCAGAATCTGACCTTTTACACCATCTCCAAACGTCACATAACTTCTGGAGTATGATCTGATATTACTCAGCAGCTTCTTCACACCAGTCATGTGCCTTGAACACCCACTATCAAAATACCAGTCTTCTTTTGAGGTGGCTCTTAATGAAGTGTGAGCTATAAGGCCTACATTCTGAGCCTTAGGTTTCCACACCTTCTGAACACTGTGTCTGGTTGCAGTTGCTTGAACTCTTCTATAATGAAAGTGTTCAGGGTAACCATACAATTTAAAGCAGAATGGTTTGATATGCCCTTTCTTTCCACAATGATGACAGATCCATGGATGATTTCTCCTTCTTCTGTTTCTGAAAAATTTCTGGGACAGCTTCTGAGGTAGCATCTGAACTTGCTTCTGACCTTGCATCTGAGGTCTCTTCTGAGCTTGCTTCTGAGCTTGCATCAGGGCTTGTTTCTGAGGTCTCTTCTTAGATGTTCCAATCATAGAATCATCAGTCTTAGTGGCAGGAACAAAATTCATCTGTTTAGGAATCTGAGTCTGATCAACAAAGCCTAAACCAGTTTTTCCTTGTTGCTGATTCCCCAAAATGTCCTCCAACTTATCAGTAGCAGAGTTCAACATCCTTACTTGCTTCTTCATTTGATCAAGTTGGGAGTTCAGTTGGTTCACTTCTTCTTTTAAATCTGAATTCTGTACTAACAGTTCACCTTTTTCAGCCTCCAGTTGCAGAATAGTCTCCTTCTGATCCAAAACTTGTTTGCAAACCTCAGCACTTCTGGTATACAGCTTCTTGTAGTTATCAGCTAGTTCATCATATGAGGTTTTAGCAGCTTCTGACACAGATGAGGCTTCAGACTTTGAGTCAGACTCTGAAAAGGTCTCAGACTCTAAAACAGCTTCCTTCTTCAAGATAGCTCCTGACCTTACTACCAGACCAGTACCACACATACCAGATTCACTAACATCATCTTCTTCAGAACCATCATCAGACCATGCAACAGCTAGGCTTTTCTTCTGCTTCTTAAGAAAAGTAGGACACTCAGACTTGATATGTCCATAACCTTCACACTCATAGCACTGCACTCCTTTGGCTTGGTTACTTTTCTCCTCAGACTTGGTCTTCTTCTCATTAGTTTGTTGCTTTTTGTTATTGAATCTGAAATTCTGGCCTTTGGCTTTGGCTTTTCTGTTAACATTCTTCAGAATCTTGTTGAATTGTTTTCCCAGCAACACTAGAGCTTCTGATAAGTCATCCTCATCAGACTCTTGTTGATCATCAGCTTCAGCATTCACAGTAAAAGCTATACCTTTCCCTTTCTTATCAGGCTGTTTGCAGAATGCAGTCTCAAAATTTAACAAAGACCCAATCAGCTCCTCAACCTTCATAGCAGAAATATCATGAGCCTCCTCAATTGCAGTGACCTTCATGTCAAATCTTCTGGGCAGGGACCTGAGGATTTTTCTGACTAACTTCTCATCAGTCATCTTTTCTCCAAGTAAATCAAAAGAATTTGCCATGTCCAGCACATTCATGTAAAAATCCTGAATAGATTCATCTTCCTTCATCTTCAGGTTCTCAAATTTGGTGGTCAGCAGCTGCAATCTGGACATCTTCACCTTAGAAGTTCCTTCATGAGTGAGTGGTTTTCAAAATTTCCCAAGCATCCTTAGCCACAGTACATTGTTTGATAAGTCTGAACATGTTCTGGTCCACACCATTAAAGATTGCATTCAAAGCTTTTGAATTTCCCAGAGACAAGTCACCTTCAGCTCTGGTCCACTCCTCTTCAGGCTTCAAAACTCCAGTTTTGTTACCATCTTTGTCCAAAACCTCAGGATGTTCCCAGCCTTTTATCACAACTTTCCAAGTCCTGCTGTCAATAGACTTTAGAAAAGCACACATCCTTGACTTCCAATACTCATAGTTTGTGCCATCTAGTAGGGGTGGTCTATTGACATAGCCTCCTTCTCTATCCATGCTTGCCATAAATAAACTCCTCTGGATCTCACCCAAATTACAGGCAGGGTGCCTGCTCTGATACCTATCTCCCCCTTTGGCAAATTTTTGGCTAAAACCATCCAAGTTCTTCAATCTCCCTTATAATCAACTCAGCAATGAAGAACTCCACAATGATATATCATAGCATAAACATAAGCAGCGGACACAGCTATGAATAACACAGACCAGCTTCAGTTCTACAAAACATAACAGCTACTGAAGCACACATATGCTACTGATCAACTCCTGATCATCACAAACATGGTATCAGAGCTACTAATCAACTCCCCCTGAAGCTTCACAACCATATAAACAATCACTCCAGCTTTACAACACTCCCCCTGCAACTCAGCTCCTCATACAAACTCCCCCTTACTACTGAACTGCAGTGATAAATGGTATCAGAGCATATCAGAAGCACACTTCAGGATCTGAGCACAATTGTTCTTCAGGACCACTACACTTCAGGACCACATCATCACTCAGGACTTTAAAAACCACAGAAAGAAACAATAGATTATTTAAAAATAAGGAGAGTTCAGTTCATCAATTGCTAGATAAAGTCAAATTAAATACCTTTTGGTGGATGAAAACTTGTAATATTAATGTTCGTTTAAATTCTCATTTGTGGTGGTCGAGTCCCTTTGTTTGCATGGGCATCGGCTAAGCCGTTTGTGGCTTTGGTTTGTGACTTGTACATCTGTAACCGTTAGAGCCCTGGGTTGGTACGCCTTGTGCTAATCTGGTGCCTCTGTTTTTTGTATATATAAGTTCCATTTTTGCTTGTTAAAAAAAATAATTTCGTACATAAATAAGTGTTTGTAGCATCCTCCCCTAAAAAAAGTGTTTGTAACACCTTAATACCTACATGAGCCTCAATCAAATAAATGATTAGGACACTAATCAATAGTGCATCAAAAAAAGAAGGATACTAATCAATTTTTTGTTTTTTAAGAAAATCCAAATCTTGTACCCAAAAAAAAATCAAATCTTCAGTATTAAAATCCAAATCAAACATTTGATAACTTACATAATAAATCAATTTTATTTTATTTCAAAATTAACTTAATTTTAGAAACTCAAACTACTTTATTTATTTTGAAAATATAGTTTCGAGGGAAATCATTCATAACTTTTAACAAACCTATCTTCCTACATTTCGGAAGATCCTAATTAGTGCATTTTGAAGAAGAAAAAAAACGCTTTTTTTATACTCGGAATTTAAAAAAAAAACTTATTAATCAAGTAATCACTTCTTATTGGGTTTTTTTATACCGAAGATTTAGATTTTCCCTTTATTTTCCCCTTCATGCATGGTATGAGTCAACTCGACATTCCAATCCAAAAGAAGAAGATATTTGCTGGTTAAAATGAGGCTACTATAATGATGATATATGTTTATATTGCTCTTAACAAGATCAATTCCATGATTTGCGTCTGAGAAGCAAGCAATCTTCCTATAACCAAAATTCTAACATAATTGGCGCCCATGAAAGAGGGCCAAATTTGAGCGTGAATAATAGACGAGTCGCCATTACTGTCATAATAACCATGCAGAAAGTCACCATAATGATCACGGATGAGACCTCCAAACCCTCCATACCAACGCTAGAAGCGACACCCATCCACATTCAAAGCAACAATCCCCTCAAGGGGTCGAGACCAAGAGACAATCCTCTCAGGAGGTTACATATGCTCAATTCTATATGGACCAGAAGCCATAGACACATGGTGAAGGAGAGAAAGGACTTGTGCACGAGTCACATATACAACCCGCATAGTGCCCTCAAACACAAACATATTACACGAACACCACAGCTTCCAAAGAATAATTGAGATAGTCCTTCCAAATACATAATACAAACTAATTTCTTCCATGGTCAAAAGTCGATAACAATGTGAGATCGACAATCTTTAATCTTATTCATTTACGGAAAGAAACAAATATTTAAATTTGTTTGCTTGCATCGACTATATGTGATCTTTAAGATGATCAGTTCAACCATATGTTAACAAGTTCGCTTGTATCAACTTAAATTTGTGCATGAAAATTAAACTAAAAAAAAAAATATCTAACACCCTACTTAGTGGATAATTTATAAGTATTTTTGTCATTGATCTCAAAGCCTTGAGAGATAAACTGGTCCCTACCATGATTCTGGTGAGTCTGGAAACTAACACATCTAACAAAAAATATCATACGAAATCATACAATTAAACATAATAATTAAAGACTTCCTTTTTTAAACTAAATTTTAACAAAAACAATTTCCTCATCAGATATTATGATCAAATATGTTTCTCATCACATACGATACAACCATTCAAAATAAATTGAACCAACATATAAAGTAGTCTAACATTTAATTAATTGGCTAAATAGTGCTTAGTTTTATTTATACTGAAACGTACCAACTTATACCTAGTCATATGTTGCATTTAAAGATAATATCAGTAAATTTTGTTGATCATTATAAGTATCTGATTCAAAAGTGATCTTCTCGTCATTTATGCTATTCTTATCTACTCTCCACCATGCATTAATTGACCATCATCCAATGCAAGTAGGGGTTCGAGCCTAGTGGCATAATTTAGACTCCTATAAAAGGCATCGGTTGTGTTTCACAACATATGCATTAGAAAAACAAATTTGCTTAAATATTTAAAGATATTTTGTGCAAAATGGCATCCTTGAAGGCTGACAAACCTGTTGGCACCAAACTTTTTGGGCAGGCCAAGAAAGAAGCTACTCCTAAAGCTAGTGATAAGGGCCAATCTTCCAAATCAGCTTCAAAGAAAGCTCAACAGAAGCCTCAAGATCTTAATAAGAAAAAGGTATCTTAATTCTTTTTCAAATTAAAACAGTGACACATTTTAATTTTGCTTATATGATGGTGGCTTCAAACATTATTCATGACTCTATTACTATATATATGTGCTTACTAAAATTCTACTTTTTTTTATCCTTGGTTGTCTACAGGGAAAGGGAAGCAAACCAGCTGCTAAGCATTAACAACTACAAGTGTCAAGTAGCCTTACTTTACTGAGAAAAAGCGTTGTTTGTGACTCAAAAAGTCATACCGACATTGAATTGAATTGAATACAATAATATGTGCACCTTATTTTCTTGTTGTTAGCCAATTGATCTTAGAGTTCTCTTAAATGAATCAGTTTGATCTAAAGGCTTGATAATATAATCAAAATTATAATTTACATCTTAAAAAATTATTATTATCTCTGTTTTATTTCTGTCAAAAAATTGGCTCTATTTTATTGTGACATTGTTTCATGGGCGGACATGAACAAGGCCAGGTGTGGCAATGCCACACCAACCCATGCCCAATTTTTTTAAAAAAATAATAATTTTTTATCAATTTATTATATATTTTTACTTGTATATCAATACAAACACTTAATTTTTTTATGTTTATATATTTCCCAATATCTTTTTCATATATTAATATAAGGACCTATTTTTTTTGTAATTTATACATGTGTTTATATTTTTACTCATATATTAATAAGGGGACCTATTTTTTTTGTAATTTATACATGTGTCTATATTTTAACTTATATATTAATATGGGGACCAATTTTTTTTTTTTTTTAATTTACACATGTCTATATTTTTACTCATATTTAATACGAAAATAAAATTTTGTACAATATGTACATCTTTCTATATTTTTATTCATATATCAAGGTCGGGTGTATGCATAAGTATTCTTATAGAGCATTTGATTCATCTCTTGTAACATACAATATATATAAAAAGAGATGTTCTTAGAACAATTAGTAATGATGTAATTTTAGTTCATTTTCAACAAATAAAGCATTTTCTTTGTAATTTTGGTTGTTACAACTATTTTTAATATAAATTCTAATTAAATTTATGGTGGTGTCTATGGTGAATCATCAATTAAGTGGTTCACTGGTGGACCACTTTTATATACCATCAAGATATATTTAAATGTCTAGATGAGTTAGAAAAGAAAATGAGATCACGTGCATCTTTACTCACACAATCCCTTTCCTCACCTTCTCTGTTTTTTTTTCTCTCCTATCTCTCTCAATTTTATCATCAGATTCAAATCTGTCAACCCAAGTTCGAGCCACCACTGAAATGCCCTAACCCACCGAGTCTGAATCCTCTTGTAAGATATTTTTCTCCTTCCCTTCTTCAATAGCCACAACCTTTGGTTGAAGGTAAAAAGTCATAGATAAAACACTTAAGGGGAAAAAGGATTTTCAATCCGGTCTCTTTTGCTCAAATAATGGCTGGAATTTAATTCCTTCAAATAAAATGACTGAGATTCAGGAATTGTTTAATTATTTTTCCACCGAAGCTATTGTTTCTATGTTATATTCTTATTACGGAAGTAATTTTCATATTCTTTGTGACAATATAATTTGATGTTTATCATCAAATACATGTGATTCAATATAAAGCAACAATGAATCATTATAAATCAAACAATTAATATATGAACAATATAACTAGTTGAGAAATGGAAATTGAACGATTACTATATGAACAACATATGACCGATTTCCTCTCTCTGTTACGAAACTTAGTTCTGATGTTTTTCTTTTAAAAAAACTAAATTCAACTATAGGTTTGGTAAATCTTAACTTGCAAGCAATGTGAAAAACACGTTTCAGAGAAAAGCCCCATTTTCGATTGCAGAAAATGCAGCCATGAACATCCAAGAGAGAAGAGATTTGGTAGGGAAGAGAGAGCGGATGCAACGTACAAAGATCTAGTGTGGTGATGAACAACTAAACCGTGTGGGTCTATTTAATCTAAAGGTTAAAATTAGTGGTACACCGATGAGGGACTTAATTGAGCCCTCACCCTAGAATCCACCTAAATTTAGTATTATTTAATTATTTGACAAAAAAAATTGTCCAATGATATTGCGAGTCCAGATCCAGTCCCTGCATCGTTTCTTTGGCTTCTTAAAAAAAATACAATTTTTACCAATCACCAATAATTTCTCCTTCGTATGAATATTCCTAGCCTTTAATTGAAGATCTCTATGGATGTGACATGTCGCTAAATTAGAAATGAACCCTGGAAAAATTGATTAAATTTAGACACCAATTAGAAATAAAACAGAGATAAAATAAAATAAAATAAAATAGAGGTAATTTTTTGACACCAATTAGAAATAAAACAGAGAAACTGTTACTTAGTAGGGGTGTTCATGATTCATGAACTGCACTGAGCTCAACCATATAAATGGTTTGGTTCAGTTTATAAAATTCATTTCAATAAAAACTGGTTAATTATTAAAAACAGTTCCAATCCAGTTTAAAACCGGTTTATAATTTTTAACCGGTTTTGAACCGGTTTTCGTACTAAACCGGATTATTCTTGAACTGGTTTTCAAACCGGATTTTAGTTATTGTTTTAAAAAAATCATTTTTCAGTGACATTGGTAAAAAAAATTGGTTTTCAGTGATTATAATTTATTTGTTCAAAAAAAGTGATTATGACATATTTGTTCAAAAACAGATTATATGCATAAGCTAGAAGCATTATGACTTATTTGTTTAAAAAAAGTGATTATGACATATTTCATCAAAAACAGATTATACGCGTAATCTAAAAACATTATGACTTATTTGTTCAAAAAAAGTGATTATGACATATTTCTTCAAAAACAGATTATATGCAGAAGCTAGAAGCATTATAACTTATTTGTTTAAAAAAATGATTATGACTTATTTGATCAAAAACAGATTATACGCATTAGCTAGAAGTATTATAACTTATTTGCAAAATGATTATGACTTATTTGAGTGATCTTTGGAAATAAATAATGTATATTGAATTCTCAATATGGCAATTTCAATAAATTATAAACATAATTCTTGACAACTCAAATTAAAAGCCAATACATAAAACAAACAAAACAAAACAAGGGAAAACTGGTTTTCAATGTAATATTATTTAAGCAAATTCAGGTTGAACAAACAAAACAAGGGAAACAATGAATTGATGATTGTCCTTCCTCCTGACTCAATGCTCCCCAGCCTTCACCTGCAAAAGTAAGTCATTATAAGAAGCAGATTGAATGACATTATAACAATAAATTTGCTTTCATTCATAAGAATTACATAAAGTTCCCATCAAACATAAGAATTCAATTTATAGTTTTTTTCCACAAGAGAAATTTAGACTTGCAACTTAGTGAAGCTGTTGAGGCAACAAAGCCAGCATTATAACTTGTACGGCTTCAATGCAATGCAATGCAAAACAGAAGTATATAGTATATACCAATCACTATCAGGACAGAGAAATGTCAAATCTAATTAAATAAACATTTAAATTCACACAAGTATGTCCAAGTTATGCTAGCCAATATTACACAGGGAATAACTTGATGACTGATATTAAAATTTCAACACCTCATAACTCAAATCTTATAGTAGCAGGTCTGAACCTAATAGTGTTTCTGATATGTACACTAACATCTTCATGAATAATAATAGTACACTTACCTTCAATCATAGTCAAGTGTAATCGAGGTCGAGGCCGAACAACTAGGAGCATCATGCGTAGAAAGTAGGTCTACAAAACAAAACATTTCAGTATGTATCAACCAATTAACACACTATTAAGAAATGATAGAAAAGAATCTTACCTTCCTAGATTTTCTCAATTACATCAAGATATTCACTAGAAAGAAAACATGTAAATTCTGCATCGAGCCAATCTTGACCACAAATTAGCGCTTCCAAGGTTCTTGGTGTTAAAGAACTACGGTATGGGTCAAGGACCCTTCCCCCGGTACTAAAAGTAAATTCAGAGGCTACGGTGGATATAGGGATGGCCAACACATCTCTTGCAATGCTTGCCAGTATTGGAATCGGCTTGAGTTAACCTTCCACCATTCTAACAAATCAAAGCCCGGACGATCCTCTTCTACATTTTCATTTATAAGATATTTTTTGTAACTCAGTCTCTGATGTGTTGCACTCGCCCGATTCGTAGAACTCACACAATTCATATGGATCTTCAACTTCATTAAGAACACCTGCTACAGTTGCAGAATTACCTAGACGAGACACTCCCATACCTGCGTATTCCTCATAAATAGACTTCAAATATGACTCTAATTTTGTTTTCAAAGATCCTGCCTCAGCACTACTATAGATCCTTCTTGTCATCCAGTTCACAAGCTTCATTTTACGACGAGGGTCTAATAACATTGCAATCAACAACAACATGTTAAGAGAGTCAGGTTTTCCCCAATACTTAGAAATGAACTCTGTAAAAATTGATAAAATTTAGACACTAATTTTCAATAACAATTATTCCTCAATGTGCTCTTTCAATTAACACATTGAGATTTTGGATGTTCCTTTCACGATGAAGATGTTGCATAGGTGCTTGCCTTGGAAGGTTGACCTAATTGTGGATTGACTTTTAGGTTGACAATGTGTTCCTGAGTCCTAAATTAATATTCTCTACATCACTTTTGAGTCATTATTTTTACCCTATACATTTATAACAATGGTTACTAACCCATTATTAATAATGGTAATTTTATAAAATTGCAATATTATTTTTGTTATTTTATATATTTTATTTAATATACGTACAAAAAATGCATGACATCACTTATTTCGAGATAAGTTGACCTCACTTTCATATCTTTGAATGTTTTAAGTAAGTGATTCGACTCAAGTGATTAATGAGTTCCATTAAGATGAATCGTTTGAGAGAACCTGAGTTCGATTCCTGATGGAAACAGTTCTTAATCAGACTTTACTTATCTTCTCCGAATTCAATAATATTAGGGTCTCTTTTTCCCTAAAATCCGGATGGTTAACACCCAAAAAATATATCTTAGAATGTTTTGGATTTCTATTTTCCTTTCTCAACAACATTTGTTATAGAAATTCAAGATGTAGTTTACCATTTTTTACTTTGAAGAAAAGATGTAGTTTACCATTGTTCATAGTTTCTACGCATTGAAAAATGAGAAATAGTAAAATAATAAATGGTAAAACTTGGGAATATTGTTATACAAATATACATCAGTTAGTAAAACCTTTTTGAGAAACAAATACTTAGTAGAGATGGCAAACAAACTCATGCTTGCGGGTATTTGCGGATAAAATTTTTCACGAGGACGGAACGGGTAGTTTAACGGGTATCCACTGGTATAATAAATGGGTAGTTAATTACCTGTTTCTTTATGGATACAGATATCGATTTGATGGTACATGTGCATGCGGGTATCCGTACCCGTTAATATATTAGATAAATTACTGATATTTATATATTTGTTTTCTAATTAATTGAAAATTCATATAATTTTTTTTATACATTTTATACATAAGGTTGGACTTTTTATACTTTTTTTAAGTTTGGAGTGCATAAGTTTTTTTATACTTTTTTTCAGACGTTGATTAGTTGTAAATTTGTATGGATTTCAAGAATTCGTATGCATTACGTAAGGACTATGAATTTTGTATCAATTATGAAATTTGTATGGTTTACAAAATTTGAATAGATTATGTATGACTTATCAAATTAAAATGGATGTTTAAAAATTGAAGTTTTTAGATAATTAAAAAAAAATCCATGAGTATCCGCGAATATCCATGAATACCTAAATATCCGTGGATTACCCGTGTTACGATACCTGCACGGGTACGGGGACGGACACGGGTATCATACTTATCCAATGGGCGGGAACGGATATCATACTACATGTACCCACTGGAACTGCACAATATTGTTAATTAAGACCTTTCAAGATACGAATAACTTGATCACTGTCTCTATACTCAAGCATCTTACTTACAACTTTGCAATCATCAATACAAGAAACAACCGGAATAGGTCGAAAATTATCAAGCTCTTGCCATAATTTCTTCAACTTGGTGTAATAAGAAGGGATAGAACAATCACTTTGTTTCAAGGTGTAAATTTCTTCTTGGATATCAGAAAAACGAAAAACATCACCTTGGTAAAAACGATCCTTGAGTTCTTTCCAAATTTTTGATGTTGTATCAATCCACAATATACTCTGAGAGATTTCAGGTTCAACCGAATTGATAAGCCAAGACATAACCATAGTGTTGCAACGATCCCAAGCAATTGAGTCACGATCTTCATCAAGAGGACGAGGTAAAGCTCCATTGATGAAGTGCAGTTTGTGTTTAGAGCGAAGAGAGACAGTGATAAAACGAGACCATGAATGATAATTGGTGCCATTCAATAACAGAGTAGCAAGAACAAGACTGGGATTTTCGTTAGGATGCAAGAAATAGGGATTTAATGTATCATTTTGATATCCCTTTTGCTTGGAGGAAAGATGGCCACCATTAACACTTCCTGCGGTGCTATCCATAGACATGATGCACAAAGAAATTGAGAAAGAAAAAGAAGAAGAAGATAGAAAGCACATAGATTCAATGTGAATCTACAAAAGAAAAGGAAAAGAGAAGAAATTGATTCAGTGATGAATCAAGAGAAATCAGAACTCAAAGGTTCAGAAAGTAGAAGAAAGTATTTATACGCAACGATCATGGCAGAACCCCATTACAGGGCTCTGATACCATGTGAAAACTGGAAGATAAACTCCATTAATGGAGAAGAAAAGCTCAAGGAATAAGAAAGACTTAGTCTCATTATTGTATTACACAAAAACTAAGCTTTACAGGTAGTACATGAAGATTATATATAGGAATTGTAACCTTTTAACTGTTAACTAACTCTAGTTACTTCTCTAACTAACTGTGATTAGAAAACAATTATGATAGTTTAACTTGCGGTGCAAGTTAACTAACTAACTCTTCTCTATATTTTTAAGGGAAATGTTAACGAGTGCCCGCGGGCACTCTTTAAGACCTTTAAATATTAATTATTTTTGAAAATTTATGTAATTAATGCATTAAAATTGAAATATTTGACTTTTTTATGAAATAATTTCTTCTTTTTGAATGTTTAAAGAGTGTTTGGGGACACTCGTTAACAAGACCCTAATTTTAATTACATAAAGTTGTAATTTGTAAATTGAAATTGAAAACTTAAAGAAAAAAGGAAATGCTTGGGGTCTCAATCTCAACTCTAAACGGTGAGTGGCACCTGCACCTCAAAACATATGAGTCCGAATTCTCATTATTATAGTCTGTCCAATATTGGATAAGAATAATATCTCTCTGGAACGGAACATCTGCACAAGTGTTCAACCAATAGATATCCCATTCTGTAACAACGTCGACATACCAAAACCATGACCACATTAATAAGAATATTATATACAACATTTAATGTGAGTAATGAGTACAATAAAAAAAGATGAAAACATACAATTGAAATTAAATTGATTTGAAATAATAAGTGATGAAGAAAATTAAGGTACTAACCGATAATCAATTTATTTTTTTTAGGAAAACCGATAATCAATCTTATTACTTTCCATCATAAGTGTATCTATGATTTCCTTCTAATGATGGAAATGTAGAATTATTCTGCCATTTTTACTTTTTTTTAAGAAAAGATTTTGATAATTTCATTTGGATAACACTTAATTAAATGTGAATAACAATTTAATTAAAAATTACACATGAATGAATGACAAATATTGATAGTTAGTTGTCACTTAAAATTTGAAATATTTGACATATTTAATTGTTTTCGAGGATAATTGATTTTACCTTCAAAATTGATTCTATTTAAAACTGAATTTGAAACATTAAAACTTTATTATTTACACTATTAACAATTTTTTTTTTTAAGTTTCAATTTTGTAATATGAATTTACATTCATACAGAGTACTTGTAACTAAGCATAGATTTGATTTCTTTCCATGGATAAGGCACCGTTTTATTAGGCTTTTAGATTCAAATCAATCAAATTTAAATATAAAAAATAGAATAGAAAGAGAGGTATATAGATTTGTGAATAACACTCTGCAGAAAATGACAAGTGTCCTACCACCTGTACATGAAATCACACACGCTTGACCTTGTTAATTGACACGTGTCTTCAACGTACCTTTTAAACTCTCTATTTATAGCTTCACAATGCCACACTCTTAAGCTAACAAACCACAACACAAAAAAGCCTGTAAAGTTTAAATCGGTGCAAAAGCAAGCAATTCTTCTGCATTTCGGTGTGTTTTTGTGAAGACAAAATTTCTACAAGCTTCTGAAATATGGCTTCTGTGGGAAGAAACGTTCTAGGTCCATTGTTGTTTCTGAACTTGCTTATGTATTTTATTGTACTTGGTTTTGCTAGTTGGTGCCTCAATAGGTTCATCAATGGCCAAACTTACCACCCTAGTAAGTTCATTTACACTTTCTCTTTTTCTATGTACCATTCACTTCAATTTTTAGTCATCACATTACTAATGTAAAAATTTGTGAAAAAAATAGCTAGGTTTTCAATATAAATTTTCCTAATTTGTAAAAAATTAAAATAGATTGAAATGACCCTTTAATTATTGTGTATTTTTTCCAGGTTTTGGAGGAAATGGTGCTACCATGTTCTTCTTGACCTTTTCCATATTGGCTGCTGTTCTTGGTATAGTGTCGAAATTTATGGGTGCAAATCATCTCAGGTTTTGGAGGAGTGACAGTTTAGCATCTGCTGGAGCCACATCAATCATAGCTTGGGCTGTTACAGCTCTAGCCATGGGGTACATTAAACCTCTAATCATTCATTATTATGAGACACCGACACGAGCACCAGACAATACTAACTATTATATATTTGCTATGCATTATGGATAGGTTGGCTTGCAAGCAGATACACATAGGAGGACATAGAGGATGGAGGCTGAAGATGGTTGAGGCATTCATAATCATACTCACATTCACACAATTGTTGTATTTATTGCTGACCCATGCAGGACTGTACAATAGCAGATATGGTCCAGGTTATCGTGACACTGACTATGGTGTTGGAGGAGGAGCTACTGGAGATCCAATGCACAAGGGTGGTCCTGTTGGTGGCACTCGTGTTTAAATAATCATCATTATCCATATAACTACACTTAGTTTCTTGTTTTTAATAATATTTTAGTTTCCTAGTTGGGACATGAGACTATGTTACTGTCTTTTTCTTCTCTTTTCTTTTGGGTTTGTTGTATGAAGAGTGTCAGTTTGTAGCAATGCATTGTGTCAGTTTGTAGCAACGCATTGTGTATACCAATTGCTGCAATTAATCATGTATTTGCAATTTGCTTATTTCTGTTCTCCTCTTTCTGTCCTCTTTTTATGGAGTGATTAAAAATAATGCAGTAAATGATTAAATCATAGCTTATAAAAGCCGAGTGGAAGTGCATAATTGTTTGTAGAGACCCATGTTACAAATCTAGACTGTAAATTGAAAATAATAAAGGAAACATGAGCATATATAAAAAATGGTATTATTAAAAAAAACATATATAAAAAAGGAATGGGAGATAAAGATTTTTTTGGTGTCCCTCAAAAAAAAAAAGATTGGTTTGGTGGTTGAGACGAAAGATTTAAAGTAAGAAATGTAGTGATAAGAGTGGTTTAAGATTAGATTTGATTCTCACATCTAGTTTTGAAATAAATAAATGGTATAAATGTGAATGGTAAAAATGTGCATATTTTTAGAGTTTATGACATTAGTTGAATATTTATACACTAAAATGTGGACACCTTCAATCCTAATCTGAGAAATAGAGGCGGTGGAATGGGGGCCATTATTATACGTATTTTGTACTTCTATCTATGGCTATACTAATACATGGTTGACCCATTTATTAATGTGTGGTTGGTTAAGGTTGGCTAATGAAGACAACACCTCGTAACCAAAATACCCCAAAAAAAAACAAGTAAATTACAAAATAGAACACCTTTTTGATATTATCTTTTGAACTTCTTTTATTAAATGACAGTGTGTATTTAAAGTCAGCCTCCATTAGGCTTGGAATTGACATGAATATTTTCATCCAATTTAAGTTTTTTTGTTTGTTTGGATCGAGTTTTATTGAGAACAAAGTCTACTTGTACTTCTTCCTAAATAGAAGTCTTCCAAAACTTAAATTTTCACATCGCAAAGGAATTTTTAAATTCTTGTCGTGCATCTTTGGTTCTTGTCGTGCATCTTTGGTATTTGGGCTCATATTACTGGGGCAGCCAAATTGCTAGAAAGTTACTCCTAGGCTTTTAAAATTTCTTTAATTCACGCAAAATTACTCATTTATTCTAGCAGTTAACCGATTTAAAAAGTAATTCATTCGTTTTAAAATATGTCGAACACTTACTACCGTTAGATTGCAGAAATGAGAAATTTGAGAAGAGTAATTTTCAAATTGCTATCATGATGGAGGCTTTGGTTTGCATTTCCAAAATTGGTTTCCTAAAGTCGTTAGATTCCTAATTTTTGAATGACATTTTCTATGTTTATAAGTCCTTTGATAAAAATGTACCAAACATTGTTTTATAGGTTTTTTAACAAATATTGTGGCCAAAAGAGCATTCGTTTGAGCATAGACTTGGAAATTGGTCGGAGAAAAGAATTTGTGTGATTTTCAACCCCCTTCTCCCGACTTTCTGAAAAAAATCATTTTGATACATGTTCCGAATTCCTCTTGTGAAAAAATGTAATTTCATAAATTTTACTCCCTCGTCTTATTCCTATATATGGGTTGGATTCTAAAATATGAAAATCAAAAGATATTTTTGAATTTTTAGGGGACACGAGAGCAAAGGGGGATATTGAGGGACTGATATGACAGTAAATAAATTATATTGAGGATTGAAAATTAATCTTACAACATAAAAATTCAATTGCTCCTTCAATATGCTTGTAAAGTGTTGGACAAGACCGTTAGAAATTTCATTTGTCGTGGATGTAGTGAGAAAGTCATGCCAAGTTGGAAGAAGATTTCGTAGACCAAGAAAGTGAAGATTGGGGATTCATACATACGACATGATTTCAAAATGTTTTCCCTTCTTGGGAAATTAATGTGGAGCCTTCTGCAAGGAGAAAATAAGCTTTGGCCTAATGTGCTAGCAAACAAGTATTTGAACGAAAGACATTTGTTTTTAGATAAAGCTAATGTTAGTTCATCTACTTGGAAAGCGATCTTAAAAACTTTGAATACCCTCGAGGAGGGTTCCAAGTTAAAGATTGGTGATGGGTTGGTTTAAGTCATGCGTCACCAGTTACCACAAAACCTCTGTGTAATATTGTTTAAAATATTGAGCTAGCAAATTTGGGTCTCGAAATAAAGGATTTGTGGGAAGATGACGAACGTAGGAGCATCTACAATGGAAACACTTATTTATTGGGTATTTAAATAGATCTCACGTGTACACATCAATTATTTATAATTATCTAATAAGCGCTCAATTCATTCAACTCAGCATCTCACACAAATTTCTTAAATAGGAATTGTTGTTTGTGACTCAAAATTGAGGTTTGGAGGGCAGCCAAAATCGGGGCCTAATTTTTGGCCCAGTTTTGGTGCTTCGATTCGTAAAAAATCGGGGCATGATTTGGTAAAATCAGGGCCCGATTTTGATAGATAAGGTTCGAATAGTACATTACGAATTGGAATTTCGGGGCATGATTTAGGGATTTCAGAGCACGATTTTGCGGGTTCTGAGCATTATAAAAGGCTTCATTTTTCATGTTTTGATAGAGACTTCAAGAGAGAGAAACTTGGGAAATCAAAGGAGGAAACTTTAGGGTTGAGGAAAAGGGTAGAAATTAGGGTTTGTTCTTTGTGAGCTTGTTGAAGCTAATTTCTTGTAACCCTTTTGTATCTCTTTGTAAGAACTCATTAATAGTGGATTGGAGAGATCAATCTCTCCCCCAGAGTAGGTCAAGTTGGACCGAACTGGGTAAAAAATTTATGGTGTGTTTGTTTTTCTTCTCTCTTTATCTTTATGGTGTGTTTGGTTACTACTTTGCTTTGCTCCACACATCGTAGTTTTATTGGTGTGATTTTGAGTTCCAACTCGCAACAATTGGCGCCCACCGTGGGGCAAATGAGTGAATTGGTTAAGCGAGTACCATGGGTTCAAAGTGGGATATTGAGAAGTTCACCGGAAGCAACGATTTTGGGTTATGGAAGGTGAAGATGCAAGCGGTTTTGATACAACAAAAGTGTGAGAAAGCTTTGAAGGGTGAAGGTGTGTTACCCGTCACCATGTCACAAGCGGAGAAGACCGAGATGATGGGCAAGGTTATGAGTGCCATTGTCTTGTGCCTCGGGGACAAAGTTTTGAGAGATGTCGCGAAGGAACCTACCACGACATCGATGTGGTCAAAGTTGGAGTCTTTGTATATGAAAAAGTCTTTGGCTCATAGGCAATTCTTAAAGCAACAACTCTACTCATTTAAGATGGTGGAGTCAAAGACCGTCATAGAGCAATTAATGGAGTTCAACAAAATCCTTGATGATTTGGAGAACATTGAGGTGCATCTTGAGGATGAAGACAAGGTTATACTCTTGTTGTGTGCTCTACCGAGATCATTTGAATCCTTCAAGGATACCATGCTTTATGGCAAAGAAGGCATTGTCAGCTTGGAAGAAGTCCAAGCAGCTTTGAGAACCAAGGAGTTGACCAAGTCCAAGGACTTAAGAGCGGATGAAAACAATGAAGGCCTAGGTGTTTCAAGAGGGAATGGTGGAGTTAGGGGTAACTAAGGAAGCTCAAAGAGAGGTAACAAGTCAAAGTATAAGTGTTATAAGTGTCACAAGATGGGTCACTTCAAGAGGGATTGTCCGGAGGACAATGATAACTCCGCGCAAGTTGTCTCCGAGGATTATGAGGATGCGGGTGCTTTGGTTGTGTGTTGTTGGGAGGATGAAGAAGGCGATGTTTGTCACCTTGGGATTGATGCCTTATAGAGTGGTGATCGTCTGGAGAGACGGTGGGAAGAATACTCATGGTCAGTCTGGAGAGGCGGAGGTAAGAATACTCCTGATTAACCTTTGAGGTGGAGTTTGCAAGGTTAAAGGCATAATGGAAGTACGCATTTGGAAGTTGAGGTAGAGAAAGCTCAGCTTAAGGTGGAGTTGATGACACCGGAAATGGTATAACTATGGAGACCTTGGACGCTAGGCTCTAGTTGTGAGTGATAGATAATTGGCAAGTGTAGCAAAACTATCGAAGTAATAATAAAATTCGTATCCACGAGGACCGTTGTTAATTTCTACTCAGCAACTTCGTTAATGTAAAGAATATATTAAATTGGGGGGTTTGCCCTAGGCAGTTGGGTTGGTTGCATAAAAATAAGAAAAATAAAACAATTAAATTGGTTTTAAGAATAGATAAAAGAGATGATCAAGCCTTTGAATCGTCTATTGATCACTGTTAATTTGGTCCTCTTTTCTCTCAATGTTCACCTAGTTTTACGACGGATTAACCCAATAGTTTTGATCAATCTCTTGAGTCAAAACCTTTCCTAAATTCTAACCTCTTAATCTCTTAAGTCGATTCCTAACATCGGAAGTGTTACTAGTTCGTTAATATATAAGTCATAACTCTCAATCGTCTATCTCTAGCTTAATATGGCTAGTAGTCAATTAATTTCTAAGATCAATTCATACAATCATGAAGCTAGGGCTAGTAGTCATACACAATCATATAAAAAGCATTAAACACAAGTAATACTAAATAATACTAGGATTCCATTGGTGTCAAAGAGAGTTCATACATAAATTACATGCTCACAGCTTACAATAGAGTCATCCCATGGCTTAATCAATCTAAAAGCTTAGCTACTCATAACTAAGACAATTAACTACATAGGAATGATAAAACATACATAAATCAGGACCAACTATGAGTTGGTGTGAGATCCATTGTCTGTTCCTAGGTCACCGGTTGCCTCCTATGCTCTGAAATCTTCCAAAATTCGAACCCTTCTTCTGAAAACGCATTTGGCTTTTATAGCATGGGTTTCTGTAACCGTCCCATCGTGCCACCACACAGGTCCATCGTGGCACAATGGCTTCACTTATCCAACGTGGCAGCCTCATTAAACTTTCATCGTGGCACGACACAGGTTCCATCGTGCCACGATTTTTCCAGAACTAAAAACCATCAAATAAAGTTCCTCCAATCGTGCCACGATACAGGTCCATCGTGGCACGATTTTTCTAGTAGCTTGCACTTTCAAATTTTCTCAGGAAACTGCAAAACTTGCCCTTAACATAGTCATATGACCTCTAAACATTCCTGATAGCATTTGTCTAATTCTAGCATGTAAATCATGAAAAAGACTCTCTAATTTGTACATCCGGACAACAAAAACAACTAAACACAATAGCATGACCTAAAGTCATTAGTGAGCAAGGGAATTCTTCAAGAGGACGGAAGACATTCCGGAGTTTGAAGAATGTATGGCATGACTTGTGTGATTACCTAAAAGACCAAGGGTGATTGGATGCAAGGAGATCTTCAAGAAAGTGGGAGACGTTCCGTGGTTGAAGAGGGTTTGGTGTATACTTGTGGAACTACCTAAAATCCTAGTGTAGTTGGATGCGAGGATCTTCTAGAGGGCGGAAGGTATTCCGAGGGTTGAAGAGGAAAAGGGTGGAAGCCCATGGAGCTACTTGGTGTAGTTGGAAGCAAGGGAAAAATGAAAAGGAGAATGGTGGTTGATGGTTAAGTTGACATCATCATCAATTTAGAGTCAAGGTGGAGAATTTTTGTTTGTGACTCAAAATTGAGGTTTGGAGGGCAGCCAAAATCGTGGCCTGATTTGGTAAAATCGGGGCCCAATTTTGGTGCTTCAGTTCGTAAAAAATCGGGGAACGATTTGGTAAAATCGGGGCCCAATTTTGACATATAAAGTTTGAATAGTACAGTACGAATTGGAATTTTGGGGCATGGTTTAGGGTTTTTGGGGCACGATTTTGCGGGTTCTGAGCACTATAAAAGGCTTCATTCTTCATGTTTTGATAGAGGCTTCAAGAGAGAGAAACTTGAGAAATCAAAGGAGGAAACTTTAGGGTTGATGGTCTTTGATTAGGGGTCTTTTGAGAGGTTCTCTTGAGTTGGAAAACATTGTTAACACCTTGGGTGAGTGAAAATCATTGAATGTCTTGTTCATTTGTGAGATTGGGAAAAGGGTAGAAATTAGGGTTCGTTCTTTGTGAGCTTGTTGAAGCTAATTTCTTGTAACCCTTTTGTATCTCTTTGTAAGAACTCATTGATAGTGGATTGGAGAGATCAATCTCTCCCTCAGAGTAGGTCAAGTTGGACCGAACTAGGTAAACATTTCTTGGTGTGTTTGTTTCTCTTCTCTCTTTATCTTTGTTGCTTGTGGTTACTTTGATATTGGTTACTACTTTCCTTTGTTCCATACATCATAGTTTTATTGGTGTGATTTTGAGTCTGAATTCACAACAGGAATTAATAATCAACTATCAATAATTTTATATCATTACATTTCAATTTTTAATATTAAAAAAATGTGTGTTCCGCTGAAGATTTGGATGGTCTAAGAGGATTTATGGGATGATTTATGAGTCTCAAAACCTTTATCCTGAAAAACAACTTTCGAGAGTTATCTTCTCAATCCTTTAAAAACAAAAAACAAAGTATATTGTTCCACTCGAATAATTTACGCATTTGTGAGGTACGAAAATAGCAATGATCTAGTAAGTGTTTGGTTTAGGCCTAACTTCCATATAACAAGATATTAGACCCCATAAATTAAAGGCCCAGCTCCATATAGCTTGTTGCTCTTCCCAATGGTCGGCCCTTTATAAATACAATTATACATCAATGTTAAATTAATTTGATACTAAATTACTAAAGGTAAATTCTATAATATTAACGTTTCTTCATATTGCTTAAGGTAATTGATTTGCATGTTTATATGTTGACCGGCGACGAGAGAAGGAAATGTTTCATCCTAAAAATTGGTTTCTGCTTACTACTTTATTGGTAAATTATTGGTAAAGTAGTTAGCAGAAACCAATTTTTAGGATGAAACGTTTCCTTCTCTCGTCGTGGGTCAACATATAGACATGCAAATCAATTACCTTAAGCAATATGAAGAAACGTTAATATCATAGAATTTAGCTTTAGTAATTTAGTATCAAATTAATTTAACATTGATGTATAAATGTATGAGTCTTGTTAACTAGTACCCTCGGGGCAATCTTTAAGCATTCTAAATTAAGTAATTATTGTTTAAAAATGTCAAAGTTTTCAATTTTCAATACACTGATTACACAAATTTTCACAAAAAGTTACTATTTAAGGTCCTTAACTAGTGCTTCGGGGACACTAGTTAACATTTCCCTTTTATTATTGATATAATAAGGTCTAAAGAGATGGCAACTATAGTGCTTGTGGAAGACGACATTAATCTTGTTGAAGATATTGTTAGGAGTAGGACTCTTCATGTGCAGCGTGTGCAGATGGGAGACATATTAATTTTTGGCTTACTTAATATCCTCTTATAATCTGATGCCTCTTTTTTTTAGCATATGTGTCTTTTCAATAAAACATCATAGATGTTTTCAAATAATCAAAGAGAATCATGTTGGAGACAATAAGGGCCATATCATATTGGAAATGTAATGTCAAAGATACAAGAAAACAATATATGGAGAATAAATATACAAGTTTGAAGTTATATGGAGAATTATACTTTAGACATTTATGTAAAGTACATGTAATCTCAACATATATATTGAGATTCGTACCTAACTTCATACAATACATGAAGACATCATTAAGAGTGTGTTACAAGTACATATCTATTGATCATCCATTATGGAAATTCAATTAGGCTTGAGTAACATTAAGTTATGATGAGTTCAATGATGGAAATACAATAATATGGTTATTTAAGTGTTTGAAAATAAATACATCCCAATGGTACTTCCACCATAAGAATAAAAGTGGTAGGATGAAATTTTTCTCTTAATATACATATATCATATGTTTGTTGGAATGCGTAATTATAAGTTCATTTATTGTATAGTCAACCTACATGAGAATGAAATAAGACCGCTTCATAGAGTTCAACGTTGACTCTTAAATTTTTATAAAAACGATATAGGATACAAGACCTTAACAAGTGTGTCACTCTTATAATTCAATTAATGGTACCGATATTTCATGTTTGAGTTATGCACATTTTCTTCAATGAATAGTTGGCTTAAAACTTGTCTACCAATCTATTTAGAGATGAGTGAAAACTTAACTATGAGATTTGCGGAATGATGAATTTAGATATATTTCAGAAATGGTGGAAGATTATGAGAGGAATTTTCACAATATACTTTGAAAGGTTTCATTTAATGAATGATAAATATATTTAGCACTTCATAGATGATACGTAAAACAAAAAAAAACATTTCATAGATGATATGATGGTTTTGAATGGTTCATTGGTCAATGGTCCCAGGTTCGAACCTTGAGTTGGATAGATTTTCATGCATATTTTTGTATTTAAATGATTGAAAATGTAAAGGTGTGTCTTTTGGGATTCGAATCTGAATCCCATAGCAAAAATAGGTGGAACAAGAACGTTGAATTCATGATTTTCATGAGGCAAAATTATGTCAAAAATATTTATAGGTCATTTCTTCTGTTCTTTAATGTACGACAATAATTGAAGGATTATGTAAACTATTATTGGTTGATACGCTTGATGTGAGTGTGAGTATGCGATTCGTGTCAAGGATTTCAAATTATCTTAAAGGGGATTCGTCCGTTCTCTCATTTGCATCTGGTTTACATAAATTGATGGGGGCAAATCAAACATAAATCTTAGTATGTTCACCCTCGCTTTGAAATTTACTTGCAATCACCATCATCGTCATAATCTTAATCTTTTCAAGTATTTGCAACACTCTTCCAAAACAAGATCCAACCAAGCATGATAATCTATCTTTTTAAACTATGATTGTTGGTGTAGACAGTAAAATCGAGAGATGCATTCATTACAATCAAGGTTGATATTTTTAGAGGTATAATTGGAATGAAACATCTTGCAAAAAGTATCACATCACTCAGGATAGTAAAATAAGCGGATTGTCATGACTATATATTGACTCAAGTCCTTTGTTTCAAGATGCACAACTTAGAAAGACTTTAAGTTTGCAAATGAATTTTGTATTTCTCTTATACTCTTGTCTTAAAGTATTTATAAAAGTATCTCAAACATTTACTTTAAAGAGTGTGGGTATACTAGAGTCGTAGCGTCTTTAAGTGAAAAATCAACATGTTGTAAGAAAATTAACATATTGTTTTTTCTTGATTTACCGTTAGACAACAACCATGTTTTTTTTTACAGTTTTGAAATTTTCATGTTAAATTATTATATTTTGATTGTGTTACTTTATTACTCTATGACGTTTTTCCTAACAACTGTCTATCAATATTCTTTAACCATCTTGACGTCTTCTTTTGTTATTTTCATATTAACGATCACAAAAATAAAATTACTATTTGAATTCAAGTGTGAATAGTTACTCCAAGTATATTTAGAATAGATTAAATGAATGATATAAGAGAGGTATATTATATGATTAAGGCTCCTTTCGATTTGCTTAAAATAAATGGAAAATGCCATATAGTGAGAGATAAAAATAGATAGTAAGTGTGTGTTTGGTTCAGCCTTGAATAGAATTGATTCCGACAGAATTGATTCTGATAGAATTGATTCTGACAGAATTGATTTTGAGATAATTGATTTATGTTTAGATACAATAATGTGAATTGATTAAACAGAATGAATGTTGTTTGGATAGTTTTGATCAAAAGTGCTTTTGAACTAAGAAGAAGCTGAACCAAACAAATACTAAATCTTATCATTAAATGGACCCACTGCCTTTAATTATTTCTATTTTTTCAAACTTCTTTGTAATTTTATCTCTTCGAATGACAGAAAATGAGATATCATAAATTGAGAGGATCTAACTCATATTATATACTCAATAACTTAAAGTTTTAGATGAAAATATGATGTCAAATTTTCTTTAACAACTTTGATCCATAGTTTGTGCTCTCCAACCATTAGTTAGATCACTCTAACGTGAACTCAACGGCAAAAGTTCACAAGTAAATGTTGAATTAAAAACCCATAGTTAGATCACTTTCATGATCTTCATAGTTAGATCACTTTAATTGAACTTAAAAACAACACTTTATCTTATTATTAATCAAGATTCCTTTATTCATTTGCAAATTATCAACTGTGTTTCCCTTGGTCTATGTATATATACTTCCCTATCATGATTTTCATTTCCCCTCCATACAAAAGCTAAAAAAAAAATTCTTCACACAAATGGATCATAATTGACTCATCTTCAGTTAGTCTTCTTCAGTTAGTCTTTAGGGCACACAAAGAAAGAGTCCCACTCATCCAGTGACACAGTCTAGCCACGTGCAATTAGTCTTTGCTTTACCATACTCCTCACGTGGCACCTTTCCATAACCAAATGCTGTAAATCATTCACCTACTACTACTTTTTACCGTAGAAGAAAAAAGAAAACTCATTCTTTCAATTTCCACTCTCACAAGCCACAACACAACAAAGTTACCACCACAGTACCACTCCATTCCAATTTCCATTCCACAAAACAAAACAATCACTCTCCCTTTTCACTTCTCAAAACAACTTCACCAACAATCACAACACCACCACACAAAAACTAAAACCATAAAATAAGCACATTCCCTCACACAACACAAGCATAACAATAGTACAAACAAACACAACCCAACCCAACCCAACCAAAAATCAAACTCATTAATTCCTTCATTCATTCACTCACACACTCACCAAATCTCATGCCAAATCTAAACAATGTCTGATCCTTCCACTTCCACCACCCCATTACCACATCCATCAATCCTAACCGACCAACACAATCTACCACTCATCCACAGCATCACCACTGCACAGCCACAACCACCACCACAACCACAACCACCCTCCTCCTCCTCCTCCAGAGAATACCGCAAAGGTAATTGGACAATCCAAGAAACACTCATCCTCATCACAGCCAAGAAACTAGACGATGAACGTAGACTAAGAAACACTTCAACATCGACATCGACCCCATCATCATCATCATCACAAGACCCCAACAGAACACCAAACACTACACATGTCACCTCCATTGCAAGCCCTAGCACCAGTACCAGCAGGAGCAGTGGTGAACTGAGATGGAAATGGGTGGAAAACTATTGTTGGAGCCATGGTTGTTTGAGAAGCCAGAATCAATGTAATGATAAATGGGATAACCTGCTTCGTGATTACAAAAAAGTTCGTGATTATGAATCCAAATCAGAATCATCACCACGCAACAACAATAACAACAAAGATCATTTTCCTTCTTATTGGATTCTCAATAAACAACAACGCAAAGAACAAAATCTTCCTTCTAATATGGTTTTTGAAGTTTATCAAGCTATAAGTGAAGTTCTTCAAAGGAAACAATCCCAAAGAAACAACCCCACTCCACAACAACAACATCAGCAACAAGGTTTGGTTACATTAGCCTCTTCACCATTACCAGCAATACCACTTGAAACACAGTTTCTTCCTCCACCACCACCTCCACCTCTTCCTCCTCCACTTCCACTACAACAACCTCCTCCACCGCCACATGCTCCGGCCAGCTCCACTACTCCGGCGGTTTCAGGTAATGCAGAGTAATCATTAATGTGATACTGCTACACAGCTCAAACACTTTCTTTATTTTATATTTCATTTTAGGGTAATATTAATCAGTGCCCTAGTGATATTAGGCACTTGTTAAGAAAAAAAGAAGTAAATTTTATACTAGAAAAATAAATTTCACATTACAAAAATTTTAACTACACAAATTTCAATATAATTTTACTTATTTAACATTGTTCTGGTGTATATGTTAGCATTTTTCTTTATCTTGTTAATATTTTTGTTATTAACAGTTTTTGGATGCTGTGTTGTGTGTGGGTTATTATCGGTCAAACTTGCAGGGTCTGCAACTTCTGTCACACTTAATGGGACCCTTTTTTCATCTTTTTTTATTTTTTATTTTTTCTCTCTTCAAATAATATGGTACAGTCAGTTCCATGGTATTTAAAATACGGTTGCTATCTGTTATAGTTTTCTGACCGTTTGGTCAAACACTGATTAATTTGCATCAGACGGTTCATGAAGAGAGTATGTGGTGTTATTGGTGGTATCTTAGACCACGTTGCTTCACTGCACAAAGATTCTTGTTCCCATTAAACAAACTAGGAAATTTTGTTTATTTTTTGTTTTTATTATTTTTTGTTTGAAAACATTAATGAGAAAAAATAAAATAAATAAGGGGTATACAGTACAATCATGCAGACCAGTGTGTGAAAGGGTACCACCTCATGATTGTCATGGATTTTGTGGGCTATCCAAGAATATAGATTCTCAGTTGCTTAATCCCTCTGGATGTAATCATCAACATAATCCTTAATCCTAACAAAATCCTTAATCTTACTCTAAATTATTTTATTAAAAAAAAGGTTGTCAGTTTTCCACGTAGCCAATGTATTAACCAATACTATTTCATGTGTCATATATAACCAAACTCATGCAAATTAAATACTCTCATTAATTCCATCTTGACATTTTTTGGGGATCCTTTTTTATTTTATGAATGGGACATTTTTTGTTTCATGCTAATTTCTTAATTCGAAGATCATTGGTATTTGTTACATATCCTTTTATTTTATTTATCATTTCATGCAATGTAAATTGTAGCTCTAACATGAACCTTGTAATTAATGATGTGATGAATTTTGTGATTGTGTTGTGGAATTTTTTTTGTTTGATTGTAGAGAGAACAGAATCATCAGATTCAGAGCAAAGTGAGGATGAAGATCTAGATGATGGTGGCTCAGAATCAAAACGTAGGAAAGTTAAGAACCTTGGTTCAAGCATAATGAGAAGTGCATCAGTGTTGGCAAGAGCTCTAAGAAGATGTGAAGAGAAGAAGGAAAAACGGCACCGTGAATTGATTGAGCTTGAACAAAGACGGATTCAAATGGAGGAATCTCGGAATGAAGTTCACCGGCAAGGTATCGCCACCCTTGTCGCCGCTGTTAGCAACCTTTCCGGTGCCATTCACTCATTCATTAATTCTGAACACCATGGCCAAAGATAAATATATGCTAGCTTATCGATCTTATAGTTTATTATTGTGTGATTTAGAAAATCGTATAATATTTATTGGTCATGCATTCTTTCACCCACTTATAATTCAATTGGAGTCTAGTATTTTTAAGTCACTTTCACCAATTGATTTCACTTGATGCATGGTATATATATGTTCCATTCTTTGATGGTGAAACCAATCCTAGAGTCCCTGTGTTAATTGTTCGTTGAGACAGACACGGTATTGGTCCGGTGATTATTGTGTACATAATTTAAGTTAATTAATGTATTACTTTGTTTGTTTCTCTAAACAGATTAATCTTCATGAGATATGTGTGTGTACTTGTCTTGGACATAAAATTGTTTTTATTTGTTTTGTTGTTATCCCTTTGTCTTCCTTGTTTTGAAAAGGGTATTGAGTATTTACTATATTTAGTTTGAGACTAACTCAGTTGTATAAGTTTGCAAATTAGTTCTGTACTTTGTAGTTTTATAATATTGTGCTAGTCAATCTCAAATTCTTCCTTGTTATTACTCAGATAGTCAACACATACTCAAAAGAAACACACATAAGAAGGGAAAAATGTGCTGACCTAAGATCAAACTCTGACTCGAAATCAAAAGAAACACACATAAGAAGGGAAAATGTGTTGACCTAAGATCAAACTCCAACTCGAGATTAAACTCGAAATTCCAATAAACACCAATTTAAAGAGATTATTACACTATTAGTTATTTGTAATACTAATATGAATAGGAAGATGGGTAAAGGGTATGTGGTGGAGATTGTTGAGGCATATAATTGGGAAAAGAGTGATGAAGTAATAGTGTTTAGTTAATGGGAAATTTTGGGTTGATAAAAGAAGGGCATTTGATGCATGGGCAATTTTGGGAATGGTCTAGTGGAGTACCACGGAGTGAAGGGGGAAAGGTGTTACTGACAAATGAGACAGAGGGCAGAGAGTGCTACACCTCCTCCATTCTCACTCACTTCACTAAGGGACAGTCAAAGGGTCTGTCTTGAGTCAATATTATTTCTTTTGACCACATAGGACATGTACCCCACCACTTTTTCCCTCTTCACTTCTACTATACTATACTAGTTTCTCTCTTCATATGCGCCAAAACAATGATAGACTCTCCTCAATGATGCTTTGCACTTCCCAAAATGTCCCTAGTTCATCGTCCCATCTCTCTCTCTTCCTGGCTAGTACAGTACAGTCTACAGACTGCCTTTCCAGGCATCTTTAACTCACCAATCCTCCCTTCCCTAGCTACTTACTTCATCACCGACGCAATATCCCCTTGCCAATCCCTCCTTAGGAATTTAGGGTGCCTACATCGAAACTAATTAAGAAATGTCGGATTCAAAGATAGAAACAATTGATAATTGTATGTAAAAATAGTTGTTTTTTGACGTTTCAATGTGTTGAATATATAAATCTAAGATAAAAATTTTATTTTAAACTTTTTTCTCCATTAAAAAATTATAAATTGCATAAAATCAAAATTTATCAAATATGTTGATGTAACAATTGCTCGAATCAGATCAAATTTTAGATTCCTTTCTTAAAATCTAATTGAACCAAACCCAATAGCATATGCAAATATTAATACTTTTTTTTAACAGGTATAAAATATTGCATTGATTTTGTTTTAGATAGATAAAAAAACAATAATCATTATAAACTCACACATATAAGTGGAGGAGTAGGGGTTCGAACTCCGGTCACAACATCCGCCCTAATAGTATTATCATTTTGTGTCGGTTGAATTTTGACTTGTAGACATTGCATTGATATGTTATTTGTTGATTTTTATTTTTTAATAATAATTATCAGTTAAAATTAACTAATTTTTTTTATTATTAAAATGTTTCAAATATAATTGATTATTTTCATTCGAAATTATTGATTTTTTAGCATATTATATGTTACTTTTTGCATCAAACCTATGATTTTACCATGTTTTTGTGATATCTATTAATTTTAATAGATTTTTCGCAAAATTGTTTTGAATATCCAGAAAACGATCTAAATTAAACCGCATATAGGGATGACAATGAACCGAACAAACTCGAAAATAGTTCGAAACTCGATTCGATAATTAACTCGTTGAGATTGGTTCATGAACCAAATGAGCTGATCTTGAGCTGAAAATTAAGTTCGTTAACTAAATGAGCTGAACTTGAACTATATATAATTCGACTCGTTTGGTTCATTAGTTGGCTCGATTATCATCAATAAAAAAGAAATTAAAGCCAATTATTTTATTTTTTTTGTAAAAAAGAAAATCTAAGGCATATAGCTAACGATAATAATATACTTGAAAATAATAATAATTATATTATATAATAATAGTGAAAGAAATCAAATGAAGATTTGATGGAGTCTTTGACATTTGAGAAAAGGGAGTGGGTACTCCTACTCACGGATGTTGTGAGGCTATTGCAAAAGGGAGTTCGTTGATAGAAGTCCTAGCTTCTCAACTATTGCAAAGTGCCATTGACATTCTGAAGCTAGAGATATTAGTGGAGGCTTTTGTTATTTGGCTTGTGAGAAGAAGAAAAAAAAACAAATAATAGTCTCACATCCAATAGCAAAACCACCTTGTTAGTAGCATTTTTTTTTTTTTTTTTTACAAGTCCCACATTGGAAGTGGGTAAGCAACAGAGAGAATGCTTTGTCTATAGTCATGTACATCGTTGATCATAGTAATAGTTAAGACCATATTCACAATTGTGAATTACTGTGTTGTCTCAATTCTAATTTTTGTTTAAATTGAATTGGTTTAAATTTTTTTTTTATTTTTCTCGAACGGGATTGATTTAAGTTCATGGCTGAGTGGGTTATACAAATGAACCTAACGAGTTGAACCAAACTGTTCGTTCATTTTAAATGAGCCGAATACGAGCTGAAAAAAGGTTCGTTTCAAACTCGAGTCTAGTTTCGAGCTGAACCAATTCTTAACGAGTCGAGTCGAGCTCAGATAAGTTCGATTCGACTCGGTTCATTTCCAGCCCTAACCACATACAACTAGATTAGATAAAAAATATTGAAAATCATTAAAACTCAACTGAACACAAGCATTTAAATTTTTTGATAAGATGACTTTTTACTTCACGACCCTACTATGAACGAGACTCCACTTATCGTTTGATATTGTCCTAATCACAAATCTCGCCGTTTTTAGTTCCATTGATAACTAGTGCTTGTGTTGCTTGCTTGCTTATAGTTTTTTTTGACCCAGAACGTTTTGAATTAGACTAGATTAATTAGTTGAGGCTGTATTCTCTCTCTAAATCTAAACTACCTTTTTATTTTTTTGAGGGGATCTAGACTACCTTATAGTGGTGGGTAATTTATTCAACAATAATAAAAGAGGTATGCTAATTAATAGAAATAATTAGGAAGTTAAAAATAGAAATAATTTATGAGTTTTATGAATCAAAAGTCAATTTTTAAAGTTTCAATGTAATAAATGCATAATTTTAAAGATAAAATTTTCTCATAAGACTTCTTATCAAATGCCCTAAGGGTATTTGTTAGCATTTTCCTAATAAAAATTTGCTACATAAATAAAATTATAAGTGTACTTGCAGAGAGTACAATCTAGAAAACTAAGGTTTAGTCTGTGAGTGAGATCCCTTGAGAATGCCTCTCAAGCGGATATTTATAGCCCTGCGTGGGCTTGGTTTCCCGTGGCTTTGGCTCCAAGTAACTTGGGCCCAAAGCCACGTTTGGAGCAATCTGGAGCGTTCTAGAGGCTTCTAGAAGCTCTCTGAAGCGGCGCCCTTTGCGGGCTCGCCTAAGGCCTAGCTGGCCCTTGAAGAGGGCGCTGAGCCCTTGCGTGAGGGCGTCAAGCTCTTCTAGAGGGCTTTGTGCCCTAGATGATAAGATTGATAGTCCACAGCCCAACAAGCACGAGCTTTGGGACAATGCGAAGTGTTTAACTGACAGTCTGTCAAAAAAATTTGCGCAACCCAACGAATCGTCGGGTTTAAAGAGAGGGAAGGTTTGCCTATGGTATCTGAGCGATTTGGTAGCCCAACATGCTCGTGGGTGTTCGCCCGGGACGTCGACTACGCGGGGATACTAGCTTCGTGTCACTGTAATGCAATGTTGTAACGTTCTCGGGGACATATAGCCCAACAAGCACGAGTGTCGGAACGAGGTGAAGTGTTTTGCGCTGAGGAGTTGTCGAAGATCTGTGGCCTAACGCGCACTCGGTGGACGGCATCTTCAGTCGTCCAGGTTGACGTTGTGGGCGCCCGTCCCAACATGATATACTAGTGGCGAGGTCTTGTTCATAAATGGCGTGACTTATGTGCTTCCGAGAGATTCAGATCTAACGGTTGGGGTGGCGACTATTCGATAATGCTGACGTGTCGTAATCTGGGTGTTTCTCGATTTTTGTGTCCCAGTTAAAGTTCATTTTCGGACTTTCCCTAGGCATGTGGTTGCTTTTAAAGGTTCGACCTTTCTCATTTCCTCTGTTTTCCTGTTCTTCTCTCCAACCTTTGTGTCTCATCAACGCTCGTGTGTCCTGCTTGGCTTTTTCGTGTGTAACCAAAGCTTGCCGTTCCTAAGTTCATCCTCCTGTCCAGGTACCTATCTTCTTTCTCTCTGAACTTGTTTTGTCGTTTCAGTGTGTAGTAGTCATGGTAGTTATTAGGGAGTGTGACGAAACGGGTAGGGAACTTTCACGGGATTCCTTTGAGGAAAAACGTAGGTTATGGATGAAGAGTATAAGGCATGCAAAACGACAGGACGTGTCGATTGATTGGGTTTCTTTTGAAAAGGCCTACTATGGCCATTCCGTGTTGGAGTTATTTTCGAGTGATTCGAGTACTAACAGTGAGGGTTTCAGTGATTCTTCTGATAGTGACTGTGTTTTCCTGTATGATATCCCAGGACCTAATTGTAGAAAGGGGATTTGTTACGAGATGTCTTCCGAGGAATCTGGGGGCGAGAAATTTGCGGACGACGTCCTTCGATCTGGGTTTGTGTATACGGATCCAAAACGTGTGGTGTTTTTCCGGAGTAAGCTATGTATCTCGTCAACGGGGCGTGAGGAGGACGTAGTGACGGCGGCCTGTAGGGAGAGCGAGAGGGTTTGTCTATGTCGCCCGCGGGGGGTGAAGGACGAAATTTTCCACATGTATGCGGCGGTTTTTGAGGATATGGCGTTCGTTTTCCATTTACATCTCTTGAGGTTGATATTCTGAGGATATTAAACGTGGCGCCGTCCCAGCTTCATCCCAACAGTTGGGCGTTCATTCGTGCTTTCGAGATCTTGTGTGACGGATTGGGTTTCGAGCCCTCGGTTGGTCCCTTTTTTACTTTCTACGGGACGAAGGGGGTGGACAAACTCCCGTGGGTTTCTATCAGCGCCCATCCTAACCGGCGTCTCTTTCCCCCTTATGCTTCTCATTACAAAAATTGGAGGGAGACGTTTCTCCGAACTTGTGGTGCCAAAGGTTGTGAGGCGGCTACTGTCAGAGTAAATGGTGAGCCAAAATTTCCGTTGTGCTGGACCAGTAACCCTGCCTTGATAAAGGGGTATGATTACGACAAATTGAATGACTATGAGAAGGGGGTAGTGTATTTCCTGGAAAAGATGCTTCCTATGAATATCTGGGAACTCTTAAATAGGGAGGGGGATTCCAAAAGTTTGGAAAGCTACTTGCGTGAGTAACGTTCTTTCTCTGAATTGTTGTTTTTGTTCAAGCTTTGTATATTGATGGCTATTGACCGTGTTGTTTTTCTTCTGATTGTTTTGTATAGACGATGGCGCCTATGACCGGAGCTGAGAGGAAGAAGTATCTGGAGGAGTTGAAGGCGAAGAAAGCTTCGGGCGGACACGTCGCCAGCGACCCCTCTGGCGTCGTTCTGAGGAAAACAAAAAGGAAGGCTGATTCGACGTCAAACCCTGATTGTGGCGAAGTAGTGGTTGCGATATCGCCAAAGAAAGCAAAGCTTGTGAAGGCTGCATCGAATCAGGATGCCGGTAGTGATATGGGCGAGTCGTTCTGGGACCGCGGCTTCGATTTTGAAGCGTATGTGAAGAACAAGATGAGCTTATACCCGGCGGACGTGGAGGCTGGGCGACAAGGCACTTTTCCTCTGATGATGAGGGATGTGGGCGTGCATTGTCTGCGCTCCGTCGTTATGTGATTTATACCCCTCCCTAATTCTGTGGATGTTGGTGCACGCCTTAGCATGCACCCTCACCTCCCATGCCCCCTAATCTAGATCAGACGACCATTAATGCATCTCCCCGTGATCAGATCAGGGCCCTCTGATTAAATCAGACGGCCCAGGTTGAACCCCGTTGGCCTAACCCTTTTTGGGCCCATTTAACCCAAATATGTCCATTTTGCTATTTGCACCCTAAACTTTACTGCAGCACCCCTACCCTTTTATTTTTTATTTTTTTACTTTTTTTTTACTTTTATGATTTATCTTTTATTTTATTTTCGTTTATTGTTATTTTGCATTTTAACTTTGCTCATGTGCATTTAGATTATGTTTTAGGAATTTTATAATATAAAAAAATCATAAAAATATGAAATGTCTTTTTTTATCATTATTTGTTCAATCCTCATATATCAAAAATGCCAAAAATATTATGTTTAGTTTCTTTTATTATCCAAGGGAAAGGGATTCGTTTTGATCTAGTGTCACTATGGAACTCTCGCGCGTTTAATCGTCATCCTTTTAATCTTTAGGTTTCTAATAAAAAAATCCAAAAAACATTCGAATATTAAAAAAAAAACAAATTTCAAAAAGGAACTCTTTTCCAAAAAAAAAAACTTGACTCTTATCAAGAGATTTCCCTTTTATTTTTTTTTCTTTTAAAAGAAAAAACTTTAATCCATTTAAGCATATTTAGACTTTTCTCTTAAGATTAAAAAACACCAAAACAAAGTTTCTCTTTACTATTTGGCTTTTATTTTTAAAAAAACCCTTTTTGAAAAATAATTAAAAAAACATCAAACAAATCACTCGGCTTTTTACCCCGAACTACGTGGTTTTGATCCCTCACGGGTACGTAGGCAAAAGACTTTGTTTTTCCAAATCAAAAATGAAAAAAAATATGTTTTCTTCTCATCACACCAATCTTTTCTTTTTTGCAAGCAAATGATAATTAACTTTAGCCAAAAAATAAACGCAAGAGGTTCCTATTCGGATGCTAATACCTTGCCTTCACGTAACCAACCCCCGAACCTTAAATCTCTTATTTTAATTGCGGGTTTTATTCGAACTTTTCCCCTTCCCTTGAAAAAATTAAAGATCGGTGGTGAATCCTAAATTTCGTGAGTCAATGCTAATCAATAGTTTGATCTCCAAAGATCACCGCGACAATAACCCCATGCACACATCCAGAATCTCACAACAAAATATTAATAATGTTGTTCAACTTGCAACTTTACAATGAGAAAATGGTCAACTCTCTCACACAATTATTGCGGTGGAGAAAACTAAAACAAATTCTCTTTATAACAATTCTCTACTTTTTTTTTCGTCCAACTACTCGATGTGGGTTTTGGATGAGTACCAACTTTGACACGACGAATCATCATTTCATCTAAATTCTCACATTTCTTATCTTTATCATCAACATCAACCTTACATAGTAAACAACAATTCTCATGACTAACCACATTTGCAGAAGGAACACTCTTCAAATTTTCTGTCTTCTCTGGACTTTGCAAATTTTCCATAAATTTTGGATATTTAACTTGTAAGCAACCAAACTCTTCACAATAATGACATTGGAAATACTCATATCTTTTGGTTGAAATGTTTTACTGTTTGATCAACATACTTCTTCTTTCCTTGCTCAAAATCACAACCAAGACCATGTTGGACCAAATAATCTTGAATTTTGTTTTGTCATGAGGAAAACTTCATCCTCCCATTAAACACAGGGATATCCAATTTCAATGCAGTAATAACAAGTATATAAAAAAGGTGTGAAGTAACATTTTAAAATGAATGATACGACACATTGCACTATTCCCCTTCCTTTCTTGTTTCGAACCTCACCTCTGATACTAGTCATTGTGAAATCAATAAGAGGACAATTTCACATAAGTGGAAGCACATCTATGCAAGAAGCATAAAGAAACAAAAGTAAACTCACAAATTTAATGTGGTTTAACACTTCATACCTACATCTCAAATCTAATGACAATATCTTGTAGGCATAAATATGCAAATGATCCTTGCAAATATCAAACGTTTTGGCTTTAGTTCTTGTAAAAATATATTTTTAGTTTTAGTCCTTGCAATTTTTTTTTTGTCCTTGTTGTTAAACCTTGCAAAATTGATTTATATTAGATTTGGTCCTTGTAATATGTAGAATATTTGATTTTAGTCCCTCGAAATAAGGACTAAACTAAATATGATAAAGACTAATTTCAATATGAATAGATTTAACAAGGACTAAACCTAAATACTAAAGACCAAAACAAAAGATTCTATATTATTTGCCAAAATGATCATAATAATAAATTATTATTATTTGCCAATTACAATGAATGAAAGATGAATTCAATTAAACAAGGCAATGATGATTAAACAAATAGTTTGATCTTGAACTAAAAATTCACTGTCAAACAACACTTTAATCAATACAATCAAAATTAATACCTTTAAGTTCAAACACTTAACAATCTCAAATGAAACCTATAGTTTACACAAGATATTGAAATTGCAACTAAGGTAATTGCGATTTATAAAATGATTCATCAATGAAAGTTTTGTTAAACAACTTATTCGAAATAAGATTGAATAAAGCAATGATCAATCAGTCTAACAAGATTATGAACCTAACAACTCCAATAAGATTCAAATTTTTCAAAAAAAAATTGTAAAAGATACCAGGGAGATAAGATACGGCACCACGATTTATAGTGGTTCACTCCAATCGTCCTATCTATGGGGTTGGTCCACTCTCGATGAATGAATCCACCAAATTTTGTTGTCTTCCACTACATTGATTTGAGATTTCAGAGTTTATACTATAATTCTTTAAGCTACTAGATTCTATAAATGATTTAAAGCCATATATCCTATGCAAAACTCCAAGCTACACAATCTCCGGGCACTCCTTAAAATGGATCCACTGATAGTTTGGAGAGAGAGAGACAGAGAGTTTTGAGAGAGTGTGTGAATAATTGTTTCAATAATGAAAATGAGAATGGTAAGTTATATTTATAGTGGGAGTTAAAGGATTAAAACAAGAGAAAACACAAAAATAGGTGAAAAACTCATAATGATTTGATACACACGAAGAATATTGTTTGAAGTTTGTAGTTGTGAAACTCTATTCAATGCAGTTACAATTCTAGTCTTTATTTAGTATATTTTGTTGGAACAAAATGTGTTTAACAAGTCTCTTATGAATTAAGGGAAGATTGTTGAAACATTTATGTGTAAACATATCTCTCTTTATGGTTTTGATGATAACAAAGTGTTAAAGAGAAAATTGGTTATTGGCTAATGCTTTGTTCAAGTGTTTTCAGAACCATGTGCTTTATGATTAATTATTAAGAATGGTTATGGAAGAACAAGCTTAGAGCAAGGAAGGAAAGCTAAGAAGCAATGTTGCAAAGCTAGAAGGAAACTGGGTCTGAAGAAGTGCCTCTGAAGAAGTGCTCCTGAAGTAGTGGTACTGAACTGAGAGCTTCTGAAGTGGTCCTGAAGTGGTGCTCCTGAAGTGCAGCTTCTGGGTCTGAAGGCAGCTTCTGATGTCTGGGTGCTTCTGAAGAAGTCAACGCAGAGTCAACGTCTGAAGCCAGCTTCTGATCCGTACAAGGCAGCTTCTGATGCACTGTTCACACAGAAGCTTCTGAAGCTGATGTGGCATGGAAATTGACCAGTACTGTGCGCATTTAATGCCTGGATGTGTCAGAGCAACTCAATGGAACAGTTGTCTCCCTGACCCAAACATTCTCCAGCTTTTAAGGTAGGCCATTTCAAAAATGGCTGCTGCTCTGTTCTGTCTGAAAAAGTGCAGCACACATTTGCAGAAATCCTAGCTCAATTGCAACGACTCTTTCCTCAAATCAAGCAAATCTTCAACAGCTATATTTCATCTATAAAAGGAAGAAGATTTGAAGAAGAAAATTGTCTAAGACTCTTGAAATCAAATTGCTGAACCAGTACTCTGTTTTGCTGTCAAGTTCAAAAACTCTTAGAAATTCTTCTGACTTGTAACTTAGAATTTCTTAAGGTTAAGAGTCTTAACCTGTGTTGTATTTAGAGAACACCTCTGATATTTTATCAAGTGTTCATCCCAAACTCCTTTACTTGTAAACCAGTTTGGTCTTTAAAGTCTCAGTCTGTATACTGAGCATTTGCATCCTCATTCCTTTGTGGTCTGAGTCAGAAGCCTCTTGACTTAGTGTCTTGAGCATTGGGAAGTCTCTTGTCTTAGTGACTTGAGCATTGGAAGCCTCTTCCTTGGTGGTTGAGCATAGAAGCCTCTTTCTTTGTGATTGAGCAACTGGTAGTCTCTTCCTTAGTGGTTGAGCAAAGTGTAATCTTCAGATTATAGTGGAACTCTCTTGTTGGAAAACAAGGGGACTGGACTACTTCTCACATTGAGAAGGAACCGGTATAAATTCTGTGTGTCTCTCTTTCATTCTCTCTTTAACTTGTTTAATCCGCTGCATTTAATTCTGATAACAGTTCAGAACCTGGTTCTGAACTAGTGTTAAGATTCTGAAAAGAAAAGAACAAGTTTTTGAGTCACACAATTCAACCCCCCCTTCTTGTGTGTGTGTGTTTTTCTCACCTTCATATTTGTTCTTAATGCTTTTTATATATTGATAAATGCATGAATTGACCTTAAATATCAATTGATTACTAGCCCTAAGTGTTGAATTTGATCTAATATATTGTGCAATCTAACTGGTCACTTTAGAGATATTAAATTATCAAGTTCTGAATTTAGAAATTAATGTTCTATGAAACCTTCAACGATTAAGAACTCCCCTAAGAGATTGAGAGGTTGTATGGCTAGAAGAATAATTGTAGAGAATAAGTACAATTTATTGAACAACAAAAAACAGAGGATTCAACAAATATGATCATCTTTACTTTAAAAATCTTTACCAAATTATTTACATTTGACAATTCAACTAATGATTGTGAAGTTAAATTATATGCCCAGTGCATCCCCCATTTTATGTCCTAATTATTATTAAATTGATGAGTTGAAATTGAAAAAATCTCTGTAAAGACAAACTTATTTTATTACTTCGATAAATTTTAGTAAACTTACTAAAAGCCTATCATACACAAATTACTGTATCTTTTACCAATATAACTTCCTATAAATTGTACTCTCATTTGAGCTATAAAAACTGTTTTATCTCATCTCATTTTCTCTAAATTCTCAATATTCTAATATTAGTCCCCCTTTTGATGTCTTAATTCAAGTTCTGTTATATAAACAAAATATTACAACTATATTTTTGTCTTAAATCATTGATAATACCTTTTTTAAACATCGTTTTCTTATGTTCAAACAACTTTTTTTAAGAGGCCAAAAACACAGAACTATTTAAATGAACCTCCCTTTGAAGCATAATTTGTGCTTTCAATGGATTAAAAAATGTCAATATTACAAGCAAGACTGAGGAGATCATGAATTTTTCAAGATATTTGGTAACTGTTCAAACAAAATATTTAAAACTTATAATAGTTACTTTTCAAGACAAAACTAATTTTTATTCGTTCATAAAATTTGACGAACCTCTTATCATCACATTGTTTTGTACTTTGTTAGTTTGTCAATTTGTAATTTATAAATGAATTTAATTTGCATACACCTTGATTAAATCACACCATATAGAGTCTCCGATAATTTAAGTAAATTGATAGAGAAAATGCATTGTAATATGTCGAGAGCGAAGTTTAAATTATTCGTCTTTAAAAGATGAATTTCTAACTAATAGACTATTTGACAAATAAAAAATCACACCATATAGATAATTATGAAAATTCCCAAGTTTTACACTTCGAAGTATATAAATTAATCTCTACATACGTTAGCAAGATTACCAAATTCAATAATGTTTACCCAAAAGACAAAATGAAACGTTAACGAGTGCATCCGAAACACTCTTTAAAACATTCAATAATAAGTTTTTATAAAAGTTTGTGTATTTAATTTATTGAAATTGGTAATATTTAACTTTTTAAAGGACTAATTTATAGGGTTAATATATGTTTACCTCATGTAATTTTTTTTTAGATTCTAACCCTGTAATTTGAAGATTCTTTAGTTTTAGACTTTCTTTGCGTCAAATTTCAAAATTTAAGGTACTTTTGTCCTATGTTATTTGAGCGAATTTTGGTTTACCACTGCCATATCATTGATTTTATACCGTCAAAATTCATGAAGGTTCAAAACCAAATAATCTTCAAATTACAGGGTTGAAATCTAATTTTTTGTTGGGTAAACCAAAAACCGCTAATATTATAGGGGTAAACATATATAACCCTAATTCCTATATTTGAGATCCTTCAAAAGTATTTGGGACATTCGTTAGCAAAACCCAAAAACAAATTACCAAATTCAATAAGGGTACGTTTGGTGCGAATGATAAGATAGAGACAAGATCCCACTTGTGTACCATTGAAATATCAATGTTATATAACATTGCCAACCACAATGTGACACATAGTTTATTTGGTTTCTTCTCTCTCTCTTTCACAAGATTTTTTTTGTTTTATTTTAAGATAAGAAAGCCACATGTCACATTGTGGTTGGACAATGTTATATAACATTCCCACCACAATGTCACACAAGTGGTTTCCATAGAGACATCATATGATTATAATCTGGATAAGAATAAGATATGATAGTGACATGATAGACACATATCCTTTCATGTGTTTGGTGCAACATGATAAAAAATATGATAGCAATGTCTTATTATATTCTGTGTTTGGTGCACATGATATGATAATATAGGATGTTGATCCTCTTCTATAGCGCCTTCTCCATCCAAATCTAACAGTTGAAAAATTAGGCTAAAAATAATTATTAAAAAAAAAAGATCAAACCCATTTTTTCTATACTATTCTATGCTTCACCTCTTTCGTTGTGATGGTGGTTTTAAGAGTAATCTCAGCACTCATAATTCTTCAACTTTCCCCATTCCAAAATCAAATCAACCACGGAATTGATATTAGATTATATATTAGCATAACCAAAATTTATGAAAATAACTGGATATGGTTTCAAATTAAGAAGCACAAAATAAAAAATTGATTTGAATAGAAACAGAAAATAAAACACGAAGCACAAAATAAGAAGCCTGAAGAATTGAAAATCTATTGGAATTGAATAGCATCTATTGGGATTAAAACACTTAGAAGAAAAAAAATAACACGATTGGAATTGAAATCTATTGAAATGGAATCAATTGAGAAGAGAATCGAAAAAAAAATTAAAAAAGAAAAAACATGAAAGGTATAAGCAAGCAAAAATCAGGAGAAGGAAATAACCGATTTTGGAACAGAATTGTTGGAGAGGGTGGGAGTTTTTGAGGAACAAAAGAAGCGCGTGTTTGATAGTTTTATTCTATCAGATTGCTAACCTACAAAAAACTAAAAAAAAAAATAACAAAGAGTAATATGATAAGATTAGTAATAGGTTTAACTTATTATTTACTGTTTGTGCATCAAACAACGGATTGCATTAGAACATGAGTAATTGTGATTTGCCAAAAAAAAAAACGTACACTAAATATTTTATGAATTTCAATTATTATAACATTAAAACACATCAAAGTGTGATGACAATGTTGGAAAACTGGTCCAAAGCCTCCAACGACACGAAATTTCTCATTTCATCGTTGAAACGGAGCAAAAACGCGCTTCGATTTTCCTGTTTGTAAAAATCTCAACTTCGTTTCTCTATACTTCTCCGCCGTACGATCCATTCACTGCATCATACTCTACTTCACTTCTCTCTTTCAACATCTCGCAGGTTCTCTCTCTCTCTCTCTCTCTCTCTCTCTCTCTCTCTCTCTCTCTCTCTCTGTTTTTTTTTTTTACCCCAAAACTAGGAAATTAAGTAAAACCTTTATTCCATTTTTGGATTCTAATAATTAATGTCTATAGTTCATTTTTCTTTCCTATTTCGTTCTTAATTATGTTTCTGTTTATGCCCTAATCTCACTGGATACAACTCTCTCCAATTTGTTGGATCTTAACTGTTATCAGATCATACCATAAGTTTCTAGATTCGAAAATTTCAAACTTTATGTTAATGGGTTTTGATTTGATTTAAAAAAAGATTTGGGTGATATTGAATTAATTGTGATTATAACCATCATGATGTTTTTGTTTTGATTGAGCAAAATTTTTGGTTTGTGACCTTTGATTTTGGTTTATTAACTAACTGGGAATTTATGATATTCTTAGGTTAAATGGCTAGGATCAAACCTCAGGCTCTGTTACAACAAAGCAAAAGGAAGAAGGGACCTTCTCGGATTAGCGCGGCCAGTATTATATTTTACGCTTTGATTCTTGTCTTGGTTGGTTTTTTCCTTTTGGCTACATACAGACATTGGTCCAACAGGTTAGTAACAGATTTTCTCTTTTAGCCGTGTAGGCGATTTCTTAGTGTGAGAAATGATATGCCGTGTATTTTAGACAGAAAAATAATGAAAGATATCTTATGAACTAATACTAAATTGAGCTTTATTGCTTTGGTTTTATCAAGTCTTGTTGCTCTGAAATGCTTGATAATTTTTGGGATGCTATTGCTATAGGATAGAGGAATGTCTGAAATTGTATTTTGTTGGCTAAAGGCTTTATTTTACTGCTATATTGATTGATCTCTCCCTGTCTTTTGCGGTGGTAGAACCTTTAGGGAGTGTTTGATTTGCAAAACAGTAAGTACTCCTGTCTTTTGTCGTGGTAGAACCATTAGGGAGCATTTCATTCGCAAAACATTAAGTGCTGGACAGAACAGTACAACAAGACAGAACAATACATGATAAGATAGAACTGTATTGGAGAGATAATATTTTTTTATGTTGGAAAATAACAAGGGTATTTTCGTATATTTGATAGTCTGTACTATGGACAAAAAGTTGTCCCGTGGTTTAGTGAGGGATACGAATTTATGTTTTTCTCCGGTTCCTTGCTACCTGTTTTGTCCTGCCCCATGACCAATTTATAAATCAAATAGGGTATAAAAAAAGTTGTCCAGTCCAGTCCTCTGTTTTTTAGCAAATCAAACGCATCCTTTCGTTATGATGTCACTTTGGTTTATGCTCCAGTTCTGGCAGATTTTGTCTTTGTTTTGTTAAGCATGCATGTTGCACAGAAAATTTTTCCTTTGAATTTTTTAGCATTTTTTTTTAAAGTTGAGTTTGACTGGAACAACCATCAGTTATATGATTTCAAATAAGGCTGTTATTGGTTTGTAGCAGGTTTATTTCTATTTTTCTCATGTAGAATATGAACATCAGAACAGCATTATCTGTTACCTTACCTGACGACAATTCATGTCTTACTTCAACTGTTTTCAGGTCAAGATTGCAATCAGAAAATAACTTGTCAGTTTCTGATGAGGTACATCTTTAAATCCATTGTAAAGCGTTTTTTGACTCCTCAGCCCTTCTGTAATTTCATGTAATCTGACATACCTGCCTAGTGTATACTCCCTTTTATCGAAAGGGCTTCTATTATGTGCGTGTTTGAGTTTTCCCATTGAAATGGGGGCTTTCTGCAAGGTCAATAGTTTTTTCTCTTGTGAATTGAGTTATTATCTCAGACAATCTACTTTTGTAGGGTGAAAATAGTTTTGGGGACTCGAAGAAATCTGAGCTACCTGGATATGCTGTAAGTTTCATTTTCCACACTGTTGTAATTCATTTTTTAATCATTCTTAAGTGAAATTATTCTTCAATGAAGTTTAGAATGCCAGTTAATTGAAATTATTATTATATGGAATTTTATCTTATTATCTGGCTTATTTCTTCATTATTATAGGTCTTAAATACATCTAAAGGGTCCATAATAGTAGAACTGTACAAGGAAAGTGCTCCTGAAGCTGTTGACGAATTTATTGACTTATGGTGAGTACTTGGTTTTCCAACAAAGTTTTTAATATGGAAGCTGCTGAATGGTTGGGTTTGGTTAGACTTGATGTTGGAGTAGAAGAAATTGTCAACTTAAGATATTGTTGTTTTGTGATAGACGATAGGTAGAAATTATTTTTGCTGGGCGATTAGAATACCCAAGTAATATTTACAGCACTTTTATTCCTTTTTCTATAATCTTAGCTGAAATATATTTTGGTTCTTGCAATTTGAAATTGAAAGTCCTCTCCACATTCCATAACAACATTTATCTTTTGTCTTTGGTAGGCTGAATGTATGTTGTGCTATTTTTCAACATTAGTTTCTCTGTAAATAAAATGACGATCAATGAAAGTATTGACCCAAAGATATTAGCTCGATGCTTTAGTTTCTCTGGAATAGTGCATGGTTAACTGGACATAATATTGGTTACTCCACACAAACAGTAGCAGATTATTATGTCTTCAATGAAACATGTTAAGTCTTTGAAAATTGCTGCAATAACTTGCAGAAAAACAGCAAATTTCCTTTGTCATATAAGGTGTCGATTTCGGTTAGAGTATTAGGATTATTAGTGTGGACTTGTACTGTTGTACTACATCTATACTTGCTTGAGATTATTAGTATAAGTAAGAATACTAGGCCAATCTTATATATAGCACAAATCCACAACATCACAATCATTCAAAATCCTATTAGTGAAATCAGAAACGTGTTCTCTCTTTTCTCTCTATCAAATTGCTAAAATTTCATCAACATGAACTGTGTAACATGTTTTATACAACTTGTTAAAAAGAAATCACAAATTTGTAGTTTTTGATATGGAGGTTACTTTGGTTTACTGCACTTACAGTTTGTGCCAGTAGAATTGCTATGTGAGTGTGAACATTGAGTTGAGTGCTTCAACTTTTAGAGTTGCTATACTGCTCAGTATAATAATACTGTTATAGCGTCCTGAAATAAACACACCCTCTGGTGGCCGCAAGCGCGGCTGTTTGTGGAGCCAACAACTGCATGATACGAATAACAACTTCTGTGTTTGATAATACAGCTTTTTGGGTGGTCTGATGTTTCTGTCACGTTTTCTGGCATCAATTTATTTAGTAGTCTGTTCATTATAAATGGGTTGGCACATGAAATTTATTTAATCTAGTTGCTGATGCTTCCAACCTAACCTATGATTTATCTGCAGTCAAAAAGGGCACTTCAAAGGGATGCTTTTTCAGCGTGTGATTAAGCACTATGTGATTCAGGCAGGGGATGGTCAAGGAACAGGAGCAGCTGATTGGAACTTAAGAGGAAAGCAACCTGCAAGGTTTTCTTATTCTTTTGGTTTTTGCAGTGTATATATATATAGATATAGTCAATCCTGGTGATGATCCACCAGTGAGTTGCATAATTTTTTAATATCAGATATCATGATGATTCGCCAGTATGAAACATGAAGCATTCATGCTTGGAACGTCCAAGGGCAAACACACCAACAAAGGATTTGATCTTTTCATCACAACTGCACCGATTCCAGATCTAAATGAGAAGCTTATTGTGTTTGGGCAAGTCGTCAAGGGAGAGGACGTTGTTCAGGTGATTAACTTTGCTTTATTATCATTGTTATGTCTGCAATTGTCTGGAAATTTGTTTTCCCTTTCCTTTTGTTACTCCTTTTATCCTTTCCGTTTTAGTCGTGAAGGTTTTTCGCATCTTTTCATCTGTTGGCTGTTTATGATTGCCATTTTTCCATTTATTTTCAATCAATATAAATCAAGGTTAAATATGTTGTGCAACACCAATATTTGTTGATTTATCACTTCACATATAATTATGGTTGATTTTGAATTTTTTAGCGATGAATACAATAATGGTTCTAGTAGGTAGATACCAACACCCTACTAATTTTGGCATCTGTATAAATGGAGTTACTATTTTGTGATTGGATGACGTGTTCGGGAAGAAAATGCACCAAACTGTTTGAATGTCAGTTATAATACTTATTTGTATCTGAGAAAAAATGATTTTTAATAATATTACAAACTGTGTCAAATCAATAGAGTTTCAAGATTAAGGTTGATATTGAAATTACATAACCCTGCTCCAGGAAATCGAAGAAGTGGATACAGATGAACATTACACTCCTAAAATAACTATTGGGATACTTGATGTGACTCTCAAACAGAAGATCTGAAGGCTCTGTGCTAGATCAAGAGCACAATGAGCGCTCACAGTTTGCTTATAACCTGTTTTGGTGCTCCGGCCAAATCTTTTGTACAGGGATGATGAACCTTGAGAAGTTCACCTGGGGTGCTTCTATCAAGCTTTTGAGCCTTGATGTTGTTTTTGCTTTTTTAGTTATGAACAGTGATGCAGGAAATATAATCTCCCATTCTTGCCTCTTTCTGTTACTTTATAATATTTTTTTTCTATTTCATTTGATTTTTGAGAAGGAAAGGGGGCGGGATTTGTGTATGCTTGTAAGATTGGTTATACCATATTTTCTTTTTTTATTTTGGCATTACTCTCATCTGTAGCTTCAATGAGTTCACAAGATCATTTCACTTTGAAGTTCCTTTTTCTGTTGTACTTTAACTTAGAGTAAATAGGCAAAGACCCCCTCGAAATTGTAAAATCTTGCAATAACCCCCTTGAAATTTGAAAAAAGGCAAATACCCCCCTCAAATTGTAAACCGTCAGGCAAGTTAGTCCTTTCGTCCATTTCTTCCGTTAAAACTGATGACGTGTCTATTAACTGTCCATGTGGCACTGACACGTCATAGGGGGTATTTGCTTATATAATAGTTGATATTAAAATTTACATTAACATAATAGTTGAGTCCCTAAAATTACTCACTTAAAGGCAAAATAGTCCTTGAAATTAATATTAAATAAGCATATTAGTCTCTAATTTCATATACCTTTTGTCTAGTTAATACTCCTCTATGACGTGTCAGTGCCACATGGACAGTTAATAGACACGTCATCAGTTTTAACGGAGGAAATGGACGGAAGGACTAACTTGCCTAACGGTTTACAATTTGAGGGGGGTGTTTGCATTTTTTCAAATTTCAGGGGGGTTATTGCAAGATTTTACAATTTCGGGGGGGTCTTTGCCTATTTACTCCTTTAACTTATGACCAATTTAGCAGTGAGCCAAAATGCCCAGTTTTGTAATATTCTTTTTAATGATGCTCCAGTTACACTTCCATTTGGTTAAACTAGCCATAACCGTAAACTATATTAATCTGTAGTTCGATTCTGACTAGTATTTTATTTCTGTTATAAAATTGGAGCATTTATTAGGTTATATTTTTAAGGGACATTATGAGTAGCTTATATTGATACATATGATATACATTTCAATAAGCATTTAGAGGAACTTATAAAAACTAATGACATAAGTATGTGTGCAGTTAGCAGAATATACCCTAAACATTTCAGACATTTACTACTCCAACAACTTTTTTTAGTATGCATGATTTATATTTTATGTTGCATGGTCTTATAAAAAAAGAATGAGGGAGTACACACACTATCACACACACACACAGACACACTCCCTAATAGGTATTTGCTCCACAATACAAGTATCTATTAAGTACTAAGTCTATTAGGATAAGAGTTGAAACTCTTTCATTATGGATGGTCTTAGAAATAATAGAATTTTACAGGCAACGATGATCTTTGACGCCCGGATACGTGATACGGGTGGAGGTACGATACGGGTACGCGGATACGTGAAATTTTTAAAATTTAGGATACGATACGGCTAAGATACGTACTAAGAATTTTATACTAAAACTTATATGCATGTAAAATACTTGAAGAAAACCAGCTTCATTATTATATTATTATAAAAGTCGCAATTTTAAAAAAATAATACATGTGATCAAAATAAAAAAATGTAAAGTTTTTTATAAACCATATTATATTTTCATTCATATGTTGGGATGCCAACAAAAGCATCATTAAAAGAACTCAACACAAATATTGCCTAATGTTGAATAATTGAATCTCCTATCTCGTTACCTTTATCCACAAGAAGTATAATTTTAAGTGGTTTATCGAAAAACAATTCTACCGATGCATATCTAAAATTGAATCATATACATTTCTATTGAATTTTCACAACATTGTTTCACTTTTTTAACTTTTATCTTTTCTAGGATATGTATCTTTAAAGTATCCTTGTTTATATGTGAAATATCCTAAAGTACCCAAAACTATATTTTTTAAAAATAAAAATAATTAATTTTGATAGTTCGTGGGTACGTATCCGCGAATATCTGTAGAATATCGGTATCTGATACATATCCGATACGGATACGTCTCCGTTTTGAAGTATCCAAACTTCATAGACGATGATACTTTGATATTCCATATTTTTAACACATATTCAACATCTCATTTTATGTTTATACTAGCAACAAACCCGTGCTAAGCACTGCCCCGTGCTCAACACGGGCTAATTCGAAGCGGGGGGACAATGCATCAAAGCGCATTGCAATGCTATATGAATTGAGAAAATAAGAAAAAACTAATGATAAAGCCGACATTAATGATAAAATGGCAAATTACATTGACTTCCCTTGAGATTTTTTTAAATAACACAATCACCCCTTCTAATTTACCAAACACATTAATCTCCCATCATTTTATCTATTTCAATAACTTTGTAAATATACAATTTAATTTCAATTATTTCGGTTTGTTTGTATATGTTTTCTCTTTTCAAAGTTAAGTTAAATGAGGTTTTTTTTCTCCCAATGGAGAAACAATAACATTTGTTTTTACCACCAAATAGAATCAAACATCGGCAATTACATAAGAGATCAAAAAAGAATATAGAAATGAAAAGAATTTTGGTGGATGAATGATCAATGAAAGGGAAATAATCTTCGATATATCCGTTTTATTACATTAGAGTTTAAAAATTAAACCACCTTGACTGATGAACAATAAGTTGGGAAAAATCAGCTAAGTGAAAAATGGAAAGAAAAAATGGTCGAAAATTAAGCGAGTTCATACTCATATGAAGAAATTAATTGCTAAAAAAAAATGGAATTAACAAAGTTTAAACCGTGTTATATTATAAGGGAAGTGTTTGTCAATTTGATAAAAAAATAAGAGAGATTAGTATTTAGTTAAAAAATATAGCGGATGTTTGTGTTATTTAAGAAGACCTTAGGAGATGTTAGTATAATTTGTCCATGATTTTTTTAAACAGTAGTTTGCCCATCATAAAATCATTGAAATAGTTGTTATTAAATATTATGAAGTGGTAAACTAAAAATATGTAAAAATATTAAAAATAATAAAGATTTCATTATTGATAAAGATGTCGTTATGAGTCTCGTGTATGAATTGTACAATTATATTATTTAGTGACTCATTTATGTTGAGATATGCAGGTTTCAAGGTTTCTTGTGTGCCTACACTCTAGTTCTTCAAGCACGAAAGAGCTTTTATGCTTGCTGATTTGTTCAGGATCTGTTCGCAGTTGGATTTTAATACCGTGTTGACAATCAATCCATTAATTGTTTTTCGTAGATTTTCACTTTTAATATTTTTTTTACCCTGGTTTCGCGCCCGTATACGGGTTCGCTAGGTTGCGCCCGTGTTTAGTAAAAAAATTTAGGATAGATTAGGGTCGATCCACGTGGTTTGATTTACTATGTTGTATCCCCGTTTTGAGTTGTACTTGAGTTAGGTCTAATGCCCCCAGTCCCTTTATCTATTTTTATTTGATATAATTTTTCTTTTGACTAAAAAAAAGACAAAGAAAAAACAAAGGCAAATTATTTCTAGAAATGAAGCAATCTTGAAAATGTATAATTTTTTGAAAAGCAGGTATATGCCTTGTAATAAATATTTTGTAAATTTCTTTAAGTTATGTTATTTTGTGATTATCAATAAGATATAATTGAATGTTTTTTTCTTTTTATTTTCTTAGTGAAAATATTTTTTCAGTGTTTTGTTAGTATCAATGATAATTGTCTCAACCATATTTTGTTATTTTATTGATAAGTAAAATGTATTTATTAATGTTTTTTATTAAAATTTATATTTATGAACATTTTTTAAACTAAATATGTAAACAATTGTCATTTTTTTTATTGGATTACAAAAGAAAAACTCATAGGAAGGTAGCTCTATTGCATCCTAAAAAAATCATAGGAAGGTAGTTATATTACATCAAATAGACTTAGTGTGAAATAAAAGCACATGAACATCGTAAAACTTATTTTTAATAAATGTAAATTGAATATATGGTTCGCTTTTAATAGAATAAAAATATATTTTGATATTCAATCATTTAGAGATTACTTTTAAGAGATTTTTTGAAAAAGCATAATCAATTTTGTGTTTTGATTACTCGCATTCAGAAACGTTTATCTGGGTGGAAAAGCAAGAATTTGTCCGTGGGTGGTCGGCTTGTCCTCTTGAAATCTTTCCTGTCATCGCTTCCGGTCTACTTTTATTCCTTCTTCAAAGCTCCCTCAGGTATCATCTCCTCTATTGAATCTCTTTTTAAATGTTTTTTTTTTGGGGCGGGAGTGAGGATGTTAGGAAAATCTCTTGGCTGGATTGGGACTCTATTTGTTTGGGGAAGGAGGATGGAGGTTTGATAGTTAGACGTATAAAAGAATTTAATGCTGCTCTGTTGGGTAAATGGTGTTGGAGGATGCTGGTTGATCGGGATGGATTATGGTTTAGGGTGTTGAAGGCTCGTTATGGGGTTGAGGGTGGCCGTGTGAAGGATGGAGGAAGGGATAGGTCGGCTTGGTGGAGGGAGTTGGTTCGAATTTGTGACGGGGTTGGGATGGAGATGGGGTGTTGGTTTGAGGATAATATCCGGAGGAAGGTTGGAAATGGGGCTGATTCTTTTTTCTGGACAGATCCTTGGTTAGGGGGAATCCCCTTGAGGGTTAGGGGTATCATTCAACATGATTCTCAGCTTTGTGTGGGTGGTTGTGGGGAGTTAGAATCAGCAAATCATCTGTTTTCTAAATGCAATTTTTTTTTAATTCTGTTTGGCATCTTGTCTATAATTGGATTGGCATTTCTATCGTGGAACCGTATAGCATCTTGGATCATTTTGTTTAGTTCTGTCATTTATCTCACAACAACAGGAAACGACGATCTATTTTGTAGTCAATATGGCTCTCGAGTATCTGGGTCATTTGGGATGAACGAAATAACAGAATCTTCAGAAATCAGGAGGAATGTATTTATAATCTCGTTGACAAAATCAAGGTGTTGTCTCTCTCGTGGTTGAAGGCAAGATTAGTTAATATTGCTTTTGGCTACCATACCTTGTGGTTTTGTCCTTTTTCATGTTTGGGTATTGGTTAGAAGTGTTTCATTTTGTTTTGGCTGTCAGTTAAGAGGTTTTTGCTCCTTAACCGTAGACTTGTTTTGTTTGGATTTAAGTGCTTTATTCTGACACGTCTTGTGCTAGATTGAACGCTTTTTTATTATTAATATATCTCATTTTGACTTGTTCAAAAAAAAAATTATGTTTGTTTATCGTAATAACAATCACTTCTTTGAAAAAAATATTTGTTTGGATACAACTCTATAAAATGGATTTTTTGTTACAAAATTATCTTCATTTTTTTATACTTATTTTCTCCCTCTCTTACAATTTTTGAAAAGTTACTATACTCTCTTTTCATTTAAAGACGCTTTTAGATTTTTTTTGTTGAACCTGGTTTTTTTTAAAAAATTATAACAATATAAAATAAATTTTTTGTTACAAAATCACATCAATCTTTTGAAAGTTATTTTCTCTCTCAGCTAAATAAAATCTTTTGTTACAAAAGACACAAATGTTGAGGTGTCAAAATATTAAGATGGGACAAAATTGTGTTTTTACTGGTCATTAACTTTCATAATTAGATAAAGATAATAGATTGTAAATTATTTTTAACTCTTTAGATATTTAGAAGTTGAATTATAGAAAAATTTGTTTTGTTTGGGATTAAGATTAAGTTTGTTTGTTCTTTTAAAAAAGATCAAGTTAATGTGTTTTATCGAGTGTGTTTGCTTTAATTTGTTTTTAAAAGAGAAAAGATAAGGGAAAGTTGAAATAAGACACAAAAGAATATAATTTTGATGACGTGTTAAAAAATTAAGAAGGAATAAGTTTGTATTTTTAGTAGATATTAAGTTTTATAATTAGAGAATAAATTTATCATTCAATCACATCACGTTGTTTATCTTTTTCTCTCGTGTATATTTTCATAAAGAATGTCCACCAAATATTCTTCTTTTGCGGGTATCTAAAGCTTCACTTTCTCATTCCCAGCATGTACGTACGTTAGTGGCTTAAATTGAACCATGCTGAGAAAAACTGAGGAAGAACCGTGAGAGAAAAAAGAGAAGACTCCTATTTTTTTTAATTAGAAAATATAATTTAATTTGTTAAATTAATTTGCTCAACTAATTTGAGTGAAGAGATTAAATGAATTGAAAAGTTAAAAGTTTAGAGTCCAAATCCAGATAAAAAGAAAACTAACATAACAATTAAGATAGTAACACATGTCATTCAAGGAAAAAAAAAAGAATTTGATAGATATTACTTCCTCTCCATCTATAATCTTTGATAATTTAAGGTTTGGCCACACGTTAAAAAAACAATCGTAAAGTTGGATAGATTTAAACTCTTTTATCCTTAATTCACTACGTAAAAATAATTGTATTTAATGCATGCTTTTGATTTTGTAAAGGTATAAAAAGAAAAATACTATTAATTGCATATTAGTTTGTTTAAGAAACCAAAATTTTGAGACAAAACTATAAAGCAGAACGGTCTAAAGGGTAGATTTGATTTTCTAAACAGGATGTACTAGATAGAAGAGTGTAAGACAGAGTAGCACAACACAAGGTAGAACAACACATGACAAATTTTTATGATATTGAATAATTTTTGGTCTTATATGATATTTGGTGGACAAAAAACTATTTTTGTATTTTAGATAACTTATACGTGAGATAAAAAGTTGTGTTGTGGTTTAATGAGGGATAAAAAATTCTGTTTTTGTCTTGTCCCTTACCTCCAATTTATCCCATCTCAGAAAGAGTTTTAGCATATCAGCATGAATATGGGTAGTTTTCTACCGTTCCTACACCAAAACCAAGGACACCATGTCAAGAGTTCCATTGATAATTATGCTTTGAAGCCGGTTCCTTTTTTCTTCACCGCATGGCCACACTTCTTTCACATAAATTAAAACATATTTACAAAGCCAACCGAAGACTCTTGAGATATATTGTGGGACCCATTTTAGAGTTTTTGATGAGTTGTATGAATATTTAAAAAATGTAGTGAAGTTATTTAAATAATTGAAATGTGTGAAATAATATAATAAAATTATGTGAGGACCATTTAAACAATCAAGATGGATGTTATGGATGTGTATGCTCTAAAGATTAAAGACGGAAACTCTAACAAAAACAAATATTAGGAATGAAAATGACATTTCTCTTAATAATAAATTATTATGTGAATCGAGTATTTTAAAACTGATTTGAGATAAGAGTTAAAAAAAATTGAACATCCCAAATTTAAGCTCAAGAAAATCACTAATGTAACAACTAATTACTAACTTTCTTTAAAAACAAAAAAACATTTGTTCTCACATATGAATGTGTATTAAGGATGACAATGTGGCGGGACAAAGACGGGAGCGTTGTCCCAAATCCTCACTTTTTACCACCCATTGCTAAGTATTCACTTGTTTATGTATTTTTGTCATCTCTAATATGAGTTAACATAATATGTGCATTGATCTCTCGACTAATATGTCAACGTATTTTTACGTGTGAAAAGAAAAAACATAGAGGAAATAGGCAAAATTGCAAGTATTATGTTAATGAATTAATAGAGTGCATTGATCTCTCAAGGACTAATTTGCTAGTACTATGTTGATTAATTAATTTACTAGTAATTAGTTCATATAGTTGCATTGCATTCACCGATCAAGAGATCATGACCACCGATATCAACCACTTGTATCTTTTCATTGCAATTCTATGCATTTGCTTCAATTTTGACTTGACGAGAAGCAATACCTCCTTTATATTATTGTCATGGCAAAGGGCCATGTCCAAATGAAGATCAAGTTGTAGTGTTACTTGTATAAATTTGAGGTATCTTAAGGGTGGCAAGTGTATTATATTAGTTTATGTTGTTGCACTAGATGTTATACCTTTTCACTGTCAGTTTTTTTAGGGAACCTTCTAAAATTCTTGGTACAAAAGTTTATTTACACACGGTATTTATGACTACTAGATAAAATAAATACATTAATTTCCATTTTAAAAAACATTGTATTTATTGATGAATTTCTCTCTCTACGATGACCTAGATTTTATAGGCAAATTAATCTCTAGTAAACTGACATTAACGTGAGATCAACATATAATATGATATGTCTAATTAACACGTCATATCAAAATATCTAACAATAGAAGTTAACAGAAGAACAATTGTGAACATTACTTTATAATTGCCAATTACCAAAAATAAAAATTGATCAAGAAGAAAGGAGCCAATTTTAAAAAATGAGGGACTATTTTGATCGATGTTAGAATTTTTGAAGACCAATTTGTCTAGACATTCAAATTACTCTTGATGACATGGTAACTTGTGAGAAAAGAAAAGTTGTTGGTGTAACAGTCTAATGACATGATTGTTAACTAAGGTCGTGCTATATAATTATAGTGTATTTCATAAGGTCGGACAACTAAATATGTAGAACTATATAGTAGATTTGGTGGTGTTGATTTGAGATATTGGAATGTGCTCATTTTAAGGTCTCAAGTTCGATTCTCCACGATGCCAATTTCGGTAGGTTAATTTGGGTTTTTAAGAAAAAAAACTAGTAAATAAAGAGGCATGATTCAATTTCCATTTGAAACAGGTATAAAATGACCTTTAGTAACAAAATATTTTAAGCTTGTGAGAAGATCATTGCCAAACAATTCTATTACTTAGATCATACAAACTTATACTAAGTTTAGATATGCTCCATTTAAACAATACTTCATTTAGTATTTTTTAGTATAAACTAGCGATTTAACGGTACCAAAGTCGGTTTTGAACATCATTAATTTAGGTCAATCGTTAACCGTCTCCAAAACCACCATAAAATTTTCTAATCTTTCATAAAGTTACTTCTAGACATATTAGTATTTTAATTATCACATAAGAGAAGTATTTAAATTTTGACGTGGAACAATGAGGTTTTGATTTTCACATTAAAAATAACTTTGTTAATTCAAAATATAAAAATGTTTTTTTAATTATTCAATCACTAACACTACAGAACCATGGGATAAAGAATATAATAAAACAATTCTGATGCTTGAAAACTCCTCTCACTAGTGTTAGTGTATACATTTTCTTGCAACACGCTCAGCATAAAAGCTTATCAACTTTAACTTTCTAGATGCAAACGTACTATGTAGAACACTACATGCATAACTTAGAATAGTGTTAGTGATTCATAGTTTTCTCTTGAAAGGCAAATAAAAATTCGAAACACTACATACACCTAGTAAAACAGTACTATGTAGAGAACTTGTTTACACACACACACACAAAACACACACATACAATGCATAACTTACAATAAGAGAATAAATAACCCTATCGAGAAGAAAAAAGCAAACTAAATAACCGCAAGAGTAGAATTTTTTTGTTAAGAATACAGAATTAAGAATTATAACTTCTTGCAATGAACTTGTGTAGTAATTTTTTAAGTTTGACTTCTATTGGCAGTTCAAAAATAAGTTTGACTTTCTAGCATTGTGCAAACAAAGCATACATGCAAATCTTCTTCTCCCGAAAACATCAACATCATGAGTGTTATAATACATATAGAGCAGCCATTTGGAATTTAATTTCTCTCTGAATAGAAGTAGCCAACATTTATTTAATATATATATATATATATATATATATATATATATATATATATATATATATATATATAAAAGCTACCTCCACAAGCACCCAATTCCTAGTGGAATTGGACTTGAAAAAAAAAGTACAAAGAATCTCACATCAAAGTAGAAAACACATCACAATTTAAAAATTAAATTAAATTATCAAAAGTTCTATATCAATGTAAGATAACTCCTCCACAAAGAGAAATTGAGTCAACATGCTTTTATTATATGTTGTGATTATATTATATAATGTAGACAAGCAACCGCCACTAGACCACAAATTATTTTAGTAATTTAAGAATTCTTTTTGGTTTGGATTTTTCAATCTCCAAAAAGTCTTATATTTTTTTATAATTACACAAAAGGTTGGCGTGCAATAGCCACATCCGAACTTGTCCACATCCAAGTGTGTTTTTAGTTGAAAAGTAGAAGACTCGTGGTTTCTACTCACAGGTGTAAAGAAGGTATTGTAATTGAAATTTATTTTCTTAAAAGCAAGATTAAAAAGCATGTCGATGTAAGACAAGAATGTTGCTATTATTCTGTTTATTGGACACCCTTATCTAATTTAATTGTTTTAGCCACTCATATCAAAGAATTTTGTCTATATTCACCTAATTTGTTCTTTATATGGGAAGGTCGTTGTTTATGAAATCTTCCCTAAATAATCTATGTGTCGAATAATTTGAGTACTTGTCTTGATACTATTGGATGATATTGAGAAATATACCCCCGGTGTTCATGGAATCATAAACCCATGGACGAAGGCATGCATCACGAAAAATTGAGCACATCAAAGAGAATCAATGTAGAGGTTTATGCTCTATCATGCTGCATTCGTGCACCATGACATTCCATGAGATGCACGAAGCACAGATAAGGACACGAACATCGGAGACGACACAAACACTGACACGTTGATATCGTTAATAATTTTAGAAAATCACATAATTTAGTGTAATTATATGTGTCGGTGTCGGACACGACACGTCTCCGACACCAAGATACGGCTAATCTAAGAAGTGTCTGTTCGGTTAACTATAATATATTGCAAAGTGGTATCAAACGTAATCTTTGAATTTGGTCTCAAACTAATCCAGAAGATTTACAATTGTTGAAGATCATCAAAGTTAAGATATGTATATTTGTTGAGCAACTTTTTGAACTTTCCCTAATCTTCACATAAAAGTTTCACAATAAAAAAAAATGAAACCACTCACAAATTCTTTGGTAACTAAATTTAGTGAGTAATTTAGAGATGAATTTCATATTTTTGCTCTCTAAATTTCTGTTATTAGTATAATTTTGTCAAGTAGTCTAATTGAAAAGATGCTCTAAGGGACCCTTTCATCCTAAAAAATAAAGACAACCTAAAGAATTTTCTAAATAGTGTTGCATGTAATTTCTAATCTTCGATAATATTATCATATTTTTCCATTCAATGGCTCTGTTTGCTACAAAATAACGGATAACATATAAGATAATTGATAGGTGATAGCGAATAAAGTTGATTGAACATAGTGTTCAGTGAAATTAGTGTTTAAACTAACTTATAAATATGAAATAAGCTATAAAAAATGCATGTTAAATCAATATTTAATTTTTTTCTCAATAGATAACAATGGTAAAATAAAGAGAGAGAGAGAGAGAGAACAAAAAAAATAAGATATAAGCTTCTTGAATCAACTTATAAAAAAAGCTATTCCATATACTAGTAAAATAAGTTATAAGTTCATGTGAAAATGATTGTTATCAAACATTTAATGATTTGTTGTCACATCAATTAATCATGATTTGTATACTCACTAGTAAAAGACCCGTGCTTTCGCACGGGTCACGTAACATTGCAATAATTATATAAAAAATAATTAGATTGTTAATATTGTAGAATGTTTATAGATATTAAATGAAAATTATGAGTATTGGTGTAATGTTTCTATTAAATATTTTTCTCTTATATATACAAAAATTTGTTAAATAGTTGAGTCACACCAGTTATGGATTTTGTTTGCTTATATATGCGAAAACAAATTTTTACATAGATATTTGAGAAAGTTGATTTGATAAAATTTTGAAAACTCATGAATATTTTCAAAATCAAAATTAATGTAATGTTTCTATTAAATAACTTTTTATTTTATATGCAAAAGACTGTTCAATGTTTGCACCGCATCCGTTGCAGATTTTATGTACTTATATATACATAAACAAATTTTTATATACATATATGAGAAAGTCTATATGATAAAATTTTGAAAACTCATGACTATTTTCAAAATCAAAATTAATGTAGTGTTTCTATTAAATAACTTTTTATTTTATATGCAAAAGAGTGTTCAATGTTTGCACCACACCCGTTGCAGATTTTATGTACTTATATTTGCATGAACAAATTTTTATATACATATATGAGAAAATCGATATGATAAAATTTTGGAAACTCGTGATATTTTCAAAATATCAACATTAATGTAGTGTGTCCATTAAATTAATTTTTATTTTATATTTAAAACACCGTTAAATATTTAAACCGCACTCAGTGATGATTTTATATGTTTATATATGCAGAAGAAAATTTTTATGTATCGATATGTGATAGTCGATATGATAAAATTTTGAAAACTCGTGATTATTTTCAAAAGATAAAATTTTATATATATGAGAAAGACTATAAGATAAAATTTTGGAAACTCATGACTATTTTCAAAATATCAACATTAAAATAGTGTGTCTATTAAATAAGTTTTTAATTTATATTTTAAACACTGCTAAATATTTAAACCGCACTCGTTGAAGATTTTATATTCTTATACATGCAAAAGAAATTTTTTATTTATACCGATATGATAAAATTTTGAAAACTCGTGACTACTTTCAAAATATCAACATTAATGCAGTGTTTCTATTAATTATATTTTTATTTTATATGAAAAATATTGTTCAATGTTTGCATCGTTCCCGTTGCAGATTTTAAATATTTATATTTGCAGAAACAAATTTTATATACATATATGATAAAGTCGATATGATAAAATATTGGAAACTCATGATTATTTTCAATATATAAACATCAATGTAGTGTTTCTATTAAATAAATTTTTATTTTATAACCAAGACGCCACTCAATGTTTGCTAGACGATTATAAAATTAAGGAGATTATGAGTTTTAATAAGGACGATTATGAAATTTTGATGGACTTCGATTTTTATATATTGTTAGTAGATATGACCATTATCTGTAATTAATTTTTTAAAAAACAAATAAATTAAATTTTACAAAATGACCATTATGCACATAAAAGTAAAGAGATCATGAGTTTTAATAAGGACGATTATGAAATTTTGTTGGACTTCGATTTTTATATATTGTTATGTTAGTAGATATATTGCCAGTAGATGTTAGTAGATATGACCATTATCCGTAATTAATTTTTTAAAAAACAAATAAATTAGTTCTATAGTTATTCGTGGAAATTGGTTAACCTTACGATGATCATTATCCGTAATTCATTTTTTAAAAAACAAATAAATTAAATTTATCAAAATGACTATTAGGCACATAAAATTAAGGAGATCATGAGTTTTAAAAAGGACGATTATGAAATTTTGCTGGATTTTGATTTTTATATATTGTTAGTAGATTAACTGATGTGACAATACATCATAAAATGCATGTGTGAAACTTTTTACACTGACATTGTATATAAATTAAACTTTTAAAAGAAAACTCTTTTGACATTATTTTGGACAAGATTGTTAAATATTAAATATTAGTTTATGATAAGTGCCAGAAATTAGTTAAAATGCATATTTAATTTAAGCACTTTAGTTGCTTGTTTTGCAAGTTATCATAGGAAAAGCTTAGAATTATTGATCGAATGCCAAAATATTGATCTTATGTCTCACCCCATCCATTTGTGCAGGAAATAACAAGTTAGGACATGAAATTGAGCAAAGAAACATGAAGAAAGGTTAAGGTTTGCTCGCTACAGCGGAGGATTGGTCGCTATAGCGCGCCTAGGCAGGGAGAAATCAAGCTTTCGTCACTTCAGCGAGGAAACTGGTCGCTATAGCGACCAAAGGCGGTTTGAACCCCCGTTTGGCTGACGTGGAGCAAACCCAATGGCCAAGAAAGCTTCGATCGCTACAGCGACCAGACCCGTCGCTACAGCGAGCAAGGAAAAAACCAGATTATATTTATAGCCATTCAGCACAGAGTTGAGAATTATTAGGGATTGTATTATTACAATTTAGTAATATTTTAGGTTATAGTTTTAGACAGAAAATAGGATTAAAAGAGGTGATCGTCATGGAGCAAGAGTGAAGGGAGTGTGGATTAACTAAGATTCTTTGGGAAATCAAGACTTAGCTTTGGATCATCATCTTTCTTTCCACTTTTGTATTGTTGTCATGACAGTGACCAACTAACCTTCCCTTGTTGGGATTAGAGGTACTTAATATAGTTTAGATGTAATCTTTTGATCTTGCAAATATATGATTCTAGTAACTTATGTGATAATTGAAGTTATTCTTGCTTTTCATTCTTATGCTTGATTTAATTGTTATTGACAAATACTTTTGAATCTAGGTTTAGAATAATCTTCTATCAAAATAAGAAATTCTAGACATGGAATTGGGTTTTGATAATCACATAAAGTGTCGGAACGTAAAGCTTTCAGATCGTTTAATAGATTGGAAAATCGTCGATTAAACGATACGATCGATCTCACGACGTCATTTGGACACGAATGATGTTGTCGAGTGATACGTGATAATTTCGCTAAAAAGCTAGAATCCATATGCATGATCATTAGAATATATTCAAGGCTAGATTGACGAACTCCGATCTCAACGCTTTTATTTCCTATTACTTGTCGTCTTTATTACCGCTTTTAAATTCCAATAGTTTATAACAAACAACTTATAAACCCAAACTCAAAATGATAACAATTGTTGAATGACTTACGGTATCGCACTAGTCCCTGTGGAGACGATATAAAAAATACTTACTTTTGGCTCAACATCAGTTTAGCACATCATAAATTGAATATTATTTCACCAACAATTTTGACTAATAATATTTAGTTATCATAATTTCAAATGATAAAAAATATCAATTATACTCATGCATGTCAATTTTCGAATGTACGGTAAATTTGTCCAAATTAAAGCGATCACGTGACATCAAATAATGACTAATTTCCTATGTAAAGTGTAAACAATCTAGTGGATTAATATACAAACGGCAGTAACCGAACCGAAAAACAAAAAACCGAACAAAACTAAAAACTGATAAAAAAACCGCAATTTTAAATGGATTGGATTGGTTTTCAGTTCCCATAGTATATACCGATCCAATCCAATCCAATCCAAACCGAAATATTTATACTTGTATATGAATTTTTTTATAAATGTTTTCTTAATTTACAATTCTGTAACTATTTTCTAGACTTGTTCTTTAATAGTGTTGATTTCTTTTTTCATTTTTTTAAGAAATATTATTAATTTACGATTCTGCAACTATTTTCTTTAACCTTCTTATTTTATTTGCATTATGTAGCTTTTATTGTATTCATCTTTTTCGTAATCTTTCATTTTTATGAATGTCATAAAATAATATGTTTTCTTAAAAAAAATGAAAAAATATACAACAATGAAAACCAAAAACCATCCAATCTAAACAGAATTTTTTTCAATCAGATTAGATTGGATTTGATTTTAAAATCAAACCAATTGGATGAACAAATAACAAAATCGAAGAGATTGGATCAGATGGTTTTTCCTCCCAAAACCGAACCAATCCAATCCGCGAACACCCCTACACTCTAGGAGTCCGACTTCCACTATATAAACACCTAAGTGTTGTGTGTAAACTCTCCAATATGAAACTTCAAAGAATTTTTCAATTCACACAAACACACATTCAAATAAATTTCACTCAAATACATTGCACATGGAAATTGGTAATCCGTTCGTTCCTTTCATGCAATTCGTAGCTTTCTTCCCTTTGGCACAAGCAAATTAATCTTCTTACGTTACACGTTTTCCGTCTAAAGGAAAGTTATATTTAAAAGATCATATTGCTAAACAATTCAATAATCTCTCTATCATGGTTAATTAATTATCAATAGTTCCTAATTAACAGTACAAACAAAAAGGATATAAATGTTAAAGAAAAGCCACCCAACTTTTCAATTTAGTGTATATGTTCTCCTATCCAACCTTTATATTTCTTTGCTACTATTAAATTATTATCTATTTGGTTATCATGGGATACTTTCGACATTAATTAATTAATTTTGTTGTAAAGTGAAAATGGACTATGTGGCTCAGGAACATCTGTTTGTAGTGGCGTGGAGATCCTAAAGTTAGCTTTTCTGGTCGATCGATAGAGCCAATGATCTCTGAGTCACATATAAGGGGAAACTATTTTAATTTAGTTTAATTTTTAAACGAGAATATAAATATAACCTAGCGATTCAACCACGGTCCCTTATTTCTTCACGTACTTTCATTTGCATACATGGATGTGGGGTGGTAGGTTAGCAAAAATAAAAATCTTTCATGTATATTATTATGTTCTGCATATGCATTGTTTAAATTATGTGTATCACTCTTGCCAACCAAAAAAAAAACTTATGTGTAGCACAGGCATATACACTTTTTACCTATATAGCTTTATGATCAATATAATTATGTGCTGATGGTGTATCTAGAAAACTATTTTATATATTTTGAGGTCAATTAGGACCACTTAAGTTTTAAAATAATATAAGGTCTTTCAGATAATTTTCTAAATTTAAAATTTGATCCAATATAATGTGTAAAAAAATCCAAATAATTTGATCCATTAAAATATTTTAAGAAATCCAAATAACCAATAAGGTGCATAATAATATGTATTTTACAAACATAATGTACATCTACACATTAAAATGAAATCTAGTAATAATTATACAAGGAGGTCGGGTAGCTCAATTGGCAAAGAGAGAGAAAAAACTAATATAACAGCCAATATAGTTTTTAATATTAAGCGAGACTTAAAACAAATTTTAATATATGAAGTCTTTTTTATCTGCATATATATGATGCCTTTGTTAGAATCTGTGTTAGGGTTTTGCTGCAATAACTTAACCAAGAAGATGATGAAGAAGAATGCACAAATAAATTCAAAAGCGTGTGTGGGACACACTAACCTTTAAGTTCGATTCGTTCCCACCAGTTATGCCAACTAGATGCAAAATGGTATAATGACGAATCCCTTTCAGGATATTTTGAAAACATTGACATGACTTGCACATTCACACCAAACGTATCGAGCAATGTTAGTTTACAGAATAAAGTTTCGTCGATTTCTCTCGTGCACTAGAGAAAAGAAAGAATGATTTAGTATTACTTTTGACAGTATTTTGACTCACGAGAATGTGATGTTCTATTCTATTTTTCTAAATCATTTTCCGCCTCCAAAGTATCTCTATTTATAGAGAAACTTACGTTCTTTGGTGAAGAGAGACAACTCTTTAGCAGGAATTTTGCAATGACAAGATGCAATGGTTATATTGATTCAATAGTCAAGCAATACATCTTTTCACTTAAATGTCTCTATTCAACCATTGCAACTTTCCAAATTTATATTTTGGAAATTCCTTTCACAACCTTTTTATTTGTAAAATCTAATGAAAAATACTTTTTGTTGGTTTGTCTAAAATGAGAGCTTTGGTAATTTTACCCTTGAACCGATTTTATGTAAAATATACAATAGTTGCTTATAAAAATGATGTTTAATTCTCACTTTTCATCTTCCTAATAAAAATAAGTTATATTAACGTAGAATTAAACATAATAAGAGTCCTTTATATTTATAAACATATTTTTTTGAAGGAACTTTTTTAAAATTTGTGTTTGGATCACAATCTCACAAAACCGGTTTATGAGGTGATGATTTCCCCCACTTATTTCATATCACTTCCAATGTGGGACTTTAATAGACTTATTCATACATAGTATTAAAATTAATAGAGGTTTATTTTTTTATATAAGAAAATAGAGGTTCACACACATACACACTTTTTTATATATTGAATAAATTATTTCTAAAAAAAATATTAAATTAATTAACATGGATATAACCATTATTCAGTTAGGTCAAATATTTATTTGATAGAATCACTAATGCATCCATCAATGTTTGTTCAATTGGTAAAAGTTGACTCATATTCTACAAATGTGAGTTGGAATGTGTTTTGCGATCTTATTAGTTCGTGTAATTGTGACTTGGTGTTGTAATTGGACAATAAGATTAATTTTTCTCTTCAACCATGTAACATCTACGCGCAACTAAATTCTTGTGGTAGATATAGGACTCTAATGAACAAATGAATTCTCTTGAGTTTTAATGTTGACGACTCTCAATTTTAAATTCGAATTCAAAACATCTTATTAGACTAAAAATTTCCAAAGTATCTCTTTATGACATCAACGCGATGTTAGTTTTGTTACATTTCTTACAATATTTTTGTTGATGCACGTATAATAGTTAAAATACTATCTATATATTTCAATAGTTCAAAGACTAAATAGGAGAGAATGTGACAGTTTAATGACCAAATTGAAGGTATACCTATAATAATATATACGCATATATAGGGGCATAATTTGCATCACATTTGCAATACCAAGGGAGGGACGACCTCAAGTTCTAAAGCAACAAGGTAAGAGCTTTATATTTTTTTTAAAAAAAAAATACTTTCACCTAAATGCTAACATTCGTTTATAATATCGTTAACTGTTAAATGATATTATAAACCTTTATTCATAATGCTATAGTGGTTCGACGTTTTTCTTAGAAGAGCCTTGGTATATGATACGGCGATCCAATAATTTATTTTATAATAAGAGAGATCTATTTTTTCTTAATATATGAAAACTTTTTTGTTTGCATATGAGGTTTTAGTAGCATTACTTTTGGATCGGCTCTGATTATAGGATATATGTATGGTAATAACAAGCCAAGTTGAAGGCGAGTTTTACCACTCTTTCCCAAACCCTCATGTGAAAATACCTACATTATCCCTATTCATGACAATAAATGTTGATTCAATTTATAATGAGTTGACTCATACCTCACAAGGATATGGATTCAACTCTCGTTGTCAACGTGAGGACATCTTTAATAGATGATATGTAAATACCTATGTTAGTGCTCGCTAACCCTTGAGTTCTGCTCTAACCCTAATGAGCCTCCAAAACCCAACTCACATAAACTTTTCTTTATAAAGAAAAGATTATATTTGTTTTTTTTTTAACTATCATCTTAAATTTTGTTGTAGGCCTAAAAAATAGAAGATAAAAAGAGCTTGGTTTTGTTTAAGTAACATGTTTGTCCAAAGTTAAAACTCACTAAGAAATTACATCCCTTCGATTAAGTTGGAAGATATCCCTTACCATCTCATCCAAGTAGATGAACTAAAACTATATTTAATTTATAAGACTAAATTATCATATTATAAATCGAAGGAATAAATTATCCAACCCTTTTAATTTTTCAAAGTTCAAAATATCTACCCTTTGAGAGTGATATATGTAAATACTTTTGTAAGTTTTTTTTGAATTCTAAAGTCTTTGTTATCTTGAACTTAGATACCCTCTCTTTGGTCTAAATTTTAATTATAAAAAAATTGAAATACAGACTTAATAAAAGAAAAATGTTTTGGCAAGAATGAGCACAAAAAGTCTTCTCTTTAAAGGAATGTAGGTTCACCAAAGTATGATCTTCTATATCCTCGTTGATAATGCAAATTTAAGAAATTGGATTTTAACTGAGTTGTGTGTAAAGTGTCCTATGGCCTTAACCCACATGCATCCACGATATCTCCTCATCCTCCTCCTGAACCAATTCCAATGTCTTCCACCTCATCTTCCTCTCATGATGATCTTCACCTTAGAAGTGAATATTTTCAACTACTCCCTCTCTTTTTGATATGACAAAGGGGAGAATGAATTAGGGAGCTAAATTTAGAAATTTGAGAAGTAATGTAATGTGTACTCTAATGTTTGCTTATTTCTCCTACTAGTATTTTAACTTCTATCTAAATTAGGATCAATTGCTTTTTGTTTCGTTTTAAACCATTTGAATATTCAATAGAAAATCATTTGTGATGTGATTTATTTAGTATGAATGATATATTATGGTTCAAGTAAATGACATGTTTAGTTACTCAATTTGCATTTTAAAACTTTTATATGATATTGAATGCTAAAATTTTAGGGAGAGCTCTTTGTTAAAAATATAGAAATATTGTTACTGATTTGCTTAATGAGAATCATAAATTAAAATCAAATTCAAGAAGTTTGTCATCATAAAAAATAAAGAGTTGTTGAGTTAAATTCCAATTTTACAACAAACACTTGAAGAATATTTTAAAGACTGATATCTAACCTGTACTATTGAGTGATTTAATTTATAGACATGTTCCGATTATGATACAAGCATCTCATATTAGCGACATAATTTAATCCATCTCCAAGTTTGTGACATAATGCATCCCTCTAAATTGCGATAGATTGATATTTTGTAACAAAATCCATCACTAATTTGTGGCGAAAATCAATAATTATATGTTATGTTTTCGTCCGGTATTAGTGATGGAAGAACTAATAGTTTGATTGAGTTCAAGTAGTCAATGAACTCCACATATAATGAATTGTTCAAGAGAATCTGAATTTGATTCCTGAGTGAAATAATTTTTGACCATACTTTACTTATCTTTTGGTCAAAGTCCAAATTATTATGACTATTTCCACTGAGAACACAAAAAAATAAACTAAGTGTTGTGTAATATGAACCTCCCAAAAAGGTTTAAAGTTGGACATTTACTATTTTTAATAAAAGATTGAATTTTATAATAATAAAAGGAGATAAATGTGTAATGCTTTATCAAAACTTACTAAACAAAGTATGGGTCTACCTTTAGATATTTTCTAGAGATCGATTTTAGATGATGTCCATCTAAAATCAATCATGTTCGCCTAGAGATCGATTTTAGATGGACATGGAGAACTCATGTATGCAAAAATGCAATTATGTCACAATTGGCTAAAAAGTTTCTAAATTTCCTAGATAAATATGTAATGTCCAACTTCTACGGTTTTGTTTATGTGGCTACATTAATTAGTTTACGAAGGAATTGTGTTGCTTTAGCGACAAATCACATAACTTATCTAAATTTAGTTTTTTTTTCTTAGTGGAGTGGCCAATAATAAATAGTTTTTTTTAAGGAATAATAAATAGTTACTATTTGTAAATCAATGTTTTATTTTTATTTCATTGTGTTATTTTTATTTGGTTCTAAAGAGCAGCTAGCGAAAAACTCACACTTTTTTTTTTAATGTCAAAACATATAAAATATCAAAGAAAAAAGTTCACCAATAGGTTTGTATAAGCAATAAAGAACTTCGGGCGCTGGAGGCCAAGAGAACACCAACAAACCTGAAAGCAACAAAACTATGAGAGACCAAAAAACAAAAAGGCCCCTGAGCACCCACACACCTAAAATACAAAGGCAACTTCTTTTCTAAACCATACAAGTTTCTCACGCGTCCTATGAATTTCAGATTTTATAATCCGAACAACGTTAAACACCTTCCAAACACATTTAAACACCTTCACAAATCCTCCATGTTTTTAGATTTAATAATCCGAACAGAGTGCGCAAGAAAAAAAAATGAGGGTGGAAAAAGAAATAACCAAACCCAAAAGCTATAAGAAAAAAGCTCAAGGACCCAAAAAGATTCTTGGTCACACACAAAACCAGCAAAAACATAAGCCCGCCCCAACACGCCAACGTGAAAAATAGAGACAAGAACACCCCACAAGACAAAAGAACCTCAGAAGCCTGGAACCACCCAAACCCTCAAAAACACATCAGATCCATATGTGCCAAACAACACTAAACCCTAAAGGTGTCAACAGAGAATTGGTTTTGTCTCCCACTCATAAGGGGAGCTGTGATACCTAGGGAATTTATTAAAGAACCACTCCCAAGATTGAAAAATAATCCTATCAACCAGTTGCTTAGTCTCGAAGTTACTTCTTGAGAAAAAGTCATTACGGACTTTTCAGATATACCACACAGTCGCATGCCGACCAACAAAAAGCTTAACCTAGCTCTCCTCCTACCTACACCTAAAGGAGAACTCATCCACTAAATGTTAAGAACTTGGACACTGCATATCAAATCCTCATACGACTACCATATTTGATGTACTAATGGTTATGGTACCATTGTGTACTCTTTTTTTATCCTAAAGTACTAAATGTAAATGAAGAAAGAATATGAGGAAGTATACATAGTACATTTTTATTTGTCTAAAAATTAATGAAAATTTAACTTGGTTGGTTATTATAAAGTAAAACTAGCAGCCCTAAACACCGTAGTAGCAAACTTAAGCCAAACCCATGCTGGCACATCAACTTATATAATAATTGCCCACGAACGTTAGTGGAAAAACTCGGTTGCATATTTTATTGTCTCCCCTATAATTGTTATAACCTACAAATACTTATACGTCTCTTAAATTTGAGCAATCCCATCCATAAATTCCCACCCCACAAGGCCACAACAACAATTAAAGAAACAAATTAAGAGAGATTATATTATACATACATATACACCCCTACCTAGATCCATTCCACCAATTAAAGGAATCACAAACAAGAAGAGAAAAAAAAAAATAGCTAGAGAGAAATACATAAAGATGAGTGAAGAATGTGGTGGAAACACTATTGCTACCTCTACCACTCCATTAAACTGGTGGTATCTTCAAGCAAATTCTCTTTCTTCTAATTGGAACGATGTTAAACATGCATGGAACAACCAAATGAATAATCCAAATTCTTCCTCTTCTTGTGAGGATCAAGATATATCTGTTTCTTCTACATCTTTCACTAATGCATCCAACCATTCAAGCCTCACCGTTGAATCCTCTCGAAGAGTATTCGTCGAGCCGCATGCACCACCTTCCTCCAACGACTTCATGGCCGAACATGCTTCGGATAACCAACTATGGAGTCATGTTTTATCGTAAGTTTTGTATATTGTTAATTATTACAATTATGATATATGTTTATGATGAAAACTAGTCTCAATATCACGAAATTATGTGCGTCAGAATTTCAGAACAACGGAGAAAATTTTCAATATGCTATTGAGTCTGTCTAATGATATTATTTCGTGACATTAAACAATTTCCTAATTACTAATATATTTTTGATGTTTTTATTGCTATATATTATTGAAACTGGCAAGAAGATAATAAGAGACAAATCTTTTAGATTTTTAGGTTAAAATTTTGTGAATTTTAAGGGTGTTTCAAGTTAGGTATATAGGGTTAAGGTATATACTATTTTTTTTTTCAGTGTGAGTAAATAATATTCTTCTAGGCCTTTGTTTTCCACTATTTATAACAGGCTAACAGCTGTTATGTGCACTATAATTAGTGTTTTCACACTATGCAACAATGATCTCTTCTAGCTACTTTCATAGTTTCCTTGTATATCCATCCACATACCAATAAAAACCCTCTTGGATTCTGTAAGATATATAATTAAAAAGTAAATTTATTATATATTTTAGTATATATAGAGCTAATTAGCTTTTTGTTTGATAAGATATGTTTTGTATATTTTTGTTTCACTTTGTTGATTAATTATAACTAATTTATAGAGGTGTTGGATCAAATGGAGAGTTGCACAACAACCAAGAAATTGGAGAGAATTTCTTGGATGGACTTTCATCAAAAACCATGTCAAACACTATGTTTGATCAACCAGCTTGTGACTATTTGAAGAAACTTGATACAACAAGTTGGGAATATAATACTAGCGGTTCAACTTCATTCAATACTAGTTTTGAGAAGCACTTAAATGGGTACAGTGAAGCTCTTATTGAGAATAATGAAAGGTTGACAAAATTATCCAATCTTGTAAGCACTTGGTCTATTGCCCCACCTGACCCTGAAGTTAGTAGCCACTTTGATTCACAAACAAACAACAATTTGTCTACTAATTTGAATAATTCTAATTCCTCCAATATGGATCATCACTACACACATGATTCTGACCCTAATTGTCATTTCAAACTACCTTTTGGTGATTCCACATCATGTACTATTAGAGAAGGAGTAGGTAATAAAATGTTCCCTAGTTGCCATGATATTCAAGACATGAATAAGGTTAAGCAAGAATATCATCATCATGCAAGTGAAGTGATGCAAGGACATGTATTTAGAAAATCACTTAATCCAAATGGATATCTTGATGGATTTAATAATAGCCTTAACTCAGTGAGAGATCACAATGGCAAATTTTACGAAGGGTTGCCAAATATTTCACCATGCACCAAAAATTTCTCAGATGTTATATCCTTTAATAGTAGGCTTGGAAGGCCAGTTGTTGGAATCCATCCACAAAGGCCTAATATGAGATACTCAAACTTATCTGAGTCAAAGAAACAAGGGCTTCAGACACCATCACATGTGAGTTTTTTTTTTCTTTTTCTTTTATAGACAAATTTTAATTGTTAATTTGTTAGCTTCATACAAATTTCACTTAAAATAGTGACCATCCATCTTTATATATACCTATATTTTGAGAGGTCCATATATATTAGACAAATCCGAAAAAATATATGAATTAGCGACAAAAAATTAAAAAAGAAATTTTTTATAATGTATTCGTCTCTATAAATTAGAGATGGAATTAGAGACAAATTTTAATTATTTTTGTTTCTAATTTCTTCGTTGATTTAACTTTTTTAGTATGCAAACTAATTTCTATTCAAAATTTATAGAAAAAGTCATGCTAGCTATGACATGATTTTGTCAAATAAAATGTGTATGCAATTACTTTATGCAGATGAGAACCACTAATGGAAGAGGAGAGGGAACAACACGTGAAGTAAAGAAGAAAAGATCTGAAGAATCATCAGAAGCAAGTTTGAAGAAACCTAAGCAAGATACTTCAACAACAAATTCATCTTCAAAGGTACATACATATATTATTATGTAATAAACTACCAACATGAACTAATTATGAGTGTAAAAAAGTCATATAAAGTGGGGAAACCTTTTTATTTTTTGTGTATTAATGTAAACTAAGAAACTTCTATTGATTGTTTAAAAGGTGCAAGCACCTAAAGTCAAGCTAGGAGACAAGATCACAGCCCTTCAACAAATTGTGTCTCCATTTGGAAAGGTTACTACAGATTGCACTAATCCCCACACCCCTTCCCTTTTTCATTCCTATCTTTTTTGTATAAATAATTCACAGTGCTTTTACTTTTCTCATTACCTACTTCATAATAATCAATTTATTTTATTTTTCTTGTTGAATTTCAGACTGATACAGCATCTGTGCTGTTTGAAGCAATAGGGTACATAAAGTATCTTGAAGAACAAGTCCAGGTGGGTATCATTATGGAAAAGTTCCCATTCATTATGCATTATATGTAACTATATAGTATATAATATACAATTATTGTTGCTTTTCTCCTCCTTTTCATTTTTAATGCCAAAGAAACCTAACAACAATGTTGTGTTAAGCGATTACACATTTTCCATGAATATCTCATGAACTTCATCAACTATATAATATAAGGAGATTTTAAATAATAAAAGATCACCTAATTAAAATCTAATTATGATTAATAAAAATATGTGCCCTGCCTGTATGTTAATCTTAGCCGCTACAAATTACAAAATTGCATACTTTTAGTAGATTAAAAACAAAACAAAATGAAAAATACAAATTTTATAGGGACTAAACATGTTTAACCTTATATACTTTTTAACTTATAATTAAGAGATTAAAGATGTAGATTTTTTTATTGTAACCCTTCCATTCCTAGAAAATGGCCTTTATAATCCATATTTCGGCTCAGAAGTAGGTAAAGTTGACAAATGAACATTTCGGTCATAATTTGAACTAATGTTCTTCCAAACTATTGGTCTTAAAGATGCAGCTTCAAACACAAACAGTTCAACTATAACTAATATAATCATCTTTTTTTCTTCATTATATGCAATTAATTGTTTAATTTATCTTTGTTTAACTCCTTTTACGTTCTTAATTATTATGCAGTTACTGAGCAACCCTTACTTGAAGGCAAATTCACACAAGGTAATTAAGAAATTAAGCTACACACACAAAGTACTTTTTCAAATTTAATTAATTAGTCTCTCAAATTTTCACTCTTAATTAGGGATGATTAACATATTGACATATAATAATGAATCCAGGATCCAAGGGGAAGCTACTTCGATAGAAAAGATAAGGAGGATGCAAAGCTAGACCTTCGAAGTAGAGGTCTTTGTTTAGTTCCTACTTCATGTACCCCTTTAGTTTATAGAGAGAACAATGGACCAGATTACTGGACACCAGCGTATAGAGGATGTATGTATAGGTGATTAATAACACATGCATATGACTTATGCCAAAAATAGTATGTGGTTATATCTACTATAATTTGCTAGAATCTTGGAAATTATAAGATCTCGTGAATAAATCATATATTATCCTAAATGTAACTATTTATTGTCTTGATGTAATGCCTGGTTACACGAGTATACACATTTTGGTTGACCTTCAAACAAAGGCTAATTAGCATTATTGATTCTTTTTTTTAGAAGTTCTCTTACTAGAAACAATATGTTTTTCATAATAAAAAAATGCTTGAGTAAAAAAGATACTAATAAAAAGACTGCTTAAAGTAAAAGTGTTTCTCTCACAGATATAGACAAAAGATGCACATACATTATACTACAGAGATGCACATTTTAACTAATTTAGCTTTCCAATTACAAATAAATTTTGAAGAATTACAAACAAATTATTAACAGTCACAATGGTTGGATGTCAAAATTTGACATTAACTAATGTTTTTTTAGACGGATTAATTAATTTTTTTTCTACGAATATATATATATATATATATATATATATATATATATATATATATATATAACAATTGAAAAATGAATTGATACCTAAGACCCCATTTACTTTTAGAAAATATTTTCAATTTTCATTTTCTATGGTTCATTTTTATTTCAAATTGCTAACAAGGAGATGAAACACTCATGTAATGAATATGTGTGATAGAGAGAAGGTGAAAAGCAAACAGCTAGGATGAATGTATTTTCAAAATCAATGAAAATAATGTTTGGTACTTTCAAAATTTATGAAAATGTTTTATATGTTTTAAAAAAAATGTAAAAGAAGATTGTCATGAAAATATTCTTTTTTATATATATGTTCACTAGTTGAAGTGAAAATAAAAGAATGAAAATAATATTTAATAGGTATAATTCAGAGTATAATTAATCTCACATTGGTCTGATCTCATTAGTTGGTCAGTCAAAAGAATGAAATTCATTTTATTTTCTAATAAGAGATTAATTATAGCGAAACAATTAGATAATTCACACCTATAATACAATCTTTTATTTTCTAATAGGTGTAAATTCTCTTATAGGTGTGAATTACAGCAATTAGATAATTTTCTAATACATACCTATAAAATTATCTAATTGTTATAATTCTCTTATAGCAAAGCAATTAGATAATTCACACCTATAATTAATAGGTGTGAATTATCTAATTCACACTTATGATTAATTCACTTAAAATTATCTCTTTTTTCAAGGGTTTTTGTTTGCGTTTTAATACATTGGTTGTTCAAAAAAAAATTAATAGTGTGAATTTTTTTGGTGATTGTATTATAGGTGTGAATTATCTAATTGCTTCGCTATAATTAATATCCACCTAAAATTTCACTAACCAGCTTTAGTTGAGTCTCTCTTCTCCACAAAACCCTTATTAAATTGAAATATCATGCAGCTATTTTTTATATATTTTTTTTGTAAAGGACTCACCAAATAATGTATATATCACCTTATACCGTAAGAAGCAAAAAAGACACCCATTAACAAAATAATTGAATAAGAAAGCATAGCCTAGCAATCTAGATCTCCAAATATAGATCTAAAGAAAGCTAATGAAAACAAAATATAGATCTCCAAATCTAAAAACCAAGCTGATTAAAATTGTTGAAATTGAATATTTGAATCGACTTTAGTGTTTGCCATGATCAATTTGCAATGGAAGGACCTAATTTGACATGTAAATCAAAATATTTGATAAAAGAAAAAAAAAATCAAACTATTAATCTTTATAGAAAAGCAATGTCTTGAGTCTTGACGATCGACAAACAGAATTAGTGTGCATGCTCATCACCTGCTGTACAAACAAATACTAAATGAATTATATATTCATGCCTGGTCAACTGAGAGTTAGCTAAGTGTGCATCACATCAAAAACTTTTGTAATATATAGTTGAAAATTTTTAGGGTCTATTGTCAATAAATGAATTTTTGTGAAATTGTAGATAGATTCTTCATATATATAGAGTCTTCATACATAAAAGGTTTACACTCCATTTTATACTCCTTCAAAATGGTATATTTTTTTTTTGTATAATCAGTAGAATTATATCATTAATTGACTGTGGAAAAACAAAACCATATATGGTGGAACAGCATGGATGGTTTTGAACATGTCCACTCACTAACTCACTCACTCACACATTGAACGATGGGATTGATTCTAGAAGTAGAGAGAGTGACGTATTGTTAAGTGCCAATGAGAAATTGGTCAAAGGGGAGATGAGCAGAAAAGCCAATTGCAAGGTTGGTGGTGCACTCAAACATAGATCAGTCATGCTTCTTATAATGAGAACCAAGACAAACACACCACCCTCACAATTTTTTTGGAACTAAAGTAATTTTTTTTTTCATTTTTCTTTTGTGTTCTGGCAATTTCAAAATCCAAATTTATGGAATTGATATTCATTTCAGTAATTTTGAAATTGATAGTAATATCAAATATTTTAGAGTCATCACTCCCATCGATAAGGAGTGGTTTAGGATTATTTTTTTTTTGGCATAAATCACCCCTCTAATTAATTTTTCTATCATTTTATATAAGTGATTTTTCATATATATTTAATTTTTTTCTTAGTGATTTTGTCGATTTAGTACGACATATTATTTTGTTTGCTGTCTTAGTGCTATGTTAGTTTGTTTTTTCGTCTTGTTGCGGCGTTCCTTCGATTTAAATTGATATATTAGATATTTGATCTGAAAGCATTGGTATGCGAGACACTTTAAATTTTATCGCATTGATAGGCTTTATCATATTTGTAGTTATTTAGTTGTTGTTTGCTATTAACACGAGTGTTAATATTTTTCTCATTTTCATTATGTTCTGAAATAGAATATCAATCATGGCAATTTGAATTTTGAAATGATAGGAATTGATATTCACTTCGCAATTTTGAAAACTGTGGAATTGAATTTTGAAATAATTTAGATCTAAAAGAGTTGATCTTTTTTACCTTTTTTTTTAATCTAAAAGCAATATTTTTTTTTCTACATCTTGTTTGTATAAAGATATTAACTTATTTTATAGATTAATAAAAAGATTTTAAAAAAAAAAAGGATTAACATTCTTCTTCTTCAGCCCAAGAACCACCACTAACAACCCCCATAACACGGTTAAACGTGTAAGTCCAACATCAACAATAGCAAACAAAACCAAGAACCATTCCCTTCCAACAAACAAACGCAAACCAGAAATTCTTATTCATCGTCAACTCAAACCCGTACCACAATCTTCATCATCATCATCGTAATACCAGAAAACAATTTCCCTTCAAACTTACAAACTCAAACTAAAAAGAAAACCTGCAAACTCTCTTCGTCACCACCATCCGAGTTTAAAATCGAGTGCGGAGAAGGATATTGTTGAGAAATGTAGATCCCAAATTTTTTTATTTAACCCATTAAAACTCATAAACTTGAAAGCTATTTCTTCTTCAAAATCCAAAAAAAAAAAAACGCAGTGACCATGTTTGAGAAAGGTTGCTCCATTACAATTCTCAATAACAATAAAAGAAACAATCACATAAAAATCAATCCAAAAACAACAGCAACAGAAAGTAACAATAACAGTCTCAAATGATAAAAGACAAATCGACAATGTTAATGGCGACGATGAAGAGATACAATGATGAGGAAGAGATACAGAGATATGGGGTCGTCATAGTTGTTAAAGAAAATGAAATGACGGGGGATGAGAATGAAGAGAAGAAAAATAAGAAAATGATGTTTTTTTTTCAATTTCTAATTTTATGGTTGATTAAATTTTTAAGTTTTGGAGATAAACAATTATGAAATGAAGAAATTGAAGATTTTGTTGGCGATAATTGGATTTGCACTATAAGAATCGTGTTTGTGAATTTAGATGGTTTTTGTGCTTTGATGCGATTGAATGTGGCATTTGAAGCACTTTCTTTGAACAATGTTGATAAACTTAAAGCTGGATGCAACAGGCTATTAAGGTTCAGAGAGCAAATCACTTTATTTTGTTGTTAAGTTTTTTTGGTTTCTAAATCTTTCTTCTATTTGGTTATAAAATTTTATGGAAATTTAGGATTTTTTATTTTGATGATGATTTTGGGTTGATGGATTATGGATTTTGAGCTAGAGATGAAGATGGAGATTAAAAGGTGTTGGATATGAATATGAAACTTTATGGGCAAAGGTATTGGGGAAGATGAATTTATAAGTAGTGTAAGAGAAGATGAAAAAATTAGAGATTTCCTTACTTATTGACTGGTCAACTCATTTGTCATGTGTCCTTTCCTTGCTACGTCACCCACTGCCACGTCATCCTATGTTTGCTCACATACATGTTTTTGTAACAGATGATGACCGCAGAGACGAAAATCAAAACATTTGCATCTTACAATGTTTGTACAAAAAAATGTTTTGGGCCTGAATTAGAAGAAGCTAGCCCAAGCTCTTTTTTACTCTATCATTAAAAATAAAATGTATAAAGACAATATTTTAAATTTTTGTAATTACCTTTTAGCCCATCAATCACTATTTTTTTTACAAGCCAAAATGAAATTACCTTTTAGCCCATCAATCACTTTTATATTACCATTTTGCATGTGTATAGTATTTTTTTTTACTATTTCGCCAAATTTTGTGGAAAATATAAGTAACATATAGCACAACTCTTTTAACCAGAGGTCATAGGTTCAATCCAGATATGACAATGCAGCAATGTTAAACCTCTTAGGGAAGAGCTTTGTGGCTCATTGCAGTCTTACTCAGTTTAAGAGATTAGTCTATGCAATTACGTGCTCAGAGATACCTGATTCACACCCAAAATATAGCATAACTCTTTTTTTTATAAGTATGGACATGTTCCTTAAAGCTATTAAGTTGTCTTGGTTCAGATATTCTACATGGTAGAGAGATAACCCTTGTAGGGATGGAAAGGCCTATATTAAGTTTTATAGTGAAGTTTTTTTTTCAAAAAATTAAATATAAATCAAATTGGAGTCATGACTTAACGGTAATGTTACTGATATGTAATTGAAAGGTCACGAGTTCAGGTTCTGAAAAAAAATTGATGGAACCCTATCCCGAACCCTGTGTATGCGGGAGTTTTAGTGCACTTATGAAATAAATAAAATAAATCAAGTTTTTGAAATCTAAGAGGATTTTGTACCGCTTAACATAAATAATGCCTTTCTTAATGGGGATATTTCTGAACAGTTGTTCATGAATCTTGCACTTGGATGTGCCATTAAGGGAAATAACTTGTTATGCAAACTCAACAAGTCTATATGGACATAGGCAAGCTTCACCATAGTGGTATCACAAGCTATCCATAACCATCATGGCTCAGAGCGAGATTCATTCAATGTTCTCATGACAATTCCCTTTTTACAAAGCGTACATGTTAAATTTGTTCATTCTTCTAGTATAATGCAGCTTATAGACTCATTGTTGGTACAAGATTCAATTATTGCAAGCCAATCATCACCTTAGGCAATACATGAAGAGTTCTCCAAGACAAGACATTTCGTTCCCAAGAGCTTCTAATGTGTGCGTATTTACATATGTACGTGCAAATTGAGGGAGCTGTCAACTATATAGAAAGTCCAAAAAGCAAATTGCAGTTGCAAGATCACTGCAGAAACATAATATAAAGAATTAGCCACCCTTAATTCTAAACTCATGTGATAGTTAGTCCACAATACAACTTGCCAACAGTTCCACATGCAATGACATATCCAAACATGTTGTCATTGACTGTCATTTTATTAGAGTATATATCTTCAATATGGCTTGCTTGAACTTGTGCATGTATCATCTCAACATCAACTGATTGATTTCCTAACTAAAGCTCTACCAAAAAATTTGTTTACTTAATCTCCATGTTAGAAATCCTAGATATTTGTGACTTGTTGGATATTTGGTTGTTGGCTTCATGTTTGCTAAAATCAAATATACAAGAAGTTGTGCGTCTTCAGAAGCTGGAAGCAAGCATTTCAGAAGCTGACCCTCATTTGTGAACAGTACTTCAGAAGCTGGGCTTCAGAAGCTGAACAGTACTTCCGAAGCTGACCTACAGAAGCAACCTTCAGAAGCTGATGTTCAGACGCTGAACAGTACTTCAGACGCTGACCTTCAGAAGCAACCTTCAGAAGCTGAAATGTTCAGACGCAGAACATCAGACGCAGACTTCAGAAGCATCTTCAGAAGCTGGTTTTCTGTGTTCCTGTGTTCGCGCCTTAGAGTGTTTATTTTCTCATGTGATTTGTTGAAGATTTAATTGAAGAATTCCAAGCTGCGTTTCTAGAAGAAAGAAGAATTTTGCAAGATATTTTCTGAAGATTGGATTCAATTATTTGTGAATATATTTTCAAAGAAATCTTTGGAAAATATATTTATGGAAAATAAATTGCTTCTATTTGCTTCTAAAGAATTCTGAGAATATATCTTTGAAGGATTTGGTTCAAGAATTATGTTGCTGCTGAAGCTATAAATAGAGGACACTGCTATTGAAGAAGATCATTCAAAACAGAAGTCATTATAAAGAGAGTCTTAGGTTTTGAGTATGTGAGCTTTGTGCTTTGTTTTTGTACACCACTCAATTGTTTAGAGTTGGTTGGTTTTATTGAGTTGTAATCACTCGAAGCTTTTAAGCAAGAGTGACTGATTATGTTGAAGAGTGTTTTCATCTTTGATTTGTTAGAGTCTGATAATCACTGGGGCAGTGATTGACTGAGGGAAGTAAGAGGGGTCTTATATCTAGGAGTTCCTAGGTAGAAATACCACGGGTAGTGATTAAGTGAGAAAGCTGTGAAACAGGGGCTGTTGTCATAGAACTTCGAATTGATACTATTATAGTGGATTTCCTTTCTGGCTTGGTAGCCTCCAGACATAGGTGTGTTTGTCACCGAACTGGGTAAACAAATCACCTGTGTTCTTTACTTTTTGTTTGTTTTTTATTCTGCTTCTGAACTGTTGTTTTGCATACTCTGTTTTACGGTTCATAATCAGGTCCTGCCAGAAATTTCAATTGGCATCAGAGCAGGCACCCTGCCTGTTATAGGGTGAGCTCCAGGGAAGATATTTTCTGGCATAATGGAGAAAGAATGAGGATTTATGAACAGACCACCTCTGTTGGATGGTTCCAACTATGATTATTGGAAATCTTGCATGAGTGCTTTCCTTAAATCTATGGATAGTAAAACCTGGAAAGCAGTTCTGAAAGGTTGGGAACATCCTGTTGTGCTTGACAAAGATGGTAAGAAGACAGCTGAATTAAAACCAGAGGAAGTGTGGAGCAAGGAAGAAGATGAATTAGCTCTTGGAAACTCCAAAGCCTTGAATGCTTTATTCAATGGAGTGGACAAGAACATGTTCAGACTAATCAAGCAGTGCACTGTAGCTAAGTGAAATTTCTGGCAGGATCTGGTTCTGAACCGTAAAACAGAGTATGCAAACAGCAGTTTGATAAGTGCCTAAAAGTAGTTATCTTTTGATATATTTTAAGGCACTTATGTTACTTGTTTTACAAGTTATCTTAGGATAAGCTCATATTTGTGGTTAAAATGCAATATTTGTGATCCTAAGTCTTACCCCATGTTATTATGCAGGAATCTCATGCTTGGACCTGATTGGAGCAAATAAAATGAAGTTTTGTTAAAGCCATCGCTACAAGCGCAAGTCTCATCGCTACAAGCGAGGATAGGCAGGGAATTTCATGACTTCATCGCTACAAGCGCCAGAAGCCTCGCTAGAAGCGAGCCTAGGCAGGGAAAATTGAGAGTTCATCGCTTCAAGTGATGGACTGGACGCTAGAAGCGAGCCTAGGCAGGGAATTTGAAGGTTCCATCTCTAGTAGCGACAGATCTCGTCGCTACAGCGACCAAAGGGCGGTTTAATGCTATGTGATGACGTGGAGCTCTCCCATTGGCCCAGTTAACTTCCTCGCTACAGCGACAGGCTGGTCGCTTGTAGCGAGCGTGCAAAATCTCAGAAATATAAAAGCTTTTTAAGCTCATTTTTTGAGAGAATCAGTTGAATACTATTTTTTAATATTTCCAGAGCTTGAAAGCTTTAATTTCTAGAGAGAGAATAGGCATAAAAGGAGGCAAACTTCATAGAGCAAAAGGAATTCAAGTGAAGATTACACTAAGAAGCTTTGAGAAATCAAGCCTTAGCATATTCTCCATCTTCCTTTCTACTTTTGCATAGTTATCATGAGAATGATCAACTAATCTCCTTTGTTGGGATTATTAGGTAATCAATCACTCTTAGTTGTAAACTTTTGATATTTTAAATATATGATTCTATCATTTTTATATACCATTGAATTTGTTCTTGTTTTCCATTCTTATATTTGATTTAAATGATGTTGAAAAATACTTTTGAATCTAGGTTTAGAATGATATTCTATCAAAATAAGAAATTCTAGAAATGGGATTTGGTTTTGATAATTACATTAAGTATTGGATCGTAAAGCTTTCGAATCGTTTAATAGATTGAGAAATCGTCGATTAAACGATACGATCGATCTCACGACGTCATTTGGACACGAATGACGTTGTCGAGTAATACGTGATAATGTCGTATATAAGAAAAAGCTAGAATCCATATTTATGATCAATCGAATACAATCGACGTTTGATTGACGAACTTTAATCCTAACACCTTTTATGTCCTATTACTCTACGTTTTATTTATAATGCTTTTTATGTCGAGTAGTGTTAGTAAGAAAAAAGATTAAACCCTAACTTAAGACGATAATCGACGTTGAACGGTTTATGATATCGCAATAATCCCTGTGGAACGATATAAAACTTATACTTACTTTTGTGCTTTTAACAAAATGGCGCCGTTGCCGGGGATTAACGCTTTGATATTATAATCATTGCAGCGTTAATTATTATCTTAAGCAATTTTGCACAAAATTCTTTTATGTATATAACTATTATTCCTTATCCATCTTGTTTGCTAATTCTTTTTGGTCAGATTGTTGAAACCGTATATGCGAGGTCAGATATCAGACGACCAACTGCTTTTTGATTCTTAAATAGAGAGGACTGCTCGAAGAAATAACAGCAAGAATCGGAAGAAAAGGCAGCAGGCAAAGAAAAAGCAACAAGAGGAAACTTCTGTTTCAAGTCCTTCACCAATTCCAAGTCAAGAGATACCAATGGCTGCTGCAGGAGACGGATCAGGAGGTTCAGGCGGAGGTGGGATGCCTTGTCACAATAGCCCACGCCGCTTGGCACAATTGGGAAAGACGCCACGGACCACAAAGCAAACTGAGATGAAGACCGGGATCCTTCAAATACTTTATGAAATTCCTGGCAACCTGACTGACAGATGCTGTGCACAATGTTAGCACAACTGTCCGAGCACCTGTCTACTCAGAACTACAATTAAAATAGCGCAGCGTAACAAAGCACAAATTAAAAGGAACACAGCGGAAACATAAAGTACACAGTGAGTTTGTTAACCCAGTTCGGAGCAACTCTCCTACTCTGGGGGATACCAATCCAGGAATGATTCCACTATTATAGTTCTAGTGAAAAGACCAACGCAGACACACTACTTGACTTTGCACCTAGACCCTACCAGTGGCAACTCTATCTAGGAACTCCTAGATATGAGACCCCGTCTCAATTCCTACCAACAACACACACAACGTTGTTATCAATACGCAAAACACAAGTTAAAGAGACACACTCTAATGACACAACCTAGATATGAGACCCCGTCTCAATTCCTACTAACGGCACAAACAGTATTGTAATCAAACACGCAAAACACACAAAGAGAGACACACTCTAATAACACATACTCACTCCGTACTTAAAAGCTTAGGAGCAGCTTACAAATTACAACTCAAAACAAACTCAGTCCTTAGCTTGAATCAGGGTGATACAAGCAAGGCTCACAATTAACAAACAAAACCCTAAAAACCTTAAAACACACGCTTTGCTAACACACACGGTTTTTAGTTACCCAACTAGGGTTTGCCTTCATGAATATATAGTACTGAGATACCACGGGTCTGGGCTTCGAAATAGAGCATGGACATTGTCCGGTCCAGCTGAAAACAATCTTCTAGAAATAATAAAAAGCTTCCAAATATAGAATGATATCTTGTGGAACGAATGGCAAGGCAAATAAAACTTCAACCAAATCTTCAATCAGATACACGCGCCTTGATCAGCAAGCTAGAGGAAAATAAATCTTCAGGCAAATCTTTGGAAGATTGCGTACACAAATATAAAGCGCTAGCTGGCGCGAAAACCACAAGACTTAATGTTGTTCCATATGCTACCGCATCTGTCCCAGCATCTGGCTAGTAGATGTTTTTGCAAAATGTAGCCAATCTACAAAAACCCAACAATCTCCCCCTTTGGCAAAATTTTGGCTAAAACACTCTAGAGCCAGTTCTTTGGGAGATACACAGATAAGCTTCCTTCACGTCAACATAGGCACACAACAAGGAAAGAAACTATCGTAGCAAATAGTGAGATTACTTCCAAGGGAGAAATATAGTCAAAGATGGCTTGCAAGTAGAATCAGAGGCATGCACCAGATAACACAAACATCTAGCCTCATAGGTACAACTAGAGAGAAATAAACTCTCATATAGTGGAATCAATTAGAGAAGGGAAAAAAATAAATTTCCACACACCAAGAATAAAAACTCAAGAGCTCAGCTCCCCCTCAAAACATGCATGTACCAGTACTCCCCCTCAACATACTACACTCCCCCTCAACATGTAACCATACATAATATAAGCTTCAAATCAAGCACACAACCAGCCAAGATAATATAAGCTATAAGCTACACACATGCACTAAGCTACACACATGCACATGCACACATAGCATCTATCTACTCCCCCTTTTTAGCCATAAATTCTGACAAATAACAGATAGTGCATACACAGAAGAGAGATACCACACACAGGTGCATAAGAAATCAAGGGTCTTGGCCAACCAACCAAAATAAACACAAAGAATACAGCAACTGAGAACAGAGAAAACATCAAAATCAGAATTCATCAGAGTCAGCGGAGAACTCCTCAGTATCACCAGCAGAAGCATTATTATTCCCTCCTTCTTCTTCATCCTGCTCACCCTCAGCTTCAGATTCAGCCTTCAAGGCTGCAATTATCCTGTCAATTTTCATCTTCCTAGCTCCAAGAGCCACACTAGTCTCAGTTAGATCTGCAATTATTTGTTTTCTAGTGAGCACACCAGACGTCCGGACAGAAGTACCAGCTAAGTCAGCAGCATGTTTCTCAGACAGCAAACTACAATCCAAGGCCATAGGGCCAGGCCTCTTACAGGGCTCATCAGTACTGATCAAAATATCTGGGTGTTGCTGAAGCACAATACCACACAGGAGAGTGGGAAAAACTATAGGGAACTTGATAGCAAAGGACTTAGCATGCTCCAAAACCTGATAATAAATGTAGGCCCCATAATCAACAGGTGACTTGGTACCAACAACATAAATCAATTTGGCCAAACCAGAAGCAACTGAGAAGTTAAGAAAAGAATAATGATGGTAGCGTGTGGGAGGTTTGAATAAGGAAGGTTGGAGATAGCTTCCTTGAATTGCGTGCATCAAGCGGTTGAGGAGGGAGAAAATAATAGCTGCACGCCCCTTGCACATTAATTGCTACAATTCTTCAACTAAACATATCCCTAACTTCCGTCGTAATTTTTCAAATTGATTAGCATCAAGGGCTTTGGTAAAAATATCTGCTAATTGCTCTTCAGTTGGAACATGTTCAAGAGTAACAATTTTGTCTTCAACAAGATCCCTTATAAAATGATGTCTAATGTCAATGTGTTTGGTCCTGCTATGTTGAATAGGATTTTTGGAGATATTAATTGCACTCAGATTGTCACAATATAATGTCATAGCATCTGTCTTGACATTGTACTCACTCAGCATCTGTCTCATCCACAACAATTGAGAACAACTACTACCAGCTGCTATGTACTCAGCTTCAGCTGTAGACAAAGAAATGCAATTTTGCTTCTTACTGAACCAGGATATAAGGTTGTTGCCTAGGAAGAAACATCCACCAGAGGTACTCTTTCTATCATCTGCACTTCCAGCCCAGTCAGCATCACAATATCCAAACAACACAGTGCTTTCCCCATGAGAATACAACATACCATAATCACTAGTACCATTCACATACTTCAGAATTCTCTTTACCTGAGTCAGATGACTTATTTTTGGTTCAGCTTGGTATCTGGCACACACTCCAACTGCAAATGTGATATCTGGCCTACTTGCTGTAAGATATAGAAGACTTCCTATCATACTCCTATACATGCTTTGGTCAACATCCACACCTTTCTCATCCTTTGATAATTTTACATGTGTGGGAGCAGGAGTTCTTTTATGAGCAGCATTTTCCATCCCAATTTTTTTGACTATATTTTTAGCATACTTACTTTGAGAGATAAATATAGTATCTTCCATTTGTTTCACTTGAAGACCAAGAAAGAACTTTAGCTCACCTACAAGACTCATCTCAAATTCAGATTGCATTTGCTGAACAAAATGCTCTATCATCTGGTCAGACATTCCTCCAAAGACTATGTCATCTACATATATTTGAGCAATCATCAGCTGTCCATTTTCATCTTTCACAAACAGGGTCTTGTCATTTCCTCCCTTCCTATAGCCATGGTTGATTAGAAACTCAGCAAGTCTCTCATACCAAGCTCTAGGAGCTTGCTTCAGGCCATATAGAGCTTTCTTCAATTTGTACACATGGTTTGGAAAACTAGGATCAATGAAGCCTTTAGGCTGTTCCACATAAACCTCTTCATTTAAGTACCCATTGAGAAAGGCACTCTTGACATCCATCTGATACAACTTGAATTTTAGTATGCATGCAATCCCAAGTAACAATCTAAAAGATTCCAATCTAGCTACAGGAGCAAAAGTCTCATCAAAGTCTACACCTTCAATTTGAGAATATCCTTGTGCAACCAGTCTGGCTTTGTTTCTAGTGATAGTACCATTTTCATCAGACTTGTTTTTATAAACCCACTTGGTACCTATGACATTCACATTATCTGGTCTAGGAACTAAGTCCCACACATTACTTCTCTTGAACTGAGTTAATTCTTCTTGCATAGCATTTATCCAGAACTCATCAGTTAGAGCTTCCTTAACATTCTTTGGTTCAAGTTTAGATATAAAGCAAGAATTTGATAATTCATCATAGTTCCTTCTAGTTGTGATCCCTTGGTTAGGGTCGCCAATGACTTGATCTATGGGATGGTTTTTCTGAACTCTGATAGATGGTCCTTTGTTGGGAGCAGTCTTCTCTGGATCAGTAACTTTAGAATCTTGCTTACCACTTGCTTCATCTACTTTCTTCTCTTCCTGTAGGTCAGATGCTAAGTCAAATGTCGCATCATCTGGCACAGCATTATTTCCTTCATCATCTACAACAACATTTATAGATTCCATTACTGTCTTGGTTCTGGAGTTGTATACTCTATAGGCTCTGCTGTTTGTTGAATAGCCTAGAAAAATTCCCTCTTCACTTTTAGCATCCATCTTTCTTCTTGGTTCCCTGTCAGCTAAAATATAGCACTTACTACCAAACATATGAAAGTGCTTCACTGTTGGCTTCCTGTCCTTCCATAGCTCGTACAAGGTTGTAGATGTACCTTTTCTCAAAGTCACCCTATTATGAATATAGCAGGCTGTGTTCATGGCTTCAGCCCAAAAGAAAAATGGCAGCTTCTTTGCATGTAGCATAACCCTAGCAGATTCTTGCAAAGTCCTGTTCTTTCTCTCAACTATCCCATTTTGTTGAGGAGTAATGGGTGCAGAGAACTCATGAAATATTCTTTCAGAAATACAGAAATCAGAGAACTTACCATTCTCAAACTCCTTCCCATGGTCACTTCTGATTCTAACAATTCCACAATCCTTTTCTCTCTGAAGTTGTAAGCAAAGATCCTTGAATTTTTCAAAGGTGTCTGATTTCTCCTTAATGAAATTTATCCAATTATATCTAGAAAAATCATCAACAAACGCATACTTCTTACCACCTAAGCTTTCGACTTGCATGGGTCCCATTAAGTCCATGTGCAATAGCTCAAGAACTCTGGATGTGGACAGATGTTGCAGCTTCTGGTGAGGCATCTTGGTCTGTTTTCCTATCTGGCATTCTCCACATATACTTCCTTCCTGAATTTGGAGTTTTGGTAAACCTCTGATGGCTCCTTCAGCAATAGCTTTCTTCATGCTTCTGAGATTCAGATGTCCAAGCTTTTGGTGCCATAGCTTAACTTCATCTTCTTTGGTTATTAGACAAGTAGATAACTTTGCTTTATCTTGAGAGACCCACAAGTAGCAATTGTCCTTTGATCTAACACCTTTCATCAGGATGTCCCCTTCACTGTTAGCCACTAAGCATTCACTCTTAGTAAAGTTGACCTTCATTCCTTGATCGCACAGTTGACTAATACTAATTAAGTTTGCAGTTAATCCTTTCACAAGAAGCACCTTATCAAGTTTGGGTAGACCCTCTTCCACAAGATTTCCTACACCCTTTATTTCTCCTTTGGCTCCATCCCCAAAAGTCACAAAGCTTGTAGCATAAGGCTTAACATCAGTCAAGTAATTTTTATCACCAGTCATATGTCTGGAACATCCACTGTCAAAGTACCAATCATTTCTGGATGACACTCTCAGAGAAGTATGAGCAATTTGAGCAATCTCATCAGCTTCTGGTTCTATTTTTCTAGGATCCATAGTGTTGCTTATGCAATTATCATTTTTCTACTTCCACTGCTTCTTGGTGATCTTTACTATGGGATCAGGTCTTGGTGAATAGGTCCTGTCTGGGTAACCATGTAATTTGAAACAGAAAGGTCTGATATGTCCTTTTCTTCCACAGTAGTGACATACCCAACCATAATTCCTTCCTTTTGATCTGGGCCTATATCCTGATGCCTGTTGTCTCACCTGATGCTGGGGCATCTGTCTTGACATAGTATGATCATGAGTATTAACAGGTGGCACAAACTGTCTTACTGGTAGTTGTTTCTGCTGAGGCAAGGAACTGTAGTCAAACCCAATACCTTTAGAATCTCCAGGTTTCTGTCCTATTTCCAGAATTTCGTCTAAGGCATCAGTACCTTTGTTCATCATCCGCAGTTGCTTGTTCATATTGTCAATCTTGGAAGTAAGTAAGATAACCTCATCATTGAGATCTGTGTTTATTTTCAGAAGTTTGTCTTTCTCAGCTTGCAAGAGAGCAATGGTCCTCTTTTGTTTTTCTAAAGTTCTACAACCTTCCTCACTCTTGAGACATAGCTCCTTGTAAGAATCAGCCAACTCATCATATGTTATCTCTTCATCACTAGATTCATTGTCAGATGTGCACACTCCAGTCAAGGCATTCACATGTTTTGCAGTTTCAGGTTCTTCTTCTGACTCATCTTCATCAAACCAAGAACCAGTCATCACCTTCCTTTGTTTCTTCAGATACGTTGCACACTCAGTTCTGATGTGACCATATCCTTCGCATTCATGGCATTGCACCCCTTTGCTTTGATTGGTTTTGTCATCAGTTCTAGGTTTCCTCTGATTGTTGACATTTTTATAGATGCTGCGACTGTTGTCCGGAGCATGTGTCCTAGGGCGTCTGTCCATCCCCTTCAGAACTTCATTAAATTGTTTACCCAACAACACAATAGCTTCAGAGATGCTCTCATCAGTATCTAAATTACTCTCCACATCATCTTCATCAGTGTTGGAGATGAAGGCAATGTTCTTGTCCTTCTTTTCAGATCTTTCATTAGCCTTTAATTCAAAAATTTGAAGGGATCCAATCAGCTCATCAACTTTCATATTTCCAATATCTTGGGCCTCCTCAATAGCACATACTTTCATATCAAATTTCTTAGGCAGGGACCTGAGAATTTTGCTTACCAATTTTTCATCAGACATCTTTTCCCCCAAGGATTCAAATGTGTTAGCATATTCTAGCACATTCATGTGAAAGTCATGAACACTCTCCCCTTCCTTCATTCTAAGATTCTCAAACTGTGTTGTCAGCAGTTGTAGCCTTGACTTCTTGACCTTTTGAGTACCTTCATGAGCTGTTCTTAGGATATCCCAAGCTTCCTTAGCAACAGTACATTGTTTAATCAACCTGAACATGTTTTTGTCTACACAAAAACACCATTAAACAAGGCATTCAGGGCTTTAGAGTTTCCAATAGCTGCAGTGTCTTCTGCTGTAGACCACTCCTCTTCTGGTTTCAACTCATCAGTATCAACATTATTCGCATCTTTTATTTTAGGAGGGACCCATGCCTTGATCACAGCCTTCCAAGCTCTGCTGTCTAGAGATTTCAAGAATGCTGTCATGCGTGATTTCCAAATGTCATAGTTCGACCCATCCAACAAGGGTGGTCTGTTCACCAGTCCTCCTTCTTTATCCATTAAGCCAGAAAATTCTTTCCCTGGAGCTCACCCACACAGAACAGGGTGCCTGCTCTGATACCAATTGAAATTCCTGGCAACCTGACTGACAGATGCTGTGCACAATGTTAGCACAACTGTCCGAGCACCTGTCTACTCAGAACTACAATTAAAATAGCGCAGCGTAACAAAGCACAAATTAAAAGGAACACAGCGGAAACATAAAGTACACAGTGAGTTTGTTAACCCAGTTCGGAGCAACTCTCCTACTCTGGGGGATACCAATCCAGGAATGATTCCACTATTATAGTTCTAGTGAAAAGACCAACGCAGACACACTACTTGACTTTGCACCTAGACCCTACCAGTGGCAACTCTATCTAGGAACTCCTAGATATGAGACCTCGTCTCAATTCCTACCAACAACACACACAGCGTTGTTATCAATACGCAAAACACAAGTTAAAGAGACACACTCTAATGACACAACCTAGATATGAGACCCCGTCTCAATTCCTACTAACGGCACAAACAGTATTGTAATCAAACACGCAAAACACACAAAGAGAGACACACTCTAATAACACATACTCACTCCGTACTTAAAAGCTTAGGAGCAGCTTACAAATTACAACTTAAAACAAACTCAGTCCTTAGCTTGAATCAGGGTGATACAAGCAAGGCTCACAATTAACAAACAAAACCCTAAAAACCTTAAAACACACGCTTTGCTAACACACACGGTTTTTAGTTACCCAACTAGGGTTTGCCTTCATGAATATATAGTACTGAGATACCACGGGTCTGGGCTTCGAAATAGAGCATGGACATTGTCCGGTCCAGCTGAAAACAATCTTCTAGAAATAATAAAAAGCTTCCAAATATAGAATGATATCTTGTGGAACGAATGGCAAGGCAAATAAAACTTCAACCAAATCTTCAATCAGATACACGCGCCTTGATCAGCAAGCTAGAGGAAAATAAATCTTCAGGCAAATCTTTGGAAGATTGCGTACACAAATATAAAGCGCTAGCTGGCGCGAAAACCACAAGACTTAATGCTGTTCCATATGCTACCGCATCTGTCCCAGCATCTGGCTAGTAGATGTTTTTGCAAAATGTAGCCAATCTACAAAAACCCAACACTTTATGCTAATGCTTTCTCGGGGTTAGACCTTGAGGATCCGTTCCAACATCTCACAAAATTTTATGAGATCGCCGGTACACTAGGAGAGACGGAGAACAATGAGGAGGCTATATTCATGAGGATGTTTCCTCATTCTTTGATTGGGAAGGCCAAGGAGTGGTATTTGGATCAGCCGCCAACAGTGATGACAAATTGGAACGCTCTTGAGGAGAAATTCCTTGAGAGATTCTTTCCTCATAATCGTTTCATGGAGGTTAAGACAACTATCGCTGTATTCTCTCAAGGCACAAGTGAGACTCTATGTGAAGCATGGGAGCGTTTCAAGTCGATGCTTAGAAGATGCCCTAACCATGGATTTGATGATTTAACACAAATCCATCTTTTCCAGAATGGGATGCAACAACAGTCAAAGCTATTACTTGATGCTGCTGCTGGTGGATCTTTAATGGCCAAGAGTGCCGAAGATGCTGTTGCTATCATTGAAAGAATGGCATTAAATGATCACCAGGCTCACCATAACAGAAGCCAAGGCCAAAGGAAAGCGGGAATATTGGACTTGGGGACTAATGACGCAATCCTTGCTCAAAATAAATTGCTAACCCAACAAGTGGAAGAATTGACTAGAAAGATGGCCAACCTTCCACAACAAATGAAGGATATTCAAAACGAACAAAGGAGACACCATCAAGTCGCATCATGCGAACTTTGTTCGGGCGATCACCCCACCGGATTTTGTCTGCCACCCACCGAAGAGGTAAGTTATGTTGGAAATCAACAAAGGCCACAACAGTTTCAAAACCAATACCAAGGTCATACTAACAACTTCCCAAGAGGGAACAATCCAAACTATGGCCAAGGTTAGAGGCAAGAAGCTGGACCACAAAACCAACAACCTTACCAAAACTACAATCAATACCAACCTCCGCAACAAAACACCGACGAAACTCTTAACCAATTCATGCAAATGTCAATGGCGAACCAAAAGAATACTGATGCCTCCATCAAAAACCTGGAAACACAAGTGGGCTAGTTGGCACAACAGCTTGCTCAAGCAACCCAGCAAGGCGGAACCTTTACCGCCAACACACAAACCAACCCCAAGGATCATGCATCAACATCAAAATGACAATTAAGTCATTTTGATGAAGAAGTCCTTGCATCAAGAGACAATGATAATTGCAAGGCGATTGCTACTCGGAGTGGGAAGGTAGTTGGAAGAGGTATAGGAGACAACCTTGAGGTTGAGAGGAGAGTTGTTGAAAATGAGGAGGAAGATCATGATGAAGGAAATGAGGAGGAAACAGGAGGAGTTAATAATGAGGATGAAGTCGAAAAAAATAAGGAAGTAGTTGAAAATGAAAACATAGTGATGAAGAAAGATGTGGTGAAGGAGAAGGGCAAGAATCAAGAAGTAGTGAAGAATGCGCCAACACCACATCTACCATATCCGACTACTCCAGCCAGAAAGGAGAAAGAGAGGCAGTTTGCAAGGTTCCTGGATATTTTCAAACGTTTACAAATCAACATTCCATTCTCGGAAGCCTTAGAGCAAATGCCAACTTATGCCAAGTTCATGAAAGAGATTCTTTCCAAGAAGAGGAGGTATAATGAAGAAGAAACAATTCAGCTAGATGCTAATTGTAGTGCAATCATCCAGAGAACATTGCCAAGGAAGGAGAGAGATCCGGGTAAAGTTACACTACCGGTGTCTATTGGCAATGTTAATGTCGGCAAAGCACTCATTGATTTAGGTTCAAGTATCAATCTAATCCCACTTTCCGTTGTCAAAAGGATTGGTGATTTGGTTGTGAAAAGAACTAACTTGACCTTGCAATTGGCCGACAAATCCTTCACACGTCCGTTGGGAATAGCTGAAGATGTGTTGGTGAAAGTCGACAAGTTCTTATTTCCCATCGACTTTGTAGTGATGGACATACCTGAAGATGACGATGTGTCGCTAATTCTTGGAAGAACGTTCATGCAAACGGCAAGGATGATGATTGATCTTGACGGAGGCCTAATGAAAGTCCGTGTGGACGATGAAGAAGTCAATTTCAACATCAATGAAGCGATGAAATATCCTAGTGATAAAGGTGCCTGTTTCAAGATGGATGCAACGGAAGAATTGATTGTTGATACGAGGGACCAGCTGCATCACTTGACACATCTTGAAAGAGTCTTGACAAATGCACTTAGTATCATAGGAGAAGAAGATGAGAAGGAGATAGAAGAGTGTTTGAAGGAGCTGGATTCGTTGAAGGAAATTCCTCCTCACAAAGCTAAAATTGAGGAATTGACGAATGAAGCCACAATTGAAGAACGTAAAGCTTCCGTATCGTTTAATAGATTGGGAAATCGTCGATTAAACGATACGATCGATCTCACGACGTCATTTGGACACGAATGATGTTGTCGAGTGATACGTGATAATTTCGCTAAAAAGCTAGAATTCATATGCATGATCATTAGAATATATTCGAGGCTAGGTTGACGAACTCCGATCCCAACGCTTTTACGTCCTATTACTTGTCGTCTTTATTTCCGCTTTTACATTCCAATAGTTTTTAATGCAAACATCTTATAAACCCTTACTCAAAATGATAATGATTGTTGAACGGCTTGAGACAGCGCACTAGTCCATGTGGAGACGATATAAAAAATACTTACTTTTGTTCTACCAACACAGACTTTAGATGGTCCAACAACAACACTCTTCTTAGCAACAGGGGTAGGCCTGCTGGCAGCAGCAACAACCTTTCCTTTACTATTCTTCAGCCTCTTGTTAACACTTTCACACTTTGGTCTCCATTCCTTCTTGATATTAACTTTGTTTACAATGGGTTCCACTTTTCTTTGTTGAAATTGCTTGGGGTATCCATGCAACTTGAAACAGAAAGGCCTTATGTGCCCCTTTTTACCACAGTGATGACATACCCAAGGATGAGATGTCCTCTTGCTCTTAGATCCCTGAGGTTGGTTCTGGTGTTCCAACTTAGGTTTATCCATCATTGGATCACATGTTTTAACAACATCAATGAACCTTTTAACTGGATTTTGCAATTTGTTCAAGGTCCTATCATCAAATCCTATACCATTTGGTTTCCCTTGGTTCTGACTCTCCAAAATCTTTTCAAGCATATCAGTACCAGTGTTCATCATTCTGATTTGCTTCTTCATGGGATCAAGTTGAGAGTTCAGCTGGGTTACCTCATCATTGAGATCAGAAATTTTTGCTAAGTGGTCACTTCTTTCAGCAAGCAGTTGACTGATAGTCTTCTTTTGATTTTCTAATAACTTACAAACTTCTTCATTTCTGAGGTATAGTTCTTCATAAGAGGCAGCTGGTTCTTCAAAAGACAATTCTTCATCACTGGCTTCAGACTCTGATGAAGCTTCAGACTCTGATAGTGCTTCAGAACCTGATGGTGCTTCTGAAACCATAACTTCATTATCAGTCATGCATCTACCAGTAAAGGTAGCAACATGCTTAGCAGACTTGTTGGGTTTTTGTAGATTGGCTACATTTTGCAAAAACATCTACTAGCCAGATGCTGGGACAGATGCGGTAGCATATGGAACAGCTTTTTGTAACTTGTGATTTTCGCGCCAGCTAGCGCTTTATATTTGTGTACGCAATCTTCCAAAGATTGGCTTGAAGATTTATTTTTCTCTAGCTTGCTGATCAAGGCGCGTGTATCTGTTTGAAGATTTGCTTGAAGTTCTATTTGCCTTGCTATTTGTTCCACAAGATATCATTCTATATTTGGAAGCTTTTTATTATTTCTAGAAGATTGTTTTCAGCTGGACCGGACGATGTCCATGCTCTATTTTGAAGCCCAGACCCGTGCTATCTCAGTGGTATATATTTGTGAAGACAAACCCTAGTTGGGTAACTAAAAACCGTGTGTGTTATAGCAAAGCGTGTGTTTTAAGGTTTTTAGGGTTTTGTTTGTTAATTGTGAGCCTTGCTTGTATCTCCCTGATTCAAGCTAAGGACTGAGTTTGTTTTGAGTTGTAATTGTAAGCTGCTCCTAAGCTTTTAAGTACGGAGTGAGTATGTGTTAGCGTGTGTTTCTCTTGGTTGTGTTTTTGTGTTTTGTGTGCTTGATAACAACACTGTCTGTGTTGCTGGTAGGAATTGAGACGGGGTCTCATATCTAGGAATTCCTAGATAGAGTTGCCACTGGTAGGGTCTAGGTGCAAAGTCAAGTAGTGTGTCTGCGTTGGTCTTTTCACTAGAACTATAATAGTGGAATCATTCCTGGATTGGTATCCCCCAGAGTAGGAGAGTTGCTCCGAACTGGGTTAACAAACTCACTGTGTACTTTATATTTCCGCTGTGTTCATTTTAATTTGTGTCTTGTTACGCTGTGTTACTTTAATTGTAGTTCTGAGTAGACACGTGCTCGGACAGTTGTGCCAACATTGTGCACAGCATATTTCCGTCAGGTTGTCAGGAATTTCAATTGGTATCAGAGCAGGCACCCTGTTCTGTGTGGGTGAGCTCCAGGGAAAGAAGTTTCTGGCTCAATGGATAAAGAAGGAGGACTGGTGAACAGACCACCCTTGTTGGATGGGTCGAACTATGACATTTGGAAATCACGCATGACAGCATTCTTGAAATCTCTAGACAGCAGAGCTTGGAAGGCTGTGATCAAGGCATGGGTCCCTCCTAAAATAAAAGATGCGAATAATGTTGATACTGATGAGTTGAAACCAGAAGAGGAGTGGTCTACAGCAGAAGACACTGCAGCTATTGGAAACTCTAAAGCCCTGAATGCGTTGTTTAATGGTGTAGACAAGAACATGTTCAGGTTGATTAAACAATGTACTATAGCTAAGGAAGCTTGGGATATCCTAAGAACAGCTCATGAAGGTACTCAAAAGGTCAAGAAGTCAAGGCTACAACTGCTAACAACACAGTTTGAGAATTTGAGAATGAAGGAAGGAGAGAGTGTTCATGACTTTCACATGAATGTGCTAGAATATGCTAACACATTTGAATCCTTGGGGGAAAAGATATCCGATGAAAAACTGGTAAGCAAAATTCTCAGGTCCCTGCCTAAGAAATTTGATATGAAAGTATGTGCTATTGAGGAGGCCCAAGATATTGGAAATATGAAAGTTGATGAGTTGATTGGATCTCTTCAAACTTTTGAATTAAAGGTTAATGAAAGATCTGAAAAGAAAGACAAGAACATTGCTTTCATCTCCAACACTGATGAAGATGATGTGGAGAGTAATTTAGATACTGATGAGAGCATCTCTGAAGATATTGTGTTGTTGGGCAAACAATTTAATAAAGTTGTGAAGAGGATGGACAGACGCCCTAGGACAAATGCTCCGGACAACAGTCGCAGCATCTATAAAAATGTCAACAATCAGAGGAAACCTAGAACTGATGACAAAATCAATCAAAGCAAAGGGGTGCAATGCCATGAATGCGAAGGTTTTGGTCACATCAGAACTGAGTGTGCAACTTATCTGAAGAAACAAAAGAAGGTGATGACTGTGTCTTGGACTGATGAGGATGAATCAGAAGAAGAACCTGAGACTGCAAAACATTTGAATGCCTTGACTGGAGTGTGCACATCTGACAATGAATCTAGTGATGAAGACGTAACATATGATGAATTGGCTGATTCTTACAAGGAGCTATATCTCAAAAGTGAGGAAGTTTGTAGAACTTTAGAAAAACAAAAGGGACCATCGCTCTCCTGCAAGCTGAGAAAGACAAACTTCTGAAAATAAACTCAGACCTCAATGATGAGGTTATCTTACTTACTTCCAAGATTGGCAATATGAACAAGCAACTGCGGATGATGAACAAAGGTACTGATGCTTTAGACGAAATTCTGGAAATAGGACAGAAACCTGGAGATTCTAAAGGTATTGGGTTTGACTACAGTTCCATGCCTCAGCAGAAACAATTACCAGTGAGACAGTTTGTGCCACCTGTTAATACTCATGATCATACTATGTCAAGACAGATGCCCCAGCATCAGGTGAGACAACAGGCATCAGGATATAGGCCCAGATCAAAAGGAAGGAATTATGCTTGGGTATGTCACTACTGTGGAAGAAAAGGACATATCAGACCTTTCTGTTTCAAATTATATGGTTACCCAGACAGGACCTATTCACCAAGACATGATCCCACAGTAAAGATCACCAAGAAGCAGTGGAAGCAGAAAAATGATAATTTCACAAGCAACACTATGGATCCTAGAAAAATAGAACCAGAAGCTGATGAGATTGCTCAAATTGCTCATACATCTCTGAGAGTGTCATCCAGAAATGATTGGTACTTTGACAGTGGATGTTCCAGACATATGACTGGTGATAAAAATTACTTGACTGATGTTAAGCCTTATGCTACAAGTTTTGTGACTTTTGGGGATGGAGCCAAAGGAGAAATAAAGGGTGTAGGAAATCTTGTGGAAGAGGGTCTACCCAAACTTGATAAGGTGCTTCTTGTGAAAGGATTAACTGCCAACTTAATTAGTATTAGTCAACTGTGCGATCAAGGAATGAAGGTCAACTTTACTAAGAGTGAATGCTTAGTTGCTAACAGTGAAGGGGACATCCTGATGAAAGGTGTTAGATCAAAGGACAATTGCTACTTGTGGGTCTCTCAAGATAAAGCAAAGTTATCTACTTGTCTAATAACCAAAGAAGATGAAGTTAAGCTATGGCACCAAAAGCTTGGACATCTGAATCTCAGAAGCATGAAGAAAGCTATTGCTGAAGGAGCCATCAGAGGTTTACCAAAACTCCAAATTCAGGAAGGAAGTATATGTGGAGAATGCCAGATAGGAAAACAGACCAAGATGCCTCACCAGAAGCTGCAACATCTGTCCACATCCAGAGTTCTTGAGCTATTGCACATGGACTTAATGGGACCTATGCAAGTCGAAAGCTTAGGTGGTAAGAAGTATGCATTTGTTGTTGTTGATGATTTTTCTAGATATACTTGGATAAATTTCATTAAGGAGAAATCAGACACTTTTGAAAAATTCAAGGATCTTTGCTTACAACTTCAGAGAGAAAAGGATTGTGGAATTGTTAGAATCAGAAGTGACCATGGGAAGGAGTTTGAGAATGGTAAGTTCTCTGATTTCTGTATTTCTGAAGGAATATTTCATGAGTTCTCTGCACCCATTACTCCTCAACAAAATGGGATAGTTGAGAGAAAGAACAGGACTTTGCAAGAATCTGCTAGGGTTATGCTACATGCAAAGAAGCTGCCATTTTTCTTTTGGGCTGAAGCCATGAACACAGCCTGCTATATTCATAATAGAGTGACTTTGAGAAAAGCTGACAGGGAACCAAGAAGAAAGATGGATGCTAAAAGTGAAGAGGGAATCTTTCTAGGCTATTCTACAAACAGCAGAGCCTATAGAGTATACAACTCCAGAACCAAGACAGTGATGGAATCCATAAATGTTATTGTAGATGATGAAGGAAATAATGCGATGCCAGATGATGCTACATTTGATGCAGCATCTGACCTACAGGAAGCGAAGAAAATAGATGAAGCAAGTGATAAGCAAGATTCTGAAGTAACTGGCCCAGAGAAGACTGCTCCCAACAAAGGACCATCTATCAGAGTTCAGAAAAATCATCCCATAGATCAAGTCATTGGCGATCCTAACCAAGGGATCACAACTAGAAGGAACTATGATGAGGTATCAAATTCTTGCTTTATATCTAAACTTGAACCAAAGAATGTTAAGGAAGCTCTAACTGATGAGTTCTGGATAAATGCTATGCAAGAAGAATTAACTCAGTTCAAGAGAAGTAATGTGTGGGACCTAGTTCCTAGACCAGATAATGTGAATGTCATAGGTACCAAGTGGGTTTATAAAAACAAGTCTGATGAAAATGGTACTATCACTAGAAACAAAGCTAGACTGGTTGCACAAAGATATTCTCAAATTGAAGGTGTTGACTTTGATGAGACTTTTGCTCCTGTAGCTAGGTTGGAATCTATTAGATTGTTACTTGGGATTGCATGCATACTAAAATTCAAGTTGTATCAGATGGATGTCAAGAGTTCCTTTCTCAATGGGTACTTAAATGAAGAGGTTTATGTGGAACAGCCTAAAGGCTTCATTGATCCTAGTTTTCCAAACCATGTGTACAAATTGAAGAAAGCTCTATATGGCCTGAAGCAAGCTCCTAGAGCTTGGTATGAGAGACTTGCTGAGTTTCTAATCAACCATGGCTATAGGAAGGGAGGAAATGACAAGACCCTGTTTGTGAAAGATGAAAATGGACAGCTGATGATTGCTCAAATATATGTAGATGACATAGTCTTTGGAGGAATGTCTGACCAGATGATAGAGCATTTTGTTCAGCAAATGCAATCTGAATTTGAGATGAGTCTTGTAGGTGAGCTAAAGTTCTTTCTTGGTCTTCAAGTGAAACAAATGGAAGATACTATATTTATCTCTCAAAGTAAGTATGCTAAAAGTATAGTCAAGAAATTTGGGATGGAAAATGCTGCTCATAAAAGAACTCCTGCTCCCACACATGTAAAATTATCAAAGGATGAGAAAGGTGTGGATGTTGACCAAAGCATGTATAGGAGTATGATAGGAAGTCTTCTATATCTTACAGCAAGTAGGCCAGATATCACATTTGCAGTTGGAGTGTGTGCCATGTACCAAGCTGAACCAAAAATAAGTCATCTGACTCAGGTAAAGAGAATTCTGAAGTATGTGAATGGTACTAGTGACTATGGTATGTTGTATTCTCATGGGGAAAGCACTGTGTTGTTTGGGTATTGTGATGCTGACTGGGCTGGAAGTGCAGATGATAGAAAGAGTACCTCTGGTGGATGTTTCTTTCTAGGCAACAACCTTATATCCTGGTTCAGTAAGAAGCAAAATTGTGTTTCTTTATCTACAGCTGAAGCTGAGTACATAGCAGCGGGTAGTAGTTGTTCTCAATTGTTGTGGATGAGACAGATGCTGAGTGAATACAATGTCAAGACAGATGCTATGACATTATATTGTGACAATCTGAGTGCAATTAATATCTCCAAAAATCCTATTCAACATAGCAGGACCAAACACATTGACATTAGACATCATTTTATAAGGGATCTTGTTGAAGACAAAATTGTTACTCTTGAACATGTTCCAACTGAAGAGCAATTAGCAGATATTTTTACCAAAGCCCTTGATGCTAATCAATTTGAAAAATTAAGACGGAAGTTAGGGATATGCTTAGTTGAAGAATTGTAGCAATTAATGTGCAAGGGGCGTGCAGCTATTATTTTTTCCCTCCTCAACCGCTTATTGCACGTCACTCAAGGAGGTTATTGCAAACTTGCTTTTTTCAAAACTCTTGCACGCTATCATCAGTATCTTTGTCTTAACTTCTCTCAACCTCTCATCTCCTCTCTTACCGCGCACATCATCATTCAAAAATCGTCCACTTCTCATACCTTCACATTCAAAATCATCGCCATGGCTGATTCTACTTCTCATCAAACTACACAAGATCAAGCTGCTGAAGCCGTCATCACTGATGCGCAACCCCTCACCACTATCCTCAACGCTCCTACAAAGAAGCGTCGAACTAGGGCATCTGCATCACGAAGGAAGACACCTGCCAAATCTAGCAAAGCTACCTCCTCCACCGCTGTGAACACCAGGTCAAAATCGAAAGGTAAATCTTCTACCACTCCCGCTGCTCAACGAGTAGGGCTTAACATGGATGATTTGTACCTTAAGGACAATCCGTTTATTTCTACTGTTGTTGAACCACATGCTGAACCTTCTGTCACCGAATCTGAGAATGTTGCGGCTGAAAGTACTGTAGCTATGGCTGAAACCCTAGGTCCTGATAATCCTAAGGTAGATGAAAAATTAGTTGGTGATTCTTCGAATTCCCCTATCGAGCAAGATGTTACTACTGGTTCTGGTGAAAAGAATGTTGTTGATACGCCCGGTTCTGAGACACCTGCTGACTCCCCTGCCACAACAAAGGATGCTGTGACAGATGCTCAAGCATCTTTGTCACAAGCTCATGAGGAGCCTGATGTGGTGGTTCCTAATATCTCTGGTTCTGTGAGTGTCCCTGAGAGTGAGTCCTCAGAGTCTGAAGATGAAGGGACTGAGACTCAGGATGTTGTAGATAATACTGAGACTGCTATTTTAGACCATGTTGACACTATTGCTGTTGAGGAAGCTGTGCCTGAAGAAAGACCTCAGGAAGAAACTGGTGCTGTTGGTGTTGCTCGCAGGACTAGGAGCAAATCTGACAAAACTGCTGCTGTTGTTAGTGAAGGACAAAAGGATAGGAAGAAGAAAGCTGTTAATGCTGGGAAGAGGCCTGTGTATGGTCCCCCCAAGGCTGGGAGCAAGAAGGTGGCTCAAAGTGGTCACAAGAAGAAGAGCCTCAAAAGAAAAGACCCTCCCTCTAGTGACTCTGAGTTTGAGGTTGCTGAGCTTGAAGCTGCCACATCTGGTGGGGCTTCCAGGAAAACAATGAAGGGTATGAAGATACCTCTAACTATCCCTCCTTCCCCTCTTGATAATGTTTCCTTTCATTTGGAAAATGGTTCCTCTAGGTGGAAGTTTATATACCACAGAAGACTGGGTCTTGAAAGAAATCTTAAGGAAGATGTTTTCAAGTGTAAAAAGCTGGTTGATGTGTTGGAATTTGCTGGACTGATGAAGACTGTGAGAAATCTGGGTCCATGTTATGATAAGCTGGTCAGGGAGTTTTTGGTAAATGTTTCTGATGAGTGTGATGACACAAGAAACCCTGAGTATAGGAAGGTTTTTGTTCGTGGTAAGTGTGTGAATTTTTCTCCTATGGTTATCAATGCATACCTTGAGAGGTCTGCTGAGGAGACCCCTGAGCTTGAGGTCACTGAGGACACAATCTGCAAGACAATCACTGATAACAAGATTAGACATTGGCCAAAGCATTTGTCTTCTGCTCAACTGTCTCCTTTGTATGCTGCTTTGAATAGGATCTGTGCTCAAAATTGGACTCCAACCACTCACTCAAATTCTGTTGCATCTGGGTTGGCCAAGTTCATTTATGCTGTGGGGACCAAGTCACCCTTTGATTATGGAGCCTACATCTATTATCAAGTTTTGGAACATGCCAAGTCGTTTGCTATTAAGTTTCCAATTGCTTTTCCTACCCTCCTGTGTGGAATTATTCTTCAGCAACACCCTGATATTTTGATCAGTAGTGATGAGCCCTGCAAGAGGCCTAGTCCTATGGCTTTGGATTGCAGTCTGCTGTCTGAGACACATGATGCTGATGTAGCTGGTACTTCTGTCCGGACATCTGGTGTGCTCTCCAGAAAGCAAATGATTGCTGATCTTACTGAGACAAGTGTGGCTCTTGGAGCTAGGAAGGTGAAGATTGACAGGATCATTGCAGCTTTGAAGGCTGAAGCTGATGCTGAGGGTGAGCAGGATGAGGAAGAAGGAGGAGATAAGGCTGTTGCTTCTGCTGGTGACTCTGAAGATGCCTCTGATGATTCTGAGGATTTCTGATTTTCTTGTTTTGTTCTGAATCCTTTTGATGTACTCTTTTTGCGTTTTGTTGGTAACTGGGCTATGCCCTTGTGTGCTTCTGAGGATTTCTTATGCACCTTGTGTGCTTCTGGTCTGTAATATGCACTCTCTATGGTTTCTATGCACTTTCTATGAGTTTGCCCTATCTGTTGGTTGTCAGAATTTTTGGCTAAAAAGGGGGAGTAGAATTTGATGATGAATTTGATTTATTATCTGTTGCTTGTGTGCACGATTTGAAGCTTATATTATGTATGGTTACATGTGTTGAGGGGGAGTGTAGTATATGTTGAGGGGGAGTACTGGTACATGCATGTTTTGAGGGGGAGCTCTTAAGTTTTTTTTGGTGTGTGGAAATTTATTTTTTCCCTTATCTTGTGAATCTACTTTATGAGAGTTTATTTCTCTCTAGTTGTTCCTATGAGGCTAGATGACTGTGTTATCTGGTGCATGCCTCTGATTCTACTTGCAAGCCATCTTTGACTATTTCTCTCTTGGAAGTAATCTCATAATATGCTACGATATTTTCTTTCCTTGCTGTGTGCCTATGTTGACGTGAAGGAAACTTATCTGTGTATCTCCCAAAGAACTGGCTCTAGAGTGTTTTAGCCAAAATTTGCCAAAGGGGGAGATTGTTGGGTTTTTGTAGATTGGCTACATTTTGCAAAAACATCTACTAGCCAGATGCTGGGACAGATGCGGTAGCATATGGAACAGCTTTTTGTAACTTGTGATTTTCGCGCCAGCTAGCGCTTTATATTTGTGTACGCAATCTTCCAAAGATTGGCTTGAAGATTTATTTTTCTCTAGCTTGCTGATCAAGGCGCGTGTATCTGTTTGAAGATTTGCTTGAAGTTCTATTTGCCTTGCTATTTGTTCCACAAGATATCATTCTATATTTGGAAGCTTTTTATTATTTCTAGAAGATTGTTTTCAGCTGGACCGGACGATGTCCATGCTCTATTTTGAAGCCCAGACCCGTGCTATCTCAGTGGTATATATTTGTGAAGACAAACCCTAGTTGGGTAACTAAAAACCGTGTGTGTTATAGCAAAGCGTGTGTTTTAAGGTTTTTAGGGTTTTGTTTGTTAATTGTGAGCCTTGCTTGTATCTCCCTGATTCAAGCTAAGGACTGAGTTTGTTTTGAGTTGTAATTGTAAGCTGCTCCTAAGCTTTTAAGTACGGAGTGAGTATGTGTTAGCGTGTGTTTCTCTTGGTTGTGTTTTTGTGTTTTGTGTGCTTGATAACAACACTGTCTGTGTTGCTGGTAGGAATTGAGACGGGGTCTCATATCTAGGAGTTCCTAGATAGAGTTGCCACTGGTAGGGTCTAGGTGCAAAGTCAAGTAGTGTGTCTGCGTTGGTCTTTTCACTAGAACTATAATAGTGGAATCATTCCTGGATTGGTATCCCCCAGAGTAGGAGAGTTGCTCCGAACTGGGTTAACAAACTCACTGTGTACTTTATATTTCCGCTGTGTTCATTTTAATTTGTGTCTTGTTACGCTGTGTTACTTTAATTGTAGTTCTGAGTAGACACGTGCTCGGACAGTTGTGCCAACATTGTGCACAGCATATTTCCGTCAGGTTGTCAGGAATTTCAAGACTCATTCTCTTCTCCTTCTGAGTCATCAGACCAAGAAATAGCCAAACTTTTCTTCTGTTTCTTGAGGTATGTGGCACATTCTGTTCTAATGTGACCATATCCTTCACACTCATGACATTGAACACCTTTTGATTGACTGCTCTGCTCATCAGTTCTTGTCCTGTTAGCCTGCTTCAGAATCTTGTTAAACTGTCTACCAAGCATCACAAGATCTTCTGACATGCTTTCATCATTTGCTAGAAAAGCAACACCTTTTCCCTTTTTGTCAGTTCTATTGTTGAAGGCTATCTCAAAATTCTGCAAGGATCCTATCAATTCCTCAACCTTCATACTGGAGATGTCATGTGCTTCCTCAATTGCAATCACCTTCATATCAAATCTCGTAGGTAAGGATCTGAGGATTTTCCTCACAAGCTTGTCATCAGACATTCTTTCTCCAAGAGAATCAAATGAGTTAGCCATGTCCAGAACATTCATATAATAATCTTGTATGTTCTCATCCTCCAACATTTTGAGATTTTCAAATTTAGTGGTGAGAAGTTGAAGTCTGGACAGTTTTACCTTGGAAGTGCATTCATGAGTAGTTTTAAGAATCTCCCAAGCATCCTTAGCTACAGTGCACTGCTTGATCAGTCTGAACATGTTCTTGTCCACTCCATTGAATAAAGCATTCAAGGCTTTGGAGTTCCAAGAGCTAATTCATCTTATTCCTTGTTCCACACTTCCTCTGGTTTTAATTCAGCTGTCTTCTTACCATCTTTGTCAAGCACAACAGGATGTTTCCAACCTTTCAGAACTGCTTTCCAGGTTTTACTATCCATAGATTGAAGGAAAGCACTCATGCAAGATTTCCAATAATCATAGTTGGAACCATCCAACAGAGGTGGTCTGTTCTCAAATCCTCCTTCTTTCTCCATTATGCCAGAAAATATCTTCCCTGGAGCTCACCCTAAAACAGACAGGGTGCCTGCTCTGATGCCAATTGAAATTTCTGGCAGAACCTGATTCTGAACCGTAAAACAGAGTATGCAAAACAGCAGTTCAGAAGCAGAATAAAAACAGACAGAAAGTAAAGAACACAGGTGATTTGTTAACCCAATTCGGTGACAAACACACCTACGTCTGGAGGCTACCAAACCAGGAAGGAAATCCACTATAATAATATCAATTCAAAGTTCTATGACAACAGCCCCTGTTTCACAGCTTTCTCACTTAATCACTACCCGTGGTATTTCTACCTAGGAACTCCTAGATATAAGACCCCTCTTACTTCCCTCAGTCAATCACTGCCCCAGTGATTATCAGACTCTAACAAATCAAAGATGAAAACACTCTTCAAAACATAATCAGTCACTCTTGCTTAAAAGCTTCAAGTGATTACAACTCAATAAAACCAACCAACTCTAAACAATTGAGTGGTGTACAAAAACAAAGCACAAAGCTCACAGACTCAAAACCTAAGACTCTCTCTATAATGACTTCTGTTTTGAATGATCTTCTTCAATAGTAGCGTCCTCTATTTATAGCTTCAGCAACAACATAATTCTTGAACCAAATCCTTCAAAGATATATTCCCAGAATTCTTTAGAATCAAATAGAAGCAATTTATTTTCCAGAAATATATTTTCCAAAGATTTCTTTGAAAATATATTCACAAATAATTGAATCCAATCTTCAGAAAATATCTTGCGAAATTCTTCTTTCTTCTAGAAACGCAGCTTGGAATTCTTCAATTAAATCTTCAACAAATCACATGAGAAAATAAACACTCTAAGGCGCGAACACAGGAACACAGAAAACCAGCTTCTGAAGGTGCTTTTAAAGTCTGCGTCTGAAAGTCTGCGTCTGAACATTTCAGCTTCTGAAGGTTGCTTCTGAAGGTCAGCGTCTGAAGTACTGTTCAGCGTCTGAACATCAGCTTCTGAAGGTTGAAGAAGATGAACGGTACTTCAGAAGCTGAACAGTACTTCAGAAGCTGATGTTCAGACGCTGACCTTCAGAAGCAACCTTCAGAAGCTGAAATGTTCAGACGCAGACTTCAGAAGCACCTTCAGAAGCTGGTTTTCTGTGTTCCTGTGTTCGCGCCTTAGAGTGTTTATTTTCTCATGTGATTTGTTGAAGATTTAATTGAAGAATTCCAAGCTGCGTTTCTAGAAGAAAGAAGAATTTCGCAAGATATTTTATGAAGATTGGATTCAATTATTTGTGAATATATTTTCAAAGAAATCTTTGGAAAATATATTTCTGGAAAATAAATTGCTTTTGTTTGCTTCTAAAGAATTCTGGGAATATATCTTTGAAGGATTTGGTTCAAGAATTATGTTGCTGCTGAAGCTATAAATAGAGGACGCTGCTATTGAAGAAGATCATTCAAAACAGAAGTCATTATAGAGAGAGTCTTAGGTTTTGAGTCTGTGAGCTTTGTGCTTTGTTTTTGTACACCACTCAATTGTTTAGAGTTGGTTGGTTTTATTGAGTTGTAATCACTTGAAGCTTTTAAGCAAGAGTGACTGATTATGTTTTGAAGAGTGCCTTCATCTTTGATTTGTTAGAGTCTGATAATCACTGGGGCAGTGATTGACTGAGGGAAGTAAGAGGGGTCTTATATCTAGGAGTTCCTAGGTAGAAATACCACGGGTAGTGATTAAGTGAGAAGGCTGTGAAACAGGGGCTGTTGTCATAGGACTTCGAATTGATACTATTATAGTGGATTTCCTTCCTGGCTTGGTAGCCTCCAGACATAGGTGTGTTTCTCACCGAACTAGGTTAACAAATCACATGTGTTCTTTACTTTCTGTCTGTTTTTTATTCTGCTTCTGAACTGCTGTTTTGCATACTCTGTTTTACGGTTCAGAATCAGGTCCTGCCAGAAATTTCATGACTTATCATAATACTTTTAGAGAGAGAGGCTCTGCCTTCTCTCTAAGTTTCTCACCACCTATGTTTCACCACTCTATTCTATTGGAGAGATTTCCCCTCTGCAATGGAGGCATGTTCCCCTTCTGCAATAGAAGCTCCCCCTTCCCTGGTGAAGGTTCCTTTAGTTACTTGCTGCCACCCTACTCCCACCATCATCGAGATTTCAGTTTCGCTACCATATCACCATCATTTCACCTCTTGCTGCTACCGACCCAGATCCACAAAATCCCTTCATCAACAACATCAATGAGGGTCCTCTCCGTTGCTCTCGATACCCAACTGAGAAACTCAGATTTGTATGCCACACTCTCTGTCTTGACCGAGCGTCCTCCACCAGAACCACCGCCTCATGTTGAACATATCTCCCGCTTCAGACTCCTGAATCTGCTATCGCTTAATACTATGAAGCTTGTTTTGGTTCCCCACCCACCGTCAATGCCCATCCTTGTACGGCCTCCCCGGAAGCCGCCAGATAAAAGTGGTAAGCTTTATGTTACGTTTTCAGTGGTTGGGACTCTCTCTGGTTATCCAAGCTGTCAAAGTTAACATAGCACATTATGTGTTTGTTGGAATGCCAGAACAAAGATGGGTCATTTGGAAAAATAAGGTTTGGCTAGGTCCTCATGGTGCTGGAATCAGCTTTTGCAACCCCTTCATGTTTTGGTTGTCTTTTATTTTGTTGATCAAAGTTGACACTATTGAGTCCGCTTATAGTCAAAACGCGCTTGGAGCAGTACTCAATTTGATCCGTAACTAGATAGATAAAAAGACTGTGGATTCTCTACTCTTCGTTGTCATTGATTGTGGAAGGAAGATATTTTAGTGCAGGGGGATAGGTTATAGATGCTGGTTTAGTGGAAAAATGTTGGCCTCTAGTCAATCTTTGGTTTCGTATGATCATGTCTTATTAGATTTTAGTGTTAGGACTTTTCTTTTAAGCATATGTAGACCGTCCAAAAGCTCTTGTGTCATCTTCATTGTAATCTTGTTGAAATTATCCTTTGATGAATGAATTTCCATTTACCGTAAAAAAAAAATCCTAGATATTTATCTTCTAACTTGATGGGGCAGCATTAGAAGTTTATGGTAAGTTAGGTTAGCTTTAGTTGTAAAATTAATTGCTGATTTCCCTCTAACTTTAGTTGTAAACAAGGACCCCTTTGTAAATTGTACACTCACTTAGCTTATCATTTTTTCAATGAAATGTTTATGATTTTCACCCAATTTTGTGGTTCCACAAATCCAGCATATGGAATCTAAATAAGCTCAACCTCCTTATAACATCAATACATCCTTACCAGTTTACCATTTAATATTTATAATTTTTTTGTTTTTGGTCAAACGAGATGAGATTCCAATAGAAAAAGGCGGTATAGCCAACAAAACGGCTAAAACCACAAATCAAGCACAAATGAAGCTTTGGGGGATTAGCCCAAATATTACATCCTCGTTACAAATAAACTCTAGAGCACAAGAGAGGCCATGGGAACTATAAAAGATATACCCAATCCACTTACTTAAAAGTAGACTTTTTAACACCATCCTCTAAATAGTTAATTTTCGTTGATATACAATAACTTTTTTGAAGTATATGTTAAGTTGCTAAAGAAACATATGTATTTTCTCAAGAATGTATTAAAATGAGTTTGGTACTAGCATTCTCAGATACACTGTGTTCTCTCAAAATAACAATTCTTTATGGTATTGTAGCTATACTATAAAGAATCCTATAAGGCATAAAAATTCTGAAATCTCTACAAATAAATAAACTAAGAAAAATCTTTCTCATTTAGTTATTCACCTTTTGTTTAGACTGTTGGAGGATAAACGTCAACAACAAACATAAACTGAATTCAAAACACGTATCATCAGGCTGCCAGAAAACTGCATTTAGTTTGTTACAATCATACGACGAAACAAATTTGACAACTTTGTTAACATCAAGATATAGAGGTTATGAACCAGTATGTGTCTCATCCAACGAAGTTTCAGTTGCAGCATTTTGAGCTTCAAGGAGCTGCATTTGTCGTTCTGCATGTTCTCTTTCACATGCAGTAATCCCTACTGGAATTGCCAGCAAAGCTCCTGCCACAGAGAATACCCAAGTGGTCAATGCACTACAAATTTTATTTGTTCAGTAACATTGCAAATAAATTTCATCTTTGAAAAAGGCAATAGCAAAATAACAGAAAAACAAACTTAAAAGGTTATAAACGAAATGAAAATAGAATAAATATAATCGCCAAGAGGAATTTATCAAAACTTTTCAAAATCCTCCTCCAATACATGTTTTGAGTTCATCCATATTAGGGGGATTTCGTATCAACAATAATTATAACTACAACAACCAAGTCTTATCCCAATAAGTGGGGTCAGCTACATGAATCAAATTACGCCATAAAGTTCTATCATAAACTATATTTTGGTCCAACTCATCAATCTCCAAGTCTTTCCTAATAGTTTATCTAGGTCTTCCTCTGCCTCTAGGGATCTGACTATCCTCCATCTGATCTACTCACTACTAGAAATCAACTGTTTACCTGCGGATTTACATTCAGCAAGTATTTGAATACCCGAGACTTTTCCTGCGGATTTTCTCAGTGTAATGAAATTTCCTGCGGAACCAATTTTGGCAGAAAAATCCAAAGGAAATGTCTGATTTTGCTGAGGAATTTGCTGCGAAAACACTTTGGTAAATTTTTTGACATTTCCTGCGGATTTAGATATGGTTGCTTCCGCTGGAAATGTTCCTGCGGATTTTGCCTAAATTAATTATTTTATTTATTCTTTCCATTTTTTTCTTCATAAAATTAGAAATATTTAAGATTATGAGTTTCTTACATTTTTATAAAATAAAAAAATTGATAATTGAATACCGTTTTATTTGTAATATTTTAAATTTGAGTCCAAATCGCAATATAGTAAATTAAAGGTCCAAGCATTTTTGGTATTTTTTTTTTAGGAATTAGTTTTTTAATATTCAGACAATTTCAAAATATCACAATCATTCATATAAATTTAAAAAGCAGCTATGATAAAATCAAATATTTTGTTTCCCTGCTATATATCACTAGCACCCTATGCTAGTTCTAATATGTTGCATAATTTTTGTTTTTGTTTTCAATTCAGTTTGGCACATGTGGCACAATATTGTCTACAAAATTTATGCGAGATGACAAAGGGATGGGCAAGGGGTTTATTTGTGTATGTTTCTCTACCCTGGACGAGGTTGTTAACTCTGAGTACAGTTTTAAGGGTTGAGTTGCTTTGAATTTGTAAGCAACTAAGGTGGTGTTAAGTGTAATAGGCCTGGAGAGGCATGAGACTTTAGGCCATTAAGTATTGGAGGTTCAACTATGAAGAGTCGTGTTTCTTTTAATTTTATTATGATGTATGATGAGTGCAATTGTTAAACTCTATTCTGTTCTACACATCTCATTTGTTCTAATCGCTGAAACGTTTATAATTTGTATCTTCTATAATTTATATTTTTATCATTCTGGAATGTATTGATAAGCATTATTTTTTTAAAAGTAATTGACTCAATTTCCTGCGAATTTACTTGCGGATAGTTGTTCTTTTCATAATGTTTCTTGCGGATTTTCCTGCATCTTTTGCTGCGGAAGTATCAGCAAGTATGTTCGCAGAAAGGTGCTTGCTGGCAGGAAAAATCCTCACATACTGACAGAATGTTTCCTGCGGATTTTTTCACTTTTCCTGCGGATGTATTTTTTTTGCGGATCCTAAAATCTTAAGAAAACAATTATCCACGAAGGTAGTACCTGGGAGTGCAAATCCTTGACAAAATCCGCAGGAAACAAGTTTCTTGCGGAATTTTCACCAAAATCCGCAGGTAATTCCACAGGAAAATCGAGAATTTCTAGTATTGACTGTCCTTAATACATAATTTATAGGACTTCTCTCTACATGCCCACACCACCTAAGCCTATTTTCCACCATCTTTTCAACTACTAGCCCAACTCTCTCTAATTTTTTCATTTCTAATCTAGATATATTATGTACCATGAAGAAAGGTAAACCCTTCATTCAAGTCGGGGGACTATCGTTCACGTGTCGGGTCCGACACCGACATAACACCAACACTTGTGATTACATTGAATTATGTTATTTTTTAAAAAACATGGTTCCTCGAAAAACATGGTTCCTCGTCACCATTGAGCGATAATTATTCCCTCTTCTAACCATTACCACCGATTAACTCAATCTCAACATCAGCATCATCGCTTGCCACCATCAACACCTCCGGTGAGTTCTACTCTGTTTCTTTTCTCTCTAATGCTATGTTTATTATGTTCTTCTCACTTTAATATCTTCTTCTCTTCTTCTATTCTTCTCTCTAATTGGGAAAAAATTGTTTGTTATTAAATCGTTTGTTTTCAATCTCAATTAGTGTTAACTATTAAGTGGTCAACATTAGACAATGGTGTTCTTTTTTTATAGTACTAATGATGTTCTCTTTGGATGATACTAATGATGTTTATCTATATTCTAATTTGTGCAGAAAAAGTATGTAATTGTCACTTGTTTTGGTCATTTTCATTAATATGTATGTTTATTTATTATCATTTTTAGTTATGTTTATACATTGTGCATTTATACTATTAATTTTAAATTTAATTTTTTAATAACGTATCGAGGCCGTATCGTATCGGGAGTTTCAAAAAATTTCTCGTATCGCCGTATCGGTATCGTATCCGTATCGTGTCAGGTATCAGGGGCTTCATAAGTCTCTACCTATATCTACATTTCCTTCTCTAACAAACTCTTCCGATCAACAAATGTAATGATTCCCTATTCCCTTCTCAAAGATTTATAATAAAAATGTTGAAAACAATATTTTGTATTATTTCCACAGATAACAAAGTTTGAATTTCACAATCGTTATGAATAAAATAAAATTAAGGAGTATATTTATATGAATCGGTGAATGAAATGAGATAGGTTTGCTTTAATGAATAATGAGAAATGTTAATGAGAGAAGAAATGAAATGAAACTAACTTGGAAACAGAACAGTCTTCAATCGAGATGCTTTTCTTCACCTCCCATTTTGATGAATGAATTGGTAGAAATTCTTCTCTCTTTAATTCATTCATCTCCCATTCTTCTGTAATTTTATGGAAAGAAGGAAGGAGGGAAAAAAAAGAAGTTTCCAGCACAGCACTCAATTCACTGACTGTTGTTGTGTTGCTGTTACCCGCAATATGAGAATTGCTCTTCTCCCTTTTGATTGTACTCATTCCCTTAATTCAACATGAGTTTGCTGTTTTAAGATTGGTTGGGCCGGCTTAAAAAGTTATTGAATCGATTTTAAAAGTGTCAGCGTCACGCTGAATTAAGGAAGAACAATTTTCTACCCGCCTGCCTCTTATCTATTCTTGGTGGGCCGGGTTGGGCTGAGCTTTGTTTCTTCAATGCCTCCTTTTGACTCCTTTTTTAATTTCTCGCGCACCCTATTTTGTTTTGATTATATAATCCGAACGGCATAAACATCCCATAAAATCTCTAAAACACGTTAAAACAATTTAGATTTTAGAATTCAAATAGGATGAGCGATAAACTCATAAGATAGAAATAGTAACGACAGTTTATTTTTGCTAACCGCTACGTTTATCAAACATTTGAATTTTAATCGACTAGTTTTTCAGCTGTAAACTAGTTTTTTTTTAGCTATTAGCTAGGTTATAGTTTATTTTACCAAACAAAGGTAAAATGGAAGAGATTTGAGTGGGTGAGTTTCTTTTTTAATAATGTGAGTTTTTTTTGGGTGCGAATGTTTAGTTTTTTTATAAAAATAAATAAATAAAATCACTTATTATTTAATATTGTTTGTTTTGAGTTTTTTTAGAAATCAATTTTTATCCTAAAATGAAAAGATTTTAGGATTAGCTTTTTCAAAAGTTTTTTTTTTAAAATATGGAGGTAACACATAAACAAGTTAAAAATTATTTTTTTTCTAAATAAATGATTTTTATATGTAGTAAAAAAACAGAAATAGATTCAGATTTTTTTTATAAATCTCTAGATTTTTATAACACAAACACACCCTTAATCTCTTTTATTAGTGGTCTGTTTGGCAAGGCCAAGAAACTAGTTTATAGCGAATGAGCTCGTATGACTAAAAAAGCCATGTTTGGTAAACATGATTTCATCACGAGCTTATAACTTATTTTTTGGACGCTATTTCAAGTAGCGTTTGAGCTTATAGCTTATAGTTTATCTTATTTTCTTCCAATTATACCCTTATCATTTTATCTAAAATCCGTTTTTATCCTTTATAATTTATTTTAATTTAAATAAAATAGATTTAATGTTCTACTTATATATATTGTTCCGGTAAAAAAAAAGTTGTTACGTTACCGTAGAGAAAAATGTTACGTTTAATGTTTATAAATATTTCTTTTTTGAGGGTTACGTTATTTATTTTTTTAAAGACAAGGGGTTATTTCTATATATACGTATATTGGTACGTTCATAATATTTTTTTTAGGGATTCATAATTTTTGTTGTTAGTTTATACTTTTATTGTTAGGTTTATAATTTAAAATGGCCAAATACTTCTTTTGGTCCTTTAAGTTTGACAAAAATATCGGATTAGTCCTTTAAGTTCTTAAGTTTCAAATAGGTCCTTTAAGTTGTTAATTTATTACATCGTTACCCTTTTAAGGACCTATTTGAAACTTAAAAACTAAAAAAATTTCAAATAGGTGCATTAAATTAACAACTTAAAGGACCTATTTGAAACTTAAAAACTTAAAGGACTAATCCGGTATTCTTGTCAAACTTAAAGGACCAAAAATGGTATTTGGCCATTTAAAATGAATGCATGGAAAAAAATAATAATGGATAGAAGCATATTTTAGTGTTGTGTTTTTTTTTTCTGTAAAGTATAGTACTTTTTAATGAAAATAAATTTAAAATAATTATATAAAAGATGCATTAAATTAATAAATTCTAAGTATTTTAAATATTTTGTAAAAAAAGTATTATATAAAAGATACATTAAATTAATGAATTAAGATTGTCCTTTTATATTATTTTACATTTATCAACTAGTTGAACCGCTAATCTTACCAAACACTTTAATTAGCTTATCAGCTATAAGTTATCAGTCATCAATTATCCGCTATAAGTTATCAGTCATCAAACAAGATCCTTGATTTATTCTAGTTACATCCCATAAACCTTGGATTTCACCGTTTCTAGAAAGAAAAAAGAAAAAAGAAAATACCCCTTATATTTAGTGGAATAAATAACGATATATAGTCGTAGTTGAGTCTCATTGTTTACGAATACCATTTGTAAATTTCGTTTTACATAATCAATCAAACAATATTTTACTCGCATTTCTTTTTACTTTATATTTAGTTATGTTTTTATTAGCTTAGTTCTCAAAAATCACAACGGATGAACATAGTTTCTTTCTACTTTATACTTAACACTCTTTAAAGAAGTAAAGAACCAACAACGGAAGAACATTGTTTCTTTCTTGGCATAACCGGTTAATTTTCAAGTTTGGCAACAATTTGTAATAATAAAATTGTTAATATTAATAAAAACATAGCAAGGTGAGGGCTACCAAATAAAATTACCAAATAACTGTGTAAATATTGGTAATAAGATAGGAAATAAGAGAAGGGGTGATAAGGAAAGGGGTAAGGGCTACGAGGGTCAGTGGCCCCAAGCCATCATCTACGAAGGACACAGTAGCCTGTGCAATAGCAGCATGTACAACAGTGACATATTTTACCCTCCAACTCATCACTCTTTGCTAGCAAGCAAACTTTTAATTTTACCACACGTAATTAATTTTCCAATACAAATTAAATGAAAGAAACACACATAGAAAGAGATATTGTTGTATATGCATACGAGTGGACAAGCATGCATGTAAAGTAGCAATATATATTATTTAAATATTCATATGACACCAAATGATTGAGGAATATAACAAGAGAGGGTAGCTAAATTTTACACACAAGAAAACAATAGCCAGAAGATAAATAACTAGGTATTGTTTTCTTCTCCTCGTCTCTTCATTACTCTTGTCTCCTTAGATCCTTTCCTCTTGCAACCTTTTTGCTCTCAATCTGTGAGTTTTTTTTTTCTTCTACTTTTTCTTCTGACGTAAAAGAAACAACCACAAAAAAATCAAACATATTTCAGCTCCTTCTTTCTAGCTTCTATTAAAAAAAATTTGTTGTATAATTTCTTTAATTTAACTGATCTCTTTTTTGTTATTCTTCCATGAGACAAGGAAACATGTTAATGAATTTTTTCTTTTAGAAGAAGAATTCAAACATTTGATAATTAACTTTTAGTTTAACAATTTCAGATTGCAAAATATATAATTATGGCGGCTGCTTCCTCATCTACATCATTCTTTGGAATCAGAGAAGAAAATAAAAGTCAAATAACACATCATCATCCTCATGCTCAATCAACTACTACTTCTGCTACTTCCTCAGCTCCTTCAACCTCAGTTCCTCAAAAGAAAAGAAGGAATCAACCTGGAACACCAAGCAAGTAGCTTAATTATTTTAATTTTAATTATTACTTAAAACTTCAACATGCACACACCCTTCTCGAAATTTTTGTTTTTGTTTTTGTATTATTTTCTCAACAAGCATAATGAAACCCTAAATCATGAACATGAATTAGGGCTCTGAATTTCTTTTACTAGAGAGCTATATAAGAACTATGATTGGGCTGCATGCACTTTCCTCCAATTTTATTCTCAAAATCACATGAGACTTGGTTTTTAATTTTTGTAATGATTTTTCTAGCTGTTTTTTACTACTATTACCATGAGTTGTGGCTTTTAAAAGGAAAAAATAACAATGACAATTTACAACATAGTTCTTCAGTTCATTATGCATATATATTCAATTTGAGCAAGTAATTAAATCATAGAATTATGAATACTTCTTTTGATGTTAAAAAAAAAAGAATTTTATAATATTTTTCTTATAAAAAAAGAATTTATATAATATTTTGTTGTTTTGGCATTTTTCATGGTAAAAAGATCCAGATGCAGAAGTGATAGCACTATCTCCCAAGACCCTAATGGCAACAAATAGATTTATATGTGAGGTTTGCAATAAAGGGTTTCAAAGGGAGCAAAATCTTCAACTTCATAGAAGAGGACACAATCTTCCTTGGAAGCTAAAGCAAAAGTCCAACAAAGAGCCAAGGAGAAAGGTTTATTTGTGTCCTGAGCCCACATGCGTCCATCACGACCCTTCAAGAGCTTTAGGAGATCTCACTGGAATTAAAAAGCATTACTCTCGTAAGCACGGTGAGAAGAAGTGGAAATGTGAAAAATGCTCAAAGAAATATGCTGTTCAATCTGATTGGAAAGCACATTCTAAGACTTGTGGTACTAGAGAATATAGATGTGATTGTGGCACCCTCTTCTCTAGGTAACAAACATCAACTTTATATTTATATCTTCACACCGATGTTAGTCTAATTAATTCACAAATATGAATTCATCACTACATATACATAATATAAGCTACACTTTTGCCAAAAGTTAGGGTTACTGATATGGTTTGGTATTGAATATTATTTTATTTTATAAAAGTTTGTGTTGATTATTTTTTTACTACCAATTTTTTATTATAAGAATTTGAAAGACTAAACTAAGTTCTTTTAATCATGTTTTTTTTCACCATCCGATTTGCAAGGGAAATGGTCATAACAATCTAAAGTTTTGCCGGAAAGCAAGTAAAATCCAACCAAAAGTTATTGTTTTAACCGTAGATTGAACTCATAAACTCTCTATATATCGTTGTCTTTTTTTCATCGTCGTTTTCAGCTCTAATTTATCTAAATTGAAGTACTCTTTAAACTTCTTTACTAAGGAATACCTTTTCATATAAAAAAGGTGTGTGTATCAATATATATAATAAGTTAAAAAATTTCACAATAATATTCAAGTAAAAACACACAAAAGTTAATTTTGAACAACAGTCTCTTTTATGTTCTTATCCCAAAAAAAAGTGAATGAGCTTTCACCCTTTCTCTGTTAGTTTGTGTTTGGGTGTTAGTGAAGGTGTATATTGTATGGCGCAGGAGACTGCATGCACGTGAGTACACTGTTCAAATGTAGTACGAAAATTGAAATGTTTGAAGAAAAAAAATCAACTTTGGTTCTAGGGAACAGTGCCCATGTATCTATTAACATTCACGTGTAGTGAAACAACATTATAACTTTGTTCTCATATGAATTGGAATGGAGATGCTAGGTTTTGTTCTCTTTCTTGTTTGCTATTTCTAGTGTTCAAAATTCAAATACATTTCCATGTTCTTTTAAGCAATGGGTCCAAGGTGACTAATTCTCTTCACTTGGGCCCTATTCCTTCAATTTAATTACCAACAGAAAATTCTCTTCATTAATTGGTCAATCTATATATATAGTCATGCTTCTCATAGATTTGCTAGAAATTATGTGATATAACGAATTCTCTTGGTAGAATATAGACAAGTACTAGTATTGAGGTTGCTTGCATTTATTGAGCAGGCCCCATATTGAAGTTTTTGAGTATTGACTTTCATCATAGTTGCAAACAATTCTCTCTTTTATTGATCAAAGAAAGACCTCAAATTGGAAGTTTGATTTAGAAATTCTTGGTTTGTTTCATATTTTGGCATAATCCCATGGGCCCTCTACTTCTATTGTAGTTTCTTAATTTCAACATACTACTAGTTTCAATTAATTCCACTTAAACCAATTAACCTTCTTTTTTCATTTTAATTTGTTACAAGTGGCTACCTTTGTATTTGGTGGGTTCAATTATAATTTATATAATCAATTAGGTTACTCATATTCATTACACAAATTAAAATATGGGATTGTAAATTGTAATATGAACTTCCACAGGTGAACATAACTATTTTGGGTAAATTTTAATAAAATATTATAAATGTTCTCATTTTCTATTATTATAAAACTCATTTTTACTTAAAAAAATGGTAGAGGTATACATTATACCCATCCAAAAAAATTGTCAATGATATATATGTTGCTTAATTCTTTGTAATTAATTTTGGTGCAGGCGTGACAGTTTCATCACTCATAGGGCATTTTGTGATGCACTAGCACAAGAGAGTGTATTAAGACACCCTAACCCTTTTGGGAGTACTCATCAATTGTATGCCACAAACCATCACATTAGTTTAGGCCAAATATCCCATCAATTGCAAAATCATCAGAACCAAATTACATCATCCACTAGCAACAACATTTTGCGCCTTGGATCAGCACCACCAAAGTTTGAACAACACTTAATCTCATCACCACCTTTAAATCACTCTTCATCATTTGGACACTCAATCCCATCTTCATCAGCATTCTTCAATATGAGTGATATTTCAAATCAATCCTTTGAAGAACAACAATCTCAACAAGGACAATTCTTAAACAAACAACTACATGGTCTAATGCATCTTCCTGATCTTCAAGGCAATACAAACAATTCAAATTCTTCCAATCTTTTCAACCTCATGGTTCATGATCAATTCAACAACATGAGTAGTAACCAAGGAACAACACTTTACATTAACAACAATAGCCCTTTAAGTGATCATCAAGTTGGTTTTGTCAATTCAATGCAACATGGTCAAAACATGTCTAGTCCTCACATGTCTGCCACTGCATTGCTTCAGAAAGCTTCTCAGATTGGTTCAACTAATTCTACCAACAACAACAAAGGTAGTAATGCTTCTTTACTAAGATCAGGAATGTGTAGTAATAATGATCATAAATCAGCTGATAGGGACTTTGTTGTGTCTGATCACAACAACATCAATGCCACTTTTGGAAATAGAAGTTCAAGTATGGAAAATGATCATGACAACAACGATCTTCATGGATTGATAAACTCTATTGCAAATGGAAACACATCATCCATATTTGGCAATGAAAGCAACCTTAATATGAGATTTGGTGGATCTGATAAGTTAACTTTAGATTTTCTTGGTGTTGGAGGAATGGTCAGAAACATGAGTGATGGATTTTCACAAAGTGAACAACAGCGTGACATGATGAATACTAGTATGGCTTCTTTGAATCATGACCTAAAATCAGCACAATCAACTCAACATTTTGGAAGCTCAAATATGTTGCAATGAAGGTTAGGGAGAGAAATTTATTAATTTAAGGAAATATTGCTTGTTAGTTACATGTGAATTATTCATTAAGTACTAAACTTTGTTTCAAACATTTATTTATTTTATTTTTGCTTTCCTCAAAAGAAGTGTAGTTCATCGGTAAATTGAGGTTCCAATTCTAGAAATTACTACAATCCCTTATTTTATTTTAACACGTCCCTTTCCTTACTCTTGCTCTCTCTATGACTGTGATGTGATAGAGATGTAATAAATTCACTGTTGAATTTCATGTGTGAGCGAACATGAGATAATAAAGTTTATAAAAAAATTAAAATAATTGACTCAAATACGGTTTGACCCGACTTTTTTTCTATTTCTCTACAATTTTAAGGAGAAGGTAGGCCAAACACTATCTATTAAGTACTTACTAAAAAATATTTTAAACATTTTTTCCCTTCAAAAAATATTTTAACATTTTTTTATTTATTATATATTTGTACAATATTTTGCCAAACAACTTTTAACTTAAAAATAGCTTTAAAACTAAAAAATAATAAAGTAATCAAACAACTTTAACTTCTTTCTTAAAGCCCTTAATTTTAACTTTGTTTTAAAGTAGTTTTTGGACTGTAAAAAAGTCAGGTCAAACGATGCCTCATTATAGTAGTTTATAGATTTTCCTCTAAGAAAATTATAGATTTGAGACATCATTATTTTTTTTTCTTAGAGAAAGTGATCAACACCATTAAAACTATCTCAATCACATAGGGTGAGATTCCGTGCTCGAACCCAAAGAAAGACATTTAACCTAAGAATTTTATCATTGTTAGTTGTGTTAGGCTTTACAAACCAAGACATCATCATTGTCCACCAATTTTTTTTTATATAGATTTGAGACAGAAATGTCAAAAACATATATACGCCACGGTAAATAAAGCCAGTTGACTTGTTGTTAGTTGTTATTACTTGTGTACAAATTCTTACCAAACGAGAGTGGAATGTTGGTACTCTGTTATGTTAAGAATCTTCACGTTTTGGCTATATTCCAATGGAAGCGACAGAGCCTCATTTCCATTCAATTTCATCTTTGTTTTTTATATACGACGTATAAATACTAACTAACTAATGTACATTAACTTTAAAATAAAGCAAGAAATTTTGTAGTATTGCTTACCTAATACATACCTTACTTTTAAAAATACATTATAAAAATATATATAATAAAAAATTATACTACAAGTTATATAAATATGTTACATGTTTAGAGTCTCATATTCAATGAGAATGGTATAACAATATATTTATAAGTGATAGATAGATATCACCTTACAAGTTAGTTTTGTAAGAGTTGTATTAAGTTCAAACAAATTAAAAGGTGATATGTGTGGAAAATATCGTTGATATTTCAATTCTATCTTTAATAAGAGTTTACGAACCCGAAAGACCGAAGCAAATGTATAATTAATGAGCAACAATATTGGAACAATATTGTTTCTTCTATTTTGTCTAATATGAACCCAGTCCAACCGTAAATCTTTCTATTTTAGATAAACTTTATAAAATATTATTTTTATTCTCCTTTTTTTATTATTATAAAATTTATATTTATTAGAAATGGTAAAGGTCCGCCTTTGAACCAGTTTTTAAACACAACATCTCTTTGGTTTTTGGTCCGATCGATTAAGACTTATTTTTTTCCTTTATTTATTTTAATATACTTATTAGAGTGCTACAAATAACAATGGGTGGTTTTGAGATCAATATCAATATAGTTGAAATATCAAATCCACGATATGATGTCTTTGCACCCTAATTTCTTTGCTTTAAGTTCCAATCACATGAAACAAAATTGAAGGGAGTTACACTCCCATCCTTTTATTGGTTTACCTCCTTTTGTGCGGCATATTATTATATTAACTAGCGGAAGACATAGACGTTTTATTGTATGATATTTATTTTAATTTTTTTTTTCTTTTATAATATTTATGTTATTTAAAAACTTATTAAATTTTACTTTGAATATTCAATTTATATGTTTTTAATTTTAAATTATTTTGAAAAAATATTTTGTTAATGGAAATTTGTTATAAAATTACACGAAAAAAGATGATTAGTTTTCAAGTTTTCTATGATTATGGTGCACTTTAAATTCAAATTTAAAAAATATCGAGTTGTTAAGGGTTAAATGTCTAAAAAAATGTCCGACTAAAAATAATTTATAGAGTAGTTAACTTTAGAGTTACCTATGTTAACTTTGGAGACATCAAGTGTACAGTCTTGCCTTGTAGTTTTTGCCTTTTGGTGTGGGGCTGCCTATGTCTGGTCTCCCTCCATTGCTGAATTTTTTGCTGCTGTTATGTTGTTGACAGCTGCAGTTCGGCTGCTGTGTGCATTGTATTAGATGTTTTTTATCCGGCACTTTTTTGGGAGTGTGTTATGTTGGCGTGGTGCCGTATATAAACGGCACCGTTGTATTTTTTAATTGGTTTTCCTTGTCCTTCTTGTGCAAGGTACCCGTATAATATATATGCTGTTTCAAAAAAAAAATGAAATGATCCGATTAAAAGCAATCTTTTTAAGATATTTCAAGATATATTAAAATAATAATTAAAATACAAAAAAAGAATATATCAAAACTTATATAGAAGTTATTTTAGTATTACTAAGAGCCTATACTTAATTGATAAGACATTAACTCTATTATATATACTAGTAATAAATAATACTACTATAAATTTGAGAAAGAGACCCTGCATATTTTCAGGTGATTTTGTTGACGTGTTTTCCTTAACACTACGACCCTTTAGTTTTTCATTGTAATATTAATTAATATTCTTGTACAAGTTGACTACCTTTTGAATTTGCATGTCGTCGTTGCTGGCTATATATAGGGTTAGATCTAACGTCACTGTTCATTTGGTGGAAGATTTTTATGAGGAGTGTGTGGTACATAACATACGCAATACAAATTAACACATTAACAGTAGTCTCTGCAAATGTTCGTCATTGTTATTATTAGTAAAATAGCTGCGACACTTTTGTCGCATGTAAATTCCTTCTTCACATGGGAATCACCCGTCCGTGAGTGAGTGAGGGAGTCCAACCAACCCAGTCATTTCATTTCGTCTTCAATCTTTAGATTGAGTAACTTCAATAATTCATTCAAACGTCCTAAAATTCCACATGTTATTTTTTATAAGCAAAGGTGCATAACTAGAAAACCTTTCTATGTAGATTTTTTTTAAAAAAAAAAAATAAAACGTCTTAACATTTGTGATTTTAAAAAATAATAATCAATTATGATGAATCGGCATACATTATGATTATAATTATTTACAAATTCTACGTTCAAATCTATTGTTGGCTTGTTGCAATGCAATTAAAGACTCGCTCTTGTACCCGTAAATTTAACTCAGTTGGTAGGAACATTACTTTATATATGTAGGTTCGAGATTCGAACCTTAGACACCCCACTTATTCATATTAAAAAAATAAATTTATAGTCACTAAACTACTTGACAAAAAAAAAGACTCACTCATATGTTTTATTAGATAAGTTGGTTTTAGATCTTTTCATCTGAAAAACTTATCTACGAGTTTAGTTGATATGTGTAGTTAGACCTTTTGTGGGGTTTGGGTGTCCCCTAGTCTATCACTCTCTCATAGTTAACTACTTTTTTTTTAGAGGTTTGTATACCTTACTTAAAAACAATTATCATTCTCTCATCAATTTCATCATTAAACTATTAAAATTAATTAAAAAGTCCCTAAACTATTCTCATATAACTATTTAGTCCCTTAGTTGACTAAGTTGATTGTTTTTTATGATGGTTTATGGACTAAATTGATATATTTTTCATAGTTTAAAGATCTTTTAATTGATTTTAATAATTTAAAGGCTATATATGTAAAAAAAATTGATATAGTTTAGGAACAAATTCACTGTTTATTCTTAATTTTACATTGAGTACAAACCTTTATTGTATACTTAATTTTGATCAAAGTCTACTAGCACACAAATTTACAAAGATATGCGAAAATTGTTTTTCTCCTAATGGGAATTGCTCACTCCCAAGTGATCTTTCTAAAATGCCCTCCACGTGACTTAAGTCACGTTCGGTAGCATCAGCGTGACTTAAGTCACGTTGAACCAACGTGAGTTAAGTCACGTAGGTACAAAGCCAACGTGACTTAAGACACGTTGGTTTTAGGTAAGTTAAGTTTTCATCAATTTTGCACAAAGATGCTATTTTTTTAATACCCCAAACGTACAATATGTTATGTTTATTTTTTAAAAGCATGTAATGTCTTAGAAACAACAATAACAACAATTCATTCATGATTCAAAATAAATCATAACTAAAAATACACAAGTACGTGTAATAAATTCCAAAATTAATAGAATACGATAAATTTATTTAGTTTTAATTTCATCTCCGTTCAAATAAACGAAGTGTTACGTTACATTACATTCTCCATAAATATGTGGAATCATCATGATGTTGGGTTTAAATTAAATTCTTGAAAGTTTGCCGAAAATGTTGACATTGAAGTGTCTTATACTTAGTGTCAAAATTTGGTAGTCTGTTTGAAACTCAAAAGAATGAAGAGAACACAACACATGTATTCTACCAAATCAACTTTATAGTTTATCACATCGAATCCGTTCATATAGGATGAGTACTAAAAAAAAAAGAATGTCTCACAATATATTCTTTTGAACTTAATCTTACTGTCCTGCCAACTGACAAGTTTCAAATGACAAAGGAGCATCATCAAGCTCAAAACAACATCTTAGAAATGCATTCCCTTTTGTGGCACTCATCCTTTATACGAGGGAATTTGATGTGAAAAACAACATAGTTGATTCATCAAAATACATGTTGTGTTCTCTTCATTCTTTTGAGTTTCCAAAGAGACTTGCAAACTTTTACGCTAAGTATAAGACACTTCAATGCCAACATCTTCAGCAAACTAACAAGAATTAAACTAAAATCCAACAAAATAATGACACAACATAATAATACTACCTAAACATCTTCATTTGGTTGAATCAAACTCTTGAGAATATCTTCAGGTGATCTCAGCAACGTAGCATCCATCTCGATCCTCGGGAACATGTTGTGCTGACCAAATATCGATAACATGCTCCTCACGTCGTCGTCGTTCGTTAACTCCGACCGACTGAACGTCAATCTCCCCTCAGAGTCGAACGATGGACGTTCATACCAAACATATTTCATCCTCCTTATTGTGTCTCCGTGGTTGAGTCGTTGGTTGATTTCATCAAGTTGATCTTTCAGTTCTTTTAACGTGACATCTTCCCGAACCTTGAACAAATTAGGGTTTCCACAGTTGAAGCATACTTGAGCGTTGAACAAATTGTTCATTGTTTCAGATCTACACCATAATATTAAAAACAATCAATGATAAACTCATTCAAATATTTCATCAAACACTTGGAGTTCAAATTATACATAAACCCTAAAACTAAAAACTACAACATAAACATACAAACATCTAAACATTTAAGCAACATAAGTCATTTACATGTAAACATTGTATCATTTATTGCCAAAAAAAAATCAAAATTTAAACAAACCCTAAATAAATAAAAAAAACTAATTTAAGAGGAAAAATGTAACATATAAACATAAAATGTCAATGGTACTTGATTATGAAAATTTACTTGTTATTGGAGTGGTGGGTGATTTGAACTTGAAGAAATTTGAGGTTGGATGATTTGAAAGAGTTTTTAGAGATTTGAAATGTGAAATGAAAAAATGAGGCACTGACTGACCTATAAATAAACGTCATGTGAATTAACTCACGTTGGATGTACCGAACGTAACTTAAGTCACGTAAGTTATACACCAACGTGTGTTAAGTCACATAGGTTATAGGTCAATGTGAGTTAACTCACGTTCTGTTTGTGTCAAGTAGCTGAACAACAAAATTTGCTTTTTTTTTTTTCCTATTTTCCTTCATTCATTCATACTTCCATACATCCAAGCATTAATTTCCATCCATGTGTTCATCCATTCATGCAATAATTCATTCATACATACATTCATTCAAGATTTGAACCATTCATTCAATCAAAATTAAAATACACAAAATTAAACCGAAAAACAAATGAAAATGTAATAAAAATGCGCAAAGGCGCGTGTGTAAATATATTACATCAAAAACCCCTGAAATGTCATAAAAACTTCTAAAAATATACAATTTAATCGTAAAAAAAAAATTAAAATAAACATTAAACAATTTAACATAACAATTATATCGTAAAATTAAAATAAAATAAACAATTAAATTAACGCGTAGTTAAATTTATACGTAATTAAAATATTTTATTATAACAATTAATCATAAAATTAATTTAACGCCTAATTAAACTGACGCGTAATTAAATTGACACGTAATTAAAATACTTTAACATAACAGTTAAATCATAAAATTAAATTAAAATAAACAATTAAATTGACACCTAATTAAATTGACGTGCAATTTAATTGACGCGTAATTAAAATATTTTAACATAAAAATTAAATCATAAAATTAAATTAAATTAAACATATTGTGACGTCGCTCCAAAGCTGGCATACCACGTGTCTACCAAAATTTGGTAGAAGCGACATGTCAGTAAGGCCCCTGGGAAAACCCTCCGGTCCGGCCTCCTCCTGAGCCTCCTGTTGAGCCTCACCCTCCTGATGCTGAGCCTGCTCATACCGATGCTGATACTCCTCTTTGCTGATGTTGTGTGGGGTCCACTATCTGGGACACACCCGCCTAGGACGACGTCCCCTCCACATCATCACTCATCTTACTCCTAACGACATGTCTCCTTTCGAGCAGGAGGGCGCGCAACCACCTTTTCGGCCTGTGCGCTCTGTGTCATGCTCTCCCTGCCTGCTCTCAGTCTGTCCGGTCTCTCAGACATATCTACACAACATAAAACAATGCAAAAAATCAATAATTTTCATAGGGACATTGTGTCATTTCTAACTAATCAACAACAACAATTCACATTGTACCCAAACTACCACATTGTGTCATTTCAATCTCTAAACTACCATATTGCATTCAAACTCACTATAATCAACATTAACAATTCAATTTCTAATTTATTTCATCATTAACAATGCAAAAATCAAACAAATTTTCATTGAGACATTTTATCAAACACCTAGAGTTCAACATAAAATCTAACAATTTCTAACTCTAACCTAACTCAAATATACTCTAATCAACATCTAAACAACAATTTCTAACTTAATTCATCATTAACAATACTGAAAACTAACATGCAAATCAAATCCTAAAAACCTAAATATGTGAAATTTCTCCAAAAAAACTAAAATTTAAACCATAAAAAGTCAATGCAATAGGATAATAAACACTTGCTTGATTTTGGGGTAGAAATGACGTTGATTGGCGCAAGAATGAAGAAAATCGCACTTGAAGAGAGCAAAATCGTATTTGATAGTTGAGAAACACAATGGTTTTTTTTTCTGCCGTTGCAGTTCTATAACAGAACGCTACGTGACTTAAGTCACCTTGGTATGTACCGAGCGTGAGTTAACTCATGTTGGCTCAACGTGACTTAAGTCACGCTGATGCTACCGAACGTGACTTAAGTCATGTTAGGGGTACTTCGGTCAGAACACTTGGGAATGAGCAATAGTGTATGGGAGAAGAGCAATAGTTTAGGAACAAATTCACTGTTTATTCTTAATTTTACACTGAGTACAAACCTTTATTGTATACTTAATTTTGATCGAAGTCTACTAGCATACAAATTTACAAGAAAATGGCTCTTCTCCCATACAAAATTGCTCACTCCCATACAATCTGACTAAAATACCTTCAACGTGAGTTAACTCACGTTTGCTATATACCAACGTGAGTTAACTCACGCTCACGTTGGGTTCATTTCTCAAATATATGAAAATGCTTGCTCCCAACACAAACACATGCATATGGTAGTATTGTAGTCGTGTCATTCTATAGTTTGACATGAGTATATTATGTGATTAACTTTCTCTTTGACATGAGTATATTACTTCATTAACTTTCTCAATGATAGTTTGGTTTTGTGTTTAGAGTTGATGTTGTCCTTATAGTCCTCACATATGTCGAGCAACTTCATAAGAGCATATCAAGTGGGAAAAGATAACTAGATAACTTGGAGGACTTCTGCAATGGTTTTTTTAAATGACAGCAAAGTACATACCATCAAAATATCATAGATACTTTAGTCAGAATTGAACCTGTTGAATGAGAAGTTCAGTCGTATATTACAAACACTGAATGTGTATTGATATATTATAAAAATAATATGTAATGATTTGTTATTTTTTTATTATGGTAATTTTTAGTGAGTTGTTTAGCTCATTTTATCTAATTTCATTTCCTATTTTCTTTAAAAAATACTTTCGTACACATTCTATGTGGTTTATCAACCTATCACAAATTTTTTGTACCACAATTATCTATGTATTATCAATTTGTAATGGTGCCACTTCTTTCAGCTTCGGCTTTAGCATTTTCAATTGGTGCAACGGTGCCACTTCTTTCAGCATCTTTCATCAAAGATTATAAGGTAAGGGTAGGTGTATGTGTTGGGAGCAAGCATCTTTCATATATTTGAGAAATTCACGTTGGGGTTCGGCGTGCGTTAACTCACGTTGGTATATGGTGAATGTGAGTTAACTCACGTTGTGGGTATTTTAGGGAGTTTGAGTGGGACTGAGCAAAATTGTATAGGAGAAGAACAATTTTCAATTTACAAAGATACGGTGGATATGGTAGGCTTGTGTTACTTAGAGCCCAAATCATGTTACTTGGGCCCGTCATTATGGACTTTTTCATATGGTTTCCACGCAAGCTAGTTGAAAATTGCTCTTTAGGGATCCATGTTTTGCTCTTAGACATTCTGAAATGACCATTTTCTTCCAATGACAATTAATTACCATTTGTTGATAAATGGTAGTTAGTTGTCGTTCGCTCCTGAACAATAGTTAATTATCGTTCTAGGTATTTTATGTGGTTCAGATTGCGCCGACAGTTTTTATGGTCCACAATACACAAAAACTTATATAAATTGGTGTGTTTGGTTCATTTGCAAACCACACCACAATATCACGAATACTTGTCCAGTAAATTTAAACACCAAGTTAGCGCAGTTTACTACAAAGGGGAAAACCCAATATGTTTAGGGTTCAGGTTAATGGTATACTGTCTGACTTGAAGGATCATAACTGAACCAAATTAATAGTCGACTCAAAGAAAGGTGGAAATTGTTGAGTACCGTCGTCCATTGGCTGACTCATGGAAGCGTCAAGTTCACCCAGATGAAGCTTAGGATCGACGACGACGTGAGAACCATGTTCTCAACTTTTTGTCACTACAGTTCTAAAGGACCAATCAAGTTGGACGTTTCCTCAGTCAAATATTTCCTAGATATTCTGAAAAGTTTGATTCGGCTCAAGACCTACGAAGAAATTTGGGGTTGCATGGATAGAACAGATGAAGAAATAAGTTTGGCTGATTCGTTATCTTGTGTGTGTTTTATTATGTTTATTTATGTTGTTAAATTATGTTTAATTTACTATGTTTTATTATGATTAATGTATGTTCTTGCGAGTTTTCCTTTGTAACTAATGATTCATTACCGTTCCTGAGAACAACAATTAACTACCGCTCCTAGAACGGGAGTTAACTATCGCTTAACAATGAATGATAATTAATTATCATTTCGGGTAAAATAGTCAATTCGAGATGCCTGGGAACAAAATATGGGCGACTAAAGAACAATTTTCAAGATAGTTTAGTTCTTTTTGGGTTCCACCTTTTATCAATCTTCCATTTGAAGTTTTATGAGTACTTTCTACACCTAGTTCCCATTCCCCCCACAAACCATACACTTTAAAAATCCAAATTCAGGATTCTCACATTTAAAAAAATTCAGGATATAATTTTTTTTTCTGCATGTAAAAAAAGTGATGTATTGATCTTATTATAGGCTAAGCCAACACTACATCGTAAAAAAGATGTGCAGGTTTGAATGTTATGAATTTGTCACATACTAAACAAAATTCATATCATAAATTTGTCACACTTAAAATTTTTAAAAAAAAAAAAGAAGAGGAAATGCTGAAAATATTTATGAAAAAGTAGTTATATTATTCTTGAAAGTCTCAAAGATTGATGTCTCACAATAGCCTTGAATCTCTGAGTACTCGTAGTAGTGCATGGGATTTCATGACAATTGGTGGATCAAAACTAATTGTGGTGGTGCATTTAGTGATTATATCAATCGCATAACTTGAGGTGGATTGGTTCGTAACTCATATGAGACTTTTACTTTTTGGTTTTCGGCTATAAAATTGCTTTATACATTTCAAAGAAAGGTAAAACACACCAGTAATTTACGTTTTTAACCTCATCGGCAGTTAACTGTCGATGGGAAGGATCCGGCGGCAGCTAACTGCCGATGGGAAAGAAACCAGCGGCAGTTAGCTGTTGTTGCCATGTTTTGCCTATATTTTCTAAAACTTCACATTTTTTTCATCTTAATGTGAACAAAAACGATAAAATGAGTAAGCAAAAACTATAAAATGACATGTGATTAAAGTGAAAAGGCTAAAAACAACAAAAAAAAAGTAATAAATAAAAATAATAATAATAATAATTTGAAAATTATACTCTTAAAAAAACAGAAATTATATTTTTTTTTATTATTATATATATGATATGATTAATTATATATATAAATAATTTGATTTTTTATTGCATTTTTATTTATTATACTCTTATATTAAAATTATACTCTAAAAATCAATTTTGATTTATAAATATATATAGAAAAGAATAGAAAAAGAAAAGAAAAAATGGAAAATAATGGAATATAAATAAGTCAATGTGTCGAAAATAATGAAAAAAACAAATTCATGCTCCACGGCAGTTAAGTGCAGATGGAGTAGAGATGTGAAACGGCAGTTAACTGCCAAAAAATGTGAAGTTTTAGAAAATCTAGGCAAAACATGGCAACAACAGTTAGCTGCCGCCGGATCCTTCCCATCGGCAGTTAACTGCCGATGGGATTAAATACGTGAATTACTGGTGTGTTTTATCTTTCTTTTAAAATGTATAAAGCAATTTTCTTTTGGCTATTCTTAGGCCCTATTCTTATAGTTTGTTTCACTATTTTGGTGGATTTTGAGCAAATCACATGGGTATAAAGTCATATCGAGATTGGTTTTAAAAGGGTAATTGCTAAATCAGATTCATAGGAAGCAATTAAGCTAATATTGAAAGGGCACGGTAAACGGCACCATTGTTCTCATATAATGTCTCATATTTCTGATTTCCTTGTCTAATTTATGAGTTACAATTTTCAATGTGTCAATCGTGAAGCCAACAAAGTTGCAAGGAACATCGAGCTTCAAAGTAGCTATAACAAAAACAATATCGAAACTAACCTATCTTCAAATGAATGACGCAACACAACTTATCTTCCTCCTTCGATCAAAAAATTTGTTCTTATACCGATTATTGAAAAAAAAACACCAAGAAAAAATCTTTATACAAGCGGAAACACAACCACAAAATAAGTAAAAGAGACAAAAACAAATCACAAGATTGTGGTTCGACACTTCACACCTACATTTATAATATCTCAACAAAATATTTTTATTACAAAAATCTTTATATTTTTACTAGGAAATTACAAACCCTCTTATACAATTATAATTTTTGCACTGAAAAATTGCAAACTAATCTTTCTCAATTACAATTTTTGAACAAAAAAATTACAAACTCTTTTATGACACATAAGTACCCAACCTCTTTTTTTTCTTTTATATTAACCATCAACCTCTTTTTTCTTTTCATTACTCGATGTGAGATGTGAATGAATATCAATTTTACACAAGTGGCTATAATTTATAGGTGTCCTTTATGTTTTTTCGAACCAATTTTCATACGGTGAAATGTGATTAGATGCACACGTCAGAGATAGTGCATATAAATTAAATCTTACGTTAAAAATAAAACAAACTTTTTATGTTATATTTTAAAAATAAAAAAAATAATTCTTATATACAATCTTTTTATAAATATTTACATATTTTTTTCTAGAAAAATAATGAATGATATATTTATTAATTTTTAATGATATATTCGTTTCCTGTATGACACAATGAAACATATGCACATGAATAAATTATACATTAAGCCTAATCATATGATCTGAAAAGATTTTCTCTACATTTCGTTGAGCTAGCAAGGTAGATAGATGTCAACTAATAAGTTGATGAAATCGGCTAAAAAAGATTCCCAATTTAAGTTTATTATTTTTTTGGTGCAACCCAGTTGAAGATTTTATTAACTTTGATGATGGCTTTGAACTACCAAGTTTTCTAGAAATTGAACAAGTCCCAAATTTTAGTTGAATTGCAATACTATGTCTATATGGATACCGTTTCTGGTTTCATAGTCTGTTAATTTTAAGGAATTTTTTTAAGTTGAAATAGTAAATACCTACTTTCTTAATGGCTCAAAAAAACATACACAGTACTTTCTTTAGTTTTATACATTTACATCGTTTTCAATCTCTTTCGCTTTTTTAAATATTTACTCAGGAAACACGGAAAACATTTTTTTTTGGGAAATTCTATTTTACCCATCAATAAAAGGTGGGTAATACTACCCATGTTGAGTTGGACCAATCAAAACAATGTATTTATATAACATTAAAAATAATAGAAAACAAACAAATAACTTTGATTGGTGCCAACTCAACATGGGTTGTGTTATCCACCTTTTATTGATGGGTACACAAGTTGTCACCTTTTTTTTCAATCAGAAAGAGGCAAAATTAAGATTTGCATTGGTTTAGTCATCACCTACTACATTAAATTACTATTTGTGGAAAATATTGTTTATAGCGTAAAACTGTCTCTGACTGGCTCACATGCAAATGGACAGTGGCAATAAATGTCACACCATATAGTATTAAGATTAGGAAATGCTAGCTAGTGTTTTTGGGCGGTTGGGAATTGGCTAGGCCGGCTTACAGGGGCCTACGGTCTGGCCTATTTAGGGCTGGTCTGGCCTGTTTAATTTAGAGGCCTAGGCTTAAGCTTTAAAAAAAGTTTGTTTAGTTAATTAGGTCAGACTTAGGCTTCCGAAAAAGCTTGGTAAGCCTAATAGGCCGGCCTGTTAATACATACCTATTAAAAAAATGCTTTTTTTATTTATATTAAAATAATTAATACATTAAACATACAATTATACAAACCCTTCTTTTAAAAAAATAGAAACCTGTATACGGTATACCCTAGACCCTAGACCCTAGACAACCGCTAGTGAAGAGAAGAGGAAGAGACAACGTTGCTACCTCCGCCGCCCTGCCATCCGCCGCTGCTATCAATTCAGGTTCCATCTCTCTCTCTTTCTCTCTATTTCGCTCTCTCTCTCTCTCTCTCTCTGTTTCGCTCTCTCTCTCTACATGTATACATCGATTTCCATTTTTGGGTTTTTTTGTTACTGATGTGTTGAATATTCATGAGTTTGCTTCAAAATTGTTCATTTAGCTTGGTTTAGTTTTGACCCTTTGATAAGTGCCAGAAATTAGTTAAAATGCATATTTAATTTAAGTATTTTATGTTACTTGTTTAGCAAGTTATCATAGGAAAAGCTCATAATCATTGATCAAATGCCAAATTATGCTTTTACTTCTTACCCCATCCTTTTGTGCAGGAAAATGCAAGCCAGGACATGATTTGAGCAAAGAAATATGAAGAAATGTAAAGGCTGGCTCGCTACAGCGGAGGATTGGTCGCTACAGCGCGCCTAGGCAGGGAGAAATCAAGTTTCCATCGTTGCAGCGATGGAACTGGTCGCTATAGCGACCAAAGGCGGTTTGAACCCCGTTTGGCTGACGTGGAGCAAACCCAAAGGCCAAGAAAGCTTCGATCGCTACAGCGACCAGTTCATCGCTGTAGCGAGCCTTGAAAAATCCAGATTCTATTTATAGTCTTTCAGCTCGTTTTTAGCATATATTATTATTAGAGATATTATTATTATAGTTGAGTAATATTTTTAGGTTATAGTATTAGGCATAAAATAGGGCTAAGAGAGGTGATCTTCATGGAGCAAGAGTGATTGAAGTGTGGATTAACTAAGACTCTTTGGGAAATCAAGACCTTAGCTTTGGATCTTCATCTTCCTTCCACTTTTGTATAGTTGTCATGACAATGACCAACTAACCTTCCCTTGTTGGGATTGGAGGTACTCAATAAAGCTTAGATGTAATCTTTGATTTTGCAAATATATGATTCTAGTAATATATGTGATAATTGAAGTTATTCTTGCTTTTCATTCTTATGCTTGATTTAATTGTTATTGACAAATACTTTTGAATCTAGGTTTAGAATAATCTTCTATCAAAATAAAAAATTCTAGACATGGAATTGGGTTTTGATAATCACATAAAGTATTGGAACGTAATGCTTTTGGATCGTTTGATAGATTGGGAAATCTTCGATTAAACGATACGATCGATCTCACGACGTCATTTGGACACGAATGATGTTGTTGAGTGATACGTGATAATTTCGCTAAAACGCTAGAATTCATATGCATGATCATTAGAATATATTCGAGGCTAGATTGACGAACTCCGATCTCAACGCTTTTACGTCCTATTAATTGTCGTCTTTATTTCCGCTTTTACATTCCAATAGTTTATAGCAAACAATCATATAAACCCGAACTCAAAATGATAACGATTGTTGAACGGCTTGAGATAGCGCACTAGTCCCTGTGGAGACGATATATAAAAATACTTACTTTTGTTCAACCAACAAAATGGCGTCGTTGTCGGGGACTGGTGTTTAGATATTTTGAGCATCGCAACAATTTTTTTTGTTTTGAGCATTTGTATATATCTTGTTAATATTTTTCGTTTCTTTTGTACATTGTTAAATTTTGTTTGCATTAACCCTCTTTGTTATACAAAGAAAATTTTCTTGTTAGTACACTCGTTTCAGATTCTCAACATAAACGAAATCATGGCTGATCATGATTATTTCAACTTCTATACTCCATTTGAGTATGAATCCTATCAACAGTATCAACAATATCCTTCTGAAGATGAACGAATGTCGACAATGGAAAATATTTTGAATATGTTCATGCAACAATCCATGATCAACATGCAAAATACCAACCAAAGATTGAGAGCTTTATCAAGTCAATTGGAAATTTTGCAAGTTCAATTAAATTTTTCATCAAGAATCATGGATGTTCAAACCAACAATCAATCCACTTTTGAATTCGGAGAGATTGTTGAAGAAGATGTTGATGAAAGTGAGGAAGAGATAATGTTTGAAGGATGTGGTATAAGGAAATTAGTAGAAGAAATAGAAATACCACACGAAGTAGAATTTCCTCAAGAGTGGTCAGATTCTGAAGAGGCCAAAACTGTTGATAATGAAGAAGTGATGGATATAGAGAAAAAGGAACAGTTTCTTAACAAGGAAGAAATATATGAAAAGAAGGGGATGGAAGTGAGCAAGGCAGAAACTGATTTTGTAAAAGATAGCATTTGTTCCTTGTTCATCAAACAACAGTTAGGGAGGATATGGACTCCACATTACCTCTACTTCAAGTTCATGGAATTCCTCCCAAAGAAAAGGAATACAAAGGTTGATGTGATGTCCGTCTCATTTTGGCCACCCTAACGAAACAGGTGTCGAGCTAACGACGTAAAACAAGCGCTTGTTGGGAGGCAACAGGTATTTATGCTTAATTATAATCCTCATAAAAGTTTTCACATGAAGGGAATGTGGTACATTTCAATTTTCAAAAAAATTCTGTATTCTGTCACGGTCGCTATAGCGATCACTTCCGTCGCTGTAGCGATGAGTCAAAATTTCAGCGTCGATCCTCAGAGTCTGAGGCTTCAGACTCTGATTCAGAGTCTGAAGATCCTTCAGACTCTGCGCTCGCTATAGCGATGGGTAGTCGCTGTAGCGATGACAGAAAAACCTGTCAATATAGATTTTCAATGCCACTAACTCCCAGTAACTTTTTGTGATGAACTTATGTTTAACTATGCACTATTATTTATGTTCAATAATGTTGAAAGAGCCATAAATTTGTGAATCACCAACAGATGCATAATAATGATAATGATAGAAATTGTTTGATGTGCGCAAAGCTAAGGTACTTGTTTCTTGCTTATGTAGGTGTGTACTTGAATTTAAAACGAGTACTTTGCACAAAATTTATCTCATTCAGTTCTCCGCGATAACATGCTTATTATATGAACCACTTAGAACTAGCCTAAATGTGATGAATCCTTAAGTGCTTTACATATATGCAGGAGACCGGCATTCATTGTTTCACTCAGTTGTTTTATGTTAAATCTGATAATTGTTTTGAACTGTATGAAAGCACAGAAATGATCAAGGCATTCTTTTTGAAAATGAGAAGAAACACTTGACCACAAAAAGCCTACCCAGTGAGAGAGTGAGTATTTGATAACCCCATTTGAGCCTAATGAATCAGAATCCTTAACTTTGAACTGTCAATATTCATAAGCACAGTGCTTAATGAATTTGCCCAAGTTTTTCAAAATCCAGTTCAGAGTTAAATCACTATTGGATTCTGATATTTTTACTTTCATTTTACACCCTAAACCATCATGTTAATTTGTCCCTTGCCTGATGATAAGGGAACATTCAATTTGGGTATTATTTTGAATAAGTTGGGGAGAAAAGGGAGGTATTGTATGTCAAGTAATGGTGAAATTTGAAAATTGATCTTGACAACAAGAAAAAGAGAAAGAAAAGAAATAGAAAAAGAAAAGAAAAAAAGAAAGAAAAAAGAGAAAAATTCAATAAATATAAAAAGTTGTCAAGATCAAAGTAATACTTGTATATCACCAAGGGTTGATAATGAGAAATTGGAGGAAGTTGTGTAAATAGAAAGAATGTTCCTCTATGCTTGGCCATTTGAATTCAATTTTTCCCACATATGACATTTCTTTTGGAAACCAAGCCAAGTTACAACCCTCAAAGACCTTTTGATCTATGCTTTTGTGCTTTTTGAGATGATATTTGGATGGACACATAACTTAATCAGGATGTAAGCAGATTTGCTGGATGTGTGTTCAAAACCCTCACTTCATGATTTCAATTTGTTTCATTTACTTTCAAAGAATTGTGTTAGGTGTGGTTCATTGTTAATTATGTTATTGACTTGCATTGTGTGATATGAATTTTGTGTTTAGGACTTATGTTGCATTCATAGTATATATCTGGATTAATGAGAAACTTCATACTTACCCGCGCAATCCACAATTGAATTATGCGATCTGAAAACTTTTTATTTCTTTGCTTGTATTGTACTTGAGTCCTAGGTTTGTAAACATTTCCTTTTTTGAGTCCTTTGTTTGAGGACAAACAAAGATTTAAGTTGGGTAGAGTGATAAGTGCCAGAAATTAGTTAAAATGCATATTTAATTTAAGCACTTTATGTTACTTGTTTCGCAAGTTATCATAGGAAAAGCTCAGAATCACTGATCAAATGTCAAATTATGCTTTTACTTCTTACCCCATCCATTTGTGCAGGAAAATGCAAGCCAGGACATGATTTGAGCAAAGAAACATGAAGAAATGTAAAGGCTGGCTCGCTACAGCGGAGGATTGGTCGCTACAGCGCGTCTAGGCAGGGAGAAATCAAGTTTCCATCGCTGCAGCGATGGAACTGGTCGCTATAGCGACCAAAGACGGTTTGAACCTCGTTTGGCTGACGTGGAGCAAACCCAAAGGCCAAGAAAGCTTCGATCGCTACAGCGACCAGTTCATCGCTGTAGCGAGCCTTGAAAAATCCAGATTCTATTTATAGTCTTTCAGCTCGTTTTTAGCATATATTATTATTAGAGATATTATTATTATAGTTGAGTAATATTTTTAGGTTATAGTATTAGGCATAAAATAGGGCTAAGAGAGGTGATCTTCATGGAGCAAGAGTGATTGAAGTGTGGATTAACTAAGACTCTTTGGGAAATCAAGAACTTAGCTTTGGATCTTCATCTTCCTTCCACTTTTGTATAGTTGTCATGACAATGACCAATTAACCTTCCCTTGTTGGGATTGGAGGTACTCAATATAGCTTAGATGTAATCTTTGATTTTGCAAATATATGATTCTAGTAATTTATGTGATAATTGAAGTTATTCTTGCTTTTCATTCTTATGTTTGATTTAATTGTTATTGACAAATACTTTTGAATCTAGGTTTAGAATAATCTTATATCAAAATAAGAAATTCTAGACATGGAATTGAGTTTTGATAATCACACAAAGTATTGGAACGTAATGCTTTTGGATCGTTTGATAGATTGAGAAATCGTCGATTAAACGATACGATCGATCTCACGACGTCATTTGGACACGAATGATGTTGTTGAGTGATACGTGATAATTTCGCTAAAAGGCTAGAATTCATATGCATGATCATTAGAATATATTCGAGGCTAGATTGACGAACTCCGATCTCAACGCTTTTACGTCCTATTACTTGTCGTCTTTATTTCCGCTTTTACATTCCAATAGTTTATATAAAACAATCATATAAACCCGAACTCAAAATGATAACAATTGTTGAACGGCTTGAGATAGCGCACTAGTCCCTGTGGAGACGATATATAAAAATACTTACTTTTGTTCAACCAACACCCTTTTTTACTGATGTGTTATACATGGGAATCTCAGCCTTTGTTGAGAACTTGAGATTTTCGTCCATCTTCATTCCTATTCCTTGATAGGCAGCAACACACTAATTAAGATATGATTAACACTAACCAGTGTTTTAGTGGAACCACAATAGATGGGTGTTTGTGGAGTATCTTTCCAATAAAATCAGCACCTTAAACACTTCCATAATTTCAGTTGGGGTTTGAAAGAGCTTTTTGAGTAACTTGTTATACTCTGCTTCATCTGAGAATTTAAATAATTTCATTCAATATGGGAAGAAAATATAAATAAATAAATAAAGTTTGATATAATGTTACAAGCTATAATTACCAATTTGTATAGTGATTTGTGAAACATGCTTCCTCAATTTGCTGATTATGATGTTAATTTTTTGACCAAATTGAGATAAGTCCTGCCTTTCTTCCCTTTTAAAGAAAATGTTAGTGACTGTTATTGTATTAGCTAATGTAGCTAATTTAGATTATGTAAGGTTTCAACAACAACAACATTAACAAGTATAACAATTATGTAAGGTTTCATGATGTGAGTTGATCCTTTCCAACTCAATTATGATATCAATCACTTGTCATGTTGCCTTGATCAGATTGTTAACTTCCAAAATTGCATAGCGGTGTTTTCTTGAGCAAATCTATGTAACTAACTAATGCTTGTTTTAACTATGTACAACAAATGTCTACTCAAGCAAATGAAGAAGAGTCAACTCAAGCAGAAGAAAATGCAACTCAAACAGAAGCAAATGCAACTGAAGGAGAAGAAACTCAAGCAGAACCAATTGTTGGGAGAAAGAGGAAAAAAACAAGTGCAGTTTGGCAAGATTTCGATGAAGTTGAAATTACTAAAGGTGTGCTAAAAGCTGTTTGCAAATATTGTAAAAGAAAATATACTACTGGTACGGCAGGATCAAGCACAAGTCAAATGAAACGACATCTTGTAGTTTGCACACACAAGAAATTGCAAGAAGCTACTGAAAAGAGACAAGCCGCTATTCCATTTAAGCGTGTGAGTTCAGGTAACCCCTTTATTACTTCTGGTGTTGGATACTCAAATGAAAGGATGAGGGAAATAATTGCAACTGCTGTCATGGTTCATGAATATCCTTTTAATGTTGTTGAGGATTATGTTTGGATGTGGGCATTTGAATATGCAAATCCAGATTTTCGAAAGGTTACTCATAAAACAACAAGAAGCGATTGTTTGAAACTATTCGAGAATGAGAAGAAAATGTTAAAGAAACATTTGGAAAGTGTGAGCAAGATTAGTTTAACGACAGGTATGTGGAAATCTAGCCATCAAGTTGTTGAATATATGGTTATCACAGGACATTTCATTGATGCATGATGGAATCTTCATAAAAGAGTTTTGAGTTTTGTTAAAGTGCCTGCACCAAGGCGTGGTATTGATGTGGCTGATGCTATTTATAAATGTTTGAAAACTTGGGGGATTGAAAGTAAAATATTTACAATATCTGTTGATAATGCTTCTTACAATGATTTGTGCTTAAAGTATCTCAGAGAGAATTTATCGCTGAGTAGAAAGTTAATCCTTGATGGCGCTTTGTTTCATGTTAGGTGTTGCGCGCACATTTGAATTTGTTAGTGCACGAGGCCTTGATAAAACTAAGGATATCATTTTTAATATTCGTGAGAGTGTCAAATATGTTAACCACAATGATGCAAGGCTAAAGAACTTTTGTGATTTGGTTGAGCAAAAAGGTTTGAAAGAAAGGAAACTCGTCATTGATTGCCCTATAAGATGGAATTCAACCTTCAATATGTTGTCAACTGCTTTGAAATTTAAGATTGCATTTGCAGCCTACAAAGAAAGAGAGTCTCACTATAATCATGCCCCTTCACTTGAACAATGGAACAAAGTTGAGAAAGTGTGTGAATTGCTAGAAGTGTTTAATTCTGCCACTCATGTGATCTCGGGTAGTTTATCAACTATTTAATTTTTGTACTTTATTACTCTTAGAAATGTTTAATATAACTATTATTTTGAATGTAGGTAGTGAGTATCCGACTGCAAATTTGTATTTGTCAGAGGTCTGAAAGGTGAAGCAGGTACTTGATATGGCGGATGAACATGAAGATCTCTTTATGAGAGAAATGGCAAGTCCAATGAAAATGAAGTTTGACAAATATTGGGGGGAGTGTAATTTGTTGATGGCTATAGCTAGTATTTTGGATCCTAGGTGCAGATTGCACATGGTTTGTTGATGGCTATCACTCATTTTCTTTTTTTGTTTTCTCATATCAAACTCTGTTATGAAATCATATGATTTCATATTTTTTGGTAAATTGTACTCAAATGGTTGATAAACATTAATGAGTACTAACGAAAGATTATTATTTGCTCTAAATTCATTATGATTTGTTGTTATAGGCTTTTAAATAATGTTGTTAAAATTTTCTTGTAGTAAAATAGGCTTTTAAGTAGGCTGGCTTTTAAGTAGGCTTTAAGGCCTGTCTAGTGTATTTAGTAGGTGAAATGAACTATTGATGACTTAATGTAAAATAGGCCTGGAAGCAGGCTTTCAGGCCAGTCCAGGATTTTTAATAGGCCAGGCCAGGCCAAGAAAAACGGCCTATGATAGGCTACAAGTCAGGCTTAGGCTTGTAAAATTTTTCGTAGGCCAGACTCAGGCCTTTCAAAGCTTGGCCTAGCCTGGCCTTTTCCCACCCCTATTGGGCACTGGTTAAGGACTTCAAATAACAATTTTTTATGAAAATTTGTGTAATAAGGTGCATTGAAAATTGAAAATTTTGACATTTTTAATAAATAATTATTTGATTTAGGATGTTTAAAGAGTGCTCCGAGAGCACTCGTTAACAAAACCTTAAGATTAATTTTTTTTAAGGAAGTGTTAATCTTTTTCTTTTTTTTGACAGAAACTATATGGTATTAATCTATTATTACTTACTATATATGCATAAAAAAATGGGTCAATTAACCGACATGCTTTGTGTTTTTTTGTTTCTTAAAAAATCAACCAACATGCTTCTTTTTTTGCGCTAACTAAAACTATTTTATTTATGCTACTAATCAATTTATTAAGACTAAAACTTGAGTACAAGTTACTCTTCTTTTTTTGTTGGTGACCTACAGGTGGTACAAGACTCTTGTACTCCTTACACTCAAAGGCAAGGAACGTACATGCGTTCGGCTGGGAATAAGTCAGGTCAGGTCAGGTCAGATTTTGATAGGTCTGAGTCTGATCTACGAAATGTTTTGTAAGTTTGAGTCTGGCCTATGACCTTTCGTAGACCTATTTATTTAGCCTGGTTTAGCCTATTTAAAAGTCTGGTCTAGTCTGAAAGTCTATTTACAGACTTACTTCACATTAAAGTCATTAAATAATCTATTTTATCTACTTCTAAATAGACCAAATTGGTCTCAAAGCCTATTTTATTTTAAGACTTGTCTATCACTATAAGGCCTTAAAAGCCTATTTCACTATGAGGCCTGAAAGCATATTTAAAAAGTCCATTATTTGAGTTTTTTCTTGATTTTTATGTTTAACATAAATTATATTTTAATATAAATACAAAATAAGTTTTGATAATATGCATAAAGAGACCGGCCTATTATGCTTCGTAGGCTTTTTTGATAACATAAGTCTGACTTATTTACTTAAATAGACTTTTTCAAAAACCCAAGTCTAACTTTTTTCATAAACTGGTCAGACCAGACCAGACCGTAGACCTCTGTAAGCCGGTCTCACCTATTCTCACACTTGCATGCGTATGTGTTATGTTGAGTTCGAATTCGAAAGATCAATAGTCAAGACTCAAAACCCTTCAATTTCAAGATATACACATGTCCTAAAGTGCATTCGGGAAAATAAGAACAAAATTGCAATTTTTGTTCTTATTTTAGTCTAAAGTTTTTTTTCTTTTTGCTAAAGTTATTTAAGTCTAAGCTTAGACTATAAAACGCTGACTATGAAATATGAAAGGAAAAAAAACTTCAATTTTTGTCAAAAAAAACATGGTTTTTAACTAATAATTGTAATTTTATATTAAGTGTGTGTTTGGTTCGGCGGCATGGAGGAAGAAATCTACGGTAATTGCAAGATCCAATTTGTGACTTCTTTGAAATCAATGTTGAATTGCATCTTAACGTGTGTTTGTAACCTCAAACGCCAAATAAACGCTCACTAAGTATCAAACTATATATATAGTTTAAATGAGTAAAGTCTCTAAAGCTCACCATGATCCGGACAAGCTTTGATCGTAGAATATATGATCAACTCATTACTAGTTGAATAAACATTTGATTTTGTGAGTTGATCGATTAATCTATTAATCTGTTGTATGTTAAAATAAATCTGATCCAATTCAATACTTTTGGGCATAGATTGAATTGGTTTCCCATTTGAAGATATTTTAAATAATATCTTTTGTTATATTATTTTTAAGAGTGTATATTTATATTTTTTTAATGTATTTTTTTTCAATCTATTATGGCCTCCCTTATTTATTAATTTTATATAAGAAGAGTTTGAGTTTTACCTGTCTTTCGAGAGATCACTTGGTTTTAAAGGCTAGCCTTCAACCTCGAGGTAAACGGTATGAGACCCGAGAGCATGAATTTTCTAGATTGGCTCTTTAAATAATTATTTATAGCAGGAATAACTTTTTTTTTTATGGAATTTATCGTTTAATAAAAATCTAAATTGTCTAGTCTTCATTTTGTATAAAAAAAATGCCTAGTCTTCAAATCAAATTATATAAATGGACGTCCATCAAAAATATTATTTGACAATTTGATACGTATTATCAAAAGAAATTAGAAAAATTATCAAAAAATAATTTAATTCGTCTAGTGTGTCTATATATATATATATATATATATATATATATATATATATAAACATTATTCTTTAATTATTGTTGTAGTGAAACGATATTGGTTAAATTGATGTGTACTTTGTTTGTAAAAAATAATTAATTAACGTATTTTCAAATGGGATTTACATGTAGAGACAGCTGTGGACGTAGTAGTAGAACAATTTAAAATTAGATCACTTTACAAATTGCACCAAGTGGTCCTCTCAAAAAAAGATCACCGACAGTTGCTTGAGTTTACCTTCATATTTTACACAAGCTAATCATTAATTTGGGTAAAAAAACATTGTTCAACACCTTGTGTTTATAGGGTACATGTGTCATTTGATTTTCTTAATTATGTTTTATCTCAGTCACATCAAGTGACATATTTTTATACAAAATTGAATACTACTTATCAATTTTTAATAGTTCAAATAACATCACTAAAAAAAGTAGATTACTTGACCCAAAAAAAAAGTTGATTACTGTATAAATTCTGAACATAAAAGCTACGAAGCAGACGCACAAGTTATCATCATTGACCAGTTGTGTTAATTAATTTTATAACGCAAAGAAAATGGTGAAGTTTTTGTGAATAATGTAAAGTAGTTTCTCAGAACAATCAACTATTCAATTGATATTTACGGAAATTAATTTTTTTAGGGCGTCCCTATAAATCATATATATTTTAAAACAGCCATATGTGTATTCCAAATCATGTATGAAAATGAAATATATATATTTTTGACTGGTTTATGAAAATGAAATATTTTCAAAAATAAAATATACTCTCTGTCCATATAAATGTTAGCGTAGGTATCGTTGTTGTTAACTTGTTATACCGACTATAAGAAAAAATGTAAAATTAAAACAATATAATGATTTAAATTAGTGATTGTAAATTATTGTCTTAAATGTATAGTTCAAATATAATAGATTAAGAGTGATGAAAACAATATTAATTTAAAAGTAGAATTGAAATAAAATATCAAATGTTTTCGTTAATTTAATTCAATTGATAAAGATATTGAATAATATACTGGTGTTATGACACCTCATTTATTCATCAGATGTAAATATCTAGACATTAAATTATTTGACAAAAAATATATCAAATAATTAATAGCACTTATTTTGGAACATTTCTCTTTTGCAAATGTGAAACTTAATATTGGATGGAGTAAATAATTTTGAGCATGAATAAACCCATTATTTAGTCTTTGAATATTTTTTCCATCCATCTAGTTTCTAAACTATATACAAATACTAAATATTCTTAAGACATAGATCAATTAACAATGTTGATATTGCAAATTTGGATATCTTCATCCGAGTTTGAACTCAGGTTCTTGCAGTTATGTGTGTGAGTTTCAGGTAATTTTTATCAATTTGTCCATAAACAAAAAGAGATATATTCGAATAATAAATAGTTCTAATGCAAATTAACAACGTTATTTTTTTTAAAGAGAGCTTATAATTAGAGACTAAGGTTTTGTCAAAAAAATAAAGAAAAATTAGAGACTAAGGTAGTACTTATTATTTTTATACTATACTTTAGAAACTAATTTGATGAGATACGACTAAATTGAAGATATATTTTTTTAGAATAGTTTAGTGTTAAAACCTTAGAAATCAGAATCAATAGAAATGTTTCTTACAGATCCAAAATAGTAATAATTAAGTGACAATCTTGTCTTTTCTTTTGAGGAAATAATAATAAAGGTGGTGCCAACATTTCAACAGTCGTAGCTAGTCTGTTCCCACAGCCTGCACCTTAGATCAAATCCAAATTGGGTCGTCACCGTTCCAAAATGCTTAGGGTCGTTGCTCTAAATGTCAATATGAATGAGTAGTTCAAATAGTTAACATAGCCCGCCAGCCTTATATAATAATATCAATATATGCCAACTTATCGAGATGCTAAATTGGAGTACACTTCACAAACAAAAATCTTTCATAAGGCGTTCTTCTCTTAATACATTTTTTGTTTGAGGAAAACTATTACTACATTTTGTTTTCTTAGTAATGTGCTACTATCGAATAGTGTTTTCTTATGCTATCTAACATTTACTCTATTTCATGTACAAATTATAATGTGTAACTTAGACTATGCATTGTCAAGAAAGTGGAATATGAATTGAATGTATAACTTCCTATATTGGTCTACTAAAAGGAGTAGGATGTAAGATAGTAAACTCTAAGGATTTACTAATTTACACCTATTCATTTCTAGTAGATCTAGAATGGTAAATTACAACTAAAATTTTGACAATATAATTGTACTCGAATGCGTGACTTATAAATCTATACGAATTAAAAAGGGTAAATTTACAAACCCATATGCATAAAAGCTTACTAAAAAAGTGGAATCTATGAAAACATTCTTTTAAGAATACGTTAATCCACTTGATTTAAAACAAACAGCAATGTTATTTCCAGCGAAATAAAAAACCAGTCTCACGAACACATTGCTACTGTTGGATCTTCTTTGGAGAAACTTATAGATGTTCGTGATGTTCTTGCAAGGAAGATTTTCACGAGAAGTATCATTCCCCTAAAACAAAATCAACCATTGACAAAAACACGTAAAACGTAAGCCGGTAGATCTAAGCTACTAACACGAGTTATATTAGCTACTTAAAACCTACTGTATAGAAAATTTACAGCAAGTCGTTGAGGCTTAAAAAAGAATCACAACACTACAATTGGATGATCTGCTTAATAAAATGTGTTGGTATAGTTACAAAAATAATTAAAAAGTAGAGCATACATGAAGAGAACAAATGTAGAGCAACCCCTAAAACAAACCCTCGGAGTAAGGTATCTTCACATTACTCTAAATTCATAAAAGATGACTTTAAAAACGATTCCTTCAAAATGCAAGTATTCTCCGACCCCTTTTTCCCGGATCTAGATCAAACAGTGAAAGGATATTGCATTTATATTTATAAAATCATTGTCTTATATGTCTAAAGACATGTATAATTATAAAGAAAGTAGAGAAAGGATATCCCAATTTATGTAGGGTTATTATGTATCAAATCATAAAGAGATAATAAGAGTTGTATTATTTATTTTTTGGTCAAAGAGTTGTATTATTTATACCATAATATTCTACAGTTGTCATGATCTTGAGGTATATTATTCAAGTATAAGCAAAAACATACATGTATCTAGTTCAAATTTTAGACCAAGTACATGTATTTGCTTACATTTAATTTGTTACTACTCACCAAGTAATGCATAATACCGTCCTTCAAAAAAAAAAAGTAATGCATAATATCGATTTATTACTACTATATATATATATTCCAAGACCACTAAAGATATTATTCGATCAAAGTTTTATTCATTTATATTTCTTTTTACCAAAATAAAAGACTCATTTATAAAAAACAGTTCTAACATTTTATTCTTATTTGTGTAGACCGGTAAATTACATTTTCAATTATTCTAATAATAAAGTTAAATTACACGACTATTAAATAGGTCTTAGTACCATGAAATTTAGATCCGAGACTTGCTAGGGAGAACCACCAACCTCAACAAAGATTTACAATGGAATTGTATATTCGATCAATGTGGGAATTCCTACTTGAACCCGATGCGAACAAAAGGTCCAACCATCTATGTCAACTTTGTTGATATCACAAATAATATTTAATTGATATAAGAGAGACATATTAGAACATAATCTAGTATACTATCAACATAAAAATAAAAATGAAAAGGAACATAATCAGCACACAATTTCAAAATCTCAAAATTAGGTATGGAAACAAAATGATTAAAAAATAAATGAATAAATCATTCTGAGATATGTTCATAAAAATCATTTTGAAAATACAATGTTAGAAACTTATGATCAATAGATATATTTCCTCACATATCAAAAATAATTAAGCTTTTTTTTAAAATAAAAATAATAATTAAAAATAATAATAATTAAGCTATATTCTTGTCTTTTCATTTTGGGCAAACTAAAACTAAAATCAAGGTAGTGTCAAAGTTTCTATAGTCCTAGTGATTTGATTTCCTTCTCAGCTAACAAGAGTCTTCCAAATCCAAATTCGAGCTCCAAATTAAAGCAATTCGGGTGGCAACCATTCCAAAATACTTAGGGCCACATTGCTTAAAAGTCAATAAGAATAAGTAATAATTCAAAGATAGCCAACCTTATAGTATATTTTAATATGAATGTATGCATGTTTCCTAGAAGGTGAGTAAGTTAACTAATCAAGATGCTTTGTTGGAGTAAAATATGGTAAAGAATCCAACTATAAAATGGGGACTTGCCCCAGCATTCTTCCACAAAACCAAAACCTACTTCTAAGAAAAAATGAGGTCCCTAATGGCCTCTGCTTCCCTCACTCTTGCATTAGCCATCCTCTTTTTGAGCTTCCCATCTGAAATTTCAGCAAACAAATACTCCTATTCCTCTCCACCACCACCACATTACTCATCTCCTCCACCTCCACCGGTTCACACCTACCCTAAACCAGTCTACCACTCTCCACCACCACCGGTTCACACCTATCCTCATCCACACCCAGTCTACCACTCTCCACCACCACCGGTTCACACCTATCCTCATCCACACCCAGTCTACCACTCTCCACCACCACCGGTTCACACCTATCCTCATCCACACCCAGTGTACCACTCTCCCCCACCACCACCACCAAAGAAGTCCTACAAATACCCATCTCCACCACCTCCAGTTCACAAGTACCCTCATCCACACCCAGTCTACCACTCACCACCACCACCATCATACAAGAAGCCTTACAAATACCACTCTCCACCACCCCCAGTCCACAAGTACCCTCACCCTCACCCTGTCTACCATTCCCCACCACCACCAACACCACACAAGAAGCCATACAAGTACCCATCTCCCCCACCACCACCAGTTCACACCTACCCTAAACCAGTCTACCACTCTCCTCCACCCCCAGTTCACACCTACCCTCACCCTAAACCAGTCTACCACTCTCCACCACCACCAGTTCACACCTACCCCCCACACGTTCCCCACCCAGTTTACCATTCTCCTCCTCCTCCAGTCCATTCCCCACCTCCACCACACTATTACTACAAATCACCTCCTCCTCCATACCACAACTAGATAGCCCATAATTGGCTCACACCATATGGTAACTTTTCATGCAACATATATATTATAATATTATTAAGCACAAAATTTCCCTTCTCTAATCAACTCATATTCTCTCTTTATTAACTAGTTATAAATATGATTGTCGAGTATATACTAACAAGGCTAATTTAAAATGAAACTTCATGTGCAATGAAACATTCTTTTACTAGTTAATATTTTAAGTCTATGTTTCATTTAAATTAATATTTTTCTCATAATATCAGACATAAACTGACAGATCAATATATATATATATATATATATATATTTGCATTTGTGTAGGATCTAAACAGAAAGTGTGAAAGCAAAGAAAGCCATGCAAAAAGAAGATCAAGGGGATTCTTCACATATATTTTGTCAGCATTTGATTAATATTGTTTAGATGGCTGCGTTTATTATTAAATTTGTGTTTTTGTTGTATTATCCACAGCTGTAAGGCACTGCCCCAATATGCATGTGTCTGCAGTTGTTTTCATGCATTGTAATTTTCAAAGTTCGGTTTTGTATCAAGTTGACTCACAAGCCAAATAAATATATATCCCCTATTATAGCAACATGTCCCTTTCATCTATGGCTCCTTTTATATTATTCATGTGATAATAATAATAATCTGTGTTTATTTGTTTCTACTAATTATTTTTGGTTTACCTTTATCCGTACAAATAAATTTTTAGTTTAAAAGTGAACTTGGTAGCACTTTTAAGAGAAACCTAAAAGAAATAGAAGAATATTGCTTCTCAAAAGATTAAAAAAAGACCACTATATATCTGAACTGAGGATCATGTCTCAATGTGTGTGTTTTTTTCTTTTAACGACAAAGATCTATAATTATAATGTAAACAAGAACAAGAGTACAATGAGTACTCCAACTCACCACAAAAAGAGGTGCAACACTTCAAACGAAAAAAATAGCACACACCATAAGCAATAGAAAAGCACTAGTCTACAAAGCAACAGAGAGAAACTACATCAAAAGCTACACCACCTCAGCAAGAACAAAAAGATAAATGGAGAAAAATGAACCCGAAACCCCAATAAGGACCATCTCAATTTGTGTGTTTTGATTAAGGTTGTCAAAATCGGGATTTTGCTTCAGGTCAAAATGGAAGAGCAAATTCGAAAATCGTAAAATCGCAATCAAAATTGATGGATTTTACCAAAACAAAAATAATGCTAAATATATGTTATAAATTGTATATAGTCATAAATGACTCGGTTTGAAGTACACAAAATACTTATACATAAATGACTAAAAAAATGGACAAAATCATTCAAAACCCTTTAAAATCCTGCGATTTTGTAGAGATTTCACTATTTTGATGCGATTTTACTAGGGTTTTGCATATTTTGAGATTGATTTGAGTCGTTGAAGGTGAATAAAATCGCAAAATTTTGGATTTTATGATTTAAGTCAGGATTTTGACAACAATTTGGATACTTAGTTTAGACTTTGGAATGCTAAACTTTGACGTGTCATGTGTTTAGTTTAGCCCCTTCATTAAAAAGGAAAAAACACCCCATTCCCCATAAGTTACCAAAAGAATAAATAAAACTCTGCTTTTGATATATATAGACATTCCTCGTTCCTACCATCTATGCAGAGAAACTCAATACAGATATCAGCAAAACATCGAAGTACAAAAACCAATTGTTTAAGGTGTACTATCACATAATCAAATATGGGAACTCGTCAAAATTTGTTATTTCCACCAATTAGTGCATACTATCCTTTCCACCGCCAATTAGAGTTATTCCTTCCATTAAAAACAATCAGGACATTTTTCACAACGTTCATTTTACAAAGCCAGCATTCGGTTAAGAAACTGTCAAATTCTTATTCTACATTCACCTATACTAGCATAAGGGTGGCAAAATGGATGGATTGGATGGATATGGATTTTGGATCCTAATGGATGGATCAAAAAAGTCTATTAGTCTATTATAATCCACTATTTTGTTTTGTTAAAAAAAAACCATCCAATTCATCCATCAAGAATAAAGTTCATTCAATCCATCAATTACTAGATTTTAATGGATGGATTATTCATCCGATCCATAAATCAAAGTGTATTATTTGTTTGAAGAGATGTATTATTTATTAAATTGTTTTTTTAGTGAATTCAGTCCAAATAAATTTTATGTAACTAAGCCCAATACAGGTTTTTTTAGCCCAATAATATTTTTGACATAAGCTCAAATAATTTAATAATTCATAAATATTAAATATTGTTAATTAAATAATTTAAAATAATATGGTGGACAATGGTGGTGGTGGTGGTCAACTGGCGTCTGGTGGTGGTCTGGCGTCTAGCGGTGGTCCAGTGGCGTCTCGCGGTGGTCCGGTGGTGGAGCTCCGGCGTTAACCACCACCTATAATAAAATAATAATAAATAATATTTTAATATTATATTAAATTAATAATATTTAAATATTAAAAAAATCTGGCAGTTTTTCTATTAAATTAATTTTGTAATTAAACTATTTTTTTAACAATAATTAAATTTATTTTATTTTATCAAATATATAATTATTTAAATAAAAAATATTAGTATTATTTGAATTTATCCATTGGATTTTTTTTAAAGAGATGATCCATTGGATTTTAAAATAAAGTGGATGGATCCAATCCATCCATAGTTTTAAATGGATGGATATAAACCAATCCATTAACAAGTTTTTTTGTTTAGTGGATGGATTGGATGGATTTTGTAGTGGATGAATATGGATCATATTGTCACCCCTATACTAGCATATGTCTTTCACAGTTAGACAAACAAACTAATATATTAACAGCTTAAACTTTTCGAGAATCTAAACATATTTTAAAAAATGATCATATGAATATATATGTATTTAATCTCACTTTATACGTTACCACTAAAGAACATAAGGTTTCAGATTTCGCCACCAAAATACTTTCCATGTACTTCTCTTATTTTATCATCACATCTCTCACTTGGTAGTTTTATGATCTATTAAAAAGTTCATAAGGAAATAAACATCTAAGTAGGTTTTTAGGCTATGTCAAGCTCTTTAAAAAGTTATGTTAGATCCTTAAAAGAATCTACATTGAATAAAAAGATCAGATTCAGATCTTAAGTTTGGAAAATAGATTAAGAATGTTTAAAGGTTGTCCTAGCCTAAACTATATTCTAATAAATGCTAAGTAATTTCTTGTACTGCAACATGAATCTAGAGCACAAGTACATATAATTCAATTTGGGATTAATGGTGTGTTTGGACCAAAATTGAAGAAGAAGGTGAGAGGGGGTACATTACAACAAGCCCAATTCTGTTCTGAATCTTCCCCCTTAATTCCACAACACATAAAGGCAGAAAAAGAAAAATCTCAAATCATTCAACAATCAATATGTTGAAGAATGAACTTAAAAAATCACAATGCAGTTTCTTTTTTTGACTACCAAAACAGTCATGAAGCAAGCTTAAGACCTAAATGATACGAAAAGAAACTTAAAAGACTAATATATTACGCAATCAAATTTCCATCCTCTTAAATGAAAACATGACAATTGATAAAAAAAGATGATACCTGATCAAAGGAAACAAGTATAATACTAGTGAGATCTCAAATATAAGTAAAACTGGTCAAATAAAGTTGATGTATTTTGACAAAAGTTTGGACCAAATACATCAATAAACTTAGATCAAATATACTTATAAATGTTTGTACTTTTGTTTTGTAATCTAATAAACTGTGGATTGCATTCGGTTCCTCCTATGCTGGAGCAACATTGAATAGTCTTAGAACAGGACCAACATAAATTATGCAGCGAGATGTATACTATACAACCATCATTCTGCAGAAATTAGTTATATTGAATGGATTACATTCATTGATTTCAGAAAATGAATGAGAAAAAAAATGAAAATCCATTTGCCATCAAATATTGATTAGGTTGCAATTTGAGGTGCAACTCACATTTTGTTTCAATTTTTACTCGTGAATATAATATTCATGAATGAAAATTGAAAAAATTGTTGAAAAATGTTGCAGTGAGTGGCCAAATCCAGAGTAATCAAACCTAATTTTAAGTAGCATAATAAAAATCATTGAAAATGCAAAAATAGAAATACAAGGTATAGGACAATACGTTTAAGATTTTGCTTCACCAAAACTCTTTTACAACTTTGCTTGTGCGGACAAAATGGTGTTGTTCCAAAGTATAAAGGTAAACATAAGCGTAGGAAAAGAGAGAAAAGACGATGGATCAAAGAATTAAGGGCCCGTTTGGTGCACATGATAAAGAGATATGATATAATAAAACTATCATATCCTATCTAAATTCGTTGTTGGTGCACTAATATGATATGATAATTAAAACCTATTACTAATCTTATCATATCTCTCCTTTGTTATTTTTATCCTTACTTTTTGGTGAGTTAGAATTATCCTATCATGATTAACACTAAAATGTTTATTTTGTCTTCTCTCAATTCATCGTTCATGTTCACTATGCTCTCCATCCATCGACTTCTACCTCTTCCTTCATAACTCTTCAACTTTATCTCTTCTATTTGTTACAGATCTAACCCGAATTCCACCCTACAATCATTTTTTCTTCAATCTGCTTAATTGTTTGTTTGTTTCTTTCTTGATTGTCTATTTTGTATTTAAGTCAAATTTGAAAAGAGATGAAACAGATAGTTTTGGAATTTCGTATTATTTTCAACAGAGACAACAATTAGTTTGGTTAAGAGTTTGGATTGTAATTGTAAATTTTTTATAGGTTGTTGCTGGCGTATGATTTTTTTTACAGGTTGAAGTTACACAAAGGGGTTTTGATAGAACTTTGTAATTGAAAAGGAAGAAGACAGTAAACAATTTTTTTAATTGAAGAAGTCATGATTTTTTTAATTGAACTTTAAGAATGAAGATTATGGCACCCCTAAAAAAAGGAAGAAGACGATTGACAATAAAAACTTTGTATCTAATTAATAATAGCTTAATTATATTTAATTATAATTAATTACAAGGTTAGTTATGTCATTTAATTGTGATATATATGATATTATGTTTGTTATCATGTGTGCAACAAACATGTGATAGGATAAATGATTATCATGTCCATATTATTTCCTATCTTTATCCAATTTCATATAGTTACAATAATAGATATAAGAAATTGTGATGAATTCATAAGTAAAACGGAAAAGGGGAAAGGAGAAACTATGGTCACAAATATGTGTGAAATAAACAAAAGTAACAAAAAAAAACTATGGTTTCAAACTTAAACAAAATCCCACTTAAAAAAATAAAAAAAAAAACTTAAACAAAATTCAACATCATCTATTTTGTATTGCGTTGTCAAATAGATCACTGATTGTATGAATATTTTTAAAAAATCTCATACTCTGTTAAATTTTTAAATTGGTCTTTATTATTAAACAACTTACTATCAATTCAATGTCCATATTATAACAACTTATCGTCAATTTGGTCTTTAAGTTTATAAACTTACTATTTGATCTGTCCGATAAGGAACTGATAGAGGCAACGGTGACGAAAAGTGTTCCGGTACAGTGGCGACGAGTCTTCGCGGTGAAACAAAAGGTGTATGCAGGCTGCAGGCACGTTAGCACTCCGACGATCAAGTCAGTATTGGAACTGAGAAAGAGTGCGTGAAAAGTGTGGGTAAAGTGAATCGTACCTTGAAGGTGAAGTTAACTCACCCTTATATAGGCGTGTGTGAGAATAATTGTTTCCGTGATATGCGGCGTGTGATTAGGAGGCTGTTATATGACACGTGTGCGATGTCTGATGCACGGGGGCGTGCTATGGTGCGGTGACGTGCACTGATATTGGCGTGTTCATTCAGGCGATGTGCATTGGCGTGGGGGACGTTTGATGCATGTATCATTGCTGGATTGGCCTTCTGGCCGGTCCAGAACACTATTAATTTAATCGCTACCATATTCTTTGAAGAACTTCCATGACTAAAATTTAAAAGAATCAATAACTTTATTGAAATATTCGTATTGAAATATTCATAAAGCGTTGCGATCTATTTCAAAGTGATCTACAAAGTTAAATATTAGTTTGATGGTTCACTTAAATTTATTTAGACGCTCAAACATAAATTAGAAGAATATGTAAAAGAAAATAATTAAATGACATGCATTTTACGAGTGACTGCCTAAATAATTTTGATTTGAGGTTGGAACTATATAAATATTTTTCGTCTTAGAGTCTTCGATGATTAAGTTGCTAGTTAATACTCCTTAAAAAAACTCATTTAGGTTGATCTGGTGGTGTTGAGTTGAGACTTTGAAATGTGCTCCTTCTCAAGGTTGGAATTAGAGGAAAAATGTGTTGTTGTTGATTTCACTAGAGGGTCATTTTACCATGACTTGACAGACCATTCGATTCAATATTTAATTAGATGGTTAACCATTTAACTATTTAATTATTGTGTCATTAGATGGTTAATATATCAAAGATGATAAATAGACATTATTTTTTTCTACATCCATTCAATACTTCGTTTTTTTTATCTCTCTCCTCTTATTACATCACCAACTATCATATCTATCACATCACTCTTTTTTTCTCTCTCTTTATTTTAAGGTGTATACGTCTAGAGGGTTTTGGAGTGAAGCGTTTTGAAGGACTAAGTGTATGTTTTAAATTATATTTGATGATTATTAAAAATTGAAACAATATGATAATTTTTTTTATAAAATTTAAAAACACAACATCTGTAATTGAAAAACGAAAAGCAAACCCTCCATTTCCTTCTATTTAAAACTCTCCATTCAAACATACCCTAAACGACAATGAAGATAGTTTGTCTTGTTCTTACCATCGCTATCTCTACGGTATTAAAGGCACATCGTTCACGATCTATTTTGTTATGAATATATGTTATTCTTTTGTATTTATAATTTCATTTAAATCACTATGCAAGACTTAGAATGCTACTCAAGGGTTTTGACGTTATTTTGTTCTCAAGTATTGGATTTGAACTATGAGACCATTTCGATGTCTCAAATTTTACGACTTGATACTTATAAGGTATTTCATTAGGGAGAAATAATTTTAGATACCTGTAAGACACAAGGTCATTAATCTTAAATGTGGCCCACTTTTTTTAGTACTCCCTCCGGTCTTTATTATAAAAAACTTTTCAAAAAAATCTTTGGACATATTTATAAGAAAATGTCACAATTTTTAAGGTGTATTTATTGTGTAAAAGACCTTTTTAACCTTCATTTAATGCTTGTCTTTTTAATGTTAATGTGTATATTTAATACTTCACAAATTTTTATGAGTCTATATTTGTAAAAACATTTAAAAAGTTTCAACAATTAATGATGTTTTGGTTTTGATATTTTTTGGTTTTTTTTCTTATACTAAGGACCGAATATTAAATATTGAAAGATATAAAGTTGTTGATAGATAATTAATAGATCATGTTTAAAATTTTTGTGTAAGATGTTGAATGTAGCATTATACATGCTCAGACAAATATCCCAATTATGTAATATCTTTTGAGTTTTTTTTTTTTTTTTTTGAATAAATATCTTGAGTTTGTTAAAAGTAAAAAAAATGGATTTTAATTAATTTTTTTTATATAAATCCAGTATCTCAAGGTAGTCTGACTCCACGTGTTAAGCTGCATGTTGAGCTTCACCCTTGCATGCTGCCACCTTTCCCCTTCCTTCCCAATCTCTAATCACACCCCTCATCTCACCAACCGCCACAACTACCTACATAAACCCTCTATATCTCAAACAAGGTCAAAATCGCCATTATCCCACCATCCAAGTTAAGTTCCGTGGAAGTAAACACCACGGAAGCAAGCATGTCTCTCACGTGTTTTGCACGTGTTACAATCTTCCTCTACGCTCTAACCCTATCAACTGCGTTTCATCGCCATGAAAACTTGATTCAGGACGTGGCTAGAAAGCTTGAGCTCAAAGACAACGAGCTTCTAAAAACAGAGAAGAAGTTCAAAGTTTTCATGCAAGAATACTCCAAAAGTTACTCTACAAGGGAAGAGTATTTACTACGCCTTGGGATTTTTGCCAAAAACTTGGTTAAAGCGTTGGAACACCAAGCACTTGATCCAACCGCCATTCATGGTGTTACTCAGTTCTCCGATCTCTCTGAGGAAGAGTTTGAGCGGTTCTATACCGGTGTTAGAGGTGGATTCCCCTCAAGTAACGGCGTTGGCGAGGTTGCACCGCCCTTGGATGTGGAAGGATTGCCGGAGAATTTCGATTGGAGGGAGAAGGGGGCTGTTACTGGAGTCAAGATGCAGGTACATGAGTTTATTATATATGCTAATTTGATTCAACTACACATGCATGTTTGAAATTTCTAGTTTTTCTCTTTGTGGTTATAAAATTTTGGTTATTATGAGTGTCTTGTTGAGAAAGTATTTTGTTTGTTATTTTGTTAAATATAATGTTTTAAAGTTTTGTATATGAAGTATTTGAAAACTGTAGAGTTAGATAATTAAAATGAAAACAATGTGATATTTATAGTAATAGGAATGATAAAACTTAAATTTTTTTTTTTTAAATAATGAGGATATGAGACTTAGTTCAAGCTGTTTACATTTTTCATTAGAATATATGTGAAGTTATTTCTATTTATGTTTCTAATTATGATTTGACCGGGATGTAATTAATTATTTTCCATTTCTTTTATATAAAAATTGTTTATGGATTTTGTTGTGCTTAATTTTGAAACAGGGTAAATGTGGATCTTGCTGGGCTTTCAGCACTACAGGATCTATAGAAGGAGCCAATTTCCTTGCCACAGGAAAACTCGTCAGTCTTAGTGAACAACAACTTGTGGACTGTGACAGCAAGGTATATAAGCATCTCTATGTTTAAGACTTTTTGTTTGAAGACACTTACTCACATCACCAATTAACTATGTTCTATACTTCAAAATATGATAGAATGAATAAAAAAAATTCAATGTTATTAAACAAGCTTTTAATGAATTTCTCAATGATTCAAGCCAATTCTGCTCTTGCTAATCTTGTGTTTTATTAACTGGATATTTCTTGTTCTACAATTGCCTTTGTCAAGTGTGACATAACAGATAAGACATCATGTGATAATGGTTGTAATGGAGGTCTCATGACAAATGCTTATAATTATTTGCTTGAGGCTGGTGGATTAGAGGAAGAAACTTCATACCCGTACACTGGTGGTAAGGGTGAATGCAAGTTTGATCCAAAGAAAATAGCAGTTAAAATCACAAATTTCACCGATATACCTGTGGATGAGAACCAAATTGCTGCATATTTAGTTAATCACGGTCCACTTGCAAGTAAGTCCCCTTAATTAATTACAAAGGTCTAATATATACGCATGTGTGATGAATTGCGAAACTTAGACGGACACTCACATTGATAGAATGTAAACACATCAGACTCAGACAAACCTGAAGTGTCGGTGGTGTTACATAGTATGCGCGACATTAATTTGTCGATCTTTGTTTAAATTGACATTCATGATCATGAACTCTATCTAATTTGTGCAGTGGGGGTAAATGCGATTTTCATGCAAACGTACATTGGTGGTGTGTCATGCCCTCTCATATGTAGCAAAAGAATGTTGAACCATGGTGTATTGCTCGTGGGATATAATGCACAAGGTTTCTCAATTCTCAGGCTTCGCAAGAAACCATATTGGATCATAAAGAATTCGTGGGGAGAACGATGGGGAGAAAAAGGGTATTACAAGCTTTGCAGAGGGCACGGTATGTGTGGAATGAACACAATGGTTTCGGCTGCAATGGTGGCTCAAACACAACCAGCTGAAAACAAATCATATGCTTCCTATTAGCTACCTAGTTCTGTTCTTGCTTTGCTATGGAGACAGAAAAAGTGTGGAGTATTGGCATAAGTTCTTATTATAGAAAAATAGTTCCTTTCCTCTTAGGTGTGATATTTGTAAGAGACTTTACCAAATTGTAATAAGTTTGCATCTCCAATTTAGTTTAAGTTCCCTCTCAAGAAATGTATTGTTGTGTGTGGATGTAATGTATACTATATAATATGATTAGGAATATATGTGTTATAAGGTGTTAAGACCTAACAAAATCTTTCCACTTGAAAATGGCACATTAGGAATAACCAATTCCAAAATCAAAGAATATAGTGGTAACACAGAAGGTAGAAAAACCTCAAATATAGAAATTATATACGCTTAGCTAAGATGAAATAGTCCCTTTTTCTCTCATCTAGTAATTTTAAGCAATGTTTTAAAACATCTGTTTAAGAATACAAGTTGTATTTTTCAATGACTTCATCTATAAAAGCCTTATTTATATTACACTAAAACGTTTATACTTTTTGAGTATAAAGTTCAAATTAGAAACAAGAACAGTCAATTAACTGTTTTACGTGTGTAACAGCTGTGGAAATATATTTTCACAGTTGATACGAGCTATAAGCAGATTCTAAAAAAATGAACAAAAAACGGGAAATAGAAAAGTTTGATCGCGCCTATAGAATATTTCTTATATTTAATTCAAGAACAATTATCACAATTCCGTTCAAGTGCCGGAACGGAACTTTTTTGCTTTATAAACCTTATTTTTTTCTCTGTGTCTGTGTAGATTGACTAAAAAAATCATCGATGTATATTATTCATTGATTTAATTTCAAAATTTATTAATGTAATTCCGTTTATACTTTTCGTACCAAAAAATCAACTAGCTGAACTTGTACAAAAACTTCTCAATACATACACAAATCAGTTAATGATATTTTTGCTCTTAATATTTACTCTTTTTTGTGACATGCCAAAAAGAAATCATGTGAAAATAGTTGAAATAGAGGTCTTATACTAGATCCCTATAATTTGCATGAATTGAAAATATTGTCTAGTTCTAAGCCATGACAAATAGGGTTTGTAATTCGAAATTGTTTCACTTGGTAATCGAATTCAGGTTCTTCTGAACAATTCATCGTTTATGAAGTTCCTTAACCACTTAAGTCCAATTGCTTGATTAAAAAATAAATTATACTGATTTAAAATAATTATTATTTAAATTAAACAATGTTGTAAAATATTACTCCCTCCGTCCCTATTTATAGGAGCAGTTTACAAAAAAGTTTTGTCCCTAAATATAAGATCATATACAAATTTCTAGATGCATTGATTACACTTTTTCCAAATATACCCTTTATTAATACTATCAATTTGTCTTGGTATATGAAAAGTTAACATTAATTATATATTTAATTAAGGGTAATCTAGTAATAGTCACACCAATTTGAGACAACTTTATTACTCCAACAATTTTTCTTAATACACGTGATTTTTGTAAACTACTCCTATAAAAAGGGACGGAGGGAGTAATTTATTATCTTTTCGAATTATTCGTATAATAAGGAAGGTGTGTTTTTATTACACGTATTTAATTTGAAATTAGAAATAGATCATCTCGATATTTTTTTTAAATGGCCAAAATGAATATATATTAAAACACCCCTATCAAGCATAAGGTATGTCTAACAAGGGAACAAAAGAGTACAAGTGATCAAGGAAAACATAACAAAAGAGATGGTAGAATACCCAATGCAAACATAATGGCAAGACCACAACATATGAAAGTCGAAAAATAAGTTCGGTTCTGAGCTTTAAGCCTCCACCATGAATAAAGCTTAACACGATCAAATAGTTGCTCCTTAGATGAGATTTTGGTGGGAAAAACCCGAGAATTATGCTCCTTCCATATGAGCTGAATACATGTCATCCAGATAACGTGTAAACAGTAACGAATATCCTTACAAAACAAGTGGGAGCCAACAAATTGAAACATATGCCGCCCTACATTGTTGGGCAAGACACTTTGAACTCCTAACCAATGTTGAACATTAATCCAAATGCTGCCAAGAAAAAAGCGCACTCCAAAAATATATGATTAATAATCTCCTCTATTCTATAACCCCCTAAGCATACTAACGATTCCAAGTGGATGACGTTGTGACACACCAAATTGTCTTTGGTAGGAATCCTCTTTTTCAAAAGCCTCCAAGCAAATAAAAGCGTCACCTTGTTTCAAATAATCTCTAAGGGATCATGAATGTTGCTCCACTTGGGTTAATAAATGATGCACTCCTTTGAGAGAATAACCATCTTCAAGTTCATGCTTTCAGATCCATTTATCTGACACATTATCCTACAAAATAACGTTATCGAGCAAAGAAATACACTCTCCCACCTGCTCCACCTCCCAGGTAAATAATCTCCTCCTCCACCTTAACTACCTCACCTCTGTTACTAAAACATTACCATCTGCTGCCAACTCAAACAACCGCCTAAATCTTACCACAATGGTACTCCATGTAACCAAGGGTCATTCCAGAAAGACATGTTCTCACCATGACCCAATCGACACACTACGCCATTTGAAAACCAGCCAACCAGACCTGGATCAACTCTATCTCTAATATCACACAAGTTTTTCCACCAGCCAAACACCTTACTACCCCCTCCCTTTATACAACCCCATCGACACCATATTTAGCCGCCAACACCTTACCACGACCCACCCTGATCAATGTACAGCCTCGAACACCATTTTCCTAACAATGTCAAATTAAACTCCTTAATCCTTGTGACTCCTTATCAGAACAAATTATACCTGAGGGAGCCTTGAAGAAGGAAAGAAAGTAAACCGGTATTGAAGACAAGACAAATTTAATAAGAACAAGACAACCACCTATCGATAAGTGCTTGCTCTTCCAACAAGATAGACGACTATGGATACTATCTATCAAGGGATTTCATAAAGGAACGACAATGGAGATTACCACCGATAGACAGACCCAAATAAATAATCTCAATTTCAAATAATAATTATTGTTTCCTTTTTTTTGAATAAAAATTATCATTTCCAGATATAAATGCTTTTTTTTAGAGGTCCATGAATAATTTCGGAATAAATATTGTAGTCTTACACGACATTAAAGAACTTTCTTTCTATCGTGTAAACACGTTTCAATTGGTAGCTCTGTGGACATTGAAATGCAAGGGTCAAATTTCCCACTTCTCCACATTTTATAGTATTTATTTTAAGCAAAAGAAAATATATAAAATAAAAAGAAAGTACAAAAGCTGAGGGGCATAAACCTGACCCAGCAACCACATAATCAGCCCATAAAGGGTATTACAACGGTGATTAAACAAAAGTGGGTATAAAAAACAAATGCTTTGCAGACAAATACACATCAGTACAATCTAGCATACCCAACGCGGGGCACAAAAACCAAATTGCAAAAGAAAGCGACGTGTAAAATACGACAAGCATTACCATCAAACTAGAACAGAGACGAATCTGAAGAAATTCAAACTCATCTTTTTTTTTGTGGCGTATGAACTGCCGCCAACACGGACATATTCAATGACCAACTATTGCCCCTGCAACAGCAAGCATCAAGGCCCTTTCGAGCACAACAAACTCTCACCACAACGAACAACAGCGAAGAGTCTTAGTAACAACAGAACCAATGGTACGAGGACGGCAACCCAAACACCATGAAAGCTGCAGATCTCAACAGATCTTGACAAATCAAAAATCAGGCAGGCTTCAGCCACCAACCAAGGTTTCACAAACCAAACCAACATTTATAGTATGTGAGTTTATCCACTAAGCTATTTGAACCAAAAAAAACCTTCTTCGATATTTATTTGATCCGGAAATGTTCTTTTATCCATATCCATCTCTAAACGAGAAACCAAATTTTGAAGTAATTTTTTCCCTTCAAATCTTATTTTTTGTTTAAGTATTATTTTATTTTTTTACAATTTTATTCTTCTTTATCCAATAAAATTTCTACATTACTACAAACATTTACGTAATCTTTTTTTAAAGCAACCGCATAAAAAAATATCAAGAAAAATAAGTTGATAAGTCTCATACAAATTTTAATCAATTAAATAGAGTGTGTTAAAAAATATGTGTTAAATATTGTATTGTTAGCATTATTTTGTAGATATATTCAGTTTCTGGTAGTGTTATAGACTTTTTTAGCCTGAACAACAAGCTAATAAAATAGATAGAGTTTTTTTTAGGGGAGATAGAGTTTTTTTTTACTAAAAATAGCTAGAGTTGTTGTGTTTTATTATCATATTTTTTTTAAAGGAAAGGATTATCTTATAGAAATGTGTTTGTTACATGTTTTAAATAAAATAGAAATAAAATTTAATCAAATCTAAAATATTTCTATGGATATAACAATTTTAAATTTAAATTTTATAATACTATAAATTTAATTGTTTTTTTTACAAGACTATAAATTTAATTGTTATATCCTTCAATATATATCCTTCAATATAAATTTAATTGTTACATGTAAAAATTATTTAGACTTTTTTGTATGACAAATTTTAGTAATTAGTTGTTAAATTATTTTTTATCCTTCGTCCGGGTTCGAACCACGACCTCAAGGACTAAGCTAGCACTCGTTAAGCTACCCAATCTTAGGGGTGGAAATAAGCTAGACTGAGCTAGACTTTGCAAGGACTAAGTCTGGCCTGTCAATTTTTTTAAGGCATAAACCTGACTTAAGACTTGTCATAAGCTTATTTTTTAGGCCTGAGTCTAGCCTCTTGAAAGTCTAGTATGAATTTTTTAGTGTATTTAAAAGCGTATTTCATATGATATATGTTTAAATAGACTAACGAACTAGTAGATCAATGAGATTAAATTCACTTTTGATATTTAACATGACTTTCTAGAGAATTCGACTATATATGATATCATATTTCAATTCTAGTTTATAATAATACATTTAAAAAATATGTGAACAGTGAATGTAGACAAATAAGCTTTAATTACTAAAAATGTTAACAAATTTAAAACTTAATTCAAAATACAAAATTCAATATAATAATAAAAGTAGTAATAAATAATATCATTTATATTGACTTCCTTTCCAAAAATATTATTTATATCGACTTAAATAGGCCAACCTTACAGGCTTTAGAAACTTCCTTTTTTTTTGTTCTTTGACCTTACATTTTTAGTTAAATAGACTTATTAAAAAGGTAAAAGTCTGATCATCTTTCAAAAAAAGAGTTTGACCTATATCTGACGTAAACTTGGTCGTAGGCCCCTTTAAGTCGATCAGATCTATTTCCACATCTACCCAACCCCCCAAAAGAAGATTTATTTAAACTAAGGGTCTGTTTGGTAAAAATAGCGGATAGCTGATAAGTTAGTTGATAGCTTATAGCTTATGACTGATTACTGAAGGCTGATAGCTGATAGCTTATAGCTGATGACTGATGACTCATGGTTGATAAACTAATTGAAGTGTTTGGTAAAATTAGCGGTTCAACTAACTGATAGATGTAAAATGACATAAAAGGACATTTTTATATCATTCAATTTTTTATGAAGACAAGAACAACATACATTAATAATAATAATAATAATAATAATAATAATAATAATAACAACAACAACAATATCATCGTCAATTAAGTACGAATCAAACAAATTATTATTATTATTATTATTATTATTATTATTATTATTATTATTATTGTTTCTGACGGTAATAATAAAAAAATAAATTGGGGTATAGAGTTTTTCAATTTATTTACGAATCAAACAACTCTTTTAAACAACAATACAGAGACCTGAAGAAAATAGGGGAAAAATCGCAAACATGGATGAAGAAAGGAGAAGAAACAATGGAGGAATACTGGAGAAGGAGAACGACGATACAGAGAGAATGGAGAAGCAGTAGAACCCATTTTTATCTCTCTTTGCATGATCGTTGGTACTCACTGTATTTAATACATTTATTTTTTATTTTAAATTATAATAAAACATAAGGGGTAAAACTGGTATTTAAATAAAATAGTAAGGGTAAAAGAGGAAGAAAAAACAATAAGCTATAAGCTCAAACGCTACTTGAAATAGCGTCTGAAAAATAAGCTATAAGCTCTTGAAATAAGTTATAAGCTCCAGACGAAAAGACTCTTATCAAACAGATCTTTTTTTGCCAGACAAGCTTATAAACTATAAGCTATAAGACATAAGTTTGTTTTTGTGCGTTGCCAAACAGAGTCTTAAAAATGTATATGAATTAAATCATTTAATCGGTAAGAAATTAGCTCATACAACTTTTGTCAACAAAAAATTTAAACTTTTTGTCAGAAAAAAGTTCATATCACTATATTATATTATAAAAAAGAAAATCCTTTGTAGAGAGATTTTAGAATGATTTGATTGAATGCTTTCATATCTCACCATACAAATTACAATCAATTATTTTGATTTGATTTTGAATGCTTAAATTAAAATTAGAAGGACTTGATACACTTTAAAAATCCAACAATTTAGCCGGATAATAAGGGGTGAAAATCTTTTACTTACATGTTTTGATTTAAAACCAATAAATAAATTATCTTGATTTAAAATAACATATTTTCTTACTGGTCCACCTAATCAACCCAGATTTTCCAAATGTGATGCAAACCTCAAACCAAATAACTCCTACTTGGCCACCACGCCAGCGAAGATGAAAAGGAAACAGCATGTGGTTCTAATCACACAAAATAAATTGACCAAAACACCCTCAAGCATCTTTTTTATCCTTATCCACTATTTATGACTATTAATGGTAGGTAATGGGCAATGTAGACATATCACAATTATTACACGTTTCTTCCAATTTACAACTAACAACTACCGTCCAACAACTCTTACAATTATCCAAATAAAATCCACAAAATCGAATATTCAAAAAAGCACTTTTTTTTTTTTACAAGACAACTTGCGACTCGCCCACAGACACAAAATCCAACAAATAAAAACACAAGTGAAAAAGATTGCACCTTTTGTTAATTCTTGTAGTTCAATGCTTGTTCTGAAGCAAACCCATTTTTCAAAATTGTATCTTGACAACGTATTCATCTGTTTCTGCTTCAATTCATCTCTTTGGTAAGGGTATTTTTTTACGAAGACATGATTGAAAAATCTTAAATTTATGTTGTTTTGATCATGTTTTGTTTTATGGTTTCTTGATTTTGATTCAGATCTCAACTGGGTTATTGTTTTTGCACTTTTTTGTTGAATGCATTACTCACTGTTTGAAAATGTTTATGTCTTTTCTTCTTTTTCTTTTTTTGCTTTGTAATTTATGTTTCTTGTGTGTATGCCAGTTAGTATTCATGGTTTTCTATATGAAAGTGTGTTATTTAATATTTTGATTAATTTGACACACACATTTGTAACCGACACAAGGCTTCAACTTTATCACTAATCCAAAATGCCGGTTCTTGATTGGTCTATACAATTTTTTGCAGTTTTGTTTATATTAATTAATAATGAAATATTTGGTTATTTCAAGTGAGGTGGATTTAAGATCTTAAAGTAACACATCTGTGTTCTTCTACTGTGTTTTATTTTATCTCAGATCTGGAAAGAAAGTTAGTTAAATTAGTTAATGAAATTCAAGTATTTGATGGGAATAGTACTTTATAAGGTTTTAGATAATTAGATTAGATTATATAAACAAAGTTAATTAAATTAGATTAGTAGGGGCGTCAATGTTAGTTTATTGACTTAATCTTATCTTTTGAAACAAATTGTTCAGTTACCGACCGACTATGAAGCACGGACACAGACATCGGACACCGACACGCCAACACCGATAGTAATTTTAGAAAATGACATAATTCAGTGTAAGTATATGTGTCGGTGGGTGTCGTGTTAGTGTCGGACACCGGGACACACCTAATTCGAGGAGTGTCCGTGCTTCATAAGTTATTGATGCAATTTAAATTTAAATCATACTGCTGTGGAAGAGCTAGGAAATGTGATTACGGCCTCTTTTTGTATGAAATTGTGTAGTTTTTCCCTATTGAAGCTTTTTCTTGTTATGCAGCGGCAGCAACACTGACAAGTGAGCATTAGTTCTTCTCAAAACCTGTGACATTCGATTGGCGATAACTGCTAGGAAGCTTGGAGGTACTTCTAATCTTTGGAAGGAAATAATTATTAGTATTCATTGTAGAATTATTGTGGAATACAATGGAGGTCTGTGCTGAAAGTACCCATTGCAATGGGAAACAGACTTTGAAGCATTCTAAACCTGCAGATGAAGGAAAAAGATCAAGTGAAAACACCTGCAGATGTTCTCGTCCAAATGGGAAGCAAAATTTGAAGCAAACTTCCACTTTTGTCAATCATGGTGAGTCTTTTGTGATCATGGTTTTGCATTAGCTTATCACAATGGTTCCACACGATTATAATTTTTATTCTGTTGTTTAAAACCTAATATTGGTGAATATATTATGCAGCTGCAAATGCTTGGCATGAGAATAGAAAAAAGTGGGTTGGCGATAAGGCTCAGCATTCACCAAGAACACCTAAGGATCCGATTATTAGGTATACCTCAATCCAGCTCCCTTTCTTTTCATTTACAGCAGTTTCAGTCATTGTTAACACTAAAGATGGAAGGGTTTTTATCCTCTATTTTTATATTAGGTAGAAAACAATAAAAAATATTGGATTGTGGCTTTGAAGGGGTTTTATCTTTCGCATTTTTCTAGTTTCTGCGTTCATGTTTAAAAATAAAAATACGCAGACTGGCATCAACATAACTCATTACTCATCTAATCATGCTCCCATTTTCTGGTCTTACTAAAATACTCCATACTATATAGCTTCACACCTTATCAATTTACCCCCTCAATGTGTCACTCAATCCCCCTTTGCATTGGACTGAAACTGTTGTGCTATTATTTTTTTCCCGGTCCATTTTGCTGAGAATGTCGATCCTTGGCACGACCAAGGTGAAAGCTGCCTATTAATTTTTCATGCATGTTTCTTGTTGCTGCCTTGATTCCAGATGGCATAACGCCCATCACAAACTTTTGGTTGCTAATAGCTTTATTCAAATAAGCAAGATTTGAAAACATACTATGCCTCTCTTATCAGGAGCTTTCATGAAAACATACTGTGTACTTTTGTTTGATATCCTTTCAAGTGATATTATAGTTTTAGGGATAATGTCTAAACCTGTGTTTTAGTACAATTGGTTTATAGATATATTTTAGTAGTATGCGCTTTCAATAGTTTTTATGACAAATCTGGCAATTTATTATATTTATTTCAGCTGGTCAACATCATACGAAGACCTGCTTTCTACTACCGAACCTTTTGCCGAGCGAATACCCTTGCCTGTAAGATTTCAATACCCTTACCTAAAAGAATACATGTAATGCATTAAAATGTATATGTTCGTACAAACTCTGCTAATTGAAACTGAAGAGAAAGGGAAATCACTCTTTGGTGCTCTTTTGAGTTAGATATTTGCTTAGTCACTATACTGTTTTAAGTCATTGAATATGGTGTTGTAGCTTTACCTGCTTTAAAGCTTTCTGTATATTTTTTCCATGTACTGATTCATATTTTTTATGGATCTGTGGCTCATACAGGAGATGGTAGATTTCTTAGTTGATATTTGGCTTGATGAAGAAGGCACCTTTGACTAAATTGTTGAAGCTTCTAGTACAACAGTAACTAAAACAAGAACTGTGTAAAGCCCTTTAACCTGCAATGACCTCAATTAACCACTTAGCACAGCATGATTTGACGGAATAATATTCTTTAGGATTGATATTTTTTATTGTATTCCTGATTTTCTTTATGTGACTCTGCTCGAGTCTGGTTCCCTAGAGGCTTTTAGTCTGTTTCTTTTGGTCTTTGTTCCTCTTTATTTATCCGCAAAAAAAAAATGAATTATTATTTTTCCACCATTTATCTAGTAGTAAGTTTTATTGTGAAATAAGTAAAACTATCTGTATCTATTTATAGTTCATTGGTTTATAACAATGTATTTTTTTCATCAATAAAATATAAAGGTTAAAAGTTAAATCGCGCCAGGTAGGGGTCGAACCTACGACCTTCTGCTTAGGAAACAGACGCTCTATCCACTGAGCTACAGGCGCAATCTTATGGTCTGTATTAAATAGTACATGTTTTGATCAATATCATTGAGCTACAGACGCTCTATACAAAATTTATGTCATTGAATATTGTGCCTGAGTAAAGTTTGAATGTGTCTGTCTTATTCATTTGGTCATGAAACGATAGAAGAGGATAAACAAATATGTACTGACATTTGTTTTATGGACAACCTCTAAAAAAAACATTTTTTGTGGACAAGTGGCACCAAAATTAAGTGTATCTTTAAATAAATTATTGTATTCTACATTTTTTTGGACAAATTATTAACACTTTATAATTAAATAATAGATATATTTCAAAACCTTTTTAAAACCATTCTAATTTTGTAATTAGTCTTTCCTCAAAAGTATTTTAAATTTGCTTGTGGTTCTCCAATTCCGTGTATTGTTTAGATAATATCACAGTGGTATGAACAAACTCATCTTATTAGTGTTAGTTCAATGGTAAATGTATAAACTTTATGAGAATGATATTAAAAAACATTAACTTTAACTAATTCTTTTTTATTTTTTACAACTTTAATTAATTTTTTAATCACAAACATTTGTCCCTGTATAGTTTTATAATCAATTATAACTATAATATTCACATTTAGCTCAATATTAATTAATTCTTATAATTATTAGAGTTTAAGTAAAGTTGCACAAAAATGAAAGGCAAGTACGTAACAAGTTGCGACCCTAAACATTTTTATTTAGAAGATATAAAAAAATTAACTAATTTATTAGTGATAAACAATTATCATGTGTATGAATTGCATACTAAACACTTTTAATGACTCGTTTAGAAAAAACAATGACCTTACATATGTGTACCTCTACATATCCAACGTACGTTCGCAGTTCGATTTCCTCATCTTTCGGGCTCTCGTATGAATTGCACCCTAAACACTTTTAATGACTCGTTTAGAAAAAACAATGTGAAAATAATGAAATGTGCAAAAAAATGACTCTTAATGCTGGATCTCGCGAGAAGCAGGATCGCGAATTTGTCTCGAACGTGCATTTTCAATTTCTCTATCATGTTGACATTTCTCTCTCCTCCGTGTATTGTGCAAAAGCAAGCATTTTAATTGGTCAATACTTTATTTTTGATGAGTTCGGGACAATTTCTTTCCCTTTAAATAGCACTGCTCTTAGAAAAAACAAAGTGAAAATAATGAAATGTGCAAAAATTGTGTTGGATATTTGGATGTTGGCTTCATGTTTGCTAAAATCAAATATACAAGCAAGATGTGCGTCTTCAGAAGCTGATCCTCGGAAGCTGAACAGTACCTCAGAAGATGGGTCTTCAGAAGCTGAACAGTACTTCAGAAGCTGAACAGTCAGAAGCTGATGTTCAGACGCTGAACAGTACTTTAGACGCTGAACCGTCAGAAGCTGATGTTCAGACGCTGAACAGTACTTCAGACGCTGACCTTCAGAAGCTGAAATGTTCAGACGCAGAACTTCAGAAGCTGGTTTTCTGCGTTCTGTTTTTGTGCCTTGGAGCTATTAATTTTCTCACATGATCTTTTGTAGATTTAATTGAAGAATTCTCCAAGCTGCGTTTCTAGAAGAAGATATTTTCGTAAGATATATTCTGAAGATTAGATATTTTTATTTGTGAATATATTTTCAACGAGATCTTTGGAAAATATATTTCTGAAGAATATTTGCTTATATATGTTTCTAAAGAATTTTGGAAATATATCTTTGAAGAATATTTGGTTCAATTATTTGTTGCTGCTGAAGACTATAAATAGAGGACGCTGCTATTGAAGAATTTCAACCAAAACCAAAGCAAGTATTGATAGAGTTTTATTAGGTTTTGAGTCTGTTAGTTGTGAGCTTTGTGCTCTGTTTTTGTACACCACTCAATTGTTCAGAGTTGGTTTGTGTTTTTAGTGAGTTGTAATTGTAGTTTTTAAGCAAGAGTGATTTTTTGTGTGTCTTTGGAGTATGTCTCCTACTTTGATTGTTATTAGAGTCTGATAATCACTGGGGCAGTGATTGACTGAGGGAAGTGAGATGGGATCTCAGGTCTAGGAGTTCCTAGGTTGAAGTCAATACGGGTAGTTGCTAGGTGATAAGTTGTAAACTGTGAGTTTGCTGAGAACTTAGAACTAGGACTACGTTAGTGGATTTCCTTCCTGGCATGGCAGCCTCCAGATGTAGGTGTGTTTGTCACCGAACTGGGTTAACAAATCACCTGTGCCTTTTACTTTCAGTCTGTTATTTCTATCTGCTATTATTCTGCTTCTGAACTACTGTTTTTGCGTACTCTGTTTTACTGCACCAGAATTTATACTCTGTTTTACGTTTAGAATCAGGTCCTACCAGGAATTTCAAATTGTATTGATGTATTATAATTATTCTATTTTTTCTTGTTAAAGATATTACAAAAATATTTTTTGAATTAATTTTTTAATGACAAACACTTGTTTTGTGTATGATTTTATAGTAAAGCATAATTATTATATCCTAATTTTAATTTAAAAGACATAAAAAATAAATAAGAAATTTAAAAATCGACAAAAATAAAGTAATTAAATTTCGCTTAAAAAACGAATTAATTAATGTAACAAACAATTCTTTTTTTAGATAGACGAAATGACACAATCATCATAAACTCACACACACAAAGTGGAGGTGCCGGGGTTCGAACTCAGATCATGACGTCGAGTCTAACAATTTCGGCATTTTTATCAGTTGAGTTAGGACTTATGAAACAACTATTCTCTAATAGTTGTAAACAAAAAAAGATCTCTAATAAGTTGCACCTCATTGTCCACGACAACTTGAAAGTACGGCGCCGTTTACGGTAGTAGACGTGAATAGGTCTCCTACCGTAGGAGACTTTGTAAAAGACATTTTTTTTTGTTTTTACTAAAATGACTTGTGTTTGCAAGTGGGTATACATTAGAAACCTGTTTTTGGAGGTAAATTCTATTTAAGTTATTCATTTAACTGCAGGGCAATGTTGGAATTTCCTCTTAAATAAAAAAATTATTTTCCCACTTAGATCTAAATTACAGCTTCGTTGCTCTTCCTTGAACACAATTACAACAATATTTGCTCCCCCGTTTGGATTGAAGAACACCACACATTCTCCATTATTTACATGTTTTTTTATCTTAGGATTTTTTTTTTGTTTCAACATAACATTTCTTGATTTCTTTTGCTATTGGTTTTCTTCATCTTCATCACATCCATCATTTTTCATCATCATCGTCACTTCTTCACCACAAACATCACAACCCATAAAACATTATTGTCAACAATAACACAAAATCAAAAATTAATTTCCATATTTGTTTGTAAAACCCAGATAAATCTTCCTCTCAAACCCAATCCAATTTCTTTACCTCAAACCCAAACTCATTTCTTTAATAGATTTGGAAAAAAACGTATTTCAACCATTAAAAAAGAAACTCCATTGCTGGTTTTGTAGGAGCTAACGCTCCAAAAGCCCCTTTTCGCTTAATTTTGTGAGATCGTCATCTACAATCAATACTTTGTTTCCTCCGCTTAGCTTTCCTTCTTCTTCTCCAACCTCCGATGATTCCGCTTCCATTTCTAAACTCATCCGTTGTTTAAAAGTCCTGTGAAATTGGTTTGGTATTTTGATTCCAAAATAACGAACCATAAGTTAAAATTGGGAATTATGATTCATTCTCTTGTGATTTTGCTATTAGGATTTTCCCAAGAAATGAGTTTAAGATAATTGAAGGTTTATCCTAATGTAATCCTCTGCTTCGTTCTTCACCCATGTACTGTACTATCTTATTAATTTTCATAATTTCTTATAGATATTTTTTATGAGATAGACTAGTTAAATTAAACAAAATTCCAGTTTTTAATAGTTAAAGATATTTTATCAAATTGCAGTAAAAAAATATTATTGAATTAATTAGTTAGTAATGAAATGTATATTAAAATAGTCCACCTAAGCTAGTTAATGAAAAATCTATGTGACCAAAATTGACTCTAAAATGAAGTAGGAATCAAATCTCGTGAAAAATTAAAAATTACCTAAAAGTTGGTTTTTAAAATATGATTTAATTAATATACTCTTTCAATGTATAATTATATTACACATGCATTCAATGATGTGTTCCAACATCAATCAATGAATATGACAACTCATGTATTTTCCCATTCGTTAATTGACATATACAAAAGAATCCGATCATCAAAGTTTTAGTTCATCATTTATTCTTAGTTCAATTAGGTCATATATCCAATGTCTAGAATATTTTTGTTAATACTTTTAGCCAATGGGGTTCATTTCAGTCGACGGACAAGTGTTTTTCCATGTTGGCTAGGTTTCTGAAAGGATAGTTTGTCGGATTGAAATATACTAAAGATTTTGATCGCCGAAATTCGGCTCATACTTTGTTCTTAGTCTAAATAGGTCATATCCAATGATCTGAATGATTTTATTTGATATTGTTAGTCTGTTGGGTCCGTTTTGGCTGTCGCAGGAATGTCCTTCCTTGTTGACTAGGTTTCTGATGGGATAGTTTGTCGGATTGACTTATACCGAAGATTTTGATCTCTGAAATTACAGTTCCTACTTCGTTCTTCGTTCAATAGGTCATATCCAACAGTTGGAATGATTTTATTTGGTATCGTAAGTCGATTGGGTTAGTTTTGGTCGTCGGAGGAATGTCCTTCCATGTTGACTAGGTTTTCGAAAAGATAGTTTGTCGGATTGACTTATACCCAAGATTCTGATCTCTGAAATTCCAGTTCCTACTTTGTTCTTAGTTCAATTAGGTCATATCCAACGGTTGGAATGATTTTATTCGATATCGTTAGTCGGTTGGGTCCGTTTTGGTCGTCAGAGGAATGTCCTTCCATGTTGACTAGGTTTTCGAAATGATAGTTTGTCGGATTGACTTATACCCAAGATTCCGATCTCCAAAATTCCAGTTCCTACTTCGTTCTTAGTTCAATTAGGTCATATCCAACGGTCGGAATGGTTTTAATTGATATCGTTAGTCGGTTGGGTCCGTTTTGGTTGTCGTAGGAATGTTCTTCCATGTTAACTGGGTTTCTGTGTTGGAACAAAATGTGTTTAACCAGTCTCTTATAAAATAAGGGGGAGATTGTTGAAACATTTATGTGTAAACATATCTCTCTTTATGGTTTTGATGATAACAAAGTATTAAAGAGAAAATTGGTTATTTGCTAATGCTTTGTTCAAGTGTTTCAGAACCACATGCTTAATAAGTATTGATTGACAATGGTTATGAAGAACAAGCTAAAGAGCAAGAAGGAAAGCCAAGAAGCAAGGTTGCAAGGCTAAGGAGAAACTGGTCCTGAAGAAGTGCTCCTGAAGTGAAGCCTCTGAAGTGGTCCTGAAGAAATGCTCCTGAAGTGCAGCTTCTGAAGACTGGGTGCTTCTGATGAAGTCAACACAAAGTCAACATCTGAAGACCAGCTTCTGATCCGTACAACTGAAGCAGCCTCTGATCACTGTTCACTGAGAAGCTTCTGAAGCTGATGTGGCATGGATTTTGACCAGTACTGTGCGCATTTAATGCCTGGAGGTGTCAGAACAACTCAATGGAACAGTTGTCTCCCTGACCCAAACATTCTCCAGTTTTTAAGGTGGGCCAATTCAAAAATGGCACCTTCCCTGTTCTGACAGATAAAGTGCAGCACACATTTGCAGCAACCTAGTCCAATTGCAACAGCCAAATTCCTTAATTCCAGCAAATCTTCAACAGCTCTATTTTTGTCTATAAAAGGAGGAAGATTTGAAGAAGAATGTGTTGAAGACTCTTTGAAACGCATTGCTGAAACCTTGCTCTGTTTTCTGTGTAAAAACTGTCAAAGTTCAAATCTCTTAGAAATTCTTCAGTCTTTGTAACTTAGAATTTCTGAAGGTTAAGAGTCTTAACCTGTGTTGTATTAAGAGAACACCTCTGATATTTGATCAAGTGTTCATCCCAAACTCCTTTACTTGTAAACCAGTTTGGTCCCTTAAGTCTTAGTCTGTATACTAAGCAATTGTAACCTCATTCCTTTGTGGTCTGAGTCAGAAGCCTCTTGTCTTAGTGACTTGAGCATTGGGAAGTCTCTTGTCTTAGTGACTTGAGCATTGGAAGCCTCTTCCTTGGTGGTTGAGCATAGAAGCCTCTTTCTTTGTGATTGAGCAACTGGAAGTCTCTTCCTTTGTGGTTGAGCATTGTGTAATCTTCAGATTATAGTGAACTCTCTTGTTGGATACAAGGGGACAGGACTACTTCTCACATTGAGAAGGAACCTGTATAATTTCTGTGTGTCTCTCTATTCTCTTACTCCTTAACTTGTTTAAATCCGCTGCATTTAACTTCTGATATCTGTTCAGAACTGATCATATCAGCTTCTGAACTGAACCTTAAGTTTTAAAAAGAAAAAGAACAAGTTTTTAGAGTCACACAATTCAACCCCCCCTTCTTGTGTGTTTGTTTTTCTCACCTTCAGTTGGTATCAGAGCTCCGGTTCTGATATTAACACTTAACAGTGTGTCAGTAGGATCCTGAGAAAAACATGGCCTCAACTAGTGATTCACCTCCACCCTCTCCCAGAAATTCACCATCTCCCAGAAATCAAAGAAATGTCCAATATGACTATAGTACTGAAGAAAAGAAGTCTAGGTCACACAATAAACCTCCCATGTTTACTGGTGACCCAGAAAAATTCTCTTGGTGGAAGAGTAAAATGTATAGTCACATCATTGGGATTGATGATACTCTATGGGACATTATTGAAGATGGAATCTCAATACCTGTAGATGAAGAAGGTGTTGCTGTCAACAGAAGAACTCTGAGTGATGCAGAAAGAAAGATCTATAGGAAGCATCATCATGTCAGAGGTATCATTGTGGACTCATTGCCTCACACTGAGTATCAGAAGCTGAGTGACAAGTCCACTGCAAAGGCAATATTCACATCCCTCTGCTCTAACTATGAAGGTAATCAGAAGGTTAGAGAAGCTAAGGCAAACATACTTGTTCAGCAATATGAATTGTTCAGAATGAAAGAGGATGAAAATATTGAGACTATGTTCTCAAGGTTTCAGACTCTGGTTTCTGGACTTCAGATTCTGAAGAAGAGTTATACCACAGCTGACCATGTGAATAAAATCCTTAGAAGTCTGCCATCTAAATGGAGACCTAAAGTGACTGCCATTGAGGAAGCTAAGGATCTGAATACTCTAAGTATTGAGGATCTTATAAGCTCCCTCAAAGTGCATGAACTGGGACTCAATGAGGATGAGTCTGTTAGAGAACCAAAAACATTGGCTCTGAAGTCTAAAAGAAAACCTGCTAAAGCTTTGAAAGCAATTGAATCTGAAGAAGAGTTTCCTGAGGGAAATTCTGATGAAGATTCAGATGCTGATGAGCTTGCAATGATTTCTAAAAGACTTCAGTATCTGATGAACAGAAAGAAAAAGTTCTCTAACAGAAGCAGCAACTTTAGAGGATCTAGTTCAAAGAGGGATATCCAGAAGGAAAGCTGCTACAACTGCAAAAAGCCTGGCCACTTCATTGCTGATTGTCCTGATCTTCAGAAGGAAAAATCAAAGGAAAAAGCAAAGAAGTCCAGCTCAAAGTCCAGCAATTTCAGAAACAAGCTTAAGAAGAGTCTCATGGCTACATGGGATGATCTGGACAATGAGTCAGAATCTGATGAGGAAGAAGCAAACCTGGCCCTGATGGCAATTGCATCTTCTGATGCAGAATCTTGTTCAGATTCTGATGAAGAAGATGAGGTATATTCTGAACTCTCTAGATCTGATTTAATTGAAACAGTTAATGATCTTATGAGTCATCTTAAAAGCAAGTTAAAAGAAATTAAGTCTTTGAAAAATCAAAACAACTTGCTATCTGAGGAAAACCTTAAACTTCAGAATCAAATTTTTGAATATGATGAGGAAGTTGAGGAACTCAGAAAAGAGGCTCATAAGAAATCTGAAGAGATTCCTAATGATCAGGAAATAGCTCTTCAGGATTTCATGTTAACTGGATTCAATAGAACAAAAATTGCCTCCATGATGTATAATATGATCAGAAACAAAGGTGAAGGCATTGGCTATAATTTATTCAAACCTTCAAATGATTTAAACTCACCTTCATGTTCTGAAAATATTTTAAAAGGCGATGGTATTTGCTTTGTGCCTGCTTCTGATAATTCTGAGAAATTGAAAGTATCAGAATCTGAGACTAAGGCAGAAGTTCTGAACAACTCAGACTCTGAAGCTTCTGAGCCTAAGGGTAAGATGAAGGCAACTGTTAAAACCTTGCCTAAATCTAAGCCAAAAGGTCCTAAGCCTAAGAGTAAGAGGAAATCAGACTCTGAACTTAAACTTGTTCAGAATCTGAAGTATTCAGAACCTGGAACTAGTATGTCTCAGAATCTGAATAAATCTGATTCAAATTATTCTAAGACTGGGTTTATTAAAACTTCAAAATCTGTTAAACCAGTCAATGCAAAACATTGTCAATCTCAGAATGATAGGCAAAGCAAACCAAAGCAAACCAATCAGTTTTCTGCTTCAAACTGTTTTAAGAAAGGCAAAACTGAAGCTTGCCTTGTGTCTGAAGTAAACAAGGATAGAATTCTGATGAGATCAGAATCAAAGTACTCAAAAGGTCAGACTCTGAACAAATCAGAACCAAAGACCTCCAAGTCTCAGGTTCTGAAGAAGTCTGAGTCCAAACCTTTGAGAACTCAGGTTCTGAAGCACCCAGGTTCTGAAAGTCAGACTTATTCAAGATATAAGGATTCATATCCTAAGTATCAGAACAAGTCTGAATATCATAACTTCAGACACAAGAAGCCAAAACCTTTCAGGACTAACCCCAAAGGACCCATGAAAATCTGGGTACCTAAGTCTGAGATAATTTCAATTGCAGATATGCTTGTCATCCAAAGAAAAGGAAAGGTCCTGGTACCTGGACAGTGGATGCTCGCATCATATGACAGGGGACAAGTCTATGTTCCAAACCCTAACTCTGAAAGAGGGAGGAACTGTGGGATTTGGAGGAAGTCGGAAAGGAAAGATCATTGGTACTGGTAAGATAGGTAATTCTTCCCTGTACATTGATAATGTTTGGCTGGTAGATGGACTTAGACATAATTTACTTAGCATAAGTCAATTATGTGATAGTAATTATGAAGTCCTGTTTAATAAGAACACCTGCACTGTAATCAGTAGCAAAGACAAGTCTGTAGTGTTCAGAGGCAGCAGGAAAAACAATGTTTACAAAATTAATTTTTCTGAATTGGTTCAGCAGAAGGTAGTTTGCCTTCTGTCTGTGAGTGATGAGAAATGGGTCTGGCACAAAAGGCTGGGACATGCTAACTGGAGACTCATCTCCAAGCTTAGCAAGTTGCAGCTGGTCAGAGGCTTACCCCAAATTGATTATCACTCAGATGCACTGTGCAGTGCATGCCAAATTGGAAAGTTTTCTAAAACTTTTTTTAAACCAAAGAACATTCTTTCAACCTCTAAACCTCTAGAACTCCTTCACATTGATTTGTTTGGCCCTGTTGGGACAGCTTCAATCAATGGGAAGAAGTATGGACTTGTAATTGTTGATGATTACAGTAGGTGGACTTGGGTTAAATTCCTCAGAACCAAAAATGAAACATATGATGTGTTTTTCAAATTCTGCAAACAAGTACAAACAGAAACTGATTTGAAAATTTTGAAAATCAGAAGTGATCATGGTGGTGAATTTGAAAATGAACCTTTTGAAAACTTTTGTGAAGATCATGGAATTTTCCATGAGTTCTCATCTCCTAGAACTCCACAACAAAATGGAGTTGTAGAGAGAAAGAACAGGTCTTTACAAGAGATGGCCAGAACCATGATCCATGAGTCAAAAATTGCTAAGTACTTTTGGGCAGAAGCTGTGAACACATCATGTTATATTCAGAACAGGATTTATATCAGACCCATTCTGAATAAAACTTCATATGAATTATTTAAAGGAAGAAAACCAAGTATTTCTTATTTTCATCAGTTTGGTTGTACATGTTACATACTGAACAATAAGGTCTACCTAAAGAAATTTGATGCCAAGGCTCAAAAGGGTACCTTTCTAGGTTACTCAGAGAGATCTAAGGCATACAGAGTGTATAATTCTGAAACACATGTTGTTGAAGAAGCTATACACATTAGGTTTGATGATAAGAAGCCTGGTAGTGAAATACCAGAGCTGGTTGAGAGTTTTGCAGATGTCAGAATCTCAGAAGAGCCTTCAGAAGCTGAACCCAGTTCAGGTTCTGATGAAGGTTCAGAAGCTGAAAACAATGAAGATTCTGAGAAACTCTCCAGCAATGACACTGCTCCTGATGCTAATCAAGATCAGCATGGTTCTGAACAAATCCATGGTGGCCCTTCAGAAGCTAATCCACCCAGATCCTCATTCAAGTATAAGTCTTCACATCCTGAGGAGTTGATCATTGGAAACAAGAACAGTCCAAGGAAGACAAGATCAGCATTCACTCAGAATGAGTCCATGCTTGGCCTGCTATCCATGATTGAACCCACAACTGCTGATGAAGCACTTGCTGATGATGGTTGGATTGTAGCAATGCAAGAAGAGCTGAACCAATTTCAAAGAAATGATGTGTGGGATCTTGTTGCAAAACCTGATCAGAAGAACATCATTGGAACAAAATGGGTGTTCAGAAACAAGCTTAATGAACAAGGAGAAGTGATCAGAAACAAGGCTAGATTAGTAGCTCAAGGGTACAGCCAGCAAGAAGGAATTGACTACACTGAGACATTTGCTCCAGTTGCAAGACTGGAAGCAATCAGGTTACTTCTTTCTTATGCTATTAATCATGATATCATCTTGTATCAAATGGATGTTAAGAGTGCTTTCTTAAATGGTGTAATTTCTGAAGAAGTATATGTCAAACAACCTCCTGGTTTTGAAGATGTAAAATATCCAAATCATGTTTTTAAACTTAAGAAGTCTTTGTATGGTCTGAAACAAGCTCCCAGAGCTTGGTATGAAAGGCTAAGCAACTTCTTAATTAAAAATAATTTTGTAAGAGGTCAAGTTGATAATACACTTTTCAGAAAAACTGTTAAGAAAGAAATCTTAATTGTGCAAATCTATGTTGATGATATCATATTTGGTTCTACTAATGCCTCCCTTTGCAAGGAATTCTCTAAGTTAATGCAGGATGAATTTGAAATGAGCATGATGGGTGAGCTGAAATTCTTCTTGGGAATTCAAATCAACCAATGCAAAGAAGGTGTGTATGTTCATCAGTCAAAATACACCAAGGAGCTTCTGAAGAAGTTTCAGTTGGATGATTGCAAGCTAATGACAACACCAATGCATCCTACCTGCACCTTAAGCAAAGAGGACAATGGCACTAAGGTAGATCAGAAGCTGTACAGAGGTATGATAGGTTCTCTCCTATACTTAACTGCTTCTAGGCCAGACATTTTATTTAGTGTATGTCTGTGTGCTAGATTCCAATCAGATCCTAGAGAATCTCATATGACTGCTGTCAAGAGAATCTTCAGGTATCTGAAAGGAACAACTAATTTGGGACTTCTGTATAAGAAATCTCTAAATTATAAGCTAGTTGGATTCTGTGATGCTGACTATGCTGGGGACAGGATTGAAAGAAAATCCACCAGTGGAAACTGTCAGTTTCTTGGTGAGAATCTGATATCCTGGGCCAGCAAGAGACAAGCAACCATTGCTTTGTCAACAGCAGAAGCAGAATACATCTCAGCTGCAAGTTGTAGCACACAACTGCTCTGGATGAAACATCAATTAGAGGATTATCAGATTCATGCAGATAATATTCCAATTTACTGTGATAATACTGCTGCTATATGTCTGTCTAAAAATCCAATTCTGCATTCTAGAGCCAAGCACATAGAAATAAAACATCATTTTATAAGAGATTATGTTCAGAAGGGTGTTTTGGATATTCAATTCATTGATACTGATCATCAATGGGCTGACATATTCACAAAACCCCTAACAGAAGAAAGATTCAATTTTATTAAAAAGAATCTGAACATGCATTTTGTCTCATGAAAATTGTGCTTGAATCTGAATGTATTCCTTGACTCTAAGTTTATCATAAGCTAAGACTTATCAAACACTCATCTTCTGAGAGTTTGAATACAGTTAAGCCTGAAAAACCTCAGAGTCTGAAGGATCAAAACCTGGATTTTCTGACCTCTGAATCTGATAAAAATCTGATGTTGGTCAGAATCTGCTAAGTATAGTTATGGGCAATGATGATTAAAGCTTTGAAAGTTTATACTCTAATCCTCCCAAAGTCATCAGAGAAATGTGATTTTCTGCTCTGATATTCAATGTTAAAATTGCTTAGCAAACAATTTTCAAGTTGGTATCAGTTTGTTTTCAAAATGTTTAGCACAGACACATTTTAAAAGCCCAAAGTGTTTCAGACAATGTTCAGTCCTTAGAAATGTTTTATTTGGTATCAGACTCTGAATTAAAACCTTTTATCTGGTATCAGAGCCTGAGATAAATCCTCAGCTGGTATCAGATTCTGATATATTTCTTTTAAACAAGCTCAGAATTGCTCTGATATAGAACACTTCTTGAGAAAGTTTTTTTTGATACTGAACACAACTGGTTGTTTTGCTCTGATGCTGAACCAGTTTGTACTGAACAACTAATGTCTGAACACAGAATGACCTGATCAGAAGCTCCAAACTTTTTCTGCTTCTGAACAGCATTCTAATTTTTTTTCTGCAAGTCATATACTAATTGAAAATCAAGTAGGCTCTGATGATTATCCTTGCTTCTTGGTTATCCATATGATTGCACAAATATCTCACAATCTTGGTTAGTTCAACCCCCCAAATTCTGAATCCTTTTGAAATCTTGTCAAACTTGGTGTCAGAACTGCTTTCAAATTCTTTTAAAGAGGGGGAAACTGAACTGCTTTGATATATGCTTTCAAACTCTTTCAAAATTCTTTCTGCTCTGATACAGATATTTTCAAACTCTCTTGAAAAAGGGGGAGAGATTTTCTGTGTTAAGGGAAGAAAGTAAGACTTTTTGTTGATGACAAAAGGGGGAGAAAGTAAAACAAGTATTAAAGCACCTGAGCTCAAATAAGTTAAAATTGTCAGAAGCTAAAGTTTAGCTAAGGCTATTAAAGCTCTGATACAATTTGTTAGGGTTAAGCTCTGATACAATTGTTAAGCTAGCTCTGATACTGATTAGTCAAGCTCTAGCTCTGATACAATTCTGACTGAATTTAACTTATGAGAACTGTTTTTTTAACTCTTAGCCTCTGAAGTGAATTTCTGGCTCTAATATACTCTGTGAGATATATAACTCTTAGTGAGTTAAGATGAACTCAAAATAACTTGGATAAGACTCAGGGAGCTTACAAAACTCATCTTGTGGATCATCAGACTTAGGGGGAGAGCTTACAAACCTCAGAACCTGATGTCAACAAGTCATTTTGAATTCTGAGTGGAAATTTCACCATATTGTTTTAAGTTAAGACTAATTAACATGAATAAGAATCAAGGGGAGCTTACAAACCTAACCTTGAGGATTGTCAGACCTAGGGGGAGCTTACAAACCTCTCCTGAAGTCAGATTGTTAATTAAACTTAACAACAACTCTGGAATTTTCACATTTATGTTCTTATCTGAACTTAATTAACTTGGATCAGACTCAGGGGGAGCTTACAAACCTCACACCCTGTAGTTAACTTGTTAATTAAGTTAACAACAATTTTCTGTTTTAATACTTATGTTTGTCATCATCAAAAAGGGGGAGATTGTTGGAACAAAATGTGTTTAACAAGTCTCTTATAAAATAAGGGGGAGATTGTTGAAACATTTATGTGTAAACATATCTCTCTTTATGGTTTTGATGATAACAAAGTATTAAAGAGAAAATTGGTTATTTGCTAATGCTTTGTTCAAGTGTTTCAGAACCACATGCTTAATAAGTATTGATTGACAATGGTTATGAAGAACAAGCTAAAGAGCAAGAAGGAAAGCCAAGAAGCAAGGTTGCAAGGCTAAGGAGAAACTGGTCCTGAAGAAGTGCTCCTGAAGTGAAGCCTCTGAAGTGGTCCTGAAGAAATGCTCCTGAAGTGCAGCTTCTGAAGACTGGGTGTTTCTGATGAAGTCAACGCAAAGTCAACATCTGAAGACCAGCTTCTGATCCGTACAACTGAAGCAGCCTCTGATCACTGTTCACTGAGAAGCTTCTGAAGCTGATGTGGCATGGATTTTGACAAGTACTGTGCGCATTTAATGCCTGGAGGTGTCAGAACAACTCAATGGAACAGTTGTCTCCCTGACCCAAACATTCTCCAGTTTTTAAGGTGGGCCAATTCAAAAATGGCACCTGCCCTGTTCTGACAGATAAAGTGCAGCACACATTTGCAGCAATCTAGTCCAATTGCAACGGCCAAATTCCTTAATTCCAGCAAATCTTCAACAGCTCTATTTTTGTCTATAAAAGGAGGAAGATTTGAAGAAGAATGTGTTGAAGACTCTTTGAAACGCATTGCTGAAACCTTGCTCTGTTTTCTGTGTAAAAACTGTCAAAGTTCAAATCTCTTAGAAATTCTTCAGTCTTTGTAACTTAGAATTTCTGAAGGTTAAGAGTCTTAACCTGTGTTGTATTAAGAGAACACCTCTGATATTTGATCAAGTGTTCATCCCAAACTCCTTTACTTGTAAACCAGTTTGGTCCCTTAAGTCTTAGTCTGTATACTAAGCAATTGTAACCTCATTCCTTTGTGGTCTGAGTCAGAAGCCTCTTGTCTTAGTGACTTGAGCATTGGGAAGTCTCTTGTCTTAGTGACTTGAGCATTGGAAGCCTCTTCCTTGGTGGTTGAGCATAGAAGCCTCTTTCTTTGTGATTGAGCAACTGGAAGTCTCTTCCTTTGTGGTTGAGCATTGTGTAATCTTCAGATTATAGTGAACTCTCTTGTTGGATACAAGGGGACAGGACTACTTCTCACATTGAGAAGGAACCTGTATAATTTCTGTGTGTCTCTCTATTCTCTTACTCCTTAACTTGTTTAAATCCGCTGCATTTAACTTCTGATATCTGTTCAGAACTGATCATATCAGCTTCTGAACTGAACCTTAAGTTTTAAAAAGAAAAAGAACAAGTTTTTAGAGTCACACAATTCAACCCCCCCTTCTTGTGTGTTTGTTTTTCTCACTTTCATTCTGAAGGGATAGTTTGTCGGATTGACTTAAACCCAAAATTCTAATCTTCAAAATTCCATTTCTTACTTCGTTCTTAGTTCAATTGGTTCATATTCAACGGTCGGATTGATTATATTTGATATCGTTAGTCGGTTGGGTCTGTTTCTGTCGTTGGAGGAATGTCCTTCCATATTGTCTAGGTTTCTGAAGGGATAGTTTGTCGGATTGACTTATACCAAAAATTTTGATCGTCAAAATTCCAGTACCTACTTCGTTCTTAGTCCAATTAGGTCATATTCAACAATTGTATTGATTATATTTGATATCGTTAGTCGGTTGGCTCTGTTTTTGTCGTTGGAGGAAGGTCCTTCCATATTGACTAGGTTTCTGAAGGGATAGTTTGTCAAGATTGACTTATACCAAATATTTTGATCGCCAAATTTCCAGTTCTTACTTCATTCTTAGTCCAATTAGGTTGTGTTCAACTGTCGGAATGATTTTAGTTGATACTGTTAGTTAGTTGGGCCTGTTTTGGTCGTCGGATGAATGTTCTTCCAAGTTGACTACATTTTCGAAGGGATAGTTTTGTCATCGGATGATCTTTGATATCACTTGTAACATACAAGTACAGCGGGTCCCCTCCGTTTGTTCTCCAATGAAACGTGTCCTCCACATCGAGAGTCTTAATATTATAACTTATCTTGTAGTCTTTAGTGTCATCCGCCAACGAGTATTATGGCTCAACATGTACAATATGTTTCACCCTTCGAGTATGCTCATTTCGTAAGTAGAAAAAAATGGTTGAAAACCCCTATTAATTCTGATAGCGTATCGGCTGGATCCATCCACCACGAATTGAACGGTTCAATTATATGTTGAAATTTAACGGTGCAACGTATTCTAATAGACATGGTGAAAATGAAAAAGGAATAAGTTGAGAGAAGAGAAAATGTAAGAAGGAAAAATGAAATGATGTGAGAGATTGAGAAATGAGGTTATGTATTTATAGTGTGAGAGAAGAGAATAAGTTGATTTTGCAAGGACCGATTGATGATGGGTGCTGCAGATTCATAATAGTGGACTTGGAGGACTCACATGATTCAATAACAATCTCCTTTTATTGGAAAGAATTTGTGAAAGTCAACGGCTTTGTCGTTGGAAATATTCTCAAATTTAGCTTCGATGTCTCCATGCAATGTGGCGACAATGTCATTTTTTGCATGGTACTTGAGCTTGAAGTGGGCAGTCGAGCATGCTGCTTCCAGCTCTGCCATCCCCGTTCTCCTTATTATGCAGTTGTAGAGGGAGGGGTCGTCGATCACCAGGAATGGGATCTTGATTGTTTTTCTGGCCTCTCCCTGCCCGAAGGTTACGAGCATCTCGATGTAGCCTCACAGTCTCGTTGAGGACCCGTTGAACCCGTAGAGTTCGAATCCAACACAGGGGGAGAGGTTTTTCTCCGTCAGCTGGAGAGTTTTGAAGAGCCCGGTGTACATGATGTCGCAAGAGGCCCTTGTGTCAATTAGGACTCTGCGAACATCAAAGTTGCCCATGTACGCCTGGACGAGCAGGGGTATGGCTGAATTTGGTGCTCCGCCAGGCAGCTCATGGTCATAAAAGGCCAATGGTGGTCGGCCCCCAGACTGTATGTTAGGGAGGACCAGTTGGGTGACGCTCATCAGCTCTTCGAACTTCCTCTTCATGCTTCCCATGGTGAAGTTCGTTATTCTGCAAGTAATCACGTTGACAATGGGGAATTGTTCCCAGGTGCACGCGTAAGGAGTTACTTCGACGTACTCTTGGAAATTGGAATTCATTCAGCTGTTCGACAGACATGGCAATGACGAAGTCTTGATTGTTGCCATCAGCGATCTGGTTGACGGTCTTTCTTTTTGGTGAAGCATTCTTGGTGAATTTCTTCAACCGACCTTGTTGTATGAGGATTTCGATAACATCCTTGAGATGGATGCAATCATCAGTGTTGTGCCCGTTGCACTTGTGGAACCAGTAGTATTTAGTCTTGTCGGTCAATTTCTTCTCCTGGGTAGGAGTTTTTGGATATTTTATTCCGGCCTCTTTCAGATCGGAGGATGCAATCTCAGCCAGAATTTTCTCTCTGGACACCGCTAGGGGTGTATATTCAGCAAAGCGACCGATGGGTCCTTTGCTTTCACGAGCAAACTTGTCTTCCTTCTTTTTCTCCTGGAAGGGCTTTTTGGAAGATTCAACTACATGATCATCCTTTCTGGTCTTGTTCAGATTATCAGCGTACAACTGCTCCTTGTACCTGAAGTAAGTCTTTGTGATCGCTAAGAACTCGTTGAGAGACCTTGGGTGATCGAGCTAAACAATTTTCTTTATGTCAGTGTCGGGGCAAAGCCCTTTCTCGACGAGATACTTCTTCATTGTCTTGTCAGCACCTCTGACCTGAACAACTTCTTTGTTGAGCCTCTTGATGTAGTCTCTAAGAGGCTCGTTTTTTCCCTGCACAATGGCTTCGAGGGACGCCACAGTTTTGGGTTGGGTCCTCGAAGCTGTGAAGTGAGCAGTGAATTCGTGGCACATGTCGTCCCATGAATCGATAGAATTCTTCCTGAGATTTTTGTACCAAGTCATGGCTCCTCATTGTAGAGCGATGACGAAGAGCTTGCATTTTACTGCGCCCTGCACTTCTCTGTAGGTGAGGACGGCTTCAATGTTCTCTATATGCTCGTCCGGGTCAGTTGTTCCATCGTACGAGTCCATCTGCTACAGCTTCTCCAATCCCTGGGGGATGCGAGCCTCTCGAATAAGCCTTGTGAAAGGACCATATGTCGTACGATCATCATCAGAGTATGATGAAGACCGCGAGCGTCTATTACGCCTAGGCGGGGTCCTTCGTTTAGGAGATCATCTGGAAGATCTCCTGCTGGAAGATCTTCGGTTTGGAGATCTCCCGGTCACATAGTGCCTGGGCGATCTTGACCTTGATGGGCGATGACTCTTTCCCCTTCTGATACGTGGTGGGGAAAGATGTCTTTTGGGAGGCGACGACTGCTTCCTCGGACGATCTTTTTCAATGTCCATGAGGCAACAGTTCTGCTCCTCGATAATCAACGTTTGATGTTGTACCATGCGAAGTAGGTTGTTGAGCATGGCGTCAGTATGAGATGTGTTGTTTGCCTCCTTATCAGGTCGCGAGGGACCAAGAAGGGGCCGCTCATGTATAGGTATCACCGTTTTAGGAATCTGCTGGGAGTTTTCCTCTCTGGGGCTATCGGCAAGAGACGACGTAGAGGTCTGTCTGTCGCAGTAGACGCGGTGGACTTCACTCCTGACATGGGAACTGACACCGTTGGTAGTCATGATATACATAATATGTTTGAAAGCTTTGGTTTTTTGTTAGTTAAAAAACGGGGAAAGCTTATAATTCCCACAGACGACGCCACTGATCGTACCTGATCAGAAATGGACTACTGGTGCAGTTGTATATGGTGGCTGTATGCTTCTTACAGTTGACCCGAACGACGGGGGTGTGTGTACCTGCAGACACTCTGACGCTCAAGTCAGTTGAGTCAGAAAGGGGGTTGAGAGAGTAAGGAGATTTTAACCTTGGGGACTGCTGAGAGTCCCCTTTATATAGAGAGTGGAGGTTACAAGGCCGTTGTCTGGCACACGTAGGGCTCAGAGGTTACAGATTCGTAGAAATCATAACCACCGAATGAGATTCGCGGGAGACATGGAGGGAGACGTTACTGAACGTTTGAACGAGTCTATGTTTGCTCCGAGCACACCCCCCCCCCCTCGCGAGGAGGAGGTGTGTTGCGAGTAAGTTGTACAAATGCTGGATTTGGTCATTTTGTATTGGGCCTTTGAGCATTTGCTCGGTCCAGAACAAATACCAATGAAACATTAATGTTACTTTTCTAATTATATCTTTAACTATTTATTACTCTATCTTCTTTCAATTCTTTCATTTATCTTACTCATATCATTTATTAAGGATAATTTTGTAAAACAACTCAAAATATCTCTTTCCCATACAAAATTAACTACATTTCTTAATATGTGTGAAATTGCCAAAACGTCATATAATTTGAGTCGGAGGGAGTATGAATCACTCCAGTAGCGTATCTAAAAGGAGGAAGGGCGCGAATCTCATTTTTGGATTTTATTATGTTTAGACTTTAGAAACTATATTTATGATATGTTGGATGATATACTTGTATTATTATTATATGCAGAAACAAAAGCAGTAAAGCAATGTTATGGTGCAACAATGGACTCAATAATTTCATCCATGCACTTTCCACATTAATATCATCTATATTGTACCGAAAAAAACCCGCACATTTTATTAGTCATTTCAAATATCTCCTCCTACACAATTGATCCCTGTCTGTTAGATCAATGCTAATTGTTTTCTACGCCTAGACCTAACAAACAATTAGTTTTATAATGGATAATATTTGGGAGAAAAATGAAAATGAAAAGCTGGGATTTTGAGAGTCGTCGGGCAAGATATATTGAAAAGAACTTTGTTGAGCAAACTATTTTTAGATTGGATGTGATATCTAGCATTAACATTTGATGTTGTGTTTTTTTTTTTTTGAAACAGCAAATATTATTAAAGCAAAGCCAACACAAGATGCACAAGCTTGCTACAAGCAACTTACAACAATAGAAGGAATGTACCATTAAGGTGTAGTACCCCCAAAATAAAAAACATACACCTCCTAACAGCACAATGCCTATCCAAGAACAAACAATTCTGGGCTTGAAATAGAAAAACTCAGCAACAGCCCAAAACAGACAGCCAAACAAAGGCCTAAACCACACACAACAGAAAACCAAATACTTCTTGCACCTATTGCACCCAGAAACACCCCAGTACAGCAAGCAGAACAACACCCAGAACAGCAACAGATAACAGCAACTCCAAAAACCTTGGAAGAATTATACCTTGGCCAACCCTCTCAAACCTATTGGTGAAGCCACTCTTTAGGATTCCAACTCCATTCATAAAACAAACAAGTCAGAAGGTTAAGCCTATCCAAACTCCATCTCCATGAAAGCACCTTAATCTCCTCTACCAAGTCCTCCACACCACTTACCACATTCTTAAAAATAAAGTTGTTCCTAGCTTGCCAAATCACCCATATAGTTGCATGCCAAATAAGTCGTAAGCCCCTCCGAAGCTTCTTATCTATTCCAACCGGAACCCAACACTCCCAATGAATGAAAAGGTTCGGAGGAGTGATGAAAAAACCCCCAACCAAGTCATTACCTCTCTCCAAATAGAACTAGTCACCTCAATGGAGAAAAAGATGAATATTTGATTCTTCAACATGGTCACAAAAGATGCAAACGGTCGAAGCCTCCGGTGGTAAAACATATCTCCTAGCAAGATTCCCTCTCGTAGGAATACGATTAAGAAGAAGCTTCCAAGAGAAGGCCACCACCCTTGACGGCGTCGGACTTTTCCAAATTTCTTTGAAAACTCTCTTCTCTTGCATAACCCTTCCCTCCTCCCACACCATCAACTTCTCCAACTTTAAATATGATGACTTCACCGTAAACTCTCCCCCTCCTCCACCTTCCACTCCCACCCTTCCCTATCTAGTGACCCCCTATGCCCCTCCAAATCCTCCATTAAGCCAATCACGAGTTCTTCCTCCCACACACAAAGATTCCTATGCCAAGAAAACATCCAACCCCCTCCCAACTCCGCCGACCTCAAAAAATCCCCTATACACCCCTCTTTATGATTTGAAATCGAAAAGAGCCTTGGATATTTCCTATAAAACGGTGTATCCCCCCTCCACGACACCTTCCAAAAACTAGTGGTCCTTCCATTTCCAACTTTCCTCACCAACTTCGAGTTAAACCAATGTGAGCCAACAACATCTTCTAGCTTAACTAAATCCTTCCACCAAGTAGAAGAATGCCGAGACCAAACCTCACTACTACCTCCTTCCAACATCTCCTCCACACGGTTCCCATACTTCTCCACCAAGACCTCCTTCCATAAAACATTATCATTTTGAAACAATCTCCACCTCCATTTTCCCAATAAACTTAGATTGACCAACCTAACATCTCTAACTCATAATCCTCCATTATATTTCGGTTGACAAATTGTTTTCCACCGAACCCAACAAATCTTCCGCCCTCCCCTCGTCCCTCCCCAAAGAAACTCTCTTTGGATTTTAACAACCTTCTTTCATACCTTAACCGACATCTTTAGAAAAGAAAGATAATAGATATGTAAGGAATTTAGCACCAAATTTAACAAAACAATTCGACCTCCAAGGCTAATAAACTTATTACCCCAAGAGTGTAATTTCCGAATCAATTGATCTAGCAAAGGTTCCCAAGTAGAAAGCTTATTTGCATTAGCCCCCACCGGTAGACCCAAGTAGTGAAAAAGGATACTACCTTCACTACAATTCAAAAAATCACACGCCATCACCATAAATTCCGGCGGCATATTTATCCCCACCAAACAACTTTTGAAGAAATTAACTTTAAGACCCGACACCATTTCAAACCCTCTCAATAACGCCTTCAAAGTCCAAAGATTATCCATTGTTGTCTCCCTAATACAAAGAGTATCATCCGCATATTGGAGATGAGAGACCACCATTCCATTTTTTCTAAAACTAAAACCTTTAAACAAATTTAGCCTCCCCGTATTTTGCATCAACCCACTAAAGCCCTCCGCCTCCCCGCATTTGCTGTTGTGTTTCAACAAGAACAAAAGGCATAAAGATATATATGGCATCGAAACTGAAATCCAAAGTTTTTGCAACCTATTTGAAATAACGAAAGAAACGTTAATACTTCGTGATTTCTCTCCAAACAATAAGGAGTTATCGACAAAACTAGCTTACCTTATCTGCAAGGCATGAAACTAGCTTATCTGCATCCTTTATGAGTTCATCCATAGCATTGCCTTCTGGATCACTAGTGGCCTGAGCCAACTAATGGAAAACAACTCATGGATTTCAAGGTGGGTTTGGTGTCAAGAATCTAGAGGTTTTTAATACTTCAAGGTGGTTTTAGTGTCAAAGTGATTTGGAGACGCTTCAAGATAGTAGTATAACATTATACATAGCGAAAGAAACTTTCACGAATATTTAATATATTGTTTTGTTTTCTTCTCTAAAAACATTATTAATTAAAAAATTACATTGTGAAACGGTTTGTCAGTAACACTCTGATATGTGTCAACTCTCCCACTTCAAACATGCTCGGTGAACGAAACGCAACCCTCTCACATTGCAACACTATGTTAACCTGCTCTGCATATGGCCTAGTACATCGACAATCAAAGAAGTTCACCCGATCTAGCACATCGACAATCAAAGAAGTTCTACTATCTAATCTAACGTCTCATACACCCCAATGTAAAAGAAAAAAAATTACAATGACTCAACCAATGAAGGTTGTCTAGTTGGCAAATAGTTGACATTTTAAGATATTTGACAATTTAGTAGGTTTAAAAGGATATTCTCAATTTTTAAAGAATGATTTTTGTTTAAAGTGAAAATAAGATGTTCACAAGTTCAAATTTAACTAACAAAAATGTCCAAATACATGAACAACATTTGGGTAATATTATGGTGTCAATGTCATGTGTCATGCACGTGTCCACCCTTTATTTAAAAAAGGCTAAATTGTTATTTTGATCCCCTAATTATTTTTTTGGTATCGCTTTGGTCTCATAATTAATTTTTGGTCCGTTAAGTCCATTAAGTTCATCTCCGTTACACATTTTAGTCCCTTTCGTAAAAGGGTTAACCCCAAATGTCTAAGGTGGACCAACACTATAGGTGGTACACCATAAACCTCGTTGATTTTTTAATCTTAACCGTTTGATATATTTGCCAAAAAATAAATCATTGGATCTTGGAGGTCTATTGTAAGTAATAGTGTACTATTACCACCTAATATTTTTTTTCTATGTTCATCTTTTTCTTTTCTCTTCTTCACCATCACCTACATCACAAAAAAAATGCCCAGAAGAAAACATCATCAACCCAGAAGAAACAAAATCAAATCTTCATTAATCTTAATTTCAATTTCCTCCATCCCACTCAACACGTTTTAATTTCAATTTTCAAGTTTCCTCTTTGTTCTCACTCTCTAGCTTCATCCAAATCATGCACTTCTATAAATAGTCATAACTCAATCCCTTTGAACCCATTTGTGTTTTTTTATTTGGTTTCGAAGATTATGGTTGATTTGCCCATTTTTAGTAAATCTGGAAGAAGAAAAAAAAATTAGGAAATGGGTTTGAAATTTTGGTTGATTTGGTTTATAGTTTGAAATAAAAGTGATGTTTTTTGAGTGGAAAAATTAATTATGGGTTTTTTATGAGAGGATGATGATGATGCCGAAATTATTGTTGTTGCAGAAAATTTGGGTTTTTTTTTTTATGGGTTTTATGGGTTATTTCATGAGGATGAAGATGATTTATGGGTTTTTTGTATGAGAGGATGATGATGATGCCAAAATTGTTGTTGTTGCTACTATTTGATTTTGTTGTTGTATGAGAGCATTTATGGGTTAATTCATGATGATGATGTCAAAATTGTTGTTGTTGCTGCTTAATTTTGTTGATGCTACTATTGTTGTTCTTCCTATTTTCCAGAAATGGATGAAGGAGGTGAAGGATAGAGATGGAGAAGATCAAGAAAATAAATTTAGTTTTTAGCCGATGCCCAAACGAAACTTGTACATGAGTTTCACAAACCTGACTGAAGAGACTAAAATGTAAAACGGAGATGAACTTAAAGGAGTTAAACGAACCAAAAATCAATTATGGGACCAAAACGATAACAAAATAGCAATTTAGCCTTTAAAAAACAAAAAAGATTGTGAAAGAGAAAATAAAGGAAAATTACTATTAAACCCCTGGACTCACTGAAGAGAGATGATGTATGAGTGAGTCTTGAGTATGACTGAAGTAGAGTAACTAACCGTTGTTGCTGACACGTGTCGTAAAAAACTTGGATCTTAATTAAGAAAACAACAAACACCATCGTAACCACCTTTTCTCTTCCCTCATTTTCATTTTTTCATTTGCACGCAAAGCAACACCACCATGACGACGTTGTGGTTCTCTCTTGTGGTTGTGCTTCTCCTGCGGTCCCCACCGTCTTTTTCCGCCGCTACCATCAACGATGAGATAGCGAAGAATCTAATTAGAAACCTGAACCTCTTCCCTTCTCACGATATCAACATCCTCGACGCCAATCCCAATGTGGAGGAGAATCAGAACAACGAGATCATCGTCGAGAAGCCGCTTAGGTTTCCGAACTTCTCCGGCGAAGGCGATGATGGAGTTTCCATTGATGACTTGGCTCATCGTGCTGGATACTACTCTATTCAACACTCTCATGCCGCTAAGTAAATAATATTTCAATTTTATTATTTTTATTCTTTTTGCAACTCAGGTTTGTCTTCTTTGAATTTAATAACTTAATTTTCTCTGTGTCGTTTTGTGGAATATGAATGTTATGTTGGAAAACAAAGAGAATTTGTGTATATAATAATATATTTATTTATGGATTTTATTCAATGTGAAGATGTTTTATAAACCAATTTGCCTCTTGAAATTGTAGGGGTCGAGTATTTACACCTTTGAATTTGCGATTGATTTTGAATTATGTTGAACAACTTGGTCATTCTGCTAGCTTTACGGTCAAATTAGTTACATTATTATCACAACTGTTACACCCCTATAATTTCAGGCGGTGAATTGGTAATTTACTTATGTTGTATATTATCAATCAATCATAGTTGTCACATAATTACAAACGTTTAACTTTATTCATAATTACTTTCAAAAGCATTCATTTGATTGGTTGTAATTTGTTAAGAGTGTATACAAATTAAACTCTTATTACTATGTTTTGGTTGTTTATGTGCAGGATGTTCTACTTTTTCTTTGAATCCCGGAAAAACAAGAAAGATCCTGTTGTGATATGGTTGACAGGTGGACCTGGCTGTAGCAGTGAATTGGCTGTGTTTTATGAAAATGGCCCTTTCAAAATTGCTAACAATTTGTCCCTTGTATGGAATGAATTTGGTTGGGACAAGGTATTTATATTGTTATATTTGTTTGTTGTCTTGTGTTGTGTCATTCAATTCAACTGTTTTTCCCATGGTCTTGGTTTCTTGTGATCAGTATTTATTGGACATAACTAATTGGTTGGTAACCTTGCAGGTATCTAACCTCCTCTATGTTGACCAACCAACTGGAACTGGATTCAGTTACACTACTGATAAGCGTGATATTCGTCATGATGAAGACGGGGTCAGCAATGACCTCTATGACTTTTTACAGGTACTTGTATTTTCTCCGAGTGTTATATTAGTTATACAAAACATTAGTGCATTGGCCCTTTTTTATTAGCATAAACGCTTATCATATTAGTGCTTATGTATAGGTTATTTTTATAACAAAAAATAAAATAAAGTCAAGCTATTTTCATATAAGTCGAAAACAACTTTTGGACATGTCATAAGTTATCTCAAACAGTCGCACAAGTGCTAATTTTTAGTAGATGAGGTCAAACAAGTAATCCAAACAGAACCTTAATATGATATACTTGACTTATATTTATTGTTTTACAAACAGGAGTTGTATTTACAAACTTGTTTTCCTTTCCTTACATTTCTTGGTTGCTGTTCTTTGAAATGCAAAACATATTGTTTCTTACTTATTGTTATATTGGATAAGAGCACCTTGCTAAGCTTCACATGTGATATCTTGAGATAACATGTTTTTTCTTTTCCCTACAGGCCTTCTTTGGTGAACATCCCGAGTATGCTTCAAATGACTTTTTTATCACGGGTGAATCATATGCCGGTCATTATATTCCGGCTTTTGCTGCTCGTGTGCACAAGGGAAACAAAGCTAAAGAAGGAATTCATATAAACTTGAAGGTTTGTTACATTGTCAACCATTCTATTTGAGATACATATTGAAGGGCATGAAATCTTGTTGATCTTATTTGAAATGGTTGAACAGGGATTTGCCATTGGTAATGGGCTCACTGATCCTGCAATTCAGTATAAAGCTTACGCAGATTATGCACTAGACATGGGTATAATTAAACAGGCTGACTATGACCGCATCAACAAAGTGATGGTTCCAGCCTGTGAATTGGCAATCAAACTATGTGGTAATTTACACGTGATGTTGTTTCATTTATCCATTCAATCAATGTAACGTTTCTTCTCATATTTGTATGCTGGAAACTAAGGTTCTTATTGAAATGAACAAACTCATGCATTGGAGTATTTCTTTCCTTCTTTTAAATGAATGTATGTTGAGTTCGACCTCCTTGCACAATTCCAAATATCCAATTTTAAATTTGAATCTGAACATAGGTTTTTTTAAATGGATCAATCATAAGGTTCAATTCATGCTCAGCCTTGCTTTTTTTTTTTTTTAAGTAATTTAAAACTTACTACAGTTATTTTATTTAAACTGCATATATGACCTATATATAATTTAACGTGTCTTATCATATAAATACATATTTATCTTAATATTAAATGCATATCGCTATTCTTATATTGTAATCTATTTGAAATTATATGAATTTCTTACAAAATTTTACATGTACCGTATTATAGTTAAATGAACTGGTTTACTATTTCCAGTCATCATGGCACCTTATAGTAATTTTTACTATCCTGATTATTCATGTAATTGAAACATCGAAGGACCGGAAGTTTCTGCTTCACTCTCATAGTAAACTAACTAGCTTTTGTTATGTTTCTTCTTAATACTTGTTTTAATCCTTTCAGGCACAGATGGAAAAATCGCATGCACAGCTTCATATTTTGTTTGTAATACTATATTCAATTCCATCATGTCACATGCTGGTGATATCAATGTGAGTAACTCAGTTACTTCATCTTCTGCGTGGTTTACATGTCGTAGTACTTTATTGTGTTAAGTTTACAGTGTGCCTATGAACCTAATAATTAAACGTAAGTTGATAGTTGCAAGCCATCAATAGCTAATAATTAATTATGAAACAAGCTGAAGCATGGTCTAAATTACAGGCTTATTTGCAGACTTCATAGAAATTCTGATACTGTGTTAAAGAGCCACTCTTCCTAAAAAGCTTTTTGTTGTTAAGTGAGAAGTGAAGAAAAGATTTTAATTGTCTTGAACAAATTGTTGTTATCTGTCACTTTTTGCTTTGCTTCCCAAAATAATTTCTTTGGGAAAAAATAGTCATCCACACACCATATTATGTTGTAGTAACGGGTTTATCAGGTTATGTTTAACATGGTTAAACATGTGAAACATTGTCCCGCAATATAAATTGTCTTCCTTTGACACTTTCTTAGTGGGGGATATTTTAATTTTAAATTATAATTTTTTTTAGCAAATGTCAAAAAAGCTTTTTATGCTGCTGCTTAATATTTAAATTATTAGGCATTTGTCTTGACATTTATGGAGAATGTGAAGTCTTGAAAGAACATGGATGTTCCATATTTAAAATTGACCAGCAATTATTAACTTGTGGTGCAGTACTACGACATCCGAAAGAAGTGTGAAGGGAGTCTTTGCTATGATTTTTCAAACATGGAGAAGTTCCTAAACCAAGGATCTGTTCGGAAGGCACTAGGGGTTGGTGATATTGATTTTGTGTCGTGTAGTTCTACAGTTTATCAGGCTATGCTAGTGGATTGGATGAGGAATCTTGAAGTCGGTATTCCTGCCCTGCTTGAGGATGGAATCAGTTTGCTTGTTTATGCTGGGGAATATGATCTCATCTGCAACTGGCTTGGTATGTATTTATGCTTGGCCAGATTTTAGATCTGTTTTGAACTATAACATTATACTTGGACCTTTAAGGTGTATTGATGAATTTTTTTTTCCCGGTAATATATGAATTCAACGAATAGGTAATTCGAGATGGGTTCATGCCATGGAATGGTCTGGCCAGAAAGAATTTGCAGCCTCACCCGAAATTCCTTTCACAGTTGATGACTCAGAAGCTGGAGTATTGAAGAATTATGGACCTCTTAGTTTCCTAAAGGTATCATTCTCTTGCTCGCCCCATCTTGTACTATGAAAACATTATATAACTCTTCCTTTTCTTTTGGTGCAAAAAGAGGGCAAAGCCCAATCAAAAACATTATATAACTCTAATCTCGAATGAACACACCCCATATATAGGTACATATGCATGATTGTCTTCCAAAATCAAATAGAAAGCTATCATTGATGTGTAAGCTATCCATCAATATTATAAGAAATACATACTAGAGCCAGTTTGGGTAAACTTTTCATCAAGTACTTGTGGAGAATTAAATATCGAAATAACCTTGTAATTCAAATAATGGCATCTCATATATAAGTTAAAAATAGTTTCTGCATCTTAATTTTTCAGAAACTCTTTTGTTTAACTTTTTTATAACCACATGTGTTTATAAAAACGACTCCTTTTAGTAGGATAAAACTTGGTTGTTGTTGTTGTTGCTACACATGTGATTATAAGAACTTTGTCTTTTAGATGTAAATGTAATCTAGACCGTGTCTATAATTCATTTACTACCAAATTTCCGCATATATTGGTAAATCCTGACTCAGTTTGATATTTGTGTAACAAAAAACAGGTTCGTGATGCTGGTCATATGGTTCCAATGGACCAGCCCAAAGCTTCCTTAGAAATGCTGAAGAAGTGGACTCGGGGAACCCTTTCCAAATCTGGAGCTGATGAGGAAATATTGGTTGCAGAGATGTAATCTCTTCTTGCAAGTAGTCTACAACAATTTGATGAAATGAAAAGAGAACTTCAACGAGTGGGATGTTTGTTGTACTAAACAAAATTCGTACTAAACAAAATTCATACTATCTTAAGTGACAGAATCAAGGCAATGCAAGAAAAGAATGATTCATATATAATTTTATGTCTGTATATATGGTGTTTTGGTAAAATTTGATGTGTAGGTTGCTCACTCCCCAAACTACAATCTAATGTTTAAATATAATGCAAACAATATAAGGAGTTGACGTATTTCTTTAATAAACAATGTATTGTTTAAATGTGTTTAAAAGTTAATAGTCTTTATAGTATTATTTGGGTTGGGTCCGGTGAAGGGACTACACTTCAACAATGTGACGAACCAATGCTCAAATTTTGGTTGGGAAAGATATTCATGTTTAGCCTCTAATGTCACGATTACAATTTGGGAAATGCTAGCATGTGTTAGCCCTTATGGCACATGTTAAGGTACCAAAAATGGAAAATATGTCTTGAAAATTGTGCCAATTTATTTATTAAACTTTTGATAATTACTCTTTTGCAATAAATGTTTACTAGTTGTGAAAACCTTAACATGTGCCCTTGCTTTAAGGGTACATGTCAGCAAGACTCTTAGAATTACCTCCGGTTGAGAAAACTTATAAAAAAAATAAAAAAATAGTTGTAACTATAAGATAGGTACCGAATGTTTCACCAAAAAAATGTTATAATCTCAGTATAAGTAAGTTTCAGTTTTTGTGTTTACCTATATTTTTGTATCAAAAAAGTACATAAACAAAGTTAACTAATGATTTATTCAAAATCGTAACAAAAAAGTACATTAAAAAAGTTAACTAGTGATTTATTCAAAATCTACAAATTTTACCTAACTATTTTCTTTTATAACTTAAAAGATTTAAGGCTTAAATGCACTTTTGATCCCCCTATTTTAACTTAATCGGAATTTTAATCCCCATATTTTCAAAACCATTATTTTAGTCCCCCTATTTTACATTTTTTTGGTTTTTTTAATCCCCCACCAATTTTAGTGATTTGAACACAACCAAACTGCAATAACTCTTTGATTTTCCTCTTAATACTCCAACCTCTAACACTTACGGTCCCTATACTGGTATCTTGAACACACTACAAGCAAGCAACCATAGTTCAAAGTATAATGTATCTTCTGAAGGGTCCCTTCATATAAACCCAACATTTATACCATTTAGTTTAGAAATTATTGCGTGGAGTGAGAAAGGAAAAGTATATGGAGATCGAAAAAATTAGGGATTTTAGAAATTAGGTTCCATATTATCAAACCTGATTCATTTTCTTATTATAATTTAATTCAATTTTTGTTTTTTTAATTATTAATCAATTAGTTTTTACATTTTGTATGTAATTAATTATTTATGTTAATAACATGAAAATTTAATTAGCCAACACACACTGTCACGTTACCGTCACGTCATTAATGACAATGACAAATCCCTAAAATTGGTGGGGATTAAAAAAACCTAAAAAATGTAAAATAGGGGGACTAAAATAGTGGTTTTGAAAATAGGGGGATTAAAATTCCGATTAAGTTAAAATAATAGGGGGATCAAAAGTGCATTTAAGCCAAGATTTAATTTGTATGTGCACTAAATAGATTCACTTGCATCTTATTATATCATGAGTCTTATTAACAAGTGTCCTAAGACCATTGTTTCAGGAACCCACAAAAGAAAGTTTGTTTTGAAAACTAACAATTACCAATATAAAAGTTACTTTTGGAGGCTTAAACAATATTTTAAGGACACTTGTTGTTAGCATTTTTCAAAATATCATTGTGATTCGACTGAACACATATACGTCCATCAATTAATCACAATTTCACAATTTACTATTTAGATATTTTTTATAGGATTTTAAGAAATACATAGTGATGTATATTTACACGTTTACTTACAACTTTGTTATACCGATGATATGGTACACAGATTTTTTTGACTGGATAACATGGCAGAGATTAAACATTGTTATTAGATCATAATAAATGGATATATGGATAGAGATATCATATAAAACACAGTAATGTATTTATGAGTGTGCACGTGTATCACGAGTATAAGAAGCAAACGGATAAAAGAATTTAGGAAGTTGCAGAAGAAGCAAAATGATGTCATTTGGCGTTGGAATCTCTACGAACTGCAGCTGGTTGAGATGTCACTCCCGAATGCCTCCTTCATGTTCCATGTTTTCCCATGTTTCAATGTCTTCTCCTTCTTCTTGTTCCATTTTCAACTCTAATAAGCTCAACTGGACTCCAAGAGCATCCTCTCAAGGTTTGTCTTATTTTAGTGTATCTACAGGCATAAACATCTATCATATACATAACAACTTATTTGAGTCTTATTTCTGGAAACATGGTATGACATGTTCACAAGTTATTTTGACTTATGAAAATAATTTGACTTTATACATAAGAACTTGTATGATATGTACTTAATGTTATAAACACTTGATTAAACTATTTATCCAAACATGGATGGTATTGAAAGTTGGTGCTCAAATTTGTTGGAATATTTAAGATGAACAAAATCATAGATACAAATCATGACATATTATAACAATATAGTAAATTGTGTACCTTGTATGAATCAAATGATCCATTTGATGCAATTTAGCGATCTTGATAGAAGCCACGAGAGAAGTTAGGGTTGAGAGCTCTTCTCTCGCTTCCTGATGCTTTGTACGATCAAGTGTGCTCTGACCTAGTGGGGTAGCAAGAACATATAAGCTGCAGTAGAGAGAGGGACCTCTCAACGGAGTTACTAAGAGAACAACCCAACCTATAATGGGTTGTTCTCAATCACAGCCCAATACAATATTCAATCACTGTCCAACTATTATAGTTTGTTTAATTAATTAAGGTCATCCATAAATCTAACAAAATTTTATTGAAAAAGTGTTTTTTTTTCTTATCATGCAGGACTTCCTAATGAGTTAGTTGAAGATTCAAAATTTGTTCCTATAAATGTTGAGGATCCTAGATATGGTCCACCTGTAAGTCATGGTTAGTTTTTACTCATTTGAAATGTGATGTTTATCTGTCGTGAGCAAATAATTTTCAACATAAACACTTCTGTGGAAATCTCATGGGAGATATTTTTTCCTCACTTTATATGCGTTTTACTTTTAAAGTCCAATTTGAGTTACTTTTTGTGAACAATGTTCAATCAATCTAACTAAAGACCAAAACTTAGTACAGTTGTTGAACTCATTCATACGTAGCTAAGCACAGGGATTTCTTTTATTTTGCAGGCCTTATTGTTGTTGGGATTTGAAGCAGATGAACATTTTAAGGTGATATTACCATCATCCATGCAATAGGATATGATAATCCTTATAAAGAAATGTTGTGGTAGATTCATATGCTTTGTTAGTCTTGATAGATTTTACCTTAATCAAATCATTTAGAAATGCCTTCGGCTGTGCCTTTTCTTCGATCTCTCTTTTGTATCTCGTTGTATTAAGTGTGTGTCCGTTCTGATTATTGTTTATGCTTTCAAGATGACCCAAATGATTGATAGAGCAACTCTTCTTGAAGTTTTTTATACTAAGGAAATTTCTATACGTAAAATGTTAAAATTACAGCATGAAGGCTACTTTATAATAGTATTATTGTTTACATATAGTAAATTAAAAAACGGATATAGGCAGATGCTTACAATGATTATATAGTGATATCTTTCTCTAGATGTATTAGCATTCAATTATCTAGCCCCTGTATTATTTTACATCTCTCCAAATGTGTCATTTAATCATAGTTTATCTGATCTTGTGCAGATTCAACAGTTTTTGAAAGAGTTAGAAGGTGAATTCCTGAAGGTAACAAACATCTTATTTAATTCCTTTCATGTTCGTATTTTATCTGCATACCAAGATCAATGAGTAAAATCCTATTAATAGGTGGGAGAGAGGGAGATTAATTATTTGATTATTATTTCCAACAGTCTGAATAAACAAAGGTTTTTCCACTTTAATAGCCAAAGATTGTTCCAATGCACAACAACTACTTCTTTCGATCTATACTTTGACCTAGATAATGCAATACAGACAATGAGACTATATGTTTCTTAAAAATTATCAAGAATCTTGATAAACAAAATCAGATATAACACAATCAATTGTAGTCATCACATATAGAAAACAAACGAAAATTAATATTTGTAATTTCCATAATCTGTGACCGAAATTTTAATGTATCCTAATTTTCTTATATATCCAAAATAAATTGATTGAAAAAAGACAAAATGTAACATGTTGCATTGTAGGTCATCTATTGTACCAAGGACATGCTTACTTGTTCACTTTGGGATGTAATGCATACAACACAAGAGAGTTTAGAAGAGGTCAAGGTAGAATTTTTTGAACACCAAGCAATGTACTATTTTCATCTAACTTCTGCTCCCTCTCCATTTGTTCATGAATTTGTAGTTTTGTACTAACAAATATATTAATTTGTAGATATGAATTTGTGATGAGAATAAGCTTCTCTATTGTGATTTTTGACAACCATTTCTTATAAATTCATCATTTATTTGCATCAATTGTTAAGCAAGTGGTCATGATTAATTGATTATAGGTTTTCTGATATCAAATTTATGGAGAATTATCATTTGTCTAGAGTGATTATAAAATCTAATTTTCTAAGCATACCAGTCAAAAACTTTGTAGCAATGAATAAATGATATTAGTTAATAAATATGTTTCGAATGTTCCAAGACCTTTTTAGCGGGTCGCAATGCTTCTCTATTCTGAAGTAGTAATATGCATGAATTGTTAAGTACGTGTTCAGCATTTTGTGACTTGCATTGCAGATAGACAAGTCACTTCCACGAATATGTTTCTTATCTGGTTTAAGCGGAGAGGAGATGATTATGTTCGTTGATGCTTTCCCTGAAACTGGTAACCAAAATCTGTTCAGTGCCCTTTTGGTTTGTTAACATTGAAATCATAATTAAATATTTCTCTGAGCTTGGCACATTCTCTGTGCATGAATGATAGATCTACTGGTTTAGTGTTCACATGTAATTTCTGCAATTTGAAATTTGTTTTATGCAGGACTAAAACCAGCCGCGTTTGCGGCTCTTGTTCCTAACAGTGCTACCAAACCACTATATGAGTTGATAGAAGAAATCACGGGAGATCATGAGATGTTGGTAGGTGTTTATTTTCAGGTGTCAATGTTTATCACTATCTTCGAGTTTATAGTTATGTGACATTGTCTTTTATCGCGTGTAGACCGGAGAACAGTTGTGATAAAATTCCCAGTGAATTCTAGGAGCACACTCGCGGAGCATACGCATTATCGATATGAATGTACTTAGATTTGAAGTATATAAAAAACTAATTCCAAATATTATGTAAGTTAGCAATTGATTGTTTATGTCTTTATGAGCATATGCCTACTGGAACTGGAAAATATGGATGTCTTTTGTTATTCGAAATTTTGAAAAAAATTGAAGATGTTCTAAATAAATCTGGGTATTTATTTTATTGATGATAGTCCCTCACTCATATAAGTCATTTTAGCAAAAACAATATCTAGTTTTATGTCTTTTTTTTTTTTTTAAGGAAATGTCTTTTTATAATATAATGAAGTATTAGTGCCCTCATTCTTTTTTGGTACAAGTATTAGTGCCTCCTCTTTTTTTTGGAATACTATTAGTGTCTCCTTTAATCATTACAATTTGACATATTATACTTTTAGTCATTGTTAACTATCTCTGTTTCTAGGTCAAAAAAGAAATATCTCTTTACCTCTCAAAAAATAAATCTCTTTCAAACTTTCAATTCGTCTAATTAATGACTAACTATATTTTAGCAAAGTGCAATAACATTTTTTGTATAATTTTGATAACTTTACTTTTGCTAATTCCCACTAATTAGAATCTTCCACCGCACAACATATTTTCATGGTTTAGGCCTTTTAGACTCACTACAGAACTAAACCTCGACTTGACAAGAGAACGTTTGATTTTGTGTTGCAACCAACAACTTATAATAAGAGAGAGCATACTAAGAAATTGAACGAAAAAGAGACAACCAATCAAATCTTCTATTGACAAAAGATAAAATTGTTAATATATCATACGCATGTTCCAGCATTATTCGTAACAAGTTTTGGCTGGTTTTAGTAAGAATGAACATTATCTCACTTACTCCATGTTCTTATTCTTTTAAATTTGTTTGGCATCACCGAAAACAAAACAAAGCAACATACGAATCTCTCAGATGCTCAATTTCAGTGTGAACCAGGTATTTTATGCGAGCAACTGCACACAATCCCTCGAGACGAGTAGTTTTATGCGAGCAATTGCACACAATCCCTCGAGACGAGTAGGACCGCAATAGATGGCAAAATTCTCCCTCAATATTTAACACTTGCACTTCAAGACTGGATTCAAACTCAGACCTCTAGTTAAAATGAAAGAGATCCCTTACCATCTCATTTAAGTGCTCTTGGATTCTTGGATGCTCAACTCAGCAGTAGTTTATCTTGTTCTGATAATCATGATTGTTAATCACATTGTTATTTGTTCTGGTTGGTATTTACCGAGCAATGAGCATCCTGTCCAGACTATCTTATTTATGATTAAAAGTCAACAATTATTAATTTGATTTGTAGAGCATTTTCTCTGCGATTTTTCAAGTCGGAATAGGAAGATAGAGAAGATTGTTTTTTCCCTAGTCATTAAACGCTTTCCTTGTATGTTATCTTGTTCGATATTCATTAATCTGACTTTTCCATTTACTGGTTATTGTGTTCGAACAAAGTCCGGTGCGAGTACTTTTTTTTTTATGGTGCCTTCATTTGAAGCATTCATGGACATTTCAAATCTTAAGGCAAAATGGCAAAAATTTGCAAGGTTTGATGTTTAAACTCGAGAGAATAAGTGTATGTGGTGATGGGGAAAAAAGAAGCCGAAATAGAGACGACCATCCTGCATGGTTTGTCAATCCAGTGAAATAGAAAGAAAGAAGTTAATCCAGTGAGGTAATAACTAATGAGATCACATGCACTAGTTTAATCTAACAGTAAAATATTATTTGGGCTCAATTAAGTCCCTCACCCCATAAACCGTCGTTGTATTCCATAGAAAGAAAAAAAAACAGCTAACTCTTGTGTTTCGTGGGCTAATATTTTGTAAAGTATAGTAATTCTGAAAATGAAAATATGTAGAAATGAAACAATGGAAAACCTAATGGAAGGACATTAAACACTATGTCCTACAATCATTTGCATAACTAAATGAAATTCCATGTCAAAATTTCCTCTGATAAAAAGCTAAATATACAACCCAAGGAAACCCTGTCCCTACTGAAATGGTTGTGATAAGATTGAATGGACGGATCTACATATTTCCTGTCACAAAAATACAGCACCGCTACAATATACAAAGGCCTAGTGGACAAAGGATGAGGTGAAATAATGGCGTGGTCATCTGATTCTCTTCCACATCAGAATCTCTGTAGTTTTATGGATAACGGCTCTATCGACTATACTATACATTCAATATGATTGCATTAAAAATTATGATTGCATGCCACAGCATCAGTGGCAAATATCTCCTCAAAATCTAGGAAAGGTAAGGAAATTAATTCCCTTTACCTTAATCACGCTACAGAGGGTCAAGGGATCCACTTTTCAGTCGTTCCATCCGTGCTTGAAGCCCTGACAAAGCTTTTTCATCCACAGGATGTACCCCACCTTGCAAAGTATTTTCAGCTCCAACATGTTCTGATGCAAGAGGAATCTGACTATGAGGAAGTCCATGGTTAAAGTTGTCGTTAACACTTGTCAATGGCCTAGCACCAGATTCTGTGCTCCCAGCAGCAGCTGCTAATTGCATGCTCTTCATTCTCTCTCTGATTGCATCCAATGTCCCACTTGTTACTGCAGTTCATGAGTAACCTCTCCAAGTCAATATTCTTTCTTTAAAATAAACAATTACGAAAAACAAAACTTACCATACCTCCGGTCATAAATTTATCATTTCTTTGGTCACCTAAGGTGTAATCAGAACTTAACACTCTCGATGCAAAGGCATTCACAGCCCTATTCTCCTCACTGTATGATGATGGCGGTAGATTGAAATTTGTTGGTTCGGATTTCACATTTAATCTGGCGTCATTCAATGCATTTGCATTTACAGGAGAGAGGGGTGCAAAATCTGGGGAAGATATATTTAAAGATGCTGGTGGAGGAGTAGGCATTGGCATGCTTGACGGAGTTCTTCCAGCTGCAGCATTCTTCGCCATCTGCCGAAATGTTAAAATCAATTGCCAATTGTCAAATACTCAACTGTACTCATCACAATCATGAACATAGAAATAATAATGCAGGTTCAGTTAAGCACATAAGTATTTTCATCAACCTGGGCAAGACCATCTCTGATGTAAGTGCGAAATGCCTCGCTAGCATTTTGAAGCTGATCAAATATGTCAACCTATGGTAAACCAAGAACCTTAATCATATATAAGATAAATAAAAGGATACAAGCCAGAGGTTTATTGATATGTGAAAAATAACATGAAACTTGAATATACACTTAATACGATACCTCTGGGTACAATTGAGTAATCCGATAAAGTTCATATAGACCAATTGTGCAAGTTTGCTTCTCCCCGATCTTCTTAAATATTGCAGCCAACTCTTGCTGCAATTTATTTATTTTCAAGTATAGAAACAGAAGACAATGAATGTTAACATTGCAGTTACGATCATAAATGCAATAACTCATACAAACACAAAAAACAGTAAAACATTAAATTGAGATATGTAGACATAGAAAGCACAAAGTGGCATTATTGTAGACCTAGTATACTTTTAATTACTAAATTACCAAGTATAATAGCATAAAAGTTTGAAAATCTAATTATAAAAGCTAAAGATTAAATACATCCTGACTGTATTCAAGATAAACTTAATGCAGGGAATAAAACTAAACATCGGTGACAAAAAATTCAAAACTATTTTTTTGCATAAAATATATTATTTTAGTGGACTATAATGTGATGGTTTTTACGGCATTCTATACATTAGAATGCAATCAAACCTAATTCACACCTTAAGGCATCATAAAATCATCCATCATATTCATGTATAAGATACGTTTATACTATTGAAAAATTCGTGATGTATAATTTACAAATAGAAGATGCCATGCCTAAGGAAGCATGCATGCCATCGGAGCACTAAATGTGATACCCAAAACACTAAGAAATAATGCATAATGGTACCTTCAACTGGGCATCAGCAGAATGTGTTCCAGCCGCTGAATTATTGGTTGCTGAATCATTCCAATGGTTTGGCCCCCCAGGTCCAGATGCAGTCAACATTCTTGCAGCAGCCAGAGTCTGAAGTTCAAGTGTAAGAAAGAATATATATAAACACATGGGATTCGGTTCGACAATGAATTTGAGTCAATGATTGGAAAACTTCCTTTTCTTTATGTTTATTCACGTAGAAAATTGAAAAGATGCTAGTTGACCTGAATTTACGCCAGTATCATAACATAAATTTACCTAGCTTGGATATTAACCATCTATATGATTAGATACCATATGAATAGGCTCGAGAAAAACCTTGTATAGCTTCTTCGATTTCTCGATAAAAAGAAATATGACCAACAGTGGTTCTAATGTATATACAACGAATTTCTTTTTTTATACTTCTTATTACTAAATAATGCCCATAAATTTCATAATAGGTACCAAAAGATTCATAGTGAACTTCGATAGGAACTTCTCTTGAAGACATAATGCATTGATCTGTATATAAAGCCCCCTCAAAAAATCTAATGCCTACCTCAAGATTAAGTTCAATGTAAGCAAGGATGATGGGTTGAGGTTTCGTATCGATAGGAACCATTGAGAGATGACCCTTTATTGCTGCACCACGAAGCTTAACAAGCTCGTGCAGAACAGTTTTCACCATTCGCAAGGGTTTGTCATCAGCACCGGCCCTGTTAAATTGAACATTTTATAAAAATGATTCTAGTCAAATAGAAGTAACTCGATGCAACAACAATAGCTATAGCTATGTACCTTCTCCTAATTTCCTCCATTCCCAGGTCTTGCAAGTACAGATGGATGCTTTGAAGTATGCGATCCAAGTCAACATCATAGATGGTGCTCTGAAGGACCTGAATCGCATCAAAATGCATGTGAAATAATGCAACCAAGTTTTAAAGATCAAGACTATCTGGATGTAATTTTGTAAATTTCAGCTGCGTCTTGACGATGAAAAATTCAGTCAATTATCAATAGAACTGTATAATTTAAGATTTTTGCTACTGGGTGGCAAGTTACCTTTGTAAGCTTGATAAGGCATTTCACAACCAGATCAGAAAACTTCTGGTTTCTAGTAGCAAGTGACTCATTTGGTGCAGGTGAAGGCCACCTCGATGGATCTAGCGGACGTAAAAGATTAATTAGGACAACAAAGGATGAAGTTCGATCTGCATTATCCTGTAATGATGATCACTAGTCAGTAAACTTAAACTAACTTGCATTTGTTATTTACAGCATAAAAAAACACATTATCATTACTACCACGATATGAAGTTTCATTTCAAACAAAAGAGGAAAATAAAAACAAATCAATTAAAAGCAAGTCTCTTACCAGAATCTTAAGCATCAATACATTCAATGCTTTCAACAACTGGCTTCCATCATCCATGCGTGGAACATTATCATCCAAGAGCCACAGAAGAAGCTCGGTAATGAGACTGTCAAGAGTGCTCTCTTTTACAGCATGTGCTAATCTTTTATTTTGAAAAGTCTGTAAAGGGGTTGTAAATAAAAACAATTATTAAAAGACGCAATAATCTCAATATACCCTGAAAAAAAACAGAAAATACATTTACCTGCATGAGAGTGTTGAGCACATATTTACAGGACCGCGATGAAGCCCCACTCAAACTGAAATCAAAAGTTTTTGCAACCTATTTGAAATAGCAAAAGAAACGTTAATACTTCATGATTTCTCTCCAAACAAAGGGGAGTTATCGACAAAACTATCTTGCCTTATCTGCAAGGCATGAAACTAGCCTATCTGCATCCTTTACAAGTTCATCCATGGCATTGCCTTCTGGATCACTAGTGGCCTGAGCCAACTCATGGCAAACAACTTTCATTCCTTCAACAGACTGCATCACAGAAATTATTTTGAAAACAGATGTAAAAGCACCATTTTCCAAAACCAAAATGGGAATAGGAAAAAAAAAACTCCAACAATGTATCATGTATCTATGTGTGTGAATAGAATTGCCAATTTTCAAAGTGGATGACTAATGCAAGAATTATTGTCCCACAAATAATGAAGATATTCAAAATAATAGCAAGAGGCTATGCTATGTCATCCACCTGCTCAGGAGAACCGAAAGAAATAATGTCAAGTGCTTCATTCCAATCAGTGGGGCCACTGGCAACAGCCACGGGACGAGGCATCAATTGTCTCTCAATGTTACTATCAGGTTGACCATAATTTCTCCTGACATTAATAAGCAAGATGATTAAGAATAATAGAAGCAGTCTACTTTTTTTGGTGGGGGTTGTTATTTAGAGGTAAAAGAAAAAAAAAACTCAACAAAAATATTTCCATACCTCAATAAAGGACCAGGAAGAGATCTAGCCATTTCTCCACTTTGCTCTGCGACATCAGACCTGGTAATTGAAGCAAGAACATCTTGAATATTAAATTTAAATGTTGACCATAGAAACAGAGATTAATTCAATTTCTAATCATCATCATTTTTAAACTATGAGTTCAAGTTCCAGCCTTTTCTCATCTATTCCCTAATCTTCAGAATATTTTAACTCCTTAAGTTGATAATCTACAAAAATCTACCACCTTAATAAAACAAAAACATAAAAAGATTTCAAGAGTAAACATTCCGGCCTTTTCTAGGACTCATTGTCACAAAGGAAAATCAATCTTCTCACAAAAGCTATATAGGGCCCATGCCAAATATATAACGAAATATCAAGGTTCAAAACAATCCAGTTATATTTATGTCTTCATTTTATGGTGATCACAATCAGCATAGCAAAGCTTAGAAGATATATAATGCATTAACTGTACAACATAAAATGAAAAGACTTGCCCATTTTCCCTGACAGAACGCCGTAAAATAGCCCTCGCTTCCCCTGGCTTTCCTTCCTTCTTCTTTTCCATCTCCCGGACCTGTCAAATTACACCACCTTCATCGGTAATGCAGCATATCAAAAAGAGAGGAGAAACGAGAAAGGTAAGAACTTACCTTCCACTTAAATCTATCATCTAACATGCTTTTTTGAGCATCTGTTAGTTTCCCAACAAATCTCCATATGTCCTCACCTGCATAGCAATGTCATGGAAGGAAAACTACTCAGACAGGCCAAAAGGTATTATGATAAAAAATAAACCAAATTTTTGCATCTGAATTCTTGAAAAAATAATCACTTCATCCATAGATAAAGACATAAATGACTGAATGAGTCGTGTAGTTTAAATATTGAGGAGGAAACACAGCAGCCCAAGTCAACTAAATGATGCAGATATAATTTCTTACAAATAAATTTCCTTTTCAACCTCAGAAAAATAATAGAAAGGGGCGAGAACAAAGTGCCATGAAAATGGATTTGTGCAGGGTTATACCATACCGAGAATTTTATAACCAGTGGCAAGTGCATTTAATGCAGCTTTCCTAATATCCCCATCCCGTTCGGCCGTTAAACTTGCAACAATTTGCAATGATTTCAGTTGCCCACTAATCTGTCCACATAATGCAAGGAATAAATATCTAAAATAATACTGAAAACAGTAATTCACTAGAAGTGTTTAGCAACGATACCTCTGCCCCATGATGATCAAGAATAAATCCTACAAGATCAGCACATTCAATTCGAGTTCGGTTGTTCTTAGAGCGCAACCCCTCCAATATATAAGGGAAACATTTGGATGCGGAATAGACTACAACAAATTGTTTAGTCAGCTCCCGCATTTTTTCGCGTACTTTCTCAATGTTATGCCCTAACTGCAACAATTACAAAATATCAGACTTTTACTTACTTTCATCTGTGAATTAAATTCGTCATTTTTTTTAGCACCCAAGAAAGTTCACTACTCACACCTACTTACATATACCGAAACCAAAAATTACTAAACTGACAAAAACACAAATTTGCTGAAATATTGATGTCTACTGGTGATGCCAACTATCAAATTTGTTAAAACATACCTTCTCCACAAGGCAAGGAAGAAAGATTGCAACTTCAGATTCTGTCAAAGAATACCCTTCATCCTTCAAAGTGTCGAGCAGTTCAGGAAGAAATTCCAGCACCTGGGTAATTAAATTGCATAAATGTTATCTTTTTAGCTTATTTCCATATGCTCTCTATGATAGCTTATTCTTAGAAATCGTGGTTGGGCCTAACACAACCCCACAAAACCGGCTTGTGAGGTGAGGATTGCCCCCACTTATAAACACATGTTCAGGCCATATTTTGTCCGATATGGGACTCTTCAACACTTATGAAAACAGTTTAAAGTTTAAATGAAAACAGTTTGACTTTATTTTAACTTTTGTTATAGAAATAGCTTACACACAATGATGAATGCTTATGCTATAAGGGCTTAATTAAGTTGCTAATCCAAACATGGCCATAAACACTTCATAACCAAAGAAGATAGGAAGAGAATAAATCTGAAAGTAACGGTGAAAACAGAAGGGAAAACTAAATTGTACCTTTAATAGACATGTTGTGTTTGATTTGCAGAACTGCAACACAAACCACCTCAAAAGAATGTCCAAAACTTCTATAACTTCCTTAGCAATGGATGGAAGTGCCTGCGATGTGCAGTAGAAGATTGTATAGTTAACAGTACATTCAACACTTGAAAAGCGCACAACTTATTAAAAATGTGAAAAGAACAGCACCCTCTGCAGAATTTCAAGTCCATCAACTTGCTTCTTAAAATCTGCACTTAAGAGTCTCCTATGTAAATCCTCTCTGAAATACCTCATCATATCATTCTGAAAAACGCAGCCATTAATTAAAATTCAATAATTATAGGAAACTTGAGTTATGCATGATAACTCCTAACTCCTCAAACATGTCACCTCAAGATCTTGAATTTGCTCAATCCGTGGATCCTCAAACTTAAACCTTCGAACAACCAATCTCTCTCTATCATCCTGCATGTAAGAAAATTGGTCGTTCAACCATATATCTTTTGAACTTTTTAAGTAACGTTTGGTAAATACTTCAGCTAACAATACCTTATTTGAATCCTTGATATTTAGCAAGGCCTGAGTTTGAACTGCTATATCTTGTGCAGATATTTGTTCAGATTTAGTGCCCTTTATTGCCCCGGCCCGCTAAATGATGAAAGTACCGTTAGAAATCCAAACAAATAAAAGAGTAATCAACAAAGGAAAACTCAACATACCAAAGATACAGATCTATTTCCAGGTTTCGAAACACCGTTGGCAGTTGATTTTCCAACCTTCGTAACACCTTTCGATGTTACTCCCACTGAAGCTGATCTGGCTGGCTCGAATGACTCTGAGGACACACGTTAGGGTAGGGGGTAAGAAATTTTAGTATAAAAGACAAAATAGTTAGCATGATAAGCATCAAACATGGGTAGGAAAATAAGCTTGGCTACCGAAGAACACACCTTGAAAAGCTCCATAGGGTTTTAGCTTCTCAAGAACAAGTGTCTGTGCTGGTCCATGAATATCTTTAACTATCTTTTCAATCTAAATAAACAAGCAATTTAATTATGCTTGGAATCACATGAATCTTAGGGAAACAAGGAATGGAAAACCAGCATTATTATCACACATACCATTTCATGCCCACTAACTCTCAGTATCTCATTAATGCAAGTCTCTGCCGCCTTACGAACATCAGAGGATTTATCCTACAAAGGAGCCATCACAAATTTAAACCCAAGGAAATTGTGCATTAGAACTGATTAGATAATGACGGACAGGATTGAGTAACCAGAACATACTGCCATTGCAGAAGAGGCTGGCTTCAGCAGTTGTGCAGCTTCAGCAAAACTGCTTAACCCAGAAAGTTGCCTAGACAACCAATCAAAAAGATCTTTACGCCCTTCCGCACCAAGTTTTGAATCAACCAGAGAAATTGCAACATATGTAACCTACAGTAACATCATGTTCAGGTAAAAGGCAAAAAGAGAAGAATAACAGAATACAAAATCAGGAGAAAGGAAATACCATTTTATCAAGATGAACAGCAGCTAGCCAAGAGTCTAGAGTATTCAGTACACATTCTCTCATGTGCTTCTTATTGTCACCGAGACATTTCAATATATCAGACAGAATGCCCTGCATAAACCATTTCAAGAAAGTTAAACATTTGAAAAAGGAAATAGAACATTAACAACTGGAAAGAAAATACAAAAGCAGAACAGAATTCACTAACTTTGCTTGACTTCTCTACAGCTTGACCCATTGCAGATGCAACATTACCAATTGTTGTCAAGGTAGCCATGACTATGTTTTTGTTGCTATCAAAGAGCCGTCCCCTAAGAGCACCAAATAACTCACCTGGTAACAACAATCATCACTCAGTAACAATTTCAAAGGTTGACAAATTTTAAAATGAACAGGATAAAACTCAAAGAATTAATAAAACAAAGCATGCGAGTCTATGAAGCAGATGAACGAGATGGGACGGGCAGACAGTCAAATTTAAAACCTTAAAAAGCACAAAATACGAATGCTAATGAGTTACCAGTTCCAGTTGCTTGAATGCGCTTATTAGCCTCTTCCAGTATTTTGTTTACAGCATCAACAGACTCCATACGAACCTACATTAAGCAAAATGTAATGCAATTGCACAAAATTGTACTTGATCAGTTACTGGCAGTTAAAAACAAGCGAAAAATACAAAACAAAAAGGTGGTCTAATACAAGATTATTTCAAACAAACCTTCCAATCAGGGCTTTCAAAACTCTTCAAGAGAGTAGGGGTAATCTTTCCACTAATATCTTCACGAGGCAAGCTATCCAGCCCACCAGCCACCACGGATGAAGATGAATCTGATGCCCTGACAGTCTTTTTGGGTACAGCAGATGCTCCCTGAAACAAAACAAATAAATTAATTAATAAAATTAGTATTAGAATCATGATACTACATAGAAGATACAGCACCAAACACAACATACCTCGAATGGGTTCTTCTCATATTCTGTGTCAAGAGCACTCAGCAGTGCAGGCTTAACGTCCGTAAGAAACCCTTTTATGTCTACAAGGGAAAAAGCATTAGATCTAACCCAAATAAATAGTGAGAGATGGAAATTTAAAAAGTCAACGCAAAGTCACCTGGACCAACAAATCTATGCAAAACACCCAAGAGTTTAATTGAAGCATTTCTAGTAGCAGCTGCACTTGACTGCAGCCCAGTTTCTTTAAGAAAATCGATTAAATCCTGCAAAAGAGGACTTGCATCAAAACTTAGAAATTTTTATAACCAAAAAAATAAATAAAATCGTATTTAAAATACATGCAATCACAGATAACATAACTTAAATTACCAAAAAAAAACAGATAACAGACCTTAAGCTTTAAATGTGATACACCAAAATCGTCAACAGCAGAAACCATCCACAAAATCCCCTCACTAAGAACCTTGGGATTCTTATGCTCCTTCATGATTTTGTAGGCCTACAATAAGAATAACAGTTTTCATAAGATATTTGTTTACACATAAAAATAAGCAAAAGCAAGGAGATAGACTGTCATATTTCATCTTTTAACAAAAAAAGAAACAATTTATACTATTAAAAAATAAAAGGAAAGTATGCACTTCAACAAAAAAAAATGACATTCTAAGCAGAAGCAATAACCATAGTCATGTATTAAGGACAGATTAACCTCATAAATCTACAGATATTTAGCAATTATCAAATAAAGAATGTAAAACCTCCTTACATAATTTATCATATTTAAAATACAACTACTCTAAGGAAAAATCCATGCATTTCAATCCATGATCATAAAATTTTCAAATAGACAAGCTTGGATCACACTTTTGCCCAATAATTAAAAGACATTTCCCCTAAAGAACAACCATACTTACTCTTTCAAAAATGAATCCTGGACCAACTGCTTCACAAAAAGTAGTGAGGCATTTCATAGCATGTGCCCGTGTCTTAATATCTGCTACACGTTCACTTAATCCTACACAAATTGAAACAGAAATGTGGTATCAAATCAGAATGACGTGATTACTGGTAAAATTAAAATAAAAAACAACAGTACCTACCCGAAAGACAAAGTACTACACACTTCTTCGGGAATTTAGTTGCAGTTGAAGCTATATGAGTGATAACTTCAATAACCTGCTGTTGAACCTGCTCAAGAATGACAAGAGCTAAGGAACTTCTTGGACTATCCAAGCTGTTTTGAACTATAACTAATAATATATAATCATTCAAAATCCAAAAGGAAATACTTCTGAACCTGAACATTTTTCTCGCCCCAACCAGGCAAGGTGCACAGTAATCTAATCAATATTTCTACGGATTGGTCAAGGTTCTGTAAACCTTCAACTTGCTGTTTCAGCGAAGAAATAGCTGCAAAAATCAAATGTCAGCGGCCTTACTCATATGGCATTTACCAAAAGACATTGAAGGAAAAATCAGAAGATAAAGTTCTGAGAATGGATGAGACGCAGACCCAAATTCAATGTTACTCAAAACAACAAAAATAATTTACTTATAGATACCCTAGATGGCTAGACCTAAAATACATGTCAACAAAGAATAAATTGAAGTAAATATAATAAATGCAAAAACATTCTATTGTACTCGAACTTATAAAACATCTTCAAGGCCTAAAAAATGCCAAAAGATGATCTATGTTACTTTCACACAATCATGAAATCATTATCTAGAAAGACCTGAATTATAAATAATCAAAACACCTGAGAAAAATTACAGGAAAATGTACCAAGATCTACAAAAGCAAAGCATAAATTATCAAATTAGTATGAGGGTGTAATGATGTTGGAGGTTAGATCCTCAACCAAGTTATCGATCCTACTTCCAACATCATTCCTCCTCCAATGTTTATAAAACAAAGTCACAAAACTGATGATGATTTCCAACCTTCAAGACGCTCCTTCCACACAGCACTTTTCAATAGAGTGATGGTATCTGACTGTAGAAGAGAACCTATTCGGCTTTCAATCTCTTCAAGACCCATCTCAGTGGGCTGCATGCATTTAGATACACAAAGGTTGTATAAACTGTCATTAGTTAATCACGTGATAAACTGTGGCAGCTGATTCACATCAGAGAGACAGAACACAGACAAATATTATATTACCTCAACATCTTCAGGTGTTTCAATCGATTTTGAAGCCTTTTGTGAAACTCCGTCTACTTTCTTGCTAGTACCCGACTTTACAACCCCCCCTTTCTTGGTGACGGGCTGGAATGTGTAAAATATTCAAAAGACTAGCTCACCACATGCATCAAAAATGCATAATTACAAGCAAGAAGATGCTACTTACCGCTGCCTGAACAGGTCTCTTTCCACTAAGCATACTTGCAGCACTTCTAACAGGTGCACCAGTCTGTATGTAAATCAAGGAATAATGATTGTACGTCCTTGTAAATTTCAACAATAATAAATTGTTCATTTTCTCTTTTTAGAATGTTCCACAAATTCCTGTACAACTAACTAGCATTTGTTTTCCCGAGCACTGTTAACAGCAAAGTCGCACAATACATTTTATTCATGGTTACCAAGTTTTGAAGAGAGGGTGGTAACTAAAGAAAGGATGTTTGGCAGAAGAATACTTTAAACAACATATTGAAAAACCAACATCTTGCATGTCAAAAAATAATCACCCAGTACAATGCACTAAAGAAATGAAACTAAAACCCAGATTTATTAAACTAAAAGATAAAAGATACACCCACCTCTGTAGATGACGCACTTGCACGTGTATTTTGCACAGAAACTGAAAGAGCATAATCAAGTGTCAGCAAAAAACTCCAACAAGTACTTCAAGTTTCGAAGCGAATAAATTAAATTACAATTAAAAATTAAGCAAATTATAGAAACAAATAAACTCGGAAGCTTAAAACGAATTCCAGTCACACAAGATTTAGTGAAATTCATTTTCCAATGCCGCAGACAATTTGACAAGAACTGCCTTACGCATTTACAAGTACCTAATGTCAGATTGAGGAATACTTTGAAATGTGATGATCAGAATAATTTTAAGAACGTAATACTTGTTAATAGCATCACTCCATAGGGATTAAAAGGCACAATAAAGGTCAATTTGTTCCACCTTCCAACTTGAGAGTGTGGTCCTAAGAAAAGGCACACATCAAAGGGACTAGGCCTTGTATACTCCAATAGCCCAAGGTTATTAGTAAGTGAAACTCAATATGACTCTGAATCTCATCTCCCTATTTTGACAGAGAACTCAGCTACATCAGGTGGTGCATCATAGAACATATTTGCAGGACAATATACAGCTTCTAAATTCAATTTAAGAGTTCGGAAAAGATACTTCACACAAAGGTGGGGCAATTTGGGGCTTGTGGTGGTATCTTATTCTTGCCACTAAGGGGGCTTTTGGGCAATTGTTTTACTTCTGCTTGTAGGCCCATGATGTGGAAGGCGGAAGTTTGATTTGAAAGGCTGAATTACATCTGTATTCACCTCAGATACACAGTCCATTATCAATTACTACCTCCGTTCCTTTTTAATTGTCACATTTTGACATTTTACACAAACCAAGACAAACTATAAATGTCACTACTTTTGATACAATAATTTATATTTTTACTGTAATAACCTTATTCATTTAATATATCATCTCATATATTTCTCTCTCCGTAATAAATAATTAAGGATAATATTGGTAAAACAATATTTAAAGTTGCATTGAACTTTGAAAGTGACAGTTAAAAAGGAACAAAAAATTTCTTCAAAAGTGACAATTAAAAAGGAACGGAGGGAGTAGTAAACAAGGATTGTAAATTGCATTGGATACCCCTGCCTTCCACGCATTTCTTTGTGATGGATTTAGGCTTTGCTTGAATAGACTGAACTGTTTTAAAAGTTCAAGGCAAGGCCTGTAACATGTTACATTTCATAGGTTTATCTTAGGCCTGACCAAACTTCTTTAAGAGCACGGTCTAACCGGTTAGCTGATTTGAAGACTTATTTCATATATAGGCATTTAAATATGTTATTCATCATATCTAAATGTAGGTAAAAGGAAAAACAAACCAACAAAATAAATTCTGCAAACAAACATCAAACTACAAAATTCAAAGTGGGATAATAAGTCATGGTCTGTCTTATTTATAATACAGGGGTAAGATCAATCCAAGTCTCTAAAAGGTCTTTTTTGCACAAAGGTCTTCAAATAAGTCATAAATTTTCGGTTCAATGAACTTATAGCCTCAAGTCTTGTATACAAGCCAACATGCAAAAATCTTTAAAAGGGTAAGTATATGATTTAAATATTATAATTTTAATATTATTTACATTTACTTCTTTTTACCTATAAATAAACTTTGGAAAGTCTTCGCCTGGTTTATATAATAAATAAGCATGGCTTGTAGACTAGGGCATAGACAAAATTCAAAGTGGGATAATCTTTCTAAAGTCATGGTCTGTCTTATTTATAATACAGGGGTAAGATCAATCCTACCCATTTGAAATTCTGGTATAACATAAAAGTCTCTAAAAGGTCTTTTTTGCACAAAGGTCTTCAAATAAGTCATAAATTTTCGGTTCAATGAACTTATAGCCTCAAGTCTTGTATGCAAGCCAACATGCAAAAATCTTTAAAAGGGTAAGTATATGATTTTAATATTATAATTTTAATATTATTTACATTTACTTCTTTTTACCTATAAATAAACTTTGGAAAGTCTTCGCCTGGTTTATATAATAAATAAGCATGGCTTGTAGACTAGGCATAGACCCCTATCGGGCAACCTAACCTATCTGCATTGTCCTCTTTTGCCTATTCCCCTTCCCGTCCAATAGTAATCATTATCCTGTGAGAAAAAGTTACAAACCTGTAGAAGAACCACCAGGCACAGCATCTTCAGAACCTGAAATCATTTCTGAAAGCTTTTTCCTTCTAACATCATCAAGTTTCTCCAGTGACCTCTCAAGAGGTCGCATGCCAACCGACTGCAAGAAAATGAACATTACAATTGCTCAAAACCTCAATAGCAAAAGCAATCTAATAAACAAGCAAGCAAATTTAATTGCAAAAAATTACCTTTGCTATTGCTGCCAATGCTGAAAAAGCGGCATCCCTCACTTCAGGAGTGCCATCATTTAGACACTGCAAGATTCAAATCTTAATGTTTGCAAAGTAATAAACAAAAGTACCAGACAAAAAAAAAATTACAGTTGCTGAGTTCAACAGAAACACAATTGAAGAAAATTAGATCCTTGAATAGAACAAATGACAGCATAGAACTTAATTACCAGCCACAAGACATATGAACACAATTTTAATCAAACAGTTTATACATCTATTTTTTAACAGTCCTACACTAAGAAAAGGAGTATTAAACTAGCAATTAAATCAAACGGACTTGATCTGCTGAACAATATTTTTCAAAAAAATCATAATCTGTCAACAGAACAAAAATATACAGCAAAACAAAAGCATACAGCAAACAAAACTCACCTCCATGCAGATTGGCACATAATCCTTATGCACCTTGGTGATAATACCCTTGTTACTTGTTTCAATGCAAAATGTAACCCATGTCATCGTTAATGATCGCACAAGGGGAACTTTGTTTTTTGTGGCTATCTTAACATCTACAACAAATCAAACATAAAATACTCAATAAGAAGCAAAAGTACAACACTAACAGAAAGCAATGACGCAATAAGCTAAAGCACAACGCAACCAACAGAATACAAACAATAACATGAAACACTCGTCAGAATCTAGGAGTGATTGATGTGGGTACTAAAATAGCAATATCATTTTATGGAAAATATACATACAGATAAGAATTTACAGTCATGTTTTTCAAGGAGCACATACATCAAAAATAGATATTCTTCTGATTTCTGGGGTTATTGTAGGATTAATAATGTAATCTTCGGTTTCAGAACTAATTTTCATCAGAAAAAAGGGCTAAATCATGGACAGGATTTGTGAAGAAAAAAGAAAGCAACAGGTTCTGAGTTTCTGTAAATACAATAATCAATAATTTAACTAGTAGAAATTGAAATTTGAATTCCAAGCCAAGTATAAAGCTCGAAAATAATCATGATCTGGGGAACCTGCCTTCAACAATATCAACAAGGCTAATGCATCCAGCTTTATGCATCGCTTGAAGAGTCTGAGACAATGCCTCGGTCATGGTAGGTTTTTTCTCTTTCAATTTTTCCTATTCAAGAAAGAAACACATTATGTAGACATCATTTAAAAATGAGGAATTAACAATTCATGCCATAGACAAAATAACTATTACTTTAACAAAAACTTCCATGAACAATAGATGCATAATTCCCCTGTTATCACCTCTAAAGCCGTTCAAAACAGAAGACAAACAACTTTCTCAGAGCCAACACAAGATTCAACATGGTAATGCATGTGGGGGATGTCAGCCGGTGAGCAATTCAAATCAAAATGAAAACATCCCTCAAAACCAATCGCGTTAACCAATGAATCAATTGCTTGAAAATAAAAAATGAATTGATTACACAGAAATGTAATTATGACACATCAACAATATGGGTACAAAATAGAGAACCAACGAAGACATGTTAAAGTTTCTAAAACTTGTAGAGAAGTGCACTCAACCGGTAACATTAATAACAAAATAACAATGGCTGTTGAATAGCACTTACAAGTAAAACAGGCAATAAAAAACGAGAGCTCGCAGAAAAATTGGTTCTTAATCCACGAGCAAGATTGCCAATAGCCTGGATAGCTTCAACAGCAACAGCAATATTCACATCTGTAATAAGCTGCAAGCAAAATATAATGGTTTAGTTGTAGAAACATGCATCAATGACTGAGCAGATGCAAGTGCAAACACAACGACAATAATGTTCACTTTTATTCAAATAACCTGTGTCTTGCATGAAAAGCCAGAACAGAATAAAATATTTTGCTACCAATTGTATGGTGCACTCAAAACAAACAACCTTTAAAGCATTTCAGCCCAGACAAGTTCAAAGCATCCCATCCATTAACACAGGCAAGAGCTAACTTTCTAGAGAAAGGGTTCTCAAAAAGAAACAGCACAGCAATAATAAAAATGGAAAGGTACAGAAAAGCAGATTACTCTACACAAGCGAAACATAAATAGAATCAAATTAAAAGAAAAATGATGCAGTAACTTGACTAATATTGAAATATTTTATGTCTCAATCCTTTAGGTCGTATTTCAGTGGCCAATCTCACTTGATCTTCAACACAACATATATTATAATTATCGTCCGAGTCATTAGTGACCATAATATTTGAGTGGAAATGTAGATCCTTCATACAATGTACAAGCTTAACTAGAAAAAAGCCAAACATTTTCATTGTCATAAAACATGCGTAATACCTTCTTTAAGGTCCGACAAACTTCAGAAAAATCACCAGGGGAGATTCTTTTGGTCGATGCAAGCTTTGTCAGCTCACCAACAGCCTCCTTCCGTTCAAGCCATTTGGTAGCTTTCTAAAGATTTAACAAGATTAAAAGGGGGAAAAAAAACTGAGACAGATTCAATGTGATAAAAAGTTAATGTATTGAGAGAGAGAGAGAGAGAGATGTAGCAGAAAAGAACTGACCACTCCATCCCAAAATCCTGATTTCTCCAAAGGAGTCAAAATATCAACCGGATCAACAAGCTCATATTCATCTATTTCTTGAGGAGCTGACAATATAAGAGTTGCAAACAGGTAGGTATGTTAGTGTCACAGATGAAAAACAAACCATGTCTGATAAAAGAGAGCATGCTCCATCTAAAACATCAATTACATACCATCGGACCCAGATTCTTCAGCAGGGCCAGCACCCACAACCTCAGATATAGTTTCCTGTTCAGGTTCCTTGTCTTGCTCAGATCTAAAAAATGGTGGAATATATATTAAGATAGTATTACCCTCATGCTGATTAACAATTATACTCCAACACAATATGCAAAAGATTCAAATTAGACAAATGTGTGATTACAATCCAGTAGCTCGTGTCATCAGCTATGGTAAACCCCTATCTGGCTAGATAAAATGAGTTCAATTGTCAGGGAGTAAGTTAAAATTTTGAGACTTAAGCAAAAATTATGCCGGAAACCTGGCTCGAGTGAAATGTCACATTTAAAGCAGCAAGAAAGCTTTTCAAGTCTTGAAAAGTATTTTTTTAATAGTTTTGGTCATTGGCAGCAGGTGGTCTAACATTTAGTTATTCCATTTCTTTTAAAGAATATTTTAGTATCTACCCTGGATAGGCAAAACTTTTAAAGGAATAAAATTTAAGTATGAATCTATACTTAGGTCCACATTGCTCGATCTCAACTAAATTGACAAAAAAAGATTGAAGACTGTACAATATTTTCATGTTCAGCTCTAGCATTAAAAATTGTTTTACGGGTCCAAACAGCTTTGTGACATCTACAAATCTCTGGAAAAAAAAAAATGAATCTTTTGAAGATATGAAGAAAAAAAGAACACGAATGGATGTGGATTGCAACACATTACGGCATTGCCCGGTGAACATAAAAAGGATCTTCTCAGTGCACTGAAAACTCATATATCTACCTTATTTTGCGGCTTGGCTTTGCTATTCCCGTAACATTTACAACTTCCGCTTCCAACTCTTTTTTCTACAGGAAAAAAAAGGGGGAATTGGATAATTTACAATTTACATTAGGAGGATAATATAATAAATCAAATAACTAAGAGGAACAGATAAGCTTACCATTGTGTCTCTCATTTTCTCAAACAAGATTGATTTAACATTATCTTTACCAATCCAGCGACAAAGTTCAAGAGTCAGCCCTTTAGAGGATGCGCGAACATTTTGATCTTGGTGATCGAAGAGTTCCGGAAGCATCTTCAAAATTCTTTTTGGGGGCACAATTTTAGCTCCAAATTCACTAGCAGTATATGAAGACAGACAAGTATATCATTATATCATTATATGAGAGTAACAAGGCAGAAACAGCTACTATAGATTTTGCAACGAGATTCCAAACCTTAAAGCTTGAAACATAACATCTATTGCAGGCACCACTGCTTTAGCAACTTTGTTCTTTATCGCTTTCTCCATTGCATCCTAAAATTACCAAGAGCCTTAATAATGAAAGGGTGAAAAGCATGACTAGTAGATGTGACGTTATAGGTGTGTAAACGAAACCCCCAAAGAATCTTAATAACCGAAACATAGAATAAACTAAAAACAGTGAAAGTGGAAAAGGACGATATGAATTCAACAGTTTGGGGGGGTCAGAGCCTAATTTTATGTAGAAACTTATTAATATTTAAAGTTAAATAAACTTGTTCACTTTTGCATAAAAATTACTAAAAACCTTAAGAAAAGCAGAAAAAGAGATGTATGACAAGTAGATGCAGAGTCATTGCTTCCTAGGCCCCAAAGAGAATTCACCATATCAAAAATATTATGAACCAAAACAAGGAAAACAGAAAACACTGAAACAGAGCTACGTGGACAAAATTATGCCTTAATGTTCTATTATAAACCATATTTCGATCTAACTCATTAATCTCTAGAAATGGAGCCATAAAATATATAGTTCATGGAAAAGAATTGCCATATTGGGGCAATGGGAAACAGGACTAATTGAATTCAAAAGTTTAATAACCTTGTAAATATGCAACAGAAAGGGGGCTTTTTTGTGTGTGTGTTCCAACAGAAATGGAGCTAAACAATATATATTTTCGTCAAAAGAAATGCCATATTATTAATTGAGACTAACAACCATTACTCAGGAGGATCAAACCTCAACAATGTCACTACTATTGCCTCTCTAGAGAACTGAAACAATAAACTTTTTCCATTTTAAGGATCTATAAACTCAATTCCTAAACTCGCATCAGTTTAAATACTCTAGATTTAGAACAAAATTACAAAATAAATCAAATGCACCAGTAAACGTCAAAATATTTTCACTACGAGATATGAAATACAAGTTACACTGTTACAGATTTCGCAAAAACCAGTTACCAGAGACCAGTCACTCAATACAATAAGTGAAGCAAGAACTAAAGAATATAATTTTAATAAGAATATCAGACACTAGTGATTGTAAATGATAAATGAAGTCCTCATATTGAATATTGTAATAGTATCGCAAGACTACCCGTTTGCCAGGAGATAGAGGGAGATTTTGTCATTGTGCAAATGCCACAAGCAAAAACAAAATTGGAAATAATCAGTTCAAGCAGAACAAACATCTTCCCCCAGCAAACAAACTAAGAGACGACATGCTAAACAACAACTACTAACTTTACTTGCCCGCATACCAGTACACAACCAATATACAAACCACAAATTTATATTGTAATCACGTATGCAACAAGTTTTCCACGTACATTCTAATTACTGAAACTGACTACATATTCAGAATCAAAAGTGCAACCCTCACTACTGAAAACATATGAGCAACCCACTAGTCACCTAGACACGAACATCAAGCAGAAAGGAAGAAAAACAGTAGAAAACCATTCAACAGCAAATAAACATATAGAAGAGTACCAGAAACGCATCCACAGCCTCCAATTCCACCCAGAGCAAAAACACTGCCTGAGCTTTCTCTACTGTCTTTGGCCTTCCTGTCAGACATTTAGCCACAACAGCGTCGCATACCTCCTTTCCAAACCTGCTTCGAAATTCAAATTCAAACCCACAATAGGACATGCAATTAAATATGAAAAATAACATTATGAAGTTATCACCTGCTGGCGTCAGCATCTGCAGCTCGCAAGTATGCAATCAATGCATCAAGTGCCTTTTCTTGCACCGGAGCATTCGAATCCGACACCGTCTTTTTAAATAAATGACCTAGCAAATTCAAATAAAAAAACACACGAATCAAGATCCAATTCAAAATTCACAACAACATTCACCAATTAAAACCGTATCCAGATCCACAATTCATAGATCGACAAACGCAAAAAAAAAAAAAACTAACTAAACAGAAACCGAACGAAATACTAACCGAATTCACGGATGCGAGGGTCCTTAGGATCGGTGATGGAGTCACAGAGAGAAGCCAAATCGATATTCGCCTCATTTCGCACTTTCCAGTTTTTGTGAGAAAGACGATCCTCCCATGGAAGTTTCTTCGCTTCCTTCAACAACTTCTCTTCTTCCGACGACATTCTTGTTCGCACTCAAACCCTAACGATCTCGAAGAATGCGTGACGAATTGTAGAGAGAGAAACAATAGAGAGAGAGAGAGAGTTGGGTGGTTTCGTTTTGGTATGTAATCGGCAGGTGCAGTGCCGGCGAGAGGGAAGATGAAGATGAAAATGAAATGAAATATAATAAAAAAATACAAGGAAAAAGAGCGTGCAAGTGCAATTTGGCTTTTTATCTTCGCTTCAAAAACACTGCAACATAGAAAATGAAAGAGATAGAGATGGAGAGAGAAAGAAGAGGGAGGTTTTATTATTTTTAATTATTATTTTACCGTTGGTTTCACGGAACGGAACGGAGCGTGCGTAAGAATTTGAATAAAATGCACTGCTCGCAAATTATAAAGATCATCATCATGTTCTCACATCACATATATGATTTTATCTATTTTATTTATTTAAGCATAAACATGTGGTTTGTTTAAAAAAAAAACATAAACATGTAGTTTTAAGTTTGAGTTTTTTCTTTTAAACAACCATTGTTAAAGTAAAAATTACTCATATTAATTATTAAATGATTAAATCCTACGTGACAATTTAATTCCACAAAAAACAACATAATATATCCACTTTAGTTCACCTTGTTAAACAACATAAAAATTTATGAAAAAAACTCCTGTCGGGGATCGAATCAGGTATCACGTGCTTCCAAGTCACAACTCTTACCACCAAGGTACTCATGTTTTTTATTATATGCAATTGCTCCAATGTTATGTATTCAACACAAATTTTGGGCCCTCTTTCTTTCAATCTCACAATCCCTAAATCATTTCTCACTCATTTTCATCTCTCTCATCATCATGCAATTGAACCTAATAATCATAACCCCGCCCTTTTTGACGAACCTAATTAATTTTTATGAAGAAAAAAATGTCTGCAAGGAATTGAATCAGGTAGCACATGAAAATGTCATTTTTTTTAAAAGTCACTAACGTCATTGCAATTCCTTTTTTGATAGCAGTTCCTCTTCCTTATTAACGGTTTCTTTTCATTATTATTTTTTCTTTCAATTACATAACAGTTCCTTTTTATTATTTTTTTTCTTTCGGTTACCACATAACAGTTGTTTTTCCTTTTTATAGATTTAACAGTCATTGCGGTTAAGATCAGTTTCTTGATGTACGCTTACTACGTACTACGATATTAAAGTTGCATCTTTAAAATGGTTGATAATTTGACTAATTCAGATGATAATTTTATCATTAGAAACTTCACTTTTTAGTGTATTTTTGTTTACCTCTTTGTTTCTCCTATATTATATTAACTACTTGAAGTTATTTATTCTGCCTTTTTATTTACAAAAATCACTACACTAGATTATAACATTACTTTGTTTTCTCACTTTGACTTTTGAAACATGTTTACTATTTTCAATTTGCTTATTTTAGTTGTTCTTTTAACATGAATGTAATCGAATATGAAGGTTGAGAAAGAAAAAAGTCGGGAACACAAACTGATAATATTATTTGGTAACAAAATAAAGTTAATAACTTAAATTGGTGTAATTTTTGCACATTTTCTTCTTTTTTTTCGATCGTTTCATAACAAAGTACTGAATCTGTACGTAAAAATATAATCAATTTGATATTTATATACGAAATTCTACAAAACTCGTGCATCGCACGGGTTAGAGTCTAGTAATTAATAATATCTACCAAGCATGCCACGTAATAAAAAATGACGACTCAGCGCGCCACATAAACTTAGGTGCACAGTTGGATGTCTCGAGGGTTCAAAATCAAAGAATCTTCATATTGTAGGAGGAATCTCAAACTTTGTTTTTTATAAGGGGGCTAAACCAAAACTCGTTCAAATGACAGAGGGTAAACATCATTTAACTCCTATAAAAATAATTAAATGAAAGTAAAATCTAAAGAAAAAATGTTACACTAAAACAAAATATTATTTTTATATGACGTCATAGTAAGTGTTCTGGACCGAGCAAATGCTAAAAGGCTTATTTACATAAGTCCAATACAAATTGACCCAAATCTAGCATTCGGGTAAAATTACTCGCAACACGCCTCCTCCCGTGGGGGGGGGGGGGGGTGCTCGAAGCAACAAAGACTCGTTCAAACTGAACAGTAATGTCTCCCCCTCGTTCACGCGAATCTCGCTTGATGGTTACGATTCCCACGAATCTGTAACCGTCGAGCCCTATGTGTGTCATACAACGGCTCCTGCATTCCTCTACTCCTTATATAAAGGGGACTCTCAGTGGTCCCCAAGGTTAGAATCTCCTTACTCTCTAAACCCCCTTTCTGACTCAATACTAACTTGAGCATCGGAGTGTCTGCAGGTACACGCCCCCTCGCCGTTCCAGTTAACCAACAAAGGCTCACAACCACCGTTCACAACAGCACCGGCAGTCACCTTCTGATCAGGTACGATCAGGGCTGTCTGTGTGAATTCACAAGAATCCCCATTTTCTAACTAACAAAAAACTAAAGCTTTCAAACAAACTCTAAACACCACGACTACCAACGGTGTCAGTTCACATATCAGGAGTGAAATCCACTGCATCGACCGCGACAAACACAGTTCCACGCGTCTCCTACTGGTAGCCCAAGATAGGAAAACTCCCAGTAAATCCCTCTCGCGGCGATACCACTTCAGGAACGACCTCTTCTCGGTCCACCGTGACCTAACGAGGAGGCAAACAACACATCCCTTAGCAACGTCATGCTCAACAATCAGCTATGCACAGTTCAACGTCAAACGTTGATTATCGAGGAGCAAAATCGTCGCCTTTTGGAATCGAAAAGGATCGCCCAAAGAAGCAGTTGTCGCCTCCCAGAAGGCATATTTCCCTGCCACGTATCAGAAGGGGAAGGAGCCCTCGCCCTCGCCTTTAAAGGTCAGGATCGCCCAGACACTCTGTGAGTGTGAGATCTCAAAGCCGATGATCACCTAGCAGGAGATCTCCCAGACGATCCCCCAAATGAAGGACCCCGCCAAGGCACAACAGACGCTCACAGTCCTCGTCGAATTTTTGATGATGATCGTCCAACATATGACCCTTTTCACAAGGCGCATCAGAGAGGCTTGCATCCCCCAGGGATTGGAGAAGCCCCCGCAGATGGACTCGTACGATGAAACAACTGATTTGGACGAGAACATCGAAAACATTGAAGTCGTCCTCACAAAATATAGGAAAAAATTGAAATCCATAAAAAACAAAAGAAAAAGGAATAAAAAAAATAAAGAATAGATATATGTCAAAAACACGAGGAACAATTCAAATCGACAAAAACAAGATGTTTTTTTTTTAAATCGATAAAAAAAATAAGTAGATGATTTTTTCAAAAAAAAAAATAAATATATGAAAAGAATAAGTAAATTTTGAAATTGAAACAAAAAAAAAAGAGAAATAGAAATCGTTAAAGAAAAATAGAAGCATATAAAAAGAAGATGAAAAAAAGAATCTATAAAAAAATGAAATCGATAATTAATGAAGAAGAAGATTTTTAAAAAAAAAATTGAGATAGAGAATAACATAATGATGGTTCAGGTGAGTGAGAGGAAGAAGATGATGGAAATGGATGAGATGATTCGGGCGGAGAGGAGATGAGAGGTGGAGGAAGGGTGAAGGCAAAATAAGGATTCCTTTTATCAAATCGAATAGGTTAATTTTAACTCAACCAAAAACTTATGATAGAAATTACAAATGAGTGATAGGATAGGATAAATAATATGAATAGTTTATTTTATCTCATTGGTGCATCAACAAAATATTAAAATAATAAAATACATTAATCATGTCCCTTCACCCTGACCATCAAACGAACTCATAGACTCGTAATAGAGAGAACAAAAACATTTAAGAGTTTATCTTCTTCTATCATTAATTTCAGGAATGGTTAATGATTATCTATCTATTTGGTAAAGGTTCCATTCAAATTTCTGTACCAAAAAAAAAAAAGTTTCCATTCAAATTCTACATAGACCTGAGTTTTAATTTGATTCGTGTGTTAACGAAGATTGATCTTTTTGATGGGTAATATAATATGTAACTATTTCTTTAATAGTCTTTAAACTTTTCTCGATCTAATGAGCATCCAGAATCCAACTAAAAATAATCTAAGAACTAAATTGACTAATAAAAAAAAAAGTATTGTCACAATTCACAAATATAAACTTCATTGATCCAATAAGATATATATTTTCTTTTGAACTAAAGACACAAGATGACTAAATAGATTAATAAAGGACATTCAAAAATTTATAAGTTTGATATTTTAATGAACTATGTGGCATTCGTTTAAAAACCAAAATAGTTGGATTTTACATAAAAGAATAGGTTGTTATTCTATCTACCAGTTTGAAAATCAAATGTTATTATCTACTCACGAGAAGGCAACTTACTTGCCTGTTTCCAAGCAAAGTTGCCGTCAGAAATAGCCCACTCAACCCACTTCAAAATTTATCAATAATTGTCTATCCACACTTCTGTGACAGTTTTGATTGCGAGACTCACATTAATTTCATCTAGTAATTAAGGGTGTGTTTGGTAAAAATAAGTTATAAGCTAGCTGATAGCTGATAAGCTAGCTTATAGCTGAAAAGCTAGCTTATTAAAATCAAGGTGTTTGGTAAAATTAGATGTTGAAGTGATTGATAAATATAAAATGACATAAAGGGACATGTCCGAATGTTTTTTTATGAATTATTATTAAACTTTAACGTGTTTGTTTAATTTTTTTACTCAATGTATTTCTTTTTGAATATTTTAATTTATTTCAAATTATTTTCATCTCTAAAAAGATAAACGTGCTTTGTGAATTCAATTGACATTTTTTTTTTGCCAAATTTTAGTTAACTAAAATTTCGTCACTATTGATTATATATGTTATGTAAAATTATATATTATATGAATCATGAAAAAAAAAAGGCAGTGGTCAATTTACAAATTAAGAGCAAGTCACAAAAAATATGGAGCAAGAAAACGTATAAAAAGCTATAAATAATGTGAGCAGTACTGACTAACGTGTGTGAAGTTGATGTTAACAAAATATAAAATGTGGGTAGTTATTAATAATGAATATGGGTAGTTGTTTTATTAAAAAAATAATTAAATTAAATTAATAAGGTTAAAATTGGAAGAAAATATAAAAAGCTATAAGCTATAAGCTCAAAAGCTACTTAAAATAGCATCTCAATAAAAGCTATAAGCTAATGAGAAAAGCTTTTTACCAAACACATGTCATTCTATCGAAACAAGCTTATAAGTTTATCCAAGAAGCTATAAGCTAGCTTATTTGTGTTACCAAACACAGCCTTAGTGAAAGTCATAAAAGTGTTGGAAAAAGAATATTTTTTTTAAAAGAAAAAATAGAGTCTTTAGAACACTCCTATTTTATTTTATTTTTGACAAAATCATCCATTCATCTAGTTCTTTCGATGATATCATCTATTAATATTAATAACTATATAAATACTTTTAAATTGCACGGTTATTTTATGTGTTTTAATAATACTACTCCAGACCCAAAATGAATTTGAAATATGTAGATCGAATACTATTAAATTCATAAAAAAAAGTCACAATTTCAATTTATAATATATAAAAAATGATATTAAAATGATAAATAAATCAAAGCTTATACAAATATGTAGAAGCATGCATACGAGACAGTCCGGCTTGTGACACATAATTTTTTTAGTGGACAGAAGAAATGGTAGTAACTATCAGAATCTTACACACATAAGTGCAATATCCAGGGTTCAAGCTCTTGTCACGATATCCGATCTAACAATTTTGTCATTTTTACCGGCTGTTCTAACACATATAATTTACAAATGATTGGATCGACGTATTGCATGCTTGACACCACAATAAAATTTCAAAAACTATAGACACCTTTGTGCAAGTTGAGTTGTAAATCAATCGACCTGGATATCGTAACCTAACTCTAGACATAAGAAATTCTTTCAATTGTGATTTGTGACACATTTAACAGATAAGCTAAGAGATTTTTTTAGAGAGGATATAAGCAAATGGATTGTTGGCTTTTGCTTGGTACAAGGTTATATTTTTTACTTTGCTTTTTGCAGGGCCCGGTTCTTTTCCTACCTTGTTTGTGCGTACAAGAGAAAATTAGAATGGTTACGTGTAAAAAAAAGTATTGTATTAAGTGTATATTTAGTTTTACGATAAACGTGAGTTGCTTTGTAAAATTGATTTTAGTTACAAGCAAGTTGAAAGTAAGGCGATGTATGTTAAATACTCGTATGCCAAAAGTGGTTTTTGCATAGAAATAGTATTTCAATATTTTCTATAAAAATAAAATTTCTTGGGTCAGCTGGGACTCGATTTGTCTGGGGAAGGGGGAGAGAGGTCTGTGAGTTAGGAAGATGAGATAGTTTAATCCTGCACTGTCAAGAAAGTGGTGTTGGAGGATGTATATTGACAGTGAGAGTCTTATGTATAGTATTTAATACAAAATATACAAGTTCTAATGCAAAGTTGTTATTTTAAACTTTTTAACATGTGTAAATTTGCACATGATATAAAAACCCTTTTAATAATAAGGAGGAATCGTTACAACATATCTTGGATATAATCAAGCTACTATGTTTTTGGTGGTTAAAAGCAAACAACGGTACTTATCCCTTTGATTTTTATAATTGGTGGCTTAATCCTTTAGTTTGTATGGGTTTTGGACTGTAAGTTTCTCCTCCCAATTGTTAGGGTTTAGTTAAGTTGGGGTTGACGTCTTGTAATTATTCTAAACTTGTGTTATGATTTTGCACTCCTTGTGCTTTTCTAAATGTTTATTTCGTACTGATATGTTCCATTTTGTCTTCAAAAAAATATTTTCCATAAAAATGTATAAAAATTATACATTTATTTAGGTTAAACTTTTTTGTTTCATTTTTACATTTCATTTAAACTATTTTATTTACTATTTTATCCCTTTTATAATATCATTTCAATTATTAATTAAATAAATATTAAAACCTTGTTAAACTAGAAACTACCCTACTACATATGAAAAATATTTTTAAGTTCGTCGTTATCTCTGAATTACGAAGAGTAATCCAATCATTAAATTTTCATAATTTCATTTCTTTCGTTTGTTATACGGTTTTAAGGTTCTAGTCTAATCTTATTGTTTTTAAGCAAAATCATATGCAAGATCCTTTGTCTAAAAATAAATAACGGGGTTGGACCTATGAGATCAGATAAAGACTTTGAAATATGAGAATAGTCTAAAAGTCCCACAAGACAATAAATTTTAGTTGAGTCTATATTGTTAAAACACATTTTTATACCTTGAAAAAAGAATATTCGTTACCTTAGAAAATACCTCACATTATACATCGGTCCTATGTAACATGAGAGGGAATTGAGATTTGGTTTGTTCATCATTACTATGAAATCTAATAATTACAAGACACTTTATGATATTTCATATTTTCTAAAACAATCAAATCATCAACTTCTCGAATATTAAAACCATTCTAGCTAAACATCTCAGGAAGGTACTTCTAATACTCCAAAGTCCATGTGCGATCAATTTTTTTATTGCGCGATAAAACCATGTATTTGTGGGCTTATCGAAGATCTGAGCCATTGTATGACGTTCTTTACATTGCTCATCATGAGTCAAACTCTTTCGTTGGGATATGAGAAATCTTATATTATTCTAGCACCATTCATATGATGTGTTGAATATGTTGTGATATCTTTAACTCATGTGCTTTAACGATATATGTTTATTTTCAAGTGTGATCATCCTCTATGTAAACACCAGTTTATCAAGTTATAAAATTAATTTATATACGAAATCTCAAGAGTTAATATAGTAATTTACTTAAATGGACACATGAGATGAACCGAATTGCTTAGACGTAAGGATCAGGGACATAGAGCTATTAGGTACGTTATAAATGGAGTAGAATGGCCTTGATGAGTGCTTAGACATAAGAAAATCTTAACACAATTCTATTAACTCTCGTTGTTAACAAACGCCATAAGGTTAGCTTAAGGCTTAGATGTCGCGACACTACTCGACACTCACAAATATCAGAGTTGTTCATCAAATGAAATAAGTATCAACTCTTCAACCAAATGAAATCATCTTCACAGAAATTTTATTAATTCAATTTAATTTTTGTTGAATGATAACATTTGTTGCCCCATTTTTCTTAGTGATTAATTTGTTAGTTTGAACATAAATTGAAATACTCCCGAATCAATCATCGTGGGAACTATATTTCTTATGATTATATTACTTTTTAAGACTGTGTACCGACACACCTTTTCAACCAACACTAGCTTGTACCGTTTTTTAGTAAGTTACTTAGATGATCATAAGAATAATCAAAGGTTCCACCTTATGTGGCACGTTCATCCTCAACAATCATGTTGTATAATATGATGCACGTATCCATTATATGCCTTAGTGCATCCAAGTGCCAAGATCGAGCTGTGTTCTGGACCGGTCAGAAGGCCAACCAGACAGTAACATGTGGATGTTAACGCCACCACTCCAAGACATGTCGCCTGAAGGTGCACACCAACGTCAATGTACATCACCGCACCTTAGCACGCCTCCGTGCATCAGACATCATACATGTGTCCCCTAACCGTTCTCTAATCACACGCCGCATATTCTGGAGGCAGCTATTCTCGCGCGCACCTATATAAGGGTGAGTTAGCTTCACCCCCAAGGTACGATTCACTTTTCACGCACTCTTTCTCATTTCCATTACTGACTTGAGCGTCGGAGTGCTAACGTGCCTGAAGACATCTTTCATTCCACCGCGAAGACTCATCGCCACCGTACTAGAGCAAGCACTCATCTCTCACCCCCAAACTTGAAAAGGGAAAAACAAGAAAACGCAGAAAACAAACGAAGTACATCCTCCTTTGGTTGAAAAAAGGAGAGGATTTGAGGAATCGCAGGACCGTAGACTGAGGAGAAAGGATTCCCTACTCGAGAGAAGCGAAACGAAATAAGAAGGCGGTTCTGGGAAGTTTACAGAAAATGACAAGAGGAAATCTCTGGGACAGTATGAAGTTCGAATGCGTAAAGAATGAGAAGTTTGATCAATCTCAACAATTGGATCCTTAGAAATGTTTAGCCATGATTGAATGAAAAGTTCATCTTCCTTTGGTTGAAATATTGTTTTCAAAATATTCGCAACTGATGTAGCTTCGACTTCTTCATCAAGATTAATTGTTTCCAAGCCATCTTGAGTGCAAGATTGTGGTGTTTCAATCTCTTTCAATCTCTTGATCATTTAATTGGACACCACTATCATCCATTTGAACTCCATGAGACACGGTGAGAATTGTTGATTGAGATGAAAAATGTTGATAATGATATGGGTAAGGTGATGTATGATATGGATAACTCTCAATGTGTGGATTAAGGTAAAAGCATGATTTTGAAAAGTTGAGTTATGATGTGAGTTAGGGTTATTGGATGCGTTTTCAAAGTAGGAGACATTTTGTTGATTTTGGATACATGGAGGAATGCCACCATTTTGCAAGTAGTTGGACCAAGAATTATTGTGGTTGAGGTTCGTTGGCAAATGAAATGTGTAGAAGAAAAAACTAAAAAGAGATAAAATTAATAGTTCAAATTTAGACTATACGTGGATGAGAAATTATAATACAATGAAATGGTTCATCACTTGTTTATTTTCAAATTGCATTTTATAAGAAATAAAAACAAGAAAATTTATTGTAATGTCTATTGCAATTTAACCGTTATACAACATTAAAAGTATAAGCTTCAGTTTTCAAAAGCAAGTTAAGAAAATATTGGCAAAAACAAGTTTCAATTCATTAAAATATTGTTTAGAGGTGAAAGGATAAAGAATTGCTACCGTTGCCCAAATCGGATACATGTTCATTTTTTACCACTCTCATCACATTAAATAGTGGTATCCAAACTAACAAGCTCTGTGACATGCTGACAAAAGCAACTTAAGCACCTCCCGATATTTATGCTCTTGCAATAGCATTTTGAGTTTATAACTTATTTGTTTTTTGAATTTAACTCAAAATGTTTATCCAATAGTAAAAAGACGTATCTCACATTCAAAAAGTCCACCTTCTAGGTGAGGATGACAATGGGTATCCTATATGTAGGGTACTACAGTGTCCTTCTCCATACCCGCGTTTGTAAAAAATACATGTACCTGAGCTCGTATCCCAGTGGACAACAATTTTAGTGTCCTTACCCGCACCTATTACATGCACTTTAACTATGAAAAGACAATAAAAACTTCACAGTTGAAATAAAACTATGGTCCAAAAGTTTTCAATATGAATCATAGTATTTAGCCAAATAAAAACATTTAAATCATCCCTAAAAAATTGTACACTAATAAGAGGGATCGTTACTGTATTAAGTAGTTTTTAGGTTTAAGTTTAGGCTTAAATAGCTAAATAAATAAATTAATTTACACCAAAATAAATAAATTATTTATCATATTATAAAAAAATGTATATGCGGGTTGCGAGACTAAGCAATATAATACCCTTACCCGCGCCAATACCCATTTAAATTTATGGGTAATTACCGGATCCAAACCCAAACCCATGACAACGAAGTTTTACCTTACCCATTGTAGGTATTTTTTGCAGGTATCTATTAAATATGAGTCCAATTGTCATCTCTACTTTCTAGGCACCGTGGTACAATCCCCCACTCTAAATTTTTCCTATAGAAAAATATCTAAATATCTTATCTTAATTAAAAATACTTTTGTATGTATTTTATATTCATCGACTAATTTAACCGCTATTTTAACAAACATCACAAGCTCAATTTACTAACTTACCCACTATCAACTATTTTTTTTTGTTTGAAGGAGCGCTATCAAGTAATTTATTCACCATCGGATATAAGTTCATCCACTATCAAATTGGTTTGTTAAATAAAGCTAATATGTGTGTGTCAAGGTACAAAAGAAAAGATTTTTTTCACCTAAGTATTTGAATAAAATGGTAAAAACTCTCTTTAAAAAAACCAGATTCTGAATTCAAATTCAACATTGAGAATGCAACTGTGTTAAAGTTTTTGGATAGTGTTATGAAATAAACTAAATAGATAAGATCAAAGATGAAGAAGATAAGAGCTTTGTGTATTATTCTTCACAAGTGTATTCTTTACATTGAAATATAAGTCCTATTTATAGGACACAAATGTGGTAAGTTACAAGTACATGAAGAGCCATAAGACTAAGTGCCAATAACAATGAATATAGGCATTCACTCATAGGAGTTAAGGAACATAGAAAGCCTTAGGGAAATGGACATCCACATCATATTAATTTTATTCATAACACTCCCCCTTGGATGTCCATGAAGGATATGCCTCATTAAAACCTTACTAAGAAAAAAACCCGATGGGAAAAAATCTTAGTGAAGGAAAAAGAGTACAATATCCAATATATATGCCTCATTAAAAACCTTACCAGGAAAACCCAGTGGGACAAAACCATGGTGAAGGGAAAAAGAGTGCAAGATATATTTATATCTCCCCCTCATCCAAACAATCATCTCTGAGACGAAGGTCAATCTTTTTCATCAGTTGTTCAAAAATTATGTTTGAGAGTGACTTTGTGAAAAGGTCTGCAATATTATCACACAAATAAATTTGTTGACTTCTTATATCATATCCTTTCAACTTGACAATGCATATGATATTATATTCATAAATGATTGTTGATCGTTCTTCTGGAAGACAAACCACAAGTTTCTTCTATGTGTTCAATCATAAACCTCAATCAAGCACATTAATATTGAGGATCCGACAAATAACCTGCATATCTAAAATAATAAAAAATAATAATACATGATAACATGAATAATTATCAAGGTGCATTATTGTTCTTTAATTGAACTACATTATGGTACTTCAGGACCAATTAGTTCTTCATAATTTACTTAAATTTTCAAACGATCTTTGTCTACATCCAATGACTTTTCAACCTATTTGAGTATACAACAAATGAGATTTGTCCATATATAAACATTTTAGCACCTTGTTATATAAGCTTCTTGATTAACAAAAGTGTTACTCTTCAAATACTCAACGTGTAATCTCAAATAAATATTTACCCTTTCTACATATTTCATCTCAATATTTTTTCTTTAATAAATCAACTTTAAAAAAATTCTTCAAGAGTTCTCAGGTTTATTTCAAAATGGACAAATGTTATCATTTCTATATCTCTCTCTTAGAAAACATTCACTAAGAATATTATACAACATGTTTCTATATTTCAAGTTGATTAATTAATCTCTTCAAAAATATGAATTGTATGCCTCGATAAAATAATTCCTTCGGGAAATTTTATATAAAAATATCAAGTTAGTCATATAAATATATTGTAACATGTACTTCATATATAGACAGATTGAGGCTTTCAAGTGGTGCTAGACTTAATCAAGTATGATAATGTACTTGAATTCACTTCAGGTTAATACGCCTCTTCAAAATTAGTAGTAGGTTTACACCAATACTCTTGAAAATAAAGCAAACTTCATATATCAATATTTCATGATTCTCCTTTTATTTTCACATCTTTAAATGTATGGACTACTGGTCCAAAAACCATTCTCTTTGCATAGCTAGTTTAATATCGCCTCAAATTCGTCTTTCCATTTAGTCAATCATTTTATTGTCTATAATCTTCAATAGACTTTGATTCATGATCCTCGTTATCATTTTTACATATAGCGCTATATTTTATGTAAAAACATCGTCAACGTTGACTTTTTTTTGTGGTTCCATCTCATTTCATTGAGATCTTTCATTCATGACATAATTTATCGATATTTCATAAATTTCAGGTACCTGATAAGTTCTTCTGGAACTGAAAAATCCATTATGTTAGATGACTCTTAGAGTTTCTATATCCTCATTTGGGTTATCTTTCATTTTGGCCCCCTTTCTTATTTGAGGATTTTTATATTTGGAACCGATTGGTTTACCATGCTTGATGCATGATTGAGACTCATTTGCAATATTAGATTATCCTACAGGGTCTATTTCGTTTGGAGCATTAGCAGCTGCTATTTTATTTGTTTAACTTTGCAAATGAGTGATATTTTGAGGATCAAGATGAGATAATAATATTTCCTATCAAATAATTCAATTGAACTTCGGGTTCACATTTTCATTCATTTGAACTTTAGGTTCACATTTTCAGCTGCTTATTCTCTCCCCCTAATATTGGAAAAACTAATCCATCAATCGATAATCGACCTACTGAAGTTGGCTCAATACAATTTGTAATAGTAGGGGATTCATATCAAATATACTTTCCCAATATTCTTTCAATATTTATCTTAGTGGATTATTTTAGAGCAATTATGATATACACAACACATCCAAAAATTCACTTAGATGAAAAATATTTGGATGTTAACCTAAAATAAATTATAAATTAAGGGGAGGACTTACACATAATAATGTGTTGGCTTGATGCGAATCAATATCTCAACATACAAGATTACAAGTTCCCAAAGTAGAATTTAGAAGTTATGTTCTCATAAGTATCATTCAATCAATTAACTTTAGACGTCTAAAGAATGGACCTTCAAGACCATTTTTTTTATGAACATATACTACACGATGTTCAATATCAATTTAAATTGAGAAATGATACTTATTAAATGCTTAATCAAATTTGTTGAGAAATCAATCTCACAAACTTCTGGTTGTGAGTTGACAATAAACATATATGTGATCATTTAGTCGATGTATTAAATCAAGTTATAAGGTATCAAAATGATTCACATCATCGATGTATTCATCCACAAATATCACCTAATATATATAAGAGACTTATTTTCTCATATTGTCAACTTACTTTGAAAAGTAATAACACACAAACATTAATGGTTTGAAGAATCTTCTGGTTCTTCAGTACATATCCATATAAATTTTTTAACTATTTTTGCATCATAATAGATCCGGGATAACCCAACCGGTCTTGCCAACAATAAATTTAATATGATATGTAAACTTCAATTTTACAATAATACGTGCTTCAATTGCATAATATAAGTGTAGTTAATCCATATGAAAAGACATGTAATTTTTTTATCTACACTTATTTCTATCCAAAACATGTCTCGTAATATAGAGATATTCAACATCTCCTTTATTTCTTATTTCAATATGATATACATTTAGAAAGATATTCTTTAATAAATTTATATGAGACCTAGAAGAATATAATGCATTCTCAATGTGTAATTATATTCCTCCATATAAAAATATATTGGCTCTTCTGGAGCCTTTAATAATTTTTGCAATGCTAGATATAATAATAAAATTAGTTTCTCTGTATCACTCATCCAATTTTTATAGTATTTTACATAAGAAATCATTCATTTACAAACAATTTTTAGAAGGAATCAATAATTCAAATTTCATTTATAGTTACTATGTCAACTAAAAAAAATTCCAATATAATTCAACACAATATTGTTCTTAAATCTTAATATATTAAAACGAACAATAATTCCAAATTGACAACTATAATACTTACTATTTCATTAGAAAAGAAATTATGTGGAGCACAAATTATAAGTGTCGAATATGCAAAGAGGTGACATAGATGACAATAACTCTAATTTATATGTCTTGTGATAACTCATTAGTAGTAAAGATCATCATCATAAGTCATAAATAATAAACTTTTATCATATTCACGTGTATCATTTCAATGAGAATCTCTAATATATCAATTCGTGATATTATTTTCTCGATTTCGCTACTTCAGGAGCTGATTCAAGAGGCAATTTTGCTTTCTTTAATTTTATTTCGTCCAACTTATACTAAGATCCAATAGATCGTATATAATTCAATTGTGAACAAAGATCTAGTTCTATGAGAACTCAACCAAAAACCTTTATCGACAATGACAAAGGAAAATCACAATATTTTTATTTTGCAATCTTTCACGAATGCTTAACGTTAAATTATTAGTTCTTCTAGAACTATATTTTAAATATTCATAAACAATGAAAAACAAATATATTTTTGGACAATCTTTCAGGGATGCTTTAATATTATAAGAACTATATCATAAAAGATCTTCATTGTTTGAGCAATCCTTCAGGGGTCCTTGATGTTAATAAAAATAGTTCTTCAAGAACTATATTACACATGATGATCAAGAACAATTCATTCTTCCCACAAGTACATATTTCACTTGCTAACTTAAAACTTTGCTAATATTTTAGTATTGATCTATCTTCATCCTTTTTATTTTTTTTTTCTTTCTTTCCACATGAACCGACAAAAGTCTTTCTTTCTTCACAAAATTACTCATGGAACAAAACAAACTTAATTATGAGTAACGGGAAAAAAAATGTAAATTGACCATAATCATACTAAGATATAATATATATATGGGAAAAATTGGGGAAGAAATAACTACAAATATTAACGTGCTTATAAAATTCTCGCATGAAGTAGAGCATGAAGTCATTCATCTTGGAGTTATCTAATTTTTTTTTAGATTATGCAATTTTAACAAGTTTTTTTTAAATAGAAAGGAAAAGACACATGACAGAAAATTATTGAAGTACTTAAGATTAAAAGCAGACTTACAAAACCATCATACATTCAAATTGTTTCTTTGGCTTCTTCAACATCTTTCATTGTAACAATTGTGAATCCATTGCTCTTATTTATGACTAGATCATACTCAACCTATGTAATTCAATCAAACAAACACAAAAATTAAAACTATGAAAAAGAACATGATATCATGATCATATGAATTAGATTAATTAGTGCAAAGATAATGAGAAGAAGAAAATTTATAGGAATATAGCCTCCAAGATAATTAAGCCATTTTTCTGGTAGAGTTTCGTGCTGATAACGTGTTATGAAATAAACTAAATAGATAAGATCAAAGATGAAGAAGATAAGAGTTTTGTGTATTACTCTTCACAAGTGTATTCTTTACATTGAAATATAAGTCCTATTTATATGACACAAATGTGGTAAGTTACAAGTACATGAAGAGCCATAAGACTAAGTGCCAATAACAATGAATATAGGCATTCACTCATAGGAGTTAAGGAACATAGAAAGCCTTAGGAAAATGGACATCCATATCATATTAATTTTATTCATAACAGATAGGAATTTTTTATCTATTATGATCTTATCCGGTTCAATAAATTAGTTTTTACAGTTTCGCATAAAAATATTCGGTTAAAAAAACTTCAAATAAAAAAATACAATTATATTTTGATTTCTAAAATAAAAGAATTGAAAGGAGTAGAGAGATTAGGGAGTAGACAAAGACAAAGCGAGCTAAACGAAGTTACTGCTGTTGGGGCGTGTGTGGGGGACTGTTCTTTGGTGTGGACAAAAACCATAATAACAACCGAAGAGAAGGGTCATGTGTCTCTCATCTTATCTTCTTTTCTAGGTAAGTTTTCTCCTTCTTCTTCATCGCTGAAATTCCTGTAGAGGGTATTTAAATCAATGTTCTTTTATTCTCATATTATTATTTTTTCCTTTAGGTGATTTATTAAGAGGAGCAAAGGTTGCCTTTATTTATTTATTATTTTTTTCTTTGTTGACTATAGGTTGTCTTGATTTCAAATGCTTATAATTCCTTCCTTATACTTTATATCGGAATGAATGTGGTTTAAATAAATTGTTTATGAATAGTGATACTTAATTTTGACTTTTACAGTGTCTCTACACTTTATTCATTAGCCACCAAACACTGTTTGATGAATTAACAGTGATACTTGTCTCTTGACTTTCACAATTGTGCATTATCTGTTTGTATCATTTTCTATTTCAGCGTATCTAGTTGAAACAGAATTATTTGCTCTTACAGACATGAGATATGATTTTGTTCTTCATGGCCTTTCTTGTAGGTGTCTGCTTCCTGATTTTTTAAAGGCGTTTCCCTAATTAATGTGTCTAGAGGTTTGACTGATTTCTCCGCTTTTTAGCCTCAATTTCCTGTAATATTTTACAAATACTAAGCCTTCTTATGAATTCTTATACATTTATGTAAGAAAATGTGAGGCAGAGAATTGTAGGTATGGTCACTTTTGAAGTTTGAAATCGTAGGTACTAGATAGTTCACATTTTGCGGCATAGTACACTTTATCATTTTGTTTAACAAGCATAGAATTTTCATGAATGGAAGAGAGCAAGGATAAGGGATGGAGACAGAAACTATAATGTGCTAAGAGAGTTTGCGAGTTTCTCTAGTTTCCACCATGGTTATTTTGATTTATCTTGGGAGTGCCTGATGTCCTTTGAGTGGAGCTTATAAGTTTATCTAATAGGGAGTAGCTAGGATATAGTGAACGTCATTTGTTCAGAAGCCCAATGGTAAATGGATACAAAGGAAAATGGTAATGATTGTTACTTGAGTTTGAATATTCTATAACTGTGAAAAAAATGTTGATAAAGTAGTATGATAGTTTCACATTCTCTGGAAATTTATTTTAGGTAATAGGTACATCCTTACTCTTTTATCTGCTTTCAGTGCCAATTGGGATGGTTCCCTTTTTTGTTAATGGAAATATGTTTGTTCGAAGGAGTCTTATTTTTTTCAAATATTCCCCCCCTGCCTTTATCATCTCTATGAATTGCACAATATCCTTATTTGCTGGTTCTGTTTTTCCGAAGTTTTGCTTATGTCTGAGAATTTCCAGTTCTTTTAGAACCTTCATGGGTCAGAGATTTATGATTTGGCATCTTTTTTGGGCTTTTTGACTCCTTTTGTAAAAGCAAATCCGGTGTGTAGTCAATAATTATATAAATACTCCTCTATATGTCTAGTCAATCATTCATTTGTTCAATCTTACACATAAATGATGCAGCAGCTGTAGGCATATTTCAATATGTTTTGAAGTGTAAGAATTTTGATTTAAATTTTTCAGCTCAATATCACTAGAGTGATAAACTTCTTGTGGAATTTGTTCACGTGCAGATATATGTGTGTTTGAATTAATTTTTTTGTAGTCACTAGTCAAACTTTGAAGCTTACTACGATAATTTATCCTCCAATCATTCCACTAAAATGTGAAATCCTGTCAGTTTAAAATTCCATTCTCATCATATATAATATGATCCATTCAATTGAATTTGTTAATCTGCTGCAATACGCGTTAGGAGTTGAATCGAGATTAACAATTGAATGTATCAATCTAATGGTTGTCTAAATTAGCCTTTTGTATCAGTAAATGTTGATTAGGCTTTTTAATCACTTTTGTTTTACCCTAGTCAACTTACTATGTTTCTTTCTTGGTCAGTAATGAACTGTATTTTGTCTTCAGGAAGATGCATGAATTCTCTACTGTTGATGGTTTTGTGGAGATAAGTGAATGCATGGCGGATATGATCAAATACGTGGCTAACGAACCATCTGTGGGGCTTTACTTTATCCAACAACATGCTCAAAATGCAGTGCCAAATGTCATTAAAGCTGACAAAAATATTGTCGACATGGTTCACGAAACAACTTTGCACACTGAAGACTTGGAGGACTCTATTACAGCAGTTCGATCAATGAAAGAGTGTGGATTTTCCATAGTCAATGAGATGATAGGTGACATAAACAAATCTCTGGAAATTATGAAAACAAAAAAACTGAAAAAAGGGTTAATCCATTCATCAACATCAACACCAAATTCTCAGACAGAAAGAACTCGTTTTTGGGGCAATCATGCTTTTTATGCTCAGGAAGGTGATGATAAAAAGAGTAACTATTTTTCAAATGTTTTAAAGTCGGCGAAACAGAAGGTTAACAGTCTCAAGTGGCAACAGCCTGATGGTAAAGGATCAGTAGATTCCAACGAAGAGAAGCTACGAAATCCTGATTTGCCACGGTCAATCACATCAGACGGCATAACTTCATCATTACAGGGAACCGAACCTGATGATTTGCCTATATCGAGTCAGGTTGAAGACGAGTCTCAACACGAACAGACCGATGAAAGTGATATTAGCATTAAGTTGTTGTCATTGTCAGAAAGGTTTGACGACTTCAAAGCTAATAAAGAAGCTAAACTAGAGGAGTGGCTTGAAGGAACTAGCAACCATGATGATTATTGCGACCCAGATGAAGAAGAAAGAGGTTAGTTTGGTTCCACTTGATGAAAACTTCAGCGTACACATTCATCAAATGATCTGCTATGCTGTAATACATTCTTTGAACAAACATGATACACTATTGGATTAATAATTGTATCACACTGCATTCTTTTTTCGTGAAACTTCAATGTTGATTTCCTTATGTCAACAGGTAAGAAGCTTCTCGAGAATGACGAGAAGATAAATATTGAAAACGGTGGATTCAAAGGTGAAGTACTATTGCATGCAGTTCAGCCATGAACCACCAAGATAAGCCTGGTTGTACCATGTTACTCAATTTCAAATGATTATTACATTTTAGTCCTTAAGAGTTTTGGGAAGATTCAAGTCTTGTAAATTGTAATAGCAAAATTGACCCTGTTATATGATATGTTGTTGAAATGTTCAGGGGTCCCTCCTTGTTTTAGTCATTGAAGACAACACAGTTGCAACAGAAGTGACCCGACAATATGATTTGCAAAGTGATTTGTTTCTGTTTGTGTTTCCTTTTCATGTTTTGGTGGCCACAGGTGACATTTATGGTGCACTAGTTTTAAAGTGGTGCATTCATAGACATCCAAAATATTAGACTTTATTATTAATATATACTTTTATTTGTCCAGGCACTTGATATTATATCTTTGAGTCTAATCTAAGTTCACAAGCAATATTCACAGTGCATTAGTTTTCAAGTGATGTGCACAACACACTCACATATGTTAATTGTTTTTATGTGAATTAATTTTTAGTTTTTGAAAAGTCAGTAATTTATTGATAAACGGATGCAGGAAGAATTGTTTTTGGTTGTTGAATTGAAAGTGTTTCTAGGTTTGCCAGTTCAATGCATTTCCTTCCCGTGTATGAAATAATTATTTTTTTGGCAATATATCACGGACAATGTACCTTTCAATTGAAGGCTCAGCTGGATATCCAACATTTTTTTAGAAATGATATTTTGACAACAAAATTTAATTTCAAATACATTATTCTTTGGTTTATATGTGTATTTTTTAAATGAGTGCAAGTTGCAGAAGATAAGAAGTAAGAGATAGATAGAGATAAGTACATAAGGTGTTAATCTTTTGATGTTCAAATAACAGTTTTGTTTTTTTTGAGACAAGAGACTTCCATTGTAGTTGGTCGAGTGACGGGTCACGACTAACGAGCAAGCTATTGTCAGCGAAGTCAAAGACTGGGCGGGAATTGAGTTTATTGTTTGATTGATTTTTGCACGCCTGATCTCGACTAAGTCTATGTCATGATCAGCATTGGAATGACCTCAACGTGCTTTCATGCTTCAATCGTGAGTTTTTGTTTTTCTAAAGTTGTTTGGATTGCACAATGCAGAGCAATCCTACAGCCGAAAATTGATTCCAGCCGAAGCTGGACTTTGAAGCTGCGAGTTTGAAATTTAATGGTCTGACACGAACTTTTTTTTCTTCTCAACTTTATTGCCATTGCCATAGGAGTAGCAGTGCGAGGAGCAGATTATTTTGGTTCTATACAATGACTGTTTTATAATTTAACACTTTTATCATTTTTGGCAACAAACTCGAATATTATTTTAACAAATATATTTTATAAAAAAACATAAATATATGAACAGATATTTTGTCAAAATAATTATTTGGTTTAATGATTGTTTTTATTTTTCCAAACTCTTTCAAATAAAATATAAACCAGACTCAATGGAGGACACTCAATTATTATTGTGAAAGATACATAAAATTTAATTATAACTATTAGATTAAAACTTAAGAGCATTTAAATGAGATGATAAAAGATCTTTTTCAACTTAATAGGGGGTACTAAGTTCGAATTCATTCATAAGAATGCAACAGTGATATATCTCAAGTGATCTTTAAGGATCTTTAAATAACTTATTATGATTATTATTATTATTTTTATTAATGTTTTGGCCAGAAGACGAACGTGATCAAAATCTGATTATAGAAAATTGCCTCAGGGTGACTAGCCAACATCAATGGGTTAGAGGTTTATCACATCAAGAATTAGCCGAGCTTTTCACAACTAAGAAAAATTGATTCAAATATTTGTCCTTCGTAACTCACCTAATTATTTCCAATCATGAAAGAATATTCGGTGGATACTACTTAACAAAATTAGGTTTGATTCTAACAAGGGGGCAAACCCTAGACACATGAAGCTATATAAAGATAAAGGGTATATAGAGAAGATAAACTTGACACTTTTTTTTAGGTTATCCCCCCAATAAGGACAACCATTAGCCCTTAACGACGACAATGACCTATACTTGTGTTCTTAGACAAACATTCGGTCTAAAACATGATGGCATGCAATGTTTTGAATGATGTTTTAAGAACATTTTCTTATAATTTTGACGGTGTTCTATCACCAAACCATATATTGTGTCATACACGATCAATTTTTTAGTTAAAAAAATGATGGATGAATCAATATTGTCAGATTTTAAAATAGATTGACCAAATTTGTGAAATGGCAAAATTAAAGAGATTAAAATTACAATTCAGTCTTTTTAACCTCTCCACTATTATAAAAAAAATTGAAGTAACATAACCTTGTTTTATATAAAATAAAGTATCATAACCTCTAAACAAAATAATGAAAAATTAATGCCAAATACCATTTGCGGTCCTTTAAGTTATATGATTATAACAAGTTAGTCCTTTAAGTTTTTTTGGTTACAAATTGGTCCTTTAAGTCGTGAAATATTTGCACCATTATCCAAATTTCATCAAACTCAATAAAAAATTGTTTATGTGGATGTTTAACATTAAGTTGGTTTGTCCAAATTCATTGCTCTCAAAACTAGTGCTCATAGGTGTGTTATTCGGTCTTGATTCAAAACAAAATTGACCGATTACTTGATTTATAATATCGTTGATCAAATATTTATATGTAAAATTAGGCTTGAAATTCAAAAACAAGAAGAAGAAAATTTGTATAAGTAATCATGTTTGATGTCATAAGCACTTTTGGACCTACCATCTTAATATTAAATGGTCTATAAGCACTTTTTAGCGAAGTTGGCTGAAAAGATGAATGACAGTGTAAATATTTTATGACTTAAAGGATTAATTTGTAACAAAAAATAACTTAAAGACCAATTGATAACAAAAAAAACTTAAAGAGCTAATATGTTATAAACATATAACTTAAATGACCGCGAGAGGTATTTGACCATAGTTTATAAGTCTTAAGTTCAATTTACAAAAATATCAAAATTATTAAGTCGAACATCGTGCTTGTGATTCAAACTTCCACTCTTGCATTTGTGTATGTTAATTTCCAATTGCTATTTTGTTTATTAAAAAAAATTAAAACGAAATAAAGAAGCTGAAAGATGAGTTTTGACTTTCTCAACTATTTGAAGGTTAAAAAATGAACATTGACCTATTTATTTATTTAAAAGTAGAAAACACAAAAAACAACTGTCCTTAAAGTGTGTGACACTTGTCCTCACTCCTACACTTCAGTTCTTGCCTTTTGACCCTACAAAACATTTTAACACCCACACGTCACACAACACACACGATGTTGAACTTGAACGAATACGAATATCCTCTCTAACACTTTCAACTTTTCAACACACTCGTGATTTCACCGCTCCACAATCTCATAATCTTAAATAACCGTTTTCTCCTTCACTTTTAATTTAATTTAATAATACCAAATCACCGTTCCGCCACCGCGCTTTTTCCCAAACGCGCTTTTCCGTTCTCTCATACCGCCATGACGAGAATGAAAAAACTCAGCCTCGCCGCTGGTGCGGTAATCGCCACCACATACGGCGGCGCTCTGATTCTTCAAAATCCTTCAACCTCCGCCAGCGACTACGGCGATGGCGGTTCCCTTCAAGCTCTCCGGCAGAAGCTTCACGCTCCAGATGCTGTTGTTCCGTCGAGGGAGACACAGCAGTCGGTGTTGATGGCTGCTAGTGAGGCGAATCCTCTTGATGTTCTTGTTATTGGCGGTGGTGCCACTGGTGCCGGTGCCGCGCTTGATGCCGTGACACGTGGACTCAAGGTTGGGCTTGTTGAACGGGAGGATTTCGCTTCTGGAACTTCGTCGCGATCCACGAAGCTTCTTCATGGAGGTACGTCACGTGCGCAAGGGTGTTTGCAAATTTACAATATAATAATAATGAATGAATGAATCATGCGTTTTTAGATAATGGATTTTCATTTGTTTTTTATTTGATAAATAGTTTTAACTTGTGACTTATGATGATGAAGTCTGCAATGCAATTTAAAAGGGTCTTGTTAACGACGGCTCCGGACACTCTTTAAGGATCCCAAATTTAGAAAGTATTTCTTAAAAAATTAAATGTTACAAATTCCACGACACTGTTAAAAATGTTACAAAGAGTGCCCCGGGCATTCGTTAACATTTCCCAATTTAAAATATTCAATTGTATATAATATAATTTCTGCTTAATAGATCAACATGTTCTTTTTTTAATTTATTTTATGATTAAACGGGTTATGTGTATGAATGTGCAGTGCAACATGTGTGAATATATAAACATCTGTAACCGAATACAACTAACTATATTGTCATGTAGCACCAACACTTTTGATCGAATACCTGTTAGGACAGATGCCAGTGTCTACATGTCAGTGCCCGACAGTGTCACACGTCACTGACACTTATAATTACATTGAATTATGCATTTTTTCAAATTATTATTGATGTTGATGCGTTGGTGTCCATGTCGTGTCCGGTGTATGTGTCTGTGTGTCCATGCTTCATATTATTGTCTGTTTTGGGATCTGACTTGTGCCTAACAATATTATGTTTTGATGACTGATGTGATGTTTTGAAAACGAATCTTTCAAAGCAAATGATACGAACTGACAATGTGGTGTGAAGATATGCAAATGTAGAAGCACCAACTTGTGTTTGAACTGGGTATATTCCAGATTGGACATTGCTTCTGATTCAACTCTTTGCTTTGGGTAAATCAAGCATGAGCCTGCATCTAATAGCTTAGCTTTTCTAGGAGACTTGATTTTTGACATGGTATTGGAGATTCTATGACCAAGTAGTCTCCCCATTCTTCTAAGTAGATTTGAATTTCAGAACATGGAGAAGTTGACATATATGCTTTGCTCAGGCTTTAAGTCAAAAGAGCTTTTGTGCGAGGAAACATGTTATATATAAAACCATTCATGAACTCTACACCTAATAATTTAAGCTTTTATGAAGGTTGATGACTAGAATTTTTATTATTTTCCGTCTGGCCTTCAATTGAACCCTGTTTGAAATGAATTTTGAATAATTGAGCCCTTGTTTCCCATTTCTAATATCAGTGTTTTCGTGAACTGTTAGGTGTTCGTTACTTGGAGAAAGCCGTCTTTAATCTTGACTTTGGACAATACAAGCTAGTACTTCATGCACTTGATGAGCGTAAACGGGTTATTGAAAATGCACCACACCTATGCCATGCATTGCCATGCATGACACCATGTTTTAGCTGGTTTGAAGTAGTGTACTACTGGGCGGGCTTGAAAATGTACGATTTGGTCGCAGGAAGACAACTGCTGCACTTATCAAGATATTATTCTACAAAAGAATCTGTTGAGCTCTTCCCCACTCTATTAAGGGAGGGAAAGGATAGAAGCCTAAGGGGCACGGTTGTTTATTATGATGGGCAGATGAATGATTCACGTCTTAATGTTGGAGTGGCTTGCACTGCTGCTTTAGCTGGTGCGGCAGTGCTTAACCATGCGGAAGTGGTATCCTTACTGAAGGATGATGCTGGAGAACGAATAATTGGTGCACGAGTTCGAGATAATTTAACCGGTAAGTTTTCTTTATTTCTAATTGTTACCACACTCTCGTCCCATAAGAGAATAAACCTCTGCAGCCGGAGTAGAACAGTTGGTCTTATTGTAAAATAAATGTGAAACTCTAGTGTTTGGTTTTGTGTATACTTCGAAATAGTTTTTATATACAAGGTTGTTAGTTTTATCCATAGGGTTTTTTCACTTGCTAAGCAATTGACCAATGTCATCTAACAATAGGTATACTAGTTAATATGAACTGAAAGATGAATAACTTTCCCGTCAGTGTGGGATGTATGATAAAATAAATGCAGCTTCTTTTAAGAATAAAAAGTAAAATTTAATTATTTTACCTTGATAATTAATTACACGCTTGTTTGCTATTTTATGTAATGCAGGCGAGGAGTTTGATACATATGCAAAAGTGATTGTGAATGCAAGCGGGCCATTTTGTGACGCTGTAAGGAAAATGGTCGACAAAAATGCAAAAGAAATGATTGCTCCTAGCAGTGGTGTACATATTACACTCCCTGATTACTATTCTCCTGAGGGAATGGGTTTAATTGTTCCTAAAACTAAGGATGGACGTGTTGTTTTCATGCTTCCATGGATGGGGCAAACCATTGCTGGAACTACAGATTCTAGTACTAGCATTACATATCTTCCAGAACCGCATGAAGATGAAATACAATTTATATTGGATGCAATATCTGATTACCTTAATGTTAAGGTACGTTGTACCCGCCAGTATAGATAATTTTTTTTAACTCATTATGTGTTCTTACTTTCTGAAGAGTTGGTATGGATAAAACACAATGATGTTGTTTAATTCATGTATCTAATCCCACTTAGTAGGAAAGGCTGTAGTTTTTTTTTTTATGTTTTTTTACTCTTATTTCTGATGTTTAGATTAATAACTACAAGATCTCTGAGATATTACTTGTTTGTAAGTATGTTAGATTGTCCTAGGAAAAAAATGGAAGACTATTTCTTGTTTAATTATGTACGTCCTTTTGATTCTTGATTAAATGCAAGCCAACCGATGCTGCTGAGCTGCCAATCAATCTAGATGTCATTTTAAAATATACCCCCTCTGTTCCTAAGTATAAGACCCTCATGAGTTTTTTCTTTGTTCCATTTTAAAAGACCATCTTTGAATTTTCAACTACATTAATTATTTATTAACTAGCATATCCCTAATTAATTTACATCCTTTTCTGCAATCTCTAATAAATACTCTAATATAAACATCAGCTAATTCTTTCTCTTGAAGGATAAACTTGTAAAAACAATACCAAATTATTAACAAATTTAATATACCAACCAACTTCCTTAATTCCCATGATTTACTCAAGGGGAGATCCTATATTTAGGGACGGAGCTAGTATGTGTATATGTGTGTGTGTGTGTGTTGCATTTTCGGTCTTACACTCTTTGCTAACAGGGAATAAATAACGATGGAAATTTTTTAGGTTCGCCGCATTGATGTTCTTTCTGCTTGGAGTGGCATTCGCCCATTAGCAGTGGATCCAACAGCAAAAAGTACTGAGAGTATCTCAAGGGATCATGTTGTCTGTGAGGATTACCCTGGTTTGGTCACCATCACCGGCGGCAAGTGGACTACCTATCGTAGGTAATGATTTAACAGCAGCTTGTTGAAGTTTGTTTAGATGTGGTTTCACTGACTAGGCATGATATGTCATTGTGTTGGTAATCTAGTTACTCTAGTTTATATTTACATCACACAAAAGTTTCTAAGCACATTAATATTGTTATGATCTCTCTGTGTTTCAGCATGGCAGAAGATGCTGTTGATGCAGCTATAAAGTCTGGAAAGCTGACCCCCGCCAATGGATGTGTGACCAACAATCTCTGCATTGTTGGTGGTGAAGGGTGGGAGCCTTCTTCTTTTACAGTTCTTGCTCAACAGTATAAGCGCATGAAAAGTACATATAGTGGTAAAGTTGTTCCTGGGGTAATGGACTCTGCTGCTGCAAGGCATTTGTCTCATGCATATGGAACGTTGGCTGAGCGTGTGGCTGCCATCGCTCAGGTTTGCTTTTATTGCTTTATATTTCTTATTGTTATTTTCATTAAGCAACAAAACATTTACATATGCATCTTAGATAAAATGGACCGGGTGATTTTGTACCATCTTCGATTTGGAGTTATGTTTACAACTTTTCAGTTACTGCTGGGATTCTCACACTTAAAGAAGAACGCGTGCTTTGCTTTGTGTTTTTCTTTCAATTTCTTATATTTAATGATGATGTACCTTTATCCTTATGTCGCTATAATTTTGTTTTAAAATAGTTCAACAGCTTTCTATTTTGGTTGAGCTTGTTTGCATTGTTTTAGAATTTCAAAGTTGGTAAAACCAGAATTTGCCTAAATGACACCATTAGTACCATGGTCAAAATTGAAAACACTTTTGCATGCAATTTGGATAGAAATGATGCATCAGGTGAAAATTGAGGTAGCGCCTATCATGGAAAAGATGATAGAATTTTGCCTTGGGTGATTTGGGCATGTGTGGAAAGAGCTTAAAAAGCCTCAGTGAGGAGGTTGCATCAGATGAAGAGTAGTCTAATAATTTAAGGTTGAGGGAAACTAAAAAAATCGTATGTTGAACCATAAAAAATGATTTAGATTTAAACAGTTAATCATTAGTCATGATCTTTTTAAAGAATAACCAATCCCACGCAATTGAAAAAAAAAAAAACCCTTGCTGTTATTGTTGTAAGGTGTATCGTTTTGCCAAGTCACAGGACTTCATATTACAGTCTGGTGACGGGTTGATGTAATTTTTTAGATCATGCTATTGTTTGTAAATAAAAGATCTTGTAAACCATAGCAAGGCCGTTCATTTCAATTCTCTTGCGTTTTTATGTTTTCTTTGGGAGCGGTGGTGTTGATATTCCAACATCCTCTTTTGAGGTATTTTTGTAGTATTATTTATGGTAATAATAATAATGTTTATCAGCTTCATGGGTGTTATAGAAGTTTAGTCAGCTTCTGCGTTTCATAAAATTGACTCTATATTTTGTATTTCAGAATGAAAATTTGGGCAAGCGACTTGCCCACGGTTACCCATATCTGGAGGCAGAGGTAGCCTACTGTGCTCGTAATGAATACTGTGAATCTGCTATCGATTTCATTGCAAGGAGGACTCGTCTTGCTTTCCTTGAAACTGATGCAGCAAGAAGGGCATTGCCTCGTGTGATCGAAATATTGGCAAATGAGCACAAATGGGACAAATCAAGGCAGAAGGAAGAGCTGCAGAAGGCTACAGATTTTTTGAAGACTTTTAAATCCTCAAAAAATGCCCAGTTTCATGATGGGAAGCACAGTTAGTAAGTGCAAAAAACAACACATATCTGTTAACTATACGTTAATGATGGCGCCGTCACATACCGAACATTTTGATAGTGTTAACTAATTTTTGTGTAATTTTTCTCAGGTTGAGGACTTTGATGAACGTGAAGTTTTCACATGACAAACATTTTGGTATTCATTTCCGCTGATCAATTGGTGAATATGCTCGACATAGAAAGTGGCTAAACACATTTAAAATCAAACTTCTACACGAAATTGTCTCAAATTTGCCTGCAAAAATAATGCTGGCAAGTTGGATAGATTTTTTTGCAGTTACCTGCCAAAATAATTTTCTTAGATTGATTAGAGTTAGACTCTACCTCGCCAAAGTTGTCCATGAGATAAGAACTTGAGGGTTATGTTTTTGGTTTGACTCTGATCTGTACATTTTGTTGTCATTTTCTCCATAATATTTTATGTTTATTAACATTGAAAATTTACTTAAGCGAAGGAGTGCTTCATGATACTTTTATATGGATTGAGATTATCTGCATGTTAAGCTTTGTTGCATTACATATAATAGAAAAAGATATTTTGGATGGATAAACAACTTATTTGCAACTTATAGCACAAACACTTATCATGGTAAGTGCTTATGTATAGGTTGCATAATCTATTTTTATAACTAAACAAAAATAACATTAAATTGTTTTTGTATGTTCTATAAGTTGTTTTTATAGGCTAAACTGATTTCATAAATTCTTTCAAACAGTCTTACAAAACTTATGTCAGTAATTAAACTCAAATAAGTTAATTCAAACAGACCCTATATGTAAAAATTATCATCATGCTTATTACGAAAGAGATGTTAGTTTCTTTAGTCGTATTTGATGACATTTTTCCTTCAAACTGTACACTAATGTATACAGAAATAACATTCATATAAGCCATGAAACTTTATGATGTGTTCACTCTTTCCCGTCATTGACTAGTAATATTTACTAGACAAACTAAGTTCATATTATCAAGGCTAAATTATATTAGAGATATTTAAGTTATTTAATTGTAACAAATTTGTTTTTAAGTTTTTTTCGTATCATTATCATTTAAGTTAATTAATTGTAACAAGCTGGTCCTTTAAGTTTTGTCCGTACCAATTAGGTTCTTTAAGTCATTTAACTGTTACAATTAAATAACTTAAATGACTCAAATGGTACGAAAAATACTTAAAACTAACTTGTTACAATTAAATAACTTAAATGACGTAAATGGTACGAAAAAAAACTTAAAGACAAACTTGTTATAAATAAATAAGTTAAAACACATCTGGTGTAATTTAACTTATTATTAATAATCAAAGTTGCCGTATAAAAATCATAAAAAAGATTGCCGTATCTATATTATATATAAAGAAAATAGCATGTTTCGGATCTTTTGAACTGATTTTTTTTGTTATTTTAATTATACCCTAAAACATATTTTCCTATAATAATATTATAGTTAGTTTTATTAAAAAATATAAGAATTTTTATTATATTTGTTATATTATTATTGTCAATATGAAAAGATAAATATGGTTCGTTGAGTTTGTTAAAGTCACAACTATCTATACATATAATTTTAATCTATATCAAAAAAATTATATAAAATATTATTTGTAATTTACACGCAAATTTCGATAAATATCGTTGATAATATACATGCGTTAGCGTAACAAAAAAAGCTTTTGCTAGTAGATATAAAGAGAATAGAGGATTTTGGGCCGGTTTTTTGTTATTTCAATTATATTCTTAAACAAATTTTCCTATAATAATGTTATATTGTTGATGTTATTAAAAAAGATAATAATTTTTGTTATATTATTGTTGTCATTGAAAAAGATAAATATAAATTGTTGAGTTTGTTACATTTGGAAGTCACAAATATCTATACTTATAATTTTAATCTATATAAAAAAATTTATATAAAATATCATTTGTAATTTACATGCAAAATCTCTATAAAATATCGTTTATAATCTACACACGTTAGCGCACTAAAAAGAGCAGAATGACGAACATGCGAGTGCCATAATAATAATAATAATAATAATAATAATAATAATAATAATAATATAATCACAGTTTAAATGTAGTACTATTCCGTCCCACAATTCCACTTGGCTATTTTACTTTTTTTTTAACAAGACAAACTAACATACCGAACTTGTTGACTATTTTACATTATGATAAGTAAATGAACGAGATAATTTATTTTACTAAACTGTGATAAGCCGGGATAGAACCAGCGCTTAGTAAGTAAGCGGCGGTCTAACGTAACGACCCCCTACCTAGGTTGGAGCTATGAAGCTTACCTTATTTATTAGAAAGGACTTTTTCATTTCAGCTTGCTGACTAAGGTTGAGAACAATACATTTTTGTTACCACGAGATATATTGACAGCTGCGGATCATCAAGTTTATTTTATTTTTACTAAAAAAACAGGTATAACTAACTAACTAACTATATCATGATTAATTAAACATATTTTGTAACTGAAATTCAAAATAGTCACAAATATATCTCTCTGAACTTAGCTTATTTGATAGAGTAATCGACAAAGAAAAATAGTCACAAATATTTGATTCTCATTTGACAAAAAATATGTCTCATTTTCTCTACAAAATTGTGTTATTTTGGCACACAAATTTTATATCAAATGTTGACTATAAATTAGATGGTTATTATATTTTAAATATGTGGTTAATCATGTATAGTATATGATTAATGAATATAACAATGGACTGGACCAAAAAAAAAATGAATATAACAATGGGGTGACAAGTCATTAACCATATCCAACACAATTAACTACAATTTTAAAGGGCATTAACAATAGTTTTAAAGTGTTCAAATACACATATCTATTAATCATCCAAATTATGCCCAAATATAAAATATTTTTAGTGTTTAAATACATGATATTAGTCCTTAAAAAAAAAATACATGATATTAGTAACCATTACTTGTGCTAAAAAAAAATATACATTTGACCGATATCGAGAGGAACCCATAGAAAGGCAACGGATAAGATAGAAACGAAGGAGAGCACATACAATTCCCGTTTTTGTTTCCCTGCAATTTGAAGAAGAAATGGGTTCAGCGGCAACAATGGCGATGACAGCACTCTATTTCACCACCACCAAATCAACTAAACTCACTTCTTCCTTCCGCACTCTCCCCCGCTTCACTTGTTCCTCCTCTTCCAAATTCAACATCTCCTTCTCTCCCTCTAACCCCACTCCTCAGCCCAAAACCCAAACCCCCGACGATGACGATGACAATGAAGGTCATCTCATGATTCCGTGGATTGTTCGCGGCGAAGATGGCAACTTCAAGCTTCTATCCGAACCTCCTCCTAGTTTTCTCAAAGCAATGGCTAATGCTCAAACCGGTACAAAAAAATCAGAAAAGGATCAAATTACCAAAAACAAGAAGAAGAGTGAAAAGGAAACAAAGATTCGTGGGGTGACAACGCCGCCGCAGTATTCAAAAGCGGCAAGGAGATTCTATAATGAAAATTTTAAGGAGGACCCCGGTACTCGTCTCAGCAAGGTTCTTGCAGCCTCCGGAGGTGATATTCAGTTACCGTTTACTTTCAATTTCTATCAAATTTAATCAAAGCCGTGTCCGGTGTTCGACTCAGTCATGAATATCTAATTACATTCAATTATGACATTTTCTTAAATTACTATTGGCTCCACGTGTCAATGTCGTGTATGGTGTCTGTGTGCGCTTTATAGCTTCTAAATCACTTTGTAAAGTGTAAAGTTGCAAATTTTCTTCAAAATTGTTTAGCTTGAAAAGTAGAGAGGCTTAGTTATTTGAATCAACAAATGCACCTGATGATCCAGAGTACTGGACTAAATGTGTGTAACTATGCTCTTCTGTTTTCAGTTGCATCTAGGAGAAGCTGTGAAGAGCTTATTTTTAAAGGCAAGGTTACCGTTAACGGTTCTGTCTGTGATACACCACAGGTTTGTCCCTTACCATTATTAAATTTCTCCAAATTAGTTTTCTTAGTAGCATGGTGTTATTATACCACGACTTCATTGATCGCTTCATGGATTAGAGCTTTTAGGTCCGTTTTATCCAAGTTGTTAGATGTTAATTAGATTTAATCAATATTGTGTAAGGTAGTATACTAGTTAGTTATGATTAGTTAGAAGTTGGTTATATTAGTTATACCTTAGGATTAGTATATAAGGTGTATCCTACACTCATTGTATCAACTTGTTCATTCAATCATAACTAACTAGTATACTACCTCAAACAATATTGACTAATTCTAATTAATATCTAACTATATCTAACACGAGCTTTTAGAAAAGCTATATGTTTTTATTTTTTCAAATTTTTTCTTCTAGAAACTTTTATTTTTGGCTTATCAGAAGAACACTTTTGTGGTGTGTAGACTAGAGTGGATCCTGCAAAGGATATTATCTATGTCAATGGAAGCCGCCTTCCTAAGAGGCAGCCTCACAAAGTTTATCTTGCCTTGAACAAGCCAAAAGGGTATGTAATATGATATGATATCCTACGCAATTGAATTCAAAAGGGTATGTAATATAATATCCTATTCTTATAAGTGATGCAATTACATTTGCACAGGTACATATGCTCATCTGGGGAAAAGGAGTCTAAATCTGTTATAAGTCTGTTTGATGATTTTTTGAGCAGTTGGGTATGTTTCAGTTTGAGCTTTATTAATGTTTTATTAAAGATAGTGTTCTTTTTTTACTTGGTAGAAATCTTTTGAGATGATTTGCAATTTTCCGTCTTTTTAGGATGTAGTTCTTTATTTCTCCATTTATAATCATGTTCTCTCCACCACCTGAAAACAATTTTATCTCCAGGATAAAAAGCATCCAGGAGTTCCCCCGCCACGACTATTTACTGTAGGGCGCCTTGATGTTGCTACTACTGGGTTACTTATTGTAACTAATGATGGTATGTGGTTTCTTTTGAAAGCAATTATATATCTGTTGAATGAATAGTGGTTCTGTTAATCTAAACACAAACAGTTTCATCTAATACTTTATCCGTTGGTTCTTGTTCGCAGGAAATTTTGCTCAAAAACTTTCACATCCGTCATCTAATTTTTCAAAAGAGTGAGTTATGAGTTTTATTTGTGTTATTTTTTTCCTGAACTTATTCATTAGTTTGGATTCATATCGCAGCTTTGGGGACAGAAAGAATACTTCTCACGAGATTCTTGCTAGGACTTCATAAACACATATTAATTTGATATTTTTATGTGACTTAATTTATTATGTTTTATGTATGGCTTAGATTATTTTCTTTTTGTGTCTTTGTATTATTATTTCTAAGATAAATAAATTCTCCACTCCTGTGAATTCTCTCATTTTCTGAAACATTACATTTGTTTGATCAGATACATTGCAACAGTTGATGGCGTAGTTCATAATAGGCACTTAACGGCCATAAGTGAGGGAACAACAATTGAGGGTGTCCATTGTGTACCTGATAGCGTGGAGCTACTTCCACGTATGCCGGATACAAAAAGATCTCGACTTCGTATTGTGGTAAATATATCTGTTTTTGATCTACTATATCAATTCTGCCATCCAACTCTGGTTTCTTGATGCATAACGTTGATAAAGTTGTCTTTTAATCCATACTTTAGTGTTTTAGGAATATGGTATTTCGTAAGTATGAAGTTATTGACTATGTTTCATGTGGCACTACTTTGGATCAATTCTAGTAGATGTTGCCACACATCTAGATATCACTGTATCGAAATTTTGATTTTCTTTGACTGAAGTCATAAGTTGAAACATTTTAATAGTTATATGATTTTGAGTATTTTAATTTTCCACCTCTTATGTAAACTTCAAAGCAAAGGAACTCTCTGGCGAATGTTTAATTTTTTTTTCTTTTTTCTGAATGCCCCATTTTGTTCTAGAACTCTTGATGTTCAACACTAAAGAAAAGATATAGCCTTTTTTTAAAAAAAACTCTGATCATTAACGTGAAAATGGGCATGTCATATGGGAAAATTGGTTCACATTTAAGCAATAATAGAGGCCATTGACATCGTCATATCTGGATTATCAAGATGGCTTCCTTTTAGTCTGTTCGATTTACTCTATATACTTGTTAGAGCATACGAATTGTCAGATGATGAAAAACAGTTGAACTTAGTTGACATATATGCTTGTTTGATTTAATTTGGATTCTCATAGGTTCATGATGGAAGGAAGCATGAAGTTCGGGAACTTGTCAAAAGTGCTGGACTTGAGGTAAGCTTTAATTATACATATACTTCGTGAAATGACCCTCAAAGTGCCAAAAAAAAGATGAAATTTAGTAAACAAAATCCCAATCATACTAAGCAATATTTCTGCGTTTCACATTTCTTAGGTTAGGAGTTTATTTGATTGTGCTAATTGCTATTTTTCTCACATCATATATTATCAAAATTGTTAGATCCATAATATAATACTCTCCATGTTGTTTGACGTTATCTATATTTTATGATGTTGAATAAATTATTGTTAACAGCCTTGCTTTATGTATAAAATACATCAGAAAAATCAAGCTTAAAGATTTCTGGTGTGGCTCGAATACATTGCTTTATGTATAAATACATCTACTTGTGTTTATAACTTTACTGGTTTCGACTCATGTGTGTTTTAGTTTTAGACATGATTGATCATAGGACATTTAGACTCCCTTTTAATCCATATAACCAGTCAGTCTTGTTCAGTAGGAAAAAAAGATTTGATTGTTCTTGTTGTTCAGATAGGAAGCCCCTAGTGGGCGAATTAGAGAGTTAGAAAAGGGAAATTTGACATGATTGCCATATATAATAAAGGGGATTAAGAGTGAGGTATCTTATCATTGGACTCTAGGGCTTTTAGCATTCGGAGGTGCAGACCCTCTGATACTGTTATCCATGAATTTCCTTATTTTTCTTGTAATAAGATACTCGTGTTCCTTGTATGATGTCTATAGATCTAAAGATCAATAACATGCTAAATGAGTAAATGCTTTTATTTTCTCCTCAAGGTAAATGAGTGACTATACATACATTAATTTGTTGATTCTGTTTCATGTTTCAGATTCATTCATTAAAGCGAGTTCGCATTGGTGGTTTTAGACTTCCACCAGACCTTGGGTAAATTTTGTGCTTTTAATTGTCCTTAGTTCTCAAGGGAGTCTTTTTCAGTAGTAGCAGCAATATTCAAATATAATTCCAACAATAATATTTCAATTGATTTTTTTTTTTTTTGTACAAATGGATTTACAAGTTTTCATCTGTTGTACTTTTGTTTCAGGCTAGGGAAGTACATTGAACTAAATCCAACAAATCTAAAAGCATTGGGAGGAAGAGTTAACAAAGCTAATTCTTAATTTGTTGGAGTTGTAAATCATCTTCGTGCTTATTCATATTTGGACAATCTCAAGCTATCATCAAAGAGTTGACCAATGTTTTTTTGATTTGAGCTATTGGATTCTGATACACGGGGCATGACTTGGGAAAATATTTAGAATAGCCACAGACTTTCTGGAACGTTTGACATCATGCCACACCGAGGCTCTCGCAATCAATCATGAAACACAGCTACATAGTTTAGAAGAATTGGGTAAAAAATTTAAACTAGATAGGAAGCGGATGAGCTTTTCATGTGATCATGCACGAGGTCGGGATATTGGTGGTAGATTTATTAAATGTATGTATTGTAATTTGTAAATGGTGATGATGTGCCTGTATAACCTAATGATGTTAGTCTAGGCAACTTATAGCATACAAGTGGTGTACCATACATTTATGAATAAAATTGCAGCAATTAGCATCCTACCATTATCACTCTCTCTACCGAAGCCAATGATTCCGTATACTTCCTTAACCGTTCCTCCAACGTTGCCAATGCCAGGCATCCACCCACATCAAGTAGTGCACGTGAGCTGATTTCAAACCCAGAAAGTTCATAGTTCGGTTATTTTTTTAATAAGAATTCAATTCTTGGAAGTAATCTACTTTCCTTGAAACAAACAATTCTTGGAAGTAATTACTTTATTGGACAATCACCATAACCTGAAGATCTCAAAACCTTGAAAACAAACGATTTCATCGAATAGTAGTGTATTTGGTTGATACCAGTGGACAACTGCAACCGTAAATTCAAAGTTCTCACATGTCACACCTTAATTTTCAGAGGTTCAGTGTGTACTGTACAAAGTAGTCAATTACTTTTACTTACACACTAGTTGGAAAGCAATCAAATTAAGTCCGAATTGCATCTCTATTTTTAATACACTAAATTAAATTTAATATTGAGGTAATTAAAATCAAATGATCAAACAAGAGATCTTACAATAAAATCCTAAAACGTCTTAAAAAAATCTTCTGCAGTAGTGAAAAGTTGTATGCTCGTGATCAAGAGTGTGATCCAATGGAAACGCAGAAAACAGAATCATCATCCACATTATCGTCATTCTTGACACTTTGAAATAACAACACAACCTTTCATCCAACTTTCATCCTAATTGATATATTAGTATCATCAAAATGGCATAATCACAAAACAATGAAAGCACCTCGTTTTGCTTTCAGCTGTATAAGATGTTACTCATACTACAAGCTATAAGTCAGCACCAAGTAAGAACCATTATCCTCTTAAAAACGAGACTCAATCTCATCAATCTTCTTCGTTAACACCTCAATCTCCCGCGATAAACCACTGAAACCCTGAATCATCTTACTTTCCAATGCCGCAAATTGTTGAATAAACTCATGAACAGAACAACTCCCACTCCCGGATGGATCCTGCTGATCACATTCCTCTTCCACCAATGCAACAACGTCATCCTCTTCCAATGCATCTGTCCAAATCGGAACCCCCTCACTGCACCATATCCCATCAATCTTCTTTATCTTCATCGAGGAAAGAATCCCCGAGTCAAATTCACTAGCAAGGAATCCTTTTCCACAACAAAATTAAAAGAGTCCAAAAAAGCACAAATCAAAACACCATAAGGAATATCACAATTCTTCTTTTATTTACACTTCAACAACCTCTCACCAAACAACCAAATCCAATTAACCCTAACTCGATTATAAAAACAATACAATACATCAACACGATATCCTCCTCCCACACCACAGCGAAATTCCCCTTCCTTGGACAAATATCTTTAACAATAGCATAATGAAGTAATCTACCTTCGCAATTCAACAAACTCACCTGACCTTTCTTCGGAAACGCCAAAGAAGGATCTTTCTTCGTTTGAATAGTTTAGAATATCTTCCTTGGATTGGAACTATTGTAGCTGCAGAATTGTCTTCCTCGTTGCTGAACCCGAGGACGTTTCTGTGACATGGTTACACTCCCTCCCAGTTCCATAAGAATTTATTGGTATACAGCTCTTCCACTTTCTCACTCCTACGTAGCTGACCTGGCGTTAATATTTCCAAAGCAAGTCCCGCCAACCAAACCCAGATTGCGGTGAAAACAGCTCGGGATGCGATAATTGCATATTGGACGCGGTACCAAACACACAAATTCGACTCGGTAGTGGTTAAGTCTAACACATCTCTATGAAATTCGCTTGTTACAAGATGATTGTCTCCATTTATAAATAGATTGTCAGGTCATCTCTTATCAAATGTGAAGCTCTTTAATACATCCCCTCACGTCCATCTGGTTTGGGTGAACCGAACGTATGAGTCTATCGGCGGACGACTATGCTCAACACTTATCATCTTATTTTGTAGCACACTGCAGCTAGTTTCGTGTTAACATCTACTTGATAAGTGTTCATGTGTCTGTGGCGTGGCTTGGAAATGATCCAAACCACCAATTCATGGAAGTTCTTGTGCTTTGTGAACCACAAAATTGTCGGTCCAATGTGGACCACGGAAAAATCATGTATTTGATTGGTTTAGATTATACAATCTGAATGAATTGTATCAAACCCTTCAAAGTATAAGTTTTTACGCAGTTTGAGAGGTTTAAGATTATATAATCTGAACCAATATGAGAAATTCGGATTATATGATCCAAATAATACCATATTTGGACGGTGTCTTGATCAGTAAAGGTTGGTCGGTTACATACATGTTTTTTTTTTTGCATTTTTTGTCCAACTTAATTCATCTGACCACGTTTTTCAACTTCCATTGATTGTCGCTATAGTCGATATTTGCATGTAAATGACCTGTCATTTTTCAAAATTTTTCATTCCAACTCACATTGTCTTATTTTCTTTCTTACCTTTCTCTTGAGTCATTTAAGATGTAAATGTTCCATCGTTGGCTATTCATACAAAGGTTCGTGTCATTTTGTGATGATAGTGTGAATGGTCAAAGGGGGTTGTTCCGCTCTGCAAATTTTCATGTCACATCCGTCGAGATTTGGGATTGCTAATCATAGTTATGTTCCACTATGTCATCTTGTATTTCTATCTTCTTCGGAGGGTGCGCGATAGGGATGACAAACTTTTTCCTCATTCTTCCTCCTACATCTTCTAATACGATTGATTTAGCAATAAGTACAATATTATTCAAATTCTGTATAAAGGGGATAACAAATTAGGGGCTTGAATTTTAATTATTCCAATTATAACTTTAAATAAAACACCATTTATAATACATTGATTATATTATACTCCATCCATTCTTTTTTGTTGTTGTTTTAGAATAGTTCTCTAAAATCAAATAAGTGAATTTTTTAAGTTTTTTTTCCCTATTATACACTCATTTTAATCCACCAATAAATTCATATTTTTGCATACACTCTCTCTTTTTAATAAAATTAATATGTTTTCTTTCTACCATAACAAACAATAGGTGGTTACTCTTCTTTTCTCCAACAAATCTATGGAGTATTTTATTTTTTCCATCAAAATTGTTCTTCTATTTTGCACTTGACATTTTTAACAATGTTATTGACCTTTTTTATATAATTTCAATTCTTCAAGGAGCCATTATCATAGACAACAATTTTTTTTAGGAAGGTTTAAATTTAGAGATGCCAAAAAACATATTTTTTTCTTAAAACAAAAACATATTTTGTTTAAAAAGAAACATTTTTTTTTGAAAAAAAAACTTGAATTTTTCAAATAGATAACATTAATCAGTTTAACTGAAAAAAAGTAAGAGTAAAAAGAAACATTTTCTTTTGAAAAAAACTTGAATTTTCCAAATAGATAACATTAATTAGTTAAACTGAAAAAGAGTACGCAAAAGTAATTGAAAAATGGTATAATCGATAAATTGTATAATTAAACAATCAAAATGATAGTTAAATAAAAACACAAAATCCGTACTCAAACGACTCTTAAAAAAGAACGGGGGAGTACATCAAACGACTCTTAAAAAAGAACGGAGGGAATACATCGCTAGTGTTAACAATTTCTTTTCAAATCACATTTTATCATTCAAATATTTGTAAAGATATTTTAAAAAAGAATATTATGAAATATTTTAGAATTTAATTATTATACTCTATCGGTGTAAAATAATTATATACTAGTGAAATATTTTTATATTTCCTTTTCTTTATTTTTTTTGAAAGGATTATATAATTCTTTCTTTTTGACATAAAAACTATTTCTTTTTGTATTTTTTTTTTCAAGTATATTCATTAATTTTTGTGCTGCTGAAAAAACTAGTATTTTATACTCTTCAGTATAAAAATAATAAACTGTGCTCGAAATTTTGGGTAAAAAAGAAAATAGACTCTCCTCGAAATTATAAGTAGTTTTCGCAAAAAATAAAAACATTACGTCGCCTGAAAGATTCGAACTCTCGCGGGGAAACCCCATGTACTTAGCAGGCACACGCCTTAACCACTCGGCCAAAGCGACGTTTTTGTTTTTGATTTTGTTTTAGTGTTATATATCATTGTCAAACATAAGTATTACGTGTTTTTCTGTAATGAATCGAGTTGAAACTGAAGTTGCAGAAGTTGAAATTTAAATGATTCTCCATTGAATAATCGAATCGAAATTTGGTAAAACGAAGATTGTAATTATTCATCAACAATGGCTCAGATTCCGAACCTTGATAATGCTCCCGTTAATCTAACATCCATAAGGTCAATTTCAATTTCCAATTCCAATTTCACTTTTCATCTTAATCTTAATCTAAATTTTCATTTTGATTATTTTTTTGTTGCATTCAGGGAACAATCTCAAAAGGAACTCATCAACATCCTCAAGAATGTAATTAATTTAACATTCAAGTGTTCTTAATTGCGATTTTTTTTTGGCTGTTAATGATCATTAACTTGTTAATCGTTGTTTGTGATTTTGTAGGTTAGAGGAAAGAAGTGTTTGGTGATTGATCCCAAGCTTGGTGACTCTCTCTCCCTTATCATACAAACTTCCATTCTCAAGGCATTTTTCTTTTACATTCTTAATCAATTACTGTTTTTTATTTTGTTAATTCTTATTTTCTATCTAATACTACAATGCTAGATTTACATCATGTTTCGATAAATACCTTAGTTAAACGATTAACTTATAAGTGCTTATGTATAAGCCATTTTGTAACAAAAGATAAAATAAAGCAGCATATGTTTGGTTCCACTTTTGAAGGAGCCTAAACTGATTCTAGATGCGTAGAATTGATTTTGACATGTTTGGTTGCTCTCAGGTAGAATTGATTCTAATTTGAAGTAAGAAATTGGAGCTTTTGATTTAGAATTGAATTTACATTAATATACCCAAACATAAATCACTCTTCCTTCCACTCAATTTTATAGAATCAATTCACTCAAAACCAATTCTTGTTACTTCAGATCCAAACACACACTCAAACTGCTTTCATACAAGCTATAAGCTGTTTTCATAAGCTATTCTGGAGAGCTTATGGAAATTAAGCTGAAAACAACTTATGAACATGTTATAAGCTGTTTCTAAAAGCTCTCCCAAATAGTCTCATAAGTGCTCATGCTACTAGATAAGCTCAATTAAGCCAATCCAATCAAGTCCATAGCTGTTCTATTGAGTTATAAATAGGAGTATAATTTTACATTTGTGTACCCTCATAAGAATCATGATTTTAACTCGTCAACAGGAGCAAGGAGTTGAGTTGCGGCATCTTTCAGCTGAGCCAATTCAAAGTGACTGTAACAAAGTGATTTTCCTTGTGCGCTCTCAGCTTGATTTGATGAGATTCATATGCTCTAATGTTCACGACGACATATCAAAAGGACTACAGAGAGAATATCATGTTTATTTTGTTCCCCGCCGCACCGTTGCTTGCGAGAAAGTAAGCCTTCCTTGGAAATCAATCATTTTACATTGACTTTAGCATAATGTTTTTCTTTTCTTTTTAAAGCATGTGATCTTGACGTCGACAATGTAAAATGATTGTTGTTCGTGTGCAGGTCCTTGAGGATGAAAAATTACATCATATGATTACAATAGGGGAATATCCCTTGTATATGGTGGCAATGGATGAGGATGTACTATCATTTGAACTTGATCTTTCTTACAAAGTATGCTGCTATTACTACTGCATGTGATTCTTTTATCGAGTTTCTTTCAGTGTTATATTTTTAACTTTCAAGTTTCTTGCATGTAGTATTTTGCTTTTGTCAATTATTTATCCTTGTTTGCCTTCTCTATGTGCTAGGAATGCCAAGTTGATGGTGATGCAAGCTCACTTTGGCATATTGCAAAGGCCATTCACAAACTAGAGGTTGTAATTTTGAATCCATCATGCTGTTTGTTTTTCTTAACACGGAAGCTTTAACCATGTAACATTTAACATCAAACAAAAAGAGAGTCCAGTAGAATTCTCCCTTGAATAAATGTCAACTTCAATTCAACATATCATGAACCTGAAGTCTAACATGATTCTAATGTGTTTTGTTAACTATGATTGTTTCATTTGGTTTTATCTTTAGTTTTCTTTTGGAGTGATACCACACGTGAGGGCAAAAGGAAAAGCATCCGTGCGTATTGCAGACATCCTAAACCGAATGGAAGCTGAGGAACCGGTTAACTCATCTGATGTAATCATGCACTACTCTGTTTTCTCTTATAGCCAAAGAATAAACAAAAGCAAATTTATGAAATTTTAGTAATTTAAAATACACCGTAATCCTATTATTATTTTCTCTTTATTCAGATGGCTGTGCCAGAGATAAATACAGTAATCCTCTTAGATAGAGAGGTACTTCCTACTTGCACTTTTAAATTTTTAATTGTATGTCTTTTTGAGGTCTTGCTCTTGCATTAGTTTTGATTCAACACGGATGATGGTCATTTAACTTATGCTTTGAATGCAGGTGGACATGGTTACTCCTTTGTGTTCCCAGTTAACGTATGAGGGGCTACTTGACGAGGCAAGTTAATGAAAAAAAAGCCTACATCTTTGGAATGAATATTTATTGCATAAAAATTTTGATCACTGTTATTTTATTAGGCTTTTCTCTTGATAATATTCCCTAACAAGTTTTGTCAACTTAATAAACTCTTCCCCTTTGTTCCTTTTTGATATTGTAAGTTTGAATATGAAAAATTTTCTAACGGTGTTCGGTCAAGGAGTTTTAGAGTTGTACGTTGACTTGATAGATTCTTGAACTGCCATGAGTTGGTCATGAGAAAAATGTTATTATACTACATGCAAATAGGTTTGGAAACATGGCTATTTTTACTTCTATTTACTGAATCTGTATCATTGCAGTTTCTGCACATCAACAATGGCTCTGTTGAGATTGATGCATCTATTTTGGGTCTTCAACAAGAAGGAAAGAAAACTAAAGTCCCACTTAATTCAAGGTAGGTTACTTTTATTCGCTTGCTCATCTAGTTTGCGATGTAATGCATTTTTTCAATGACTTAAGTGGTATATATCATTTTTTCGTCACTCTTCCAATCCTCAAAATAAAATTGAAGAAAAAATAGTCATAATTTCAGACTTCTCTTTTGTAATGAAATGATTCTGATTACAATTACAAATGGTGCCAATAGCTATATATAGCTGGCCTTATCATTCACTAACAATGACTTAACCTACAGCAACTCTGTGAGTTAGTTATAGCGAAGTTGGTTGCCACCTTACTAACTACAACGTCTATACTCTCATACTTAATGCTTAAGTGTGTCATTGGGGTATCGTTGGAACCCTAGAAGCGCACGTTCCTATGACTGCCTGACACAAACGAAACTCAGAGGGGCTGCAGAGTAGACATGCAAAAACAAAAAAACACTCGTTTGCTTTGTCAAATGTTGAATCCCCCTAGATACCTGCTATGACTTATTTCATAATGATTTTCTGCATAATTATTTCACGCACCAAAACTCATGAATATGCAATGTTTCAGAAGCTAACTCAAGCAAACAAAGGGATTACAACTACATGTTGCATTCTTTTTTAGTGCCCAATGACATTAATTAATCTATGTTGAACAACCCCACTTATGGGATAAGGTTTGGTATTCGGTAAATGTTATTGTTGTAATAAGAATGAGCTAACTTTAAGAAGCTTTCCCTTCAATTATCCTTTACATTTTTAGTATAAATGAAATCCATATTCACTCCATATCATGATATTTAGTAAAAAAGGGTTTTAACCTTTAATTATGCCTTCATCACTATTATTCTTTGTTATGTTATGGTATATGTATATCAAAAAGAAATATGTGTTTCTAGATGCCCTTTTTTCTCTTCTCTGAGACCTCTTTTAAACAGTAGTTCAAAATCCGCTTTTTTTCTTTACACCTTTTATTTTTCATTTTCCTTTTGCTCGTAATATTCATTAAAGTAAAATTTACTTGCATGGTCTGTGTTATTATTAGAGAAAGTAAAGGAAATGTTTTGATATTGATTGATATGAAAATCTTGATTTGAAGATCAAGTTACAGAGTTTTTATATTGATGCTTATCCTTCACCACGGTGAAACTAATCCTACACCACTGATAACTAACTTTGAGGCAGTTACAAGCAATATGCTGATGTGGCATTTGTCCTATTTTGACTCGTGTGTGTTTACAGGACACACTCTAAGTAACTAACCTAGAAATAGATCTCTTTAGTCAGACATCCATTTTCTGTTTCTTTACACTTTTTTTTTTCCATTTACCTTTTGCTGATATTATTTCTTAAAATAACATTTACTTGCATGTCTGTGTTAGTGACAAGCTTTTTAAGGAGATACGGGATCTCAACTTCGAAGTTGTTGTCCAGGTTGATTCATTTTTATCTCATATATATCTTAGTTTTGTCTTAATCTCTCTCTCTCTCTTCCCGTCTCTCTCTTTGGTTCCCTTGTAGATCTATTTTCTTAGTTGCTGTCTGCAGTATTGCAGATTTTGCGTCAAAAAGCAACATCCATGAAGCAAGACTACACAGATATGACAACAACAGTGAGTAGATGATCTTACACTTGGGCCTTGATTTTACTGTTGATTTTGTAAAAATAAAGAAGAATGTTCTGAGATCTACTTTTCATGTAAATTAATCCCAATGAATCCACTCAAGTCTGGTATTTCCTTTTCTTTCTTTGGGGATCTAATACATCAAGTACTATTAATAGTTTTACTGCTATACTTTAGACAGTTGTATGCTTGTTTGATAGAAGCAATATTTAGTCAGTAAAAGAAATTGCTGTTTGAAATTTGAATAAGGTGTTTGTGCTTTTAAATTCAGTGAAATTTAAATAAGTTCTAATAAACTTTTGAAAACTAGAATCAATTCGTAAGTAATTTCTGATATATTTCTTTCCATGATATCCAGACGCAGTCAGTTTCAGAGTTGAAGGACTTTGTAAAAAAGCTAAACTCATTGCCAGAGATGACAGTAAGAAAAAATATCATCATAATAATGAGATTTCTTTAGCTGGATCCTCATAATAAGAACCAGATCATAATATTGTTTACATTTTTTCGCCAGAGGCATATAAATCTCGCTCAACATCTATCAACGTTCACGTCAAAGCCTTCTTTTCTTGGCCAGCTTGATATGGAGCATACAATTATTGAGTCCCAGAGTTATGACATGTGAGTTAATTTTGTATGGTATTATATTTTAATTTGATAGAATTTAAACACCTATATATGATTCGAGCGGGCTATGGCAATTTGCTATCCTGTTTTGGAGGTTCTGATGCTAAAGTTTATGATGGGCTAATAAACTTAGAGGTGTCCGTGCTTCATAGTATTTTAGGATAGACATCATTATGTAGAGTGAAAGTAAGGTATATTTACCTATATTTTAGACCAAAAAATATGAGCACTCTTTTGCTTATATTCAAGACCGGATGGAGTATGTATCAGTATCGCTGTCCTATGTCTTTTACTCCTAACCGCTAATTAGTAGTAGTTTATAAAAATTAAATCTTAAAATTGGATATATATGGCTCTGTCTGGTAAGGTCAATAAGCTACTTTGTAGTCTATTTGGCATAACCGCATAACTATAAGCTTGTTTAACTAAATGCTACTTCTCAAGTAGCATTTGAGCTGTAACTTATTGCTATATCTTTCTCACTTTTACCCTTATTATTTTGATTTTATTTCTCTTCACCCTCTTTTAAACTAAAAATAAAAATAATCTCTACCACTCTCTCATGTGCCTTTACATTTATCCTTCACTATAAGTTAGGTGATTACCTAACTTATAACTTATTTTTGTCATATTTTGGCCAAACGGAGCCTATATATGAATTTATTTAATTTCTAGCCTATTGTATGTAGATCAAGCAACTTATACTTTACATGTGGATTCTAAATTGCATAGAATGGACTTGGAATATGAAAGGTTTGATAAAACCAATTAACTTGACATTGTTATCTAGGTTACTGTAGTTGACTTAGTGGTGATACATTATTGTTCTCAGATGTACATAAGTTTCTATAGTATAAAACTTATGTCATTCATGTATGCAGATGCTTTGAGTATATTGAAGAGTTGATCCATAAGCAGGAGCCTTTAATAACAGTCCTACGTCTTCTAGTCCTATTTTCCATCACTAATGCTGGGTTGCCAAAGAAGCATTTTGACTATTTCAGGCAAGCTTGCATGCTTTGTTGATCCTTAATTCTAGCCCTTTTCGATTTTGTTTCTCTTCTAGGTCCTTGGAATAACTAACCTATGATGGTATTCTCATTGTCTTCTGTACACTATACTATGTTGCCTTATATATTTGTAACTTCTAATTTAGGAGAGAGCTACTGCACAGCTATGGATTTGAGCACATAGCAACACTAAATAATTTAGAGAAAGCTGGACTCTTAAAAAAACAGGTATAATACAGTAGTTTTTACTTGCAAAGGCAAATCCGTTTATATACTCGTTGTTCAATAATTAACATTAATCTGCACTTGATGCTTTTAGGAGTCAAAAAGCAACTGGCTTACTATAAAACGTACCTTGCAGCTTGTGGTCGAAGACACTGACACCGCCAAGTAATATTTTCTAGATGATGTGATCCGTAGACGCTTTTTATGTTCATAAATTCCGTATTAAGTTCATGGCCACAATTTAGATCTTTTATGGAAACATGGTAATGTATATTTATGCGACACAAATAAAATATGGTACACATATTTGTACATTGTGATCCTCTCAAAAAAAAAATAAAATTTGTACATTGTGAAATAATAGAAAATTCAGGATTTAGCATTCCAAATCTTTCTACATGTCCATATCTGTTAAAATTTATGATGCTTATTGCACTTATGTTCTTTGTTTTAAATTGTCTAGGTTTATTTATATAAAACATGGTTCATATGCAGATACACAATTCTTGTGAAGTCTCTCACATGGTCTTTTGAATTGTCACTTTTGATATACTATTGTGATGCCATTTTCTACTTCTTGAGTTATTTTACTAACTCTTGTAATGATTTTCTACTGGGCAGCCCCAATGATATTGCTTACGTCTTCTCGGGATATGCACCTCTTAGCATTCGTCTTATCCAGCACGCCATTCGATCTGGATGGTAATGATCGATTTTTAATACTTGAGATCTTCCTAGTTTTTGTTGGGCATGGCATTTGACTTTCTTAATTCAAAATTTACCAACAAATATAATTGTATTTGAAATTTATGAAGAACTTTAGCTCATGGAACTGTAAATTTTGTTAAATGCTTTACTGCTAGAAATCTTAGGTAGCAGTGGATCAGTGCTGATAGGAGTTTTAATTGGGCCGGATCCCTTTCAAGTTGGGGGATTTTCCTTCCTTCCTTTTTCCCAAAGCCGTCTCGTCCCCTCTCCTCCTAAACTCCCAAACATAGCCTAAGATACCCAGAGTCCTGCAACAAGGCATGCTAAAATCTTCCTGCATGACTGCATATTCATAAAAAAATCTAACGGAGAAACACCTCCTAACAATCTGTCATCAAAGCAGATAGTATATTTTGAGTATAGTACACCAAAAGGAAAATGTGAAGCTATTTATCATATTTAACTAATCAATAGGCAGCAAGGAGAAAGCAGATAGTATATTTTAAGTATAGTACACCAAAAGGGAAATGTGAAGCTTTGGATACTTAAAATATTCTATCTGCTTTCTCCTTGCTGCCTATTGATTAGTTAATTAATTGCATTAAAGTTTGAAGTCAATTTCTATGTTTGGATAATGAAACCGATTGTCTGAATATGATAATTGATCTTTTAGGCGCCCTGTTGAAGAAGTTTTGAAACTGCTGCCGGGACCTCATTTGGAAACTAGAAGGGTTAGTACTTGTCAAGTTCATCTACTGCAATTCTTTTCAAATGTGTTTTCTCATGTTATATTTGAAAGTTTATTTGAATCAAGGTCATATCATGACTAACATTCCATTTCCTTTTCCTAATTATATTTTATGTTTTGCTTGCTTTATGGCTTGTACAGGGTGGATTCTCAAACAGCCCATCATTTGATACTTTCTATGGGGTTTCAAACAGCATAGATAAGTATGTTCGAACAATGCCACTTTTTGAGATTTTGCATCTCTCTCTTAACCATCAATGAAATGCCTACAAATATAACCATCAGAAAAATGTTTTTTATTTTTATTTTTTTGTTTTTATTTTTATATTTTATATTTTATAAAAAATAAAAATAATAATAATAATAATAATTCAGTACTTACGAATTTGTGTAAACGTCTTTGTCAAATCTCAAAGATAAACGTTTCAAAATTATAGCTGTTACAATGCTCAGATAGATCCTGCTATGTATACTATATATTTTATCCAAAACTTTTTACTTGTGAGTTTTGATTGTGGAGGAGGAAGATATTATTAGAATCATAGCTGAGGTTTATTGCCTGAAAAAATATCCCAACTGTGGGAATGATTTCTATCATTTTCATTTGCTTTCAGTTTTTGGTCATAAGTTCTTGAAAAGAAGTGTTATTAGAACCGGGTGATTTATATTTAACATTGGTGTCTCAAAATTTGTAATCTGAAAGGAAGAAATCTTGGAATTTTGTCAAGTTCCCTTTTATTTTGACACCACACATATTACAGGGTACCTGATGGAAGGCGTTCCCTGGTGCTTGTTGTCTTTGTTGGGGGTGTTACGTTTGCGGAGATTTCTGCTCTTCGATTTCTCAGTGCTCAGGTGTGTTTACTGTTTCCCATTTTTAAATCAAGTCAATCAATTCCTATTTTGTAACTTCCCAAACAGAGAGTTTCATTTAAAAATAAATCATTTCCAAATACATTCTCATAAGCTTTATTTTCGTGAATAATTTCTTGATACATTTATGAGGGAGAGGAAGGGTGACAAACCTAGGCAACCCCAGAGACTAAACTTTGATTAGAAATTAGAACAACAGAATTCTTGAATGCAGCTGCTTCAAGATTTCATTGTTCCTCAAGTTGGTTTGGGTTATCTATTGTAAACAATTTCCTACTAAGATATCCCCAATGATATTGCTTATGTCTTATGCATCATTTTGCTTTCGTCTGGTCCAGCATACCATTTAATCTAGATAGTAAGTATAACTCTCTAATATTGAAGGTTAAAATCAACTAGGAAAAAACTGAAGGTTTGAGTTGATTTGAACCATTCGGAACTCTTGACTAAGGATGCACATTAGATATAAAAGCATTTGTGTTTTTCATCAAACAGGCTTTTTCGGTGGTTAGTTCATGGCATTTACTTATAGAATAGAACCTCAAGGGAACAAAGTAGGGATAAAATATATCTTCCAGTTCACAATCTTATTTCCAACACATCACACACATGAAATACAAAAGGAGAAAACAATTACATGAAAATACAAAAATAGAAAACTAATTAGTCACCCCTTCCTTATATCATAACACATTATTCAAAATGATTTGGGCTTTAGGTTTATATTCTCTTGTTTTCGTCTCCTAATTTTTTATGCGGTTTGTCTTGCAGGAAAACATGGCATATGATTTAATTATTGCAACAACAAAAATAGTCAATGGCCAAACCTTGGTTGAATCATTCATGGAAAAGCTAGGTTGATTAATGTGTGCATTTCTGTCTTTTGAGGCTTTTCTTGGTTCAGGGAGGCAAGTTACTCTGACGATGTCAACCCAATGCTATGCCTAAGAGTTTTTCTAGTCTAGGATGAAGCACTGAGCTCTCTGATGAAAGCTTTATGGTGCTATAAAATCTTCCTCTGTTGATTAATGTATCTGATCTTCATTGTAAATCAGATACAATAATCATTCAATGAATCTAATTTTTTATTTTTTTTATATATAAGACCGAATAGAGTATTGTTGTTTCCGCACGGTGGTTTGAATAATTTATTCCATTAAAATATGTAATGATCTATTAAGAGCAACACAACTAATATCATGTAGTGTTAAGTGAATTAAGATCAACCGTGTCAGTGTGTCTTTCCTTTCTCTAGATCATTCATTTGAATTAAAATCATGTACACGGGTGGATTTGGACTCACAATATCAATGAGGCAAATTTTTTTTGTTAAATAATTAAATAAAACTAAATTGAATAAGAAGTTATATTAAAAATAGTTGTAGCAACCAAAATTACAAAAAAATAATCTATTTTCCATTTGTTGAAAATGAATTAAAATTATATCATTACTAAGAACACATCTTTCTATATATGTTACAAAAGATGAATCAAATGATCTAGTAAGATACCCGTGCATACAGACGGGTGAGCGCGTCCGCTCTTTTTTTGGAAACAAGTCGCAATTGCGTAGAAATTATAAAAAAAATAGATCTTTGTATTGATATATGAATAAAAATATAGACATATGTACAAATTGTACAAAAAATTATTTTCGTATTAAATATGAGTAAAAATATAGACATGTGTATAAATTAAAAAAAAAATCGGTCCCCATATTAATATATAAGTTAAAATATATACATGTATTAATTTTTTTAAAAAAAAAAAGGTCCTCTTATTAATATATGAGTAAAAATATAGACACGTGTATAAATTACAAAAAAAAAATATGTCCCCATATTAATATATATGAGTAAAAATATAGACACATGTATAAACATAAAAAAATTAGGTGTCTATATTAATATATAAGTAAAAATATACAGGGAACCGATAAAAAAAATAAAAAAAAGGACCTGGACTGGTGTGGCACTTGCCACATCATGCCGTGTTCAGGTCCGCCCCTGATCATGTAGGAATACCATTTTATTTTTATGCTTAATCCTAAAAGTCATAAAATATTTACATTGTCATTGTTTTTCATCCAACTTCTTTGAAACTTGCTTACGTTACCATTAAACATTAAAGTAACATGTCCAAAAAGTGCTTATGACATCAAACTTGATTATTTAAACACATTTTCTCCTTATTTTCAAACATAATTTTACAAATAGTGTTTCTTGAATGTTTCATGAACAACACCAAGACTAGGCAATACACCTATTGAATTTTATCGAGAAACCACCTAGCGCGCCAAAGAATAACCCATGATCAGATACCTTTAAAGGATTAATTGTATGAATACCCAACCGCCATCTAAATAATGACCATATGCTTCCAAAGACTGTGAATCCAAAAGATAAATGGTCGATGGTTTTATCATTACCGCATCAAGAAACACAAACATTGACATATTGTTGAAGAATTCCTCTCTTTATCAGATTATCTTTAGTTGGTAACTGATTTTATAAACGCTAAGCAAAAATCCATACTTTTAACGGAACTGATTTGTTCCAAATTAAATTGTGAAATTCCTTCCGTTGCATCAGTTCAACCGCCGTGAATAAGCAATAACCTCACTAATAATATAGCCTTTACCAGACGTTAGTTGCCATTGTCACGTATCTTCCAAACCATTCTGCAAGAATATGTTAGATAAAAGTTCACAACACTCCCCCAACATCTCGTCCTCCCACACAAATAACTGACATCGCCATTTCCAAGCACCACCCCGATTGACCATCCTAAAGCATACATCTCAGCTCAGCTAAATCAAACATTCTCCTAATAATATTGAGCTAATATTTTGAGTGATCTTCTTTCTATTCTAGTAACTTAGTAAGCACAACACAAGGAATCATTACAACATTTTTGTTCACCTAATAATAGATTCTAGCAAGCTTGGGATATGTGGTGTGAGTTGTTTTGGTGAAGCCTCTTCTTTGCCATTCCTTGTATTGTCATTTATCAGTAATATTGATGGTTGAATTAAAGTCATTGCTTTGAGGCAATTCGATTAATGTTTGCTTTGCTGCGATCTTCTTTTTATTGTATTCAGAAAGCATGTTTGTTATGTTGAAACAGTGGACTCGCAATTTGCTATTCTTTTTAATCTGGGTTTGCTATGATATTGATTGTGTTTTTACATGCTGAAATAGTGGACTCGCAATTTGCTTCTACACTTGCAAAAGTAATCTTTCTCGTCTATGTAGACTGAACATTCTATGTATGCCTTTCTCATTACAATTACAAATTATCAACATCACAATCAACTTATTGGAAAAATGAAGTCTTTCTATATTGCTTCGTACAGTAATTACAATGAAAATGGATGTGTTTGACAAAAGTGTCAATTACTATTTTCTTTTTTAATAGGTTAATGTTATTTAGTGGTTTAAAGGACTAAGCAACGATAGCAAGGGTGTTGTAATCTTGTAAGGGGATCCTGATAATGTACTAAGATACTGGTTTTTGTTGATACAGTATAAGTAGGGAAGTTAACAAGCTGCTACGACGCACCAAACTTGGCTTCAGATTTTATTGCTGGCACAATTATTAGCAGCTCATCTTGTGCACTGCTTGTATTCAAGTGTCGCTTTTTCTCCTATTAAAAATTCTCTTGACTATGAATGTGTATTTGATACAAATTTATTTATAACAAGCTTTAGGGTAGTTAGTTTAATCGCAGTTCCTCAAGAGCACAAAAGTAAGGATAAAATGTACTGAAAATTGCTCTTTAGTACATTTTATCCTCTTTAGTACATTTTATCCTCAGAGACACCTGCAGAACAACAATTAATTGCCGTTTGCTCTAAAATGGTAGTTAACTACCGTTTAACATTTTTTAAATAGGTTCAACCAATTTAAAAAGTGTCTGAATGACAATTAACTACCATTCGACATATTTTAGATGCATGTGAACAATTGCTAGGTGGCTAAAGACTTTATTATGTTTAAATCTTATTAGACGTTTGACCCGTGCAACGCAACAAAACTTAGCAGAGATGCAATGATTAGATTAAAACTTTTACCTTAAAGTTTTTATTCAACTTTTTATTTGTTTACTTTAACAACAAAAAGAAAAAGAAGTTTGAAAGAACTATTATAACTTAATATATAGAAAAATATATCAATTTTACAACCATATAAAATAATGAAAATGCATGGCAAATGAAACAAAATAACATTGAATTTGAAACAATGGTTATTCAGCTATGAAATTTTATTACATGAATATCGTTTTACATTAGCATGTTAAGTATTTATCTTTTCCTAAATATTGGAAGATTGATATTCATTATCATTTTCTAACCCGTCACCCAACTTGAGTTCAAATTTCTTATTTTCTGATGGATATATAAGACCAAATCTCAATTGCAGCTTTCACATGATTCTAATAGATGTACATGAATAGACACTACCTACAATACCATCACAATATGGCTGCAAGTTCCATCCATACAGGAGTCAACAATATATTAATGTTGATTGTTGCTGCATTTTATTGAGTTGGACGTGTATTAATTTAAAAGAAAGCCAACAATAACAACTGCAAATAAACTAAAATACTACTTAACTTGCTTACAAAAATCTCCATCATGGTTTAATTCTCGAAAACTGAAGAATGGAGATAGAAGAAAAAGTTCAGCTGGCAGCCTAGCACTGTAAATATGTTAAGTGTGCTGATAGGTTTTTCAGCGTAGATTCATTGTTGTAGCCTTGGTACTGTTCAATTCTTCAATTAATATAAACTTTGAGCCACACAACTTAGTATTTGGATACCAAGCATTTGTAACCATTTCTTAGCATTTAATTTAATTGACTCCACTTTAATTACTAAATGTTGACATAATGGGAACCAATGCACGTTAATAGGTGTAAATTGGTTTAAATTTCCATAATGGACAGTTGAATACTCCATGTGTTCCTTTTCACAAGTGTCTCCTTTTGAGAATTTTTTTGTTTCTTTTTACTTACTGTCACTCTCAAAGTTGAATGCAACCTTAAATACTTTTACCAATATTATTCTTAGTTATTTATTACAGAGAGAAATATATGAAATGATATATTAAATGAAATAAAAGTACTCCCTCTGGTCCTTAATATAAGAAAATTTTCAAAAAATTTTTGGTCCTATTTATAAAAAAATATCACAATTTTTAAAGTGTAGTTATTGTTTAAAAGACTTTTCTATCCCTCATTTAATGATTGTCTTTTTAGTATTAGTGGATGTATTTAATGTTCACAACATTCTATAAGGGTATGTTTGTAAAAATGTTTAAAAAGTTACAACAATTAATGATAGCATTGATTTTGATGTTTTTTGGTTTTTCTTCTTATAATAGGGATCAGAAGGAGTATAAATTATTGTATCAATTAAAATGTCAAAAAGTGATAATTAAAAAGGAGGGAGGTAACAGTAAATACATAGGGTGTATGTGAGAGGAATTTGGGTCGTTAATTATTAGGTGGACGGCTGAATTAATTGTGGGTGGGTTAGGCTAATTTTCTTAATAAACAAACTGGTCAACATTTATTTTATTGATTTTTTATTGAGAATATTACGTTAATAAACAATAAGATAATTCTATAATTAAGGGCCCACCACTATGGTTTAGGAAAAGAAAAAATAGGGTTTATCGAAGTGATTTAGGAGGACTTAACATGATTATAATATATAGATTTCCATGAAATACAAAAAGAGAAAACGATTTTGTTTTGATATATGTTTACTGATCTGGATCACTGTTCTGGATAATTAATTAGTCACTTCTTCCTTAAATCATCACACTTAATTCAAAATGGTCTAGGCTTTGGGTGCATATATTCTCTTGTTTTTAAAGTTTATTTTTCATTTTAATTGAAAATTTTACTTATGGGGAGAAACTTGTTTCCATTAATTTGGTCTTGGATTAATGTCCCTAAATTAAAGGTATCAGATCAGATGGCCTCGGTCCTATGTGGTTAACAAGAATGTAACCATGTCCTATCTAAATGATCCACTGCATAATAAATGATTTAAAAGAAAACAAAATGGAATGGTATCTAAAACTACATTTCGAATGGTATTTCAAACACTCTCTTTACCACATCCACATTATCATGTAAATATTTCTACAACTAAAAGAGGTTAGGCAAATCCTGATTTATAAAATTTTACCCGTCTAAATAAAAAAAAAATCCTTACATAATTGGTAAAATGTTTGTTCGCTTCAAGTGTTAATTATTCCCAATCTACAAATTTCGACATAGTTGTTTCGTTTTCTGTTTTTCGTCCTTTTTTATGTTAGGTTACGTATGCATTTACAAATATTATTGCAAGTGCTCCTTCCTTGCAAAAGCTTAGACTCGATTTTATGTTGGTTTATATTTTTATAGAATAGAATAGAACGAGCTTGAAATGCTACAAGTTCCACTCTAGTAGTTTGAAGTGTTAATTGTCTTCTTAAATGTTAGCATTAACTGAAACAGACTTTTGCCAACTATGTTGAGAGAGAGAGAGAGAGAGAGAGAGAGAGAGAGAGAGAGAGAATGGCAGAAAATTAATCCATCTATAGATCCTCATTTAATTGTCTCCAGCGTTTACTATAGTTCCTTTGTTACTCTCGTTGATCGAAAGACTGAGAGGACAACAGCTCTATGAAGCGGTATTGCTTCTGCCTCGGCAATACATACTCGGTTATCTGCGTTCCTCTTTGCCTGCAGGCGGAGCTCACCAGCAGCCGCCTTTTGCTGTTGGTTTTTCTGGTGGTTCTGTCACAATCTGAAAGACTGGTCCCAGATTTCTCTGTTCTACAGCTCCCTTGCTTCTTTGGTAGTTCAACACCATTGCTGTCACACCGTAAACCAATCAAACTTTTCAGAACATAGTTAGGTGTAAGGGCTGTATGCAAAAGTGTCTGCTGTGTTTTAGGGCAGGTTCTGTGACCAGCATCAAGTCATTTTTGAATACAGGATCTTTCATATGTCTGCAATAAAAGAAAGTAGGAATGGGTCTATGTTCTGACCAATGTCCCACATCGACTAATGCATAATAGAAACTTCGCTACCCGCATATAAAATGAAATGATCTCCACATGTATTAAGCACGGAGCCGCGTGACGATGACATAGCGAACTATTCTTTCGCCTTTTACTAAAGAATACCGTGTCAGCGTCACATTTAGCGGCATACGCTAGTTTTTGGAAGAGTCCTCTTTGCTGAGGGCTCTGCAATATAGTTCAATTTTTTTCCCTTTTCTTACAATTTAGAATTTGGTCTATCAAAATTTTTTGGTGGATCAATTTATTCTTGGTTAAAATAAAATTCAAATTAGACCAGATTGTGAATCAATAAAGGGAAAATATTTCTTTCGATCTTTTAGTGAAATAATTTTTGGTTAGGTTTTACTTATCTTTCAACTCTTACAACTTTGGATTAAGGCTAGGTTTCTCTTTGGATTATTAGAGCTCGGGTGGGTAACACACAAAATATATAAAATAATTTATAACTAGTATTTAAACTTTTTGCTTTTGACTAAAGAAATTAATTAATGGAAAAATAGACATGTGGTCCTTTAAGTTTAACTTTATTTTTGATTGGTCCTTTAAGTTAAATTTTTCTCAAATTGGTCCTTAATACATTTTGTCTGGCAACATTAGCCTTTGTGTTATCTTCTTGTTGCATTGTAGTCTTTCATGTTATATTTTGTGACAATGCAAACCACAAGTTTTGTTGCAAAATTAATGATGAACAACATTCATGTTTGCATTCGCCGCGCCTCACACTAGAGATAATTAGATAAATGACTCATTGTTTTAAGTTCGTAAATTTTAACAATTGTTAAATGATGACATTTTTGCGAACATGCTTCTAAATTTAGATTCAAATTTAGATAAATTCAGACTTAAAGGACCAATAATGTCACGCATGATTTCCTTTCCCTTGATCATTATCAGTGCAATTTTTGAATTTTGAAATTGTATATGGTAAATGTTTGATTTTTTATAGAACAAGCTTGAAATGCTACAAGTTCCACTCTGGTCGTTTGCATTGTTAATTGTCTCTGAAATGTTGGCATTCACTGTAACAACTTTTGCCAAATTTTTAGAGGGACAATGGCAGAAAATTATCCATCAATAATCCTTAACCTTTTTAAAAGCTAATTTACAAAAACTTAATGAATCTACAATCCTCACATAATATTTATTAAAAGATAATTTACAACATTTCCCTTCAAGAACAAATGTCATCCAAACATAATATGAATTACTATGAAGTTTCTGCACAGTTTTTTGACCATATCTATATTTGAACTGTGAATAATAAAGTTACACACAGGGCTAGGAATTTGGCAAACTATCCTCCCCTTCAATTTTCTGCAACAGTTCTAATATGCTTCCAGCTTTTCTCTTAGCTCTATCAGTTCCATTTTCTGATAATCCTTGAAGTGCTTCTTCTGCTCCATGTTCCTTTGCTAGTTTCAATTGCAGTAGATCTCCCGTGCATACCAACCACAAAACAGCAGCAGCATTCTCCCGGTTGCGTGGAGATCCCGTTCGTATAACCTCAACTAAAATAGGGATCGGCTCGGCCTGACCAATTGCTGTCCTTCCTTCATGATGGCCTGCGAGTATTGTCATTATAGCTAGTGCTTCGTCAACCATCCCACCGCCCGCATCCTTCATAAATCGTATTAACGGAGCAACTATCCCGGCTTTAACAGCTCTAGCTTTGTTTCCCTGATAAATACATAGATTAAATATAGCAGTAGCAGCATCTTTCTTGCCTCTTGGAGTACCTTCACAGAGTAACTTTATAAGAGCCGGGATGGCTCCTGCTGCACCTATTGCAACTTTGTTCTCATCAAGAACTGATAAACTAAAGAGAGTTGCAGCTGCATTTTCTCTAGCCTCCATGCTTCCGTTTTTCAAAACATCTACAATATCTGGTATAGCTCCTGCATTTACTATAGTTCCTTTATTACTCTCGTTGATGGAAAGATTCAGAAGTGCTGTAACAGCATGCTCTTGAGTTCGAGGATCTGCGGAAGACAACAAGTCTACGAGAAGCGGTATTGCTCCTGCTTCGGCAATACATACTCGGTTATCTGCATTCCTCTTGGCCAGCAACCGGAGCTCACCAGCAGCCGCCCTTTGTTGTTCAATATCATTACTTGTTAGCTTATCCAATAAAGCTTTGATAGCAGTTCTGTCACAATCTGAAAGACTGGTTCCAGATTTCTTTGTTCTGCAACTCCCTTGCTTCTTTGGTAGTTCAACACCATTGCTATCACACCATAAACCAATCAGACTCTTCAAAACGTAGTTAGGAGTAAGGGCTGTATGCAAAAGTGTCTGCTGTGTTTTAGGGCAGGTTCTGTGACCCGCATCAAGCCATTTTTGAATACAGGACCTTTCATATGTCTGCAAAATAAAGTAGGAATTTCATCAATACTCATAACTGACACCATCAGAACAATGTTTCGCACAAAAAGGATTGTGAATAATACCTGACCGGTTGAGACAATTACAGGATCTTTCATTAGTTCAAGAGATATAGGACATCGAAAATCATCTGGGATTACAGGAGACCGGTGCTTAATTGAAACATTCTCGCTCTCATAGGTATCAACCTCAGGATTTTCTGTGAGCACGCAGTCTTTCAGTTTCCTAAGAAGGGATGAGACGTTTTCAAAACTGTCTCCTAGTTCTCCGTTGCTTGTTATGACCAATTCGTGTAATTCACTGGACTCTTTCTTTAGATCATTCATAGTCCTCAGATGCAACTTCTCAGTGAGTCTTTTGAGTATAGCAGGATCAGGGTCTTTATCTTTCTGTGCTACTGCTATATCCAAGTCTAATTGTAAATCAGCAAATTCTGTTTGAGCTTTGGCTCTTTTGAACTGAGCGTGCACCAGTTCAATCTGAAAGAGAATAAAACAGTTGAAAAAAAAAAATATGGAACATAATCATCAGTAAATTGATGCTTCCCTTTATCCTTGGCAAAAACAGCGCTATGCAGAAATTCAAAATCACAGCAAGTGAATATCTAATGTACGATAAAATTACCTGTTCTTGAACTTCCTCTGATATCTCAAGTTTGTTGTATGAGATATCACTCAATGCAGCTTCAATTTTTTCGGTTATTTGTTGGAACTTATCTGCGGTATCATTCCTCCGCAAAGCCTGTGGCATGTAAAGCAACAATTAGATTAAAATTAACAGTCTTGATCGACTAAGATACATGTTTGGTAAACAAAACTGAACCAGAAAGCATATAGCATCTGAAGATGTTAATCTCTCACTCTTTTAGACATATTTATCCACATTGAAATATTCAGCTAAAAAACTTGCACAGGACAGGCCTGATTTCAGGAATACACTTTTTTTCCGAAATTAAACTTTAAGCATCTGTCTTATTCAGTTCATAGGTTTTCCTATGCACTGTTTACTTTGCAGATTAGAGAAAAGAAAAACTGATGACCACATTGGTCATGCATGAAGAAAAATAATAGCACAAAGTGCTTTTAGATTCATTGAAAGTCAAGCAGGAGCTTTCATGATTTCTGTGAGTTTCAAAATCGTTGTCACATGCGTAATATATACGACATGAACACACACTTCAAATTCAGGAAACAACACCAACTTAAGTGTTGCGTGCCCGAATCGCTGCAACTTACAGAATATAGAAAAGGGAATAAAAATGCACAAATAAGAGTATATTATTTCTGTAATTGAAAGATAACTACAAAAGGATGAATATCCTAACGCCCACAGAGCAAAGCTCCTTCAAAGAAAGAGAACACTCTTTCTTTGCCTAACCATAATGGTCCTATCAATAATCTCGCATTCCCATTACAACTTACCCACCTCATTATTTATACTACCAAGGCATAACAAACTTGCCAACTAAGCATCCTATCAAAACTTTATTTACCATATAACCTCACCATACTCTTTATTACATAATAGCCCCTTTTTCCCTTATCCCTCACATTCAGGTCTCTATTATTAAGCAATTAGATATTCCTGCAATTAAACTTATTTGCATATAAAATTGATCGAAAAAATTATACCGCAAGAACACATGCTTCAAATTCTGGAAACAACGCCAATTTAAGCAATTGGGTATTCCTGCAATTGAGCTTGAATATTTGTACATACATACTTGAGCAAAGAATGGAAGCAAAGATTGAACTCGTGCACCAATACACACTTCAAATTAAACATGGGAATTTATATGCACACCTTTGAAGCAAATGAAAATTTTCTCCATGTGCACAGAGAAAGGTACAGGAAGAAAGCACTGGCATCTCACATAATACAACCCAAAGACTAGAATACAATCCCACAAAATAGAAGGGTAACATAAACTTTATTGGCAGTGTTAGGAGCTACAAGCAAATTATAAAACAGAATTTTTATTTATCATAAAAAAAAAACATCCCAAAATCAATGCATCTGCATCTCCTACTATACAGATAAAGCGAGTGTTTGGCTCCACGGTAAAAATAAAGTTGACTTTGAATGAGTGCAACATTGATTCCGACTAAAAGTGAGTTGAATATAAAGTGGTTTATGATTGAACACGTTCAGGTAAAAGTGGGGTGACCAATAAATTTTGAAGCTAAAATTTAATTTTAGAGACAAAAGCTCTAAATTCTAGCTTAAGTTATAATCAACTCGGAGGCAAAATCAATTTTACTCAAGAACATCCAAACATTACGTTAAAGTCAATTCTACACCTCTAGAATCAACATTGCCTACTTCAAAATTGGAACATAACATACACATAGCTTTATCATGAATTTTTAATTTTCCATCGAACAAATACAAAACTGAGTTAACTCTTTCAGATAAAACACCGAAAGGGATAAATAAAAAAAAACAAAAAAAAAAAACATACCTGATAAAGCTTACTCCCATGGTTCACAGACTTCAGAAGAATCATAGTCAAATCCAAAGCAACCCTCAAAGATTCAAAAGCTTCAATCTCTTCATCGCCAAGAGACTCATCACAATCCTTCAATTCCTCAAACAAAGGACTCAAAAGCTTCACCCTACGAATCAAATTCCCATACATCTTCTTACAAACGTTTTGACATTCAGGCAACCCAGAAATCTCCTTGATTGAATCAGCCAAACGACCCACAACCATAGCCTTTGGATTCTCGCTCCCACCCATTTTCAGACACACAGAGAAAAAGTCAAAGGTGCAAACTTTGACCAAAAAATCGAGCTTTCTTCAGATTTAGAGGGTGATGGAGAATACCTAGATGAGGAAAATGATGAAAGATGAGAAATTTGGATTGTGGTGAAGAGTTGAAAAATGGAACCGAAGAAGAAAGTTTGTGTTATGTTGTGTTACTTGAAAGACAATTTAAGGAAGAGAGTGAAATTGGAATAATAACGCAAAGATTTTGTTTGTGTTAGAACAGAGAAATGGTTTTGTGTATGACCTTTTTGGACAAAGTCTTTGTGTCGTGTCTTAGGTAAGAGAACATAGCCATGGTGGCTGTCTCATTAAACATGTAATTTTCATTATTTTTCATTTCATATTTGTGTTTCAAACTTTCAATTATTACTGGTTGAATATTTATATTAAAAATAATAATAATTACCAGTTGAATGAACTTTGAGAGTTATATGTACCAAAAAAAAAAAGACTTTGAGAATGTAATAAAAAAAAATTTGAAGGAAGAATGTAATAATTTTTATGGACAGAAAAAAAAAATCAATATATTTGTAGCGGAAAGTTACAATAATATTCGTAGTTAAAATTAAATATTATTTTATAGCCAAAATAAATTATTATGGTAACTAAGCAACTTAAAAGGCTTGCCATAGGAGATATATTTTGTTAAAAAAAAAAAAAAGGAAAACCAAACATAGATGGTACATTTGGATCAAGTAAAAGGCAAATCAAACATAGATGGTACATTCAGACCGTACAAACTTACAAGTGGTTTCGATTTTCTTTTGAAACCTAAACTCCTTAAATTATTCATCCTTTGACAACTGAGGGTTTTAGGGTAAGTAGTCAATTCAAAACATTGACTATAAATGTATTGATTCAAAAATAAAGCTGACAAACAATTTTTTCAAGCGTAGCTATAATTTTTTCCTTAGAGGAAGTGGTCTAGTGACTAGAAATTAACTCTTGAGGTGAATAAATATAGAATTTGAAATTCGAACACCGACTCATGCATAACACAATATTCCTACCAAGTGAGCTATGTTCACGACGATTCAAGCATAACTATATATTAGGGATAATAATGTCTACAATCTTGGTGGGAATTATAGTACTTGGATTAGATTATTAGAGTAAAAACACCCTCGCAAGTGAAATTAGACACTACATCTTCACCCAAAATTTAAAGGTTTTGAGTTTATGAATCATCTCACTTATATTGTTCAACCTCAATTATTTCATTCAATGTGAAACTTTAACTCACACTTGACAAAGCGGGAGAATATGTTGTATAAAAGTGAGTATTCATCCAAGTCCCACATTAGGCGGTGGAAAGAGAAAAGTGAAGAAGTTCTTATAAATATGGAGGGTTAGTTTGAGTTTTCTTTACCACATCTCTAGCCTCTTGGATGTACCAGGGTTCAGGTAGTTGTGTTATGGGAGAATTTGTAATTTCCTCGTAAAAATCGAATGAGTTTGTAATTTTCACCTTGTAAGAATTGCACGTTGAGAAGTAAAATATTGTGCTTCTTTTGTGGGGCATGTTTTCCCGTTGTAGAGATTTTTCTTTTATGGATTTTCCAACAATTGATATTAGAGCTGAGGTTCTGATTAAGGGAGGAAGAGAAGAAATTTAGTGTGTTGCGTCATTCATTTGGGGAGAGGGTTATAATTCTAATATTTATTTTTTAATACGTGTTATGACTACATTGAAGTTGAATGTTTTTTTTTTTGTTTGATGGGAGAATGAACTTCTTATGGCAATGCAGAAGTTCAAAAATCATGGAGGATTTATGAAGCCTAAAAGAGACGTTAGAAAAGTTGAAGAGTACTCCTGCAAATGTGATTAATCATAAAAACATTCCTTTACTCTTTGAAGATGAAGTAATCCACAAAGTGAGGAGAGGTGATGTATTGATTTATGCAGTACAACTAAATTCTCACAAAGCATGATCAACAACCACCAAACACGACATGTCTGACATGGCATCCTACATTGAATATGAAATCGTAATAGACAAGACACGTACTTGTGGGTCTCAAAGCATAGCCTAAGGGAGGATATTCATATCATCAGTGACATGGTGTCCATAATATTATTACAAGTTGATGCAAGATCAGAGATATTATCTAATCAGCATATACATAAACATAGACACAACTTATACATTACAATTATAAGGGATCCAAAGCAAATGCAAATCTTTCAATGAACTGCATTGTGTGTAATATCAAGTAATCGATGGGCGAGGCAGTCTTTTCGCAATTTCCTGTGAACAGAAACATGTCAATCTTTGTGCCTAATGGGAATGTTCAAAGTTCAAACTAAGCACTGCCTACAAAATCTGAGTAATACAGAAAATTCATAATCATATATCAAATCAAGATAATTTCTTATAAAGCTCAAAGAAAGAAAACATAGGATTCATAACAAGGAAGATATACTTATGTGTTTTATATTAAATATATAATTTTTTTAATAAATAATTGTTTTTTTCAATAAAAAATTGCTACTTTTAGCTGCTTTAACATGTGTAATATTGCGCATATTAGACAAACTCATACTATAAAGAGTACACAAGTTTTTGCTTTCCGTGTAAAATTTTATCATTCCAAAGTTCCTCACACATATGCAATCATGACCAGTATCTAGACCTTTATCTCAATGAGGTTAACATGATACACACAAAATATAATAACTTATACAACAACAGACAAATTCTACCCAACATGAATTTAGAATTTTGCAATACTGAATAAACTAGTTGACAAATCAAGCATGCTGACATGAATAACAACAATTAAATATGGAGTTATTATAGCACACCAAGGCATTGACAATGGTACACAAAAGCAAAGGGAAATGACTCAAGCCACTAAGCCTCTTAGTAAAACCACTTAAACCCAAGATTGAACCATCGGTCAGTTTGCCTGTATATTAGCCTACAGTCCCCTACCACATAACGTGTCTTAGACAAGTTGCACAAATCGCATTTCTTGAACTGCAACAATGATAAACTTCCTTACATCTTTCCATCAAGTTCCAAAGCAAACAATGGTATTGTTTCAGCTAGGCCCAACATGTTGGTTCCACCAGTATCATACTCAAGTGGGTCCGGATGTCTAGGACCCACCTTGGGGCCATATCTGATTGTTGGTATGGTGCGGACACTCATTACCCAATAGAGGAGTATTTTTTCAAAGATGCTGTGTCAACAACTTCTAGATACATCCAAGATGCACGCCACCGTTCCATCAGCAGAAGCTATCCTCGTCGTCCATATTCTAGGATTCACCCCAACCCCCTGCCACGTCCCACAAGTATGGAGGGACTTGGCCTATAGTGAACAAATTGTCACTGACCTGCATCCGACATCTGAATTAAGAGAAGATACAGACTCCCTCAAGTACACATCTTTTTATACTGTTGCTAGATCAAATCAAGCACTAACTTACGTGTTTGAATAACCTTTCAAGTACACCACCTGGTCTACTCTACATTTTTTGTCGAGTACGGTAGTTCAACCACTCATACAGTTCTATAGAATCTCGGATCTCAACAACACTAGATGTGTGTTTTTTTGTTGCTAATTCGGCAATATATTCTTAACGAAGACGATTTAATGTTGCAAAAGTATATATCCAAATGTCACAATTTGATTTGAGAACTTGATGGCAAGGATGTAAAGAACTTATATTTGTCCTTAACTAATCTGTAGCTAATTTCTGAATAACAAAGCGGTGTTATTTTCAAAGCAAAATCATGTTTTCATTTGTATCCTCAATGCATAAGAAGCAGACAACCAATGGTAGCAATTCTTGAGGGGCTTGGTCTTTGTACTTTCTAGCATGCTTGTTTAGCTTCTCTATAAGTAGAAATCTTGCATAGCCTTAAAATGTGATCCAGGGCCTTCTAATTCTCTTTTTCTGGCCTAGAATGTTTATTTATTGGTTAAACTCCCTACATCCCCCTATGCATTCCAAGACCAAGATGTTACCTTTGTTTGGAAAAGATACAATTAAATGGATTTTTGTAGGATGGGATACCAATCTCTAGATCATGTTTAGCTCCTCGAATAGGTATGAGTTTGCTACAACTATCTTCAGGCAGCAAGAACATCATAGGGAAGCTTGCTAGTAGCATAGTCAACAATATCCTAAGAGACCAAAGACAAAAGTTAAAAACAGAAAATTTACTACTACCACAGCCTTTGAAAAGTCCCGAAGATCTGTAAGTCAATAATAAATAGAACTTCCTAAGACCAAGCTTCATACCACATGATCAGCATCAAAACCGGACCATAACATTTTGGCACCTTATACTCAAAACATGGTTCAAAACAATTGTAGAGTTAGAAGAGTAAGATGTGATCAATGTCCATTCCATTCCCAACTTCAATAAAAATCAAAATAACAGATTATTTTCTTTTTTTGACAGGTTAATGTTAGTAAGTTAGTGGTTATGTTAGTTTTCAGGATTTGAACTCTGGACTTCTTACTTAAAACACCTTCAGGGTCACTTAGCTCACCAACCGAGCTAAGGGATTATTTTCTATTGTTCACTCATTCTCATTCTCACCAAATACAAAATCCCATAATTAATTTAAAATTGAATGACTGAAAGGATGTAAACATCAAAGGTACCTCAAACAGTTCGTTTATATTATCCGCTGTCTTGGCGGATGTCTCTATAAAAAACATTCCGTTCTTCTCTGCATAGTCCATGCCATCCTTCACGGAAACAAAAAGCATACTATATCAGGAAAACAATTCATTATTTTGTTTAGTAGATAGTTATATTATTTAGGGTTGTTGCATTAGTAGCATTACCTCAACAGCAACCTCCCGCTTCTCGTGAAGATCGGCTTTGTTACCAACCAATGCCATCACTATATCAGGGCTTCCATGTTTTTGTAGCTCCTAAATATTTACATATATTTCAGCTGCTAAAACGAAACTGACAGAAACTGTAGAAATATATGCATGTATCTGCATGTATGCGCACTTGCGCATGTGTGAGCAATGGCAATACATCAAAAGATAGATGCTGATTATGAGTTTGTCAAAGACAATTATTACCTATTTTCTATTCTTTTGATAACGTTTTCAACAACTTATCTTGTAATGAGAATGATCGGATTTCTTTCAACTCTAACAGAAACCAATAAATGCAATCTCACGTGCATAAGGAGTAACGAAGGAAACCAGTTTATTTCAATCTCTGTAGGGGCAGAAAGTTGATTTTTTAACATAAAAGTGCACAGAACAGGCAAATATTGGTGCTACTTCACTGTGATTAATAAAACGGGTTTGGTGAACAATTCTAATTCCCATAACTAGTAACTAAGTACATACTTATTCCCACCAAACATGCAGGTATTATGAACTTCTTATCTTTCTACAAACAAAAACAAAAACAAAATCCGTTTTTCACGAGGTGGTGTCTGCTACAAAATCAAACGACGACATTGTGTTCTATCAAACATGGGGTCCTCGGAGAGGCCATTTATTCTTGATTTCCCTGTACAAATTTTGAGCTATTCTATGATCAACTCTTCTTACTGGGGCTGCTCTTGGTCTTCTAGACATGATTCTACCACCTTTTCTCTACATATTATACCCATTAAGAGGTAAGGGTGTTGTCATTAAGTCACGAGGATACACGTTTATCTGGTAACTTAAAATTACTAAACTACAATGATTATAAATGAAATGGATTAAAACTGATTGTGTTGTATTCACTGATGTTGGTTAATCACATCATTCAAGTAATAACTATACCAAACAAGAAATTAAAATATAGAAGCATGCGATGACTGCATATATACCTTAACCCAGTACTGTGCTTTGCTGAAAGATTCTGGGCTTGTTATATCGTAGGCAATAACTGCAACCGCTGCACCACGATAATACAGTGGTGCCAATGCAGCATACCTGAAACAGATGATTGGCAATCAAATTTTACTTCAGAATGTACATCTTGAAATAAGAAAAGGGGGTATATTATGAGAAACAAAATAAGCGCTTGTAATGTTTGTAGATCGAATGATGCGCAGTCTGGAAAGATAAATGAAAGTTACCTCTCTTGACCAGCGGTATCCCATATTTCAAACTTGACTGTTGTAGAGTCTTGCAGAGCGATTGTTTGTGACAAGAAAGAAGCTCCAACAGTTACCTTACATTACAAAGTCTAAAAATTATAAGAACTCCAACATGGAATAATTACCATATCTAGTAAGCATAAAATCTACTTCATATAACCAATTCCTTCAATATTAGGAAAATTTACACTAAAAAAGAAATGATAAAAGCCACGAATTCTTACCTTGGATGTTGGATCAAACTGACCACGAACAAATCGCAGAACAATACAGCTCTTACCAACACCAGAATCACCTAAGAGGACAAGCTGTGTTCAGTGACATTTAAAGGTTAGTTTTTTGAAGACTAAATAAAAAATTTGAGATATAAAGGAATTTTTATTAATAACTTCAACTAAATCCCTTCATTTTTAATGGCAATTATTGGGAATTCATTTCCGGAAATTGAATGCATAATTACATTGGCAACATCCGACTTTAAATCAAAATCATATATTCTATACCATATATGGCTCCATGTTGTGCATATTTTCGAGGCCAAGTTTTACAAAAGAGTGATTATGGGTAAAAATTGTCATCATTGAGATTCTCACGTGGTTTTTGATGTACTCCTTATAACGATGTGGTTGCAGGTTTGACAAATGAATGTAAGAATGGTTGATAGTTATTTCTTTGGCATAGCATAGAAAGTATAACGTGCGACACTAGAAACTTCAATGTGATTCTTGTACTAACTCATGACAAAAATTTATACCAGACCTAATAGGACAGTTAACTAAAAGAAAGTAAGTGTACAAAATAATTCGCTTCATTCCAAGGGAACAAAAAATAAACCGAAATAAACGGTGCTTTAAACTTTCAGCGGTTATTTTAATAAAATTGTATTACTTCATTTGTCTTTTACCATGTTTGAAAAAAGTTACTCAAATCCAAGCAAAAACTCAACTAATTACTATTTACTGCATATATACAAAGTCTCCCGTAGAGAAAAAAAATTGATACAGGATTTGCGCATAGAATCGCAATCATTAAAATTATTTGAATAGGGTGAAACAAAAATCCAAAATGAACCATCTGCAACAAAAAACATGCACCTATTACAATAAACTACCTCCTCAATTAACAGCAAATAGAAAATCTACAAGAAACATGTAACAGAACAAAACCATGTTGAAAACAGGTATAACAACAACAAAAACAAAACAAAACAAAAAACATGTTTTCAAAATTAAAGAATTTAGCATAAAATTAATACCTTAACACGAAGATTTTTTGCGTCTTGTCCTCCACCATTCTCGGGATTGGGTTGACCTAGCTGCCTTGAATCCCTATCTGAAAACACAAAATCAAATTAACCCAAAACCCCATCAAACCCTAAATTCAACAATTTCTCCAAATTGACCAAACCCCATTAAACCACAAACCCAAAATGACAAATCAAAACCATACAATAAAAAAAATTCAATTTTTTTCCAACCCCTTTTCAGCTAAAGGTCAAAAAATGAGAATTTGAAGAAAAGTTGGAAACTTTACCTGGAAAGGAGGAGCCGCAACCCATGGTCGTTAGGCGATGCGGCAAAAAACAACACACCAAACCGCTGATGTAAAAAAAATGGAGAATTGAACTGGTTGGTTGTGAGAAAAGGAAGCACAATTTCTGGGAAAGTTGAAATTGAGGGTTCGTTCGTTAATGGATGCTTAGATTGAATATGAGTCGTATATCTTGCTTTCCTTGAGGACGAGGATTTCCACTTCCATGCCACATTGTTGAAAAAAGGAATAATAATTTGGTTTAATTGCACTTTAGTCCATAGTTTTTTAATTGTGCGATTTTGAACAGTAATTTCAATTAACTAATTTTGACTTCTAGTATCTCAAATATTTGATTTTGAACGTTAGTTTTTATTTTTGGAATAAAGGAGGGTCAAAGCCAAGAACTAAATAGAGATCAAGGGCTAAGACGAAATACCAACACGGTTAACTAATAATAAAAGACTAATTTGAGTTGGACAATGCTCATAAATAATTAAATTAAAACCTAACTCAAAATTTATGTTGGCTGATGCATCCACACAAACGTTGGACTCATGAAATGAATAACAAATTTTAATCTCTCAATCTAAATCGAAGAGATTTGTGATTAATTGAAGAAGTCTCAGCCCAACAATAGTTCCTCATTTACCACTAGTTACACTATTCACCACAACTTCATAATTAACATGTAACTCGACTGCCTTGAAACTTCTATCTCTCGCCAACCTTAAACCTTGCAAACGCCGATATCGTTGATAAGAGCCACCAAGTACAGGAAAAATAATGAAGATGAATATGGAAGAATTAATGAAGAAAAGAGACGAATAGATGTTGAAAATGACAAAGGGTTTGTCTAATATGTGCAATATTGTGCATGTTAAAGCAACTAAAAGTAGCAAGTTTTTATTGAAAAAAAAAAACAATTATTTATTAAAAAGTAATACATTTAATACAAAATATACAAGTTTCAATACAAAGTTACTATTTAAAACTTCTTAACATGTGCAAATTTGCACATGATAGAAAAACCCAATGACAAAACCTCACGTTTTTTTTTACGATTGAGATATTAACAAAGTTGAGTTTATAATTGTGGGAGAAGTCAAAGCCTCATTAAATTAAAATATCATGCTAGTATAATTTGGTCAAAATTTGAGCAAGGGGTCGTGAAATCAAAAAGAGGATAAACTAGGAGGGTTAAAATCGCTCAATTGAAATTAGGGAATTCAAAACCGCATAATTAAAAGAATAAGGGTCATAATCGCTCAATTTGAAACTTAGGGACTCAAAAATCACATTATTGAAAAAAATACAGGCCATGAGAGCAATTAATCGTAGTAATTTATAAATATTAAATAATTTTATATATATATATATATATATATATTTAATATATATTAAATAAATTATTTTTTTAAGAAGAAATTAAATAAATTATAATGTTGATAGAAAAAAAAAATCGACACCATATTTGGAGGAAACAATTAATCAAAAAATAAGTTTGGAAAAAAACTTGAATGCCTAAGCGACTACGTAGATAAGAATGTTGTTAGTTATTCGTATTGTGAGGCTTCTGGTCAGGTTGTGAATGCTAACAAGAGTATATTTTTTTGTGGGGTCTATATCTTCGTCTCGTGCTAATCAATTAGCTAATCTATTGGGATTCAGCGCAGAGGCAATACCTTTTAACTATCTGGGCTGCCCGATTTTTAAAGGGAAGCTGAAGTGTTTACACTTCAAATTTATCGCAGACAGAATCAAGGTGAAACTATCAACTTGGAAGGGGGCTTTATTGACTATTATGGGAAGGGAGCAGCTTATCAAATAAATCATTCACGGCATGTTGGTTCACTCTTTTCATGTTTATCTTTGGCATGTGAAGCTTTTGCGACAACTAGATACTTGGTTTAAGAAATTTGTTTGGAGTGGTGATGTTAATTACATGAAGCTGTGCATGGTCTCTTGATAGACTCTTGGGTTACCTTCGGAGGCGGGTGGGCTGGATCTTCGTTCATCTCGCAGCATCAATGAATTGTTAATTTTGCACTTAGCTTTGGAAATTAATGTCACGGGATTCTGAATGGGCACTGTTGTTTAAGGCTCGTCATTACAAATTTGGGGAGCCTAAAAACAACTATTTTTATCCTCTGTTTGGTACGGTATCAAGACTCAAATTGGTATGTTTATGGAGCGATCTATTTGGTTGGTTGGTACCGGTGAGCACGATAATTTTTTGAATGACAATTGGTTGGGTTCCTCTTTGTTGATATGTTAAATGTTCCTCATAGAGCTCGTAAATCTCTCTCTGGTAGTGTCTCTGACACTTTTATTGATGGTCATTGGGCGCTCCCTCACATTATTTTGCGTGATGCTGCCTTGGTTACTACGATTTATCATCTTGTTATGCAGTCCTCCCCTTTGACTGACAAGTTGGTCTGGTCGTCCTCAGTGGATGGACCATTGTCTGCTAAGTCGACTTTTGCATTTCTGAATCCGGCTCCTGTTATGGTTCATTGGGCTAAGATTATTTGGAGACCTTGCATTCCTCTATCTCATTCTTTTATTTTCTGGCGGTCTCTTCGTGGTAAATTACCAACAGATGATAATCTATGGGTGCACGACTGCCATGTTGTATCGGTTTGTGTTCTTTGCATGTCGACAACAGAGTCTACATCACGTATTTTTCTATCCTGCCCTTTTTTGGTCGCTCTTTGGACTTGGTTGGGTGAGTTGCCGCATTGTCACTTTGACCTTCCATATATTGTATCTTTATTATCTGTTATTCCTCTCCATATTAGATCTTAAGCTCTTGATATGACTGTTTCTAGTGTGGTTCATACTTTACATGCTATTTGGATCTCTGGAAACGCCATTCGTTTTAATAATAGTCGTGTTAGCCTTCATGATGTCTGATCAAAGATTGTTACAGAGGTTGCCATGACTGGGAATATATCGACTGGTTATTGTCTACCTTTAGATGCGCCTATTTTAGAAGCTTTTCAGGTTAATGCCCGCCATCGTCGGCTGAAGGATATTGTTGTGGTTGTGTGGAAGCCGCCGACTTTCCTGTGTGTTAAGGTCAATGCCGATGGATCAGTCCTCGGAGGTAATGCTGCTTGTGGTGGGATTTTCTGGGACCACCGTGGAACTTTTCTTGGTTGTTTCTATTGTAATTTGGGTCCTTTGTCTGATTTTGAGGCTGAGATTATGGGTTTTCTACATGCTTTGGAGCTAGCATCTACACATGGATGGTTGAACCTTTGGGTTGAGGAGGATTCTACCAATGCTCTTGTTGTTTTTAAAGACAAGTCGCTCTTCTTTGGCAAATGCGCAATAGATGGAATAATGTTATTATGTATGGTCTTCAGGTAATCTCTTATATTTTCTGTGAAGGCAATTGTTGTGCTGATAAGCTTGCTAATCAAGGCCACTCTGTTCAGGGTTTGTTTTGGAGGGATTCTTGGCGTACTTTTATCCGGACTGATTTTTTTTAGGGACCGTTTTGGCCTTCCTAACTACCGGTTGTCGTAGTTCGGTTTTTTTCTTCTGTTTCTTGGTTTTTTTGGTTTGTTTGAGGGTTTTGGTTTGATCCCCCCTCTTGTACATATTTTCTCCTTTTTTAATAATATATTTTATGAGTGAGGGGCAGAGGATGGGGGTTTCTTGTGGGTGTCAACCTAGTTGTGATGTTCTCTTTTCTCACTCTTAGTTCACAAAAAAAAATTGTTTATTTTTGTCCAAAAAACTGTATTGTACCAATTATAGCATGTGATTGTAACCAAAATTAAAAATATAACATGTGATTGCCTCTAAAAAAAGATGTCACTTATTGTTCCAATAAAACCTAAAATAAAGTTATTTATTTTACCAAAAGAAAAATAAAATGTGACTTAGTGGAAGTTATTAATTTTTCACAGCACAGTGAACTAAAGTTTAAATTTAAATTGAGGTAGAAACGACCGTCAAATAAGATAAGATGGTTGATGTCATGTATAAGGATACAAGTGACAAAGCTCTGATCTGAAAAGCAGTATGATTCAGAAGTTGGGAAGAGAGAATTAATCAAGTAAAGGAGAAAAAAACTGTAGGTATTTATGTTTATTTACCATTCAAAAATAACTTTAAAAAAAATATTTTGCTAGTTCATGTGTAATCTCCTCGATTTTTGAAGAAAAAAATTTGATAAAAATAATTTTAATAAATTTTCATTTGAGTCAAAAATGATTTTTTTTTAAATCTAAAAAAACACGCCTGAAGAGAATCTATTCAAAACTAATTTGTGATCGGATACCTAATTTCTTCTTCTTTTTTTTTGTTGACAAAAATAAAACGATATTTATTCATTTAAATGGATAAAGTACATTGGATACAATAACATGTTCAATATCGCTAAAAACATAAAAGGTGAATCTACGAACAAACTGACACACCAAGTTAATAACATATAACAGCAAAATGCCTACACATAATATGATAAAATGTAAGTCACAAGAATATTCATGCTTCTGAATCTGCAACGTTGATGCACAAATCATTGATTGAATCTGTAATTGACTGAAATTGATATTTCAATAGGAACAACGCTACAACAAGACGCGAAATCGAACCACGCTGCATAAGACGACGAACAACACAACACCACACTTAGACGACAAAATCACAAAAGAACACAAAAGGAAAAACTTTTAATATATGTGAAAATCACTTATTTATATTGAAAGAAAGAGAAAAAAAGTAATTGAACATTAAGATGGTCTCACTTTTAGTATATGTGGAAATCACATTTAGTATATGTGGAAATCACTTATTTATATTGGAAGAACATTAAGAAAAGAGTCCCCGTGAGCTTAGCTCAGTTGGTAGGGACATTGCATAATGTATGCAGGGGCCGGAGTTTGAACCCCGGACACCCCACTTCTCCACATTTAAATGTGTGAGCTCCAACCACTAGGCTACTAGACAAAAAAAAAGAACATTAAGAAAGGAAAAACTTTTAATATATGTAGAATTTGAAATCTAATTACATATTTTAATTGAACATTTTTCTATTACTACTTTTTTTTAAAATTCAATTGAATTTATGATATAAATTTAAATTTAAATTCAAATTTAAAAACATATAAATTAAATGTTGAAAGTGAAACTTAATAATATACAATAAAGTACAATAAAAAAACCAATAGACGATTACGTCAATGCCCGTTTTCGAGCTAGTAACTATTATTATTTTTTAAAATAGTTCAAAAATAGCATATTGATTAAATTTAAATTTGAAAATAACTAAATTAGAAATTATTTAAAAAAATGAGAGTGTTTGGTGGATATATAGATTGGAAGTAAATATTTTTGTTAGATAAGACAAATCTTTATAATACTAAATGTTAGGTAGTCTTGACCTAAGACTATGACTAACCCTAATTTTTTGTTTTGAAAAAAATTTATGAAAACAAATTCCTACTAAAAGTTGAACCGTGCACCAAATGTCATCACAACACATGTTTTACCACTCAGCCACCTAAGTTTCTGCTGAAATAATCTTGCTTCTAAAATTAATATGCAACATTTATGCCATTTTCTTATTTCTTCTCTCTTCCACATTTTTTCCCTATACTAATGAATTATAATTATAATTAATTAAATTGAAGCATCACTCTCTCCACGTTCCTATTATAGAACCACTATTACCGCGGTAACTATACCATGTTATTATTAACTTCCCACTAAACCCCATCCACTTTTGCTCTCATTATCTCACTATATATATATATATATATATATATATATATATATATATATATTATTCTGGTTTAGTCTATGTATTCTTCTTCTTCTTCTCATTTTTTAGAGGCTCTGTAAATTCTTATATGCATTGCCTTTGGTTACCATTCATTAAGTTTTCAATGTATGTATAGTTCATTTTATCTCTATAATCATTTGCTTATGCTTTGTAAAACTTTAACTATTTTAATGTTTATCTCCATCCAATTGTGATTTCCCTTTCACTTTTCCACCAATAAAATTCATAATTTCCAAAGGTTTGAAATTGTGGATCCCATTGTGTCTTTTGTTTTCTTAGTTTGAATTTGCAGGTTGTGTTTATAAAAGCCTCAAAGTAAATATGAAACACATAATATATGTATCATAAGAAATTCTATAAGAAAAAGTTTATGTTACTAACATTGTAAAGGAAAAACCTTTTCTTAGTTTTCTATAATTCTATTGCATGAGAAACACATAATGACATGCCTTTTAACCTTTTCATATATCTAATTTATAGTTTTAAAAAATTTTATGAAAAAACTCTTACTAGAGATCAAACCAGATATCATATGCTACCAATACACAACGCTTACCACTAGGTCACTTATGTTTTTGATGAAATGTGATTGCTTCACTTTTATATATTCAACACAAATCCCGGGTCCTCTTTCTTTTAATCTCACAATCCCTAAATCATTTATCACTCATTTTCATCTCTCTCACCATCATGCAATTAAACCTAATAACTCTAATCCCGCCTTTTTTGGCGGACCTTATTAATTTTTATAAAAAAAATGTCTGCAAGGAATTGAATCAGGTAGCACATGACAACACTTTAAATCTTTTACCACTTTTACTGAAAGAATGTTACTTTCAAAATGAATATACCGTACTAAAGGTAATTTTTTTTACATTTTTTTAAAGCCATTAATGCTATTGCAGTTCCTTTTTATTATTTTTTTCTTTCGGTTACACAAAGGAGTTCCTGTTCATTATTTTTTTTTCTTTCTTTCGTTTACACATAACAGCTCATTTTCATTTTTATAGACTTAATAGCCTTTGCGGTTAGAACCAATTTCTTGGTGAAGACTTTTGTATATATATTTTTTTCTTTTGATTTGTCATTTTTATTGCAGTCCATCTTTTGTTTTTGTTGTTTTTTGAAGTAGTTTGATAACATAATATTGAATGTAACTATAAAGATAATAATATAACCAATTTTATAGTTATATATGAAACTCTACAAAAACCCGTGCATCGCACGGGTTAGAGTCTAGTTTGTTTATAATAAATATATAAACATTGCGTTCAAGAATTTCATATCAATTGTAAGAGCTTGATTGTAAGAATTCAAATTCCTTTTACAATTGTGTCACTTTTCTTCGTGTGTGTGTGTGTATATATATATATATATATATATATATATATATATATATATATATATATATTTGTGTGTGTTCGCTCGCGGGCATAAACCCTAACTTAATATATGAGCAAAATTAAGCGACACACATACAGTTATTTTTTTTATAAATGAGTAAAAAAAGTATTACTACTTTTTTTAAGGGAATATATTATTACGATTATGTTCAAAAATAAATTATTTTTACCAATCAATAATTGCTCTTTTGAAATAGAAAAAAAAACAAAAATAATTGTTGCTATTGCTACTAAAATACAAATACTTATATAGCACATCAATCCAAACAAACAGAAACTTTAACCACAGTGACACACAATGCAAGAATCAAGATAATTGTATTTAAAATAATATTTCCCAACCATTTATGTAAAGTGTTGACTGGCATTCAGACAAAATGTGATTTATTTAGGAGCGAGAGTGGTTCATGGTGTTGGATCAAGAAAGTATGTCTCACACTTGAGTAAGAGAATATTGATGTGTCAAGTGTGATTTATATCTCTCACACTCGATTCCCTAAAAAAATGTCTTACATTAGACAAAAGAGTAAATATTGAGCGACATATAAGTTATTAGAATACTAATATACCAAATATCTTAAAATTTTGAATAAAGATGAGATGTTTAAATTTACGTGGTTGTTCTTAGCCCATGTAATGATTCAATCCACGGTTGCTCATCCAGAAGGCACAACAATATATAAATGAAGTTCACCATTTTCATAAGGGTTGAGTTAGATAAATCCAAATTCACGTAAATTCAATCACGTTGATGCTGCAATAATAACCCTAGAAGCCCCCAAAGGCCCAAACACAAAATAAAACTAAGATGTTTCATGTTTCTTCTTGTCACAACATGTACACTGTATATTTTCTAAATTAATCTATGGTAAACCATTGTTATGTACGTGTATAGCTTTGAGAGGAGTAACGTTTCGTTTTCCTCTGCAGTACAAAAACTCCAAAACAACAGTACGAATGTTTCTCACATACATCATCATATTTATAAATAGATGAACATTTTCCATCCATCCCCAAAAACCAGTTGAAAACATGCCCTTTAATTTTCTGTTATAGTTTGATTCCTTCTCCGCTTTCAACTATACACTCTTTTATATATAGGTAGTACATTTGTTTAATTAAAGTACTAGCTAGCTAGTAGCAAGAAAATATTAAGTAATATATATTTCAGAAATCAATGATGCAAGAAGAGAAGCAGCACAGAATTTATGGAGATTCTAGATCGTTGAGGAGGAGATGCAGTGGGGTGATGAAAGAGCACAGAGCCAGGTTTTATATTCTCCGGCGGTGTATCATAATGCTTGTTTGTTGGAAAGATTATGAATTACCCCTTGGTTGGAGTTGAAGGAAATTACCGAAGGAAAATATGCTCATAGTGTTTTTTTCTATTATTTTAAGCCCATAAAGTTTTAGCTAAAAAGTAGACAGCTTCTATTATATATATCTACTAGATATACTTTTTATTTTAGGAAGTCTACTAGGATTTTTTTTCTTAGAAATTAGTATTTATATAGTATTAAACATTTTTCTAGAGAATTTAATCTTAAAGTTAAACTATGTCAAGTTATGGGCATGCGCTCATATCCCCCTCTCTTTGCCTTATCTTTTGTACAAGCAAATCTTAGTAGTTGGTGTATTACTAGGTAGGGGAAATGTTGACTACTCATAACCCCCATTTTAGTTCTTAAACTCCTTCGAAGTCTCGATTCTTTAACCATTGAACTAAACATCTGAGGATATTTTCACTTTTTTTATTGCGCTAACGTCTGAAAATTATGAACGATGTTTTTTATGAAATTTTGATTTTGATTAAAACTAAAGATATAAATGTTTGTTGCTTTAAAATTATAACAAATCATATTATCTATTTCAATGACACCAACAATATAACAAAAAAACATAATCTAAATTCTTATTTTTTAACGACGTCAACAATAATCTTTATTATAGAAAAAGTTGTTTAAGGGTATAATTGAGATAATGAAAAAGTAAGTATAGATATATCCGTCTAGTTTGTTACACGTTTTAAAGGATAAAGAAAAAAAACTAGATATATATACTCGTATCGTGTTTATTACACTTTTATTTTAATATCGAATTTACTTTTATCTAATTATTATATGTGTTATTTGTATTGAAAGTTGAGGGTAATTTTGAAAAGAAAAAAGCCAACCCAAAAGAGCCGAAACGTGCTATTTTCTTTATATATAGTATAGATATATTAACATAAATTTATTAATTAGTATTTTGAAGATATTTGAATCATTTGAAGTTTTTTAAACATGTGGATAGAATAATTATTTGTCCTCGTGAGCATAGCTCTGTTGGTAGGAACGTCGCATTGCATATACAAAGGTCGGGGTTCAAACCCCAGATTTCCCACGTATTCATCTTAAGAGGTAAATTTCTAGTCATTAAATTAACTTGTCAATAAATGTAATAACATTCTTGATGAACTTAAAAAATTAGTCTAATCCAAAAACATTTAAATAATTTGTTAGTAGATCGTAGTTTAGAGATCTATCATAATTTTTTTATAAGAAAATAATAAGTAACCAATTATGAATTATTTTGACAAGTTTAGTGAATCAATTTTAAAAAAAAGAAGTATATTTAAAATTTTCAAATAGTTGAAAGACAAATTCACCAATAAAAAAAAACATTTTTTCTTGTCTATATACGAAATGGTACTTACCACTAAAATTCTTGAATTAAAAGGTTCCGCATTCAAATTTGGACGAAGATACCAACTTAACAATTTTGACATTGTCAATTGAATTATACAGTAAAAAAAAACCTATTAGTTTTAAGTCTAGCCACACACGGTTACAGGCCAATCCACAAGTGAGGTGAGTAAAGGACTTTTTGTTGAATTTTAAGTATAGGATAGGACATATACTTACTTGAAAGTTTGAAGTAACATGAAAGCGAGGATATACACGTTGAAGCAAACTGAATAAAACTTGTTTATCAAAAATAAAATAAAAATTGAATGTAACTTTTTCAATCTTCGACGTAAAATACATAGAATAGAGATATTTAAGTATATTCTACCGGTGATGCCAGCTCTACGTAATTGACAATCCGACCTTAAATATAGACAAAATACAACAATTTTGTTTGATTTGTTTTGCTTATATTTGAGATCAGAATGAGTATATCATATGACATGCTAATTATAGTGTATCTAACCTAATAATTATTATTAACTACTAAGTACATAATTTATGTGAACTTAACTTATTTGATAGAAATATTACAATTACAGTTGCAGTAGTTGGAGTTTAAACTTCAAAATCTTCATTTTTTTTTACTTAGAGATAATTAGTAAGTACTAGATTATTTGACAAAAGAAAAACAAACAAAAAAACTATTGAGTAATACTCACAGTTCATTGCATGTCTATATATGGACGTCTACAAATAGTTTTAATGTGTCGGTAGATAGGACAGATTTTCTTTAGATCAATCTAATTTTTTTATGGATATATAATCATTTCCTTTCCTTCAAAAAAAAAAAACATTTCCTTAGTACATAATATAAAGGGAATTGATCAACTCCTGAAAGGATAATGTGAAAATTAAATTTATGTATCGACCTAATTAACGAATTCATATCTATCTATTATTAAATTAGACTCTAACCCGTGCGATGCACGAGTTTTATAAAATTTCGTATATAAATATTAAATTGATTATATTTTTACTTATATATTCAGTACTTTGTTATGAAACGATCGAAAAAAAACAAAAGAAAAGGTGCAAAAATTACACCAATTTAAGTTATTAACTTTATTTTGTTACCAAATAATATTACCAGTTTGTGTTCCTGAATTCCTTCTTTCTCAACCTTCATATTCGATTACATTCGTGTTAAAAGAACAACTAAAATAAGCAAATTGAAAATAGTAAACATGTTTCAAAAGTCAAAATGAGAAAACAAAGTAATGTTATAGTTTAGTGTAGTGATTTTTACAAATAAAAAGACAGAATAAATAACTTCAAGTAATTAATATAATATAGGAGAAACAAAGTAGACAAAATTACACTAAAAAGTAAAGTTTCTAATGATAAAATTATCATCTGAATTAGTCAAATTATCAACAATTTTAAATATAAAACTTTAATATCGTAGCACGTAGTAGTGTACACCAAGAAACTGATCCTAACTGCAAGGGATGTTAAATCTATAAAAAGGAAAAGCAATTGTTATGTGGTAATCGAAAGAAAAAAATAATAAAAAGGAATTGTTATGTGGTAATTGAAAGAAAAAATAATAATGAAAAGGAACGGTTAATAATGAAAAGGAACTGCTATCAAAAAAGGAATTGCAATGACGTTAGTGGCTTTTAAAAAAAATGACATTTTCATGTGCTACCTGATTCAATTTCTTGCAGACCTTTTTTCATAAAAATTAATTAGGTCCGTCAAAAAGTGCGAGGTTATGGTTACGATGCCACGTCTGCGTTGAATTGGTCAAAATTGGCATGAGGGGCAAAACTGCAAAAGGTGCTAAACATAGGGGGCTGGTTTGTTATTATTTTTTATAGGGGACTAAAATCGCAAGTTCGTGATAGTTAGGGGGCTAAAACTGCAATTAAGCCTTTATTTTATTTTCTGTAGAAATTGTCATTTTAGATATTTAAGTTTTATACTGAAAACTAATTGAAATTGAAGTCATAATCATTTTGAGTTAGAAGCAGATACTACTTCGTTAAGTAAAACGAATCCAATGACTCCGGTGACAACACATTTGCCAAACTCTAAATGTTCGAACACTAAATTGTGTGATCCTTTTTTATTCACTGCTCTTCATTTCTAGCCATTTGTTATTGTACGTCATTTACAATTGCCCATGTTTGTAAGAGATATAAAAGTTATTTACTGCCTCTCTTTCTTTTGGATTTAAAAAATTTGGTTTGGTGATCACTTAATATTTCAGCCACAATGTCAAAATAAAACATATTTATTCTAAATGTTGATTCATCTGAAGTCAACAAATATAAGATTAAGTAAAGGATCCAACATATATGATAAATACTAATCTTTATTTTGACTTTCAAGACAACATAACAGACTGAAGTTGAACTAACTCAAACTTTGATATCTAAGTGAGTCATCCTTCTATAATAGTCTTATTATATAATGATTAGCTTTAGACACAAAATGGTCATCAAAGATTTGATAAAATCTATTCATGCAAATTTTGTACATATAAAAGTTAGAAGGAACTAAACTTTGCTAATCTTATATATTATTTGATCAAGTTGTTTTTTGTTGGCAGAAATGCTTTGGTTCAGTCCTTGCAAGGGTCGTGAAATTGAAATATTAGTTTGGATGACTCTATTATATATGCCGTTAATGTACATTGACGGTTACAATTTTTGTAGACAAGATATAGCGCAAAGTGCTTTGTCACTGTAACACCCATACTAAATTGTCTAGAATGTTTAGCATATGTATTAATCTGATACTGGATACATTAAAATTTTCAATAATAATAATACAATACAACTGAATGAATACGAACATGCTCGTATATACAACCAATTAATTACCATAAAAATACACTTATATAATTGTCTGACAACCTCCTGAACTGGTACAAGACGAGCATCCACACTCCATTCAGCGTCTCCCTGAAGGACTTCATCGCGAACCTCTTGCTTAACTGAAAACCTGCACCAGAAGGATTGGGATGAGACATAATGTCTCAGTGAGCTCCACCCAACCTACTGTTGGCAACCACGGGGAACCTAGGGTCGCCGTGCCTACTTTTGGCAATCTTGGGGATACCTACGATCGCCGTCATTCTCTACATATTTCGCGATCAAGGGAAAACTAAGATCGCTATATGTCTTTATCTTATGTTGAGCTTATGTTTAATCTCATACTTAGTGATCTGGGGACATCCTACGATCACTTTCTGTTCACTGGTGACTACTTTGTCTTATCTCTTAGTATATAATATATATACATATTCATCTTTTTCATAACATAAAGTTAGAAGTTAGCGTTGAACAAACAATACATTATCTTGGTTCATTTTATGGAGTGCATCCAGGTGGAGTAACCCCAGAATACATCTCCCTGCTACCGGTGAAACTCATATCATATCAGGCTAACACCGGACTCCTCTTACTTTTGTGTGGCTGCCCTCGCGGACGGTAACTTCACCATTCCAGCTTAGTCTGGAACCCCCTGTATTCTAACTAACAAGATTACAGGAGACACATTTAACTTTCTTGACTTTGATGTGTAGCTGTCCTCGCGGACGGTAACTTCACCGTTCCAGCATAGTCTGGAACCCCCTGTATTCTAACCAACGAGAATACAGGGGACACAACTAGTCCTTTATTAACTTGTTTTTATTCTTCTTTATATATATACATACATATAACTCATAAACTTACGTGTGGATATCCCTTTCGGAGAAATCCCATCCGGCATAATCCGGAGTCTGCTGAACACGTATAATCTTTAGCATAATTCTTATCTTAAGTACTTGTAAGTACATCTGATACTTTACTATAAACTTTGCGTATCTGATGCATCCTTCAAGTAATTATTCTTGATACTTAACCTATACTATAAGGTTCTAGGCTTATCGTTCTCATAAGCCACTTACTTGGTTGTTGGAAATCCAACCCTTAATCTTATCTGGATCTAGACATATCGTTATCATATGTCATATTTATGGGCTTACTATCCCATCTATAATAATTCTCGTGGATAAAAGTACCCATCACTTTGTATGATATCTATGCATTTCCTAGATTAATCCTTGAAAGATCATGAATATCATTATCCTAAAGCATATCGAAGATCATTGGCATGGTACAGTTATTTGTTAATAAAAGAGGTTCTGGGCCATTTCGCTCTGCGACCCCTGATTTCGCTCTGTGATCCTGCGTCTGAACCTTCAAAACCTGGTAATCCTGAGTCTGAAGCTTTGCAGAGCGTCTGAAAGCTTCGCTTTGCGAACTCAGCTTCTGATTACTTTGCAGGGCGAAGTCTAAGCGATGGCTAGGCAGTAGTGAAGCTCTGCTACTTCGCTTTGCGACCCTGAGCGTCGCTCTGCGACTGTAGCATAACACAAAATTTTCTGAAAGACATGTTTTAATCTTAAAAACCTTGGTACCCAGTTGTCTAATGATCAACGAAAACATGCCAGGGACTCATTTTGAACTATAAAAACGTACTGTATCCAAGGATTAACTGAAATCAAGCATATGTATCAAAAAGGGGAAAACTATCCTTTTATTTCTAAACCTTAGCAATTAAGTTGTGATCTCACACAATAATAACCCAAAAGGGTTAGGCTACTCTATGGAACTCACCATGTAGATGCTGGTTCTGCCAAGCTTCCTTCTACCAAAACCCTAACTTGGTCTTGCCCTTAGCTTAAGCTTCCACTTACTCAAACTTTCCCAAAACTTGCTTTCAGCCCAAGAAATCAGGGAAGGAACTGATGCATCAAAGCTGCTGATGATGATGCCCGAAACTAGAGAGAGAGGGAGAGAAAATTCTGAACTTGGTGAGAGAAGGAAATGGGAATAATGAAGAATTATTCAATCTTATCCTTTTAAATACCCCTTCCTCTCAAATTATCATTTTGTCCCTTCTCTCTCGTAATTCCTGTTACTGATAAAAGTTACGGTTAAGTGGGATGTTACAGTCACCCACATATTTTCTATTATATATCATGTTTTTGTATACATATTGGCCAATTAATGGATGCAAAATAAGATAAATAAAATCTCTTTTAGATTTTGTTGGATCTAAAATTGAAGCTTTGGTAAGATCAAATGTCTTTCAGACCAAGTTATTTTATACATGGACCCGTGCGTCGCACGGGTCAAAGGTCTAGTTTGCTCTACTTCTCTTTAAGCTCAACTGACTATCAATTTATGAAAAACAGAAACATAAATGATAGATTAGTGGAACATATTTTAATAAAGTGAACTTTACTAATAGGTCACACTAATCTTCAATTTGTGTTTATTTATCTCATAAATGAACTTATGATACAGTAAATGAAGGGTAAATAAATTTAGCGAATCCCTATTCGTAATTAACATGTATATGGAGCATGCATGTCTTATGATTGTGTGCAAACATCTTATCTTACGCTCTAAAAAATTGCTTCGTTAGTTAAAAATACATATCTCAATCATTAATTATACCATATGGGGAACGAGTCAAACAAAAAAATGCCATAAGGGGAATGAGAATGTTGTTGGCCCCGTGAAAACTGACAAATCGATCTCTATGTATAATTGCTTTTGATGTTACATGCATATCCAACAAAAAAAAAATCGATCTCAGCGGTGTAGGTGACTTGAATGTCGTGAAATGACGTTATCTTTTCAAGTTATGTGTATTGAGTAATTAGTGGATGAAATCAAATTGGAGTATCTTTTGTACCGTGGTTCTCTTATTTATATAGGAGGTAAAAAAGGACGTGTGATCTGATTTTTGGATTTTTCATTCGTTTTGATTCAGATTTTCTTATGGTTGGATAAGTTTGAATTATGTGTTTTAATTATTATACCCAAAAACACAGTTGAGTAGATAGGAGAGTGGATGATCGATGCTTTTGGATCGAAGAGAAAAACAATGTAATTTATGATTTCAAGTGCAACCATGGGAATATTTGAAACAGATGTCTAATTTGATAAGAAAATTAAAATGACCAAAGATTTGGAATGCTATATGAAGGATTTTTCAACAAGAACAACACTTCTTTTTTTTTTCTTTACGACAAGGGAATGAGAGACAAAAACAGCGATAAACTGAGGTGAATTGATGATTAATTGAGACCATTAGATTAAAAGCAAATGATGGATGAAGATTTGGAGCAACTCTATAAAGTTATTATTTTTTTGTTAACCTTTCAGTTTTTAGAAGAAAAATAATCTTAATAATTTGGAGTCAATATGTTCATCCTCATATATTTGAAACTTGGAAAGACTTTTTTTATAGTCTAATAGAGAAGGTTTTCGACTTCCTTTAAATAGCTCAAAATTGTGTGTGGTTGTTCGTTAAAGTGTGAATTTATATAGGAAAATTGGGGTTTGTTTTTTAAAATCTCTAGACAATAAGCTCCTCTATATTTTTTGTAGTGCAGGTATCACAAGCTACTATAAAGAGAAGACAAATAAGATTCTAATATCTAATAAGATTCTAATATCATCACAACTAATAAGATTCTTCATAAGAAGATCGTAAATTGTACCTAACTCCATCTAGCTCATAGCAAATAAACATACTTAGTTTACTCTTTACAAATGCTTTACACCTGAAAGCACATCAGTGATCATGAGAAACATTCTTACCTAACTAAATTTTCTATGGTATCTCATACTGCAAGGGAATACATGGTGAAAGATTTAGGACATGCAATATGTGCTCAATGCTTCACTACAAAATGACTATGGAAGCTCTGCTAGTTACATGTGACAAAACATTTAACTCTTTTAATCGGTGTTTATTGTTCCTCCTCTCAACAACATCATTCAACTACAAAGACTTCTAATATCTAATTCATTTTTCTCTACCGTAATTGTCTAATGGTCTTAAATATTCACCTCCATTAATTATATGTGTGTATGCACTACAACTTCTTTCCAATTTGATGCTCAATTGAGGTCTTAAATTGCTTGAACACTCTAAAAATATAGTCTTTACTCTTCAATTAGGTGTATACCCAAATCTCTCTGGAGTAGTCATCAATGAACGCCAAAATATAAGAACTTCCTACAAGTGTTCTCATCTTTGTAGGTTTGCATAAATGAGAACCCACTAAATTAAGAATTTTTTATCATCTAGGCGAGGGAATCTTAAAATAAATGTTGCTATTATTTTCAGCAAAATAATTATTGTGACACCCTAAATCTCAAATATGAATATAAAATTAAATCCACTAGTTTTGAAAGAGATTTGCTGCGGTTCTAATATATTGTATACTTTTTTAAAAAGATAAATTAGGACACCAAACTTTCACAAACGCTTGCATAAAACTTCTCATCTAAAAATATCTTAACATCAAAGCATTCACAACTTAGACATGATTGTCTTTCATCTTCAAAAATCATAATATATACAAGAGAATACTTATGACAAACAATTTTACAAAAAGAAAATTAATTCAAGACTCAACAAAATACAACATACACTTTTCCACCCGACATCAAAATATTTTATTCATTTTTTCTCTATAGCTCTCTATATTTCTCTATGAACATGAGTACATTTTTCTAAAATTGAAAAAAGATCTATTGATCATTAAAGAGAAGAATAAATAGAAAAGAGCAAAATATGTAGGGACAAAAATAAAACTCATGTTAAGCAAATTTAAGACTATTCCTAACTTAGATGATGCCCTCTAAGTTTTAGAGAAGTTTTTTTTTTCTACTCAATTTATACCTTGTTTTTTATTTTTTTTATATCAATTTATACGTTGTAATTTAGATCTTACCACGACAAACTCATCCTCAACGTAATATTCTCAACTGAGATAGTGTCATTCCTCAAAAAACTTGGCGATAATTTTTATATCATGAATCACATTGGTATTTGAATTAACCATAGACTTGGTCAATTTACAATAGTTTACATCATGATCACCTACATTAAGCATATCTTGCAGGCTCAATATATTGACTATTGAATAGTATCTCAAATTCTTCTAAAACATATGATATTGTTGCAGGATTTGTATTAACTTAAATAATTTTTGCTGAGTTTATGGACAACGAATTAAAGACGAATTTTATGTTGTATTTCTCAAATTTTTATCGCTAGCTAATTCATTTTTTTTAGAACAACTAATTAATTTTTTTAGTAAATATATATAACTTATCACTTTGTTATTGTTAAAAAAAAAACTTATCACTTTGTATGTTAAATAAGGATTGTACATTGAGATCATTATGAAACATAGGAAAACATTCAAAGAAGAAAGTATACATAAGCATAACCTATAAAAGCTTGATTTTCTATTACGTACGTAAATTATATTGTACTTATTACTTAAGTACCTTCGACAACATAGCAGAATATATATAATCTATAGTCTATTTATACACAAGTACAAATATTAAGTACGATTATATACGTACATTAATTCAAGAAAGCTTAATCTGTATCGATCTTTGCTGAATAACATGTCCACTGCTTAAGATCAAGGACCATTCACCACTGTCTTGCCTGAAGAACATGAGTTTCCAAGAGGTTGATAATTAATATATCTACTTGGGGCAGAAGAGCGTCGAAATCCTTTTGGCAAACAATCTTCCACGTTTCTACCTTGGAAAACTCTTCCTTCTCCATTGCCTTTCTCTGGCTTCAAGTTTATATATTTAGGAACATTTTGTTCCAAGGGTCTTGCAGCATCCACATAAAAGGGTGCATAATTACACCCTTTAGTAATATTGGAATGAGGGTTCAAAAGTAGGAGGAGAAGAAGCATAAACTTTGAGATTACATTAATTATTGACATTTTGGTAGCTAGCTATAGTGTTTGAAATATATATAATGTTTAGGATATTTGTAAAGGTTAGTTATTGAAGTGTGTATTGCTTGGACGGAAGGAGGTCTTAAATAGGGTCATGAGGAGTAGAAGTAGATTTAGATATGACCAACTCATTGCTAGCAAGGCATTGTTGCTGGCAATTGAACTTGTTGAGACAGAAATGTGACTTTGAATTCACTTTTTTGAAGATGGAAGTAATGCTCGTGCCTTCCATGCATAGCTATCTTCTTTAATTAATTACCTTTGAATCTTTGACTTTACATCCAACAATATTCTTATACTAACATGATGACTTTTCTTTTAAAAAAAATGTCAAAATACACGTTGTTTTGATCCTTTAAGTTTGACAAAAATACTGATTAATCTTTTAAGTTTTTGAAGTTTCAAATAAGTCTTTTAAGTTTTTTTAAGTTTCTAATAGGTCATTTAAATTTTAATTTAATGCATCTATTTAAAGTTTTTTAAGTTTTTAACTTTCAAATATGTCCTTAAAATGGTAACAGTGTATTAAACTAACAACGTAAAAGACCTGCTTGAAACTTAAAAACTTAAAGGACTATTTTATTATTTTTGTCAAACTTAAAGGACCAAAAGATGCATTTGACCTAAAAAAAATGACTACTTTTCCTTTGAGTTGGTAAGCTAAAATACAAGTTTTAAGCAAGAAGTCTCAAGTTTGATTCCGAAAACCGACTTAAACCACTCATTTTATTACACACATTAGTCCTGTTTAGTTATTTATTTCTTTTTAATAATAAGATTTGAAGCCTATATTATTAGAAAAGTATAGTAGACCAAATCAATAATAAATAAATTTATGATGAGTTTTTCTATGATTTATATAATTTAAGAAGTTAAAAATAATAAGTTTATATTGAAATTTGTGAATTTTATATCAAATAAATAATTTTAAATTCTTGTTTTCTATAAAAAAAATTACAGTTTTTCACTTGTCTTAACATATGCAATATTACCTTTTAATTAAAATATATCGATAAAAGATAACATAATTTTTTTTTTGACAAAACATAAAAAATTATTGATTACCAATTGTATTTTTTTTTTGCACTATATTTTGTTGGTCTCATGTCAAAAGAGATTTCAATTGGTCGGAACTTTGGAAACAAATCTTAAAAAATTGTTCTACCAAGGAAGTTAGAACAATTTTCCGATTGCCACTAAACAATTTTCTGTTGATGACTTTTGTTTTGACACTCCTTCCTCTCGGAATCTGGTCACATAGAAATGGTTGTATTTTTTCCAATTTAGCCTTGTATGAAACGGAAGTCATTTTCAGCTAGGACCTTGTATATTTCACGAGTGGAGAATCATATTGAATGTCTTCATATGAAATATTAATAGGTTCATTCTTGTACCGTTTTTTGGTTCCTCTTGTACCGTTTTGGATTGAAATAACCAACTCATGCACTCTCTTTCTTAATTTTCTTTTTAAGTAAATATCATACACGTCCAATGGTAGAGACTAATTTATCGAATCAGATAGAATCACAATGAACATCAAAACTTTATCTCAACAAATTTAACATGTTGCATTTTCAAGACTGAATTTGAACAATGCTACATTTTCAGGACCAAATTCTTACTATTTCATCTAAGTGTTTATTCTTTAGTTATAAACCTATTTTGATGCCAAAAAAATTAATGAGTTTCGGCTCGAAAGAGATAGTTGCATCTAGTTTTTTAAACCAATGTTTAAAACCCAACATCACTAAACTATACATGGTATCGTATATATGTTGTTGCTACTTATCCTTGAATGTAAGTCTCATTAAAAATATATTGTCACCGAATATAATAAGAGGTTTTCTAACATGTGCAATATTGCACATGTTAAATTTATTAAAAAAACTACAATTAATTATTAAAAAGTTATATATTTAATGTAAAATGCATAAGTTCCAAAATAAACTTACTATTTTAAATTTCTTTAACATGTACAAATTTGCATATGATAGAGAAACTCATATAATAATTTTTCTAAATTATTAGATATGTTTCGACTCAATTGTAAGAGTTTGACCTTATCATCTCAAATGATAAGATTCGAATCCATTTTTTTGAGAAGAAAATTCAAATCCACTTGAAAACCATTATAAAATGGAGCATAATGACTTTTCAAAACCAAAAGAGTTACTTTTTTTTTTATTTTGAGAGAGAAAATAGTTGATATTTGTGTTCATTTTTTATATACATACAATTATGAAAATTGCGTGACATAAAGATTTTTACATGCCATTAATAATGGTACATCACAAAAAGTTGAATTCTAGTCCAAGATTATATTGCTAAGCATACATGCATAAAGGAAAAGTTAACAATAATGCAATAGAAAGATCAAGGAATTTCTGAATTGAGATACTGAAGTAAAGGAAATCTGAAACTAGTTGACTTTCAAGAGCCTAATATATGGCACATGGAACCTTCTTATTGGGCCATGTGTTCTTGTAGTAGCTTACCTATCGTTATATTATTATTATTTTGGCCGGTCCTTTACACGTCTTATAATCTTACGTGTATTGATTGGATTTTAGATGTTACAAAAATATATACGAGGATCTTAAAAATCACCAACGTAGCTATGTGAATTGGACCTATATCTGTAGGATATTTTACGATGTTCTTGATGCGATTTAGTATGATTTTGAGGCAAAAGGTTATTTGATTCAAAAGTTATTTGGTATTGAAAAATTGATCTACTTAGATCCGATTAAATAACGTTTATTTTGTATCGATTTTCAATTATTCTAAATTATAATTTTTTTAAAAAAGTCTATTAACACAATTGTAATTCTGTAAACAAATTTAGTGCAAAAGTATTTCAGTAAACAAATTTAGTGCAAAACATAATGTAATATATATATATATATATATATATATATATATATATATAGAGAGAGAGAGAGAATGTATCAAATGAGAGGAAGTGTTATAATGAGAGATGAGAGGAGTTATTTATATCCATTGGATCCAATTTAATGGTTGAGATTAAATGCTCTAATTAAATGACTCACGTGACCACTTCTCTCTCTGGCTTGTTCTTTGTCGCGCGTGGACCTGCTTTGTCACTCTCAGAAAATTGTCTCTGCAAAAATCTTGTTTTCCTGAGTTTACAAAATCCAAATCCTCGGCAGTCGAGTAAGAGGAGGTTGCAACGGCCATGGAAATCAAATACCCAATTAAACGTATTTTTTCTTCATTTTTGGCATCGTTTGATTATAATTTTTTAAGTGGGTGATTTTATTTTAATTAGGAGAGATATGTTGTTTTATACAAGCACTGGTTTATAAAATTTCTTCACATATTTTCCTTCGTGATCAAAAATTTTGTTGTCTTGTTTTTTGAATCTAAGAAAATAATTGAGATTTGTAAATAATAGAAGGGAGCGTTGTTTTTGACAGAGAAGGAGGAGACGCGCGTGGCTCTATATTTTGTTGGAAAGAGAAGTCACATGATTATCTTAAAGTGACTTTTAATCTCAACCATTAAATTGGATCCAATGGATATAAATGACTCCTCTCATCTCTCATTGTAACAGTTTTTCTCATTTGATACATCCCCTATATATATATATATATATATATTCCTTTGTGTTATAAAAATCTTTATAATTGGTCGTTTCACGTAGATCGTTTCACAAAAATCGTTTTAAATTAGATCATCTCCTTCTCTTTATTCTCTCCTTCTCTCTCCTTTACCAAGTTGTGTCTATCTCTCTCTTGATCTTCGCTATTTTGAAAATTCTTTCTCACTTCTTCATCAAGTTGTGTCTATCTCTTTCTTGATATTCACCATCTTAAGAGTATAATAACACCCTCTTACATTCTTGACACTAGATTCAACGTAGAAGAGACTCTATCTATCAGAGTCCAAATAAAAATGGAGCACAAAAATATTAATTAGATCATAAATTTATATATAAGCTTCTTTGACTACCATGAATAAGTTCAATACGTTGAGAATGAAAGTTTAAGGAAAAAAGGTGGTTTCATTTCCATGTCACAACAACAACTAAATCCTTCAAAAAGGATTTATTTTTCCAATGCTCAAGGACCTAAGGTGGTACATATGGACTTTTGGATTATGCTCTTCTATTTTTATTTAAATTTGCACTTTTACACCCTTAAAATATCAAAATACTTCTAGCAACAGTTAATTGCCGCTCTACCAACGACTGCGTTCTGATTTGCATCAGAATAGTGTTGGAACAAAGGTGAGGTTTTTGATGAAATTGAGAGAATAGAGAAGAGAGAAAAGAGATGAAATTAGAGAGATTATGTGATGGAGAGTAATGAAAAATGTTTATTGCTTTTCAACCTATGATTTCAATTACGTTGAGCATATAAGAGTCTATGCTATTTATATGGCATAGTTTGTTACACTTAGTTACTTCACTAGCAAGCAATATCATAACAAACTTTGCCAACTAATTAAACTACACTTAACAAACTGAATTATATTCTAACACTCTTCCTTAATTCATGTTTGCCGAGTCCACCATGCCCATCATGTTTCTAAGTCTTTCAAATGTTTCTATCTTCAATGACTTTGTCATTGCATCTCCAATCTGAACTTCAGTCTTGCAATGTTCCAGGACTAGCTTTCCTTTTGTAACTTGCTCCATGAGAAAATGAAATCTTGCTTCAATGTGTTTGCTTCTACCATGTGCCACATGATGCTTTGCTAAGTTTATTGCAGACTTGTTATCAACCTTCAATATTACAACTTTTTCCTTTCCTTCTTCTTTGATACTAACTTCAGTCATGAGTGCATCTAACCCGACACCTTGACAAGCACTCATTGCAGCAGCAATATATTCAGACTCACAGGTTGATAGAGCAACAACTGGTTATTTCTTAGAACACTAAGAGATTGGTGCCTTGCCTAAGAAGAAACAAATCCTGCAATGCTTTTTCTGTCATCCTTATCCCCACACCAGTCTGCATCTGAGTATCCAATCAATCTAGCATCTATATCATCCTTCTGAGTTTGAAGTAATATGCTCCAGTTCAGTGTTCCTTTCACATACCTCATTCTCCTCTTTGTAGTTAACAAATGAGATACTTTAGGATTATGCATATATCTACTTATCAATCCAATTGAGAATGCTGAGTCTAACCTTGAGCTGCATAGGTACCTTAGTGATACTACAATACCTCTATACATTGTGGCATCTACTTCATCCTCATTTCCATCTTTCTCAAGCTTCATACTAGTTTCACTTGGAGTTTTAGCTAAGTTACACTCCAGCATGTTGAATTTTCTTAATACATCATAAGCATATTTGCTTTGGTGCATTATAATTCCTTCCTTTGTTCTTTTGAACTATATCCCAAGAAATAGGATAGTTTACCCAAATCAGCCATCTCAAATTCTCTAAGCATTGATGACTTGAAATGATTTATGATTGTTTCATTACTTCCTTTAACCAACAAGTCATCCACATACAGATATACTAGCAAACTACCTTTTTCAGTTGAGTGTTTAACATACATACCATGCTCACAGATGCATTTGTCAAAACCTATCTGACTCAGAAAGCTATCAATCTCCATGTTCCAAGCTCAAGGTGCTTGCTTTAATCTATACAAAGCTTTTCTCGGCTTGTAAACTTTCATTTCTTGCTTCTTCACATCAAAACATTGAGGTTGTTTGACAAACACTTCTTCCTCCAGAGGGACATTCAAGAATGCTGATTTGACATCCATTTGATGAATTCTCCAATTCTTCAAACTTACAATTGCAACTACTAATGTGATTGTTTCCATTCTAGCTACAAGTGCAAATACTTCTCCATAATCAATGCCAGCCTTTTGCAGGAAGCCTCTCATCGCTAATCTAGCTTTGTGTTTCAGCACTTCACCATTTGGACCTTCTTTAACTTTGAAAACCCATTTTACATCTATGGCCTTCTTGTTAGGTGGTATAGATACTAACTCCCAAGTGTTGTTCCTCTCAATTGACTTCAGCTCTTCACACATAACATCTTTCCATTTTTCATTTTTCAAAGCTTCATTTAGTGTAACAGGCTCAACTTCTGCAAATAAAGCTAAGTGAACCAAGTCACCTGTCTCACCTATCTGTGAATCTGATAGCACATCATAATCTTGTAGCCTGACTGAGGTAGTTCTTGTTCTACTTGATCTTCTAACCTCTGATTCATTCTCAGTAGCTTCATTGCTACTTGAATCAAGTTCAAATATCAGTTCAAAGTTTTTCTTCTTTTCACTACTCCAACTCTTCAATTCATCCATAATTACATCTTTGTTATGTTTCACTTGTTTTACTATAGGATTAAAGAATCTATAACCACCAGTTGTATGATATCCTACCAATATCATCTGCTCACCTTTATCATCCAGTTTCCTTCTAAGTTGATCAGGTACATGCTTGTAACATATAAAGCCAAAAACCTTCAGATGACTCACATTTGGCTTGCTTCTTAACCAAGCTTCTTCTGATGTGATGTCTTTCAATCTCTTTGTAGGGCATATGTTCAACAAGTATACTGTTGTAGATGCTGCTTCTCCCCATAGGTACTTAGGCAGATCCTTGCATTCCAGCATGCTTCTTACCATATTCATGATGCTTCTATTCTTTCTTTCTGCAATTCAATTGTGCTGAGGAGTATATGGAGGAGTCACTTCATGTATTATTCATTCTTCTTCACATAGTGACTTGAATTCAGCTGAAACATATTCATCTCCACCATCTGATATTAGAACCTTGATGTAACTTCCATGGCCTTGAATTTTTTTGAATACATCAATCACTTTAGACTTTGCTTTGATCAGATAAATCCATGTCTTTCTGATGTAATCATCTATGAAAGACACAAAGTATCTATTTCCACCCAATGATTCACACTGCATTGGACCACATACATCAGAATATATGATTTCTAGCTTGCCATTTGATCTACTTTCAACTTTTTGACTGATAGAGTTTCTATGCTGCTTTGATTCAACACAATCCTCACACATCTTAGTAGGGATATAGATTTGTGGTAAACCTGTTAACATTCCTTGCTTCTTCAATTCATACAAATAGGGCTGGAAATGAGTCGAGTCGAGTCGAACTCGTCTGGGCTCGACTCGATAAGAATTGGTTCAGCTCGAAACTCGGCTCGAGTTCGACACGAACTTTTTTTTTGTCAATTTTTTTATCAATCTTTGATCGTTATATATTATTTTTTTTATTTGAAAAAAACAAATTTTGAATTAAAATAAAAGTTACCGCAAACATACAAAAGATAGACACAAATTATACAAAGTTTAAAATATGCGGAAAAATATTTGATACACATAATAGGGGCAAAAAGAAACCATGCAAAATTCAATTATTAGAACTAAGATCATTCTCAACATATTTTTCTAATTCCATACTCCAATAGAAAACCCCTTCAAGACAAAATTGTATCAGTTATGACAGCCACAGTTGCAACAACCTTCAACTTAATATGTACTCATTTCACAGCAACAAACTTCACACATGATGTAGACTCCAAAACAGCAACAATTCTAAACAACAAAAGAGAAAGAAAGTTGATCAACATCCTAAAAAAGTACTTTTTAATATAACAAAGAAGCTTTTAGTACTTCTTTCAAAACAAAACAAAAAGCTTTTAGTACTTAAAATACAAGTAAGTTCGTGAAATTTTCACTATGTATATTGTCGCTCTATATAGCATAGTCCTTTCAGAAATCTAGAGTTGTTTTTGCTCGTAAGATGACTTTCTAAATTTATAATCCTATCAATAAGTTAACCCATTTTGAATAAAAATTTAAAGAGGGAAAACTACAATTTTTTCTATGTTACACACTACCATTGGATCCAAAAATCTCCAAACAAACCCACCTAAATTATACTCTAAATCACTCAATAATCAATATAAGAACACCACAATAAGAGAGACAAACTAAGAAAAGTAAAAATACACAAAAAATTGATTAGAATTTAGAAACAAATACCTTAAGAGAAATGGAGAGCAACAATTTTTTTCTTTGATTAAGCCTTGCTAATCTTGCTACTTGGTGAAGATGAAACAATTTTCTTCAGTTGCCCTCCCGTACATGAAGATGAAGCATTTAGTTTTTGGTAGTAGGAAAGTGAATGGTTAAAGGATATCAAAGCATAATAAAAATTAATGTTACTTTTTTAGAGAAAAGTTAAAGTTTGTATTCCCTATGCTTCATAGATTCATTGACAGAACCCAAACGTTTTCTAATTTTTTTTAATATTTAATTAATTTGGTCATATGTTAACGTTTTTAAAGTTGTTTTTAATTTGGTCAATTATATATATATATATATTAAAAAACGTTAACTATTGATTTTATATAATTGAACCCAAAAGTTTGCTTTTAAAATCAATTATATACAATTATATATATATATATATATAATCGAGCCAACTCATGAACCTAACGAGTCGAACTATATGCAGCTCAAGTTCAGCTCAAGTTCAGCTCGTTAGGTTCATGAACCAAGTTCAACGGATTAATTATCGAGTCGAATTTTGAACTATAATCGAGTTGGTTCGGTTCATTGTCAGCCCTACATACAAATCTCTAAAATTCAGATGACCAAACCTATAGTGCAATATCCATCAATCTCTATTGACTGCAGTTGATAAACATCTATGTTCCATAACTTGAACTTCAATCTTGAAGATTCTATTCTTGCTTAATGGAGCTTTAACTATCATTATCCGATTGTTATCCATTATCATAAGCATCTTATTTTCCATGATCATCCTATAACCTTTTTCAAGTAATTGACCAAGACTAAGCAGATTACTCTTCATACCTGGTACATACAACACATCAGTGATGAGAGAGTGCTTGCCATCTCTTCTTTTGATCATTACCTTTCCAATGCCTTGTGATACAAGCTTGCTATCATTTGTAAATTTCACAGTGCTTTTCTTTGATTCATCTAGATTGATGAACCAATCTTTCTTTCCAGTCATATGTGTGGAGCAACTTGTATCCAAATACCACTGATACTCTCTTGAATCATCTTCATTCTGGGTTACCATCAACATCATGACATCTTCATCATCTTCTTTAGCAAACTTAGATTCATCTTTCTGAGGATCTTTCTTATCATTGAAGTAGCATTCACTAGCAAAATGGCCCCACTTCTGGCAATTATAACATTGAATGTTACTCTTGTCCTTCTTTCCTCTTCCTGCATTTGAGTCACCCCTTGAATTACTACTTTCTCCTCTCTGAATTGATGAAGATTGCTCAAAGTGAATCTTTCCACCATCTCTGAATTGTTGCTTCTTGCTATAATCTCCTTTCCACTTTCCTTTTCCCTTCTTGTTCTCATTTCCTTCATTCTTTGACTGAGATAACAAAGCTACTTCATTTGTTTTCTCAGACTTTGTGCTCCTCTCATTCAGCCTTTGTTCATGTGCCTCCAAGATTCCTTGCAATTCATCAACCTTCATACTTGATAAATCTTGGAGTAAGACTTCTCAAGGTCTTCTTCACTATTACTTGATCTCCAAGTGTTTCTCCATAATTTTTCATGTCGTTAGTCAGAGTAACTACCTTTGTGAAGAATTCTGCAATGCTTTCCTTCTCCATCTACAGATTCTCATACTGTTTTCGCAAGGTTTGCAATCTAACCTTCTTGAGTTTATCTGCTCTTGAAAACGCACTGTAGAGGTTTTCTCATGCTTCCTTTGCAGAGGTTGCATCTGATACACGTTCAAAAATTGAAGGATCTACACATTGATGGATCAAGAACAAAGCCTTGTAATATTTTTTCTTCAGTTCTTTGTGTGCAGCCCTCTGTGTCTCAGTTGCATGCGCTGCAAGTTCCTCTACGCTAGAATTCACAATCTCCAATGCATCTTAGGAACCGAATATCACCTTCATCTGCTTGTGCCACCTATCATAGTTCTTGCCATCAAGAACAAGTAAGGTTCATGGTAGATTGTTGAATGCATTCACCATTGTTGCAAGGTTTAGAGGATCAAACCAGTGCTCACGATACCAATTTGTTGGAACAAAGGTGAGGTTTTTGATGAAATTGAGAGAATAGAGAAGAGAGAAAAGAGATGAGATTAGAGAGATTATGTGATGGAGAGTAATGGAAATTTTTTATTGCTTTTCAATCTATGATTTCAATTACGTTGAGCATATAGAGTTTGTGCTATTTATATGACATAGTTTTTTACACTTAGTTACTTCACTAGCAAGCAATCTCATAACAAACCCATAACAAACTTTGCCAACTAACTAAACTACACTTAACAAACTGAATTATATTCTAAAAAAATAGCAACATCACCTCCCACACTACTCCAAACACAAACCAACATCTTTCCATTTGCTTAAGACAAAAGAAAACAATATATGCATGTAAAACAATAGAAAATTACAGATGATAATTTATAGTTTATTTCATCTCCGTTCAAATTGGACAATTATAATACATAAACACAATTAAGAACGCCTTACATGATATTCTCCCTAAGGATGTTGTATCTTTATTATGTAGAATTTTATTTAATTAATGGAAGTTTCTGAAAATGTTGGCATTGGAGTATCTTATATTTAGTGCAATGATTTGCTAGCCTCTTCGAAAACTCGAAAAATGGAGAGAACATATTTTGTATTCTACCTAGTGAGCTATATAGGTTTTCACATCAAATTCCTTCATATACGATGAGTACTGACAAAAAGAAATGCATTGCAATATATTCTTTTGAACTTCATCATGCAGCCCTGCAAACTAGCATGTTTTAATTGACAGAGGAGCATGATCAAGCTCAAAACAACATATTGGAAATGCATTCCCTTTCTTCACACTCATCTTATATATGAATGAATTTGATGTGAGAACCTATATAACTCATTATGTAGAATACAAAGCATTTTCAGAAACCACCACGAATTAAACTTAAATCCAACAAAATCATGATACAACATAATAATACATTTTTCGATCTACTGAGAGCCCTAACTTGGTATTCAGAACTACTGGATAAGTGTTCATGGTCCTTTGGTGTTTGTCCAGGTCTACCCAATAAGATATCTACACAACATAAGAAATGAAAAACAATCAATGAAAAATTCATTCAAACATTTGATCAAACACTTGAAGTGCAAAGTATATATTCTTGGTTCATTGGGTTATTTTAAGTTTTAAACTACCATATTCAACTTAAACCTAGTTTAAAAAACATTCATAATGCAAACATGCAAATATTTAATCATTTGTGACAAAAAAATCAAAATTAACATAAACTCTAAAATATTACCAATTTAAAGGAAAAAATGTAACATATAAAACATAAAATGACAATGATAAGAGATTATGAAAACTTACTTGTTATTAGAGTGATGGGTGATCTGAATTTGAAGAAATTTGATGTTTTAGAGAGTTTAGAGATTGTTTTTTGTGTTTTGAATGTAACGGGAATTGTTGGCTGTATAAAACAAGAGTTAACTACCTTTGGGAGCATTAAGGTAATTTCAAGGTGTTAAAGAGCAATTTCAAAAGTGAAATGGGAAAAATCCATGGACTTTTTACGCTGGTAGTAGCACAATTACCCACTCTTTCTGGAGTAGTACTCACTATATGAGTATTTCTTTTTACACCGCCCATCTTTTAATAAGTACACCACCAATCTATTTTTATTTTTCTCCCAAAAAAACCTAATCATATAAAATTCCCGCAATCATCCCTTTAAACACACCTCCTTAATTTTCTCCCAACAAAACCACAATCCCAATTGACTACACATACCTTAATACAACCATTAAATCCCAAAGCTAATAAAAAATTGAATAACGGGCTGTCATTATCTTAGCCATTTTTTATGTTGTATTCCACCATTTATTTATTTTTTATTTCTTGTCTTGCTTCCAAAATTCTTTTATTGGTTGCGTCTGTTGACTCTATTCCACAAATGACAAAATTGATGAAAGTAGTCAATTGGTTCTAGCTCATATTTTACTCATCATATTAAAACTTGAGCATATTATTAATAGTTATTAGGTCCATTCAAGACGGCCAACACATAGTATAAATGTTAATTAAATTGATTGAGTTCAAGTAGTTAAGGAATTTCATTTAATGACGAATTGTTTGGAGAATTTGAATTTGATTTTCGAGTGAGATAATATTTTATTAGACTTTACTTAATTTTCGGTCAAACTTTGCATTACTAAGAACCGTTCCTTTAGAAACTGAAGTGTTAACATAAAAGATGGCAAAAACAAGCTGAGTCTGTCGAGGCGACTCGCTTAACCCATTATTTTGTAGGGGGTGAGTTCTAATTTTGAATCTGCCACTTTTAGATGGCTCACTCTGCTTAACCCGCTAAAAAATGGGGTGAGGCGAGTTGGTCCGCTGTGTCTAATAATAATAAAAATATTTCACAATCAATTTTCTAACTTTCTCCTATATTTGGCTCATAGAATAGAGAGAAAAAACCTTAAAAAAGTATAGAGAAAAAACTCATTTAACTATATCATTTTTTTGGTTACATGAAAGAAACTTAACTATATCACTTTGTTTTATGATTTTAGCCCCTTGTTTATAATATTTTTTTGAATGAATGACCTCATTGACTTTTTATTTTTGTTGTCTTATTGACTTATTCTAGATTTATTTATGGTAAATCATTAACATTTGAATGATAAATTTTATAATTTTGACAAACTCACTAGTTACATATTTGTATTACATATAAACATTTTTAATTTAATACTTTTACATTTTTTTTGGGTCTTACATTTGGGCCGACTCTGCTTTCATTTTAACTAAATCATATGAATTGGAAAAGTTGACGTAGTTTTGACATTTTTTTGACATCGTATATTAAATTTGTTAACGATAATATTTGTTTTTTCAAATTTACTTTTAGGAGAAAGAATTGACTTATTTTTGAAATCATAATAATTATAGATAGCTACATAAAAAGATGTATGATATTAAAATATTTCAATTCACTAAAAAAATCAATAAGAAATAACCCCTCATTTTATTTTTATATTTCATTTTTTAAAAGTTTTCTGTTTTCTATTTGTCGTTTTTAAAGTTCCAAAATCATATTATTAATAATTTTTTGATAAATATTATCATTGATCATTGCTTTGTCAAAATATTCTAAGATTATTGTCAAGAAAAATATGTGAAATGAGATAATAAATAATTGAAAGTAACAAAAATTATAGTTTTTTTGAATATATATAAATAATTTTATTAATATAGTTAAAAATTCAAAATAGACCGGACAAAAAATAATAAAAAAGATTCTATATTTGAATCATTGGATGTAGATGACTAGAGCTAAAGGTATGATTTGGAATATATATGAATATGTGTGTGTGAATACATTAACAGTTTCCGTCAAATAAAAGAATACACTAATTAACCCAGCAATTAGACTCAAGTGGTTAATGAACTTCACCAAAGGACGAATTATCTAGGAGAACCCGAGTTTGATTTTCAAATGAAACAGTATTTTGCAAATAAGGTTAGGAACACTCTTTTTAACACTCACCTTTTTATTTGGTTAAATAATGTGAGTTCACACTTTAAAAATAGTCTCACATAAATTAGTGAATCAGCATTGATTTCATCTTTTATCGAATAAGATAATGATTGTTAGAAACAAAACCGAGTAAAAAAATGTTAAAATGTTAAAAAGAGTATTTATGGCGCTCATCCAAGTCATCTCATTCAAACTAGGCAAATTTTTTAAGGGAAATGAGCACTTATTAAGGAATTATAAAAGGAAATATTATCTTGAAAATTATGTATTCTACTTTTTAAAAGTTGAAAAAGTGTTATTTTTAATGCAAAACTTGAATTTTCTTTCTATTTTTAGTTTGTTAACTAGTGCCCCGAGGCACCAGTTAACAAAACCCATTTTTTAAAGCCGAAACCGCCCACTGTTTCAAGCCGAAAGCTCAAAACCACGCTTACTGTTGGATTAGTTTTCCTTAAGTGCTTTATCAAACCAAGGTTAAAGTATGTTTATGTGTATTAATTCGTACTTTTCCTTTAAATACTTAATCAGTTTGAGATCATTAGTTGAGATTCTCTAATTGATTAATGTTCGGTGTTTAATTTAAGTTAAATAAAGATACATAACATGGTCTCGTAATAGAAGCGAATAAAATAATTTATGGATCTTGCTAACGAGTGTCCATGGGTATTCTTTAAGGATTTTTAATAAAGATTTTTTTTTATAAAAACTCAAAGATTTTATTTTTCAATACAATAAAGACATAGATTTTGATAAAATCTTATCATTTTAGACGTTCAAAGAGTGTCACTAGTTAACATTTCTTATAATTTATAAACTAGCAGTAAAAAGACTAAAAAGACAAGCCTTAAATTTATATGTTTTAAATATGAGCTATGTAAATCCCTTTATAGAAATGTAAATATTAAATATCTTTGTTAGTATTCTTTGAATTCTAAAGTCTTCTTTATCTTAGACTGATACAACATTCTTTCACCCTAAAATTTTATATAAAAAAGTAGAATAAAAATAATTATAAATAGATATAAATGTGAGATTGATTAATCATTTCATATATGCATTGTTTATGCACAGCATGCCATGTGATCAAATCGATCGTTGAACCTAATCTGCGTTGGGATTTACCTGCTGCTTTTGTTTCAAGTTTCAACACATGAAAAGGGGATCGACCCTTTCTCGTTTGGCTATCTTTAAATAATGTATGTTTTAAAAAACAGAGAGATACCACTAATTAGCCCACATCTAAGTCAACTTACTTAGGTATTTTGTTTAAATAAATAAGGCCAAAGCTTTTTGACAATGTTTTCTAGCTAACCAAATTAATCATGTCCGAGGACATCTAAACAAATTTCTTAGAACTAATAACATAGAACACTATTT